>CM057459.1:1214088333-1215336666 GCA_016271365.2 Neoceratodus forsteri
GTGGGGAAAATGATGGAATCACTTCTGAAAGAAAGAATTGTTCAGTACCTAGAGGCCAGTGGGGCACAGGACCCAAAGCAGCAAGGATTCACAGCAGAATGGTCATGTCAGATGAATCTAATTGATTTCTTTGACTGGGTGACCAAAGTAATAGACCAGGGAGGGACTGTGTATATGGCCTACCTAGACTTTAGCAAGGCATTTGACACAGTCCCACATAAAAGATTAATAATCAAGTTAGCCAGCCTGGGAGTGGGTCCCAGGGTGGTAGCCTGGGTAGCAAACTGGCTGCACAACAGGACACAGAAAGTAATAGTGAATGGAACACATTCTGAAGAAAGGGGGGTTACTAGTGGAGTACCTCAGGGCTCAGTACTGGGTCCTGTCCTCTTTAACGTCTTTATAGGTGACATTGCAGAGTGTCTGGAAGGAAAGGTATGCCTCTTTGCAGATGACACAAAGATCTGTAACAGAGTTGATACACAAGGGGGGGAGAAAGGATGAGAAGGGACTTGGCAAGGTTAGAGGAATGGTCAGACATATGGCAACTTAGATTCAATGCAAAGAAGTGCAAAGTAATGCACCTGGGAAATTAAAATCCAGGAGAAGAGTACACAATAGCAGGGGAGGTACTAACGACAACAATAATGGAAAGGTATCTGGGTGTAGTCATATCAGATGACCTAAAGGTGGGTAAGCAATGTGAGAAGTCAGTAAGGAGGCAGGGGATACTGGGATGCATAAGGAGGGCATCACTAGTAGAAAAGGAAGTGGTTATCCCTCTGTACAGACAGTTGGTGAGACCCCATCTGGAGTACTGCGTGCAGTTTGGAGACCTCATCTACGCAAGGACATAGACAGGATGGAAGCAGTCCAGAGCAGGGCAACTAAAATGGTGCAGGGTCTACATCAGAAACCATGTGAAGAGAGACTGAGAGAGCTTAATATGTATACCCTTGATAAAAGGAGGGATGGGGGACATGCTAGAAACGTTTAAGTACCTCAAGGGAATCAACAAAGTCCAGAAGGGTAGCATCTTTCAGAAAAAGAGATGTGTAAGAACAAGGGGGCACAATTTAAAGTTAGAGGGGGGATGGCTCAGGGGTAATGTGAGGAAATTATTTTTCACGGAGAGTGGTGGACGCATGGACCCGCCTTCCTGGAGAGGTTGTGGGGTCTAAAACAGTGAGGGAATTCAAACATGCATGGGACAGACATTAGGCAATTATAGTGGGGGGTTGCAGGAAGTAGGCAGTTGGTTAACTAGAATCTGCAGCTTATCCAATAGGTAGGGAAATGGGCAGACTGGGTGGGCCAAGTGGTCCTTATCTGCCGTCAAAGTCTATGTTTCTATGTTTCTATGTTAAGAATCAGTGTGATTCAAAGTATCATTGTTGTATTTCCATTTCTGATTATGGCTCCCAATGAATTCAGAACCTTTTGCAAGTACCATTACAGTCTAGTGAATCATCTATTTGCACACCCTTGCTTTTTGTTTTACTATATTAATTTGCACCCTGGGGGTTCCTCTCCCATCAGGTTTTCCCTGCTCTCTACTACAGTTGGTGGGGAAGCATCTTCTGCCTCCCTGATTCCTTCCATCCCCCCCCCCAGCTAGTTGAAATGTTCAAGAATGTAACATTTAATCCATCCACCAAGGACTGCATTTCAAACCTAGATGGGTGCAGATCATCACCCTTGTATAAGCCCATATGCCTCAAAGTGGACCCCATTCCCCAGTGTAGCCACAACCCTCCTCTCTGTACTATTCCATCAACTATGAGTTGAAGTTCCTGGTGCTGAGTTCCCTCTCCTGCCCCATGTCATAGACATGCAGTACCTTGGGAAAAGCCGCTGAGCATGATACCTGTTTAAGACCTCTACTCAGCTCCCTAAACTACCCCTGCACTATCCCAGCCCCATCCCTAGCCAGATCATTGGTCCCTAGGTGGACAATAGCATCCAGTTCTCCCTTCAGTCCTGCTGTCCTAGCAATCACCAGGGTCTGCTTTCTATCCTTGTAGGCTGTGGCACTGTGTAGGTACCTGACCTCCCTCTCCTCCCCTTCCTATCCCCAGATCTGTCCCCCTTGTAACTGAGTCCTCTACAAGAAGTTTCTTCCTCCTCAGATGACTTCTGCCATCCTCCTTAGGTCCTCCATTATGGAGGAACCCCACACCCTCCCTGGTCACTGTCATGGGTGCCCTCCCCTGGCAGTCCCACACTGTCAGAGCTGTGTAGGAATTGCTTAGTGGTACTGGTTCAGGAATGTGCCTTTGCCCACTCCCCCACTCTTCAAGAACCCAGTGTACTCCAGAAATTCCCCTTCACTGACATCCTCTGGCTAAATAAAGGCAGACTTGATAGACCCTGGTTGGGGGAGGAGGTCGTCGTCTGGCCCTATTGTTTGTCCACTTCTAGGTTAGCAAATTCCTTCTGGAGTCTCTCCTCCAAAAAAGGAATAGTGTCCACCTCCCTTCATCCATAGTTCCTGTTACTTTTTTGTGGCCCTTCTCCTTCCTCTGTGAACTAATGTCTGCCTTTTCCTGGTCTCCCTCTGCACAGTACCCTTTCTTCTTTCTAAGGTACAATCCCTCCCCCAATATTCCCCTTTTTCACTTACATACCAAAAATGTTCTTGTCCCCTTCATTACTACTTGGGCTATTCACTCTCTTCAGTTTGTCCCTTTGTGCTCCTTACTGCTTTCCCTGCTTCCTTCTATTTCTGCTAATACACTGCCCTAGCCTCCTCCCTATGTGTGTTCTTAAAACTTCTGAATGCTACTCTTTTAGCCTTTATCTTTTCAGCTACCACTTTTGAGAACCATAGCTGTCTTTTTGTCCACTTGCTTTTGCTCACTTGCTTGACACAGAGATTTTTCGCCTTCAATGTGCCCCCTTTTTGCTTCGTTGCCTGTTCCTCCACCTCACCTAGGTCACCCACCTGCCAAGTCTCCTTTAAAGTCGGCATGCTGACTTATAAAGCCCTGCACGGTCTGGGCCCTGACTACCTGAAAGAGCTTCTGGTGTCTTACATCCCGGAGCGACTGCTCCGCTCAGCAATGAGGGGTTGCTAGAGATTCCAAGGGTAGTTTTGAAATCTTCCGGTGCTCAGGCTTTTGTATTCACAGCACCGACCCTTTGGAATTCTCTACCCCATTAGATTAGAGAGTGCACGATGGTGGGGGGCTTTAAAAAAGCTTTGAAATCTTTTTTGTGGAGAAAAGCGTTTGGGGAGGATATTGAGTCGATCTGATTTAATTATTTATTATCTGGATGTCATTATTTATTTCATTGAATTTTATGATATGTTATTTGGATGTATTTTAAAGCCTGTTCTGCGCCTTGATTTTTTGAAAGGCGCAATAAAAATAAAGATTATTATTATTATTATTAAGTCATCCCTCAGGCATTCATCTGTCTTTATAAGATCTGCTGTCCTGAAGTCCAGGACCATTGCCCTTGTGTGATTCAGTTCCACAGCCATCCTTATATTGAACCACACTGTACAGTGATAACTGGTGCTTAGGTGGCCTCCCACCTGGACTTCTTCAACAGTGTCCCTGTTAGTGAGTACCAGGCCCAGTATTGCCCTATCATGAGTGGATTTGCTGACTTGTTGCCTGAGGAATACCTTCACAGGGAGTCCATGATGTCCCTGTTTCTAGCGAAAGCCTCAGCTATGGTGAACCAATCTACAACAGCAAATTACAAAGTCCCCCATCAACAGTGGCTCCCTCTTTTCTGCCATCTTGCCAGTGGCTTCTACCAGTACCTTATCTAACACCTCCTCCTGTGCTAGACATCTGTAGATCATACAAGTATGAATAGTTGCTCCATTACCCATCTCCAGGGTGACTCACAATACCTCTGCCCTCCTCATTTTCATGTATCACTGTTACTTTTATGCTTTACCTCACATAAAGCACCATACCCCCTCCTTTCCTTCCCACCCTGTCCTTCCTGAACAGAGTATAGCCTGGTATGCCCATGTCCCAGTCATGGTTTCCATTGCACCATGACTCAGTAATGGCCACAATATCCAGGTCAGCTTCTGCCATGATAGCATCTTGGTTTGGAATCTTCTTTCCTAAATTTCTAGCATTCACATACATGGCCTTCCAGACTTTTTTGCAACTCTGCTTGTTGCCCCTCTTTAATCCTTTTTGGCCTCCCTCATCCCCCTCTCTTTTTAATGTTACCTTTCCCATATTATTCATTTCTACCACCTTGCCTACTCTATTAATTTGCACCCTGGGGGATTCATCTCCCTCTGGTTCTCTCTACTTTCTACTTTAGCATGTCGGGGGTCGATTTTCTTCCTTCCCAGTTCCTTCCATCACCACCCTCGGCTAGTTGAAAGGTTCCTCAAAGTAACATTTAAACCATCTGTTGAGGACTGTGGTTCCTCTGCTGGATGGATGTAGGCCTTCCCTAATGTATAGATCCTAGTTCCACCAGGTGGGTCCCCAGTCCCCACTGTCTCTGAACCTCACCTCTCTGCCCATTCCTTCAACCATGAGTTGAAGCTCCTGTGGGTGGAGTTCACTTTTCTCTCCCTGTTGTGGAGAGATAGCACCCCAGTATAACCCTTTGAGCATGCTACCTAAGAACCCCCCCAGCTCCCTCATATCCTCATGCACTACCCCAGCCCCATCCTTAGCCAAGTCATTAGACCTCATGTGGATAATGAAATCCAGCTCTCCCTCTTGTCCTACAGTCATAGCAATCCTCAGGACCCACTTCCCAACTCTCCAGGCAGTGGTACCACATAGGATCTAAGATCTCTCCCCAATCCCAAATGTATCCCCTTCACAATTGAGTCCCCCACCAGACGTTGCTTCCTTCTTCTCCTTTGGAGTCCTCTCTCAAATTCCTTGGCATCTTCACATATCCTCCCTGATCACTATCACAGGCACATCCTCATGGCAGTATGCCCTGCCAGAGAAGTGTGGAATTACATAGTGCTAACAGTTGAAGAATGTGCCTCTGGCCCATCAACCCTCCACCCTTCCGTAACCCACCATTGTCCAGCTGTTCTTTCCTCTGGCATCCTTTGAGGTACTGGAGGCAGTTTTTATGGCCCCTATGTGGGGGAAGAGTTCCCCCAAATCCTATCAACTTGGTCTGGAGTCTAGAAAATTCCTTCCTCAACCCAGAGAGGTGTCTGCAGATGGGGAAACATCTGCAGTCTCCAGAAGATCTCTCTGAAAATTGTCACCCCAGAGCCTCTGCATTGCACCACTCCCAGAATTCTCAATTCCTACTCTCCTTGTGTTAGCTGGAAATAATTGTGTACCCTTACATAATATAGGATGTTCTAGTTCATCTTTTGTAGTTAGTTATGCTCCTTTGTATCCTTACCCTAGATCGTTTTTTTTTCTTCTACCCCTCTCTACGTCCGAGTTGGTTTTACATTGAAAACAAACAGTTAAAGTGGATAACACAAGTTACACACATTACAATATAGTAAACATATAGCTAAACTAGTTTACAGCCTCTTAGCATTTGTGCTGTTATGGTTCTGCATAGGAAAACTTCTCAGCACTGATACCTAGTTGTTGTCTGGTTTCTTCAGAGATCTAAATGAACTGCCTAAATGTACTTTTAGCTGAAAGCCGCATTCAACAGCTGGTGGGGGGGACACAAAACAATAGTACTTGGCAACTCATTGGAATCACATAAAGGAAATGGGTTGCAAACCAGTGGAACAATACGTTTAAGGGGAACTGTACTGTAAGACTCGACTTTCAATATTTTAAAATGTTCAAAATTCTGCAGCCCACAGTTTTGCCTACACCAAAAATGAAATCATATCTCTCCTAATCATTTGATGTGCACACACTCCACATCTTAATTCAATTAAAAATTGTCTGCTTTGTTTTTAACACCCTCAGTGAGCTTGCTCCAGAGTACCTCACTGATGTCATCTTTCCATGCACATCATTTTCAAACTCATTCCTAAAATACTATCCTCTTCGCAGTGCCATCAACTAGTCTTCCATATTGGGTGGCAGAACGTTGTCATCCATTGTCACTACCATGAGGAATGGTTCACCTATCTCTCCTTGTCTAATCACCTCACTCTCATCTCCTTCTCTAATTAATTCACTATGGCATTTTAAATCTCTTCTAGAAACCTATACCCATTCCCTGTCTTTCTACTGTGAGATCTCTCTCTCTATCTCTCTCTCCTTCCTTGTCATTTACACTTTTCTTATTTAATTGACTATCTTATTATCATCAAACTCATTTATATATTTATTGAATTTTGATGACCAGATAGGCCAACTGAGACTAGAAGTCCCTTTCTCAGGGGCGACCCAGGAGGAGGATGCAGATGGTAACCAACTGAAATTAAACCAGATTAAGCTGTTGGTGGTATTCTTAATAAATGGGGGAAATTTGGCCAGGACACCAGGGAAATTCCCCTACTCTTGTGGTAGGAGGCGGTGCAAGTTTCTTGTTGGCCAGTAGCAGTGAGGATGGCATCGCAGGTGGAGGAGTCTGCTTCCATCCCCATCCGGACTGTGGTGGAAGCTCCCTCAGTAAAACAAACAAGTGAGTTTTGTTTTCTCAGAAGAAGCCAGAAGGGGAAGGAAACACATTAAATTCAGTGCTTTACAATAACTGGGAATTGCTATTTTTCTTTTAAACTTAGATTGTGGGCTTTTAGTGACACTGTAATTTCTTTGCTGTCTTTACTCACAATTGTTTTTGGGCTATTTAAAATTTAAAACATAGTGGTGGTGTATTTCTTTGCTCTCTTTAATTGCTGCAAATTTTCACCCCCTCCTCTTCCCCCAATTCTTAATTATATGCCCTGTTAAATCTGATTGACTGGAGCTAAACACAGGGGATAGTAAGGGGTGTGGAGTAGGAGGGGCATAAGGGGGAAGAAGCCCACCCTCAGAAAGACAAGTGATTTGACTCATTTATTTATGTATTGGTTTATTTTCTTTTTTAAAAAGAAAACTATCTGAGGATCAGTGGCAGGATTTTTAGGACAGTAAATTAATAAAAAGGGAACTAGGAGAGCTTCAGTAACAGACACGTAGTGGAATAGCAGTATAATTGCAGTATAATGTGGGGAGTGGTGCAATGCAGTGGCTGTGAGGCAGCCATATTCAGGCAGACCTTTTGGACACTGAGGTGCTGCCCTATCTGCATGCATCTCTCTGGACTGTGGGATGAGGTAGCCAGACTCAGAGTGGAAGTAAACTGGGTCAGGAGGACCATCACCCCTCTCCAGAGACCACCCAGTCCAATGCAACTGCCTCAAAGGATGCCCAGAACGAGGAGCACTTGGATGACAGTGGGCTCAGGGAAGGTTAGAGTGGTCAGGCAGAGGCACATCCCAGTTCCTATTCCACTCAAGAACTCATATGCCACACTAGCAAACGGGGACAACCAAATACCCAGAGAAGTGGAAGGAAAGGATGTGGAGGTTTGCCAAGGAGGTGACCTCAGCGGGGAGAGCAGTGGACCCCAGAGGAGGAGGAAGTGCATCCTGGTGGGGGACTCCATCATAAGAGGGATCTAGCTAGGAACACAGGAGGGGGAGGACAGGGAGGTGAGGTGCCTACCAGGTGCCACGGCATAGAGGGATGGAAGGAAGATCCTGGGGATCACTGGGAAGGCAAGACAGGAGGGTGAGCTGGATGTCATTATCCACCTAGGTACTAATGACCTGGCAAATGGGGAGCCAAAGGAAGTTCAGGAAGAGTTTAGGAAATGGGTAGGGTCTCAAGCAAGTAGCTACTTCTGTCACTTTCTCAGAAGTACTACCTGCGAGAGGCAAGGGAGAGCATAGGGGTGCATGCACCAGGAACTTTAACTCATGGTTGAAGAACTGGTGCTGTGAGGAAGGGTTTGGATTCATTGGTGACTGGGGACCCACCTGGAGGGATGGAGGTTTGTACAAGCCTGACGGCCTGCATCCATCCTGGAGGGGAATCCAAGCACTCAATGATAAGTTTTAATGCTACATTGACAAGCATTTAAACTAGCAAAAGGGGTGGCAGGCCAGCAAGGAGGGTACCTGCTTGCTCACCCCCCACAGCTAGCAGTGGAACCAGTGAACCGAAGGAGTGGCTATCTTTACAAAGCAATGTGCAAAAGATGGAGATTAGCACCCAAGAGGTGGATAGGCAGAAAAGGGGCAAAATTCAGCAGAAGGGCAGACATCAAGGAGAACCAGGGATAAAGGACAACCAAGGAAGGGGCTGGAGTAGAACAGCGAAACAGTCTAGGGAGGTCAAATCATGGAAATCCATGTGTGCCAATGCCAGGAGCCTTAACAACAAGACAGAAGATCTGGAGGCTGTCATGGTGCAGTCAGACCTGGACATTGTGGCCATCACTGAAACCTGGTGTAATGATAACCACGACTGGGAGATGGCCATACCTGGCTAAAACATATTCAGAAGAGACAGGGCAGGTAGGAAGGGAGGAGGAGTGACACTGTATGTGAAAAATGACATAAGGGCCACAGAGATCCAGGAGGAACAAAATGGGGGAGAGATACTGTAGGTTAAGCTGGAAAGGAAAATGGGGCCAGCCATCCGCTCAGGTGTGGTCTATAGACCACCAGCCCAGGATGAAGAAACAGATAGAGAGCTGATGCTAGCCATCCAAAGGATGGCAGACAAGGGTGAGGTAGTACTGGTTGGAGACTTCAATATTCCAGATGTGGACTGGAGCATCCCAGCAGCAGCATCAACTAAGAGCAGATTTATCCTGGACTCCCTTCAGGGTGCCTTCCTCAAGCAACTGGTCATGGAACCAACTCGGCAGAAGGCAATACTGGACCTTGTACTCACAAACAGGGACAGTGTGATGGGGTAACAGTGGGGAGCACCTGGGGAACAGTGACCACCAGTCATTGTGGTTTGAAATCACAGAAAGAGCAGAACCAAACCACACAAAACATGTATCCTGGATTTTAGGGGCAGACTTTGGGAAAATGGGGAGATACTTGAAAGAGGCATTAAGGGGAATGGGGCAGGAATCAGGGGTTGAGGAACAGTGGGCAGTATTTAAAATGGGGATTACAAGAGCAACAGAATTATGCATTAAGCAGGTTAGCAAGAGGAAAAGGAAGAGGAGACCATTATGGTTTTCCAAAGAGGTAGCAAAGAAAGTGAAAGCCAAAAAGATTTCATTCAGGCAATACAAAAAGACACAGGCAAAGGGGATAGGGAGAAGTACCAGGAGAAGCAAAGGGAGGCAGGGAGATCAGTAAGGGAAGCCAAATCTCAGACAGAAGAACACATTGCAAAATCAGTGGGTAGAGGGGACAAAACCTTTTACAGGTACATAAGTGAAAAAAGAAAGGCAATGGAAGGGATAGTGAGACTGAAGGGGGAGGATGGGGGCTTCGTGGAGGATGACAGCAGTAAAGCTGACATATTGAACAGGTATTTCTGCTCAGTCTTTACTGAGGAAGAGGAGGGTAATGGATTTGAAGGGAGTACAAGGGATGAGAATGGTGCAGAAATGGACATAAGTCGCTTTACACGAGAAAGGGTCCTGAAGGAACTGAAAGTAATAAGAGTTGATAAAGCAATGGGGCCAGATGGGGTGCACCCCAGGGTCCTTAAAGAACTAAGAGAGGTGGTGGCTGAACCTCTGGCTATCCTGTTTAGTCAATCACTGGAAACAGGGGAGGTACCCAAAGACTGGAGGACAGCAGATGTAGTCCCCTTATACAAAAGTGGGAACAAAGAGGAAGCGGGGAACTACAGACCAGTCAACCTCACCTCGGTAATGAGGAAGATCATGGAAGCACTACTGAAGGAGAGATTGGTGGAACATCTGGTTGTCAATGGACTACAGGACCCAAGGCAGCATGGTTTCTCCAAGGGGAGGTCATGTCAGACCAACCTCGTTGAATTTTGACTGGGTGACTAGGGAGGTGGATCAGGGAAGGGAGTGGACATGGCATATCTGGACTCTCAGCAAGGCCTTGACACTGTGCCACATAGAAGACTATTACACAAACTGGGGAATATGGGTGTGGGCAGGACAGTTGTGTGGTTGGTAGGTAACTGGCTGGGCGGCAAGACACAGAGGGTGGTGGTAAATGGCTGTCACTCCACAGAGGGAAGAGTGACCAGTGGGGTACCACAGGGATCAGTACTGGGACCGGTCCTATTCAACATCTTCATCAGTGACATTGCACAGGACCTAGAAGGCAGAATTTCACTGTTTGCTGATGACACAAAGCTCTGTAACAGAGTAGAGACACCAGAGGGTGTAGACAGAATGAGAAGGGACCTGCAGAAACCTGAAGAATGGTCAGGTGTTTGGCAGTTGAAATTCAATGCAAAGAAGTGTAAGATAATGCATATGGGGCACAAAAACCCTGGCACAATATATCTGTTGAGGGGTGAGGATATAGCATGCACCAAGCAGGAAAGGGATCTTGGGGTTATCATCTCTGATGACCTCAAGGTAGGGAAACAGTGTGACAAGGCAACAGGTAAAGCAAATAGGATGCTGGGATGCATAGGCAGGGGCATCATCATCAGGAAATGGGAGGTCATAATTCCACTATACAAGATACTAGTGAGGCCCCACCTGGAGTGCAGTGTACAGTTTTGGAGACCTTACCTACATAAGGACATAGACAGGGTAGAGAAGGTTCAGAGGAGGGCAACTAAGATGGTACATTTATTGCATCACAAGTCCTATGAGGACAGGTTGAAGGAACTGAATATGTACTCCCTGGAGGAGAGGAGGGAGAGAGGGGATATGATAGAGACATACAAGTATCATACATGGAGGAACAGGGTGCAGGAATACACTATTTTTAAGCGCAAAAGATGTTCTAGGACTAGAGGACATGGGATGAAGTTGGAGGGAGGATGATTCAGAGGAAATGTGAGGAAGAATTTCTTCACAGAATGAGTGGTTGACAAGTGGAACACCCTGCCAGAGGAAGTGGTGGGGGCTGAAACAATCACGGGATTTAAGAATGCATGGGATAGACATAAAGGAATTCTGGAGGTCAGGGGTAAGGGGCAACAGACTTCTAGGAAAACATAAACTGAACTTACAAGCTCAAATGGGCAGACTGGGTGGGTCATAGGCCCTTATCTGCTGACACTGTCTATGTATCTATGTATCTATACAGAGGAGAATGTGTCAGCATTGGCTGGTCTGTGCAACCCAGGTCCCGCTTTCAGTATTTCGTTGGGGGTACAGCCTCTAATGTAATGGAGTACACTGATCATAGAGTCTACCTTCAGGCATTACTCGAAGAGGAAGAATGCCAGTTGTCTGCAGTAGGGCAGCAGGTGCAGAGCTGGAAAAGAGAGTGGACAAAATGGGTTTGAAGAATGTAGCGGTCGGAGTATTGCCATGGAGTGGCACTACTGGTGCAGTGCTGGAGAAAAGAACCACCAGTATAGAAATGGAGCATGGAGTTGCCACTCGGGGGCTAGTGAATGAAGCGTCTGGATCAAGGCTAATGAATGGAGGAAGCAAGTCCCCACCAGACTCTAACGCAGCTGAACTGCAAGATAAGGAAAGTACAAAAAATGTACCTAGTGCTATTCTTGTAACAGAGTTGTGCAAAAGCTTTGAGGTAGCTGAAGATTGAGAGCAGAATGGGCCAACACCTGGTATGGAGGCTACTGAGGTTGCTATGGAGCTTGACTCAAGTGGGGAACACCTAAATGTGCACATGGGGACTCAAATGCTGTACAGGTGGGGGCACTGTTTAATTCGGAAATTCCACTGGGTGCAAATGGGACATCACAAGCTTTGCAAGATTATGATGATAATATTCTGATTTCTGGGCAAACAGTAGGAGAATTATTAAGGCAAGCATGGTGGGTTCAATACTATAAAACTCAACCCTGGGTCTCCCCTGAAAGAAGGAACTCCAGACAGGAAGATCCTCTAGAACTCCCATCTTCCCTTGAGCTTTCAAATTCTCCTAAACTTGGCTTACCATTACAAGACAATGTTTTGCTAACAGAAGAATCTCCTCCATTAGTAGAGACTGTGGACATAGATAGTGTTACACCCCAGCAAGAATCCAGCTCTCTCTCTGAGAAAATAAATATTCAATGCCCTTCTGTTTCTGGTCTCCCCCCGGTCCCTCTCTCTCTCTCTCTCTCTCTCTCTCTCTCTCTGTCTGTTACTAAGTCTGCACAACAACATAGGCCTGGTAACTCTAACCCAAGCAGACCAGAATCAAGGGAACAAAATGCAAACACCCAAACCTTTGCAGGTCTGTTTTATATCCCCCAGGAACCTGCAAAATGGCGAAATGCAGTTTGCATGAAATATAGAGGTGGCTTGTATACCTTTCATGACCTCATTTATGTGGTCAGAAACCTGTTAAAAGAAAGCATGGGATTTTCTGCATGAGATTTATGCCTTTATTCACACTTTGGGGGAACCCACATTTCAACACTAGTTTCAAAACACCTACAAGTATGGAACTCTTTTTGCAAAGGTATCAAGGGGTGAGGCATACGCCTGAATGGTATGCCTTTACAGCAGTTCCGCTTACCAAGCTTGCTTTTCGCACAATTGCTGTCTTGTTTAAAAATGAGGGTGTGACAATTGCAGACATTCTCTATTGGTTAAGCTCTAGATGCTCTGTGACGGGACTCCCTGACCCCTTTATGGATTCAGAGGACATATGGACAGAGGGATGGCACATTATAGTTCAATTACTGCTGACAAACGGATCCATTCAGCACCTGCCATGCCATGAGACTGCAGCTTTATATTTTATGCTGGACAGCTTAAATCTTGTTTTAGGTGTGGGGCATACAGCCATCTTAGTAGTGCATGTGACCAGATCAAATGTTCCCTCTGTGGGGAAATTGGTCATTTAACTATAAATTATTCTACCCCAGTAACCTGCAATCTGTGTGAAGACACCTCACACACCTTCATAAATTGTCCTTGGGCATCCCACAATAATATCAACAATGAAGCTGCTGAAGATGAGCAGGAAGCTGCCTTTGCCAGAGGATGACAGTCAGCTGTGGCTGTGACCGCCACAACTAGGATGGGCAGGCAACAACGCATGGAAGAGAGCTGAATCTTTGTCTTCAGATTTAGAGTAAAGATCCCTCACCCTTTTTCTGCCCCAGTTTTGTATTCCCTGGCTACTTCAGAGGGGGACACTTTGGTTGAAACTGAAGATTTACAGTTTGAACCAGTACAGCAGATGGAACATGCCCCTTCAGAACTGTCTGGCACACCACCTCAAGAGAAACTCTCAACATCTAACTTGGGTACCACAAGTATGCCCCCCAACACTGATAAATGGGAACATCAAAAATCAAGGTGACTGACATGCAGTTATTCTCAGAAATAAGGAACTTTGCCAAAACCTTCAAGAGATCCTGAGGTTTACATCAGAAATAGATTTGCTCTCCTAGCTAAATGGAAGCAATGGGATGAGGAAGATGATGACTCTGATGCATCATCTGTAGCTTCCTCTCTATCAAAAACCATGACAGATACAAAACTGACCTGAGGAGATTCATGGTCCAAGAAAAAAAAGAAAAAAAAATCCAATACAAAACCATCCACAGAAGAAATTGCTATAGGGCGGGGGAGTTGCAACAAAGGACTGAAATAATGAAAAAGGTGCAAGCTTATCTATATACCTCAAAATCAGTAATCCTAGAGGGGGACTTCAACTGCACATTGTCCCTAGAGGATAAAACAGGTTTCACACAGAAATTGTATAACAATACTAATTTTTTTGTACAGGTTATATAAAACTGCACATCTTAAGGACTGTGCAGCAGCAAAAGGTCCCATTATAGAGTGCACTTTTTTTTAAAGGAAAGTTGTCCACCCGTATAGATTTTTTCTTCGCATCTCGGTGGATGCCAGTGTCCTATTTTAGGGTGATACCAATTGAAACCTCAGACCATAGGCTAACTGAAGTGAGTTTTGGAACACCAAAAAAAAAAAAAAAAGAAACCACAATCCAATTCAATTTGAAGACTTAATGTCTCTTCTCTCAAAGCTCAGGAGATGTGGGAGGGGATTCAGGCTGAGACAGATGCAAGACTATCGGTCTTTGAATTGTATGGTAATTCACTTTTTTGGTGGCAAGACACTAAAACAGACATAAAATCAGTTTGTTGCCAGTTGGCTAAAACTGCTTCTAATATAAAATATCTGAATTATCTTAAGCTCTGGAACAAACTTCAAACATTAATGTCACAAGCTATAAAAACAGGGATGGATTTATCTACTCACATACAAGATGTTAAAGCTGAAATATGTAAATTTCAGTATGACAGGGCTCAATCACTTTTCATGGAACAAAAGTCTGGAACCCAGGGAAAGGCATAACATACAAATCCCTATGATAGTTGCAATTAAAGAGCTGAGTCCAAATATATGACTGAACTTCGATCAGAAACTGGAGCTGGAGAAATTGTAGATAATGCCCAAGAAATGGACCAGATAATGACAAATCATGTACAGGGATTATCTGGTAAGCTTTTCCTAACCTGAATACTCTGGAAAGTTTTTTTTCCCACCAGTTGCACATTTTAGGGCTTCTTGAAGTGAAAACACATCAATTGGTATCCCCTATCTCAAGCACAGAATTACAGTCTGCCATTTCAGCATTTAAAAAATTGAATTTCCTCTGGCTCTGATGGGCTATCAGGAGAATTTTATAAAAAAAATGATAGATATGCTTGTAGAGAACCTTTTGATTGTATTTAATGATATTTTGGCAATGGTGGTACCTTTTCAAGCCTCACTGGCAGATAGCCTTTTAATTTTTTTTTGTATAAAAAAGGGACTAGGGCTTCACGTAATAATTGGAGGCATGTGACAGGGTTAAATAGGGCCCTGTCCCAGTTGTTCTGGAGAAAGAGTTTAAAAGCAAGGATCTGTTCTATTCTCTCCTTTTCTGTCTCTTGTCTGACTGGTTGCGCAACCAATTTTTCTCATGAGACCTAGGATTTGATCACCCTGAGGGTCTTGCAGTTCTCTGCCACTCGCTATCTCTCTACCAACACTTGCTGTTCTGTATTTTCTCCTCCCTTGCATATCTGCTTGTGTAAAAATATTTGTGAATAATTATGTGGAAATGTAACTGATACTGGGATCCCTTTGTTTAGAAATATATATAGTTTTACTGTTGAAATGTTTGCAAAAAGCTGTTTGGAACTCAAGGAGTTAACTTGTTTGCAAACTCTCTTAGAAGCTGTAAGCAAGAGGTCAGTTCTGGGTCACAATGTTCTTTTTGCTGCACTTGTCGGAACTTACAAGAACACTGTGAAAAGCATGCTGTTTTCTTAATGAGCAGGGGTGGCAAAAACTTATAAAAACAGAGCTGCAATGTATTGCAAGAGAGACACAGAGACTGAGAGAGATTGAGACTGGAAATTGAGAAGAAACCCAGATGGACTTTCCCTGTTTATACTGCCTTTGTAAATAGTTACTCTGACTTTTTTTTTTACTGTTATTAATAAATCACTTGTGAATGTTACAACTGATCCTGGCTTTCCTATGCTTCTTGACCTATGCCTCAATGACAGATGATGTTAGAAGTGGGATTTATGCCATGCATACTCTAAGCAAGGAGTTTTGTGTGTGGGAAATAGACCTGATACCAGGGGTGCATAGAAGAAAGGTGTGGATTCTGCAGCAGCAAGCTCAGGAGTGGTTAACCAGGAGAATGGCAGCCAAACTAGCAGAGACAGAAGTCCAAGCTGAGACTGTACAGCTACCACCAGTTATATAAAAAGAACAGGCAGTAACAGAACCTGAAAGCCTGACGGCCTTTTTTAAATGGTGAGCTATACAACAAAAAGAGATGAAGAAACAGAGAAGAGAGGAGATGCAGCAGAGAGAACAAGAAATTCAACATTAGAAGCACAAAGGAAAGAAGAAATGCAACAATTGGAGCTGCAGAGGAGAGAAGAGATGCAGCAACAGGAGCAGTGGTGGCTGGATGCCTTACAGGCTATCAAAGGCAGAGGATTGGGCACAGGTCCAGAATAGTAACAAGACACAAACAATTTAAAATACCTTAAACTTACAAAGTTGTGTTCCTCCAATGATATCAAAGCACACCTGACAAGTTTTGAAAGGGTTGCCACAGCCTGCCAGTGCCCAAAGCAGCAATGGACAATCAGACTGGTACCTTACCTGACAGATAACGCCCAACTTGCCTACAGCAATGTGAACACTGCACAGTCAGAAAACTATGACCTGGTGAAAAGTGAAATCCTGAAAAAAGATTTGACATCTTGGGAGAGAGACCTACAAGAAGAGATTTCGGTCTCTGAAGTACAACTCAGTTGACAAGCTTCGAGAAGCCTTCACCCAACTCAGAGAACTCCTGATAAAATGGCTCCAACCAGAAAGCAAAATAGTCCCACAGATCATCAACACATTTGCAATAGAACAATTCATCAACATCCTGCCTATAGATGTGCAGCATTGGGTAAAGGAACACCGATCTGAAAGTGGGGAAAAGGATGTTTTTTTGGCCCAAGACTACCAAATGGCCAGACAAATGCCACAGCAGCAAGGTAACAGCCAAGCACCAGTAAGACACTCTTTTTCCCATTTAAACTCCAAGTCTGATAAGAACTCTGGTGAGGGGTTACAAATCTGTGCCCAAAGACATTATTTGCTATAACTGTATTAAGCCAGGTCATATTGCAGGAAACTGCCATAGTAAGAAGAGTGACACTGGAGCAGATTTGTCCTTAGCAAATTGGGGCAAGTACTTAAAAGATGTGATGCTGGCTGATAAGACTGTAAAGGGACTTATAGATGTCGGAAGCAAACATACCTTAGTACATACCAAAGTGCTGGGAAAACAATGTCCAAAAGGACCAGGTACTGGTGTCATCTACATCCATGGGGACACTCGATACTATCCCACCTGCCAAGTGACTCTCACTATTAATGGGGTGTCACACCAAATTAAAGTGGGGTAGTACCTAAATTACCTGTACCTGTGATTATTGGAAATGACTTAATGACTTTCCAGGATTTACTGAGTTAATCAAAGACAGAGTAAATCCTGATGTTTCAACAGCTGTGGTGATGAGCTCACACAAAGAAAATCTCTAATGTTGGGGACTCTTCCTTTCGCTGATTTTGATTCGGACTTGTTTGAGCAGAAGTCCAGGAAAGAAAGACAACACCTGAAGAAACAGTGGCAACAAAAGACTGAAGAAGTGGTTAACATAAGTGGTTAACATATGAAAATGCTGAAACTAAACTGATCACTTATTGTGATTTTCTTTCAGAACCAGTTAATGATGTTTCTGTCCAGGGATATTTTAAGCAGCTGGGGGTGAAATCAAGACATGGTGAACCTATGTTTAAAACATGTAATGGGCTACTGTACAGAGTTTGGGTTAAACCTCAGACACAGGACCAGATGGAACAATTGCTTATACCACAAAAATATAGATATGAGTTGTTACAGATATCACATGCTAGTCCTATAGCTGGTCACTTGGGGGAAGGATCACACCCTGACCAGATTGCTGTGCAGATTTAACTGGCCTGGAATTTATGAAGCTGTTACTACCTATTGCAGTTTTGGTGCTGAGTGTCAGAAAGAAGCCCCAGTGACCAAAAAAAGACAATGTGCCCCTACCCTTGATAGATGTGCCTTTTGAGAGAATTGCAATGGATGTGGTTGGCTTCTTAGATAAATGTAAAAAGGGTAATAGATTCATTTTGGTAGTATGTGACTATGCTACTCGATACCCAGAGGCAGTTCCAATGAGTACTGTCTCAGCCCCAAAAGTGGCAGCAGAGCTTGCCAACATTTTCAGCAGGGTGGGCATACCCAAAGAGATTATTACCGATCAGGGTAGTAATTTTGGTGCTGCATTGCTGAAGGAGCTGTACCGACTACTAGGTATCACTGCCATAAGAACCTCCCCTTACCACCCTCAGACAGACTGTCTTATTGAGCATTTTAATCAAACCTTAAAATGCATGTTAAAAAGATTTGTAAAAGGGAAGGGAAAGATTGGGACCAATACTTACCTTTCCTGCTTTTTGCTTACAGATAAGTGCCACAGGCATCAACATCTCTCTGCAGATGGGATGGGTGCCCCACGACTGGAGGGTGGCCCATATCTTACCTATCCACATGGGTGGATCAATAGAGGAGACAGGGAACTACAGTCCTGCTAGTCTGACATTGGTGGTGAGCAAAGTGATGGAAAGTATTATCAAGGAAAGGCTATGGGGGGTACTGGAGGAAATGGGATACCTGGACAATAGACAGCATGGCTTCATCCTGCGAAGATTGTGTCAGACAAACCGTGTGGAGTTCTATGATTGGGTGATGAGGGCCCTGGACCAGGGAAAGCTGGTGGATGTCCTCTTTCTAGACTTCAGCATGGCGTTTGATTCCATACCTCACAGTGGGCTGCTGGCTAAGCTGGGGAAATGGGGGTGGGGAAGCAGATGATCAAATGGATAGGTAATTGTCTATCAGAGCATACTCAGAGGGGGGTGGTGGTTGGGGGGGTTGGTCTCATCTCCTAGGACTGTCATTAGTGGGGTCCCCCAGAGATAGGTCCTGGGGCCACTCCTGTTTAATGCCTATGTCTCTGACACAAGAAAAGGTATCAGGAGTGAAATGAGTTTCTTTGCAGATGACTCAAAACTGGGAGTGGTGGTGGATGGGGAGATGGGGAGGGTAGCCCTGCAGGAGGACCTGGAGGCTCTGCAGAAGTGGTCGCGTACCTGGAAACTGAAATTAAATGCAGGGGAAATGCAGAGTTCTTAACCTGGGGATTAGAAACCCAGGCCAAGTGTATACCCTGCAAGCAGATACACTATAGGCCTCAAAGGAGGAGAGGGACCTGGGAGTGATGGTGGTGGCTGTCAAAATGAACAAATCTGAGACCTGTAGGAGGGCAGTGTCCAAGGCCAATAGGATACTGGGGTGCATCACTGGGGGATAACCTCAAGAAGGAGGGAAGTGATTCTCCCTCAGTATAACTGCCTGGTAAGGCAGCACCTTGAGTACTGTGTGCAGTTCTGGGGGCCGTAATTAAAAAGGGCCATTGCACTCATGGAGAGGGTTCAGAGTAGGGCAACCAAGATGATTTGGGGTATGGGGGTGATGAGGAGAGGCTTGAGGAGCTTAACATGTACTCTCAAGTGGAGAGGAGAGACAGGGGGACATGATAGAGGTTTTCAAGTACATAAAGGGGATAAATAAGGTAGGACCAGATGGGATGTTCCAAAAGAAAGAGGGGGGCAACCAGAGGACATGGATGGAAGCTAGGGGGGGAGACTCAGGGGAGAGAGGAGGAAGTGTTACTTCACTGAGAGGGTGGTGGAGCCATGGCATGCACTGCCCAAGGAACTGGTGGAAGCAGACACTGTGGAGGGGTTCAAGAGGGGCTGGGACAGGTATGGGGGAGGGTGATGCTGAGTAAGTTCAATGCTGGGGTAATATCTAGGACAGGGGTAGAGGAAACCAAGAGGGTGGGAAGGACAGCAGAATTGGTGCCCATTATGGATGCTGATTATCGAGCAAACATGAGAGACCATAAGGCTTACTCTGCTGGTATTTTAGTATGTTAGTATGTTAGGTTTTTCACCATTTGAAATGCTGTATGGTAGACAGCCTAGAGGGCCACTAGATGTAATAAAAGAAACATGGGAAGATAACCCCATTCAGAAACAATCTATTACATCTCATATGTGTGCCCTGAGAAAGAAGCTAGCAAAATATCTTGAAATTGCCCATAGTAATCAGGCCCCAAACCAGCAGAAGGTATATTATGGCCATGGGGTAAAAGAAAAATTTTTTGAGCCAGGTGAAAAGGTCTCATTACTGTTACCCACTACAGAAAATAAACTGTTAATGAAGTAGCAAAGACCTTATAAGGTTCTTAGACGTACTGACACAGTCAAGTATGATACTGAGACCCCCAAAAGGAAAAATCCTACTAAGATACACCATGCTAACCTCCTCAAGAAATGGGCTGAAAAAACACCAAAAGCTGTTCTGCTAGTCTTACCAGATAATGATAAAGAAGATATTGATGTAGCTTATGATCGATTGGAGCAAACTGTAACTGCTGATGCTGTAAAGGTGAATGTTTCCTTAACCTCTGAACAAACCGCAGAAATTAGTAATGTGCTAAAGCCATTTAACAGTACTTTTACCGCAGTACCAGGCCAAGCAATAGGGGTCAAGCTCATAATAGTGACAAAGAACGCTCACCCTATTAGACAAAAGACATACAGATTACCAGAGTGATTAAGAGCTGACGTGGTAAAGGATATACAAAAAATGAAAGAATTGGGTATCATAGAAGAGTTGAAAAGTGCTTAGTCATCACCAATGGTGACTGTAGACAAAAAAGAAGAGTGTGTAAGACTCTGCCTTGATTTTAGGAAACAAGTGTCAGCCCAGAACAGATGATTTGGTGGACAGACTGTGGAGTGCCAAATATATCAGTACCCTTGATTTCACCAAGGGTTACTGACAAATTCCCCTAGCTAAAGAATCCAGAGACAAAACTACATTTGCCACTCCTATATGATTCTATCAGTTCACCACCATGCCGTTTGGTTTGCATGGCTCTCCTGCTACATTCCAGCATTGGAGGGATGTCATTTTATTCCCTCATACTGATTATTGTGCTGCTTACCTGGATGATGTCGTGATGTACAGTCCAGACTGAAAAAGCCACCTGGAACACCAAAGAGCAATTATCCAATAGATCAAAAAGGCAGATCTGACAATTAATCCTACCAAGTGTACATTGGGCATGCAGGAAACCTGACATTTGGGCTATGTTTTGGGAAATGGAGAAGTCAAGCCAGTGGTTTCCAAGATAGAAGCTGTAGCTAACAGACCTATCCCCAAAATCAAGAAACATGTCTGGTCATTTTTAGGTCTGACCAGTTATTATCAGAGATTTGTTCCCAGCTTTGCAGAGTTAGCTACTCCCCTCACTGAAGTTACAAAAAAAGGGTACCTGAATAATGTGAAATGGTCCCCGGAGTGTGATGAAGCTTTTGGGGCCATTAAGACTGCATTATGTTCAGCCCCTGTTTTAAGAAGCCCAGACTTTGATAAACAATTTTTGTTGCAAACAGATGCATCAGAGTTAGGCCTAGGTGCAGTCCTGGGTCAAAATATAGATGGGACGGAACATCTTATTCTTTATATCAGCAGGAAATTGCACAACAAAGAGTGAAGGTACTCCACCATTAAAAAGGAAGACCTTGCAGCAAAGTGGACAATGGAGTCCCTTAAGTTTTACTTACTAGGAGCTGACTTTGTACTTGTAACAGATCACAATCCTCTCTGTTGGCTTAACCAAATGAAGGATAAACATTCTAGAATCACACAGTGGTACCTGGCACTAAAGCCATTTAAATTTGAAGTGATGCACAAATCTGGGAAAGAGAATGTCAATGTTGATTTGTTGTCAAGATATGGATCAGGAATTGAGAATTCTGAAGGTTGAAAAAAAATGTGTGTTGAAACTTCTCTGATATGCTGCATATGCATTGAACTATAAAGATTATAAGCTACTGTCATGCTAAAGTAGAATTTAAAGAAAGTTTTGGAAACCTGCTTTTATAAAAGGAAAAGAGAGTGTTGAAACAGAGGATGGAGGAGTACACAGAGGAAGTTGGGAATTTAAACTAGGAGCAGTGGGTGGCAACTGGGCAAGAGACATGCAGAGACCACAGGTTGGGAAACCATATGAGCTTACCCCCATAACAGTGACAAAGGACAAATGGCAAGTGCTATTGGTGATGCTAGTAAAGGAGGACAGGATTGGGGGGGGGGTGGAGGGTGGTTACCATTAATGCTAGGAGCCTTGGGAGGAAAACTGCAGAGTTACAGGTGCTCGTGACAGAGGAAGAGGTAAGACATTGCAGCCATCACAGAAACATGGGCCACCCAATACAATGGCTGGGATCTGTCTGTACCAGGGTACAGGCTATTTGGTAGGGACAGGGTGATTGGGAAAGGAGGGGATGTGGCAGTATATTTGAAGAAAGGACTGAAGTGTGTAAGGGAGGAACGGGAGGAGGGTAGTACAGAGTCATTTTGGATGCAAATCCAGGATTCAAAGAATAAGATTCTCAGAATGGGAGTGGTGTACAGGCCGCCATCTCAGACAGAGGAGTTAGACAGGGAACTAGCGGGACAGATCAGAAGGACCTGCGAGAAGGGTAGTGTGGTGATTGTGGGGAACTTCAACATGCCAGGAGTGGACTGTAGTACCCCAACACCAGGAACAGAAGGACGCAGGTACTGCTGGATGCCTTCCAGGACAGCTTCCTGCTGCAAATGGTCAGTGTCAGTGGCTTAGTAGGTAGCACACTCGCCTCTGAGGCCAGGAGATCAAAGGGCTGTGGGTTCAGTTCCCACATCTGGCACTTGGGTTAATATCCTAGTACTGATATTGTAGTGCAGCATGAGAGGGGTGCTGCACTTCTGAGGTGCCGTCCTTCGGATGAGACGTTAAACCGAGGTCCCATCTGCCTGGATTGGTGGTAGTTTAGGTGGATGTTAAAGATCCCATGGCACTTATCGAAAAGAGTAGGGGAATTTCCCCGGTGTCCTGGCCAAATTTCCCTCATTCACTAAAAATACCACCAACAGCTTAATCTGGTTCAAGGTCAATTGGCATTCATCTGTATCCCCCTCCCCTGGGTCATGCCTGAAAATAGGCAGGACTTGCCTAGTGCACTTACCCAGTCAACAAAAACTAAATAAATAAATAAATAAGTGAACCAACCAGGTTAGGGAATACCCTTGACCTTGTGCTGGCAAATGTGGACTTTGTGAGAGAACTTACAGTGGAGGAACTGCTGTCAGGGAGTGACCACCACTCAGTATGGCTCACATTGAATATGGGCAAGGAAGGAGTGGAATCTGGCACAAGAGTGCTGGACTTCAGGAGGGCCAACTTTGGGAAGATGGGGGAAGTGGTAAAAGGGTACCTGGCCAGAATTCAATCTAGTATGGACACTAACCAGAGGTGGGAGCTTATAAAGCTGGGTATAGTGGAGGCAACCAAAACCTGCTGCAAGGCCCAGAACAAGAAGGCTAGGGCTAAGAAACCGAGCTGGGAGATCACGTGATGCTTCTGTGAGACTAGCAGCTTTGGGGGCTAGCTCCCGTCTCATTCCTCCAGTATTTATTTAAATACAAGTTTTTGGATGGGACTCAACTTCCTTTAAGAAGTAAATTCGATTTCAACAGACATCCATAGCATTTCTAGCAATTTGGGGAGTTTTCAGATAGAGAGCAGCCTAAGCATTTTATATAGCTAAAACTAGGGCCTATCAGTAACATGGAGGCTGAAATGCACCAGGCTCTCCCATGGCATATGCCCTCAAAAACCCCAGAGAAGGGACCAAAAAGATCTAAAGGCTAGACCGGTGGCCCCGCAAAGGCTCCAGCATCTGCGATACCTCAACCAGTGCCGACTCCATTATCGGAGCAAAAATTTGTAGAGGAGCTACAGCCATTCAAGTTCGCCCTGCAAGACATCACTACTGAAATCAAATCTCTTAGAGGGGAGCTTTCCAACACTAATTGGGCTATTTCTGATGTCTCCGCTTGTACCACGTCGCCAGAGAGTTGGAAGAGCAAAATGGAGCCTGAAGTTGTGAACCTAAGACAATGACTACACAAAGTCGAATCCAAACTAGAAGACCTGGAAGGCCGAAGCAGGAGGAATAATATTGTTACCTTCGGCCTTCTGGAAGAAGCTAAAGGAGCTTCTCCTATTCTATTCTTCCAAAAGTTAATGGCAAAAATAGCTGGACCCTCTCCAAATAATCCATCAATACATAATCGAGAGGGCCCACCGGTCGCTGCGCCCCAAACCTGAGAGTGGTAAACCCCTGAGGCCAGTTATTATCAAGCTTTTAAATTACCTTGACAAAGTTCACATCTTAGATCGAGTTAGAAGTTTGCAGCAGGTTCTCTGGGAGGGTCAGCAGCTATGCCTGGTGCAGGACCTCCCAGCTACAGTGAGACAGCGCAGTGCAGAATACCAACCCCTGGTATAGAAACTGATTGCCGCAGGCATCAAGTATAAAGTCCAGTACCCCTCCAGATTGATGGTCTTACACACTGACACCTGGCATCCCTTTGATAGAGCACAATTAGCTACCCCTGCGCTACACACAGTGTTCCCGGAATTGTTCCCTGCCCATTGAAATGTCGCAGAGGACTTGCCTTAATATGTGCTTTGTCATTATAGAGGGGCTGTTAATATTGGGGTATAATCAGGGAATTCATATGGAGAGTCCTGTCTCAGAGATCGCTGGAACACGCCGAACTTTCTCACATTGTAAAGGACAGCCAACAATATTTCAGCTGAAATAACTGCGATCAGATGCTTGCTAATTTTTTTTCTTTGGGCTTTCTTTTTTTTTTTAAATATTTTACTTTCTCCCCCAAGGGTCGTTTCTTTTTTTTTTTTTTTTACGGAAGATGGAATGCCTGACAAGCTGCCAACTGGCACATTGCTACTGCCATTAATATAAGTCAGTATTAAGACTTCCCTCTCCCTTTCTTTTTCTAGCCCCATTTGTAAAAGGGCATTACTCAGGGAGACCACATGAGGGCAGTATAACTCTGCATTAAAAGTCTGACGCGTTGGCAGTTACCCGCAGTAACTCCCACACATTTTCACTTGGCTGAATAATCAAGCCTTCTTTATGTTGCCATATCAAAGGCACTTAATTAAGCTACTCCTGGCAGAAGATTGTATTGCAACAGCTGTTGCACAATACCTGGTAATATTATTTCTATGCTACAACACCACCCCTTTTTTTTCTCATCTTTTTATTCTTTTTTTTCCTTTTTCCATGCCAGCTGTGCTTAACGATTATAATAATGCAGAATTCTTTTTTCCTTTTCTCCTCCTTTTTATTACTGTGGGGGGTTACTAGAAAGATATAAATAGTGATGTTTTTTGGTTATTGAGTTGGGGGATTGGGGCGGGAAGCAAGAGCTCCTGGGTAAACCTGCAGTCCATTCAGTGCACCACATACTGGCACAGGGCAGGGTGGGAGCCCACAGGGGTGTTCAGGGTTAAAAACTGGAAACTACTACTGTTATTGTTTTTGGTTTCAAGACTGTTAAAGACATTAGCCCTCGACTTTGTTTTCCCTCTCTGGTATGTAATCTACCCTGATGTGGGAAGAGGAAAGGGGGAGGGGGAGGGGGAGGGGAAGGGAAGGGGTGGGTATGGGGATAAATTAGTAAGTTTGTTCTTGGGGGTTAGCATTTTCCTGTTTCAGTTTCCTACACTTACAATATATTATGGAAAGGGATACTGGGTTAAAGGGGACTGGCTGTTTTTGAATACAGTGGTTATTATCAAAGGGGGGGCTGTTGTGGGATTGCCACTTAGTAATCATGGAATATTCTACTGGGTAAGTTTCTTTCTTCAGGATGACTTAAAGACATGGAACTATTATCGGCATCTTGTTTGGCTAGGACAGAAACACTAAAGTTTTGTTCCTGGAATGTTAAAGGTGCTCAATCTCCCACTAAAAGAGCCAACATTTTGTTACATCTCAATTAACTTAATACTGATGTAGTCTTCATTCAAGAGACTCGTTTACCCAATTCACAAATTCTCAGCTTAAGAAGAACATGGGTGGAACATGCAATTGGAGCTGGCTTGGACACCCCCAAATGTGGAGTCGCGGTAATAATTGCATGCCGCATACCTTTTCAGCTGCTTCAGTCGATATGCGAACCCCAAGGCAGATATATATTACTGAGAGCCATTTTAGGCCACACCGAAATGATATTGGATTCAGTTTATGGACCGGTTGGAGATGATCCTCAATTCTTTACAAGTCTTATGACTAGTTTGGCCTCCTGGTCCAAACTCCCTATATTACTCTGTGGAGACTGGAACTTAGTTTTTTGCAATACACTGGATAGGTCTAAAACTAGATATACCCCTTCTACCCCTGCACAATTGACTCTTAAAGATTTTATGAACACTATGGGCCTTGTTGATCCATGGAGGACCCTTTTTCCTTCTACTTGAGACTACTCATTTCATTCCCTGCCCAATAATACATTTTCAAGAATTGACTTCTTTCTGTTAGGAACTGAGCATCTAGTGAGGGTTCACAGTTGTGTCTACCTCTCTAAAGTGATCTCTGATCACCACCCAACTCTTGCAGTGGTCCATGCCTTCCTCAGTTGAGTAAGACAAAGTTTGGAGGTTTAACCCTAGACTATTAAGGTCCCAGAACTTAGTTGACCTTCTTCAAAAATATATAGAAAACTTTCATAAGTTTAATGCCCCTTCCATGCCGAAGCTAGATGTGTTATGGGGTGCCCTGAAATGCTCACTAAAAGAAAAAATTATTCACCTGGCCTCTATCAGGAAAAAAAAAATCTCATCAGAATCCTCACTACTTTTACAACAAATTAGAGCTTTAGATCAATCCTTATCTTCCCAATCACACCCCATGGAATTCGGAAAACTAGAAAGTCTTTGATTCCGATATAATATTCTTCTTGGTGATAAGGTTGAGCATCTCTACTTCAAATCAAAAGTTACCCACTTTGACCAAGGGGATAAGGCAGGGAAACTTTTAGCCTTAAGGCTCAGGGCACAAGTAACAGACAGGATAGTAGTAACCATTCAAGACCCAGTAGGCAATTTCCATACCACACCCAAGGAGATAGTTTCATGTTTTAAATCCTATTACCAATCTCTTTATTCACCCTCCCCCCTATCCTTTAATGGTACTGCACTAGACCTCTTTTTACAAGACATAGACCTCCCATATCTGTCCCAACACCAAATAGCCTTTCTACAAGCCCCTCTGAATGTAGAAGAAGTACATGAGGCTATCGAGGCTCTCCCTATTGATAAAGCACCGGGACCAGATGGCTACACATCCAACTTTTACAAAGCCTTTAAATCCCAGTTGGGTACAACTCTGCTTGACACATACAACTATATCTATAAACATGACCTCTCGGACCTCAGTATTACTGAGGCTACCATTGTGGTGCTTCCCAAACTGGGCAAGGACCCTACATTGTTACCGAATTACAGCCCAATATCACTCATAAATGTAGACCTGAAAATTCTAGCCAAAATCTTGGCTAATAAGATGGCCAAAGTTTGGCACACATTTATAAGTCCTGAGCAAGTCAGTTTTGTGGCTGGGCGCCTCTCATCAGATCATTTGCGAAAAATTTCCCATCGTATTTCTGTGTCCAGGCACCCCCATATCCCCGCAGCTTTGGTGTCCCTGGACACAGAAAAGGCTTTCGATTGGGTCTCATGGGAGTATTTGTTTGATTTGCTCCCAAGATATCATATCCCCAAGCAATTTATACATTGGATCAAAATTCTTTACTCACATCCCTCGGCTCGGGTACTATGTAATAATGGGGTTCTGTCATTACCCTTCCCCCTCCAACAGGGCATGAGGCAAGGCTGCCCCTTCTCCCCTTATCTATTTAATTTATTTTTAGAACCACTCATTAGGAAGATTAACCAATCTACAGTGATATCCAGTATTTTGATCAACCACTTTCAATACAAATTATTGGTGTATGCCGATGATATTATGCGTCACGTTACTTACCCATCTATATCTATACCAGCTACCCTTAACATTATCCAAAAGTTTGGGGACCTCTCTAACTATAAATTAAATTTAGCTAAAACAGAAGTGATGCCACTAATTAGCTATACCCTAAAAGCAGATATTGAACATCTTGGGCTTACCTGGGTGAGGGACAAAATAAAATACTTGGGTATATATTTGTCTCAATACAATATTAGAATGAAGCAATATAATATGGACCAGTTACTCACAAATATCAGGATGGACTTAAACTGCTGGGTGTTACTTCCAATCTCTCTCTGGGGACATATCAATATAATAAAAATGAATATCCTGCCCCTCTTGTTATACCCCCTTCAAATGTTAAGCTATTTTCTCCCTCAATCCTGGTTTCTCCAAATGCACAGTATTATTTCCAAATTTATTTGGAAAAATAAGTCCTCCCGAAGAGCAATTACTAAATTACAGAGATCCAAAGAACAGGGTGGTTTACAGGTTCCCAATGTACTGTATATCACTACTACCAGGCTATTAATTGTGCCATAGTTTCACAATGGCTGAAACCCTCAGAAGACCCCCATTGTGGCTACAAATGGAAAAATCAACCTGCAACGCAGCAGGAGTAGATATTAAGAGTCTTCCCTATCTGACCAGTAATAAAGTCTCTAAGCAGTATAAATCCATGCCTATCATGGCCTCTCTTCGGATACATATGCAGATGAAGAAAACTTTTGGGTACCTACTAGTGAAGGACTCATCTCAGCCCCTCTTCAAAAACCCCAATTTCAAAACAGGGGACAAAGTTATTACTACATCCATCTGGCTGGTAGGTTGCGGAGAAATTGTTACTGATTTAACAGAAAACCACAAACTACTCACCTTTTCAGCTATTAGGACAAAATACAATTTGCCAGTTTCCTTTTGTTTTAAATATCTTCAAATTTCCCATGTATTAACACAACATTTCAGCAGTGGCCTTTGGGACCAGTACATGCTTGGCCCTATTCTTGGTTCACTCTCCAGGAGACCCTCATCCCACTATGTTGCCTTTTACTATAAGAAGCTCCAGGCATGATGCAGTGAACTACAAGGCACCACTTACTATACGTGGGATAGGTATCTCCCTTCTACCTCTCTGGTACCTGCCAATGGCCACAAATCTGGAAAAGATTGTATAAAGACATTAGGTGGGATCGATATAGATTGCTTCAATTCTATGTAGTGCATGCCTTATACTATACACCTGCAAAATGTAATAAAATGGGGCACCACCCAACTGAATTGTGTGCCAGATGCGGATCCCAGAGAGGTACACTTCTTCACATTCTTTGGGAATGTGACAAAGTAACCCCCTTTTGGGATGTCATTCGATCCAAACTGGACCTCTTATTGGGGCTACAGAACGCTTTTCAACCAGAAATTTGCATTTTCTCTGTTTCAGGAGAAATTTTAATAGGAAACCAAAGGAAACATATGTCCTTGATATCTCTATGTGCTAAGAAAATCATATTACGCCACTGGTTAGCTCAACAAATTCCCACATACACAGAGTGGCACAAAGAAATTCTATGTGCTCTGCAAGCAGAATACTTCATTGCAAACATATCTAAACATAGCAACAAATACCAGAAGGTATGGGCACCTTTACACAACCTACCACCCACTTAGGATAGATCTGGCCTTGACCTGGACCTGACATAGTGCTGCGAAGGTCAATGGTTAAGTTTTCTTTTTTTTTTCTTTTCTCTTGCACTGTTTTTCCTTTTTTTTCCTTTTCTCTTGGAAGGAAACTATTCCCAACTTATATAGTGTAGTGGCGATGTAGGAGGGATGGGAGGGGGGAAAAGGTGTTAGCAATTTTTCCGTATTACAATTCTGTTTTGGTATTTAATTGTTTTGGCTAGATAAATCTAACATTACTCCTGATAGTCAGTCCTGAATTTTAATGTTGGATGACACTACATGTAGGTGATTTTTCCTTCATACTTTCAAAGACTTACAATGATGTGTTATGTTCCACTGCTGTTTACTTCACTGTCTGTACAAGTTGAAGTGCATTTGACACCATAACTGTATTTGTGACTTTAATACCACACTAAAGCTTATTAAATGTAAGAAACCAAGCTGGTTGAGCAAGGAGGTCATGGAAAAGGTAAGGAGGAAAAGAGCTGCCTTTAGGAGGTACAAGAAAACAGGGAGGAGGGAGGACAGGGAGGAGTACTTGATGCAATCGAAGGAGGTGACAAGGCAGTAAGGGGAGAGCCAAGGCATCTACGGAACTTAGGCTGGCACAAGGCATTAAGAAGGGGGAGAAGGACTTCTTTAGGTACATCAGGGAGAAAAGGAGCTGTAAGGACCACATAGTAAGGATTAGGAAGGAGGGGGGTTGGGTGGAAGCAGGGTGCAATAAGGCAAAAGCACTAAATGAGTACTTCTGCTCAGTATTTACTAAGAAGAAGAGGAGGTTGACACCCAAAGGGGGAGGAATGGCAGAAATGGGGGGGAAGGGATGACAGATGGGGGAAATCATGGAGGGCAGAGTTCAGGAGGGTTTGAAGGCACTGAGGGTGGACAAGGCGCCAGACCCAGATGGCATCCACCCCAGGGTACTGAAGGAGCTGGCAGAGGTCCTTGCAGGACATTTGGCAGACCTATTTAATGCCTCACTACATTCAGGGTGTGTACCTCAGGACTGGAGGATAGCTCATGTGGTGCCCCTCCACAAGAGTGGCCCCAAGGATGAACTGGGAAACTACAGACCAGTGAGCTCACATCCATCGTGGGTAAGCTAATGGAGACTATCCTGAAGGAGAGGCTGGTGGCCCTCCTGAAGGCCAAAGGACTACAGGACAGCAGACAGCATGGCTTCATATGGGGCAGATCCTGCCAAACCAACCTGGTGGAGTTCTATGACTGGGTAGCTAGGCAACTGGACAGGAGCCATGCAGTGGATGTCCTGTATTTGGACTTCAGTAAGGCATTTGACTTGATGCTGCATGGAAGGCTGGGAAGTAAGTTAGAAGGCACAGGGGCGGGTGCAAAGCTGGTGAGATGGGTAGGGAACTGGCTTCAGGGAAGGCAACAGTGGGTGGTGGTGGGTGGGGAGCTCTCACACCCAAGGGTAGTGATGAGCAGTGTTCCACAGGGCTTGGTGTTGGGACCAGTGTTGTTTGGGATATTTATTGCAGACATATCACTGGACATCAAGAGCAAGATCTGTCTGTTTACTGATGATACCGAGGTAGGAGCAGTGGTGGATGACCTAGGGGGATGTCAGGGTTGCAGGATGATTTGACAAAGCTTGAAACCTGGTTAGACACCTGGCAACTGGGTTTTAATGCCAAGAAGTGCAAGGTGCTGCATTTTTGGATGAAGAACCCAAGGAGGAATTACCAGCTGGGGGGATTGCAGCGAGCCAGGCAGAGGAGGAGAAGGATCTGGGGGTGCTCATTACAGGGTCAATGAACAACTTGGCACAATGTAGGAAGGCAGGTGCAAAGGCCAACAAAATGCTGGGTTGTATTGCAAGGGGTATATCCTCGAGGAGAGAAGAGGTGATTCTGCCACTGTATAGGTCATTAGTTAGACTGTACCTGGAGTACTGCATGCAGTACTGGTACCCGTATCTGAAGAGGGACATTAAGTTACTGGAGGGGGTGCAGTGCAGGGTGACAAAGATGATCATGGGGCTGGGGGACTTATCATATGAGAGGAGGCTGAGGGAGTTGAACATGTACTCGCTGGAGGAGAGGAGGGACCTGGGGGACAGGATTGAAACCTTTAAGTACATGAAAGAAATAAACAAGACAGGTACAGAGGGGCTTTTCAAAGTAAGGGAGGGGAGTGGAGGGACACCAGGGGCCATGATATGAGACTGGAGGGAGGAAGGTTCAGGATGGAGATGAGGAGACACTTTTTAACAGAGAGGGTGGTGGTTGGGTGCAATGCATTACCTGCAGAAGTGGTGTCCAGTAGAACAGTGGACTGCTTCAAAAGGGGATGGGACAGGACAAGGGGGAGGGTCAATGAAGGGGAAGGGTGGAAGGGAGGGGCAGCTGCAGAATAAGGGGTGCTAGCTGTACATTCGAGCAGGCTTGATAGACCTCTAGGCCTTTATCTGTTGGCAAATTTTGTATGTTTGTATGTGAGAAGCATACTGTTTTCTTAATGAGTGGGGGTTGCAAACACTTATAAACACAGAGCTGCAATTTCTTGCAAGAGAGAGCCACAGATACAGAGAGAGACTGAGATTGGAAATTGAGAAGAAACTCAGATGGACTTCCTCTGTTTATACTGCCTTTGTAAACAGTTACTCTAAATTTAATTTTATTTTTTTACTGTTATTAATAAATCACTTGTTGCAAATTTTACAACTGTTCCTGGTTTACCTATGCTTCCTGACCTGTGCCTTGACGATAAGGCCTATAAGTACAGTAAATGTTAAATGGAAACTATTGTGCAAAATACTTTGTACTAGATTGGCAAAAATTGCACAACTTATTATATCTCCTGCTCAGGCATGTGATCTTCCTCAAAGATCCATAATAGACAATCTTTAATCTATAATGGAAGTTTTTGAATGTCCTGATACCTCAGGTACTCTAATAACACTTGATTAGTTTGAAGCATTTGATGCAGTTCTGCATGAATCAATCAATCAATCAATCAATCACTTTATTTAACCAGGCATAAACACCATTGAGCAAGCTCATTTTCAAGGTGGTCCTGGGCACAAATACAATACAGTACACTTCATAAGATTACAATTATGGTGGACAACAGTGCAAAAAAAAAAAAAGAAAAAACATTGTGAAGGTGCCGGTCAATATGGGCCTATACATACCGGTCAACATAATTAACATGCAAAGGTACATAATGATAAGTTTACTGAAATGAGAAGAGACAACAATCCCATATAGTCTCCGCTGAGTAAGAGCTCATACCTAAATGATAAAAAAATAAGGTGGTATTAAGGAATAGGTAGAAATTGGGTGAAAGAGTAGGCAGCCAAAGGGAGGCCAGAATAGGTAAAAGGTAGAGAATAGGCAGGGTCATCTTGGATTAAGGGAACTAGGCTTGTAGGTCCTAGGTTTCTGTTGTTAGGAATGTGGGTGGATGAGATACTTAGGCTAGGATTTGAGAGTGGCACCTGAGGCTTAGGGGTCATCGGCATCTGAAACAGTTGCATGATTCCTTCAGATAATCCGTTAATAGAGCTTTGAATGTGAAAATGCTTGGAAGTGAGGATAATTTTAATGAGTCTTGCATAGTGTTCCAAAGTGATGGAAGTGAGAAGTTGATTGCTGCTGAGCCAAGGGTAGTTTTCACTCTAGGAATCTGGAAGCAGATTAAAGAGAAGCATCTCAGGCCATAGGAACCTTTAGCCCGTTTGAAGATGTTTGAGATGTATGCAGGGAGGTTATCAGATAATGTTCTAAAAAACCAGAGGAGAGCATTCCTTTTTCTTCTAGTTGAGAGTGAGGTCCATCCCGAAACCTGGTATAGACGACAGTGATGTGTACTACGGGGTAGATTTAAGATAAATCTTAAAGCCCGGTGGTAAAGGGTGTCCAGTTTGTTTAGCATCGTTGATGGGCAATGACTGTAAAGGAAGTCAGCGTAGTCCAGTATAGGTAGGAATGTAGTTTGTACTAGTCTCATTCTGGCTTCTAATGTGAGTAGGTGTTTAATGCAATAGAATAAACTTAATCGCTGTCTTAGTTTCTTCAAGGTTTCATTTAAGTGGCACAAAAGTTGAGCTTGTTATCCAGCCAGAACCCTAGGTATTTAAAGGTATCAACTACTTCAAGGGGTTCATCTAAGAGTGTTCAGATCTGTGTGATATGTGGACATCCGGAAGTAGACTTTGGTGAGAGAATCATTGCTTTAGTCTTTTTGGCATTGAGGAGGAGCTTATGAGTGAGAAGCTTGTATTGGAGAGTGATGAAGTCTTTCTGTAAGTACTCATGGGCCAGATCCAAGGATGAATTTGTGGTATAGAGTACAGTATCATCTGTGAATAAGTGCACATTTGCTGTGCCCAGCTGCGAGTCCAGATTATTGATGTATATTGCAAAGAGGATAAGGCCCAGGATGGAGCCTTGTGGGACTCCTTGTAACAAGGATTTTTGTGGGGACAGATCTCCTATGGCTTTGATTTGCTGTAACCTATTGGTTAGGTAGCTGGTGAACCATTTAACGGCAGAACTATCAAGTCTGATGTTACTCAGTGCAGTAAGCATGATGGTATGATCCACAGTATCGAAGGCCTTACTTAGATCAAGGAAGAGGGCAAATACATGCTTCTTAGAGTCCAAGGCCATTTGCCAGTCTGTAGTTACTTTGGCAAGAGCCGATATTGAACTGTGTTTGGCTCTGAAGCCGGACTGAGCCGGGTTTAGCAACTTTTGTGAATCCAAATGTTCTCTAAGTTGGATGTTGACAATTTTTTTCAAGTAATTTAGAGAGGACGGATAGTATAGAAATAGGCCGGAAATTGTTCAGAGCACTAGGATGCCCAGTCTTGAATAACGGTAGGATGTGGGCAGTTTTCCACAAGACAGGTAGCTCACCTTGAATCAGAGAGGTGTTGAATAAGTGTGTAATGGGGGCGGTCAGATAGGTATGGCCAAGTTTTAGGAAGTAAGGTTCAATATTATCTGCACCCGCACTCTCTTTTGTATCCAGAGAAAGGAGGAGGTCCTCCACTTGCTTGAACGTAATTGTGAGGAAGCTGAAGGGGGGTGGGATGCAGTTGGTTATGGTTGTGATTATCAGTGACGCCAACAGTGTAATCTCTTGCCAGGCTAAGTTTGCTGATAGGTAAGGTGTCAAAGGCAACCCCTGCAGTGGCAAAGTGATCATTAAGCTTTTCTAGTATATCAGCTTTGTCCGTATAAGTGGTACCATCAGATACAATTTTGTTTGGAAGGGGTGTTGCAGTGGACTGACCTTCGACTTCTTTGAGGATGTTCCAAAATTTGGCAGAGTTGTTTTTATTGTCTTCTAGTTCTTTTTGGAAATACCTAGCTTTTTCTGACCTAATTAGCTTGGTACAAGCATTCCTAGTGGTACGGAATGCTAACCAATCAGCCTCCAGGTGGGATTTCCTCGCTTTTTTCCACAAGTAGTCCCTATTCCTAAGTGCTTTCTTCAGGATGGGAGAGAACCAGCCAGGAGTTTTATTTTTTGATTTGATCAGTCTTAGTGGGGCGTGTTTGTCTATTAGCTCCAGTAAGAGGCTGTGAAAGATGTTACCTCTTAATACCTCTTTGAGGTATTAAGAAAATATGAAATCCTGGAGAAAGTCATTAGTTGGATTCAAATCTTGCATACAGATGCTGCTACATGTCCAGTTATAAATGGTAGGGTGGGAAAGCGTACTGTATTCAAATTCATCAAGGGGTATGGCAAGGATGCTCCTTGAGCTCTCTGCTTTACATCTTTGCTGTAGATCCCTTACTTCAAAAGCTAAATAGGGCTGAAGGAATTAATCATATTAAAGGGCCACAACTAAAAGAATTTCCAGTAGCATTAGCATATGCTAATGATGTCACCATTATAGTTGCAGACTCAGCTTCAGAGAGAGAGAGCCCTAGAGATTGTGTCCACCTTCTCAGATATTTCTGGATCAAAAATAAATAAACAAAAAAGAGGAGGTTTAGTTATACATGAAACAGACAACCAGAGGGTAGTCATCTCTGGCATCCTTCTATCCGAGACACACCGGTCAGGATCTTAGGGGTCCTGTTTGATACTTCAGACCCAGCCATTATAAATTGGGAATACGCTATAGTCACAGCTGAAGAGAACATTGATTGATGGAAATCTTTCTCCATGGCCAAAAAGAAGAGAATGTACATGTACACAATTTTATTTTACCTTTTTTCTTGTTGATTAGCTATGTTTTCCCTTTGCCAGTTAAGCTTGAAGCTAAAATATATAATATTGCATTTCAATTACTAAACCCAATTAAAAGAATAGTTACATATTGGCCTGTTAAGCAAGGAGATATGACTATGCTGAATTCTATACTTTTCTTTTTTACGAATGTCGTGCATTCAAACCTGCTACCTATACTTTTAGGGAAACAATTGCCCTTGGTAACTATATTTAGGAAAAGGTGTTCATTTTTCTGGCAGAAGTGGGAAATGCAGAACTGGAGCTTGTTTAGAGCCATTCCACAAGGAACAGCCTTGCATGTTTTGGATCTTTTCCAAAAACTGAAAGGGTAGAAGGTGACTCAAAACAAGATTTGTCACATGGTCAGGAAGGAAGGCTACAAAAAAATTTTGTGTTCAGAATTTTGGTAACACCATGTTTTACTCTTCCCAATGACATTAAGATAGAAGAGGTTACTACACAACTTCAGCAACTAGGGTCCTACCCAAGGTTTGGAACAGCCATTGGCTATGCTGTCACAACCGATTAAACATAAGGGGTAACCATCATAACAAGGGAATGTCTGAAATAATTTGTTTAAGAGAAGGTTGTTTTGATATATTAGAGACAATGCCCCATTTATATTTTGATTGCCCCTATGTGGATGGATTCTGGGATTTATTGGCTACTACATGAGAAATACCCCAATTTAAGAAACTAACATGTGAAATTCTAAGTTTTGGTCAGCATGGGAGAAATTGGTCTATGTCCCATAAAGGTACCCTTAAAGTAGTAATGGCAATAATAAAATGGGTTATATGGCAAATAAATCAATCAATCAGAATCTTTATTTATCTGGGAGATCATTGTTAAGCAATGCTCATTTGCAAGATGGACCTGGGCGGAGCATAGTCACATATTTATACAAAGCAAGCACTAGTATTTACAGACATACAAAATGGTTACAGTGATAATACAAGGCATAAAATAAAAACAAAACATAAGTCCATACAAGCTTGAAGTAGTACAGGCAAAAGTACAAGGTGTGAACAGCATGTACGTACACACAATAACTGAACGCGGAGAGGAAGGCAGGGTTAATTAATGTAGTGGACTAAAAAACACTAGGGCAACAGAGGAGGGTAAGAGAGGGGAGGAAGGGAAATGACTGAGAGGGTGTCAAGTAAAAAAACAAGGAGAGGTAGGTGGAGGAGGGTGTGCAGGGTGGAGGAATGAGATATTATAGAGACACTGGAGTTGCAGAGTAAAAAGGAAGGGGCAGGGAGGTTGTGTCAACCAGAGGATACGAAGAGCTCTTACCTGACACTGGGAGACTAGGAACGAAATTGGGGTGGAGAAACAGTAATACAGAGAGTTGGGGATGCAAACTAAGAAGGTAGGACATCCAGAGCTTGAGAGGGAGGAAGGCAGAACACAAGTGTCAATGCCTTAAGTACAAGCCCATGCAGGGAGGGGTATCAAGGCAGACACTGATGCAGATCCTGGATATGAGAAGCAGTTACATGCTTCTTTGATTTTGCAGGAATGCAATGTCTTGAAGGCAGTCAGGCAGACAGAAATGCTCAATTTGAGAGTTTTTTGCAGATTGTTCCATAAAGAAGGTAACACAAAGCTTATGGCTGCTCTGCCAAAGCAAGATTTAGCCTTGGGTGTTTTGAGTGAGATAAATGAGTAGCTTCTTAACGCATAGTTCCCTATTTCACTTAGGGGTAGACAGTTGGAAATATAGTGCAGCAGTTTTTTGGAAATAGCTCTAAAGGTCAAGAGCACAGCATTTCTGTCTCACCTGAACTTGAGGGAGGTCCACCCACAGCAACATACAGGGCACAGTAGTGCATGGCAAAGGGAAGTCCTGTTATGGACCTCAGGGCTCTATGGTAGAGCATGTCCAATTTTGCCAAGTAGGAGATGGAACACTGGCTGTAGTGGAGATCCACATAGCCAACCAGTGAGAGAAAAGTTGATTGGACCAACCATAGCTTAGCATCTCTAGTGAGAAATTGGTTGATTCTAAAGAAAGTCCTAACCTCTGCTGAAGTTTCTTTAGCAAATCCTCAATGTGTTCTGTAAAGAAAAGTCTGTGTTCTATCCATACTACCAGATACTTGAATTCTGTGACAATTTCAAGTTTTTCTCCCAGGATTGTGGTAATCAGGGGAACTGAACTCCAGACACTGGGTTTACTGCATAGATAAATGGAGAAAAGAGCATCACTTTTGTTTTTTGGCATTGAGAAGGAGCTTCTTATGAGGTAGTTGACTCTGCAGAAGGTTACATTCAGATTGGAGGTCATTGCAGGCAGCTTCAGGTGTTGAGCGACTTAAATAGAGGACTGTATCATCTGCAAACAGATGAATGTTGGCATTGCTTATACAGCTGTCAATATTGTTAATGTAGATAGTGAACAGGAGGGGACCTAGTACAGATCCATGAGGCACCCCTCTTTGGAGAGGTTTAAGAGGAGACAGGACTCCTTCGGCTTTGACCTGCTGAAGGCACCCTGAAAGATAATTGGTAAACCAATGCAGTGAAGAGAGTCCATACCTATAGTTTGCAAGGAGGAGAGAAGCAGGCTGCGATCAACAGTGTTGAAAGCCTTGCTTAGATCCAGAAAAACAGCACATATAAAGATTCTGTCATCAAGATCACACTGCCAATCATTGGTTGCTTTAGCAAGGGCCGTGATAGTGCTATGTTTAGCTCTGAATCCAGACTGCATAGGATTTAATAAGGTCATAGTTTCAAAGTAAGATCTCACTTGTGCATTTACAATTTTCTCCAGAAGTTTGGACAAAATTGGAAGGAGGGAAATAATATGCCAGTTTATGTTACAGCAGAAAAGAGTGAATCAACAGGGTGTTATAGTGAGGATCTCAAAGGAAATAACTATGGACAAAGGAAAAAATCATTACTTTCACAACCCATCATCCAGGCATGGTGGAAGCACTGGTCAAAGGCATTATGGTAGATTTTTACATTTTCAATTTAAAGTATCAGGAGAATGTTTTAAGGAAACTATGTGATGATGTGGATGTTTAAGATGGGGTTTATTGTGATATTATTGTTGGGGGGAGGTTTGTGATTATTAGGGATGTTTTCTTTGAGCATGCACTGAGATATTCATATCTAAAAACAGTATAAATGTTACTGCATAGCTTAAGGAAACATTGAGTTTGTTTGCATAAAGGCTTAATTCTTCTTCAAGAAACTGTATGGCTGTTTAAATTAATCTGTTGTCATTTACTCTGGATGTTATATGCTTCCCACTATGCTGAAAGGTATTTTTTAACAAAATGTATACAAAGGAAACATGATGTATTTGTTAGGTTTGCATTGGGAGTTTTGAAAGTTTGAAATTGGAGAGGGTGGTTAGAGATGTGATGAATGGAACATAATTTGGGGGATTGCTTATAAAAGGTTAAAGTGATTGAATATTCAAATTCTAGCAAAATTCAGAGATTGTAACATATGCATGTATTACCTCCTACTTACAGAAATAATGGTGATATTTTCCAAAAATGTTATAGTCTGTGCTGAAGTGTTTTACATCTTTTGTATACCTAGTAGATAAATTTCTGTGTAGAAATGATAAATAAATAAAAAAATCTTCTACTCTTTCCAGTAGGGAGAATCCTAGGCCGTCTTGCCCAAGATAGTATAGTACATTGGAAAGCTGTGTTATTAAATAAGATAGGGAGATTTGTTTTATTGAAACCAAGTACTGCACACCACTGAGATATTATTAATGAATTGGGGTGGTTAACTATAAAACTGTCATACACATTTTGTTTAACTAAGTTTGTATTTAAAATGTTACAATCAGGTATACCCAGTAGCTTGAAAATTCAACTAATTACATTACAGAATGAAACCTATAATAGATCATCTTGTGATACAGCATTGTTAAAAAGTTCCATTTAAATGTTCATTAACAGGTCAGTGTACTTTTGGTTATATTGTATTTGTAATGGCATGATATGCCGAACAATGAACTTGATGATGAAGGTTATATTGTACCTATGGTTTGGAACAGTTTACCCTTTCATATTAGGAACATAAGTTATTCTCTGTTTCCTAGAATGTTTAAGGCATATCTTAGAACTTTGTGTAGTTGTGACTGTTTTTAAAATGAATGTCTTATTGATGAGTGTGGGTCACCCTGGAAACAGGAAATGGGACAGCCATACGAACTGGGGTTGTCTACAGGCCTCCAGACCAGGGGGAGGACATACACACATTACTGTTAGAAGATATACAAAACATGACAGTTAAAGGGGAGGTTCTGATAATGGGATACTTCAACATGCCAGATACAGATTGGTCAATACCAGCAGGAACATCTGCCAGAACTAGACTCATGGTGGATTCCCTGCAAGCAAGGGCCTCAAACAACTGGTACAACAACCCACAAGAGACAGGGCTATCTTAGATCTAGTACTGACTAACAAGGAAAGGATCACAGATCTCCAGGTAGAAGGTCACCTGGGGACCAGTGACCATCACATGGTATGCTTCAATTTGGACACTAGAACTAAATCATCACATTCAAGGCAAAAATATGGGACTTCAGAGGAGCTGACTTTGATAAGATGACCAACAGTGTTAAGTTAGCCCTGGCAAAAAAAGAAATACAGGTGAGGGGGTACAGGCAAAGTGGGCAAGCATTAAGGATGCAATACTTGAAGCAACATCCCATTGTGTTAGTGAGAAAAGTAAGTGCAAAAGAAAAAGGAAACCACTCTGGTTCTCAAAATCAGTAGTAGAAAAGGTCAGAGGCAAAAGGCTGGCCTTCAGGAAATATAAGGGAATGCAGCAGGATGAAGATAGGGAGGCATATCAAACTTCCCTAAGGGAAGCAGGGAAGGCAGTAAGGCAGGCAAAGGCCCAAACCAAGGAAACACTAGCACAAACAGTAAAAGAAGGTGACAAGACTTTTTATAGATACGTTAGTGAAAGGAATAAGTCCAGAGGGGGTATTGCTAAGATCAAAGGGGATAAGGGTGTTTGTGAGGAGGAGGACCATGTAAAAGCATCTATCCTAAATAGATACTTCTGCTCAGTATTTACTGAAGAGAAGGTAGGGCAGGGCCCACAGCTCAGCACCATAGACATAGGGGGGAAGGAGGTGTGTACAAGTCCCTTCAAAAATGAAAGGGCTCTACAAGTGCTCGATAAGCTCAGGGTGGACAAGGCAATGGGACCTGATGACATACATCCCAGGGTACTAAAGGAGCTAAGGGTGGAACTAGCAGAACCATTATCAGAACTGTTTAGTGAGTCTTTGAGTACAGGAGAGGTCCCAGAAGACTGGAGAAGGGCTCATGTGATCCTGCTGCACAAGTGTGGTAGCAGAGAGGAGGCAGGGAACTACAGACCAGTCAGTTTTACCTCAGTAGTGGGCAAGATTATGACGGTACTCCTTAAGGAAAGGATAGTGCAACACCTGGAATCTATAGGCGCACAGGATCTAAGACAGCATGGGTTTACAAAAGGAAGGTCCTGTCAAACTAATCTCATAGATTTCTTTGACTGGGTAACCAGAGTTGTGGGCCAAGGGGGACCAGTTGATGTCACCTACCTTGACTTCAGCAAAGCTTTCGATACTATTTCACATAGAAGATTGATTAATAAGCTGGGTAGGCTCAGGGTGGGTCAGAAGTTGGTCAACTGGGTGGCAAACTGGTTGACGGGCAGAAAACAGAGAGTGGTGGTAAACGGTATATAGTCAGAAGAGATGCAAGTCACAAGTGGTGTACTTCAGGAATCAGTACTAGGGCCAGTCCGCTTCAATAGCTTCATCAGTGACATTGCAGATGTACTGGAGGGTAAGGTCTGTCTGTTTGCAGATGACACCAAGATCTGCAACAGAGTGGATGGTCCAGATGGGGTGGGCAGAATGAGAAGAGATCTGGATAAATGGGCAAAATGGTCGTAACAGTGGCAACTGGGGTTTAATGCAAAGAAGAGCAAGATCATACCCATAGGGAAGAGAAACCCTGAATCCACCCATAGGCTGAGAGGGAAGTTGCTGGCAGTCACAAGGGAAGAAAAAGACTTGGTCATCATCATCACAGATGACCTGAACTCATCCAAGCAGACCTCTAAAGCAGTAGGTAAGGCTAGGGGGATGTTGGGGTGTATTAGTAGGGGTATCACAAATCATAAGAGAGAGAGGTAATAATTCCTCTTTACAAGACACTGGTTAGGCCCCATCTGGAGTACTGTGTGCAGTATTGGAGGCCACACCTTCCCAAGGACATTAACCAAATTGAGGCAGTCCAGAGAAGGGCAACCAAAATGGTGCAGGGATTGCGTCAGAAAACATATGAGGACAGATTAACGGAGCTCAATATGTATACCCTAGAGCAAAGTTGGGTGAGAGGTGATATGATTGAAACATTCAAACCTCTTAATGGTAATAACAAGGTGAAAGAGTCTGACAGGTTTCAATATAAGAAAAATAGCAGGACAAGAGGACATAACATGAGATTAGAGGGAGGCTGATTAAGGAGTAATGTGAGGAAGTTCTTTTTCACAGAAAGGGTGGTGGATGCATGGAACAGCCTACCTCAGGAAGTGGTGGATATGAATACAGCGCAGGGCTTCAAACACATGGAATAGGCATAAGGGAGTAATACAGATGAGTATGACTAGATAGGCCATTGACAGAGCAAAGACTGATGGCACATTCATAAGGTAGAAAAAGAAATGGGCAGACTGGATGGGCCTTGTGATCCTTATCTGTCTTCAACTTCTATGTTTCTATGACATGGAATGTTCATTTTCTACGTCATTATGCATTAATGTATGTTGTCATTTGTACTTTTGTACTGTAATTGTGATTTGTGTATGTTGCTGTACTGATGGTTGTGAGTTACTGTATTTTTGTTACTGACTATGGTTTGTAGCTGTAAAAGGGATTGTATCCCAGTGTGCTAACCCGTATACAAATCAAATTAAATCAATAGATGGCCTCTGATGTGCAAGCAGAGAAAAGATGGATGCCCCGCTCCGGTTCTCTCTTCTCAAGAGACCATGGAAAATGTGACTGCTGTAAGCAAGTTACTGGAGAAAAATAATGGTACAAATATTTCAAGACCTGCCAAGGATCAAAGTGGGGACCCAGCTTTACATGAAGAAATCATGGCAAAGGCTACAAGGCCTGAGGTGCAGGACATTGAGAAGGTACAGGATAAAAAACTAAGCACAGAGGGCCCAGTGGCACTGAGGGTTGAGTTGCTGGACGCCACACCTCATGCCACTCCGGTGACCCGGGTTCAGGAATGGACTCAGGCCACCGGGGGCTAACAGGGGAGAGGGAGGATTGAGCATCCCATGACTGCTCTCCTTCCTCGGGGTGGGTACGGGACATGGACCATGCTGTAGTGGCACCTAATGGAGGCTAGGTATACTACCACTTGCAGGCATGCCAAGGAGAGGAAGCACAGCAGGCGTCTGCATGCAGGTGCATCTGACATGATTGTATGTCTGGCTCCCATAGGAGTTGTAAATAGCAGAACACCAGTGGTGACTGTGGCAGCTAATGACAAAGCCCTGCACCCCCAGACACAAGAGGTGTGGTCAACCAGGACCCTGGCACAGGCCTTTGGGGGGGGTGTCCTGCTTATGGGTCAGTCTGTGTGATTCAGGCATATAGATACGTACACTAGACCTGGTCTGGGGGTGTGGGTGCCTGTGTCCGGTGGTTGCTGAGGCCCGCTCTGCACAGAGGAGGAGAAAAAAAATGTGCTATTCAAAAAAAAAATAATAAAAAGTAAGCACAGAGTAGCAGTTTTTAAATATGTTAAATGATGAGAAAGTAAAATATATACAGGAAAAAACAAGAATTGCAGGACAAACTGTATAAATTAAGAAGCAACGCATCTCCTGACAGGAATGACTCATGAGCTGTCATGGTGAGTTATCCAGCAGATGATGCAGCGACATAAAAAGAAAAGACTGATGCAATGTTGCCTTCTGATAATACCAAACTTACTGAATCGGATGCTGTTCAAAAGGTGGGTGGCAGTTCAAACGGCATTTCAGCCAGGAGCCTAAAGTCACATAAAACACCACTGGGTCCTTAGTCAAAAGAAATGAAATGAAGTCAGTATAGACTTGATCTGCAGTGACCTTTGATCTCAGACAGAACAAGGCAGACAACACAATTTCATCCAAAAAGCAATACAAAACAAAATGCATATGAGTAAAGAGTTCAGTGCTGGTTTTCCAGGCCACAGATCAGCCAGTTATCTGGCCTGGAGTGCATCACGGCAGGACATAACTACAGCACAATATCCAAACATTAATCCCCACCCCCCAACCCCGAAATTCTGATATTGGTACAGGGAATTGGTCTCCAATCCATGCCTTGGAAGATGCAGTATGGCTACAAAATGACAAGGGTCAGTGGATCCCTGACCCCTCTGATTAAAATGTAAAAAGATATAATTCAGCAATGCAAGAGGATAAAAGTGTTCAAACAGTGGTCACCAACAGCATGAGCTCCAACTCACCCGAGGGTACTACAGTTACTGAGCTCAAAGAAACTGTTTGAGGAAACTGTTAGACGACTCCTCATTGCTTAATCCTATGCAGTCCGGCTTTAGAGCAAAGCATAGCACGATTACGGCATTGGCTAAAGTCACTAATGACTGGCAACGGGACCTTGACAATAAAAAATTTGTTTGTGCGGTGTTTCTAGATCTCAGCAAGGCCTTCGATACCGTCGACCACTGCCTACTTCTCTCCACCCTAAAATCTATAGGCATAGACTCAATCTCATTGTATTGGTTACAGGACTACCTCTCCGACAGGGAGCAACAAATCAAGACCGAAGGTGAGCTCTCTCCACTCAAACCAATAAAAAGAGGAGTCTCACAGGGATCCATACTGGGCCTTCTACTGTTCGCCATCTACATCAACAACTTGGATTTGGGAATCAAGAAAGCCAGTATACACCTGTTTACCGATGATACGGTGCTCTATCTAAGCCTTGATTCTCCTGGAGCCGCATGCTCAGAATTACAAAAGGAATTCAATACACTGCAGAACCAGCTTCTCCATAAAAAACTACTACTAAATGCAAAAATAAACATGGCCATGATCTTTTCACCGCATAGCACTGGGGCCTACACTGCTGCCGCTGGTACATTTCCTCCCATAACCACCTTACTAGGCGAAAAGCTTGAATTTGTACCTAAATTCAAATATCTGGGCATATGGCTTGACAACAAACTCTCCTTTTTGGAGCACACAGAAGTTCTGATGAAAAAACTTAGGCAGAGGCTTGGCCTCTTTTTCAGAATTAAACACCTCCTGACTACAGACGCTAAAAGACAGCTTGTTCAATCTACATTCCTCTCATTAATCGACTACACTGACATTATCTATAGCCAATGCTCCATCTCACACCTTGCAAAACTGGATGTCCTGTACCATAAAGCCTTAAGATTCATAACCGATCTCCCATCCTCCACACATCATTGCACTCTATATTCAGCAGTAGGGTGGCCTTCCCTGCAATACAGATGGTACAGAAATGCAGCCCTCTGAACACTTCGAGCCCTCACCAACAAGCTCCCAGATTACATTGTTGCCTGCCTCCCCTTAAATCCAATGAGTGACTATGACCTACGAAGCCGTTCACTAATTTCTTTGAAAATCCCCAGGATCAGTAACCATTTTGGTAGGGCTGCCATAAGCCACGCGCTGCCCACACTCTGGAATAAGATACAAAGATCATTGAGACTTAGTTATCCTGTCAGTATTGCCCTTTTTAGGACTATTTATGACAAAGCGTTCGTCGAAAACTGTAAGTGTTTCCACAGTCACTAGCAGTCCTGTGGATGGTTCCCTCTCTGGTTTTACCACATTCAGCCACAAACCTAGTTCTATCTTTCCCTATTTAACTAATCACTAATCAACTGCCATACTGGCCCTCAGAACCCTTGGCACCTCTTTCTCCCTTTCTACTCTCCTGCTGCCTCTGAAGCAGGAGATACAGTCTTCACTGTGGGTCCCTCTGTAACCTAGGACCCTCACCCGAGCACATTAACGGTTACTGAGGGCTGAAATGAAAATAATTGTACCCTTCCATATAGGCATTAATAAACATGATACCTCAACTCCTATGTATATGAAGGTTGTAAATACTACAATAAAGTTATGTAATGCATGTAGGTTCTCTGTGAACAATTGGAAAGTATATATTGCACCTAACATGTTGCTGTAAGTTTTTTTTTGTATCCTGTTTCTCATTTTGTATACTGCACCTTATTATATGTATGTACATTTGTCCTTGACAACAGCAGGTCCACCTTGTAAATGAGCTTGCTCAATGGTGATCGCCTGGATAAATAAAGATTTGATTGATTGATTGATTGATTAATGACCAGGGCAAAACAGTCAAAGTCTCCAGTTCTACTTCACAATCAATTTTACTCCATGAATCACTGCATCCAGAATTGCCTAGTGAGGAAACTATCAGGCTGGGACCCACTGGATCTGTTTTAAGAGACTCTGAACAAAGTGATAGGCTGGAACCCATGTTTAAACTTTCAGATCTATTTCAGAATAAGGGTGAGCCAGCCCCTCAGAGGAACGTAGTATGACTAATTTATACAGGAAGACTTGAATCCCCTCTAGACAGGCTGTATGTAGCAAGGTTATTGTTAAATGCTCAATGAAGTTTTTTTCATTGGAAATGTTTGCTTTAACTAACATTGGTAACTCAAATTATGATGTTAACTTCAAAAACATTTCAAGCTTAGATAGGTTTTGGGCACAGTGTCAGAATCTTAAAAATACACCAGTCTGGATTCTCTTCTTGGCAATATCTCTCACAAAGCCCTTAGTAAAGAACATTACTGTCATGTTTAAGAACAAAGGTGTTACTGTAGAGAACATGCTATTTTGGTTATGACAAAGATGTGAGGTGTTGGGGAGTCCCTTCCCAATACAGGATAGCGAGCAAATATGGGATGGAGGCTGGAGAATCAGGGTTAAACTTTATTCATTCAATAATGGCCCCATCCACCTCCCCAACAGTTTCTTTCTCTGTAAAGGTAGAGGGTCCTTGTTTTACACTGAGCAACTGAGGCCCTGCTTCAAATGTGGGTCTCACACCAATTTGAGCACAGCCTGTGACACATCTAGGTGCAACCATTGTTTGGAATATGGTCACATTTCAGCTAATTGTCTGAATTTGTTTAAATGTAACCTGTGTGAGAAGATAGGACATGCATATGGAAGATGTCCCTGCGCTTCTTATAATAGACAGGACTGCCCCTTTCATGATGGCATTATAAATAACTCACAACAAATGCAGGCTAAAATGATGGCAGAACAGAATCTCAGAGCAGCCAGGGAGACACTAGATGCAGAGGATGCCCCCCACCCCATCTTCATCAGAACCAGCATAAGAGCCAACAACTAGAGTGAAGGGAGATCAACAAATATTTATTGAATCCACTGATATGGAAGAAAACTTGGTTGAAACAGAAAATAATCCCCAGGACCCTCCCCCCAGTCAAGATGACACTGAAGCAATGGAAATACCGCCCCCCCCACACCCAGGAGTTACCTTTTAAGAAGGTGATACAGAAAAAAAGATTAAGGATCGTGAAACCTCTGATGCCCAACAGACTAGGAAAAGATAAAGGTGGAAAGGGGAAAGGAATATCATCTTGGACAAAGGGGAACATATATGCTGCCCTATCTATCGGAATATTAGAAGCAGATTCAGGGGATGAGGAGTCAGACACTTTTTTCAATGGTTTCCACCACTATGACATAGAAGAGGGAGGGGTTGATGACTCAGTTGCAAAATGGGCAAGACAAAAGAGATGCTCAAAAACACCTTAGGTCAAGTTCAGGGTGATTCATATCTTATTGTCCCATCATGCATTCCCTATTGATTACTACAATTAATGTCAATAGAGAAAAGAATGTGAAAAAGTGGTTGGGGACACTTCAGACATTACAGGAGTACAGTAGTGATATCTACTGTCCCCAAGACACATGACTTACAACTAATGGGGAACTACAGCAAGCCTCTTGAACTTGGACCAAAGAAGCCTAATTTTGGTTGATAGGAGAAGAAGCATGTAACGGGATAGGAATTCTATTTTCTAATGCAGCACTGAAAGTTTCTCGATTGGTGGATATTCACTCAGGTAGAGCTCTCCTACTAGACATTAATATCAGAACTGTGAGATTTTGTTTAATATCTACATATGCACCCCAGACTATGACACAAAAGGTTTCCCTATTCAAAGAAATACAGTCTTTTCTTCACACTTCACGTCTTATTGTATGGGCAGGGGATTTCAACTGTGGGCTGAAACAAACTGACAGAGGGCTGAAAATGGACAAATTGTTTTGTGACTCAATTGTACTACTGAATATTCTCACTACAGCAGGATTGATAAATGCAAGTATCCCTAAGGGGGACACACATATTTTAGAAGCTTATTATCCACATGCATAGATTACATTTTTTTTCCTCTATACTCTCCATACTGCATATTAAAACCCAAGCATGGGAACTCTCTGATCATGCAACTATAACAGTACAAGTGACTTGGGACATGGCACCTTGGTGTAAAAAGAATAGGTGGAGACTCAACAAGTCATTACTGGAGGACCCCAGTATTCTAATAGCATGGAGAAAGGAATGGACAGCTAAGCTGTCAGTTGTGGATTTTTATGATGATTTGACTGATTGGCGGGAAGACACAAAATATTTGTGGCAAGTGTTTTTCAGCATAGGGCTAAGTTTACGGCAAACAGGGATTGCATTAGGTATCTACAGTTTAGAAGTTAATTACAACATTTAATATCTCAGATTGAACTCAGCAAAGTTGACTACAGTGCACAGACTAAAATAATTAAAAATCAGATAGTTACCCTCCAATATAACAGAGCTAAGTCTCTGACTTAAGAACTAAGATTTTGAACAAGTCAAAAAGGGGAATTTGGACCCATTTAAAGAGTATAAATCTCACATTGACCAAATTGTGATAACTGATTTCAGAATAAATTCAGGTCAGCTTGTTTCAGCTCCAGAAGGGATTTTAGGGGCAGTTGAGCAGCATGTGGTATCATTGTTTGGGACAGAGCCACTCACAGTGGGGATCAGGGAGGGTTGGAATCCCTCAACCTCCCACAAGCCTCAGATTTAGACTCTCAGGAAATACAAAAGGACATGGCCTCATATGAAGTCAAAAAAGCTATTAGCAAGCTAAAAAGTGAAATGGCCCCAGGGTTGGATAGTATTGGGGCATGCCTTTATAAGATATTTGGAAAGGAACTAGCCCCTGTTTTAGCTGTCCTTTGTAATCATATGTTGAAAAATGCAAAACATGCGGCTACTATAAACCCTGCAGTACTTATTTAAATTTACAAAAAAGGGGCAAGAGATGAGATTTGGAGGGAATTGAAGACCGTTAAGCTTACTGAATACTGATTTTAAAATATTAAGCAAGATTCTCTTAGCTAGATTAACTAAATTGTCCAGTTATTTGATAAGTCCCCCTCAGGTTTGTGCCATCCCAGACAGACAACAGCATGATAACCTCATTGTCCTAAGATAACTTTTCCATAAAGGAAGTGAAAATGAGGTTCACAGGTTTATGTTAAGCTTAGATCAGGAAAAAGCCTTTGATAGGTTAGCACATGACTTTGTTTTCACCACCTTGATAGCCTTCAGGATCCCACAAACATTTGTTAAATATATTCAGCTATTATATCAAAATGTGATGCTCATTTCTAACATCAATGGTTGGTATGGAAAACACATTAGGATTAAAAGGGGAGTGAGGCATGGCTGCCCCCTCAGCCCTCTCTTATATGTTTTTGGTATAGATATCCTCATTCAGAGAATAATGTTGGAGGATAAAATTGCAGGGTTTTCTCTAGTTCCTGCTGTAACCCTGATTAAAGTCCTAGTATACACAGATGATGTTGTTTAAACTCTAGCACCAAGGACATGTGAAATCACATTAGCTAAATTTTTTGAAGATTATTCAAAAATGTCAGGGCCAAAATAAACCTGAACAGAAGCAAAGGGGTAACACTGGGGAGCACCCCCTTACCAAGGGAAGACACATTCTCTGGCATAATGATCTCTAAAGACCTTGTTAAGATTTTGGGAATCGAATTTGATCCTGGAGATTTAGCCATGCTTAACTGGCAGAAAGGACTGGTCAGGGTGAACAGATCAATATTGGACTGGAAAGGTCAGCAAATATCAAAAAAGAAGAGAGTAGTTTTCATTAGGTCTCTTTTAATACCTATCTTTCTGTACAGTAGTAGCCACAGACACTGCCAGCTATTTCCCAAAATTTATGTGATATTTCCAGAAATATCTGATGCTTTTTGCATTTAAACAGTAGGGACAGCAGAGAGAAACTCTTCAGAAATTTCGTGAAATATCTGGAAATAGCTGGCAATGTCTGTGGCTACCACTGTACATCAGTTATGTCTTTCCCCCCACCTCAGATAATTATTACAGCACTCTATAGTGTTTTCTTTCAGGCCTTCTGGTGTAACAGGTTAAACCCAATAAAAAGAGAACACACATATAGAAGTATTAAGGAGAGGGGAGTAAGCATGGTGTACCAGTGGCCTTTTACTATAGTTTATTCATGTGTTACAATATTGGGTTAACTCTGAAACCGGATAATAAATTATGGAGGCCAATTCTGATGAGTTGGTTATCCCCTTGCATTTCCCCGTGGGGGCAAGGCAAACCAAGACTAGTAAATAACATTTCCGCATTGTGCAAATATGGATCTGAAACAATTAAAAATATAATGAAATGGGGGATCTCGGTTACTCAGCTTCAAACTTTGGGTAGGAAGAATATCTATGACAAAATTCTTCTTGCAGAAAGAAAAGTAGGACTTTCTTTCCACACTGCCTAGTTTCACAGGTTAGACAGAGTGATTAAAATAACTGTCAAATCCAAGATTGCCACACTATGTGTGGGATATGGTATGGCTAGGAAACTTTGGTAGACTTAGCATCAGAAATAACAATAAACACAAACAACTGATAAATAGATATTGACCTAGGGATTCATGCACTCAGGAATGCGAGACTCAGGAACATTTGCTTTTAGAATGTCCTCATACAAAATCTTTCTGGGCTTTGGTAGAGACAGTTTGTGGAGATCAGTTGTTTATGTCTCTTAGTTATGTGGATTTAACATAAGGTCCTTCCTCAAGGGGGTGGGGAAAATATAACCTGGACACGGTTTATGTGGTATTTGCTCTATTCCATTATTCTATTTGGCAAGTCAGATGTGTATGGGCTTTAAAACAGAAAAGAATGAAATACACAGAAATTACAGGAAATGTGCAACAGGCACTTCAAGCCATTGGACAAAAAGACATGGAGTGATTCTCCTGGGAAAAGGTAAAATGTCTATGGGTAAATTGTAAAGAATAAGGTCAGTAGTTTTTGGGAGGGTAGAGATTTTTCTCTTTTTAGTATAAAGAAGGAAATTATTAAAAAAAAGAAACTATTTCTGGAAATTAATTACTAGAATATGGGGTAAATGTATTGACAGCAGGTTCAGACAATTGTAACAACAATGTACAGTATATGTTTGGGAAATGCTTCAAACAAAATTTGATGTATGATCTTCTGAGTCTTTATGTTAGGATGGTTTATGATGTTCTATATTACAATGTTGATTGTTGTTATGAAGCCCACTTTTCAATAGAATTTCCCCTACTCTTGCCAGTGGGGGGAACTGCTGTGCGATCTTGGTCAGCAGTCTCTGGCAGGACACTGGAGGAGAAGGACATCTGGAAGAAAGCTGGGGTCCAGTTCCTGACACCAGCAGTGAAATTGCTAGGGGATGAAGAATGGGAAGAAATAATGGAGGAAGAGAATGAAGATTTGCTTATGTTCTCACCGATGGAGGGATTCAGTCAACCGACTGACCTTGGACATAACATAGTGTTGGAAATCTCGAGTGAGGTGGCAATCTCCACAACAAGTACTGAGGCACTGCAAACAGAGGAAAATAAAAAGATAGGGATGGAGGAGCCATTGGTGCTGGTAAACAGAAGAATAAACGAAGCAGAAAAATTATTGAAAGAAGTGCTTGACGAGGAAAAAGAGCCAGTTGTTGAAACAAATTGAGGAAGAAGAGGAGCATTTCAACAGCTGAAGGTGAAAAGGTTGCACCTGCTGAGTTGGAACAAAAAGCAACCTCTGGTAACTCATTAAACATAGCTGCCGCCCACTCTGAACTCTTGCTGGAATCACCAGCACCAACACTTGCACAAAAAGTCTTACCCAAAAGAAGCAGCTTGGGATTGACAACAAAAGCTAATCCCACAAAAGCAAACAAAAATGGAGAAAGAATTCTTGCCACCTAACTGGATAGTTTTGTCAGCTCTAACCAGAGCTGGGTGGGTTCAGAATGAGAAAGGCATCTGGATACCAGACCCAAACAATCCTACAGCCCCTCAACAACAACAATGGCAAAATGGTAAAACTGCTGCAAATACAAAAGAACATAATATGGACACTGCATCACCAGCACTTCAGATAATGAATACTACAAAAAATACTGTGGTTATACAAATGCCTGATATTATTGTCTCTGACCAAACAGACATACAAACTGATAAAACCAAAAATCAGGACATTTCAGAAAAGCAACCTAGTACAAATAATGAAGCTATGGGGGCCCCTAAATCTCCACTTCAGGGAACATCAAATATGCATGTAACAATATCTACCAATGTTCAAGAGGACACAATGCTTTCTGTTGGTTTAAGTGAAGACATTTTAAAAGACCCAGTTAAACAATCTCTTATGAAGCCTTTACTTTGTATATCAGACCTATTAAAAAATTGTGGGGAATCTGCTCCTTGGAGGAATTCCATCAGACTATTATACAAAAAAGGGCTAGAGACCACCCTACCCTGACAGAATATAAATTGCAAGTACTCTTTAAAATGTTATGCATCTGAACTGTTTGCCTTAACCCATAGAGATGACCATAATTATATAAACTTCAAGACTGTGGAAGCTTTGGACAGGTTTTGGGTCAAATCTAATACCTTAAAAGACACTCCAACCTGAACACCATTTTTAGCAATTCCTATAACCAAACCAGCAGTCGGAACCATCACCATAGTATTCAGAAATGAAGGTGCCAATGCATCAGACATTCTTTTCTGGTTCAAGAAATGATGCGAAGTATTAAAACATCCAGTACCTATAATTGATTTAAAACAGATTTGGAGAGGGGGATGAAGGGTAAAGGTTGAACTAATAATGTCAAATAATGGAATTGTACATTTACCAAGCTGCTTTTACTTAATGAGAGATAGGGGTTTACTGTTTTACCCAAGACAGCCAAACTCATGCCACAAATGTGGTTCCAGACTGCATCTAAGTAATGCTTGCCATACACCCAGGTGCATACACTGTTTGGAACTAGTGCATCTGGCAGCTAATTGTATTAATTTATTCAGGTGTAATCTTTGTGAAGAAAAAAAGCCATTAATACGTAAGGTGCCCCTGGACTTCTCATAATAATGAAGACAGCATTCCTCATGAACCTTTAATCATGCAAGCACAAAAAAAGAGCAGTGCTCAGACTTCAGAAAGAAGAATGGTGGCTATTTATAAAGAAAAAGAACAGGGAGCTTAATGGGAAGCAGCATTCAGATCCCTTACCATAGATGCCAATAGTTCAGAACCAAATGAAAGTATCCCCAAAAAGTTACAGACCCACCCATGGAGACTTCAGAACAGGTAGGCAATCAAGATGAGGAGTTAGATATAGTGTTGGGTGAAATTGAAATATTTCGCCTGATGAAATATTTTGCATATTTTGCCTGTTTTTTTTTTTTTTATTTCACATAATGGCAACATTTTGCTTAACATGCCTTGGTGAAAATTTTCTCCTATGCAAAGCGAAATTTCACTTGGTTTCACTATTTCACGTAACATGGAGAAATTTCGTATAAATGCGTTGGTCTGCCAATTTCATCTATTGATGCTCTATATTTCACCTTGTGGCGAAAAATTTCACCTGCATAACTTTTGATTTCACCAGCAACATTTTGGTCCAAAGGCAAACGTTGCAATGCATATGTGGATAAATAGCTCCAAAGTCACATGTAGCTTGTTTCCAGCTCATTCTGCTGCATGTTGAGTTGGAGAGCAGTCTGTCGTTGTGTATCAGAGTAAATAATGCCTTTGAAAATATAGCTAGAAATTGTTTTTGAGAGCTAATTGATGGAAAATATAAACTTTTTTCCTAGTGGTACTGTGCTGCTAGGGAACATTTTCTAATTTTGTGGATTTTTGTATAATACTTAGTTTAAATTAGGTTTTACTTTTCTCTGTGTCTTTGAAAGAGTTGTGTGGGGCAAGGGAATAGGAGTGTAAAGCAGTGCAGACTATTTCTAGCCAAGCAGATTGGTATTTACTCACAATTGTGAGTTATTTATTTGCTGTTATTTCTTATTAATTTTGTTTTATCTTGCCTTTTATTTTTCTCTGAGAAGATTCTCCATCCTGTTTGAGAGAGTTCCTGCCACTGTTAGCTGTGTTATATATACTATTTTGCTGTGAATTGATTGCAGATTCTAAAGTTTTAAACACAGAGAGCTGATTGTTTGTTTTATTTGTTTTGTGGTTAGTTCTGTTTGCTGGAGTGTTGACGTGTGTTACTAAAACTGTTAAAATCAACAGTTCTATTAAGTACTTCTACTTGATCACTTGAACTTGTCTATTTACAGTCACACTGCATTGTTGAATTGTTCCCATCAGTTATTGCTGGAGCTTGACAATGCACACTGCGCAGTGTTCCTGTTTTATTAAACTTACATTACCCATTCTCTTATAGCATTATTTGCACAACACCTGATGCGTGCATTATAAAACAATATAGATTAAAATAGTGATTTTCAAGAGATTTCTTGTTGATCCCTCCCATCCAGACCACTACCATATTGTGTGGTACTACATGCCTTTGTTTCGGTTTTATGATTGTCTCTGCCTGGCCTTATTTAAAAAAAAAATTGTGGTACTAAGTAATAACACATTGCAGTACTTTATTTGTCAAGAGACACAGGCGATCTGGGGGGCGTAGTCTGAACGCCGATGCAGATGGCCGCTTAATCTGTCAGCTCGATCCCCAGCTAACAAAATCTGTGCTGTACTACGGGCATTCCAGGACTTTTAACTCTATTAAGGCGATCGCATACAGTTGTAGCTCCTCTAGTTTACCTAAAGTTGGTTTCCTGTAAACAACTTTGCAGCACCGGCCTATGCGCGACCTGCTGCACCTCAGCTCAGGCCCTAATTGCACTGAACCAGTGGTAATATCGGCGCACTGCTAGGTATGCACCAGGGGCCTACTTTTATGAGCACAGCTGCTGAAGAGCAGGGAACAAGTTGGTCCTAAATCCAGAGGTGTCTGCTTATTGTGAACTTTGCTACCATTAAAATATGGCTCTATCTAAAGACACCTCGCAACGTCTGGACTATACACTCAGGGAGGCCACAATACAGCCAGTGGATGTCAGTGCATCGTTGCAGCATATCACGATCATGCTTGAAGCCCTCCTAACAAGGGTTGATACTATTTCAACAATTTTATCTGGCACTGTTATGAAGGTGAGGGAAATTAACGACAAATTGAATGCAGTGGAGCAGTGCACTGATGACCTAGAAGCCGAGCAGGTTAAAATAAGGCAGCGTCTGCAAGACCAGGATGAAAAGCTGGCTACACTATGGAGGAGGGCAGAAGATCAAGAAAATAAAGGAAGGCGCAACAATATTAGAATACTCGGGATACTGGAGGGAGCTGAAGGGCAAAATATTGAAAGTTTTCTCAACAACGAGATCCCCAAAATGTTAAGAGAGATGGGTAGGACTGGTTGAGATTGAGAGGGCACACCGCATACCCAGTGGTGCTAGGCCCCGCCAGGGCCCCCCAGGCCTATTATTGCCTACCTATTAAGATATTCAACAAAAGAGAGAATCCTGAGGACTGCTCGGGATAAGGGTGAACTGATGTGGCAGGGGGCTCGAATTTCTTTCTACAGAGATTTCTCGGCTGAAGTGGCTCCCTGGAGGAAGATTTTTACCTCTATAAAGAAAATGCTGGCAGAACAAGGTTTTCGATAAGGCTTTAAGAACCTGGCCCACCTCTATGTGTCCAGAGAAGGGAGAGACATTGTTGCAGAATCTCCACAAGAGATTGAGGAATGGGCCCACAACTATTGGCCTAGATTATCCCTCAGGACTACATCTCCCAAGAAGCTTTTGGCTCCAGGACCTAGATCGCGAGAAGCTCAGACCAATTTTTTAACGGACAGCTCCTGGGAGAACTCTAATTGCAACCGGACTGTGTCACACTCCAATATCCCCCCCAGGTCTCCTCCTTCTCGCAAGCCATCTGAGTCACTCAACAACAATAAACAGACACAGTACGGGTCGGCCGCCTCTCTCTCTCTCCCTCCCCTGCCCTACCTCAGTGGGGCTTAACCCAGACGACTAGAGTTCACTAACACTCCTTCAGCGATCAGGGCTCTCCCTCTAAGGGCCCAAAGGAGGCACCGCCTGCTAAGATAACAAAGGAAGACTACCCCAATATGGTCTACATGGAGGATATTCCAGATGAGATCCTTATGGAAGTGGCTGAGCATACATCCTGGGTGGACTCTCAACAAGATATCGAGGGATGCCAGGATTTTCCTAATGTCCTGGTGATGCCGGGTTTGTCAACCTATGCAGAGGTGGCAACTAAGGATCCACCCTCACATGTCGGGGCACTGGACAATTCTGATGGGCCAAGTCTAAACGACCGAACTTTTACTTAGCTTAATTTTGGTCTTTGGTTATTTCCCTCTGTTCTCCCTGTGTTGGGAAACACTAGCAGCTGCCCAACAGTAAAGGCAGCCCTGCTCATTGTATATTGCTCCCCCCCCTTAGTGACATTGCTTACAGCATAGAAACAATCTGTTTGATGTTTTGAGTGGCTGTAATGCTTGGGCAGATGGGTATAACTCCCTCCTCGTCCAAGTGGCATCAGCCTCCCCGCTATTTTCTGGACTTCACACTTACTTCTCTACAATAAAGGATTTCTGCTGCAACCATGGGGTCCCCCCAAAGTACTGGCCATCAGTTCTGAGATTCTGCCCAGGGGTGGCTTCAGGAGATGGATGATTGGCAGTTACGGTGGCTTTCTGGGATGGCATTGCTTTCTCTTATCCTCAAAGCAACGAATTGCCTCCCCCCTTCCCTCCTGAGCCCTGGCGCTCCCCCTTCCCTCGCATCTGAGACTCTCCCACTCCCCTATGCCCTGTTCCTGAATGTCCTACTTCAATATATATATCCATCTGGGGAAGGAGATGAGCATTTTTTGCTTGGCCTATCTCCACATTCCCCCATATTCGCAATTGGGTAGCATGGCTAAGTGCTCCTTCTAGATAGTGCAAAGGATAGCACCTTGTGCATTTACCCATTCACCTCTAGCCTAATGCTTAACTTAAACTTTGAAGTTGTCAAACTATACAGTTAATTTGTTTAGTTTCTATACCCCAGTGAGGGGAAATTGTTAAAGTTTATATTTTCTTGTTAACAAGTCAATTTGTAACGTGGTTAGTGGTGTAACTTAAACTATTCTTTCTCCCTATACCAGGCTACTACTGCAGCTGCTGCTCTGGTATAGACTGCCTTGCTACATTTGTCACCTACTTCTCTTTCTCTTGTTTCCCATAATCTGCTATTTCTTGCTCCTCTATTTCTTCTGAACAAGGGTGGTGAGTATTAGTACAATATCTAATTTTGAGGAAAAATGCAGAGTTCTAACCTAGGGTTAAATCTCATATCATGGAATGTGAAGGGATTAAACCACCTGGTCAAGTGATCTATGGTTTTTAGGCACTTACACTCCTTGCAGACGGATGTTGCACTCATCCAAGAGACCCACCTCACTGCAAGAACTGTACAATGGATTAAAAAGGCATGGGTGGGCAAGGTCATAGCGAGCTCTGCGCCCACAAAATCTAAGGGGGTAGCCATCTTGGTTAAAAAAATCATGCCCGTGGGCTCCAGAACAAGTTACTACTGATAAACTAGCTCATTGGATAGTGGTCCATTTCTGCTACACTGGGGGATGGGTGCTTGTAGCAAATGTCTATGGACCAAATTTGGATGACCCAGACATCCTGCTAGATCTTATCAAGGCAGTGGAGTTCCTTGCTGCTGACTATCCACAGATCTCTATACTGATGGGGGGGGGGATTTCAATATTACCCCAGATATTTTTCTCGACAAGTCCAAACCAACCCCCCAAACACATCCCAAAACACTGCTGGCACTACAAGAGATCATGACAGAGTGGGGCATGACGGATGTGTGGTGCAGGGATCATCCATCTGGACGTGATTACTCTTTTTTTCTGCACTACATACTACATATAGCGAGATAGATCTCTGGCTCACGAGTCCCTCGGCAGCTAGTGACATCTCTGGTAACAGAATTCACAATACCCTGGTCTCAGGTCATGCATCAGCTTCATGTCTCTACACCCCCTCTGGGCAAGGGGGGATTGAGCACTGGATGGAGATGCAACCCATTACTGTTTTGTGACCCTAAATTCCGTTCCACGATCAGGGAAATGGCTAAGGATTTTTTTTTTTCGTAACAAAGCTGTGGACACCTCAGCCACCATGGTATGGGAGTCTTTCAAGGCAGTGCTGAGAGGGTAAATTATTGCCTACTCTGCTCATCTTAATAAAAATAGATGACTGGAACTGAATAATTTACAAGCTGAACTCTCCATACTAGAAACTAGATTCAGAAACCCCTCCACCCAAGTATTAGACCCCACTCTCCTTTGAGATATTGTTGGGTTGAAATACCGTATCAACACTCTACTACATCAAAAGGCAGAGAGGGCACTTGTTAGAGCCAAGCACACATATTGAGAAGGAGGGGATAAAGGCAGCAAACTGTTAGCATATCAGCTTTGAAAGCAACAGGCGTCCTCTCGTATCCATGCTCTCAGGGATGCGAGAGGTCAGGTGGTCACAACACCCCAAAAAATTAACGAGTGCATGCAATTATTCTACCAACGGTTATACCAGACACATGTCACCTTAGATCCCAGCCAACTACAAGATCACTTGGCAAATTTCTGCACTGCTGATAAAATCCCTCAATTGCCTGAGGGTTTTAGGATTGCCCTAGACAAAACATTTACAGAAAGAGAGTTACTGGATGCCCTAAGCCAGCTGGCTAAAGGTAAATCTCCCAGTTTAGATGGCATGACCACTGAGCTTTATCAAGCTATGAGTGCTGAAATTAGCACTCCTCTCCTCTCGGTACTGCAGAAGTCATTTTCAACTGGTATTCTCTCCCCATCCATGCGCGAAGCTCTAATTACTCTCCTCCCCCAAAAAATCAGATTATCCCAAAATTGTGCCAACTATCGTCCAATTTCCCTAATATCAGTTTACAGCAAAATAGTAGCCAAAATGCTGGCTACACGTTTAATAGCAGCCCTGCCAGCAATTATTCATCCTTCCCAAGTAGGATTCACCAAAGGTCGAGCAGCAGTGGATAATATTAGACTAGTGTTGAATTTGAAGTGGTTGGCAATGCAATCTAAAACCCCTATGGCAGCTATGGCAGTGGATTTTCCAAGGCCTTCGACTCCGTTGAATGGCTTTACCTTCATGAAATCCTCCAACACTATGGTTTTGGGCCCTTTTTTAGTCAGAGGATTTGTGTGCTGTACAATGATCCCTCACCAAGAATCCTAACAAGGACATATCGTCTCCCTTTTCTCTGCAAAGGGGCACCAGACAAGGTTGTCCCCTCTCCCCATTACTGTTTTTAGTGGCCTTGGATTCCCTCACAAGGAAACTACAAGCTTCGGAGGACATTAAGGGTATACAGATAGGACAGGGCAATTTCCTGACCACTTCGTATAAAGATGACCTGCTCTTAATGCTAGCCAGTCCTAAGGAATCCCTCCCCAAGGTTTTGGAAGTCCTAAATCACTTCGCACAACTGTCTGGATTACAAATCAATCAAAAAAAGACTAGTGCAGCCCCCCCCCTTAACTCAGCTTGTACAATTTCGCACCTGCAAGGTCTAAACTTAGCCTTGGCTCCATGTAGCTTCATGTATCTCGGAATAAAAATCCCAGCCAAATGGCAACATCTTGAAAGCACCAACTTTGGTCCCTTAATTAATATATTAACAGCGGAGATAAACTGTTGGCGCCACCTTAACTTCTCTCTCATGGGCAAAGTAGCCACAGTTCGGATGCTGCTCTTGCCCAGAGTTGCTTACTTCCTTAATAATCTCCCTATAGCCTTATCTGGCAATGGCACAGGCCACTAAATGGTTTGTACCTTCTCCATCCCCCCTTACCCAGTGGGTACAGCTGGAATCCCAATTGATGCAGAATACCCCCTTGCGTCTACTCTTATCCAAAGCTCCCATAAATTCCAGTCTGATCACCCCAGTCATGGCCGAGACAAGGAAGGTTTGGTTCAGACTCATGGCAGCTTCCAAGACTCCGAAGTCTGCAAGCGTTACTCCACTTCAGTATATGGCTCTCTGGCGTAATCCTTTTCTTACAGTGGACAACAAACTACTGGACTAGACAACATGGGAAAGCAAGGGGATGCATATTGTACAAGATCTATACATGCCCAACTCTAGCACAATGATGTCGTTCACACAGCTTAGGGCCCAATACTCCCTGCACTCAAGGGATTTTTGGAGATGTCTGCAGCTCCGCGAGGTGGTTCAGACAATTAAGAGTACACTTATAGCTGATTCTAAATGGAGTTGTATATCTTCTTTACACCTCAAAGCCTCCCAATGGGATCTTGTCAGATGCTTCTATAGCACCTGGCAAGAGGCACAGCCGGATCATAGCGCAGCCTGTAGGGCTACATGGAGCATGGATCTTCAAACCTCTATCACCACAGACACATGGTCCCGATGCCTTCACTTGGTTCACTCTGTGTATCAGGATGTGAGGAGTCGGCTGATACAATTTAAGATTCTCCTTAGATGGTATCGCACACCAGCAGTTCTCCACTCATGGGGAATTCTTCCTCATGCAAAATGTTGGAGATGCAAGCACAACCAGGCAAATATGCTGCACATTTGATAGGAATGTGAGGCCTTAATCCCTTTCTGGACTGCCATTGCAATGGACTGCTCTGGAGTGCTGGGATTACTGGTTGACATCTCTAACCCATTACTCCTACTAGGAGACCCTACACCACTGGGCCTTTTGCTGAAACCATATAGGCATTGGCTCTTAGTAGTTCTTCTGGATGCAAAAAGGCTTTTACTCAGGTCCTGGAGACAGGCACTACTTCCTGCTATCACCCTATGGCACTCTGCTGTTGCAAGGTTAGCCATTTTTGAAAGACTCACATTCACCAATTGTGGGCAGCTTTCCATCTATTACCAAAAATGGGGAGCTTATCTGAACTCTGCTTTATGTGGGGTTCCCCTCTCTCCACTGCTTAACCCCCTGAACAGTGAAATACGAAGGTAAAAAAACTGGTAGACAGGAATACCCTGTGGGGTTGGTTTTAAATTACTGAGGAGCAGCTACTCTTTTCACTACTTAACTATAACTTTTCTACTTTTAACACTATGTTTATTCTCCAAAACCTCCACTATAGTATTACAAGGGAAATATATAATACTATTAAGAAGAGGCTTATAGCAAGGTAGCTTGTTGGTCTACTCAGTATTTAATCTAGATGAACCTATATAGACAAGACTGATTGCCAGAACTGTTTGTAACAAGTTTTCTGAGGATTAGTTAGAAGCTGACAATCATATGTGACTCCTGATGAGGTCATAGAGAGATTTATACTATTGGGAGTATCATGCTAAAGATGTTATTCCTAATGGCCAAGAGTATACACCCAGTGTTATTTTATATGAATGTAATGACTTGTGTTTTACTGGAAAGTAAATAACAATAAAAATTGTTTAATGATAAAAAAAAGACACAGGTGATCTGTATTTAAAGTCAGCCACTTGTACCCTTTTTCCTTGTGTGTGTTTCTATAATCCCTTCCTGTTTGGGGAAAAAGTGACCTTTTTGTTTTTTTACTGGAATAGACTGCCTACCATCTATGGTATTAGTTGTACTCTAAGTACTGGTACCTGTCCTGATTGTGTTTGGACTTGTAAGGAAGCCAGTACTGTAGGTGTGTGACATCATTCACATGTGAGGTGTTATTCACACAGATAGTAGTAATAAATCCTTTCTTCAAATACTCACAGAGAAAGGGAAAGCTTTGAGGCAGCAGTCAGCAGAAATGCCTTCTAAGAAGTAACCAAGTACAGGGGGAAAATGTGGCAGGGGGGTTGAGGGAGCTAAGAAGTCTGCTGAAAAAAGTACAATTTCAGTTCCAGTTCCCCACAGCAGTGAAAGCACACATATGTCTGCATCAGTGTCTTCTGATGTGGGCCCTGGTGGTGTGGCAGGAACCAGCAAAGGAGTTGGTGGTCGAACTGGGTCAGGCATACCTGTGTCTTCCTTTTTTAAAGCTCAGACTGTTGCAGCCATGCTAGTGGGGGATGCTGACATTGAGAAGGATGGACTGGGAGGCACTGACACCAGCACAGGAACAGTGGTCCAGGACTCGGAGAAGGATACTAAAAAGTCTGTCAGTGTGACTGTCCATGATCCTGCAGGAGTTGGTGATGATAGTGTTCAACCAGAGTCTGATAATCTTGGAGACAAGAATAGTCAGCCCCCTGAGATGGTTGTAAAGAAAGAAAAAGGTGCTGTTCTCCAAGAAGACAGTGATAGGGGGGAGGAAGAAGACAAGGACATCATCGCTATTGGTGGTGATGATGACTGGGATGATCCCATATGGGATCCTGAGTTAAAAAATGTCAAGGGTGATGTAGGCCATTTACATGTACAGCCTGTGGGTCAGTCTATACCTAAGTCTATAAGCAAACCTCCAAGCAGTCAAGTAACCCTCCTTCCCTAATGTGGTTTTACTGAAGTGATGAGAGCAGCCAAAAAAACACACACTTCCACACCTGTTTCTGAAATATCCCAGTCCCAGAAGCATCTGAAGTCCAGAGGTCAAAAGTCCCTAGTTTGGGACTTTTATGTGCTAGATCCTGCTAATGAGACCACAGCAATGTGCCAACTTTGTCAAGCCTATCTCAGTCAGGGGAAAAAGGGAAGCCACATAGGCACCGGGGCCAGCACACCCACTTGAAAACAAGCACCCACTGAGATGGCAGCAACACCAGAAGAATGCCAGAGCTGTTGATAGCAAGTTACATGTAGTAGAGCAAGAGCAGGAGGGGGAGGGAGGAGGGCAGAATGAGTCAGTGGTGGTGGAGAAGGGTGAGTAATCCTTTGATATCTTGAGTAGTGGGCATAGCAGTGGCGGTACAAGTCCCAGTTCCATGAGTCTGAAAAATACATCATGCCCACACCCACAAGCAACTAAGATAACTGGTTTCATGTGGTCTACACAGCCCCAAGAGTCAAATGTTACCCCTAAAAGAAAATCATTGCTGCCACAAGAACAGCATTCTGGTCGGACAGCCCCAAACATGCAGCCCACTCTGAAGACCATCCTTGAGCGGCAGACAAAGTAACCCCCCAATCATGCTGCTGCATGAGAGTTAAAATGCTGCCACTGATGAAATGCTGGCCATCGATCTGTTGCCATTCTCATTCATAGAGAATACTGGTTTCAGCAGGTTGATGGCCCGTGCCTGTCCCAAATGGCAAGTTCCATCACAAACCTATTTTAGTAAGCGTGCCATGCCACAGCTGAACAGTAGAGTTGCTGATTACATTAGACATGCATTGAAGCACAGCGCATCACACTATATCCATCTTAGCATGGATATCTGGACCAGTGGACAAACAGCAGCAAGCTCATATCTGTGCATAACAGCACACTGGGCACAGTTGCCTGGTGTGGTAGTTGATTTGGGCCTGACAAAACATGAGTGAAGCAAAATTGTGGTAGTAGCAACACACATGGTATTTGGGAGCATGCAACTCTGACTATGACAAGTGTCACAGGTTCTCACACGGCTGCAAAAATGCTTAATGTTCTGCTGGACGAGACTGATGAGTGGCTACACACACAGTCACTCATAGCAGGATTCATCGCAAGTGATAATGGCTCCAATGCAGTGAAGTGCATTAGCGATGGTGTGTTTTTCAGAGTGCCCTGCCTGGCACAGTGCCTTAATCTTGTTGTTCAGCAGTTTCTCAACCATGCAGACATAAAGGAAATGGTTACTGTTGCCCGTCGCATCTGTGTCCACTTCACCCATTCTGCAAAGACCCCTGACCATGAGCTGCAGTGCAATAACCATCTACCTCAGCACCGGATGAAGCTTGATGTCACCAGGTGGAACTCCACACTGTACATGCTTGACCACCTGTATGAACAGCATAAGGCTGTGTCAGAATACCTGCTGCTGCACACCATCCGTGACAATGCTGGAGTGCCCATCGCTCTAACAACAAAGCAGTGGTGCCAAACTGATGGGCTGATATGCATTCTCCATCCATTTGAGCATGCTACACAGGCAGTAAGTGGGGACCCTGATTGTATAAGTCAGTCCATACCCCTCATACATGTGCAGAGGCAGACACTAGTGAATGTTCAACACCAGACAGAGGCAAGTGGGGATCATGGCACTTGTGATCTAATGGATCACATGCTCCATGTGCTGGGCACAAATACCCATATATCTGGCATTTTACAGTCAGCTGACTTTGCATTTGCCACCAAGCTGGATCCACGCTACACATGTGGCCTGCCCACTATAATTGAAGGAGGTCATCAGCGAGTACAACAGTTGACAGAGAAACTCATTAAACTGGTACATGCTGCACAAATGAAAAATGCTCTCACTGCATCAAAAACGGGTGTTGCTACCACCACCAGCAGCTCATAGGCAACCCAATGGCAAGGCAGAGCAGAAAACATCGAACAATCCCATTTGGGGTGTTCTCTTTCAGGTGGGAGTGGAAGATATGGAGGAAAAGGAGGAGGAGGAGACAGATGAGTCAGCTGGATTCTGGGCAGCAGAACGAATGGTGGAGGTCTACATGGGGGACACAAAGCACCTTGCGATTAATGACGAGCCACTGCTGTACTGGAGCAGTAAAATGCCTGCCTGGTCAGCACTAATATCAGTTGCTGTGAAATACCTGAGCTGCCCATCATCCAGTGTCACTGTGGAACAAGTGTTTAGTGTGGCTAGGCCAATTGTGAGTGACTGTAGGACCAATTTGTCACCCAAAAATGTGTCCATGCTAACGTTCATCAAAATGAATCAAAGGCACATTCCACACAATACAGTGATGTCAGTGCTGTTGCCAGTCAGGAACTGTGTCACGGTGATGAGCATGATGATGATCCCTCAACTAAGGCATCCACTAGCAGCCAGGTGGATGAGGCAGCAATGTTGAAAGAATTCCCACCTGATGAGAACTCCAGTCTTGAAGACTGTGAGAGGTGCTTCTTGGGTGATGTGGAATTGGAAGTTTAAAAAGGCTGAGTTTACTCCAAGCCCCCCAAACAACTTTCAAGTCATAGTATAGTGGCTGGAGTGTGTATGCTATACCTTATTTTTAGCTCTGTACCATTGGATTGGTTATGGAAATGTGTTGTTATGTGCTGCAGTGTGTAAAAGTTTCATTTGAACACCCTTGGCAATAACCTAGTGATTGGTCACCTCACCACCAATCCCCAAAGCCTATATAAAGCAGCAGCAATGTAATTACAATAACTGTAAAGATTTTGCAATGCATGGTTACAGTTATAATATTTTTTTTCCAAAAATATCTTTCTTTTCATGTTGACTTACTATATGAACCCCATCATACAGCAATATATGTTGTCTGGATGTCCTTAAAATTGCCCATGATGGCAAATTCCACACTGCTCCACTGCCCCCTCTCATCACCTGACCTGATCTGATCTGACACAGCCATGCACTCCATGTGACTGAAAATTTTTTTTCTGCCAATTAGTATCGGTGACATGTACAAGAACCCTGGCTTCTAGACTAGTACAAGTAGCATATGAATGTAACATGCTAATTCAATAGTTAACACCACAAGTGGAACACATTTTGAGAAATGGTGAATCGTGACCATCTTTAATGATGCAAGTCATTAATTACAAAAGCAATCATGAAGAGGCTTAACAACTTACAACATCAAATCCCCCTTAAAAGGTTACTTATGCTACAGTACCAGGTTAAGGTACACCTAAACCACAATGGTTCTTGACCTGGATAAGGGGGTTAGGGGGCAGGGGGAGGGTCCTGCTGTCCTCACTTTTGAATGGATTTAAAATGTTCATGATTACTGCAGCTATGCAGTCTCCATTGATTAGACAAGACATTAACCCCCTTCCACCTTATTATTTACTAAACACTATCTCAACCATGTTTTTTCGCACATAGTTCCTCCCTGTATGCGGGTGGCAGTGGTGATTACTCATTAATGGTAATGGTATGGACATCAGTCCAGTGGCCAGTGCCTTCAAGCAACATCTCTGTCTTTCACAGACAAAACACAGATCCTGCATGGCCTAGATTGATCATGTAGTCATCAAGATATGACATATGACATACGATGAAACCTCAACAGAGGAAAATGACCTAATCAAGACCAAAGATAATAAAAAATGTTGGATACTCATCAATCTGCATACCTGGTTTTACCTAACAAGTTGGAAGAAGAAACAGAGAAAAAAAATGCATACTTACCATACCGTCATGTCATTAAACTGAGGACATAGATACATAGATACATAGATTTTGATGGCAGATAAGGACCGCTTGGCCCACCCAGTCTGCCCATTTCCCTACGTAATGGATAAGCTGCAGATCCTAGTTAACCTGCAGCCTACTTCTTCCTACCCCCACCCCCTAGAATTGCCTTATGATTGTCCCATGCATGCTTGAATTCCACTACTGTTTTTGACTCCACAACCTCCTCCGGCTGGCTGTTCCAGCATCCACAACCCACTCTGTGAAAAATACTTCCTTAAATTACCTCTGAGCCACCCTTCTATCTTCAAATTGTGCCCCTTGTTCTTGCACACCTCTTTTTTGAAAGATGCTACCCTCTTGGACTTTGTTGATTCCTTGAGGTACTTGAAAGTTTCTATCATGTCCCCCTCTCCTCCCTTCCTCGAGGCTATATATTCAGCTCCTTAAGTCTCTTCATATGTCTTCCGGTGCAGACCCTGCACCATTTTAGTTGCCCTCCTCTGGACAGCCTCCATCCTGTCTATGTCTTTGCGGAGATTGGGTCTCCAGAACTGCACGCAGTACTCCAGATGGGGTCTCACCAACTGTCTGTATAGAGGGATAATAACTTCCTGTTTTCTACTGGTGATGCCTCTCCCTATGCATCCCAGTATCCCCCCAGCCCTCCTTGCAACCCTCTCACATTGCTTGCCCACCTTTAGGTCATCTGATATGACTACCCTCAGGTCCCTTTCCATTTTTATTGTTGTTAGTATCTCACCTCCCATTGTGTACTCTTCCCCTGGGTTTTTGTTTCCCAGGTGCATTACCTTGCACTTCTTAGCATTGAATCTAAGCTGCCATACATTTGACCACTCCTCTAACCTTGCCAAGTCCCTTCTCATCCTTTCCACCCCACCTTGTGCATCAACTCTGTTGCAGATCTTTGTGTCATCTGCAAAGATACATACTTTTCCTTCCAGTCCCTCTGCAATGTTGCTTATAAAGACATTGAAGATGACCAGTCCTAATACTGAACCCTGCGGTACCCCACTAGTAACCCCCCTTTCTTCAGAGTGGACTCCATTTACAATTACTCTCTGTGTCCTATTCTCTAGCCAATTCTTTACCCAGGCTGTCATCTTGGGACCCACTCCCAGGCTGGCTAACTTGTATATAAATCTTTTGTGTAGGATTGTGTCAAATGCCTTGCTAAAGTCTAGGTAGGCCATGTCCACAGCCCCTCCTGATCTACTACTTTGGTCACCCAGTCAAAGAAATCTATCAGATTTGTCTGGCATGACCTTCCCTGTGAATCCATGCTGCCTTGGGTCCTGAGCCCTCTGGCCTCTAGATACTCAACAATTCTTTCCTTCAGAAGTGATTCCATCATTTTCCCTACCACTGAGGTTAAACTAACAGGTCTGTATTTTTCTGCTTCTGCCTTGCTCCCACTTTTGTGAAGGGGAATCACATCTGCCCTTCTCCAGTCCTCGGGTACCACCCCATCCACCCATGATTTGTTAAAGAGGGTAGTCAGTAGTGTCACTAGTTCTATCCTTAGTTCTTTTAGAATTCTGAGATGAATCCCATCAGGCCCCATTGCTTTGTCCACCTTCAGTTTTAAGAGTTCTTTCAGAACCCTTTCTTCTGTAAATGGGCTGGTATCAACTTCTGTATCCAGAGTGTTTCTACTGTTTGTTTTAGGTACCTCCCCCACTTCCTTTGTAAATACTGAGCAAAAATATTTGTTTAGTATTTCTGCCTTTTCACAGTCACCCTCTGCCCACCCTCTCTCCTCTTTATTAAGCCTCACTAACCCTCCCTTGGTCTTCCTTCGCTCCCTGTTGTACCTATAAAAGGTTTTATCCCCCTTCTTAACTGAGTTGGCTATCTTTTCCTCGGTTTGGGCCTTTGCTGTTCTGACTGCCTTCCCAGTTTCCTTTTGCTTTAACTGATACAGTTCTCTGTCCTGCTCCTTCTGTGATTCATTGTACTTCCTGAATGCTTTCTTTTTCTCTTGAACCTTCACTGCCACTTCCTTTGAGAACCATAGTGGTTTCTTACATCATTTCATTTTGTTTATTTGCTTCACGTAAAGGCTTGTTACCTCTGTGATGGCAGTTTTTATTATTCTCCATTGTTCTTCCACCCCTCCTTCCTGCCCATTTGCTAGTGCATTCCTTAGGCACGCACCCATTTTGGCAAAGTCAGCCCTCCTAAAGTCCAGTACTTTTGCCTTTGTATGGCTTGACTCTATTGCTGTGTTTATTGTGAACCATACTGTTCGATGGTCGCTAGTTCCCAGATGGCTACCCACTTCTACATCTGTCATCCTCTCTTCATCTCCATTTGAGAGAACCAGGTCTAAGATTGCTCCCTCTCGAGTGGGCTCCAATACTAGTTGTCTAAGGCATGCCCCCCTGTAGGACCTCTAGAATAACCCCACTCTTTGAAGTGGCTGCTGCAACTGCACTCCAGTTAACATCTGGCATATTCAGATCACACATCAGCAATATCTTCCCACAGGAACATGCTGTGTAGTGTGCATGATTCCAATCCAGACCGAAGTCCATGACAAAGCACAGTAGCAATAGCAGGCATTCCTCTTCCTCTGTCAGCCCTGCGTACCTTAACATAAGAAAAAAATAAGAACAAAATTTGAGGACCATCCACCCTTCCCCCACAGAAGACTATAAAAAATGAAGAAGTACTTACCTCAAGGATTGTGAAAGTGGAACCATCACACAAATAAATCCTCTAAATCTGCTTCAGCAGCCAGCAGCAGCAGCAGGATGGAATGATACTTAACTTCACTGGAATTCCTGATGTTGACAAAAGCAAAAAATAACACAATTACTATCAAGCTCAGATAACCAGATGACAGTAACAGACATAGCACACATGTATGATAATCCCAATACTTACCATCTGAATTGGGAAATTGGGAAGATCCATTGAGCTCCCTCCCTCATAGCCTAGCATGATGATGTCATCCACAGAACACTGAAGTATAATATAAGAGCAGTACAAACATATTCGAACTCAAGATGCCATAATACCAACCCACAAACACCCATACCTTGCACAGGAAAAAAAATGAAGACAGATACATACATGTTCAGCAGCAGCAGTATGGACTGTGTGAAGATAATCCACCAGGCACAACCATTCAGAATAGTTGTTCTTGTGGCAACTTGGAAAGTAGTAGTCAGAGACAGCAGCAGGCAGCAAGCTGCTGTGCCCCAAAATGTCATTTACTCCCCCCACCGCCAGGCAAGCAACTACCACAGAGACAGTCAGTCAACACAGTTAGACAAGCAGTACAGCAGCATAGGGTAGGAAAACGATAATTATACATTTCTATCTCAATTAATTGAAACAGCAGCAACAGGAGGAAAGAACTGCAAGTATCAGCAGCATTTTACAGGAGGAATTCATTTTCTCTGCATGGGTTGGCACCCCATTTCAGGTCCTTGAGGTGGTGGTACACTCTAAAACATCAGGACTGATGCCATATTTCAGTCTCAGTTTGATGTAGCATTTTTTTGGTAAATATCTCTGGACTTGTAGGCCCATTTGGCTCTGGCAGCAGTGAGTTTCTGGCAGAAATATTTAGCAAACAGGCCCCAAAACAGCTATTTAATGTCTGGGTGGAGGGGGTGCACCCTAAAACATCATGGCCGAGACCAGATTTCATTCTCAATTTAATGTACCATTTTTCCTGCAACTTTTCTGGACATTTACTGCCTGTGCTGCACTGGCAGAACCAAGATGGGGCAGAAAAACAATTGTAAACAGTGGAGCAAAGACCATCGTTTGGCCCGGATGGTGGTTTGGGCGCCATAAAACATCATGGCTGGGACCTGATTTCAGTCTGAATGCACTATGCAATTTTTTTGGAAACATTTCTGGACTTCTGGGCCATGTTAGGCAGTGGCAGCACCACAGTTAGGTCCAAAAAGCATTTAAACGATGCAGAAAACAGCACATTTGGGTCCTCATGGTGGATGTGAACCATGTAACTGCATGTCTGACACCTGATTTCAGTCTCAATTTGATGTAACATTTTGGTAAACATTTCTGAACTTGTAGGCCCCGTTTGGCACTGGCAGCAATGAGTTTCAGGCAGAAATATTTGACAAACAGGCCCTAAAACGGCTATTTAATGTCTGGGTGGTGGGGGGGCACCCTAAAACATCATGGCTCAGACCTGATTTCAATCTTGATTTACTGTAACATTTTTTGGAAACATTTCTGGAATTATGGTCCATGTTAGACAGTGGCAACACTCTGTCTCACTAGATTCTCAATGTCATCCTAATTTTTTCCAGTCATACTGTATTTCTCGTCTTATCATGCCTACTCTGCACAGCATGGCTTCAAGAGGCTGTGTTAAACTGTAGCCCTACTAGAGCACATTTTGGACCAGGTGGTGGCGGCATTGTGGTTGGACACTGTAACACCAAATTAACATTGTGGCAAGCCAAGGGACCACACGTGTTAAGCACAAAAAAAAAGTTATGTTTAACTTTGCAATAAAAGTGCTTATGTTTGTATGATTGGTGTGTACATATTCACTCAAACTGATCCTGCACACAGCCAAAGCAACTGCTGCCAGCCCACAACATCACACATAGCTTTGGGAAAAAATGTTGTTCCTAGGAACAATTTACAAATTACAGTACTTGACATTTGTGGATAGGAGGAGGAAATACATATAAATCAGAAGGACTAACATAAATCAAGTAGGAAGGTACAGTGATTATGGGTAAAAAAAGACTAAAAGTGACTGACAGACAGTAACACATGACAGGGGCACATCTTAAGGGTCAGGTCAGGGACAGGGTATACATATGAAAGGAAAGCCAGGGAGCAGAAACATTGCATAACACACAAAAAACTGGACAAAAACAAATGCAAGGATATATAAGAAGAGGATGGAAATATTTGTTTTTGCTTTTTATTATTTTTAGAGGGTGCAGATGAGGAAAGAGTGACAGTAAGAAAGCAAGGACAAGAGAAAGAAAAGAAAAAAATGTTACTGCCAGTGCTGCGCTGACTGGTCTGGAGTCTGACCGATATACGGCACTGGCACCAGGTACAGATTCTGCCCTGTCTCCTCCACCACCACCACAACGCAGCTCCATTAGGAGGTCAAACATTTTTTGTTGCTCCTCAAGGAGTTTCCTGAGGTCCCTCTGACCTCCTGGCAAAAATCAGTGAACTCACTGCACAGAGCTCCCACCTTTCTGTGCAGCACTGTCAGGTCTTCTTCAAGGCTCACTGCTGCTGGTGCTGGCACATGAGTGGCTAGGGTGGCTGCAGACTGTGCTGGGTCACCACCATGTACCCGGTGATACCTGTGTCTGTGGGGTGAGGGTGATGGGGGTTCTGCAGCTGCCTCCTGCTGCTGCTGCTGCCACCTTCTGTGGCACCTCTGCTGACCACTGGCCCCTGACTCCTGCTGGCCCCTTACCCCTTCTTCTATTTTTTTTATCATTTAACAATTTTACACCCCCTCTGGATGGCCCTCATCTGACCGACCCCCCCAGCCCTGTCACCTGGAATTACCAGGGCTTACCTTACACCCGGCCCAGGAGCGGAGCCTGAGGGGAGTTGGTCACCATCCTGCCGCTGGTGATTTTCCTCCATTTTACACCAAGGGGCCCCAGGAGTGGGATGCATGTATGTGGAGGCAGGCATTGATCCCACGGCCCCGGTAACAGCCCCTTTCCTCCCACTCCAGGCCTAACACCTAGCTCCTCCTGGCCCATGCTTTACCCAGCCTCCACCAGGTGGCAGCCATCAGCCAGAGGAAGCCCTTACCCCTCCCTGGAGAGGAGAACTTGCCAATCGGCAGCTTCATCCAGCTCTGCCCTCCCCCCCATTGCCAACCTCCAACAGCCAAGGCTCATTCCCAAACATGGGTTACCGGCATGCTGCAAGGTAAGGCATCCAGAGCCTCACTGCCACTGGGCCAGCCCCCACTTCCCCTTCTAACTGCTCAGCAGCATCTTGGGCCCCTCTACTTGCTGACAACTCTTTCTGTTTTTTAATCTAATCTGCAGCGTGATAGTGCTGCAGATGGCTCCTTTGGGCACCAGTGACAAAATGACCCCTGTTCTTGCCCCTTCTAACAGATCTGCCACACAAGTTGCAGATCACAACTGTATTATCATTGGTGGTTTTGCTGAAAAAACACCACACAGCTGATGACATTTTCTGGGGGTTGGGCTAACAGCTGTTGTCCCAGGGCCAGTGGGCACATCATGCTCCTGCTTGGGGGAGGCAGGGGGTGCATGTTCCAGCTGGGGGGGATGGTATCTGGAGGTGCCTGCTACTGCTGCTGCCTGGCAGTGGGGGCCACGTGCTGCTGCTGGACAACAAGAGGATCCTGCTGCTGTTGGGAGGTGGCAAGGGGCTCATGCTGCTCATGGGGTGTGGGGACTACATTCTCCTGCTGGGGGTGATGGGCACATGCCCCAGCTGCTGTTGGGGATTGGCACAGACATAAAGACCAGTCTATTAATGTGAACACTGGATAGGAGTGGTGCAGCTGCCTTCTTCACAGTCGTCACCTTGTTGGTACCTTTCCCATCCATTCTAATCTCTCCTATCTCCTCCTATAACTCCTTGCTACAAAAAAAAAAGGGCGAGAGAGTGAGGGAGTTTTACACACACACACGCACACACACAATAAAAAAGATAGCTAAATATAAAAATGCAGAAAAAACAGTAACAGAAAATCTCAACTTTTTAAACTAATGGGGAACAGATCACAAATCAAGTAAACTGCAAACACACACACACACACACACACACACACACACACACACACACACAAACACTATTTTTTATAAAGACAAGTTTGAGATCTCCTGCTGTAGTCTCTCTCTCCTACTTCCTACTACTAGGCTGAAACAGCTCTAAAGGAAGTACATTTAGTCTGGCTTCCTGCCTAAGTGCAGTCACCCATGTGACTAGCAGTCTGCTAGAGAGAAAGTCATCTGATAAGCTTTTTTTCCTAATTTCACCTAATACTTACATGTGGCAAAATGTGCAGGGCGAAAGGTGAAACTGACAGTGAAATGTCACTGAAATTTACAGGCAAAAGTTCGCCGTAAGGGCACAATTACGTGAAATGTTTCATGTGGCGAAATTGGCTATTTTGCTGGAATTCCACTAGTGAAATTAAAATTTACTGCATCTCTGGTTAGATCTGACAAATGACAGGACAAACCAGGAGCATAGTCAGATGCCCTCCCCACATCTACACTAACAGATGAAGCTGCCTTCAAAACTGACATTCAGAAAAAAGATCTTGAACTAGATTAAATAAAGGAAAGGACCAAAAGAGAAAGAGAGGAAACTAGTAGGAAAACAAATGATACCCGCTACAGAAAATACATTTGCAGCATTATGCTCAGGGAAATCATGGGGGGATACAGATGAGGAAGACGAGGAGTCAGACTCCTCCTCAATTGCCTCATCCACTCAGGAACAGTCCTCAGGAGTAGATGACACAGGTGGAGGAGACACAGGAAAGAAATGATGGCAAATAGGATCTTCAAATGTCTAAGTTTGTGGTCTTCCTTTATCTTTTTGTGGCATCTTTGCAGGTACTCACTCTAAATGTGAACAATATTGATAATGGGAAAAGGAGGTTAACCGCATTAGCAGAATTAGCTAGATATAAGGCTGCTATTATTTGCATTCAAGATACAATATTAAAAACCTTACAGGAACTTTCTCAAACATCAATATTATGGAATGCAAATGCCTCCTTCTGGTCAATAGGGGAATGCACATGTGATGGTTTAGGGATTCTCTTTTCCAACAATAGATTAAAAGTCATTAGACTGATAGATATTGTTTCAGGTAGAGCCCTAGTACTAGATGTACTATATTGGGCAACAAGTCCCAGAGTGATAAATAGTTATACACCACAAACTAAGACTGAAAGGATTGACCTTTTAAAAACAATACAACCATAGTTACTCACATCTAGATTAGTGTTGTGGAGAGGTGATTTCAACTGTAGCCTGCATCAGACTTTTCTGTGATACCAACACACTTAAGGATATAATTTCCACAGCACAATTAAAGGATGCATACAGAACAAAACACACAACAGGAGGCAACACGTATATTAGAGGCATATACGCCACAAGAATAGATTTCCTTTTCGTATCATGTAAAAAGAGATTCTAGCCATACTTTTCCTTGGGAAAACAAGAGATGCTGGAAGGTTTGTTACATTTTATTGGACCAACAAGTGTCTTGTACAAAGATGGAATTATACACAAGCTTCCGGGGCCTCACCGGTCCCTACTTTAGGTGAATAGCAAAACTGAGCAACATAAGCTGTATTTATATCTACTGTGGAGCAATTTAAAAAAAAAATGAAAATAATTACTTAAAGGGAAGAATGGCAGGAAGTGTAGTAAGAAAGAGATAAAAGGGGACGTGAGATAAAACTCTATACAAGTAGCAAAGTAAAAAAAAAAAGATGAGTGAGAAGAATTGGGGGGGCAATTAATGGGAACAGGTCAGCTGAAGATAAAAGGAAGCTAGAAAGGGTAATCAAAATGACCAGACAAGAACACAGATAAGAAAAATCTGAGATACGAGGAGTTCAAGGTAGGCAGAAAGGGCAGAATATGTAGGAAATGTTTAAGAAATGCATGGTTTAAAAAGGTGTGAGGTAGTATTAACAGAGAGGTGTGAGAACAATCAAGGGGTGGGCAGGACTGAAGCTGAATAATTTGCATGAGAGGCAGGGAGGAAGTAAGGAACAGGCAATAAAAACGGAGCAGGCAGGAAATAAGAAAACAACAATAACAAGAAAATTACAATTTGTTATTGTGTGTCATAAACCCAATGTCCTGATTCAGTCTACAAATGTTAGATTTAAATTGTTTTATATATTTCAATTCCATGTCCTTCTGTCCTGTGTGTTTTTGAAGTTCCCTCTTAGTATCAAGACAGATAAGTCCAAGAGAGAGTGATCTGTTTGTCAAAAATGGTTTCCTACTGGTGTGCTGTTAACCTAGTTAACATTTCTTAAACATTTCTAACAATTTGTTAAACCGTGCATTTCTTAAACATTTCCTGCCAGTTCTGCCCTTTCTGCCTACCTTCAACTCCTCGTACCATAAATGGGCAGTATTCCTGAGACAATTATATTCTCTGTCTATGACTTAAGTTTGCAAATTCATGATCTGTATGTCTCAAATGTTTTAAGCCAATCTTTTACAGGAGTGTCAGTAATACTAACATGGAGATTGAGTAATGATTTGTTTGTATTTTCCAGGAATCCATTCAGTAACCTTGATATGTCCTCATTTTTGCCCCAGGGAGCATGCTGACCATTGCCCTTTCTTTCCTGCCCTTGCATACTATGGTATCTATACCACGGATGGTTGAGTTGTCTCTTATGACATTATTTTTGTCGTATGCCATCTCAGCTGACATTACTGCTTCTGGCTTGCACTGGTCATTTATTATCGATTATGTCCCCATTTGTTCTGTTAGCTTATCTATGTATCCCGCTTGACTGGCACTGTGCAGGTTTACCTTATCTACCATCCTAACATGGGGTTCCTTTAAGTTTATATCTGGTGAGTGACCATCATCAGCATTGTTACTCAATGGGGTAGATCTGTTATGCAGTTGAAGTGGGGCACTATTATAAATTTGACCACCCCTATGCTTTCCCTTAGTTGTGTATACTGTGGCCCATTCCTCTGCCTCATGGCTCTCTGGTATTGATTTGGAAATGCTTATACTTTCAGAACAGTTATCAGTAGATGCTTTCTCAATATAGCTTTCAAGGATGACTATATCTGACCTGACCTCTAACCTTTTAGTCAGACCTGCAATGTCTTGAGTAAGGAAGTCTACCAACAAACAGTTGTCACCAACAAAGCTTTCAATTTGAATTCCCACCAAGAACATGGAGCATTTATAAAATGTATTCAATTCTATGGCCATTTTTGATTGTATGATTTTTATTACCTTTGATAGATTTCTGCCCTGTCTCCCCATCATACCCAGCAGACACGCATAGATCGTGCATGTCTCTGCACTCATCTCAGCGCACACTGCCGCACATGCTCTGCTCACAGTAGGGCTGTATTTATCTCCCCTGTAATCTGGACAAAGTATCTGTAAATGCTACTGAAGGAACAAAAAAAACTTACTGTACAGGAAGAAACTCTTTTGTTTGAAATTCAAGCTGAAGAAAATCATTTCCAGGAGAAAAAGAATGTTCTACAACAAAAACTAAGGAGTCTACAATCCAGTGCTGCTTCTGACAGTAGCAGTATGCCCTGCCTTGATAATCACAACCAGCTGAAACCTAATGACAAACCATCATCAAAGGGCGATGCCGCTCAGCCTGTCAAACGGAACTGGAAATGACAAATCACCAGCCCAATGACAGAGAAAGTGGCATTCAGCCTGAACTTTCATATATGCAGAATCAACAGAAAGCTTCTATGTCAGCAGCACAGGGGAATCCACTAAGAACGGCAAAAGCAAGCCAATGCAGACTTGGCCTACAGCAGTCCCCCATTTCCTCAGTCATGAGCATTGCTATGGCAACCAACACTGGGTGCAGCGCACTGTCCGTAACTACCAAATTACCATCTGAAAGTACAGCAAATCCTACTTCCAGCACTAATGGCTCAATGCCACAGGTTATGAAAATACAAGGCAGTAAAAGATAGTCCCAACCCCAAAACACCAGCACTTGAATGGAGAACTGGTTTCCTGTACATGCACTCACAGATTAAGGCTGGGTAAAGCTGAAGGGGCTAAGTGGGTCCCTGACCCAAATTATTACAAAATAAAACAGTACGCAGCAACATTTAATCAAGGGGGCTCCAATAAAAGCATCACTGCCCCAATTGATACAACTCAGTCAAATTCAATGGTCAATAATTGTGAGAAGCCCACATCATGCCCCATGGCTGCACCAGGACTAGAGCATTCTGTTTCCACAGTAAATGTAGTAGTTATTACCTCATCTGAGCAGCATAACACCCCCCACCATGATGGAGGGAATAAGCACAGAGTCCCCTGCAGCAGCACCTTCTAATGAGTCCCCCTTAAGAATGAGGCCCACAGGCACAACCATGCAGGACCCAGCCAGAAGAGCCTGACTGGAGCCTAAGTTTAGTCTCTCTGGTTTATTTCAAAACTGAGGGTAGCCAGCCCCTTGAAGGAACACTGTAAGATTAATATACAAAGAAGGTATTGAAGATTCTCTGAACAGACTCTATGTGGCAAGACAATTGCTTAAGAACTCCAAGAAGTTATTTTCTTCCGAATTGTTCACTCTTATTCACATTGGTAACTCAAACTATGATTTAAGTTTCAAGAATGTTTCAAGTTTAGTTTTCGGCTCAATATCAGACCTTTAAAAATACCCCCTTGTGGATCCCTTTTTTAGCTGTTCCCCTTACTAAACCTGCGGTGAAAAACATAACTGTTATGTTGCACAATGAAGGGGTGTATGTGGAAGGCATCCTTTTCTGGTTGTGCCAGAAATGTGAGATACTGGATTGACCCTTCCCTATTCTTGATAGTGAGCAAATCTGAAATGGGGGTTGTAAAATCAAAGCAAAGTTATTTTCCACCAATAATGATCCAGTACATTTCCAAAGTAATTTCTTTTTAGGGAAAGACAAAGGATTGTTGTTTTATATAGGTCAGCCCAGATCATGCTTCAAATGTGGAGCAAGGACACACCTGATTTCAGCATATGACACAATGTTTCAGCCAACTGCGTAAATCTATTTAAATGTAAACTCTGTGAAAAAAACTGGTCATGCATATGGGAGGTGTCCCTGGGCCTCCCACAACCTAGATGATGGTCCCTCACACAAAGGGCTGATAAACAGGGCACAACAAATGCAAGCTAAAAAAGTAGCAGAACAAGAACTAGCACAAGAAGGACAATTACACCCTTGAATCAAGAGACTGCCTCTCCTCCTACTCAAAATGTTCCAGCCCACAACGATCCACTACAGGAGGATGATAATCCCCTTGAAGCATACCCTAGCACTAGTGCAGATACAACAGTCTCTCATGGCCCCGTCCCTCTAGCTGTTTCCTCCAAGGCAGAAGACATGTCCCTTCCCCAGGATGCAGCATTTAAAGTAGTTGGTCTCAAAAAGAGGTCTCAGCAGGGGAAATCAATATTTTCCAATGCTACCTTAGGGAAAAATGGCAAAGGTAAGGCACAGATCACTTGGAAAACAGGGAACAAGTTTTCCGCTTTGACACAGGATAAAGCGTGGGGAGAATCAGACAAAGAGGAGTCTGAGACTTCCCCCATTGCCTCAACCACCACAGATATCACTTCTGACACAGAAGGGAGGGGGGTTCTTTTGCCAGAAGAACTAGACAATGACGGCTTTCCAAGACCCCTTGACCATGTTTTCTAGCACCCCTTATTCCATCACTTTATGATCCCTCCCTCTATCACCACTCTTAATGTGAACAGCATAAAAAGTCACAGAAAGAGAATGGTGACCTTGCACACTGTACAAGAAGGTTTTAGTGACATCTATTGCTTACAAGACACTAGGCTCAAAACACAGCAAGAGTTAAAATGTGCAGCACAAATCTGGACTAAGGATTCAACCTTCTGGTCTCCTGAAAAGGATACCTGTGATGGTATTGGTATACTATTCACAAACCCTGCTTTGAAAGTTTCCCGACTGGTAGATATCCAACCAGGCAGGGCATTATTATTGGACACAGATTGCTCCCAGGAAACATTTCTTTTAATTTCCATATATGCACCACAGATAAAAGTACAATGATTTGCTCTCTTTAAGGAGATACAACTATACCTTCATACCTCATGTATGGTTATCTGTGACTACTATTGTGGGCTAAAAATATCAGATAGGGGACTTAGGACTGACAAATTGTTTTGTGACTCAATAGCCCTAGAAGACTTTGACTTCACAGCCAGGTTAGTGGATGCATACCGCTCCAGACTCATAACGGGGGGACGTGTATCTTTACATGCTGGCATGGGAGTTAACAGATCATAAATCCATTACTGTTTTACTAACATGGGATAATGCTTCCAGATGTTAAAAAATTGCTAGCAGTTGAATGGGGCCTTGTTGGAGCAGGAATCTATACAGAGAGCATGGCAGCTGGAATGGCAAGCTAGACTGTCAGTTTTAGAATTTTATGATGACATATCTATATGGTGGGAGGACACAAAAAAAACCTGGCAGACTTCTTTTCAAGATTAAGCCAGTAAAAGTGCTAATTGGGAATATTTATCATACTTAGACCTATGTGGTCAATTGCGGAACTTAATTACCCAAACAGAATTAACAAAATTAGATTTCAGCACTCAGATTAGAAGAGTAAAATTGTAAATGTCATAATTTCAGTATGTTTGGGCTAAATCAATAGAACAAGAACTAAGATTTAGTACACAGACAAATAAATGCTCATTTGAGCCTTATAAGGAGTGCAAGAACCATGTAGGACATAGAATATTGACTTAAAGTGTCACAGACTCAGGGCAGATAGTCATAACACCAGATGGACTTTTACATTCAGTAGAACAACACATACGGACACTAGTTGGTACCTCTCTCCCAAACTGAATGTCCTCCTCGCTGTTTGGACAGTTTAGACTTACCACAGGCATCTGCTCAAGACTCAGAAAACCTAATGCAGGCTACCACACTGGACGAAGTCAGGTTGACAATAAACACACTTATGAAAGATATCGCCCCATGGGCAGATGGCATTGGTTCAGAACTATGCAAAACTTTCATATATGATTTGACCCCAGTATTAGTAATACTATGTAATCACGTGTTGCAGTTGCCCGCACTAACTGACTCCATGAATCAAGCTATCCTTATTTTGTTATATAAAAGGGGAGCCAAGGAAGATTTGAAGAAGTGGAGACCTTTGTCTCTTTTTTTAAATTAAGTTTATTTTATTTGTTTATTGTCAATAACAAATAACGCATATGACAACAAGGGTAATACTAACTACAAAACTAAGAATGCACCCTACCCATACTTAACCCCCCCTCAAACTATATACAGTAAGGCAAGTGCTAAAACTATGCGCAAAATAGAGAAAAAAATACTATGAATAAAGCAAAAGAGAAGGGTACAGGCAATACCAAATAAAGTAAAGAGGTCCCTAAGATCACCCACTAGGCAAACTGCAGAAGAAAAATAATCCTGTAATCCTAGAATGGGATCTGCCCTGGCTTTAATTTCTTGCCAGAGGGGTTGAACGAGTGGCAGTCCGAACAAATATGTAATGGGGTTACCTTCGGTACCACATCTAGTTCATACACTGAACTCCAGCTTTCCCATTCTATTTTTTTATTTTGCTATTTTTGGGTCTGGCCTTCATGATCCCCTGTTCTGATGTCAGCCCCACCACCATGCTTGCCATCCCCCCATGCCCAGGCTTGCCCCCTGAGCAGGGCCACTGAGGGCTCCCCCCATGGACACTGTAGGCAAGCCCTGGCTTACCCCCAGGTCAGGCCATGGGAGTGGGACCCCTTCCGGTGAATGACAGAGGCAGTAGAGATGGCAGCAGAGTGGGGGCATCATCCCCGGAGGCAAACATTTTTGAAGGCTGGATCCCTGGGGGGGGCAGGGACATTCAATGTCATCCAGTGTTTACACCACCTCCCGTAAAGAATGGCACCCACCACAGCAGTACCCCAAGTCTCTGCTAGTGCCAGACACTCATTCCCCCCTCCCCATGTAGGAGGAGGAGAGTAGTCCCTTGGATGCTCAATCCTTCTCCCCCCGGCCGGCCCTCAAGCTTCTGGGTCCATCCTGAACATGGGTCATCAGCATTGCAAGTGGAAATCCAACCACTGCGCTGGAGTGCTGGCAGCTTTATTATTCTAAATAACTTGTATGGAGTGAAATAGAGATTGTGCAAACAAAAAAATGAGTTAGTCTAAATCTGACTTGTGTAAAATAGATAGTGAAGGCTTTCCAAATTTTTGCCCAATCAAAGCCTGAGTCAGGGAGTGCTTCCTGACAATATGTACACTGAAGGTTGAAAGATTTGCATAATTCCATGAGTGAAGTATGATAAATTTTAGAAATACAGCATGAGGCTGTGGCAAAAGTTTGTAGAGAGGCAAAAAAAGGGTGTGCAAGAATATGCCCAAGGGAAGCTGCCCATATAATGTGTAACTGTGTGCTGGAGTTGGAAATATTTAAACACTAAGTTCCTATCCCATTGAAACTTAGCTTTGGCATCAACATATGAAAGAAATGTACCTTCTGTGAGTAGGTCAGAGAGGGAGACAGCATATAGATTCAATATCCAACTGTGGGGAATGAGAGCACCCCATCCTGAAATTAAGGTTTTTGAGAATGGGTTGGGCTTTATCCTGAGGAAGCTGAAGTGAGAAACTGGCTGAAGACTGCTTCAACACTGCAGGAGAAGTTCCTATTGTTTTACTGCATATATGGAGAGTGATATAAGAATATCTGGTGTAAATGAGTGAGGAAGGGGTTAATCTCCAGCTATGAATGAGTTATTTTTTAATGGTAAGCCAAATAGGGGTGTACACGTTAGAAGAGTCATAACTCTGGACAGAGAGCCACTTAAGTATATAACTGAGGTGAATGGCCCAGAAATAAAGCTTGAAATCAAGGGCATGTAGACCCCTAAAAGTTTAGAAACATAGAAACATAGAAGTTGAAGGCAGATAATAACCACAAGACCCATCCAGTCTGCTCATTTTTTCTACCTTATGAATGTGCCAACAGCCTTTACTCTATCAATGGGGCTACCAACTTAAAATAAGCCTGACGTGACGGGCAGGTTTATTTGATCAAATAAAAGTAGTGATCAAAACATGTAGCTTTTTAAACCAAATCAGTGGGAGAAATAGGTTGGTCATCTGAAGGGGATAAAATACTCTAGGCAGAATGTTCATTTTAACAATGTTAAGATGACCCCACATCAATAAAGGTAAACGACTCCACCATTCCAAATCCAGGCTAGCCATATGCAAAAGATTATCTATATTAGATTTTTTGACATAATGTGTATCCAAAGAGAGCTCTGTTCCTAGGTATTTCAATAAATACGGCTCCCATATAAAACCAAATGGATCAATAGCTGCCCTATGTACATGCTTCGTAACAGGTATGATCACTGTTTTAGAGATATCGAGTCTGTAGTTCAAAAAGGTTCCATAGGTTTTAATTATATCCAGGATCACTAGGATACCTCATGCCAGATTAAGAATATGTAATAGATGTCATCAGCATAAACTGGTAAACAACATTTTGTGTGACCTATCATTATACCGGAGATAAAAGGGTGAAGCCGAGGAAGGGAAATTAGAGGTTCTAAATAATGGTTAAATAAAATCGGGAATAAGGAGATCCCTGTCCGGTGCCACTGGATTACACAAAGGAATGGGATAGAACCTCACTGCAATAGACTATAGCGGTGGAGTTGTCATATGACGTTTTGATCCATTTGACAAAGGAGACAGGGAAGCCAAACTTTACTGGGGTTGCAAACAGAAAGGGCCATACAACTCTATCAGAAGCTTTTCTGGCATCCAGGGATCAGAGCCGTAGGGGACTAAAGGTCCCTGGATGCTGTAAAAATGTGTACCAGCTTGTGGAGGTGGTCTGAAGATGATCTAGAGGGCATAAAATCCACTTGTTCAAGGCCAATCAGTGGGCCCCAGACTGCATTGATATGGATCGCCAGGATTTTGGAGAGTAGTTTTAAGTCTTGGTTCATGAGAGAAATAGGTTTATAGTTAGTTACTTGCTCCAAATTTTTTCCTGGCTTAGGGAGGAGTATTATTAAGGCTTCAGCTAAAAGGCTGTTGGACAGGCCATGGTTTAATATATCATTGAAAACTTGAGTTAGAATAGGGGTCGACTCCAAAGTGAACATTTTATAAAAGTTGGGGGGAGAGACACATCATGGCCTGGTGCCTTGTCTAATGACAAAGCAGAAATAGTCTGTGCAGCTTCCACTTCTGAAACAGGAAGGCACAAACTCTGTTGTTGAACGTGAGTAAGGGAGGGGAATAAAATTGGACCTAAATAATTTTGAATTGAATACGAGGACATTAAGGAAGTGGGAGGAACTGTATAATGAGGTATAATAATCATAAAATTCTTGAACAATATCATTAGGGTAGATGAACAGGTGCTGATCAGTGGAAAATTGGAATATGGGTAATTATTCTAGAAGCTTTCTTTTTTTTTTCAGTTGTTTAACCTGGGGTAGCATACTAAGTTGAAAGCTTGTTTACAGGTGTGACCTAGGAGCACAGGGAAGTTAAGTGACTTGCTCAGGGTCACACAGTATGCAAGTGGGGAGTGTGGGATTTAAACCTAGGTACGGAGTCGAAGGCCCATCAACCTACCCACTTTTTCCCCTTGGTCAATGTACATTGCCTTGGTTATGAAGATCACATATCATATTCAGCCCACTCTCTTAAGATATCTTCATATTTGTCTCTATAGCACACTAGTTCCAAGAGTTGCTCAGATGATGGGGATGGGAGGTTTTCTAAACTCTGAATGGCACCCAGGTAGAAAGATAGTTTCTCTTGCAGGGTTCTTTTCCACTTAGAGGCCAGTCTAATGAATCCACCTCACAAGACAACCTTGCAGACAGTGCACTGTTTGTCATACCTATCTAATGACACCCTGTTTTCATGGATATAAGATGAAAGAAGGTCTCTAATATAGGACACTATCCAGCTATCCTTCAATAATTGGGTATTTAATTTCCAGATAGTATCCTTAACCAGAGTAAGAGAGACAGAGATTGAAATCCAAACCAGAGAGTGATCTGAGAACACCTGGGTGTGATATAGCAGGAGTGCAGACCTGGGAGTAGAGTACTACTAACCAAAATAAAATCAATTCTTGAGAAAGAATGGTGGGTGGAACAGAAAAAGGTGTATTTCTTACTAGAAGGGTTAGAGACTTGCCATGGATTGCATAACCCATGAGAGTCAATTAGCTCCTGCAGAGTTCACCATGTGGAGGGAGAATGGATGGGAAACATAAGAAGACCGATCAAGTTTAGGAGTGTAATATTTCAATTTCCTCCTAAAACTATTGGAATGTTTGTGAAAGGAGCTAAGGCAGCGGCTACATCTATGAAAAATGAGGGTTTCTCTGCTTTGCGCTCATAAATTGAACCCAGCAGGAAGTCTTCTTGTCCGAGATGGTCATGTACAAGAATGCAATGGCCATTTGGGTCTGCAATTTCTAGATGTGTGGTAAAAGAAACCAATCGAGCAATTAATATAGCCATAACTTTACTTCTAGAGCTGTCTCCCACTCTATAAACATGACCTACAAAGTCTCTCTGAAACAGGAGGTGCTCAGAAGGCAATAGGTGGGTTTCTTGAAGGAAAGTGATATGGATAGCATAGTGGGATAATGTTTAAGAACTTGGAATATTCTCATTTTATTCATTGCCCCTTTGATATTCCTTGAAATGAAGCAAAATTAAAAAAAGATTAGACATTCCAGTCTAAAGGAACAATAAAGCCTGTGCCCTCACCCATGTACCCCAAAAACCAAAATGGTTGACAGAGAATACCAGCACTCACCTCGCCCCCAAACACACACAGAAACCCCCATGTAACCAAACAACATAACAACAATTAAAGAACTATATACAGGAAGAGCCCAATGGGGCATCAGATGCACCCCTGGTCCTTGACTACACTCCCGCAGTCCGGTCCATGAGAGAGGCAGAAGACACCACAGTGGACTCCCTGTGAGCTAAAAGGAGCTAGACTGATCTAATGTTTTGCTGCAATCCATAAGATAACTATGCTGCACTAGAGACATAATAACCAGATAGTACCCACAAATTTCTAACAATTGTGACTTTTCACATATTAGATTAAATCGAGAGATCCAACAGGCTCTCACACAGGCCATGTTATACCCTATCCACAAAATAGATGGCATGGAAGTTGTGTAAAGAGAAGTCAAAAGGAGAGCGGGTTACAAGAAGGAGAAAACTGGGAAGAATGCAGAGATAACAACATTACATTAGATAGAAAAAAAAAACAGACTGAACCAAGAACACACAGAATAACCCAGAAGCTGTAGAAGGAAAAATAAAATAAATAACAAAGCAACTGATAGGAATGTTAAAACAAGGGCTAGGAACCTAAGATTAAATGGTAGAGTGCCAGCAGAGAAAGTGAACGGCACATCTTAAGGGTGGCCAGTGGGACTGGCTTACCACACTAAAAGAAGACATCAGACTTAGAAAAGAGGGGATAGAAACACCATAATGAGGGTAGTAATGGAGTGCCATATATTTCACACAGTTGGGAATGTAACTATAAAAAGTAATATATATTATATATCCAAGTAGACAGCCAACCTTGTCCAGAGTGCATCCATGCCCCCTGTTGAATCTGCAATCTGGAAGGAGAGAGAAAAAGAAAAAAAGAAAGAAAAAAGAGAGTGGGGGGGGGAGAATGTAGACAGAATATAGGGGGTGCCTCTTCCTTAACTTTCAGGGAAATTAGCCAGGTTAATGAGCATCTTGTGGTGCAGGATGTCAAGGGACAGTTCCAGAAGAAAAAAGATGCAGCAACAAATGGAACAAATCCAAATGTCTAGCAAAGCTATAAATTCGACCACTACACTGTACTGTAGATCCCAGATCAAATCTATACTTACCTCTTAAGCTGAAGGTCCCAGCTAATTCCATAAAGAAAGAGATTAACAGTCCAGAGGGAAGTCCAAAATTACAATTAAATCCATGCCAAAACAGTCTAATGTAGTAAGTAACTAGTGCAGCGTTAAATGGAAAAAAAGAAGCAGAGGCACATAACTCAGTAAAAACTGGCTAAGTTCCAAAACTTACAAAGTCTGAGGATCCAAATATATCTGATTCAGTAGCTATAAATCTGAAGGAAAGTGGCATGAAGTTCAGCGAGGTGGTGCATGAGTAGTAGGGAATACATGTGAGAAGTGTTTAGGCAGTTCTGAGTTGGCTTCTGAAGCATTTTTGAAGTGGACGTCCCCATTAACTGTCGAAATATGCAAAGTTGCTGGGTACCTTAGGTAAAATTGTATACCTGCAGCATATAACTTGGTCTTGATTTCTCTATAAGCCTTCTGCTGAGATCTTATGCCAGGGCTAAGGTTGCTGAAAATGGAGATTCCTTGGCCCTCCCACCAAAGCTGCTTCTGGGCACAGATTTTAGAAAGTACAGTATATTAATCCTATTGCAGAAGTTTAATAGGCAAAAAATAAAAATTCTGGGCTTTTCACCTGGGGGAGGAATTGGTCGCAATGAGCGGTATGCCCACTCTATCATGTAATAATAATAAAAAACTGTATTTGTAACGTGCAACTCTAAAACCAAATGCTGTACAATAACAAAATATTAAAATCAAAAAGCTAATAAAAGTCCAGAAATTCCAATGTTACATAAAATACAATAAATTATGCTGCATAATTACCAAATGCCTGAAGGAAAAGGTAGTCTTAAAGCTCTCCATGGTCCTGCACTCTTGCATCTGATGAGATAGAGAATTCCACATGGTAGGAGCTCCATACATGAAAGCACTGGCCCCAGATGTTTTAAGCCATACCCTGGAAATCTCTAACAACCCCTCATCAGCTGAGTGGAGAGGATGGCTGGAACAGTAAGGATTCAGGTGTTCTTGCAGATAGCTCGGACCCTGTCCATGCAGGTTAGAAGTCCAACCTTGAGGGTGATCTGCCACTGTACAGGCAGCCAGTGTGGATGGACCCACAAGTTTTTCCAGGAGCTGTTGTGTACATAGGATAGGGTCTAAGCCTTCTACCTTCTCTGACAAGCCAGAGATAATTAAATTGTTTCGCAGGCTGCAAGACTCCTGGTCATCCATGTGCTCCTCCAAACAGTGCAGCTTACATCTTAAATCCACCAGCTTGGGGTCTGTTTTTGCAGTGCAGTTATCCAGTGATGAAATATGGGACTCTGTGTCTGAAATCCGTAAACCCAGGGATTCCAGCATAGGTTTAACTGTGCGGAATTTGGATACAAGCTGCAACAGAACCTCTTTAATTGTGGAGATGTCAGCTGCTAAAGATTCAGTGGTGGGAGATTTGTTCATGCTTGGAGATGCAGATGAAGGCTGATCATCCTTAGACCATTTCAGGGGAGGAGAGAGGGCCCCTGGATCCTCCGGTTGTGGCATAATCTCCATTTGTTTGTATCAGCCATGATATCCAAGAAATCACTCCAGTCAGTAGTCGATATGTATATAGTCCACAGAAAATCCAATTAAATAAGAAATGGCAGGTAGAAGGCAGAAAAAATAATATAATTTAGTGCACGAGGTATGTAGCTCCACCAAAAATGTCTTACCACTAGCCCAGCATCATGTGACCTCTAAGTCTCTTAAATACTGATTTTAAAATATTAAGTAAAATTTTGTTACAGAGACTTAGAAAAGTAGCTGATAAATTGAGAAGTCACTATCAGACATACACCAACAGACACCAACTTAAGATAGTCTTATCTTATTAAGAGAACTGTTTCAAAGGGGGAACTCAAACAGCATACACAGATATGTGCTGGTGATTGACCAGGAGAAGGCCTTTGATAAATTAACACATGATTACCTATTCACTGCACTCAAAGCATATAGCCTTTCAGAGCAAATTATTTATTGGAATAAAATAATGTATAATAAAGCTACGTTGATACCCAACAATTAATGGATGGTTAGGAAATCAGATTAGGGTATGAAGAGGTGTCAGACAAAGCTGTCCTCTCAGTACACTACTGTATGCATTTAGTACTGATATTCTTTTACACAGCATTGCCATTAATGACAAAATACAGGGCATTTCCCCTTCCCCTGTATAGTCCCCTGTTAAAATACTAGCATACACAGATGATATAGTCTTGACATTAGTCCCCACCTCCTGTTACAAAACGCTGATGGATACAATAAGTCTCTTCTCCAAAATGTCAGAATCACAGATTAATTATGAAAAAAGTAAAGGAACTACATTAGGTGACACCCCCTTCCATCAGGGAATAACCTCAAGGGAATCAACAACATCCAGGAGGGTAGTACTTTTCAGAAAAAGAGATGTGCAAGAACAAGGGGCACAATTTAAAGATGGGGGGAGGCTCAGGGGCAATGTGAGGAAATTCTTTTTCATGGAGAGAGTGGTAGACGCATGGAACTGTCTTTCTGGGGAGGTTGTGGAGTCTAAAACAGTGCAGGAATTCAAATATGCATGGGACAGACATAAGGAAATTTTAGTGGGGGGGGGTAGGAGGAAGTAGGCTGTTGGTTAACTAGAATCTGCAGCTTACCCAATAGGTAGGGAAATGGGCTGACTTGGTGGGCCAAGCGGTCCTTATCTGCCATCAAAGTTTTTGTTTCTCTGTTTCTATCCTGACTAGCATTACAATCAAACAGTAACCCATGAATATATTAAGGGTGGAATTTGGGCTGGGAGACATGTCCTCAGCCAATTGGGAAAGGGGATGCAGAGATCCAAGTCAAGTCAGATTTATTGTTCTTCCAATAGTTTAGAGAAAACATATTTGGACATTGCAAATTTTAGATTTAAAAACACAAAATATAAAATAGATAAGAAATATATTTAGACAGACTCCTTAGTTCTACAGTGAACTCTAAAAAAAGACATGATAATTAAAGTTCTTCACATTGTATAAAAATAGTTAATTTATCTCTGAGCCTCTTTTGATATGCTTTTTTCTTAACACTCATTACAGACATTATAAAATTCCCTATCAGTATTGCATCATCAACAGTCATTGGGTGCATCAGTATGAATATCACATCATATGTTAAGTCTGCATATTTAGTAAAAGTTTCCCCCAAATATTTAGAATGTATATAGCTAAATAGGGGGCATTGAATTAATACATGCTTTAATGATTCAGTGAATCTTTTGTTACAAGGACATTTATCCTGGGAAAGTTCATTTGACTTTAATTTGTTAAAGTAAGTGTATTTTGATGTGATCAGTTCAAATCTCACCCAGGTTATTGCTTTACCTATATGTGGTGATAGAGGAAGTTGTAAATATTCTTCCATGTTCGAGTCAATTTTATTTTGAGCAAACCAAAGAGCTTGTCTTTGGCTCCGTATTTGATTCATCTGAGTTTGTATAGCAATTGTGAAAACTTTTTTTTTAAGTTGACCTTATAATTTTCATGTATTTTTATTTTCACTTGCTAAGTGTAAAGACATTGTACTATGTAATATTAGGAAGACAGATTTTAACCATGGAGAAATAAAACCATTTTTGTACTAAGATTTGTTTTCTATTATACAGTTCAATGGCATGACATTATTTGTATTGTTTATTGATCTCAACCAGTATGTGGCTATCCTTAGGTTAATAAGCAAAATCAGGGATACTCTACTTAATTCTGTCCTTACTATTGATCCGGCCACTGAAGAAGGTACTTGTAGGATAGATTTATAATAATATAACAGAGGGATTTCTAATTGTGGGTAATGATTATATCCTCAGACTTCTGCTCCACATAAAAGGAGTGGGGTAATTTTTGCCTCCCCTGATTTAATAGCGGGTATTACCGTAAATCCTCTATATTTAAAATGTAATCTTTGCAGTGCTTTTGCTGCATGCTTTGCCTTGTTAATTTGTTCCTTAATGTGATGTGCCCAGAAATTTCTAGGATGTAACGTTATGCCTAGATATTTATATGATGACACTGTTTCAATAGGGGTATCATTATAGAAAATCCTTGGCTTTAATGAAAGACTCCCAAAACCCATTATTTTTGTTTTGTCCAGATTTATTCTCAGTTCTAATTCTTTGTATTTATTCACAAGAGATTAAAATTTTAATTCTAATCATTTAGGAGTCAATGATAGAAGAATTAGGTCATCTGTGTATGCTAAGTTGTGCATATGTTAGTCCTTTATTTTTGGAGAGTCCCATTGTTCGTCTGAATCATAATCTAATAAGGTGTCAATATAGATATTAAATAATAGGGGAGCTAGCAAACATTACTGTTTGATAACTTTATTTGTTGGAAAATATTCTGTAATATTTCCTTTTTGATCAAAACTCACTGCAGTGTAAGTATTAGTGTAAAGTAAAACTATAGGCAGAAGTAAAGATGAAGGGAGGCCTCGATTCTTGAGAATTTCCCATAAGGTCTGACTTATTAAATGAGTCAAAAGCAGCGGAAAAATCAACAAATAAAACATAGAGTCTCATTTTCCTAAATAGTACATATTTCAGACAGCAAACAAATTGGTTTCATCATTTAAAGAGCAGCAGATAGCAAAGAAAACAAGCATTTGTCAATGCCGAATGTTGATTGCGTTGGCCTGTTGAGCTCGCTCACTGCCCCTCTGTCACTCGCTTGTTCTGTTTCTCCTGGTGCTGAAGGCTGCTGTTTTGTACCAGGCTCCTGCCTGCATTGGCACCCTTTTCTGTCCACAAAGAAATCTGCAGCTGTCCAGACAGAGCTCCGTTGAGGTGGCTCACTCCCCCTGTCTCACTCGCTCATTCTGTTTCTTCTGGCGCTGCAGGCTGCCCTTTTGTATTGGGCTCCTGCCTCCGTTGGTGGCTTTTCCTGCCCACAAAGAAATCTGCAGTAGTCCTGACACAGGTTCATTGAGCCTGCTCACTCCCCCCCACCCCCCGTGACTTGCTCGTTCCGTTTCTGCCGGCGCTGCTGGCTGGCCTTCTGTACTGGGCTCCTGCCTATATTTCCACCTTTTCCTGCCCACAAAGAAATCTGCAGCAGTCATATTAGAGCTCCGTTGAGCTCACTAACTCAATCTCTCTCACTCACTCATTCTGTTTCTCCCACCGCTGCAGGCTACCCTTTTGTCCTGGGCTCCTGGGTGCATTGCTGCCTTTTTCTGCCCCCAAAGAAATCTGCAGCAGTCCCAACAGAGCTCTGTTGAGCTCACTCACTCCCCTTCCCTCACTCGCTTGTTCTGTGTCTCCCGTTGCTGCATGCTGCCCTTTTGTATTGGGCTCCTGCCTGTGTTGGTGGCTTTTTCTGTCCACAAAGAAATCTGCAGCAGTCCCGACACAGCTTCATTGAGCTCGCTCACTCTGCCTTTTTCACATTCTCTATTTCCATTTCTGTCGGTGCTGCTGACTGGCCTTTTGTACTGGGCTCCTGCCTGCATTGCCACCTTTTTCTGCCCACAAAGAAATCTGCAGCAGTCACGATAGAGCTCAGTTGAGGTCGCTCACTCCCCCTGTCTCACTTGCGCATTCTGTTTCTCCTGGCGCTGCAGGCTGCCCTTTTGTACTGGGCTCCTGCCTCTGATGGCACCTTTTTCTGCCCACAAAGAAATCTGCAGCAGTCCCGACAGAGCTCCGTTGAGCTCACTCACTCCCCCTCTCTCACTCTCTCATTCTGTTTCTGCTGGTGCTGCAGGCTGCCTTTTTGTACTGGACTCCTGCCTGCATTGCCGCCTTCTTCTGCCCACAAAGAAATCTGCAGCAGTCATGATAGAGCTCTGTTAAGCTCGCTCACTCCCCCTCTCTCAGTCTCTCATTCTGTTTCTCCTGCTGCTGCAGGCTGCCCTTTTGTACTGGGCCCTGCATTCATTGCTGCTTTTTTCTACCCACAAAGAAATCTGTAGCAGTCCCAACAGATCTATATTGACCTCACTCACTCCCCCTCCCTCACTCATTCACTTGTTCTGTGTCTCCCGCTGCTGCAGGCTGCCCTTTTATACTGGGCTCCTACCTCCGTTTGGGCTTTTTCTGCTCAGAAAGAAATCTTCGGCAGTCCCAACACAGGTCTGTTGAGCTTGCTCACTCTCCCTCTCTCACTCGCTTGATCCGTTTCTGCCGGTGCTGCAGGCTGGCCTTTTATACTGGGCTCCTGCCTGCATTGCCACCTTTTTCTGCCCACAAAGAAATCCGCAGCAGTCATGATAGAGCTCCGTTGAGGTCGCTCAGTCCCACTGTCTCACTCGCTCATTCTGTTACTCCTGGCACTGCAGGTTTCCCTTTGTACTGGGCTCCTGCCTCTGTTGGCACCTTTCTCTGCCCACAAAGAAATCTGCAGCAGTCCCAACAGAGCTCCATTGACCTCACTCAGTCCCCTTCCCTCACTCACTCATTCTGTGTCTCCCGCTGCTGCAGGCTGCCCTTTTGTACTGGGCTCCTGCTTGCGTTTGGGCTTTTTCTGCCACAAAGAAATCTGCAGCAGTCCCAACACAGGTCCGTAGAGCTTGCTCACTCCCCCTCTATCATTCACTCGTTCCATTTCTGCTGGTGCTGCAGGCTGGCCTTTTGTATTGGGCTCCTGCCTGCATTGCCATGTTTTTCTGCCCTTAAAGAAATCTGCAGCAGTCATGAGAGCTCCGTTGAGCTAGCTCACTCCCCCTCTCTAACTCACTCGTTGTGTTTCTCCCAGTGCTGCAGTCTACCCATTTGTACTGGGCTCCTGCCTGCACTGGCACCTTTTTCTTCCCACAAAGAAATCCGCAGCTGTCATGACATAGCTCCATTGAGGTCGCTCACTTCCATTCTCTCACTTGCTCATTCTGTCTCTCCTGGTGCTGAAAGCAGCCCTTTTGTACTGGGCTCCTGCCTCTGTTGGCACCTCTTTCTGCCCACAAAGAAATCTGCAGCAGTCCACACAGAGCTCTGTTGAGCTCGCTCACTCCCCATCTCTCACTGTCTCATTCCGTTTCTTCCAGTGCTGCAGGCTGTCCTTTTGTACTGGGCCCCTGCGTTCATTGCTGCCTTTTCTGCCCACAAAGAAATCCGCAGCAGTCCCAACAGAGCTCCATTGAGCTCACTCTCTCCCCCTCCTTCACTCGCTCATTCTGTGTCTCCCGCTGCTGCAGGCTGCCCTTTTGTACTGGGCTCCTGCCTGCATTTGGACTTTTTCTGCCCACAAAGAAATTTGCAGCAGTCATGCTAGAGCTCTGTTAAGCTCGCTCACTTCCCCTCTCTCAGTCACTCGTTCTGTTTCTCCTGCTGCTGCAGGCTACCCTTTTGTACTAGGCCCCTGCATTCATTGCTGCCTTTTTCTGCCCACAAAGAAATCCACAGCAGTCCCAACAGAGCTCTGTTGAGCTCACTCACTCCCCCTCTCTAACTCACTCATTGTGTTTCTCCTAGTGCTGCAGTCTACTCTTTTGTACTGGGCTCCTGCCTGCACTGGCACCTTTTTCTTCCCACAAAGAAATCAGCAGCTGTCCTGACATAGCTCCATTGAGGTCGCACACTCCCCTTGTCTCACTTGTTCATTCTGTCTCTCCTGGTGCTGCAGGCTGCCCTTTTGTACTGGGCTCCTGCCTCTGTTGCCACCTCTTTCTGCTCACAGAGATATCTGCAGCAGTACAGACAGAGCTCTGTTGAGCTTACTCACTCCCCATCTCTCACTCACTCATTCTATGTCTCCCGCTGCTGCAGGCTGCCCTTTTGTATTGGGCCCCTGCGTTCATTGCTGCCTTTTTCTGCCCACAAAGAAATCTGCAGCAGTCCCAACAGAGCTCCATTGAGCTCACTCACTCCCCCTTCCTCACTCACTCATTCTATGTCTCCTGCTGCTTCAGGCTGCCCTTTTGTACTGGGCTCCTGCCTGCTTTTGGGCTTTTTCTGCCCACAAAGAAATCTGCAGCAGTCCCAACACAGGTCCATTGAGCTTGCTCGCTCTCCCTCTCTCACTCGCTCGATCCATTTTTGCCGGTGCTGCAGGCTGTCCTTTTGTACTGGGCTCATGCCTGCATTGCCACCTTTTTCTGCCCACAAAGAAATCTGCAACAGTCATGATAGAGCTCCATTGAGGTCGCTCACTCCCCCTGTCTCACTCACTCATTCTGTTACTCCTGGCACTGCAGGCTGCCCTTTTGTATTGGGCTTCTGCCTGCACTGCCGCCTTCTTCTGCCCACAAAGAAATCTGCAGCGTCACGATAGAGCTCAAGTTAAGCTCGCTCACTCCCCCTCTCTCACTCGCTCATTCTGTTTCTCCTGTTGCTGCAGTCTGCCCTTTTGTACTGGGCCCCTGCATTCATTGCTGCCTTTTTCTCCCCACAAAGAAACCCGCAGCAGTCCCAACATAGCTCCATTGACCTCCCTCTCTCCCCCTCCCTTACTCACTCATTCTGTGTCTCCTGCTGCTGCAGGCTGCCCTTTTGTACTGGGCTCCTGCCTGCATTTGGGCTTTTCCTGCCCACAAAGAAATCTGCAGCAGTCCCAACACAGGTCCGTTGAGCTTGCTCACTCCCCCTCTCTCATTTGCTCATTCCATTTCTGCCAGTGTTGCAGGCTGGCCTTTTGTACTGGGCTCCTGCCTGCATTGCCACCTTTTTCTGCCCTCAAAGAAATCCGCCGCAGTCATGATAGAGATCCATTGAGCTTGCTCACTCCCCCTCTCTAACTCACTCGTTGTGTTTCTCCCAGTGCTGCTGGCTGCCCTTTTGTACTGGACTCCTGCCTGCACTGGCACTTTTTTCTTCCCACAAAGAAATCTGCAGCTGTCCTGACATAGCTCAATTGAAGTCGCTCACTCCCCTTGTCTCACTTGCTCATTCTGTCTCTCCTGGTGCTGCAGGCTGCCCTTTTGTACTGGGCTCCTGCCTCTGTTAGCACCTTTTTCTGCCCAAAAAGAAATCTGCAGCAGTCCTGACAGAGCTCTGTTAAGCTCGCTCACTCCCCCTCTCTCACTCACTGGCTCCGTTTCTGCCAGTGCTGTAGGCTGCTCTTTTGTACTGGGCTCTTGCCAGCAATGCAGCCTTCTTCTGCCCACAAAGAAATCTACAGCAGTCATGATAGAGCTCCATTGAGCTCGCTCACTCCCCCTCTCTCACTCTCTCATTCCGTTTCTGCCAGTGCTGCAGGCTGCCCTTTTGTACTGGGCTCCTGCCTGCATTGCCGCCTTCTTCAGCCCACAAAAAAATCAGCAGCAGTCACGATAGAGCTCTGTTAAGCTTGCTCACTCCCCCTCTCTCACTCGCTCGTTCTGTTTCTCCTGCTGCTGCTGCAGGCTGCCCTTTTGTACCGGGCCCTGTGTTCATTGCTGCTTTTTTCTGCCCACAAAGAAATTCGCAGCAGTCCCATCAGAGCTCCACTGAGCTCACTCACCCCCCACTCGCTCATTCTGTGTCTCCCACTGCTGCAAGCTGCCCTTTTGTACTGGGCTCCTGCCTATGTTTGGGCTTTTTCTGCTCACAAAGAAATCTGCAGCAGTCCCAACACAGGTCCATTGAGCTTGCTCACTCCCACTCTCTCACTCGCTCGATCCTTTTCTGCCAGTGCTGCAGGCTGTCCTTTTGTACTGGGCTCATGCCTGCATTGCCACCTTTTTCTGCCCACAAAGAAATCCACAACAGTCACGATAGAGCTCCATTGAGGTCGCTCACTCCCCCTGTCTCACGCGCTCATTCTGTTACTCCTGGCACTGCAGGCTGCCCTTTTGTACTGGGCTCCTGCCTCTGTTGGCGCCTTTTCTGCCCACAAAGAAATCTGCAGCAGTGCTAATAGAGTTCCGTTGGGCTTGCTTACTCCCCCTCTTTCACTCGCTCATTTCGTTTCTGCCTGTGCTGCAGGCTGCCCTTTTGTACTGGGCTCCTGCCTGCATTGCTACCTTCTTCTGCCGACAAAGAAACCCACAGCAGTCCCAACAGAGCTCCATTGACCTCACACAGTCCCCCTCCCTCACTCGCACATTCTGTGTCTCCCACTGCTGCAGGTTGCCCTTTTGTACTGGGCTTCTGCTTGCATTTGGGCTTTTCCTGCCCACAAAGAAATCTGCAGCAGTTCCAACACAGGTCTATTGAGCTTGCTCACTCCCCCTCTCTCATTTGCTAGTTCAATTTCTGCTGGTGCTGCAGGCTGCCCTTTTGTACTGGGCTTCTGTCTGCTTTGTCACCTTTTTCTGCCTTCAAAGAAATCTGCAGCAGTCATGATAAAGCTCCTTTGAGCTTGCTCACTCCCCCTCTCTAACTCACTCATTGTGTTTCTCTCGGTACTGCAATCTGCCCTTTTTTGTACTGGGCTTCCGCCTGCATTGCCACCTTTTTCTTCCCACAAAGAAATCCACAGCTGTCCTTACAAAGCTCCATTGAGGTCACTCACTCCCCTTGTCTTATTCGCTCATTCTGTCTCTCCTGGTGCTGCAGGCTGCCCTTTTGTACTGGGCTCCTGCCTCTGTTAGCACCTTTTTCTGCCCACAAAGAAATCTGCAGCAGTCCTGACAGAGCTCCGTTTAGCTCGCTCACTCCCCCTCTCTCACTCGCTCGTTCCGTTTTTGCCAGCGCTGTAAGCAGCCTTTTTGTACTGGGCTCCTGCCTGCATTGCAGCCTTCTTCTACCCACAAAGAAATCTGCAGCAGACACGATAGAGCTCCGTTGAGCTTGCTCACTCCACCTCTCTCACTTGCTTATTCTGTTTCTCTGGCCGCTGCAGGCTGCCATTTTGTACTGGGCCCCTTCGTGCATTGCTGCCTTTTTCTGCCCACAAAGAAATCTGCAGCAGTCCCAACAGAGCTACACTGAGTTCACTCACTCCCCCTCCCTCACCCACTTGTTTTGTGTCTCCCGGTGCTGCAGACTGCCCTTTTGCACTGTTCTCCTGCCAGCCTTGGTGGCTTTTTCTGCCCACAAAGAAATCTACAGCAGTCCCAACACAGCTCCACTGAGCTTGCTCACTCCCCCTCTCTCACTTACTCCTTCCATGTCTGCTGGTGCTGCATGCTGGCCTTCTGTACTGGGCTCTTACCTGAATTGCCACCTTTTTCTGCCCACAAAGAAATCCACAGCAATAATGATAGATTTCTGTTGAGGTCGCTCACTCCCCCTCTCTTACTCACTCATTCCATTTCTGCCACCACTCCAGGCTGCCCTTTTTTTCTGGGCTCCTGCCTGTGTTGCTGCCTTCTTCTGCCCCCAAAGAAATCTGCAGCAGTCATGATAGAGCTCTGTTGAGCTCACTCACTCCCCTTCTCTCACTTGGTCATTCTATTTTTCCCGCTACTGCAGGCTGCCCTTTTGTACTGGGCCCCTGCATGCATTGCTGCCTTTTTCTGCCCACAAAGATATCTGCAGCAGTCCCAACACAGCTCCATTGAGCTCGCTCCCTCCCCCTCTCTCACTCACTCACTCACTCATTCCATTTCTGCTGGCACTACAGGCTGGCCTTTTCTACTGGGTTCCTGCCTGTGTTGCTGCCTTTTCCTGCCCACAAAGAAATCTGCAGCAGTCATGCTAGAGCTCAGTTGAGCTCGGTCACCCCCCCACTAGCTCGATCATAATCTGTCTCAAACACTGATTTCTGATAGCGACTGTGGTATTCTGCACCAGAAGTGCAAAAACACATTTTGGCCAGGATGCAAAAAATGACAGCTGTACTGTTCATAAGAAGGTGTGGAAAAATGCCAGTGTTGAAAATGTGGCGTGAAAATATTACTAATTTGCGAAGTTACAAGGGTGCATGGAAACTGCACAGCGCACACTCGTAACACAGTCATTTTATGGAGTTTCATCACAAAATTTTCAACATAGACATTTTAGGACCTCTGCTCATGAACAGTGTCAGTATGATTTTCTTAATGTGTCCCGAACACTGATTTCCCACAGCGACCGCTCTACTGTGCGCGGAAGAGCAAGAACACATTTCAGCCAGTATGTGAAAAATGACAACTGCACTGTTCATAAGGAGGTGTGGAAAAATGGTAATGTTGAAAATTTAGAGTGAAAATATTGTAAAGTTGCAACGTACAAGCGTGCGTGGAAACTGTGCAACGCACACTCATAGCACACTCATTTTATGGACTTACGTCACCAAATTTTCAACATAGGCATTTTAAGACCTCTGCTAATGAACAGTTTGCTGTCATTTTCATAATGTGTCCCAAACATGGATTTCCCACAGCAACTGCGCTATTCTGCACCTGAACTGCGAAAACACATTTTGGCCAGGATGTGAAAAATGATAGTTGTTCTGTTCATAAGGAGGTGCAGAACAATGGCAATGCTCAAAATCTGGAGTGAAAATATTATAAATTCACAAACTTATGAGTGTGCATTTAAACTGTGCAACGCACGCTCGAAATACAATCATTTTTTTTATTTTACCATCACCATCAGAACATGGCTTTTTGAGCTCCACCTCATGAACACTGACACTTTGTTTCATTAATCAGTCCAAAAGGTGATTTCATGCAGTGACCATGAAATCACCTTTCAGGGCCAATTAACGCCATGACAGTGCCAGAATTCATGAGGAGAGGTCCCAAAACCCCATGTTGAAAATTTAGTGCCAAAATTCCAAAACTGCCTGAGATATGCATCAAAGTTGAAAAACCCTATTTATTCCATTAGACAGCTTACCGCATTTCTTCAGTTTGCGGTCAGCTTTGAAGAGTGCAGACGTGTTCCCAGTCCACGAAGATCATCGCTCTGGACTCCGAATCAAAGTATGGGGTGGGGATGTGGGGAGGCAGGGTGCACAGTGGATTAGTGGAGTTGTGGGGGGTGAGGGAGACTGCGAGGACAGTTTTCTTTTTGACAGAGTAAAAAACAAAAACATTGTGGGACCGTTTTTTTTTTTAACAGGGGCATGTGGCATGCTGGGGTGGGCTCCCAGTGTGCCAACAGACTCTTTTTGGGGGGGCAGCTGTAGCTGATGGGGGATTTGGCACCCCTGTTGGCACACAACAAAATGGGGGGGTTACATTATACCGACAAGGATTGGGCACCCCTGTTGGCACACAACAAAAGTGGGGGGGTGACATTATGTTGACAGGTATTGGGCACCCCCGTTGGCAGATGACAAAAGTGTGGGGGTGTTACATAATGCCAATGGAGGGTGGGCTTCCCCATTGGCAACATCACTTGGGAACTGAAGCCGAAGGGGATTGGGGCCCCTGTTAGCAAACAAACACAGTGGGTAGGGACATGCTGCTGCGGGGGATTGGGCACACCCTCTGCAGGGGGGGATGCTTAATATTGTTTGTGAACACGGTGGCAAGCTGCTGCTATGTTCACAAACAATATCACTGTTACAAGGTTCCACCCAGCAATGACGGGCCACTCCCTCATTGCAGCCGAATGGTTTATGCTGCAATGATGAGGCAGCCCCTGATTGCAGCAGCTGAAACCTTACAAGGTTGTGGCATGCTGGCTGAACTAGTGTCAGCAGCAGCATGCCACAGCATTGGGGAAAGTGGGCCAAGCCTTTAAAGGCTGTGGGAGCATTGGCCACAACAGTGCCATGCCTCTACAACCTGCTTCTGGCAACCTGCCACAATATGTTTCTTGCACATGCGCGCAATCAACATAAAAAGGGTTTTACTTATTAAAACCCTGCTAGTACCCATATTTTTGTACATCAGTTATGTTTCCCCCAGGTAATGGTGACCACTTTATTTAGCATTTTTTTCAGGCCTTTTGAGGCAATAGATTGAATCCCATTAAGCGAGAAATTATATATAGGAAATTACAAGAAGGAGGGGTCAACATGATCAACCCAGTAGCCTCTTTCGGTAGTATCTTTATCTTTTATAACTTTGGGTTAGCTTTAAAACCAATGAACAGATTATGGAAGCCTTTTGTATTGAACTGGCTGACCCCTAGCATGGATGCTTGGACAAATAGGAAACCTGAACTATTGAATAGGGTTGCTTTTATACCTTAATTTGGGAAAGAATAACTGAAAAATATTATTAGATGTGGGGTTATGGCTACCGAGATACTGACAGTAGACAGGAAAATACTTTATAACCAGATTCTTCTGATAGAAAGAAATGAAGAAACCACCTTCCCACACTGTCCACTGGTTAAGCAATCTTTTGTTTTAAAGCAACTATTAAACCCCTGACTGCCTGCATTCATGTGGGACTTAGTATGGCTGGGAAATTATGGCAGACTGGGGGTTAAAAATAATAACAAATACAAGCAGCTCACAGATAGATGTTGTATTAGGGAAACTTGTGTCCATATTTTAGAAGCACAGGAACACCTTTTTGGGCCAAAAAGTGGGGAAGAGTCATTATATGTTTCCTTAACATATTCAGGCTTATTTTATGAAAACATATTAGGTAGATGGAGGTGTTATAACCCCAAAACCATATATGTGGTGTTTGTTATCCTCTGATACCATATCTGGCAAGTTAGATGCTTTTGGATCACACAACAGAGATCTCTAACATGTATAGAATTATATAATAATGTGCAAAAATCATTGCAAAATGTATATCTGGGTGATATCAGAAGTTACCCACATGAGAAAGTTAAACATTTATGGATGCATTGAGAAATGGATTACTTGAGGTGAAAACAGACAGTAATAACCATAAAAGTATTCTTATGTTTAAATTTTTTTTCCTTTGTATGTACATTAATTATTTGAAATGCACAACATTTTCCTCTGTTCCTGCATAAATACTTACATTTTTGTTATGTAAGGTAGCCCTTTTTTCCAAATAAAAATTCCCCTACTCTTGGTAGTGGGCGCTGCTGTCTTGTTTTCCATGATGGCAGCACTCGTCGATGGAGAATGGATGGAGGTGGTAGAAGCAGGGGGACGACCTCCCCTCCTGTTTCCAAACAACAAGAGGTCCCCATGGAGCTGGAATCAGATGTCCAGCACTTGATTGTTGTATCAAAGGATATGGCACCTACTGTTGCAATGGAGTTGTGAACTGAACAGGACAAAGAAGAAAACCTTTTTTGGGAGTTAGAAAGTAGAAGACGACAGCTACAGGAGATTATTTCGAAACAGGAAAAATTGTTACAGGCAGAACATCACACTCAGAGCTTGCTCCAGAGCATAGTCCACCACAGGCTGGAAATGGCTCTCAACCTCAAGTGCCTTTGTCTTATGGCACAGGAGTCTCTATATGAGCAGATGCTGGTACTGAGCTTACATTTTTTCATCATTGATACCAGAAGATTGGGCAACTTCTGCTACGAAACAATGTATGATGACTGACATTTCTCAACATATAACTGCACCTGACAATCCTGCTTTGGTCACTAACATTATAACTGTGACTTCATCCAGATTGGAAATACCAATCCCCCAAGTGTTTTTGCAGCCTATACAGCATCACGATCTACCAGCTGTCAATGTATGATTAGATAAACCTGCGATAAGTATTAAAGAAACCACTTCCTCATTTCCTACCATTGATTCCTCAGCTTGGTCCCCTGAATGAACTCTGTTAAATGCTGTGTGGAACCAAACTGTCACTGAGGCCTGGGAACTTGACAATTCCGACCCCACAGTACAACAATGTTGGCTGGATTGTGGCCAACGAACATTGACAGTCACACTGACACTGTTGCCTCTACTGCTGGTGATCAGATTTCTTCTGTTTTGGAAGTTACTGAACATACTGGTATTGAACAGCAGGTGACTGCCCCACACTTTTCAGATACCAATGTTATCACTGCTGAGCCAATACCCTCCACTTCTACTGCAACAGTAGAGAAACCCCCCAGAAAATACTCAGAATTTTTTACCCCAGAGGGAAACTTGCTCCATGAAAAACACAGTACGTCTCATCTACAAAGGAGGTTTGAACAAAATGCCAGACAGGGTGTAAATTGCAAGGACATTATTGAAGGATTCAATTACATTTTTTTTCTTCTAAAATGTATGCCCTTATCCATACTGGGGATGCAAATTTTGATGTTAGTTTTAAAAACTTGCAAGTTTGGATACATTTTGTGCTAGGTATAATGCTTTGCACAAATCTCCTTCATAGAGCCCATTTTTGGCTATTGCTCTAACTAAGCCCCAGAGCAGTTCTGTCACTATTTTATTTAAAAATGAAGGAGTCAGCATGTCAGATATTTTGTCTTGGCTCAGGAACTGGTGCAACATTTTGGATATACCGGTTCCAGTCATATATTCTGAGCAGATCAGGATGGGTGGCTGGAAGGTAAAAGTGAAGCTTAGGAATACAGATGTAGGGGTGATGCATTTACTGAATGTTTTCTTTCTTGGAAGGGATGGGGCATCTTGTTTTACTATGTTTAACAGAAATCATGTTTCCAGTGTTGTTCCAGAGTTCATTTAGGTAATGGCTGTGACAGTGTAAAGTGTATTCAGTGTCTTGAATATGATCATCTGTCTAAGGACTGTCAGAATGCCTTTAAGTGTAATCTCTGAAAGCGGCATGGTTACTCTTACGCCAGGTGTCTGTGGGCCTCTCATAACAAGGGTGAAAGCCTGTCCACTGAAATTTTAGTGACCCAGGCACAACAGAAGGGAGCAGCGCATGCCTCAGAACAGAGAACTGCCCCTCCCAACCCTTCCCCACCCAAGCACAGGAGACTCTTTTAGATAAGGGCCTTTCCACCATACAGGATAGTGATATGGTTGTCCCTGATGAAATCTCTACCTTGGTGAACCTTGCAGAAGGTCCATCACCTGCCTTGGAAGTTCCTCAAATAATACAGCAAGAAACCTCGGTTCAGGATAGCACGTTGCAGATCCACATGCCCCTCCCTGCCCCCCCATGAATGATTTTCAGCCTGTAATTTCTTTGGGTAGAAAAAACAAATGAGGACTGGAGGAAGACTACCGGAAGGAGAAAAATCCACACAGTCTCCCTCTGTTCCTTTTAAGAAAAGATTCAGTACCCTAAGCAAGACATGTGACTGCAGTAAAACTGACTCAGAGGGAGAGAACCCTGAGGTCTCATCTATGACCTCTTCCTAAATGGATCCCCTAACTGACCAAGAAGACCCCCTAGCCTCTGATGATACATTGTCCTCTAGGAGACTAACTTAGTTGCAGAATAAAGGTACCCCTTAAGCCCCCCTTTCCCTTTTGACTTATCATGGCATCTTTTACAGTCTTCACTATTAATGTTAACAGTTTAAGGAGTACCAGAAATGTTTAATGGTGCTACCTGGTTTACATAATATCAACAGTCATATTATCCTTCTTCAGGACACTAGACTTAAAACCACTCACAAACTTTCTCAGGCTACTAGGTTTTAGATCAAAGGCCCCTCCTTTTGGTCCATTGGAATGGAAAAGTGTGATGTTGTTGGGATCTTGTTTAATGATAGTGGGTTGCAGTTAACTAAGCTCACCAAAATCCAGATTGGAAGGGCGCTGGCACTGGGTGTAAATCTTCAAATTGTGAGGTTATGTCTAATCACTACTTATGCATCTCAAGCTATAGCCTTGAGGATGGAGTTGTTCTCTGTCATACAGCTTTTTTTATGCACAGCCAGGTTTGTTATCTGGGGTGGCGACTTTAATTGTGGCACTACATCATCTGATAGAGGCCTAAAAACCATTCAAATGTTTAGCAACTCGAATAGTTTTAATAACACCCTTACTACTAACAAACTTAAAGATGTTGGTAGAGCACTTCACTCTTCTGGTGGTAATGCTTTCTTTAAAGGGATTCTGTCCACAAGGATTTACTGCATATTTGTTTCTGAAGCCTAACAGATACAACTTGCTGGTACCTGTACATATAAATTTCTGGATCATAAAATGATCAGTTGCTCAGTACAGTGGGGGCAAGGCTGGATCAATGGGAAAAGCCTATGGCACCTCAATTATAGTAGATTAGAGGACCCTGTCCTGAGTAGACAATGGGACCAACTCTGGACTGCCTGGTTACCTGTTCGATTTTTTATGATATCATTGACTCATGGTGGGAGGATAGCAAGAAAGACAGCTTACAGTTATTTAAAACTAACTCTGGAACAAAGGCATGGGATGATTATTTGCAATATTTGAAGCTTCGCTCTCACTTACATAAACTAATTTCTAGGACGCAAACAGAAAAATTGCATTATAGTGCCCAAATAAGTAATATCAAATCACAAATGCAAACACTGCAATATACTAGAGCTCAGTCCCTTTATCAGGAAATGAGTTTTTGGATACATGGTAGGAAGCTAACCTAGAACCCTTACAAGGATTGTATCTCCAGAATAGAGAAAAGATCCTCACAAGGGCTAAATAGTAATAATGGGGAAATTGTGACTTTAAGAACTGGGTTATTGAATGTTGTAAACCACTATGTGGCTTCCACTTTTAGTATAGCCGCTGAGACCCCTGCCATTATGGACTTCCTGGCAGATTTTGATATTCCAACCCTGCCGGAACGGGATGTTATGGCTTTGATAACACAAATAACTAAAGAAGAAGTGATGAATACTCTTTCATTGTTGAAAAATAACACTGCATCAGGGGATGATAGACTTAGCACTGGATTTTATATGAAATATCATGATTATTTAGTTCTGTATTAGTAAAACTTTATATCTATTGTTTGGATTTGGGGCACCTTCCCCAGTCTCAGTTAATGGCTCTACTAATATTTATGCACAAAAGTGGAGACAAAGCAGAAATTTGAAATTGGAGGCTGCTCAGTTTGTTAAAACACTGAGTACAAAATACTTGCTATAATCTTAGCCTACCCATTGGGAGCTATTGAAGAACATTTGATTAGTCCCCAGCAAATGTGCTCCATTAAGTCTAGAAACATACAAGATGTGTTATTGTGGCTCAAGAAACTGTTCCTGATGGGAACCCAAAACTTGATTTCTGGCTGTCTCTTGAGTATAGACAAAGAGAAAGCTTTTGACAAATTGTCACATGCTTATTTATTTCATGTTTTACATGCATGCAATATCCTAGGGAAAATTATCTTTTGGATTAAAACATACCTCCATGCCACATTGAGATCTTATATAAGTGGATGGCTTAGTCAGACTTGCCAGTTTCAAAAAGGTCTTCAGCAAGGGTGCCCAATGAGCCCCTTGCTTTACATCTTCAGCATTGATTCTTTTCTCCAGAAGATCCAGAATAATGCACAAATCATGGGGATCCCTGTAGGACCACTTTATGTTCCTTTGAAAATGTTAGCATATGTGAATGATATAATTTTGACAATAAACTCTGGTCTTGAGGGACATGCCATAAGAGAGACACTGAAAACGTACACTAGTGTCTCTGGCTGCCTTATTAATTATGACAAAAGTTCAGGATATCAGATTGGAGAACCAGATTCTGCACCTTTGCAGTGTATTGCAGATATTCCCATTATTGACTAGGATATTAAACTATTGGGAGTTACACTTGGGAAAATGAACACAGCAGAAAATAACTGGGACTCCTGTCTCCAGACTGTGCAGTCAAAGGTTAAAACTTGGAAGAATAAGAGAATTTCTAAATTAAAGAAAGTATTGCTAATCAAGACTTTAATTCTCCTGATTTTTTTATTCATAAGTTATGTATTTCCTCTACCCCATGCTATGGATACTAGACTGTTAAGTATGTTTTTTTCAGGATTTTTTCAGGAATTCACTTGAACCCCCTTAAAAGAGAACTTACTTACAAACCAAAACAGGAGGGAAGGATGGCTATGATCAACCCTATTGCTTTTTATTATAGGATCTTCATAAGATCTAATATTAGTATGGCTTTAAAGCCAATGGGAAAATGTGGACTGCAGGTGTACCAGAATGACTACAGCTCTACCTTTCTGATTGGCACAGTGGCACACTTAAGGTAATCAGGAAACCTGGGTATCACCCTGTTTATATTATGGATACTTTCTTAAAATTAAAAAAAGAAAATTGGGAATCAACAGAATTCTCACTGCGAATAGAAAACCACTGTATATAGAAATTATGGGAACTCATTTTCAGATTCCGCTAGAAATCCCACATTGTGAGTTTCAGAACCTGTCGAAAGTGCTACAGTACTTGAATAATAAATGATTACCTCCTTTTGTTTGGGATGTACAGTGGCTGAGTATATATGGGAAAATAAGATTACATAATTCAAATAAATATAAGCAACTGTCTGAGAGATATTGCCCTCGGGAAGGTTGTGTGTTGGTTCTTGTAACCCAGGATCACCTTTTTTTGACTCTCTTTATATACAGGCTTTCTGGTGTTATCCTTACAGACCTTACAGTCTCTAGTGGTTGGGGGTGAGCTCCACATCACCGGTGATTTTAACACAAACTGGCTAGGTCCTGAAAAAGCCCACCTGAAGACCAAAATTAAGGCCCTGAGCCTCACTCAACTGATTACCGAGCCTACCAGACTAAATCACAAAACTCTAAACCACTCCTTACTGGTCTGGGCTCTCACCTCCCACCCTCACAGGATTCTAAGCACAGTCCTCCTACCCAATTCCATAAGCAATCATCATATGATCTTCATGATCAGGAAGGTGCACTTCCCCACTGCTCCCCCCCCAAAGACACTGCACACCAGTTCCTATAACTCCCTCAACTTAGTTTCTCTCCTGTCGGACTTAGGTTGGGTAAACTGGTCTTTTATCCCCGAGGCATCCTCCATTGACATAGCTTTTGAGGCTTTCAAAATCAGTTTCCTTAAAGTCTGGGATAAACATGCCCCACTACATATGAAAAGAGTTAGAGGCGCGAATCTCCCCTGGATCTCAGCAGATATAATCAGAAAATGCCACTCCAGGGACCACTTCTGGAAAGCCCACAAGAAAATGGCTTCCTACACAGGCTTCCCTCACTACATATAGATCCCTCCGAAACGCATGCACAAACAGCATCCGCCAAGCCAAAAAGAATTACTTACTATCGGCTTTTAGCAAAAACATAAATCATCCAACTGATTTCTGGAAATCTCTCAAATCCCTGCTCTCCCCCCCACTCAACCCCCACCCCCTACATTATCAGTCCAGGGTACCCTTATCTCCGACCCCATCTGCATAGCTGAAGCCTTTAACACCCATTTCTCCAGCTGTGCAGACAAGCTCCTGTCCTCCTTTCCATATATTCACCCCCTGTTCCCCACCACACATGCCCCCTCAAACTTCCCCCAGCCCTGTCGCTCTCCTTTCACCCAGTATCCCAAGCAGAAGTCTTCCACTCCTTACGGGTCCTGAACCCAAACAAAGGTAAATGCCCAACATCCCTGGATGCTAAGATGCTTTTCCTATGTGCCCCAGCCATAGCCGCCCCTCTAGCTGACCTTTTCAACCTATCCTTCTCTTTGGGCAAGCTACCTATGGCCTGGAAGCTGGCCACCATTATACCTCTGCCAAAAGGCAGAGACCTTTCCTCCCCAGGCAATTATCGACCCATCTCCCTACTCCCTATCCTGGCCAAATTACAGGAATGACTGGTCTTGTCCCAACTCACCCCGTACCTGGATGCTTCTTTCTTTTTCACACTTTTCCAATCGGGCTTCCATAAATCCCACTCAACCATCACCTCCCTGCTACATGTCACTGGTGACATTCTCACGAGCAGGAGAAGGAGGGGTGGAGGAACAATGGGGAGTGATCAAAACAGCCATCACAGAGGCAACAAGCCTTTGTGTAAAGCAAATCAATAAAACACAATGAAGGAAAAAAACGCTATGGTTCACAAAACAGGTGGCAGGAAAGGTTAAGGAGAAAAGGACAGCATTCAGGAAATATGAGGAAACACAGGAGCAGGATAGAGAACTTTATCAGTTAAAGCAGAAAGAGGCTGGGAAGGCAGTCAGAATAGCAAAGGCCCAAACCGAGGAAAGGATAGCCAATTCTGTTAAGAAGGAGGATAAGACCTTTTATAGGTACATTAGGGAGTGAAGAAAGACCAAAGGAGGGATACTGAAGCTTAGTAAAGGGGAGGGAATGTGGGTAAAGGGTGACAGTGAAAAAGCAGGGATACTGAACGAATAATTCTGCTCGGTATTCACAAAGGAAGAGGAGGGGGAGTTACCTAAACCAAACAAGAGAAACACTCTGAAGACGGGGGTCGATACCAGTCCATTTACAGAAGAAAGGGTTCTGAAAGAACTAATAAAATTGAAGGTGGACAAAGCAATGGGGCCTGATGGGATTCACCCAAGAAGTCTAAAAGAACTAAGGGTAGAACTAGTGACATCGCTGACTACTCTCTTTAACAAATCATGGGAGGATGGGGTGGTACCCAAGGACTGCAGGAGGGCAGATGTGATTCCTCATCACAAAAGTGGGAGCAGGACAGAGGCAGGGAACTACAGACCAGTTAGTTTGACCTCAGTGGTAGGGAAAATGGCGGAATCACTTCTGAAGGAAAAAATTGTTGAGTACCTAGAGGCCAGTGGGGCACAGGACCCAAGGCAGCATGGATTCACGATGGGAAGGTCATGTCAGACAAATCTAATAGATTTATTTGACTGGGTGACCAAAGTAGTAGACCAGGGAGGAGCTGTGGACATGGCCTACATAGATTTTAGCAAGGCATTTGATACAGTCCCACACAAAAGATTAATACACAAGACAGCCAGCCTTGGAATGGGTCCCAAGGTGGTAGCCTGGATAAAAAATTGTCTAGACAACAGGACACAAAGGGTAGTAGTAAATGGAGTACACAGTGAAGAACGGAGGGTTACTAGTGGGGTATCACAGGGTTCAGTACTGGGACCGGTCCTTTTTAATGTCTTTATAAGTGACATTGCAGAGGAACTGGAAGGAAAAGTATGTCTCTTTGCAGATGACACAAAGATCTGCAACAGGGTTGATACACAAGATAGAGTGGAAAGGATGGGAAGGGATTTGGCAAGGTTGGAGGAATGGTCAAATGTATGGCAGCTCAGATTCAATGCAAAGAAGTGCAAGGTAATGCACATGGGAAACAAAAACCCAGGAGAAGCGTACACAATGGGGGGTGAGATACTGACAACAGTAAAAATAGAAAGGGACCTGGGGTAATTATATCAGATGACCTAAAGGTGGGCAAACAATGTGAGAAGGCAGTAAGGAAGGCTGGGGGGATACTGGGATGCATAGGAAGAGGCATCAATAGTAGAAAACAGGAAGTGGTTATCCCTCTGTACAGACAGTTGGTGAGACCCCATCTGGAATACTGTGTGCAGTTCTGGAGGCCCCATCTCCGCAAAGACATAGACAGAGTGGAGGCTGTCCAGAGGAGAGCAACCAAAATGGTGCAGGGTCTGCACCAGAAGACATACAAAGACAGACTAAAGGAGCTTAATATGTATACTCTTGAGGAAAGAAGGGAGAGAGGGGACATGATAGAAACTTTCAAGTACCTCAAGGGAATTAACAAAGTCCAAGAGGGTAGCATCTTTCAGAAAAAGAGATGTGCAAGAACAAGGGGAGCACAATTTGAAGATAGAGGGGGGACGGCTCAGGGGTAGTGTGAGGAAGTATTTTTTCACTGAGAGGGATGTGGATGCATGGAACAGCCTCCCTGAGGAGGTCATGGAGTCAAGAACAGTGGGGGACTTCAAGAATGCATGGGACAGGCATAAGGCAGTCCTAGGGGCAGGTAAGAGGAAGTAAGCTGTTGGTTAACTAGGATCTGCAGCTTATCTGTTAGGTAGGAAAATGGGCAGACTAGGTGGGCCAAGTGGTCCTTATCTGCCGTCAAATTCTATGTTTCTATTCTATGTTTCTATGAGCATGGACAAAGGAAGCATCACTTCGGCCATCTTTATTGACCTAGCCAAGGCCTTTGATACCGTCTCCCCACTCCCTACTCCTCTCCAAACTCACAGACGCAGGGCTCTCTATACCAGCCACTGAATGGTTCCATGACTGCCTAGTGGGCAGGAAACAAGCAGTCAAACTAGCCTCTCACACCTCTCACCCCTTGTCAGTCTCTGCAGATGTCTCCCAAGGTTCAGTCCTAGGTTCTCTACTCTTCTCCATCTTTCTAAATGACCTCCCAGCAGCATGCTCCCACTCATCCATCCAGATGTATGTGAATGACACTGTCCTATATGCCTCTGGTCCCACAACATGCAGCATAGCAACCCTCCTCCAGGAAGAGTTCAACGCCATCCAGAACTGGTTTAGGTCAAACCAGTTATTTCTAAACTCTAAAAAAACCATATCACTAACATCTGGCTCCCAACAAAGACTCTCCCGCCAAGCCCCCTGCCCCCCTGTCAAAACCTTGGACGGGACTCCTCTGGAGAATTGCACTAGCTTTAGATATCTAGGTGTCTGCCTAGACCAACACCTAGATTTCACCTCTCACATCAATTCCTTACACAAGAGGCTGCTCCCCAAACTTGGTGCACTATACCGTAACAAAAGCTGCCTCCCCACACAGACAAGGCACGCCATTGTCCAAAAAATGATTCTTCCTGTACTCGACTACGGCGATATAGTATACTCCATTGACCCTCGTGTCCGCCCTGGCCAGCCTAGACACCCTTTTCCACTCTTTCTGTTGTTTCATCCTCGACTGCCCACAATCATTACACCATTGCAACCTATACAGCTCTTTAACCCTGCCGTCCCTCCATGACCGCAGACTAACTGTGCTAGGTTCGCAGCCAAATATTGGTCCCTCTCCCGTCCCCCCTACCTGTCCTCTGCCCTCTCCCAACAACCTCCACCTGTGTACTCCCTCAGGAGCGCAGACCCAAGATTACTACACGTCCCGTTTATGCGCACAACCAAAGGCCAGGCCGCTATTAACTACCGAATCCCACAGATCTAGAACGCCCTACCTTCCCCCATAAGACACGCATCAAACCCCTACCATCACAACCGACTACTCAGAGCGCACTTCTCCTCCAGCTGCTCCTGCTTCAATTAATAATTTTAATATCATGTTGTTATAACCTAAATGTATTGTAAAGCACACTACCCTTTGATTCGTTACACTGTATGTATTCTACCCCTGTTTGTAATTTTCTCCCAATTATTTAAGGTGCAAGCTTTTGTTTCTCATTTTGTACTGTCTATGTATTAATTTCATGCTATGTATTTGGGTCTTGGCCCCCAGGTCGCATCTGGAATCGAGCATGTTGCTCAGTATGCTTTCCTGGTAAAACTCGTAAATAAATAAATAAATAAATCTTGTGAGGCAGTGAAATTAACTTTTGTTTGCAAAGATCACATAGTGAGTTGATTTTAAGACTTTTAGGTAATGCTTAGCGAAAGTATAAAAAACATACAAGTTGTGGGGGTGATTTTGAAATACTATATTTTGCAGCCTAGATGTGCATGGGTATTACAACAGAAACATGTTGGCTATGTAGAAATAGTTACCAATGTACAGGTTGAATTACAGAAGATACACACCTTGAAAGAAAAGTATACTCCACCTCAGCAACTGAGGCAGTTATCTAGAAACTGTCCTTTTATATTTCAATGTTTTAGTTTTATACTTCGGTCTCCTATGCATGTGTACACCTATTTGGTGTGCACTGTTTAGAAATGTGTTTTGCTTCTAGACTATGTCCTTTGTATGTGAATTTGGTTGCACTTGTTCATTTTTTTTCTTTTCTTTTACTTTTTCTGTTGATTCCATAATGCTCATGTAATTATAATCTGTTGATTTACTTAGTATTTTTTGCTTTTGTTTTGTTTCTTTACTGTTGCACTAAAAAATTATCCCACTCATTTTGAGAAGTGCCATAGGAACTTTAATGTCCACCTGAACAACCACCAGAACAGGTAGATAGGACCTCAGTTTAATGTCTCATCCAAAAGACAGCACCTCAGGAGTGCAGCACCCTCCTCATGATGCACTACAATATCAATATTGTCAACATTATGTTGATACTACAGTAGCTTCTATCCAATGCCTGATTGTACAGTATATACAATATAAAACATTTTCACATATTGTAAACTAACTACAGGTTATATTTTTGTGTAATTGTTTTCTCTACATTGCCTCTACTTTACATATTACTGCATTCAGGGAGCATTTGAGATATAATCTTTATGATGGAGGCTATATAAAACACATTGTAGTTTACTGTTCTGAGTTTATGGGCTGTATTTCTTTAAAGTCAGTGTAATGTAAGTTTAAGTTAAAAACTGTTGGTATTGGTAAACCTGCAAATAGAAAAGGTTCTAAGTGAAAAACTGACTCAACCCTTGCCCTCACAGAGCAACATTCACCATCCACCATGTCTGTTCTATTATCCTACTTTTTCTACCATTTCAGCCCTTGACAGATGTAGAAAATTCTGAATAGACCATTTGTGTTTGCAGATAAGCAGATGCTCAGAGTTTATGATCAATAGGGCTGTATCTGGTGAATCAAGTAGTTCAGTTAGAACAAATGGTAGACAGAGATTATCATTATCACTAACTCAATATGCTGGTGCTTTACCATGCATCTGTTTCAAGAATCTCTGAAGTGTAATGATTATGTGGTAAAGCTGGGTCTGGGTTTATCTTTGTCTGTCTTTGGTCTTCTGAAGCAGGAAACATGTTTCCTTCCTAAGCTATTATTGCAGTATAGCTCTTGTACATTATTAAAATACAATTATAGGAGTTTTTTTCATTGTTGTTTATGAGACGGGATTGCGTTTCAAGGCACTGTGGGCCATGTTTTTAGTATTAACATGAAATACAGTTGATGCTTTATTTCAGAGTTTCTGTGTTGCATTTTTAAATGGGTGCATATCATTCATCTGGGACATGCCAGCTGTTTAAAGTTATTCTGTAAATCAAATTACAAGAACTGAGTTGTTCACCTGCTTGCTCAGTAAAGTATATTATATTGAAATACTTTGCTCTGTGCCTATTTTCTTATGAGCATGTTAAACTGATAAATCTTTATGGTGTCAAGAAAAATTTTGTCTACACATAGCTTTATTTCTCTTTTCTGATTTGTGAATAATAATACTTTGAGAAATTATGCTATTACAATGAATTAATGTCAGAAACAACTGACCTCTGGCACAGAAATGCTGTAAATCATTATTTATAACCAAATATTAGTTGGCATATTTTTTTTTACTGTTGCAGCATTTCGTTTGGGGAATGTTTATTTGATATTCATCAGCCTTTAAACATTTTTTGCTTCTGTCTCTGTCTTTGCAGTTATTTATCAGCCAGGTGACAGATCCTGTTTTGCTGAATTCTGAAGTGGATCAGTATGCTTAATGATCTGTGATGTGTGGTGGACACTAACATGTTGAAAATTAATGAGTCTGGAGAGGAGTTAATGCCCCCCCCCCAGTATTCTGTACAAACATATGAACATAAGAAATGTGCCAGCAGATAAAGGCCTAGTGGTCTATCACGTCTGCATCAATATGCAGCTAGCACCCTTTATTCTGCAGCTGCACTTCCCTCCCACCCTTCCCCTACCTTGACACTAACCCTTGCCCAGTTCTGTTCTGTAGTGTACTGCCATAGGGTAAAATGCAAGGGCAGGGGAGTGTTCCTCTGTTTTAGATATGACCTGGGCTTCACTGTGCACCCAGTGGGAGCTACCAGATCCTTTGAATGTGTGGCAGTGTGTGGGAGTCCAGGTACAGTCTGCAGGATCCTCCTTGTTTACCGCCCTCCTGGGGTGGGGGAAGAGTTCCTGTAGGAGGTGTTGGATGTCATCATCGGTAAGGTGTTGGAGTCCCTCAGATGTTTGGTGCTGGGGGACTTTACTGTCTGGGCCAGTAACAAGTCCTCCTGGCTTGGCTCCAACCTCTTCCAGATGATGTAATCACTAGTCTGACACAAGAAGTTACTTCTGTCACCCACCACAGTGATCACATGTTGGAACTGATGTTTTCACTAGGGCTTGAGGTAGTGAACTTCAAGACTGATCAGGTCATCTGGTCTGATCATTCCATGGTGAGGTTCTTGTTCAGGTCCCCCCCCAAGAGCCCTCCTCCTGTTGAGATGGTCAGCTACCACCCTTTGAGGGGAATGTGCCTGGAGGGTTTTCTGGCAATAGTTGATCTATCTAGTCTTGGTGCTGCATGTGTGATGAGCACAAGTGAGGCAGCTGCCACCTATAATAGGGTGACATGTGCAGCACTTGATGCTTTTGCACCAGTCTGTGTACAACCCACATCTTCTCACTTAGAGATTAGGGGTCAGATGTTACAGCATTGCTGGCAGAGGACCAGGCTGGAGGAGGACAAAACGGCCCTGCGTGCTCACTACACTGAGTACCAGGGGCAATCAACCATAAGAAGGCAGAGTTCTTGTCCAGGGAGATTGCTGCAGGAAAGAACCAACCAGCTGTGCTATCTCGGACTGTCAGCAGGTTTTTACATCTGGCCTGTCTATAGCTGAAAAAAGCCTTTGCTCTGTTCTTTACTGAGAGGGTGTCCTCCAGCAGGGGCTCTCACTAGTGAGCTGTATTATGACTCCTAGTGATCGCCTTGGATGTAGTAGAGGCACTCCACCTGTGTGGGTGGAGTTTAAACCAGTTGAGGTGGCTGAGGTCATTGAGGTCACTGCACAGCTGAAGCACACATGCTGTGAACTGGACCTAGTTACAACGCATTTTCTGATGAGATGTGTTAGTTCTGTTTGCCCAGTGTTCACCTTTATTATCCAGTGTTCATTATCAGAGGGGTTCTTCTTAGATTCCTTGAACGAGGCTCTGGGGGCTCCCCTTCTGAAGAAACTATCTCTTGACCCGTACATCTTGATGAATTACCAACTGATCTCCAACCTTCCATTTTTGGTAAAGGTTGTAGAGAAGATTGTGACGCAACAGCTTGAAGAGTACCTCATGACCTTTGACATTGATGAGTCACTCCATTCTGGTTTCAGAACGAAGTCTAACATTAAAACAACATTAGGTCGAGTGCATAATGACCTCCTCAGGGTGAGGGATCAAGGAGATGGGTCAATTCTTGTTCTCCTTAATCTCTCCTCAGCTTTCAGCACTGTAGACCACCTTGTGCTGCTTGATCATCTCAGAGAGTACAGTGGGCTTGCTACCACTGTCATCCACTGGTTTTAGTCCTATCTTGCTGACAGGAAGCAATGGCTAGTGATGGGGAATTTCTCCTCCTCCCCCCCAAGGCTCCAGTCATGTGGAGTGCCTCAGGGATTGATCTCATCACCAGTGTTGTTTGCAGTGTACGTGCTGCCCCTGGGTGAGCTCATTAGGGAATACAATGTGGGTTTTCACTGCTGTGTAGATGATACCCAATTGTATTTGTCCTTTGCTCCTGGAACACCAGACTCTGTGCAAGTGCAAAATAGCTGCCCGGCTGAGATCAATGACTGGATCTCCTCCAGCTCACTGAGACTGAACCCTGACAAAATGGAGGTTCTAGTAGTGAAACCGAGCTGAAGGCATGATAGGATTGCCTCCAGTGTGGAAACTGGTCTTTTCCTGGGATCGACACCATTGTTGGCCTCATTTAGGATGTGAGATCTTGGCATGTTTCTGGATGACTGATTGACATTTGAATCTCAGGTGTCATCTGTTGTCCAAAGTGGTTTTTACCACTTGAGGAATATCACCAGGCTAAAACCCCTAGTTCTCCCTTAGGTCCTTCTCACACTGGTTCATGCCTTTGAGATGTCCATGCTTGATTACTGTAATGCTCTTTATTTTCGAGGTCTATGTAGGTACCCTCTACCAACTGCAGCAGTTGCAGAACACAGCTGAGAGGTTGCTGATGGAAGTTTTGAGGTTCTGTCATGTAACCCTAGTGCTGAGTGCATTGAACTGGCTGCCAGTCGGGTGGAGGGTTATCTTCATAGAAACATAGAAACATGGAGTTTGATGGCAGTTAAGGACTGCTTGACCCACCTAGTCTGCTCATTTCCCTATCTATTGGATAAGCTGCAAATTCCAGTTACCCAACAACCTACTTCCTCCTACCCCTCACTATAATTGCTTTATGTCTGTCCCATGCATTCTTGAATTCCTCCACTGTTTTTGACCCCATGACTTGCTCAGGAAGGTGGTTCCATGCTTCCTCCATTCTCTCCATGAAAAAATACTTCTTCATGTTGCCCTGAGCCATCCCCCCTCTGTCTTCAGATTATGCCCCCTTATTCTTGCACATCTCTTTTTCTGAAAGATTCTCCCCATTGGACTTTGTTGATTCCCTTGAGGTACTTCAACATTTCTATCATATACCACCTCTCACTCCTTTCCTCAAGGGTATACATATTAAGCACTTTTAGTCTCCCTTCATATGGCTTCTGTTGTAGACCCTGTGCCATTTTAATTGCCCTCCTCTGGACTACCTCCATCCTGTCTATGTCCCTGCAGGGACGGGGTTTCCAGAACTGTATGCATTACTCCAGATGGAGTTTCACCAACTATCTGTATAGAGGGATAACAACTTCCTGTTTTCCACTGGTGGTGCCTCTCCCTATACATCCTAGTATCCCCCCAGCCCTCCTTATTGCCTTCTCACATTGCTTACTTACCTTAAGGTCATCTGATATGACTACCCCCAGGTCCCTTTCCATTTGTGTTGTTAGTACTTCCCCCTTCCCCATTGTGTACTCTTTCCCTGAGTTTTTGTTTCCCAGGTGCATTACTTTGCACTTTTTTGCATTGCATCTAAGCTGCCATATTTCTGATCATTCCTTCAATCTTGCCAAGTCCCTTCTCAACCTTTTCGCCCCCCCCCATTGTGTATCAACCCTGTGGCAGATCTTTGTGTCATCTGCAAAGAGGCATACGTTTTCTTCCAGCCCCTCTGTAATGTCTCCTATAAAAACATTAAAGAGGACTGGTCCCAATTTTGAACCCTGTGTCAAGGTGGGTTTTCTCACATTTAAGGCCCTACATGGACTAGGTCCTGGCTATCTGGTTGATCTCCTAACGCTTGTCGCCTCAGTCCCCTCCCTCTGTTTCTCCTCTAGGAATCTCCTGGCAGTTCCCAGGATGAGACTTAGAACTGCCGGTGACAGGGCATTTACTGTCAGCGGCCCTATACTGTGGAATGCATTACCACTATCCATCAGGAGATCCCTTCAGTTGTGGTCCATAAGGGCCGTCTTAAGAACCACCTGTTTTCTTTGGATTTCCTAGACATAGCTATCTGACCTGGTGCAGTACATTTTAACTGAGCTGAGCTATTTATTGATTTTGCATTATTCATCTTATTATTGTTTTAACTGTATCTGTGTGTTTTTGTACTCCCTTGCTTGTTCTGAATGTGAGGCACCCAGAGCCTCCAGGACTAGGTGCCATAAAAAATATATAAGTAAACTTTGCCTTTGCCTTGATGTGGATAATACAGATAAGTACTGGTACTGAATCTTTGAGATGGTGGATAAAATGGATGCAAGCTGTGAATGGTGGGTAATGTTATATTTTTGAATAATTCATCAATTGGATATATATTTCCCCTACCCTCTATGCCATTGTAGGTTATAACAGAATATGGTTAGTGGAAAATATAACGCCTCTGCATAGTTATAGTTCAGATCAGCTTGAAAATATCTGATAAATGGTGATGGCTATTGAAGAATAATAAATGGATTATGTGATGAGAAATCATATAAGAAATGATAATGCCAGCTGACCAACTCAGTGACTGAGTAGAGAACTGGAAACAAGCTTAAACACTTACATTACCACTATCTAGCTGGAACCAGATCTCAATGGTGATGTTATTGTTGTAACTGATTCTTAGAGCCTATAAGCAATATACTGCACTGTATTTGCAACAGCTTTTTGAAACCTTTTCTCTTTTCTCCATAATTTAGTTGTATATATTTGATCATACAGGTGGTTAATCATATTTTTTTTTATATTTACAATGTGTTAACCAGGTTAGCTCCATGATCATTAAATGCCCATATTCATGGATGACCTGGACAATAAAAGCCAGGCAACACAATGCGGTAATAAAAATACAAACAATTATACATAAAATATGTTACAAATAAGTACAGGATGACTTTTATATAAAGTATATATTATACTTTGTAGCATAGATATGGCACTTCACAACTATTATGCATTGAGGATTTCTTCAATAAAGGGGAATTGTAATACCCTTATATTAGGGTTGTGTTGGGGGTTTCTTTTTAAATCCCTGCTTTCAAACATGTATACATTGGCCATCTTATACCTAGGACTGTGAAATTTAGCATACACCATCTCAGTCCTAGGGATTACTAATCTGGAAAGTTTATCAAAAATCTGTTTGCCAGTTTTTGTGTTACAGACTGTTGAATTTATAAATTTTTGCCCATTTTTGGGCCAATATTTTTACCAAAGGATAGCGTAAAAAACTCCAAAGAGTTAACGTAATACACATAAAGGTTTTTAGATGTTAAGGAGGATTAGAGTTGGGTTAAGAGCCCTGGTTTATCTGGAGGAATCAGATGGAGGTAGTGGTCCATGTTCTTGTATACCAATAAGGACTGAAGCAGGCCAGAGGAGATGATGGGGCATTGGGATAGACAAGGCAACAGGATGACATTAACTGTGTCTGTCATTTAAGGTGGGTTAAGAGTTTGGGTTTGTCTGGAATCATCAGATGGAGGTGGTGGTTCATGTTGTTGTGTATAGATGAGTACCAGAATAGGCCAGAGGAGGGCGCATGCACAAGACTGAAACAATTGTGAGATACAAATAGCCACAGCAAGCAGTCTTAAAAGGGCGTGTACTCTGCATGAAAAATTGTATGGAAGCATTGGCACAAGTGAAAAAATTAAATAGGTGAACAATGCAACACTGCATCTTGTACCCTCCTATTTGTTATGAGTCTGCTGTTCATCCCCAGTCTTGTACAGGAAACCTCCCTCACTCTTGTCAATGTGTGAATTCTCCCTAAATGCATGATACACTTTTATGAATTCCTCATCAATCTCTGTTATCTGAGATTACCTTCAATTTCATTCTCATCATCATCTTCCCTATGCTGTAGTACCACTTGGCCAGTAACCTGGTCACACGGAATTAGGCGATTGTTCTTTTTGTTGAAAGTCAGCATCCCAACATTCTTTGTTGACAGGTTAGTATGCCCATCATGGACAATGGCCTCTGTTGTGCTGAAAACATGCTCTAAACCTATACTAGATGGTGGGAGCTTAGGTATTTCATAACATACTTTACAAAGTAGGTCACTCATTCAGTTTTGTGCTCCAGTACAGCAGTGGATCATCGTCAAACTGAGATGCTTATAATCATCAAGGCATGCATCAACCATGTGTTGTGCTGCCTTTAAGGAAGTATCTACCTCCTCATCCTCCATGGTTACCTCACTTGCCTCCGTGTAATCCAGAATGCCTACCTTTGACAGCACAGCCTATAGTGCATTACAAGGAGAAAATAAAAAAATCACTCCTTAACAGCTAAAGGTGCTGCCCTTAAATCAAAACACAGTCACAGAAACAAAAGGATGCACACACCACCAAATAAAGCTAATATTTTATTTGCAAACAGATACTGTAGGACAGCTTGTAGAGCCTCACACAGAGACTTCATCGGGGGCAGTGTTTGAATGTGAGCAGCACATATTTGTACATAATAAATAATTGCCAATCAACATATTTCAGCTAAACCTTGAGCTCACCCACATTAAGAAACAGAATCAACAATCACCCCTTAATTAAGTCCATTTCACAGAATTAATTGCTGCATAAATGAATGTGTCAAGTCAATGAAGTACCAAAACCAAACAAGTACAATACTTAAATCGTGATTATAAACAAGCACAAATTGAAAGGGGCACATGCCTTAACTGAAACATGTGGCATGAATGGCAGAGAATAATCAAATATGTCATAGACTACCCTTAGTGGCCCATGTATCCTCATGTTCAAGTATAAAGTAAACTGTCCCTGTCATTTCACATTCAAAATACAGGAATGAGTGTAATTGAAGCTCCACATTGCTCCAAGTAAAAAAAAAATAAAATTAAAACATTTATAGTTCAGCTAAATATTGCAGAATACAACACTATTATAAATATACCCCTTTCAATACAGTGTATTCCAAGGAAATATGTCTAAATAAATTACACAAGGAATGTATTAAAAATGTTCATTAATAACAATTTATAATCAGAGGATTTAAAACAGTCGATGAATAAATAATTTCAGGAAGGGCTTCAAATCAAGTTCGGTATTCAAACCCTGTGGATGAAGAGATCCAAGATGATAAATTCAGTTCTTCTTCCTTTCTCAGTAATTAGTTCACCCCATCACTTCCTCCTTCATTTTGGGGTACATGATCTAATAACCTAAAGGAGAAAGCAAAAGTGGTGCACCCATGGCAAGCCCCAGAATGTGCCCCAACAGCATTTTCTAAATGTCTTTGCAATATTGCTCTTACATGCTCCTGGATTCATTCCTTTCCACACCTTGTGGTTCTCCCCACATACAGCTTGTTACAGGATGGTACACCACACCATATAAACTACAAATCTGGTGTGACCATTTATATTGAACCTAGTTGTGAACCTCTCTCTCTCTCTCTCTCTCTCTCTCTGGTTTTCAGATGTTGAAACACTGGACCTGTTACTGCAAATTAACATAAATTTCTGTTATGGCAGATGAAAACTCCAGTTCATTGTTCTATTTGCTTCAGTGATCTATTCACAAAGTGACTACAAGCAAGTAAATCTTTCAAGTTTTTATTTCTGTGGTAAGATATTCCTGACACCTTACACACCACTGGTTCCAAATTCAGGAACTGATGTCAAAATGTGCCACTTTTGCAAACAATTCCTGTTTTCTCAAGTGCACCTATCGGCATAATCAAAAACAAAATTCACCATGGCTTTCTTGTCATTCTGTTCTCCTTTCTGAGACCCTAACAAAGAACCTGTGACTTCTAGTTCTGCTTTTCTTTCAGCATTATGTGCCAGTTTTGCTCAATAACCTCTTTGTAGGAACTTGATTGACAGCATCCCAACATCTGTTTTATAGGTTTCCTCTAAAGTGCAATTTTGCTTGCTATGCAGAAACTGTCTATATGGGATGTTGTCAACCATGCCACTTGGATGTGCACTCTCTGCTCATAACAAACTATTCCCAGAGATAGGCTTTCTGTACCTTAAACAGGTTACTTTCTCTTTCGTATCCACAATTTGTCCTTTTTTCAAGATTCAATCTCTCTTCAATATTTATTTGATTATGCTTGCAAAATTTGTAATAAAATCCTGGACCAGGGGCTGTAACCTTACATTTTCTAATTTGTGTTCCACTCCTTTAATGATTTCCTTAGTTTTGCCATATAATATCTTATCTTGCTTAATCAAAATACCAACTAAAGTTAATAAGCAACTTTGTAAAGGGACAGTAGACATTGCAGGGGCCACTCAAACTGTGAACGCCCATGAAAAGATCTTTCACATGACGTATTAGGTTTACCTGTAGGGGACAGGAGTCTTGAGATATGAATAGCTGAATAATATGTAAATCAAATCCTAGCAACAACCATTTCATGTAGTCTTAAAAACGGGAAGTGATGTCACTGAAGGGCAAGCTATATGTTGTTAATTATAGCTTTTCCCTCAGTGACATCACTTTCCATTTTAAGATTGCATGAAATGGCTGCTGCATTATGTCAATTTACAGATGATTAAAATATTCATATCTTGGAACATTTGACACCTACAAGGAAGCCAAATACCTTGTTCAAAATAACTTTTCATGGGCTTTTACAGTTTGAGCAACCCCTGCAGTGTTTACTGTCCCTTTAATGCCCCAAGCCACCTTTTCTCCAAATCAAAGATAAAGTAGTCTGCTGCCATAAACTCTTTGCAGGCCCTAACATCATGGTCATGTACAATGCATGTATAAGGGGAGCAAATGTCAATATTGACCCAACAGTAAGTATGGAGTTTTATCTTCAAGCTGTAAAAGTACTGTGAACTCCACCAGTGTGTTGATGACTGTTGCAGCAAAAAGAATGGAGTTAGAGTCAGAGCTAAGAGAACAGACTGAGTTTCTTGCAGCCACAGATGAGCAGTTTTTGACTCTCTTAGGACACAGAGAAACAGTCAATGCCAAGATTTTATGAGAGGACTGTCTGTAGAGGTAACGGGATGAAGACGTAAATAGAGATTTTAGAGCCAAGTTGAATGCACTGGAGAAGTTAACTCTTAAGGAGCTAGACTACTGGCAAGACAGGGTTACTTTGGAGCAATATTATTGTAAGAATAGAGTCAAAGAGGTTTGAGAGTGTACAAGGCTCCATCAGCTGGTACACTGGATTCTGATTTGGATGAAAAACGGCTTGGGGTATTTCATAGTTGCTCATTAACTAGAGTTGATATTTTGAATAAGCAAGGAACGAGATTATGAGAAAACTAAGGAAGCAATTAAAGAGCTGGAGCAAGAATTAGAGAATATACAATTACAGCTCATGGTACAGAACTTGTTTACAAATACTGAAAGAAAAAATCAATTAAATAAGATAGAGAGATTGAATCTAGAAAAAAAGAACAAATTTGAAGCAGACTGCAAAGACTATGAATAGTGTATGCATTTTCTAGGATAAACAGGCCAACTAGATCTTATAACAGGACTTGTTCAAAGGACAGGGGACATTCAAGAAGTAGGAAAAGGGGTAATCAGAAGTCATACAAATCACCTCCTGAAACTAGAGTGAAAACAGCTCAAAAGCAATTGTTTTTTTTTTGTTTAGAATAGAGTCCAGAACAACAAGTTAACTGTATGCAGGTTCAAGACAAAGAAAGAGAAAGAGAAGGAAAAAGAGAAAGAGAAAACCCAGGAGAGGTAAGAGGAAATGATGGCAGTTATCAGGTGATGAGGAGGAAACAGCAAACAAAAAAATAAATGAACTACCTGTTTTGAGTATTTTCTCAAGATCAATCTATGCAATACAAGAACATGTTTTGGCCAAAGGACTTTCATTTGTTCCATCTCAAAATATTGATAAATTTGCAAGGCAAATGGAAATTTTTTAACTTTTGAGAAAATTAGATCTGAAATATTTCTATTATAAGTAACAACAGTTAAAAAATATTGGTTCTAATGCCATAGTTTGGATACTTCTGAGGGGCCTATTTTGTACCCTGTAGTAATTAAGTTAGTACAGTAGGTCTTTATTTCTCCAGCACGCAAGCCCGGAGACTCTGGGAACTTTACAAAGAGGTGTAAGAGACTTAAAAAATTGCATACAAGACATACATACAGGGTCAATAAAAAAAATAAAACAATTTAAAATCAGTAAAAAATAAATAATATAAGATCAATGCTGTAGCTAACTAAAAAGACTTCTTTAAAAAGGTGTGCTTTGACACCCTTCATAAAAGCCTCCACTGATGGAGGCCTGCTTCAGAGATCTGGGGAGTGGGTTCTAGAGGGCCAGGCCAGCCACTTCAAACACACGGTCTCCTGAGATTTTTTGGCTAGCCTTTGGAACTGCCAGGAGGCCCTCAGTGGAAGAATGAGTGCACTGGGAGGGCAGGGCTCAGGAGGTCACTCAGGTAGACAAGACCCAAGCCATGTAGGGCCTTATAGGTGAGCAAGCCCACCTTGATGATGATCCTTCATCTAACAGGCAGCCTGTGCAGGTCCTGCAGGACCAGAATCACATGACAGGACCTGTGATGGCTCATCAGCGATCTGGCCACTGCATTCTGTACCAGTTGCAGTTGACAGAAGTTTCCTCCACTGATCCAGAAGTAAAGAGCATTACAGTAGTCTAGCCTTGATGTGAAAAACTCATGTACCAGTGCTGGCAGTTCACCAGGTAGAATTAGGGGTTTAATCTGGGCAACATTCCTTAAAGCAGCAGTTCAATAGAAGTGGGCAAAAAATTTGACCCTACCTTTTTTTTTCACTGTGAAAGGTTCCAGACATCTTGCAGTTTTCTTTGGCAGTACAGTTTTCTAATTCCACAAAAAGCTGAGTATTTTATAAATGTTATAATTGAGTTTCTTCTAAAGAAAAAAAGATGCCACCACATTTGGGATAGAAATAGCAAATTAGAACTGGCAAAGGTTAGGATCAAAAAAGGAATAAAAGACTAATGCTGTGCACCATAAGAGGTTCTTAGACAAATACATTTGTCAGATATTCTAATATTTGTTCTTAACTGTTGCTGAAACTAGCTTTTTTGTAAAAACATTTTTCATTGCACTGCTGCTATTAGTGGTAAAATCCACTCTGGATGACGGATGACATCTGAGCTTCAAGCATCAAACTGTCGTCAAGGATGATGCCCAGATTTCTCACCCTAGTGGATGCCACCAGCTGACTAGGGCAAGGAGCAACTCCTTTCCTGATCTGGTAACAGCCACATCACAACATCTACCAGGATCAATCACCAGTACCTCTGTCTTGTCGGGGTTCAGTCGCAAACAGTTTGAGGACATTAAATCTTGGATCTTGGCTAGACATTCATTTAACACTTCCATGTCATTACTTGTCCTGGGAGCAAAGGACAAATACAGCTTGGTATCATCTGCATAACAGTGAAAACCCAGACTGTAATGTCTAATGAGCTCACCCAGGAGTAACATGGACACCGCAAACAGCATCGGTGACAAGACCGAGCCTTGAGGAACTCCACTGGGCAGTAACTTTGGACAGGAGGAGAAATTCTTTATCACTACCCCATGAGAAAGGACTCCAACAATTTGATAACAGTATCAGTGAGTCCACAATACTCTATAAGGTGATCCAGAAGCACAATGTGGTCTACGGTGTCAAATGCAGAGGAGAGATCTAGGAGAAAGAGAACTGACCATTCTTCTCTATCTCTTACCCTAAGGACGTCATTTTGTACCCTGATCAACACTGTTTCGGTGCTATGCCTTACCCTAAACCCAGACTGGAATGACTCATAGATGTTAAAGGCAATGAGGTGTGCCTTGAGCTACAGAGCCGCCACTTTCTCAACAACCTTCCCCCAAAAATTGGAAGTTGGAGACAGGTCAATAATTCACCAAGATGTAAAGGTCGAGTGATGGTTTCTATAGAAGGGCTTCACAGATGCCTCCTTCAAGGCATTGAAGAAGAACCCCTCTAAGATTGAGCACCCGACTATCTTGGTGAACACTGGACCAATGGACTTGGCACATTCTCCTAGGAGATGAGTCAGGCCCGGGTTCAATTCACAAAAGTTGGGCCACAGCTTTGAGATTACCTCAACAATCTCAGCCACCCCATCAGCCAAACCTCACACCAAACAATAAGACTGCTTCTGCCTACGCAAGTCCTTCTACTGCAGGGCTAACCTTGCCCCACTCTGGAGATCCCAGCCCAAATGGAGGGCACCCTGTCTGAGAAGACCTGAGAAAACTTCTCACATAAAGTGACTGAAAACACTCTTTTGGGTTACAGAAAGGCAGGGTGAAGTAGTCTGTTCACAGTCTGAAAGAGCAAAGCTTGTCTGTTCCTGTCTGTGGAAATCATCCTGGACAGGAACTCTGCCTTCTTATGGTTCATTGCCATTTGCTATTTATCATAGTGAACTCTCAAAGTCAGTTTATCCTCCTCTAACTTGATCCTTCACCAGCAACACTCCAACTTCTGACCCTTGGTCTTCATCTACTTGAGAGACAAATCAACCCATGTGGATCCCTAGGCACCATGGTTTTACAGCTGGTAGGTCATGTCCGATGAATCTGATAGATTTCTTTGACTGGATGAAGAAGGAAGTAGATTGGGGAGCCATGGACGTTGCCTACCTCAACTTCAGCAAGGTCTTCAACACTGTCCCACATAACAGCCTGGTTAGCAAGATGGGTAATGTCAACATGGGAGACAAGGTGGTAAAGTAGGATAGGAACTTTTTTTTTTATTTATTTAGTTGTTTAACCAGGTATAGCACACTAAGCTGAAAGCTTTTTTACAGGAGCGACCTGGGAGCACAAGGAGGTTAAGTGACTTGCTCAGGGTCACACAGTATGCAAGTGGAAGCTGTGGGATTCAAACCCAGGTCTGGTCTGCTGGATGTCACCAGATTTGCAGCTCAGAGCCTTAGACCACTGCGCTTTACTGCCTCCTAAGGAACTGGCTAATAGACAGGAGGCAGAGGGTGGTGGTAAATGGGGTACAATCTGGAGAGAGGGAGTGACCAGCGGGGTACCTCAGGGATCAGTTCTTGGGCCAGTCCTACTCGATGTCTTCATCAGTGACATTGCAGAGGGGCTGGAAACATAGAAACATAGACATTGATGGCAGATAAAGACCGCAAGGCCAATCCAGTCTGCCCATTTCTTTTTCTACCTTATAAATGTGCCATTGGTCTTTGCTCTGTCAATGGCCTGACTATTCATACTCATCTGTATTGCTCCCTTATGCCTATCCCAGGTCTATTTGAAGCCCTGCACTGTATTCATATCCATCACTTCCTGAGGTAGGCCATTCCATGTATCCACCACCCTTTCTGTGAAAAGGAACTTCTTCACATTACCCCTTAATCAGCCTCCCTCTAATTTCAAGCTATGTCTTCTTGTCCTGCTATTTTTCTTATACTGAAACATGTTAGACTCATTCAGCTTGTTAATGCCCTTAAGGTGTTTGAATGTTTTGATCATATCACCTCTCTCCCTTCTTTGCTCTAAGGTATACATATTGAGCTCTGTTAATCTATCCTCATATGTTTTCTGATGCAGTCCCTGCACCATTTTGATTGCCCTTCTCTGGACTGCCTCAATTTGGTTAATGTCCTTGGGAAGGTGTTGCCTCCAGTACTGCATGCAGTTCTCCAGGTGGGGCCTAACCAGTGTCTTGTAAAGAGGGATTATTACCTCCCTCTTCCGACTTGTAATACCCCTACTAATATACCCTAACATTCCCCTAGCCTTACCTACTGCTTTAGTGGTCTGCTTGGATGATTTCAGGTCATCGATGATGATGATGCCCAAGTCTCTTTCTTCCCTTGAGACTGCCAGCAACTCCCCTCCGAGCATATAGGTGGCTTCTGGGTTTCTCTTCATTATGTGCATGATGTTGCACTTCTTTGCATTAAACCCCAGTTGCCACTCTTCCGACCATTTTGCTAGTTTATCTAGATCTCTTCTCATTCTGCCCACCCCATCTGGATCATCTACTCTGCTGCAGATGTTGGTTTCATCTGCAAACAGACAGACCTTACCCTCCAGTCCATCTGCATTGTCACTGATGAAGATACTGAAGAGGACTGGCCCCAGAACTGATCCCTGAGGTACCCCACTTCTGACTTGCATCTCTTCTGACTGTATACCATTTACCACCACTCTGTTTTCTTCCCGTCAACCAGTTTGCCACTCAGTTGACCAACTTCTAACCCACCTCAAGGCTACCCGGTTTATTAATCAATCTTCTATGTGGAACAGTATTGAAAGCTTTGCTGAAGTCAAGGTAGGCAAAATCAACTGCTCCCCTTGATCCACCACTCTGGTTACCCAGTCAAAGAAATCTATGAGATTAGTTTGACAGGACCTTCCTTTTGTAAACCCAGGTTGTCTTGGATCCTGTGCTCCTATGGATTCCACAGTGTTGTACTATCCTTTCCTTAAGGCGTGTCTCCATAATCTTGCCCACTACTGATTTAAGACTGACTAGTCTGTAGTTCCCTGCCTCCTCCCTGATTCCACTTTTGTGGAGTAGGATTACATGAGCACTTCTCCAGTCTTCTGGGACCTCTCCTGTGCTCAGACACTCACTAAACAGTTCTGATTATGGCTCTGCTTTTCCCACCCTTAGCTCCTTTAGTACCCTGGGATGTATGACATCAGGTCCCATTGCCTTGTCCACCCTGAGTTTATCAAGCTCTTGTAGGACCCTTTCTTTTGTGAAGGGACTACTGCTCACCTCTCTCCCTTCCTGTGTCCATGGTGCTGAGCAGTGGGCCCTGCCCTACTTTCTCTTCAGTAAATACTGACCAGAAGTATCTATTTAAGATAGATGCCTATACATGGTCCTCCTCCTCACATGCCCCCTTATCTCCTTTGATCTTAGCAATACCCCCTCTGGAATTTCTCTGTTAAGTAGTGTATCTAAAGAAAGTCTTGTCACCTTCTTTTACTGTCTGTGCTAGTGTTTCCTTGGTTTGGGCCTTTGCCTGAATTACTGCCGTCCCTGCTTCCCTTAGGAAGTTTGGTATGCCTTCCTCTCTTCATCCCACTGCATTCCCTTATATTTCCAGAAGGCCAACCTTTTGGCTCTGACCTTTTCTGCTACTGTTTTTGAGAACCAAAGAAGTGTCCTTCTTCTTTTGCACTTCCTTTTCTCTCTAACATAATGGGATGTTGCTTCACCTATTGCATCTTTAATGCTTGCCCAATTTGCTGGTACTCCCTCACCTGTATTTTGTTTTTGCCAGGGCTAGCTTAACTCTGTTGGCCATATTATCAAAGTCAGATCCTCTGAAGTCCCATATTATTGCCCTGGAATGAGATGATTTAGTTGTTGGGGCCAAACTTAACCATGCCTTGTGATGGTCACTGAGTTGTAGTGGCCAAATTGAACTATGCCATATGATGGTCACTGATCCCCAGGTGACCGTCTACCTGGAGATCTGTGATCCTTTCCCTGTTAGTCAGTACTTGATCTAGGATAGCCCTATCTCTTGTGGGTTATTGTACCAGTTGTTTGAGGCCCTCCCCCTGCTGGGAATCTACTATGTGTCTAGTTCTGGCAGATGTTCCTGCTGGTATTGACAAGTCTGTATCTGGCATGTTGAAGTCTCCCATTATCAGAACCTCCCCTTTAGCAGTCATGTTTTGTATTCCTTCTAACAGTAATGTGCCTATGTTCTCCACCTGGTCTGGGGGCCTGTAAACAACCCCAATTCTTATAGCTGTCCCATTTCCTGTTTCTAGGGTGACCCACAGTTCTTCTGGCTCCTTATGTGCATTCTGAATTTCTGTAGCTTTGATATTTTTATTGACATACAGAGCCAGTCCACCCCCCCTTTTTGCACCTCGGTCTCTTCTGAACAGTGCATAGCCAGGTACTGATGTCTCCCAAGTGTGGTTACTGGTAAACCATGTCTCGCTAATTGTACTATGTCCAGTTTAGCCTCTCTCATTATTGCCTGTAGGTCTGAGATCTTGTTTTCCACACTGGGAGTATTTGTGTACATGTTTTTCCATTGGCCAGATTTTGGAGCGTTAGTTGTTGGCTGAGCTCTGGCGTTTCCCCTGTGCATCATATGGGGACCAGGACCTTCTTCCTTACCTAGTGATGCAAATGAACTGCAAACAGATCCTGCTCTGTATGCCTTCTATTGCTGTAACATCTTGCTGAGGTGAAGTGAGCTGCTGCTGAGTGAGTGGAAACACTGTGTTTAGCTGCTGACTTTGAACCTGTTCAGAACTGCTGTTTTACTATTTCTAACAGGAGGGCTCTGTGTTTCCTTGCTTAATTACCCTGTTTAGTCAACTCTGCTCAGCTGGCCCAGTGGCTGAGTGCTTCAGTCAGGGTAATAAATTGAGCTGGTCACAAGCATGAGAGGAGAGTGCGAGCATGAATGGTGTGAGTGCCACTCGGCAGAGGAAATAAGGAAGATATGAAGGTTATTGACATTTTAAAACTACAAATTGGCACTTATATTTGTATAATCAAGTATTAGAAACATTTTCAAGAATGAAAATGCAAAAGTGCTTAATAATGGTGGTTTGTGTACTGGGGCTGATCCTTGTGGATTCAAGAGTTTGTATCCTGGCAAATAATGCTGTGGGTAAGTTTGAGCAAGGTAGATTCAAAGATAATTTTATATATTTGAATCTTCTTTGTGAATTTAGACATAATATGATGTTAAAATTAGAAGTGGTAGGGTTGTTGAACATAAAGTCACAGTATAGAATAGGTGTTTATAGTGTACCAGTTCCTAACTTATGCCCAGATATTGTATTGTCCTTTTGTATTGGGTTATTGTTAACTCTATCTGGGGATATAGAAGTAAAGCCAGGTCCCAATCTGTATGGTGATCACTTAATTTGGGGGATGGGGGGGCCTAAGAGTGGCACAATTTTTATATTTGTAGCTTATTTCCCAAAAAACAAGAGTTAGAAGCTTGGGTCTTAAAATATAAACCTGATGTTTTGAGTTTAACTGAAACTTGGTTAAAACCTTCAGTAACTAATGGTGTCTTGGCCTTAGATGGTTATAAAATAATAAAAGACAGGACAGGTAAAAAAAAATGGGCAAAGGTATACTTATTAATTACAAACAAGAATTAACTGTGTCTAAACTGGGGCTAAAGGTTGATTCCCCATTAGAGTGTGAATGGCTATTAATTGAGATAAAACAAGGGGATAAGTATAAACTTAAACACTGCACTGTTTATAATCCACCAAAATTTGCACTTAAAGGCCTTGAAGAGTTTTTATAATTTATTTCAAATTACCAATTTAGTGGTGACTTTTTAGTGTTAGGTGATTTTAATATTCATTGGGACTCCTGTGATGCTTTTAATATGGAGTCCTTGTTAATGAATTCAGGTTTGTGTCAGTTAGTTCAAACATTTACACGCACAAACCTGAAGACAAATAATCATTCAATTTTGGACTGGATTTTGACTAACAATCATACTAAAATGATTAAGATTGGAGTCTTACCAGATGTTATTAGTGATCACCTGGCAATATACTGTACTTGGAAATCAAAGAAAATAAAGCCTCCCCCTCGTTTGATTACCTATAGAAAGTATCCCGAAGATTTAGATGATGGATTAAAGTCTGATTTAAGAGATGTTGATTGGTCTTACTTGGATGTAATACCTTGCAAGGAGTCTGCAGTAGATTACTTTACAACACAAATTTTGGAGTTACAAATTAAATTCTGTCCAATACTAACAGGGAGAGTAAGGGGAACAGTGAATAAATGGATTACTCCTGAGATGTTTAATTTGATGAAACGAAGAGATCAAGCATGGAAACAATTTTGCTTGAGTAAAAGTATTAGTGATTTTCAAAGCTAATGGAAATTGAGAAATGAATGTAAGATAAAATTAAGGTTATGTAAATCTGATTATTATACAAAAAAACAAGATCTAAGTTTGTCAAATCCCAAAAAATTCTGGTTTTCAATCAAATCTTTGGTGTCTCCTCCCATAGATGTACAATCAGGTGAGTTCCTTGTTGAAAGAGTTACAATAAAAGATCCACAAGAAATAAGTACAGCCTTTTTACAACAATGTTTGGATATGGGTAAATATAATGTAGATAAGGATGATCAGGACTTAAAGAACACAGTTATAGCATCTCAAAATGATTTAATATTTCATTTTAAAGAAATGGAGCCCGATCAGGTACTGAACATTTTGAATAAAATTCCTTTAAAAAATGTTGGAATTGATAATATTCAGCCAAGGTTTTTGAAGTTAATGTCTTCATACATTTATAAGCCTTTGGCAAATATTTAATTTGTCCTTAGAAATAGGGATCTTTCCACAATGGAAAAAAAATATAATAAGACCAATTTTTAAGGGGGGAAATAGTAAAGATTTGGGGAATTACCGCCCTATTTCTCTTCTCCATCCTTTAGGTAAAATGTTAGAAAAGATAACAGAGGTACAAATTAGTGATTACTTACAGTTGATTGGGCTTCAGGTTCCTGAGCAGCATGGCTTTAGGAAATTTCATAGTACAGGAACTGCCTTGGCCAGGTTCACAAATCACATCAGTGAGGCTATGAAGAGGGGTGAGCTCACTGGTGCTGTTTTTGTGGACCTGTCGAAGGCATTTGATCTTGTTGACCATTGCCTGCTACTCAGGAGCCTAGCTGCCAAGGGATTATCCAGATTGTCATTAGAATGGGCGGAGAGTTATTTATCAGGTAGGGAACTACAAGTTCTTTATGAGGGTTCAGTGTCAAAGAGTAGAATTTTAGAAAAGGGTGTACCTCAAGAGTCAATCTTGGGACCCCATTGTTTTCCATATTTGTGGATATTATACCAAGTAAAATTCTTATGGCTAAGACAATCTTATATGCTTATGATATCATATTATATAATAGCTCTAATTCATTAGATGAAATTGCCCAAGATTTGACTGAAGATTTTCAGAGTCTAGAAAATTGTTAGTTGGACTTAAAATTATCAGTGAATATTTCAAAAACCAAGAGTATGATATTTGCCTCTAAACAAAAGCTGGTTAAATTCGTGAAACTGAATATTTTTGGTAAAATGGAACTAATTTGGAGCAGGTGCAATGTTTTAGATATTTGGGAATGAATTTAGACTCCAGTTTAACATTTTCAAATCATATATTGACTTTAACAAAATCACTAAATCAAAAATTAGGGGTTTTAGTCTGACTACAGAATATGTTAACTTTACAAGCCAGGAAATATATAGCCCAAAACATACTACTTTCTCAACTGAATTATAATTCATTTTTGTTTACTAGTTTGTCTAAACATGTGGTAAATAACTCAACAATGACTTTTCATAGTATTTGTAGATTTGTTTATAGATTGCCTTATAGTACACATCACTGTACTTTATATCAAGTTTCAGGGTTTCTGCCACCTAACTTGAGTTCTATATAGTCTCTTTGTTGTAAAATGGATAATGTATTGAGACAAAAAAGTTTCTCTCCCTTGTATTCTCTGATATCTGTAATGGAAGCTCCGAGAAACTTGAGATCAAATTTTCTTTCTTGTTTAAATTTGAAAGTCACTAAAACTTAAATGGGTGATGAAGCTTTTTCTATTGAAGCACCAAAATACTGGAATGATCATCCAATTGAATTGAGAACTATGAGTAGTCATAATTTATTCAAAAAGAAATTGAAGCATCATTTATTGAGTAGCTTGCAATGTCACTGCTATTTTAAATAATTTGTATTACATTGTTTGTCTTATATGTCATGTATTTGTATTCCTGTATTAAGTGAATGTAAAAGTTATCTTTTTGTATAACATCTTGTGACTATTTTTTAGTCTCGGGTCGCATATGAAAAAGGACCTTGGCTCATATGCTTACCTGGTTAACAAAAGAAATAAAAAAAAAACATAAAATAAACATGCTGAACTCTTGTTTGATCACTAGCTGAGGGGGGTGGGGTGTTCTTCCAATTCAACGTATTGGGTGCTGCACCCCTCTGCATATTTGCTAGTTTAAATATTCTGCCAAGATGTCAAATGTCTGCCCCAATGCACTGACTCCCTTCTTAGTCAGATGGAGTCCATCAAATTTAAAGAACCTTCACTCCCAAAACTCTTGCCAGTTCCCTACAAATTTGTGTTCTTTTTCCTGGAACCAGCCCTTGAGCCACATGTTTAGCTACCCTATCTCCCCTTCTCTGACCTTCCGTCCATCTGCCCCCCTCTCCCAGACTGGCAGGATCTCAGAGAAGGAGATGCCAGATGAAATGGATGATAGTTTGACACCCAGCCTTTTCAGGTGTTCCTTGGTCTCCGCAACTGACTGGCTGGAGAGATATTTAGTCCCTATGTGTACCAGGATGTCAGTGTTTTCACTGGAAGGAAAGAACTTCCTGTTTGCAGATGACACCAAGATCTGTTACTGGGTAGGTACTCCAGGAGGGGTGGAGAAAATAAAGAAGGACCAGGGGAAGCTTGAGAATTTGTCTGAGCAGTGGCAACTGAGGATTAATTCAAAGAAGTGCAAAATTATGCACCTGGGGCATAGAAACCTTGGAGAGAGCTAAGGAATTGGGGGCGGCTGCTGACAGTCACCATGGAAGAAAAGGACCTGGGGGTTATTATTTCAGATGACCTGAAAATGTCAAAGCAGAGTACAAGGACAGCAGGGAAGGCCAGTGGCATGCCGGATTGTATAGGCAGTGGTATTACTAGCAGAAGACAGAACATAGTGATGCCGTTATATAAAACTCTGGTCAGGGCTCACATGGAGTACTGTGTGTAGTTCTGGAGGCCACACCTTTAAAAGGACATTAACAGGCTGGAGAAGGTTGAGAGAAGGGCAACTAAGATGGTACAGGGCTTGCACCGCAAAACTTATGAGGACAGATTAAGGGACCTCAATATGTACTTGCTGGAAGAGAGGAGGGAGAAAGGGGACATGATAGAAACATTCAAGTACCTCAAGGGCATAAACAAGGTGAAGGAGGAAGAAATCTTCCAATACAGGAGAAATACAAGAACGAGAGGGCATGACATGAAATTAGAAGGTGGCAGGTTAAGAGTGAATGTTAGGAAGTTTTTCTTCACCAAGAAGGTGGTGGATGCATGGCATTGTCTGCCACAAGAAGTGGTGGAGCAGGTACTGTGATTGGATTTTCACATTCATGGGACAAGAAGAGGGGAACCACAGAGGTAAAACAGAGGAAGGGTCAGAAGCCATAATCAAGTACAGCACTTACAGGCAGACTAGATGGGCCAAGTGGTCCTTATCTGCTGACAATTTCTATGTTTCTTTGTCTCAAGTGAGAAGACTTGGGTCATATGGATTGGTGTCATGGCATTGAGCACCTAGGAGCAGCACTATTGTAGGCTGTCATGGCCCTGTCTGCACCAACCTCACATGTAGCACTCACACCACAAAGATCCACCACCCCAAATGTTACTCTGGGTACAATGCCCTCAATGGGCAATAATGGATCATCTCAACAGGGGAAGGCCCCAAATGAGAAATCCACCCTGCAGTGATCAGACCAAGCTATTAGATCAATCCTGAGGTCAATGATCTCAAGCCCTATTGAGAATTCCAAGTCCAAGGCATGACCATGGTTGTGAGTTGCAGAAGCAACCAATTGTGTGAGGCCCAGTGATGTCATTATCTGAAAGAAGTCATAACCAAAGAGTGAGTTTGTCGTCGATACAGGCATTAAAGTCAACCAGAGTCAACCATCTGGGTGTCTACAACACACTAACAGCGACGACGCCCATGATTTTATTTAGGATTTCTCACCCGTGACCTGGGGGATGGTACACAAGGTGAATTCTGCAACCTGCACCTGGACTCCACACACAGCCACACATTCAGATGATGAGGTAGAACTCATTGGGTGCACATAGAAGTTCAAGCTGGATCTAAACCAGATGGTGACACTCCCATCCCTGCACTCCCTCATCAGCCAGTGCACTACAAATTGCCCGGCCAGGACTGACACCTCCAAAACTGAACCTACGTCATTCTCCAGCCACATCTCCATGATGCAAGCCAGACCTGCCTAGGAAATCATCATGTTTGGTTTCAGCAAGCTCTGGCATCTGTGACTCAGTTTTGTTTCGGCTGAATTTCTGTTAGCTTCAAGCAGTTTGTAAGTTGGTGTAGCTGGATTTGCAGTTGCTGTAGGTATTTAAGGGCAGGTTTCAGTTAATTTTACTGGCTTTGTGTTTGGTTTCAGCAGGGTCTGGCTTCTGTGACTCAGTTTTGTTTGGGCTGAATTTCTGTTAGCTTGGAGCACTTTGTAAGTGGGTGTGGCTGGACTAGCCACTGTCTTGGAACTCCTTGGCTGACTGTTCTTTGACACAGCTTGCGTGGTTACTCCCACCCACCCACACCACAACTCACCCACCCCAGGGCTAGGCCTTTATTTGTAGGACAGGTCCCATAGTGCCTTGCAACCTCTTGCAATCTTCTACTTCCTACTGAGGAATAAAGGAACTTCCTGTCCCATAACAGGAAGGGCAAGAGCTTCTGGTTAGAACTGTGTAGGCATAGTTGGTAATATAACTTAGGTATTTTTAGGTATCTTTGGTGAATATTGTCTTGCTCCTTCTGCAGGTACAGTATAGTGGATACAGGGCTAGACTGATACAATTAGTATAGATAGTACTGTGTTATCTTTTGTTTCATTAATAGGTAGTGGTAGCCATAGGTAGGATTGTGAGATGCAATGGTTGTTGGGTAGCGGTATGGATGAACATATTGTGGAGGCTTGGATGGTGTCCAATCTGCCACAGGTTAAGGAGGCTCGAGGATGAGGTGTGGTGGTTTGGTAGAGAGCTGGAGAGGATGGGGGGATTTTAGGACTGGTGGGTAGTCACCAGGGAGTAACATGAGGATACCATATGGGAGGAACAATGAGTCGAGGGAAGGGTTTGGGGGAGGTGTGGGAGTGGGAGCAAACTAGACAGGAAGCCTAATGATGGAAGGTGGAATCGAGTTGAGTCTAGCAACAGAGGGGGGACTCAAGTCTGAGGGAGGTGACCATGCATAGCAGGACAGAGGGGTAGGAAATAGGTTTGTTGTACTATTGACATTGGTGGGGGGAAGGAGGGCAGGCTCCAGGAGGGAGCAGGAGAGGAAACAGGAGGAGATTGCAAAAATGATGGTACTCGGGAAGAGAAGGGGAAGAGGGGCAACACTGGTTGAGGGGATGATAGGTCATTGCAGAAGTGGGAGAGGAGCCTAGGCAGATAGGGTGAGATGAAGAGAAGCGCCACTGAAAAGTGAAGGGGAGGGAGGTCAGGGGTGAAATGGAGGAATCTGCTGCAGCGAACAGTAGAGCTTCTAATATGGGGACTCTAGAAATGGGAACCTGGATAAAAGGGAGGGATGAGAGCGAGGAATGAAGGGGTATTGGTATTGGGGACTCCATACTTAAGGGATCAGATGGGGCCACAAGGGGGAATGGCATAGTTGCATATGGGTGGAGTCCATACTGGGGTTAATGGCAGACAGGGTGGGGCAGTCAATTCTAAAGTGCACAAGGAGGGGTAGGAGGAAACAGCATATAGTGGTGCATGGGCACGAATCACCTGGTGGGGGAGAAGGTGGAGGTTGTGAGGGAGAGGTCTGAGGGTGCGGGAAGGCTGAGCAAGGTGACATGGGAGTTGGTGGCTTTCTCAGAGGTGCTTCCCATACCCTGTGCAAGTACAGTGAGGAAAGGGAGGATTGGGGAGTTCAACACATGGTTGGGGATGTTGTGTCATACCGAGGGGTACAGGATAGTGAATGGATGGGGCAGAACCTGGGATGATAATGATCTGTATATGCAGGAGATAGGCAGCACTTAAGTGGGGAAGGTAAGGCGGTATTAAAGCAGAAGTTAAAGGGTACATAGTGACAAAGGTAGATTTAAACTAGGTGGGGATGGAGTGGAAAGCTTGTAGGTGGGGATCCCAAAGAGAGGAGCCAAGGAGCTTACCCCTCAAGCTAGCAGGGAAAGATTTGGGGAAGTTGCATGGGGGGAATAGGATGGAGGAGAAGCATGAAATCAATGGAAGGGGACAGGATGAAGGGTGACCTCACTGAATGCGAGATGTTTAGGTAACAAATCAGCTGAGTTACAAATGGTCTTGGCCATGAGGAGGGTGGTTATTGCAGCCATCATGGAAACGTGGGCCACTGAGTACTGGATCTGGGATCTGGCAATCCCAGGGTATAAATTGTATAGGAAGGGCCATGGAGTGAGGAGGGGGGTTTGATGGCAATCTATGTGAGTGATGGGATCAGATGTACAGGGAAGAGGGGGAGAAAAGGAGAACGGAGATAATTTGGATGCAGCTCCTGGACTCCAAGTGTAGGAAGCTGAGGTTCGGGGTAGTGTGCAGGCCACCATCCCAGGCAGAGGAGCTGGAGAGAAAATTAGCAGAACAAATCAGGAGGATATGCAGGAAGGGGAATGTGGTCATTGTGGGGGACTTTAATCTGCCGGCGGTTGACTGGAGCACTCCAGTCACCTCCAGTGCTAGGGAGCAGGTGCTGCTGGACATGATCCAGGAGGGACTCCTGACTGAGCTGGTCACTGGACCTACAAGGCTGAGTAGCACACTAGATCTGTACTGTTCAATGGTGAGGCAGTGAGGGAAATAAAGCTGGAGGACCTGCTAGCTGATTGAGATCACCAAACAGTGTGGTTTACTATCATTATGAGCAGTAAGTCAGGGGGCTCACTAACAAAGGTGGTAGACTTCAGGAGGGCGGACTTTGGGAAGATGCAGGAGATACTGAAAGGGGAACTTGAGGTCATAGGGTCAGGGATGGAAGCGGAGCAGAAATGTGACATTATTAAATGGGAGATTACAGAGGTGACGGAAGCTTGCATCAAGCTACAGTGTAAGAGGAGCAGAACAAGGAAACCATGCTGGTTGAACAGTGATGTGAAGGAGGGGGTGAGGGCAAAGAAAGCTTCGTACCAGCGGTTCAGAAGGACGAGGAAGGAGGAGGAGGACATGGAGAAGTATGCAAGATGGTCCAAGGAAGTGACCAAGAGGGTGAAGGAAGCTAAGCCTCAAGGAAGCTAAGGTTAGCACAGGGAATTAAGGGTGAGAGGGAGAAAGACTTTTTTTAGATATGTCATAGAGAAATGGAAGCTCAGGGATAACATATTGAGGATAAAGAGGGGTGGGGAGTGGATGGAAAAGGAAGGGGAACAAGCGGAAGCACTAAAAGAATACTTTTGCTCAGTGTTTAAAGCAGGAGAAGGGGGACCACTACTGCTTTGGACTGGAGGGTAGGGGGAGGTGATGGATGGAATGATTGAGGCAAGTAGAGTATTAGAGGGACTGAGGGTGCTAGAGTGGACAAGGCACCAGGCCAGATGATATCCATGTCAGGGTGCTTAGGGAGATGGCAGAGGTGCTGACGGAACCACTGGTGAATCTGTTTAGCACCTCCTTTTGTATAGGATGTGTGCCTCAGGACTGGAGGATGGCCCATGTTGTGCTGATACACAAGAGCAGCCCAAGGGATGAACTGGGCAATTATCAGCAGGTCAGTCTCACTTCCATAGTGGGCAAGCTTATGGAGATGATACTAAAGGACAGGCTGGTGTCATTTCTAGAGGACAATTACCTCCAGGATATGAGGAGGCATGGGTCCGTATTCAGGAAGTCATGTCAAACTAACCTAATATATTATGACTGGGTAACAAGACAGCTGGGTAGAAGCCATGCAGTGGATGTCCTCTACTTGGATTTCAGCAAGGCCTTTGATTCAGTATCTCATGGGTGGCTTGGGGGGGAGCTAACTGGCATGGGAGTGGGGGAAAAGACTGGAAACTGGATTACAAACTGACTGTGTGGGAGGCTACAACTGGTGATGGTGGTGGGGAATTCTCAACACCTAGACCAGTGACGAGTGGGGTGCTACAGGGCTCAGTGCTATTTGGACGCTTCATCTCAAACATCACACATGGGGCCAGCCCACCAGTGCAGAGGTTTCATTTCTACTTGCAATGCTGGTGACCCAGGTTTGGGAACAGACCCGGGTCATCACAGGGCCAGCCAGAGGAAGAAGGATAAAGTGTCTCGTGGACTGCTCTCCTTCTCTTAGAGGAGGGTTGGGAATATGTTTGGTGCATGACAGACCCCTGGCTGAGGCCAGGAGTACCACAGCAACTGGTGTCAGTCTGCTCCAGGAGGAGGGGCGGATGCCAGACGTCATTGCACATCCCTGCCTCCCATAAAAACAAAGAAAAATCTTTCTGGGTGCTCTAGATGACGCCACCCCGGTGCCTGGTCTCCATAGCTCCTCGCCACTCTGCCACTGACTAAATCTCAGTTCCACAGGCATCACTACTGGCCCTGAACCCCACCCTGGGGGGGGAAGCCAGGGAGACAGTGTCATCTCGACGACACCTTACCTGTCGCAGATGGTCAGGTTGTTATACTGCAGCACAAAAGCAATTGTTTTTTTTTTGTTTAGAATAGAGCCCAGAACAACAAGTGAACTCCATGCAGGTTCAACACAAAGAAAGAGAAAGAGAAGGAAAAAGAGAAAGAGAAAGAGAAGGAAAAGGAGAAAGAGAAAATCCAGGAGTGGTAAGAGGAAATGATGGCAGTTATCAGGTGATGAGGAGGAAACAGCAACCACAAAAATAAATGAACTACCTGTTTTGAGTATTTTCTCATGATCAATCTACGCAATACAAGAACGTGTTTTGGCCAAAGGACTTTCATTTGTTCCATCTCAAAATGATAAATTGATATTTGCAAGACAAATGGACATTTTTTAACTTTTGAGAAAATTAGGTCTGAAATATTTCTATTACAGTATAAGTAACAACAGTTAAAAAATATTGGTTCTAACACGATCAGTCTGGATACTTCTGAGGGGCCTATTTTGTACCCTGTAGTAATTAAGTAAGTACAGTAGGTCTTTATTTCTCCAGCATGCAAGCCTGGAGACTCTGGGAACTTTACAAAGAGGTGTATGAGACTTACAAAATTACATACAAGACATACATACAGCGTCACTAAAAAAAATAAAACAATTTAAAATCAGTAAAAAATAAATAATATAAGATCAATGCTGTAGCTAACTAAAAACACTTCATTAAAAAGGTGTGCTTTCAGACCCTTCATAAAAGCCTCCACTGATGGAGGCCTGCTTCAGAGATCTGGGGAGTGGGTTCTAGAGGGCCAGGCCAGCCACTTCAAACACACGGTCTCCTGAGATTTTTTGCCTAGCCTTTGGAACTGCCAGGAGGCCCTCAGTGGAAGAATGAGTGCACTGGGAGGGCAGGGCTCAGGAGGTCACTCAGGTAGACAAGACCCAAGCCATATAGGGCCTTATAGGTGAGCAAGCCTACCTTGATGATGATCCTTCATCTAACAGGCAGCCTGTGCAGGTCCTGCAGGACCAGAATCACATGACAGGACCTGTGATGGCTCATCAGCGATCTGGCCACTGCAATCTGTACCAGTTGCAGTTGGCAGAAGTTTCCTCCACTGATCCAGCAGTAAAGAGCATTACAGTAGTCTAGCCTTGATGTGAAAAACTCATGTACCAGTGCTGGCAGTTCACCAGGTAGAATTAGGGTTTAATCTGGGCAACATTCCTTAAAGCAGCAGTTCAATAGAAGTGGGCAAAAATTTGACCCTACCTTTTTTTTTCACTGTGAAAGGTTCCAGGCATCTTGCAGTTTTCTTTGGCAGTACAGTTTTCTAATTCCACAAAAAGCTGAGTATTTTATAAATGTTCTAATTGAGTTTCTTCTAAGGAAAAAAAGATCGCCACCACATTTGGCATAGAAATAGAAAATTAGAACTGGCAAAGGCTAGGATCAAAAAAGGAATAAAAGACTAATGCTGCGCAGCATAGGAGGTTCTTAGACAAATACATTTGGCAGATACTCTCATATTTTTTCTTAAATGTTGCTGAAACTAGCTTTTTTGTAAAAACATTTTTCATTGCACTGCTGCTATAAGTGGTAAAATCCACTCTGGATGACAGATGACATCTAAGCTTCAAGCATCAAACTATCGTTAAGGATGATGCCCAGATTTCTCATCCTAGTGGATGCCACCAGCTGACTAAGGCAAGGAGCAACTCCTTTCTTGACCCGGTAACAGCCACATCACAACATCTACCAGGATCAATCACCAGTGCCTCTGTCTTGTCGGGATTCAGTCGCAAACAGTTTGAGGACATTAAATCTTGGATCTTGGCTAGACATTCATTTAACACTTCCATGTCATTACTTGTCCTGGGAGCAAAGGACAAATACAACTTGTATCATCTGTAAACAGTAGAAACCAGAGACTGTAATGTCTAATGAGATCACCCAGGAGTAACATGGACACCATAAACAGCATGGTGACAAGACGAGCCTTGAGGAACTCCACTGGGCAGTAACTTTGGACAGGAGGAGAAATTCTTTATCACTACCCCATGAGAAAGGACTCCAACAATTTGATAACAGTATCAGTGAGTCCACAATACTCTATAAGGTGATCCAGAAGCACAATGTGGTCTACGGTGTCAAATGCAGAGGAGAGATCTAGGAGAAAGAGAACTGACCATTCTTCTCTATCTCTTACCCTAAGGACGTCATTTTGTACCCTGATCAACACTGTTTCGGTGCTATGCCTTACCCTAAACCCAGACTGGAATGACTCATAGATGTTAAAGGCAATGAGGTGTGCCTCGAGCTACAGAGCTGCCACTTTCTCAACAACCTTCCCCAAAAAATTGGAGGTTGGAGATAGGTCAATAATTCACCAAGCAGTAAAGGTTGAGTGATGGTTTCCATAGAAGGGCTTCACAGATGCCTCCTTCAAGGCATTGAAGAAGAACCCCTCTAAGATTGAGCACCCGACTATCTTGGTGAACACTGGACCAATGGACTTGGCACATTCTCCTAGGAGATGAGTCAGGCCCGGGTTCAATTCACAAAAGTTGGGCCACAGCTTTGAGATTAACTCAACAATCTCAGCCACCCCCATCAGCCAAACCTCACACCAAACAATAAGACTGCTTCTGCCTAATGAAGTCCTTCTACTGCAGGGCTAACCTTGCCCCACTATGGAGATCCCAGACCAAATGGAGGGCACCCTGTCTAAGAAGACCTGAGAAAACTCCTCACATAAAGTGACTTGAAAACACTCTTTTGGGTTACAGACAGGCAGGGTGAAGTAGCCTGTTCACAGTCTGAAAGAGCAAAGCTGGTCAGGTACTGTCTGCGGAAATCTTCCTGGACAGGAACTCTGCCTTCTTATGGTTCATTGCCATTTGATATTTGCCATAGTGAACTCTTAAAGTCAGCTTATCCTCCTCTGACTTGATCCTTCACCAGCAACACTCCAACTTCCGACCCTTGGTCTTCATCTACTTGAGATACCCATCAAACCACGTGGATCCCTAGGCACCATGGTTTTACAGCTGGTAGGTCATGTCAGATGAATCTGATAGATTTCTTTGACTGGATGATGAAGGAAGTAGATTGGGTGGGCCATGGATGTTGCCTTCCTCAATTTCAGCAAGGTCTTCGACACTGTCCCACATAACAGCCTGTTTAGCAAGATGGGTAATGTCAACACGGGAGACAAGGTGGTAAACTAGGTTAGGAACTGGCTAATAGACAGGAGGCAGAGGGTGGTGGTAAATGGGGTACAATCTGGGGAGAGGGGGTGACCAGTGGGGTACCTCAGGGATCAGCTCTTGGTCCAGTCCTACTCAATGTCTTCATCAGTGACATTGCAGAGGGGCTGGAAACATAGAAACATAGAAACAAAGACATTGATGGCAGATAAGGACCGCAAGGCCAATCCAGTCTGCCCATTTCTTTTTCTACCTTATAAATGTGCCATTGGTCTCTGCTCTGTCAATGGCCTGACTATTCATACTCATCTGAATTGCTCCCTTATGCCTGTCCCAGGCCTATTTGAAGCCCTGCACTGTATTCATATCCATCACTTCCTGGGGTAGGCTGTTCCATGCATCCACCACCCTTTCCGTGAAAAGGAACTTCCTCACATTACCCCTTAATCAGCCTCCCTCTAATCTCAAGCTATGTCTTCTTGTCCTGCTATTTTTCTTATACTGAAACATGTTAGACTCTTTCACCTTGTTAATGCCCTTAAAGTGTTTGAATGTTTTGATCATATCACCTCTCTCCCTTCTTTGCTCTAGGATATACATATTGATCTCTATTAATCTGTCCTCATATGTTTTCTGATACAGTCCCTGCACCATTTTGATTGCCTTTCTCTGGACTGCCTCAATTTGGTTAGTGTCCTTGTGAAGGTGTGGCCTCCAGTACTGCATCCAGTACTCCAGATGGGGCCTAACCAGTATCTTGTAAAGAGGGATTATTACCTCCCTCTTCCGACTTGTGATACCCCTTCTAATACACCCTAACATTCCCCTAGCCTTACCTACTGCTTTAGTGGTCTGCTTGGATGATTTCAGGTCATCGGTGATGATGATGCCCAAATCTCTTTCTTCCCTTGTGACTTCCAGCAACTCCCTCCCCAGTATAAGGTGGCTTCGGGGTTTCTCCTCCCTATGTGCATGATGTTGCACTTCTTTGCATTAAACCCCAGTTGCCACTCTTCCGACCATTTTGCTAGTTTATCTAGATCTCTTCTCATTCTGCCAACCCCATCTGGATCATCTACTCTGTTGCAGATCTTGGTGTCATCTGCAAACAGACAGACCTTACCCTCCAGTCTATCTGCAATGTCACTGATGAAGATACTGAAGAGGACTGGCCCCAGGACCGAGCCCTGGGGTACCCCACTTCTGAATTGCATCTCTTCTGACTGTATACCATTTACCACCACTCTGTTTTTTGCCCAACAGCCAGTTTGCCACCCAGTTGACCAACTTCTGACCCACCTCCAGCCTACCCAGTTTATTAATCAATCTTCTATGTGGAACAGTATCGAAAGCTTTGCTGAAGTCAAGGTAGGCAAAATCAACTGCTCCCCTTGGTCCACCACTCTGGTTACCCAGTCAAAGAAATCTATGAGATTAGTTTGACAGGACCTTCCTTTTGTAAACCCAGGTTGTCTTGGATCCTGTGCTCCTATGGATTCCACAGTGTTGCACTATCCTTTCCTTAAGGCGTGCCTCCATAATCTTGCCCACTACTGATTTAAGACTGACTGGTCTGTAGTTCCCTGCTTTCCTCCCTGATTCCACTTTTGTGGAGTAGGATTACATGAGCACTTCTCCAGTCTTCTGGGACCTCTCCTGTGCTCAGAGACTCAATAAACAGTTCTGATTATGGCTCTGCTTGTTCCACCCTTAGCTCCTTTAGTACCCTGGGATGTACAAATAAATTTAGTACCCTGGGATGTACAAATAAACAAAACAAAATGATGTAAGAAACCACTATGGTTCTCAAAGTAAGTGGCAGTGAAGGTTCAAGAGAAAAAGGAAGCATTCAGAAAGTACAAGGAGTCGCAGAAGGAGCAGGACAGAGAACTGTATCAGTTAAAGCAAAAGGAGCCTGGGAAGGCAGTCAGAACAGCAAAGGCCCAAACCGAGGAAAAGATAGCCAACTCAGTTAAGAAGGGGATAAAACCATTTATAGGTACATCAGGAGCGAAGGAAGACCAAGGGAGGATAGTGAGGCTTAATAAAGGGGTGGGAGGGTGAGCAGAGGAGACTGTGAAAGGCAGAGATACTAAACAAATATTTTTGCTCAGTATTTACAAATGAAGAGGGGAGGTGCATAAAACAAACAGTAGAAACACTCTGGATACAGAAGTTGATACCAGCCCATTTACAGAAGAAAGGGTTCTGAAAGAACTCTTAAAACTGAAGGTGGACAAAGCAATGGGGCCTGATGGATTCATCCCAGAATTCTAAAAGAACTAAGGGTAGAACTAGTGACACCACTGACCACCCTTTTAACAAATCATGGGAGGATGGGTGGTACCCGAGGACTGGAGGAGGGCAGATGTGATTCCCTTCACAAAAGTGGGAGCAAGGCAGAAGCAGGAAACTACAGACCTGTTAGTTTAACCTCAGTGATAGGAAAATGATGGAATCACTCTGAAGGAAAGAATTATCAGGTATCTAGAGGCCAGTGGGGCACAGGACCCTAGGCAGCATGGATTCACGCGGGAAGGTCATGCCAGACGAATCTGATAGATTTCTTTGACTGGGTGACCAAAGTAGTAGATCAGGGAGGGGCTGTGGACATGGCCTACCTAGACTTTAGCAAGGCATTTGACACAGTCCCACACAAAAGATTAACATACAAGTTAGCCAGCCTGGGAGTGGGTCCCAAGATGGCAGCCTGGGTAAAGAATTGGCTGGAGAATAGGACACAGAGAGTAATAGTAAATGGATTCCACTCAGAAGAAAGGAGGGTTACTAGTGGTGTACCGCAGGGTTCAGTATTAGGACCGGTCCTCTTCAATGTCTTTATAAGCGACATTGCAGAGGGACTGGAAGGAAAAGTGTGTCTCTTTGCAGATGACACAAAGATCTGCAACAGAGTTGATGCACAGGGTGGGGTGGAAAGGATGAGAAGGGACTTGGCAAGGTTAGAGGAATGGTCAAATGTAAGGCAGCTTAGATTCAATGCTAAGAAGTGCAAGGTAATGCACCTGGGAAACAAAAACCCATGGGAAGAGTACACAATGGGGGTGAGATACTAACAACAACAAAAATGGAAAGGGACCTGGGGATAGTCATATCAGATGACCTAAAGGTGGGCAAGCAATGTGAGAGGGCAGCAAGGAGGGTTGGGGATACTGGGATGCATAGGGAGAGGCATCACCAGTAGAAAATGGGAAGTTATTATCCCTCTGTACAGACAGCTGGTGAGATCCCATCTGAAGTACTGTGTGCAGTTCTGGAGACCCAGTCTTTGCAAAGACATAGACAGGATGGAAGCTATCCAGAGGAGGGCAACTAAAATGGTGCAGGGTCTGCACTGGAAGACATATGAAGAGTGACGAAAGGAGCTTAATATGTATAGCCTCGAGGAAAGGAGGGAGAGGGGGAACATGATAGAAACTTTCAAGTACCTCAAGGGAATCAACAAAGTCCAAGAGGGTAGCATCTTTCAAAAAAAGAGGTGTGCAAGAACAAGAGGGCACAATTCGAAGATAGAGGGGGGGTAGCTTAGAGGTAATTTAAGGAAGTATTTTTCACAGACAGGGTTGTGGATGCATGGACAGCCTTCGAGGAGGTTGTGGAGTCAAAATCAGTGGTGGAATTCAAGCATGCATGGGACAGTCATAAGGCCATTCTAGGGGGTTGGGGTAGGAAGAAGTAGGCTGCTGGTTAACTAGGATCTGCAGCTTATCCAATAGGTAGGGAAATGGGCAGACTGGGTGAGCCAAGCGGTCCTTATCTGCCATCAAATTCTATGTTTCTATGTTTCTATGTATGACATCAGGTCCCATTGCCTTGTTCACCCTGATCTTATCGAGCTCTTGTAGGACCCTTTCTTTGGTGAAGGGACTACTGCTCACCTCCCTCCTCCCGTGTCCATGATGCTGAGCTGTGGGCCCTGCCCTACTTCTCTTCAGTAAATACTAACCAGAAGTATCTATTTAGGATAGATGCCTATACATGGTCCTCCTCCTCACATGCCCCCTTATCTCCTTTGATTTTAGCAATACCCCCCCTGGAATTTCTCCTTTCATTAATGTATCTATAGAAAGTCTTGTCACCTTCTTTTACTGTCTGTGCTAGTGTTTCCTCGGTTTGGGCCTTTGCCTGCCTTACTGCCTTCCCTGCTTCCCTTAGGGAAGTTTGTTATGCCTCCCTATCTTCATCCCACTGCATTCCCTTATATTTCCTGAAGGCCAGACTTTTGGCTCTGACCTTTTCTGCTACTGTTTTTGAGAACCAAAGTGGTGACCTTCTTCTTTTGCACTTCCTTTTCTCTCTAACATAATGGGATGTTGCTTCAAGTATTGCATCTTTAATGCTTGCCCACTTTGCTGGTACTCCCTCACCTGTATTTTGTTTTTGCCAGGGCTAGCTTAACTCTGTTGGCCATCTTATCAAAGTCCGATCCTCTGAAGTCCCATATTATTGCCTTGGAAAGGGATGATTTAGTTGTTGGGGCCAAACTGAACCATGCCTTGTTATGGTCACTGAGTTGTAGTGGCCAAATTGAACCATGCCATGAGATGGTCACTGATCCCCAGGTGACCTTCTACCTGGAGATCTGTGATCCATTCCCTGTTAGTCAGTACTAGATCTAGGATAGCCCTATCTCTTGTGGGTTATTGTGCCAGTTGTTTGAGGCCCTCCCCCTGCAGGGAATCCACCATGTGTCTAGTTCTGGCAGGTGTTCCTGCTGGTATTGACCAATCTGTGTCTGGCATGTTGAAGTCTCCCATTATCAGAACCTCCCCTTTGGCTGTCATTTTTTGTATATCTTCTAACAGTAATGTGTCTATGTCTTCCTCCTGGTCTGGGGGTCTGTAAACAACCCCAATTCTTATGGCTGTCCCATTTCCTGTTTCTAGGATGACCCACAGTTCTTCTGGCTCCATATGTGTATTCTGAATTTCTGTAGCTTTGATATTTTTATTGACATACAGGGCCACTCCACCCCCCCACTCTTTGCACCTCAGTCTCTTCTGAACAGTACATAGCCAGGACTGAAGTCTCCCAAGTGTGGTTACTGGCAAACTATGTCTCGCTAATTGCTACTATGTCCAGTTTAGACTCTCTCATTATTGTCTGTAGATCTGAGATCTTGTTTCCCATACTGTGAACATTTGTGAACATGCTTTTCCACTGGCCAGATTTTGGTATGTTAGTTGTTGTGTGAGGTCTGGCATTTCACCTGTGCATCGTATGGGGACCAGGACCTTCTTCCTTACCTGGTGATGCAAATGAACTGCAAACAGATCCTGCTTTGTATACCCTCTATTGCTGTAACATCTTGCTGAGGTGGACTGAGCTGCTGCTGAATGAGTGGAAACACTGTGTTTAACTGCTGACTTTGAACCTGTTCAGAACTGCTGTTTTACTATTTCTAACAGAAGGGCTCTGTGTTTCCCTGCTTAATTACCCTGTTTAGTTCAACTCTGCTCAGCTGGTCCAGTGGCTGAGTGGTTCAGTCAGGGTTATAAATTGAGCTGCTTGCAAGCACTGGAAGATCCTGCTCTGTATGCCCTCTATTGCTGTTACATCTTGCTGAGGTGGACTGAGCTGCTGCTGAGTGAGTGGAAACACTGTGTTTAACTGCTGACTTTGAACCTGTTCAGAACTGCTGTTTTACTATTTCTAACAGAAGGGCTCTGTGTTTTCCTGCTTAATTACTCTGTTTAGTTCAACTCTGCTCAGCTGGCCCAGTGGCTGAGTGCTTCAGCCAGGGTAATAAATTGAGCTGCTCACAAGCGTGAGCGGAAAGCGCGAGCATGAGTGCAGCGGGTGCCACTCGGCAGAGGAAATAAGGAAGATATAAAGGTTATTGACATTTTAAAACTACAAATTGACACTTACATTTGTATAATCAAGTGTTAGAAACATTTTCAAGAATGAAAATGCAGAAGTGCTTAATAATGGTGGGCTGTGTACTGGGGCTGATGCTTGTGGATTCAAGTGTTTGTATCCTGGAGAATAATGCTGTGGGTAAGTTTGAGCAAGGTAGATTCAAAGATAATTTTATATATTCGAATCTTATTTGTGAATTTAGACATAATATGATGTTAAAATTAGAAGTGGTAGGGTTGTTGAACAAAAAGTCACAGTATAGAATAGGTGTTTATAGTGTACCAATTCCTAACTTATGCCCAAATATTGTATTGTCCTTTTGTATTGGGTTATTGTTAACTCTATCTGGGGATATAGAAGTAAATCCAGGTCCCATTCTGTATGGTAATCACTTAATTTGGGGGATGGGGGTCCTAAGAGTGGCACAATTTTTATATTTGTAGCTTATTTCCCAAAAAACTAGAGTTAGAAGCTTGGGTCTTAAAATATGAACCTGATATTTTGAGTTTAACAGAAACTTGCTTAAAACCTTCAGTAACTACTGTAATGGTGTCTTGGCCTTAGATGGTTATAAAATAATAAAAGACAGGGCAGGTCAAAAAAAAAGGGTGGAAGTATACTTATTTATTACAAACAAGAATTAACTGTGTCTAAACGGGGGTTAAAGGTTGATTCCCCATTAGAGTGTGAATGGTTATTGATTGAGATAAAACAAGGGAATAAGTATAAACTTAAACATTGCACTGTTTATAATCCAAAATTTGCACGTAAAGGCCTTGAAGATTTTTTATAATTTGTTTCAAATTATCAATTTAGTGGTGACTTTTTAGTTTTATGTGATTTTAATATTCATTGGGACTCCTTTGATGCTTCTAATATGGATTCCTTGTTGATGAATGCAGGTTTGTGTCAGTTAGTACAAACTTTTACACGCATCAACCTGAAGACAAAAAATCATTCAATTTTGGACTGGATTTCGACTAACAATCATACTAAAATTAATAAGATTGGAATCTTAACAGATGTTATCAGTGACCACCTGGCAATATATTGTACTTGGAAATCAAAGAAAATAAAGCCTCCCCCTTATTTGATTACCTATAGAAAGTATCCCAAAGATTTAGATGATGGATTAAAGTCTGATTTAAGAGATGTTGATTGGTCTTACTTGGATGTAATACCTTGCATAGAGTCTGCAGTAGATTACTTTACAACACAAATTTTGGAGTTACAAATTAAATTCTGTCCAATACTAACACGGAGAGTAAGGGGAACAGTGAATAAATGGATTACTCCTGAGATGTTTAATTTGATGAAACGAAGAGATCAAGCATGGAAACAATTTTGCTTGAGTAAAAGTATTAGTGATTTTCAAAGCTAATGGAAATTGAGAAATGAATGTAAGATAAAATTAAGGTTATGTAAATCTGATTATTATACAAAACAACAAGATCTAAATTTGTCAAATCCCCAAAAATCCTGGTTTTCAATCAAATCATTGGTGTCTCCTCCAATAGATGTACAATCAGGTGAGTTCCTTGTTGAAGGAGTTGCAATAAAAGATCCACAAGAAATAAGTACAACCTTTTTACAACAATTTTTGGATATGGGTCAATATAATGTAGATAAGGATGATCAGGACTTAAAGAACACAGTTATAGCATCTCAAAATGATTTAATATTTCATTTTAAAGAAATGGAGCCCGATCAGGTACTGAAAATTTTGAAGAAAATTCCTTTAAAAAATATTGGAATTGATGATATTCAGCCAAGGTTTTTGAAGTTAATATCTTCATACATTTGTAAACCTTTGACAAATATTTAATTTGTCCTTAGAAATAGGGATCTTTCCACAACAATGGAAAAAAAATGTAATAAGACCAATTTTTTAAGGGGGAAATAGTAAAGATTTGGGGAATTACTGCCCTAATTCTCTTCTCCATCCTTTAGGTAAAATTTTAGAAAAGATAACAGAGGTACAAATTAGTGATTACTTACAATTGATTGGGCTTCAGGCTCCTGAGCAGCATGGCTTTAGGAAATTTCATAGTACAGGAACTGCCTTGGCCAGGTTCACAAATCACATCAGTGAGGCTATGGAGAGGGGTGAGCTCACTGGTGCTGTTTTTGTGGACCTGTCGAAGGCATTTGACCTTGTTGACCATTGCCTGCTACTCAGGAGCCTAGCTGCCAAGGGATTATCCAGATTGTCATTAGAATGGGCGGAGAGTTATTTATCAGGTAGGGAACTACAAGTTCTTTATGAGGGTTCAGTGCCAAAGAGTAGAATTTTAGAAAAAGGGTGTACCTCAAGAGTCAATCTTGGGACCCCATTGTTTTCCATATTTGTGGATATTATACCAAGTAAAATTCTTAAGGCTAAGACAATCTTATATGCTGATGATATAATATATCATAGCTCTAATTCATTAGATAAAATTGCCCAAAATTTGACTATAGATTTTCAGAGTCCAGAAAATTGTTTGTTGGACTTAAAATTATCAGTGAATATTTCAAAAACCAAGAGTATGATATTTGCCTCTAAACAAAAGTTGGTTAAATTAGGGAAACAGAATATTTTTGGTAAAAAATGGAACTAATTTGGAGCAGGTGCAATGTTTTAGATATTTGGGAATGAATTTGGACTCAAATTTAATATTTTCAAATCATATATTGACTTTAACAAAATCAGTAAATCAAAAATTAGGGGTTTTAATCTGACTACAGAATGTGTTAACTTTACAAGCCAGGAAATATATAGCCCACAGTATACTACTTTCTCAAGTGAATTATAATTCATTTTTGTTTACTAGTTTGTCTAAACATGGTAAATAACTTAACAATGACTTTTCATAGTTTTTGTAGATTTGTTTATAGATTGTCTTATAGTACACATCATTGTACTTTATATCAAGTTTCAGGGTTTCTGCCACCTAACTTGAGTTCCATTTAGTCTCTTTGTTGTAAAATGGATAATGTATTGAGACAAAAAAGTTTCTCTTCCTTGTGTTCTCTGATATCTGTGAGGGAAGCTCTGAGAAACTTGAGATCACATTTTCTTTCTTATCTAAATTTGAAAGTCACTAAAACTAAAATGGATGATCAAGCTTTTTCTATCCAAGCACCAAAATACTGGAATGATCGTCCAATTGAATTGAAAACTATGAGTAGTCATAATTTATTCAAAAAGAAATTGAAGCATCATTTATTGAGTAGCTTGCAATGTCACTGCTATTTTAAATAATTTGTATTATATTGTTTGTCTTATATGTCATGTATTTGCATTCCTGTATTAAGTGAATGTAAAAGTTATATTTTTGTATAACATCTTGTGACTATTTTATAGTCTTGGGTTGCATATGAAAAAGGACCTTAGATCATATGTTTACCTGGTTAACAAAAGAAATAAAAACAAAACAAAACAAAAAAAAAACATGCTGAACTCTTGCTTGATCACTAGCTGAGGGGGTGGAGTGTTCTTCCCATTCAATGTATTGGGTGCTGCACCCCTCTCCCCATTTGCTAGTTTAAATATTCTGCAAAGATGCCAAATGTCTGCCCCAATGCACTGACTCCCTCCTTAGTCAGATGCAGTCCATCAAATTTAAAGAACTTTCACTGCCAAAACTCTTGCCAGTTCCCTTCAATTTTGTGTCCTTTTTCCTGGAACCAGCCCTTGAGCCACATGTTTAGCTCCCCTATCTCCCCTTCTCTGACTTTCCATCCATCTGCCCCCCCCCCAGACTGGCAGGATCTCAGAGAAGGAGATGCCAGATGAAATGGATGATAGTTTGTCACCCAGCCTTTTCAGGTGTTCCTTGGTCTCCACAACTGACTGGCTGGCAAGATCTTTAGTCCCTATGTGTACCAGGACATCAGTGTTTTCCCTGGAAGGAAAGGTCTTTCTTTTTGCAGATGACACCAAGATCTGTAACAGGGTGGATACTCCAGAAGGGGGGGAGAAAATGAGGAAGGACCTGGGGAAGCTTGAGAATTTGTCTGAGCAGTGGCAACTGAGGATTAATTCAAACAAGTGCAAAATTATGCACCTGGGGCATAGAAACCTTGGAGAGAGCTACAGGATGGGGGGGGGGCTGCTGACAGTCACCATGGAAGAAAAGGACCTGGAGGTTATTATCTCAGATGACCTGAAAATGTCAAAGCAGAGTACAAGGGCAGCAGGGAAGGCCAGTGGCATGCTGGACTGTATAGGCAGTGGTATTAATAGCAGAAGACAGAACAGAGTGATGTTGTTATATAAAACCCTGGTCAGGGCTCACATGGAGTACTGTGTTCAGTTCTGGAGGCCACACCTTCAAAAAGACATTAACAGGCTGGAGAAGGCTGAGAGAATGGTGTCTAATATGGTACATGGCTTGCACCGCAAAACTTATGAGGAGAGATTAAGGGACCTCAATATGTACTTGCTGGACGAAAGGAGGGAGAGAGGGGACATGATGGAAACATTCAAGTACCTCAAGGGCATAAACAAGGCGAAGGAGGGAGACATCTTCCAATAGAGCAGAAGTACAAGAATGAGAGGGCATGACATGAAATTAGAAGGTGGCAGGTTAAGAGTGAATGTTAGGAAGTTTTTCTTCACCAAGAAGGTGGTGGACGCATGGAATTGTCTGCCACAAGAGGTGGTGGCAGCAGGTACTGTGGTTGAATTTAAACATTAATGGGACAGGAAGAGGGGAACCACAGAGGTAAAGCAGAGGAAGGGTCAGAAGCCATAATCAAGTACAGCACTTATGGGCAGACTAGATGGGCCTAGTGGTCCTTATCTGCTGACAATTTCTATGTTTCTTTGTCTCAAGTGAGAAGACTTGGGTCATATTTGGATTGGTGCAATGACATTGAGCACCTTGGAGCAGCACTATTGTAGGCTGTCATGGCCCTGTCTGCACCAACCACACACGTAGCACCCACACCACAAAGATCCACCACCCCAAATGTCACTCTGGGTGCAATGCCCTCAATGGGCAATAATGGACCATCTCAACAGGGGAAGGCCCCAAATGAGAAATCCACCCTGCAGTGATCAGACCAGGCTATTGGATCAATCCTGAGGTCAATGATCTCAAACCCCAGTGAGAATTCCAAGTCCAAGGCATGACCGTGGTTGTGAGTCGCAGAAGCAACCAATTGTGTGAGGCCCAGTGATGTCATTATCTGAAAGAAGTCATAGCCAAAGAGTGAGTTTGTCATCAATACAGGCATTAAAGTCAACCAGAGTCAACCATCTTGGTGTCTACAACACCCTATCAGCGATGACACCCACGATTACCTTTAGGAATTCTCCCCCATGACCTGGGGGATGGTACACAAGGTGAATTCTGCAACCTGCATCTGGACCCCACACACAGCCACACATTCAGATGATGAGGTAGAACTCATTGGGTTCACATAGAAGTTCAAGCTGCATCTAAAGCAGATGGTGACATCCCCATCCCTGCATTCCCTCATCGGCCAGTGCACTACAAATTGCCCGGCCAGGACTGACACCTAATAAAAAACTGAACCTGCGTCATTCTTCAGCCACGTCTCCATGATGCAAGCCAGACCTGCCTGGGAAATCATCGTGTTTGGTTTCAGCAAGCTCTGGCGTCTGTGACTCAGTTTTGTTTCGGCTGAATTTCTGTTAGATTCGAGCAGATTTTAAGTGGGTGTGGCAGGATTTGCAGTTGCTGTAGGTATTTAAGGACAGATTTCAGTTAATTTCACGGGCTTTGTGTTTGGTTTCAGCAGGGTCTGGCTTCTGTGACTCAGTTTTGTCTGGGCTGAATTTCTGTTAGCTTGGAGCACTTTGTAAGTGGGTGTGGCTGTACTAGCCACTGCCTTGGAACTCCTTGGCTGACTGTTCTTTGACACAGCTTGTGTGGTTACTCCCATCCACCCACACCACAACTCACCCACCCCAGGGCTTGGCATTTATTTGTAGGACAAGTCCCATAGTGCCTTGCAACATTCTGCAATCTTCTACTTCCTACTGAGGAATAAAGGAACTTCCTGTCCCATAACAGGAAGGGCAGGAGCTGCTGGTTAGAACTGTGTAGGCATAGTTTGTAATATAACTTATAGATATATTTAGGTATCTTTGGTGAATATTGTCTTGCTCCTTCTACAGGTACAGTATAGTGGATACAGGGCTAGACTGGTACAATTAGTATAGATAGTACTGTATTATCTTTTGTTTCAGTAATAGGTAGTGATAGCCATAGGTAGGATTGTGGGATGCAATGGTTGTTTGGTAACGGTATGGATGAACATATTGTGGAGGCTTGGATGGTGTCCAATCTGTCACAGGCTAAGGAGGCTCGAGGATGAGGTATGGTGGTTTGGTAGAGAGCTAGAGATGATGGGGGGATTCTAGGACAGGTGTGTAGTCACCAGGGAGTAACATGAGGATACCACATGGGAGGAGCAATGAGTCGATGGAAGGGTTTGGGGGAGGGGGTGGGAGTGGGAGTGGGAGCAAACTAGACAGGAAGCCTAATGATGGAAGGTGGACTCGAGTTGAGTCTAGCAACAGAGGGGGGACTCAAGTCTGGAGGGAGGTGACCATGCATAGCAGGACAGAGGGGGTAGGAAATAGGTTTGTTGTACTATTGACATTGGTGGGGGGAAGGAGGGCAGGCTCCAGGAGGGAGCAGGAGAGGAAACAGGAGGAGATTGCAAAAATGATGGTACTCGGGAAGAGAAGGGGAAGAGGGGCAACACTGGTTGAGGGGATGATAGGGTCATTGCAGAAGTGGGAGAGGAGCTCAGGGCAGATAGGGTGAGATGAAGGATAGCGAGCGACCAGTGAAGGGGGAGGGGATAGGTCAGGGGTGGAAATGAGGGAACTGCTGCAGCGAACAGTAGAGCTTCTAATATGGGGGACTCTAGAAATGGGAACCTGGATAAAAGGGAGGGGATGAGAGCGAGGAATGAAGGGGGTGTATTGGTATTGAGGGACTCCATACTTAAGGGAATCAGATGGGGCCACAAGGGGGAATGGCATAGTTGCATATGGGTGGAGTCCATACTGGGGTTAATGGCAGACAGGGTGGGGCAGTCAATTCTAAAGTGCACAAGGAGGGGTAGGAGGAAACAGCATATAGTGGTGCATGTGGGCACGAATCACCTGGTGGGGGAGAAGGTGGAGGTTGTGAGGGAGAGGTCTGAGGGTGCGGGAAGGCTGAGCAAGGTGACATGGGAGTTGGTGGCTTTCTCAGAGGTGCTTCCCATACCCTGTGCAAGTACAGTGAGGAAAGGGAGGATTGGGTAGTTCAACACATGGTTGGGGGAGTGGTGTCAATCCGAGGGGTACAGGATAGTGGATGGATGGGGCAGAGCCTGGGATGATAATGATCTATATGCAGGAGATAGGTAGCACTTAATTGGGGAGGGTAAGGCAGTATTAAAGCAGAAGTTAAAGGGTACATAGTGACAAAGGTAGATTTAAACTAGGTGGGAGTGGCGAGTGGAAAGCTTGTAGGTGGGGATCCCAAAGAGAGGAGCCAAAGGAGCTTACCCCCCAAGCTAGCAGGGAAAGATTTGGGGAAGTTGCATGGGGGGAATAGGAAGGAGGAGGAGAAGCACGAAAAGGAATGGAAGGGGAAAGGATGAAGGGTGGTCTCACTGAATGCGAGAAGCTTGGGTAACAAATCAGCTGAATTACAAATGCTCTTGGCCATGAGGAGGGTGGTTATTGCAGCCATCATGGAAACGTGGACCACCGAGTACTGGTACTGGGATCTGGCAATCCCAGGGTATAAATTGTATAGAAAGGGCCATGGAGTGGGGAGCGGGGTTTGATGGCAATCTATGTGAGGGACAGGATCAAGTGTACAAGGGAAGAGGGGGAGGAAAGGAGAACGGAGGTAATTTGGATGCAGCTCCTGGACTCCAAGGGTAGGAAGCTGAGGTTCGGGGTGGTGTACAGGCCACCATCCCAGGCAGAGGAGCTGGACAGGAAATTAGCAAAACAAATCAGGAGGATATGCAGGAAGGGGAATGTGGTCATTGTGGGGGACTTTAATCTGCCAGCGGTTGACTGGAGCACTCCAGTCACCTCCAGTGCTAGGGAGCAGGTGCTGCTGGACGTGATCCAGGAGGGACTCCTGACTCAGCTGGTCACTGGACCTACTAGGCTAAGTAGCTCACTAGATCTGTACTGTTCAATGGTGAGGCAGTGAGGGAAATAAAGCTGGAGGACCTGCTAGCTGATTGAGATCACCAAACAGTGTGGTTTACTATCATTATGAGCAGTAAGTCAGGGGGCTCACTAACAAAGGTGGTAGACTTCAGGAGGGCGGACTTTGGGAAGATGCAGGAGATACTGAAAGGGGAACTTGAGGTCATAGGGTCAGGGATGGAAGCGGAGCAGAAATGTGACATTATTAAATGGGAGATTACAGAGGGACGGAAGCTTGCATCAAGCTACAGTGTAAGAGGAGCAGAACAAGGAAACCATGCTGGTTGAACAGTGATGTGAAGGAGGGGGAGGGCAAAGAAAGCTTGCACTCAGCGGTTCAGAAGGACGAGGAAGGAGGAGGAGGACATGGAGAAGTATGCAAGATGGTCCAAGGAAGTGACCAAGAGGGTGAAGGAAGCTAAGCCTCAAGGAAGCTAAGGTTAGCACAGGGAATTAAGGGTGAGAGGGAGAAAGACTTTTTTTAGATATGTCATAGAGAAATGGAAGCTCAGGGATAACATATTGAGGATAAAGAGGGGTTGGGAGTGGATGGAAAAGGAAGGGGAACAAGCGGAAGCACTAAAAGAATACTTTTGCTCAGTGTTGAAGCAGGAGAAGGGGGGACCACTATAACTTTGGAGTGGGAGGGTCAGGGGGGAGGTGATGGATGGAATGATTGAGGCAAGTAGAGTATTAGAGGGACTGAGGGTGCTAAAAGTGGACAAGGCACCAGGGCCAGATGGTATCCATGCCAGGGTGCTTAGGGAGATGGTGGAGGTGCTGACGGAACCACTGATGAATCTGTTCAGCACCTCCCTTTGTATAGGATGTGTGCCTCAGGACTGGAGGATGGCCCATGTGGTGCTGATACACAAGAGCGGCCCAAAGGATGAACTGGGCAATTATCAGCAGGCCAGTCTCACTTCAATAGTGGGCAAGCTTATGGAGATGATACTAAAGGACAGGCTGGTGTCATTTCTAGAGGACAATTACCTCCAGGATATGAGGAGGCATGGGTCCGTATCAGGGAAGTCCTGTCAAACTAACCTAATATATTATGACTGAGTAACAAGACAGCTGGGTAGGAGCCATGCAGTGGATGTCCGCTACTTGGATTTCAGCAAGGCCTTTGATTCAGTACCTCATGGGTGGCTTTGAGGGGGAGCTAACTGGCATGGGAGTGGAGGCAAAGATGGCAAACTGGATTACAAACTGGCTGCGTGGGAGGCTACACCTGGTGGTGGTGGTGGTGGTGAATTCTCAACACCTAGACCAGTTATGTGTGGTGTGCTACAGGGCTCACTGCTATTTGGGCTCTTCATCTCAAACATCACACATGGGGCTGGCCGATCAGCGCAGAGGTTGGATTTCCACTTGCAACGCTGGTGATCCAGGTTTGGGAACAGATCCGGATCATCAGAGGGCCAGCCGTAGGAAGAAGGATAAAGTGTCTCATGGACTGCTCTCCTTCTCTTAGGGGAAGGTGAGGAATATGTTTGATGCATGACAGACCCCTGGCCGATGCCAGGAGTACCACAGCAACTGGTGTCAGTCTGTTTCAGGAGGAGCGGTGGATGCCGGACATCATTGCACATCCCTGCCTCCCAGAAAAACAAAGAAAAATCTCTCTGGGTGCTCTAGATGACGCCACCCCGGTGCCTGGTCTCCATAGCTCCTCGCCGCTCTGCCACTGACTAAATCTCAGTTCCACAGGCATCACTACTGGCCCTGAACCCCACCCTGGGGGGGAAACCAGGGAGACAGTGTCATCTCGCCGACACCTTACCTGTCGCAGATGGTCAGGTTGTGATACTGTGGCCCCACCCTGGGGGGTAAACCAGGGAACATAAGTGGCAGATGGCGGTAATTGGGGAGTGAGACAGGTGCAGGAGTGAGGCAGATGGGAAAGCAAGCAGGGGCAAAAAGCACAGTAAATAAAGAAAAAAAAACATCACACACGGAGTGGTGAGTAGGCTAAGTCTGTTCGCAGATGATAACAAAATGAGTGCAGTAGTGGATGAGGAGGAGGGATGGAAGCAACTGCAGGGGGACTTAACCAAACTGGAGGAGTGGTCAGAGAGGTGGCAGCTGGGGTTCAATGTGAAGAATTGTAGGGTTATGCACTTCAGGACAAAGAACCCAAGGAGAGAATACTGGTTGGGGGGGAAGCTGGGGATCACTGAGGAGGAGAAGGACCTGGGGTGAAGATAACAGGGAGCATGAACAATTCTGCCCAATGCAGGAAAGTGGCAGTGAAGGCAAACAAGATGCTGGGGTGTATAGCAATGGGGTTCTCATCCAAGGGGAAGGAGGAGATCTTGCCCCTCTACAGGTCACTGGTCAGGCAGCACTTGGAGGACTGTGTGCAGTTCTGGAGGTCATACTTGAGATTGGATATCAAGTTAATGGAGGGAGTGCAGCGGAGGGCAATGAGGATGATACAGGGAATGGAGGGGAGAGACTACAAGAACAGGCTGGTGGAGCTGAATATGTACACCCTGGAGGAGAGGAGGGATGGGGGGACATGATCATAACTTTCAAGTATCTGAAGGAAATCAACAAGGATGGAGCTAACTGGGTTTTTAAATTGAGGAAGGGAAGGGATACTAGAGAGCATGGGCTAAGAATAGAGTGGGAAGATTTAGGATTAGGGGGACATTACTTCACAGAGAGAGTGATGTTGAAGTGGAACACCCTACCAGAGAGGGTGATATCATGCAAAACTGTGGGTAGCTTTGAAAGGGCATGGAACAGAGAACAGGGGAGCGTACAGGTGGTGACACTGAGAACAGCCTAAGGTGGACAAAAAGGGGAGGGGGATGGGGCAGCTGCAACTTAGAGGTGCTAGCTGCATGCTCGAGCAGATATTGATAGATCAGGAGGTCTGTTTCTGCTGGCACATTCGTATGTTCATATGTATGTTTGTATGTCCGCCATAACTGTGGCCTTGTTCCTCATCAATCTAGCGTTGCATAGGACTGCTTGAAAGGGACTGGTTGGGAATGCAGGCCCACCGGCTACCTGCCTACTCAGTCTGGTAGAAACCCTGGGGATGGGGACTAAACACATCTAGCCTCTTTCCAGGACCTGATTTACACCAGGGTACCTCCTGCACCTAACCACCTCAAAGCTGCTCACCCCCCACTGTACCACCAGCACTCTGCAGCCAGCCCACTTGTCCACTGCCAATATTAACTTCCTGACAGTGCCTTACCACTGCAGCAGGAAGGGGGAGGTCAGTGAAGGGGTGAAGATCACATAGCAGAGATGCTGAATAGGTGACATGAGGGGATCTGAAGCCAAGGCACATACTACAGTTGTTCCTCAATTCTTAAAATACCCCACTTACATTGCTCCACCCTAAAATAAAACCTAATCAATTCCCAAATCAGCAAATCCCCATATAATCTAAATCCCTACCCATGCACCCATCATTCTCCCACTTTCATTACATAGCCTATATTTCTAATAACATTTGTATCAACAATTAAACACTACCTACAATCTCTCACACCACTCCCTCACAGTGAACCTTACCAACAAATTGAAATATTAAAACATATAACTTAGAAAGAATCCTTATTTATAGATTGCAGAGGACAATATCCAAAAACAGTCACAAAAATGAATATGGCTCTAATCAAAGCAATGTCCAGAGTTAAATGAAGACAGAGCATAGCAATGCTCTCACCACTGCTCAAGAAGAAGCTCAAAACCAGAAATGAATGGGTCTTGACAACAAGAAAGTGCTCTCACCACTTTCTTCTGGCAGTTTTTAAGTTAAGGCAGCAAACTGCAACACAATAACCCCAATTGCTCCCAATAAAGTTGAGCTCTCATAGCCACTCTGTGGAATGATCGATACATGGAGAAGTACTTCCAGCCAGTAAAAAGATCACCAGAAAGGGGGTCCGCAGCAGAAGTGCCACTGCCGCAATCATGAAGGCCACAAATGTTCCTCAGGCCACAGTCCTTCCATGGGCTCCACACAGGCCACACAACAGGCTTACAGCAGGATCCAGTTTTGTAGGTCAAAAATGCAACAGATGAAATTCAAGCTAAACAGCCCTGCAATGTTCTGTCCCCCCAGGGTCTGTTGCAGGCAAATGGATGATAGCTCTACTCCTCCTCAGCCAAACACGATGTCCCTAGGGCCAACCTAGCCCCACGTAGAAAACCAAAGCCCGATCTGATGTTCCACAACTGCCAGAAACTCACAGCTCCACAGCCAGCTCAGGCACATGAAGATGCTGCGGTTCATGCTCTCCACTCTGAAATGTCTTCCTCTTGCAACCGCTTGCTCACAGTTGGTTCCTAGCAAAATTGCCCTTCTTCACTTCACTCCCAGTTCTGGTTTCTAGTTATCTGTCATCACTTGTAAGCAACGCTAGAAAGTAGTACTAAATTTGAAATAATTAAAGGTCCTCTGCAATACGTTGACAAAGGATTATACAAATAATAAAACTAACTTCTAATATAACTCACTGAGTCCAGAAGCAAACTTAGACATGGCCATTGATTTAATGTCTGCTAATCAACTAAATGAAAGTATGAAAAATGTTGAAAAGAAAGTAGCCGCATTTTACCAGATGTCAATCTGTTATTGTCTTTACAGGAGGGTGATGATTAATATGTCACTGAGCCTGCTAAGGGGGGGGGGCTGTGAAATTACTTGAGGTAATGTGAAAACCAACAGGAGTGATTTGCAAACTAAAAGTGTATTTTGCCTGAATGAAGTTAAAAACTACCCTCCAAGCCCACAAATCCTCAGCGTCTGTACCCCCTGCTGTTTTGTCTCCTGTGCCCCTGCCTTTTGTCCTCGCTCCAAACTTAATTGCCTGCTCTCTCACTCTCTCCCCAGATTTCTCCCGCCCCTGAACAGGGCACTATGCTGCTAGCGAGAGTGTTGTGGCTCTCACCTTAAGCCGCAGCTGCTGCTCCTTCTTTCCTCCCCCACTGACAAAGCTGCCCCCTCCATCTAGAAGGTAACCTCCTGTCACCAGGCTACTTCAGCTTCTCCAACTGGCTTCTGGAAGGTCCAGCACTGCAGCAGCTGATTGGCTGTTTTTTCTGCTCTGGCCAATTGGGGTTGCTCGGGCTTCTGCGTTTGAATTTCAGGACTGCTTCTTTTGAAAATATCACTGCCTTTTCTCTACCTTATATATAATTACCTGTAAACTGGTCAGGCTAAATGTTTCACCCGCCTCACTCCCCCACCTATGGCACTCTTTAAATACTTTCCCTTGGTCCGTCCATCACAAGCTTTTATTAGTTGCCTCCTCCTTAAAGTGACACTTCTTGAATCAACCCAAATTTACTTGCTGTAGTGAGTTCATTGTACATTCCTAAAACACTGCTGATCCTCATCTCATCAAGGGCTGCCTATTTCTTAGCCTAACCCAAAAATGAACTCTATCCTGATCCTTCTGGTGCAGTCCTCAATGACTGGTCTGCTGCTGGCCACTGATTTCAGTGCATCGATCCTGGCTATTGAACAGCAATGCTTAAACTCCGGTACTCCTACTAATTCGCCTCTGCAACCTAGTACTCCTTTAATCGTGGCTAGATATGAGTTCACCTCATTGGCCTCTGCAACACTGACATTTCAATCAAATATTGAGCACCACCAACTTGGACATTATGTCCACTCCAGTACCACACAGTCCCTTTACTGGTTCACCCGTTCTGTTCTCCTACTCCCCCTCCTTCTCCTAGCCCTCCTTGCAGGGCAGACGTAGAGATCAATCCAGGTCCTGCAAACATGCCCATTGACCATGCAAATGCTACGAGGGCAGGAAAAACTGGCATCCAAATTGCTCACCTTAACATGTGTAGCCTCCCATTGAAATTCACTGACATTGAGGCCTGGATGGCTATATTCAAGCTGCATGTCCTTGGTCTCTCTGAGACATGGTTCAAGTCATCCCGTGATGATGCCTCATACATAATCCAGGGCTTCTCCCTTCTTTGGCATGACAGTCCGGGTAGAAAGAAGAGTGGGGGCATTGCTCTGTATGTGCAGAATCACATCACTGCTACCAAAATTGGCAACTCAGCCCCCATCTCCGCTGGTGAATGGATCATTACTAAATTAACCCTTGGTGAGTCAAAGAAACTCTATGTAGGCTGCTGATACAACCCCCCATTAGCTGGCATGCTAGGACTATCAAGAGTTCTCTCTGGACTAGCAAGTTTATTGCCATCAAGAGATACCATACTGCTCGGGGACTTTAACCTCAACTGGACTGCAGCACCCAAACCTGACTATGCCACCATATTAAAGTACCACAGCCTGGAGAAAGTCATCTTCTCCACCACCAGATACAACCTCTGCACCCAAAATCACACAATCCTTGACTGAATAGTCACTAATTGAGCAGATCTAGTCCTCCCAGCAGGCAGTATGTCTCACTCAATTAGTGATCATGCCCCCACATACATCGTACTGAACACCAAAACTGCTTGCCCTCCCCCCAAACTTCTGTCCTCCAGGAAATTCACTAGCCATAACCAAGACTCTGTCATATGGGATGCAAGGTCCATGAATTGGTCATCCCTCTACCAGCTCGACAGTGTTTCTGCTGCGGTTTCTCTCTTTATTGATACCCCTCGAAAGCTCCAAGATAAAAACTTCCCCATCACTACCAGAAGGGTTAGAGGTTGCTGTACATGTTGGTTATCAAAGGAGCTGTTGGCTCAAATGACAGACATGGATGTCAAGTGGAAGGCCTACAAGACATCCCCATCCCTGCAGCTGTGGAATGCCTTTAGGCAGCAGCGCAACTCATGCAAACAGGAGGCCAAGTTACAAAATCGCAAATATTTTGTCAACCTTCAGAAAGACACACTGGGAAATCCTTGCAACTTCTTGGCCTCAGTCGGATCCCCAATGAATCCCAGGCCCAGCAAACAAATAACACAACTCTCATCCCCCACTGGACCCATTTACGACCCAGCTAGGATCGCTGACATGTTCAACTCAATGTTCACTGAGCTTATGCCTTATCTAAATAAGCTCCATTCTCAGCCACCTTCAGGCCAGACCAGGAATGCTCACAGCTCCCCCTCAGGTACAATTTCTGCTCTTCCATCCAGAGGAAGCCCAGGCAGCAATGGGCTGTACCCTGCCTTCATGAAACTCATATCTCTGGCTTTTGTCAAGCCATTACCCTTCATATTCTATCTTGCACTATCATCATCATTGGTGCCTGAATCCTGGAAGCATGCAAAAGTTGTTCCAATTTTTAAAGCAGGTGACCCCCTTGCCCTTGAGAATTACAGACCTATCTCCTTTCTACCCCATCTGAGGAAGTTACTGGAAAAAGTCATTCACTTCCAGCTACTGTATCGGAACATCTTGACAAATATAATCATCTGTGTCCCCTCAAGCATGGCTTCCACAAACACTATAGTACATCCTCTGTGCTGGCACTGTTCTCTAATTATGCCCTCAGGGACATGGACTTGGGGAAGGCTACAGAGGCAGTCTTTGTTGATTTGTCTAAGGCCTTTGACCTTGTAGACTACCACCTTCTCCACACCACCCTTCTGCAATTTGGCAGCTCCTCCGGAACTGCTGATTGGTTCCAAAGTTATCTCACCAACAGGTCCCAATCTGTACTCATAGGCAAAGGCACCTCTGCTACACTTTCCATACACACTGGAGTCCCCCAGGGCTCAATCCTTGTCCCTCTTCTCTTTTCTTTGTTTATTAATGCCCTCCCTGCTGACAGCATAAGTTGCAATGCACGCCTCTATGTGGATGACTTAAGTTTTATGCCACGGTGACAAATCCCTTGAATCCACCTCCTCCACCCTCACTCTTAACTATGGTGTTGCCCAAAACTTGTTCTTTTCCAGTAAACTCCTTGTCAATGAGAAAAAAATGAAAGCCATCTTCTTTGGCTCCAAGCCTTTCCTGGCCAAGGCTGCAAATTCTAACTCTTCCCTCACAGTACTTATGCCAGCTGGCTCCAACCCAGAAACAATCTTCTCCTTCAAGTATCTAGGGGTTACCCTTGACCCCTCACTGACCTACAAGGAGCATATAAATCTCACTGTGAAAAAAAAATCACCTAAAGCTAGGTGCTGCTCACCGCATAAACAAATTACTATCCCCCGAGGCTCTCCTAGCCATTGCTCTAGGTAACCTTCTTCCCCTCCTCAACTACTGCTCCCCCACCTACTCCTATGCATCCTCAACACTGCACTCACACCTCAGCACTACATACAATTCCATCTGTCGCTTTGCTCTTCAAGCCCCCTTTTCTACCCACCACTGCACACTCTATCAATCCCTAAGATGGCTTCCTCTTCAGGTGTGCTTTGACTATGCCACGGGATGCCTTATTGACAACTTCCTTAGGAGAAACCAGTTGGGGGTCACGTGATGGCAGCCTGAGCTAAAGCAACAGTTCCCTGGAGCTCCGTTCTCTACTCCCTGGTTTAAGCTTAATAATAGAATTTAAAGGCGAAACTCACCTCATCAGAGAAACTAAGCAGCAACGCAATCGTGGTCCAAAGTGGGAGACCGAGTTTTGAATGGAGGTTTATATGAAAAAAGCATTACCGGGACGATCCCCACTGCTTACTCCGGAGAAAGACAAGGCCGCAAAATGACCTAGACAACAAGCCCTGAATTTACCGAAAATGCCAGCAGCAACAACGGCACTCTTGGAGGAAAAGTTCCTTGAAATAATGCAGCCGCTTCAGATAGCAATTACCACTATCACCGAAGACCTACAAACAATTAAAAATTCAGTAGACTCCTTAACAAGGCGAGTCGGGGATTCGGAGACCAGACTTACGTCGCTGGAAAAAAGACAAGATAAGACTGATCTGGGTTCAGCTATAGTAGGAAGCAGATTGAAGAAAACTGAGGAGAAGATAGAGGATCTTGAGGGACGCAGCAGATGGAACAATTTGGTAGCTATTGGCATCCCCAAGAAAGAGGAAGGGAATGCACCAATTTTATTCATGCAGAGGTTCTGCGCCAAAATAGCCAGCCCCCCTCAAATGGAGGAGAGTATGTAATCGAGAGGGCCCACCGAGCCCTGCATCCTCCGCCGGCTCCTGGTCAGCCTCCTAGGCCAATGATTATTAAGCTCCTAAATTATATCGACAGGCAGCATATACTTAACAAGGTGAAAGAAATCCGTGAAGTAACCTGGAAGGGCAAGAAAATACGAATTGTGCAGGATCTTCCCCACTCAGTGAGACTGAGGAGACAAGAACTCCATCCGTTGGTGTCCAAACTAATAGCTGCCACAAAGCAGTTCAGGGTTAAATACCCCACAATCCTGGTGGTCAAAAATGAAGACAAGTGGATCTCCTACGATTCTCCAATGCAAGCTCAGCAAGGCCTAAAAAGAACTTTTCCCGGATCTATTTAAATAAGGCAAATCTGCATACAACAACACTGACGCAAGTACCTGCTAATAATAAGTTCTCTCCCTGAATGCGCACTAATGGAACTTTAAAAATCGTAGCAGCTACATCACGACACTGAATGGGTGCAATTCAAAAGAAAGAAATGACTGTTCATGAAGAGTCCTTATGTGACCTTTACAACCTCCCGAGAGCGTGCCCTTGCCCAAATGGAGCTGCAATTGTGATGCCTATAGGAGTATCAGCAATGGGGGGACACTACTGACATGTCTAGAGACCTGTGAGCTATACCACCTTAGTATAGCCTGTTCATGCTTACTGCATATCCTGAGACGCATGCCGTTTTTTGCATCCTCCTGGCTCTGCGGCTCGAAACATGGAACAAGTCATAAATTGGAAGAAGCCAAACCAAAGACAGCATATAGAACTGCAGCCTTTATAGTAATTATTACTGCACTCACATTTTGTTATGCCAAAGCAGCTTGTCATATTGCTTTATAGTCGCAAGGGCTAGCGCTATTTGACTGTTCGACACAATGCATTGGTTCAGAACTCAGCGCGACTATTAATACGGATCTAAGCTTTTGCGTGACAGTGCTTGGCTAAGTACCTTTAAATTGCAGCTTCTCCTAATCAGACAGCCTCTACTTTTAATTATACCCCACTGCTAAACTCGTACCAGGAGACCTATTGCACATTATGGGCTACAGTTGGACCGTACAACATAAGACATGGAACAAGCCTGTATTGAGCTTGACCTCGTAGTTTTGCAAGTTTTAAGAAGGCATTAACGTTAACATGCCGCTTAAAGCACAACATCCTAGTATATAGGAATAGTAGAGTCACTAAATTTATCTCTTTTCTAGGTGTAGAGCTATTACAGCTAGTCAAAATTTGGTAGCATGGACATACTACTTACCTAAAGCTGATTTCATACATATTAAGCTCTTAGAAACAAGTAGAGAGGATGAGAATGGTATATAGTTATTGGATGCTATTATCCTTTGATAATTAATATTAATGGTCATAGATTATAATAGGTGCGTGCCAAATGTAGAAAAACATTGAGAATTCAAGCACCTGTTTGCAATATAAACAATTTTTTTTTCTTTCTTTCTTTCTTCTTTTTTAGAACACTTGCTAACGGTTGGGTTGGGGGGGGGTCCGGGGAACAAAGTTGTCAGATTTGGGTCTGCTCATGTAAAAATCATGTGGCACACTAAGTTTAGGAGCACAGTGAGTTTGAACTGGGGGTGTTATGATAAACAGAGTGTTATAGTTTATAAGTATAATAGACATAGAGAGTTGGGTATTGGCATGGTTATGTTGGGAGGGGAAGGACTACACACGGTCTGTGCTTAAGCTCTAAAAATTTACCAGGTTGCATCTTAACTTTCCACGTTCTTTCAATGGCCTGGAGTATAGAACTTAGATTGTACCTCCTAATGGGCATATCTGCCCAGTCACCTACTTCTACCTTTATATTATTACCCTAGAAAATAAGTAATAACTGCCATTTTGTGAGCTGGAATGTAAAAGGAGCCAAGGATAGGGTCAAAAGACAGGTTATTTTAAAACACTTACAGCTGCTGCAAGCACAAGTAGTCTTTTTAAAGGAAACACACCTGAAAAGGGAGGATACACTCCTTTTCAAAAAACTATGGGTCGGCCAGGTATTCGGAGCAGGAACGTCCACAAGCAAAGGAGGGGTAGTGATTCTATTGGCTAGGAATGTTCCATTTAAACTGACTCAGGAAACATGGGATCCAGGGGGTAGGTATATAATAATACATGGATCTCTGGAGTCCTGTCCGGTCCTCCTTGGATCCATATACGGTCCAAATAATGATTCTCCTTTTTTTGTGAATTTATTAAACACCATAGTAACTAACCCACCTAAACTTACAATACTGGTTGGGGACTGGAATTTAGTTCTCCAGATGGATCTCGACAGGTCTGATCATATGCGATGAGACCTGTCTCCAGCGCAGAGAGCATTGAAAGAACTTATGTGTAGTGCTGCACTAGTTGATGTGTGGAGAGTTCTCAACCCCTCCGAAAGGCAATACACCTTCTTTTCTGCAGCACATAAAACATATTCCCGAATTGATTATTTACTCATAAGCTCCTATGCAATCCCTGGGGTCACGCAAGCAGGAATCTCAGCCAGGGTTCTGTCAGACCATGCTCCGGTCGACATGGAATTTTGGTTAGGGGCAGGAGGCAAGTGTTCCCCACAGTGGCGTTTGAATAACCAATTATTAAAAGACTCAGCCTCTTTTGAACATATTATAGAGCACATTGCCTTCTTCCTTAATTGCAACCAGGGGACAGTAGATAAATATGACTTAATTTGGGCAGCCTTAAAATGCTCCTTGAGAGGTGAATTCATTAAAATGGCTTCTAAAAGGGTCAAGCATCAAAGGGCTCAGCTAGATGCTTTATTAACATCTATTAAAAATATAGAATACAGTCTATCCCGTATCTCCCCAGCAAAGACATGGACCAGATTATACCAGTTGCAGGCCCAGTATGCAGGTTTACTATCTCAGAGGGCTGAGCTATCTCTACACAGAACCAAACTAAAATATCTGGATATGGGGAGAGAAGGCAAGCAAGTTGCTTGCGATGCGTATTCGCCAAGTAGAGGCCTCGCAATTTATTGCCGGAATTTATTCTGAATAAAATGGCAAAGTCTGTACCGACCCCCAAGAAATGGTGGAAATGTTTGGTTCTTATTATCAAGACCTATATTCAGTGCCCCCATCCTCGCAGCCCACTGAACTAGACATAAATTCCTATCTTAGGTCCGTGAATCTGCCTAAGGTCTCTGCCACAGACGCAGCCCTTTTGAGTGCCCCAGTCACCTTAGGAGAAATCCAGAAGGCCATCCAACAGCTAACTTTGGGCAAATCCCCCGGACCAGATGGTCTGTCTAGTAACTTTTATAAAACTTGCCAAGCTACTATAGCACCAGTGCTAAAGGATCTCTTCACTTACTGGTTTAATAATGGGATATCAGATTCCAGTTTTCAAGAGGCTGTGATATCCTTAATTTTAAAGCCCCGGGAAGGATCCACAAAACCTCAACAGTTACCGTCCTATATCTTTATTAAACACAGACATAAAAATATTGGCCAAAGTAATGGCAAATAGACTCACTGAAATTATAGATAATTTAATAGGACGCGAGCAGGTCGGATTTATGGCAGGAAGGTCATCCCAAGATCATGTGAGAAAGTTATTGCATCTCATTGCGACTGTTAGAGATTCCAACTTACCTATGGTGCTGATCTCACTAGATGCCAAAAAGGCATTTGACAGAGTCTCCTGGGATTTTTTGTTCGCTACTTTAACATCTTTTGGTTTTCCGAAAGATTTTATTAAATGGATCAGAGTCCTATACTCCTGTCTCTCGGCCAGAGTAAAATGTAACAGTTTACTATCTTCCCCGTTTAAACTAGCTCGGGGTACTAGGCAAGGATGCCCTCTCTCTCCACTACTATTCAATATATACCTAGAGCCCTTGCTTCTCAGAATGGCGGGTAATACTAATATTAAAGGAATCCAAGTGGGAGAAGTAAGGTATGCTCTTTCGGTTTATGCGGATGACATTTTACTACACTTAGAGAGCCCAGGTATCTCAGTCCCTGCTGTCCTAGAGGAAATTGAGGAGTACTCTAAAATATCCTATTATAAGCTCAATCGAGATAAAATGAAGGTGATACCCCTGAATCATAGAGTGAATAAAGCGGAATTATCCCCTCTAGGCCTTGCCTGGGAAACAAAGTCCATAGTTTACCTAGGAATCAAGATCTTTAGGAATCTTAGAACAATAATGCGAAACAATATTGATAACCTAACTAAAATAATAACTAAGGACCTGGAGAGGTGGTGGCTACTTCCTATTTCGTTATGAGGTAGACTAAGTATAATTAAAATGAATCTGTTGCCTAGGATATTATATCCTCTAGGAATGTTGGGTACGTACCTCCCCAAAGTATGGTTTTCCAGGTTGCAATGTATGCTAAACTCCTTCTTGTGGAACAAGAAGAGTATTCTGAATCTTATTTAAAACTGACAGCCCCAAATTAAGGGGGTCTTGCAGCCCCCTCTTTCTTTTTATACTATATTGCACAACACATGAGTAAGTTGTTTTTCTGGCATGAAGAGACAGATCGTATAGCTTATTCTCCTCTGTGGCTATCTATTGAAAGATACCTGGCATCCCGAGAGAAATGCTCTTTGCGAGCCCTTCTATATGTCTCCCCATCCTAAATCCCCAAGCCTCTCAGAAATAATCCCATGGGTTGGTCAATGAAGGCCTCTCACCAGGCCCAAATATATCTCGCAGTTAAATGGTGCCAGTCCTCTGACCAGCCAATTATCGATAATCTGCATTTCAAGATTGGTGGTACACCCAATACCCCATACCGTTTGGCCTTAGCTGAATCAATGTAAAGTCTCGGAGATGTGGACAGGCAGGAAATTGATTCCCTTTGCTCAGTTACAAGAATCTGTTAGCGCAATAGGTAATGAAACCTTTAAATACCTTCAAGTTAGTAAGGCCCTCACCTCGTTCTCCTGGCTTGCCCCATTAACAGATCCAGGGGGAAAGAGATCTAGTCACACTCCTGCAGGTTGCCTCCCAACCACACAAAGTCTCTAATCTATACAAAACTCTTCAGGATTGGGACCATAGATTACCATCTGGAACTTGCCCCTACTGGGTAAGAGAATTAGGTATTCCTGAAGATGTTAATCTATGGAAGAAACTTTGGATATCAATGTATAAATTTATTAAACAAGATAGACTCAGATTAGTCCATTATAATATCATGCACAATATTTATTTGACACCAGTCAAGCTCTTTAGATATGGATCCTTAGTTGTATCAACATGCAATAAGTGTAAGAATGAAACTGGTTCACTCTATCACATGTTATGGCTGTGTCCACATATAAAGACATTCTGGCAATCCATTAGTAGATCATTGGACCCTATCCTTGGCTTGAGAGATTTATTTACGCCTGAAGTTTGTCTCATAAACTATTTCCCAGCTGGCACTCCAAAAGGCAGGAAAGCGCATATGACACTTATCACAGCAACAGCCAAATTAACAATAATGAGACACTGGACTGATGAGAAGCCCCCTACAATCTTGGAATAGTACAGGGAGAGCGTCTTGGCATTACAACTGGAAAGACATATTGCACTTATACAAGATAGAGTCAAAACTTTTACTTCTTTATGGGGAAGTTTAGAGGCCATCCTGACGATATGGAAACCCTAATGAAAATGGGATTTCATTAATGTTGCACCTCAGTGTACAGTAACTGTGTGTAGTCAGGGGAGGGGAGGGAGAAGGATTGTTTTGTGTTGAAAGGTTCGCACCTGATGTTTCACCTGTACTGGACTGTCTGATGTATCTAACTTGGAGCTGAAAAACTAATAAAGCCTTGTTAAATTAAAAAAAAAGAGAAGACATATGAAGAAAAAAAAAAAGGAGAAACCAGTTGCCCCCCTATGCCTCGCTACTTACTGGCAGGTGGCTGCTAACACCTTTAGGGCCTCCTCTGTTCCGCCCCTGGAAGTTCCCCGGGGTCACCTCGGTCATGGGCAGCAAAGCATTCCTCTGTTGAGGCTCCCTCCCTCTGGAATCAACTCCCATCTACCATTCACCTAGCCACATCCTACCAGTCCTTCAAAACAAGCCTGAGAGCCTGGCTCCTGACAGAGTCCACCTGTAATTGCTCTCTAGTCAATGCTGGGATCTGCACACCACCCTTATCTTTCCCAGGGCACTTCGCAATACTACCTCCTCCACAATCCCCTCTGACTTTCTAATGCCTATTTGTCTGGCTAGGCCTCAGCAATGCAGTCTTGTGGTCCCTGTTATCTGCATCATCTTAACCCCCTGTATCTCATACTAAAATGGCCTTTGCTTTTTAGCATAATTTTTACTTCTGCCCTTGACATGCCCTGCATATAACTTACTACTGCTTAACTCTAACTACTATATTTCCAGTGTTGTCTTAGCCCTCCCCTGGCTATTGCTGTATATTATGTCTGCTCTACTTATTTTTAGCCTGTGCTTTCTGCCTGTTGCCATATGTAAAGACTGTAATATTTATTTTGTGTTTATACCACCAACACGTGGAATTGTACCTATGGATTATGTGTACACCTTTTTGATGCCTGCCTTATATTATATGATGTTTTGTTTGTTGCTTCTGCCACTCTGTGGTCTGTGTTGTGATTAAAAATGGTCCCTTGGATCAGCTCACTTACCCGTTTACCAAAAACATAAATTAAATAAGTAAAACTGCACTATTAAAGTATAAGAGATGAAGCTGAAAGATGATATCAACAAGGTTTATGAGCAAAGCAATAAAAGTATCTGTAAGAGCATGTCTGCAGCTGAACTGGCTGCATTGAGAGAACTGCAAAATTTGCCTGAAATTAAGACCCAATCAAAAGCTATTCTCCACCTCAGCAATACATGCTTAGTGGCTAAATACCTGCAGATTTAATTCCATCAACCCTGCTGTGTACTACTAGCTTGGAGAGACTGCTGTACTTCAGGTATAGTGGGACCTTTCCTCAGACTGTGATTTGACAGTGTGTGGGGGCTTGGCTGAGTCAGCAGCCAGTAATGGACCTGAGGGGGTTGGGCATCTCGCATAAAATGCCCACGCTGCTCACAACCATCAAAGCGAGCTTACCTGAAGCTATTCTCCACCTCAGCAATATGTGCTTAGTAGCCGAAGACCTGCAGATTTAATTCCATCAACCCTGCTGTGTACTACTAGCTTGGAGAGACTGCTGTTACTTCAGATACATTGGGACCTTTCCTCAGACTGTGATTTGCCAGTGTATGGGGGCTCGGCTGTGTCCATAGCCGGTAATGGACCTGAGGGGGCTGATCATCTCGCATAAAATGCCCGTGCCACTCATAAGCACAAGCGTTTGAGTGGTGTGAGCGCCACTCGGAAAGGGAAAGCTGTTGGCTACCTTACCTCATAAGTGAATACTTGTTTATACATCATTTAAAATTTGAAACAAATTGTAATTAATTTTAGATCTGAATATGGCTCAATGGTATGTAAACACTTTCCTGATTCTAGGCTTTTTCACTATATTGATATGTTTGGAAAACTTAAGCTCAAGATCAGAGGGAAATTTATCTGCTGGGTGGGATATGCCTAGGCTGGCTATATACACAAATGCTTAATGTATCAAATGGGGGAGGCTTATAGACAAGAGAATTATCGGATGGGCTTCAACAAACTTTCCCCCCCAAAAAAAAACTTTATCAGCTGCTATGTTCATCTCTTGGTCTGTGTTTCATGGGGGCAGAATGGTAAAATGATTAAGGCCAGGAACTTTTTTAAGGATAAAGAACAGTAAAATTACTCATTTTTATGTTGGTGCACTTGCTCAGCAAACACCTTACCATAGTGCAGATTTGGAGGCGCGGTCACTGTAGGGTGAATGCAGGGCTTGCATCAGTAGGTGCGTCCCTCATTCCCCAATCAGTCTGCATGCCAGCACCACACCATGCATACATAATGTGGTTAGCACATCTAAGGAAAGGTCTGCTGCAATCTGAGCAAAGCTTGTCAGATGCAGTGGACTTCCCGATGTGCTCGGCCACATTGTATACATGGCAGCCGACACAACTGCCAACTTCCGGGGTGCCCATTTCCCCTGCAGGCTTAGCGTGGCCCCAATGTATGTGCCTGCCGGGTAGCCCACTCCCCATCGGCATAAAGCACCCCCCCATTTGTTATATTCCAAGGGGGGTGCCCAATCCCCTTCAGCTCTTGCCCCCCCGCTTTCCTTGTATGCCGACGGGTGTGCCCAATCCCTGTTGGCATAAATTAAGCCCCCCTTATGTTGTGTGCTGATGAGAGTGCCCAATCTCCCGTCAGCTGCAGCACTCCCCCATACAGTTAGGTGGCATGCTGAGAGCCCACCCCAGCTTTCCAAATACCCTGTAAAAAAAGGTTCAGTGATGTCTTTTTTACCCTTTGAACAAAAACGGTCCTCACCATCTCCTGCCCCCACTCCCGCAACCCACACCCACCTCTGTGCACCCTGCCTCCCCACCCTCCCACCCCATGCTTACCTCTGAGTCTGGCGATGACCTTGGTGGACCGGGAACACGCCTGCACTCTTCAAAGCAGACCGCAAACTGAGGAAATGCCGTAAGCTGTATAATGGAATAAATAGGGTTTTTTCAACTTTGATGCATATCTCAGACATTTTTTGGACTTTTAGCACCAAATTTTCAACGTGGGGTTTTTGGAACCCCTCCTTATGAATTCTTGCACTGTCATGGCATTATTCGGTCCAGAAAGGTGATTTCTCAGTCACTGCGCAGAATCACCTTTCAGGAGCAAGGAATGAAAAGACAGTGGCAATGTCCATGAGGGGGGCTCTCAAAAAGCCTGTGTTGCAAATTTGGTGGGAAAAATCAAAAAAATGACTGTTTTATGAGCGTGCATTGCGCAGTTGTTACGCGCACTTGTAACTTAGTGAATTTGCAATATTTGTTCAACATCGGCAGTTTTACACACCTTCTTATGAACTGTACAGCTGTCATTTTTCACATCCTGCCCAAAATGTGTTTTCGCACTTCTGGCACAGAACAGCACGATTGATGTGGGAAATCAGTGTTTGATACAAATTACAAAAATAACAGTTACACTGTTCATGAGCAGAGGTTCTAAAATGCCTATGCTGAAAATTTGGTTATGATACTCCATAACATGACTGTGTTACGAGCGTGCATTGCGCAGTTTGCATGCACGCTCATAAGTTCGCAAATTTATATTTTCACTCTAGATTTTCAGCATTGCCATTGTTCTACACCTCCTTATGAACAGTACAGCTGTCATTTTTTACATCCTGACCAAAATGCATTTTCACAGTTCCGGTGCAGAATAGCGTGGTCACTGTGGAAAGTCCTTGTTTGAGACACATTATGAAAATGACAGTGACACTGTTCATTAGCACAGGTCCTAAAATGCTTATGTTGAAAACTTGGGTCTGAAAGTCCATAAAATTAGTGTTTTATGAGCGTGCATTGTGCACTTTGCATGCACGCGCGTGACTTCATGCATTTGTAATATTTTCACTCCAGATGTTCAAAATTGGCATTTTTTCACACCTCCTTATGAACAATACAGCTGTCATTTTTCATAACCTGGCTGAAATTTGTTTTCGCATGTCTGGTGCAGAATTGCACGGTCGCTGTGCAGAATCAATTTTTGGAACAGTTTGAGGAAATGATGATGACACTGTTCATGAGCAGAGATCCTAAAATGCCTATGTTGAAAATTTGGTGCCGAAAGTTCATAAAAGTGCTGCAAGCGTGTGTTGTGCAGTTTCCACGCAGCCTTGTAACTTCGTAAATTTGCAATATTTTCATGCCAGATTTTCATCACTGGCATTTATGCACACCTCCTTATCAATAGTACAGCTGCCATTTTTCACAGCCTGCCCAAACCGCGTTTCTGCAACTGTGGTGCACAATGGCTTGCTCGCTGTGGGAAATCACTTTTTGGGACACATTAACAAAATCACAGTGCTACTGTTCATGAGGGGAGGTTCAAAAATACTTATGTTGAAAATGTGCCTAAGAAACTCTCACAAATAACTGGGTTGCGGACGTCTGTTACGCAGTTTGTATGCATGTTCATTGCTTCATCAATATTTTATATTGCCTCTCCAGATTTTCAACGTTGCAGTTTTTTACACCTTCTCATGAACAATACAGTTGTCATTCTCCACATCCTGCCCAAAACTGTTTTTTCAATCTCTGTCACTAAATGGCACAGCCGTTTTGCAAAACCACATTTCATCTAACAAAGTGATTGTGCCGCTTTTCATGCGGTGGCCTGACAAGCAGCCCATGTTGAAAATGTGGAGTGAAACTACCACTACATGCCTACAGTGTTAGGGTTTCCAACTGTAGCACCCACCCGGTATGGACTGACAGGCGTCAGGGATATGACTTGGGATCATCGGATGTAATGCTCATGCCATTCCACTTCCCATGCCCTCCCAGCAGCCACTAACAGGCATTGTGGTGTGTCTTGCACTGTTCAGCCACAAATGTCACCCATTGCTCCTATACTGCACCCATGTCAGTGTATTTCCTTATGGAATGGGGTAATTATAATGCCCAAAGACCCCAAAGCACACCAAGGCACTTGTCAGTGTCTACAGGGTAGAGTGAGGTACAATGTCATGAGCATTATAGCCGATGACCCAAAAGCACCCTCCAATGCCTGTCACTCTCTACAGGGTGGAGGTGGGGTTGGCATCACTTCAATACTTTACTGCCATTCCTATTATGCATCTCTAGCTCCACCACTGCCAATGCCAATGCCAGCGTGACAACATTCGGCATCGACAAATGCTTGTTGTTTAATGTTATTGTTAATTTTAGCTGGGGATGTAGAGTTAAGTCCTGGGCCTTTGGCAAATCAGGTTCATATTTGGGGAAAACAGGTTATGGGTTTACAAATAGTATGCCTTAATATAAGGAGTCTTCAGCCACACCTGGATGAATTGAGGGTATGGCTTGAGCAGTATAACTATGATATCATTGGTATAAGTGAAATACGGTTGAAGCCGCATACTGTTTTAAATCAGATCTTGATTAAAGGCTATTCGATTTATAGACAGGACAGGGAAGGAAAAAAGGGGAGGGTGGGTAATGTTTTATATAAAGGATGACATCATTGCAGAGGACATTGCCAAAGATCCCTTGAATGGTCACATTCACTATTTAACTGTTACGATCAAGTTTAGAGCTCTAGGATGTAAGCACATGTATATTACCAGTTTTATTGCCTCCCTAAATACAAATTAGCTGATTACTCTGTATTTTATCTCTGGACTGGACTGCATCAGAACAGAAGGGAACATATGATTATAGGTGATGCAAATTCTGACTGGCAACAAGAACAGATTGCTAGGAAGTTAACAACTAAAATGAATGCTTTCTTTCTCATTCAATTGATAGTTTTATAATTAAGATGAGTAGTTGTCTCTAGCAACCGTTCTACAATTGATTGGATAATGACAAACTGCACAGGCAATTTTTTTAACTTAAACATCCTTTCTGATTTAATATCAGATCATTGCCACATAAAATGATTAAACAGACTGTCCCCCAAAAATTTGTTCACAAAAGATGTATAAACAGACTTAATGTGTAAGCATATAAAGGGAATTGGAGTTGACTGACTGGGCAAAGATATTGGATTCACCTGTTCTAGACCAAAAAGTAGTACAGCTTAGTAAATATATAAATAACCTATTTAATAAACATACTCCAATAACAAAATGGAGGGTGAAGAGATATCTTTCACCATGGTTAAATAAAGAACTGCGAGGTTTAATTAAAATTGGGGAAATAAAAAGGAAGCAGTACTTAAAAACCAAGGATGCTGACTGCTTAAGGCAGTACAGAACTTACAGAAATGAGGTTAAAAAAATCTTGGTATGTTAAACAAACTCAAAGTAAAAATTTAAAGGATCCAAGGAAATGTTGGCAATCTTTCAAGCATCTATACAGTCCTCAAAATGATAGATGTATAAAAAGTGTAAAAGTTGGTGATGATTTGATTTTAAGTAGTACAGTTATGGCAGACTGTTTTTTTTTTAAATTCAATTAACTTTATTTGGTTTTATCAGGACAGGTTGACATCAAATGAAAGGAAGCAGTACACTGTTATACACATGCCCAAGTAGTCAAGGTAAGCAATATATCAGACTAATACATATGTATGTACTTATTTTATAAAAAAGACAAACACAGATTACTAGCCGTGTGCCTGCCTGGTCCCCACCCCCAAAAAGAAAGGAAAGCAAAAGAAAAATCCCCACCACCCCAAACCCTTTTTTCTCTGGAGTCACCCCAAACTTAACCCAATGGGTTGGTATAAAATGAGATTTGATCTATTTCATGAAGGGAAAGAAATAGCACAGGGACCGGACATAATATACAGCATGTGACTCACAGTGTCAGAGTGTAAATGGGTTCCCATACTCTAACAGAACTTTTTTTGTGGCCTGACATGTATGCTATGATGCGCTCAGCCTGTAAGGTGAAAAGGATTTCCTGGTACCATTCCATATAGGTAGGGAGGTGGGTATCACACCAATGCCACAGTATTACTTTCTTAGTGCATGCAGCTATCAAAGCAATATGTGGCTTCTATGTGTCTATAGGGCCCCCATTATAGTCACCAAGAATACACATTTTGGGAGAAAACACCTTCTCTAGTCTGAGTTGTGGATCCATTCATAGTTTAATATCATTCCAGAATGGCATTACCTTTTCACATGTTCACAAAATGTGTAATAAAGTACCAGGTTCCTTCTGGCACTGGGTACATAGGTCGGAGGGCAGCCTACCCATGTGATGCAACATAAAAGGGGTATAGTACATATCGTGTAACATTTTGAATTGTATTATTTATTTATTTTTTATTTAGTTTTTGTTGACCGGGTAAGTGCACTAGACAAGTCCTGCCTATTTTCAGGCACAACTCGGGGGAAGGGGATACAGATGAATGCCAGCTGACCTTGAACCAGATTAAGCTGTTGGTGGTATTTTTAGTGAATGAGGGAAATTTGGCCAGGACACCAGGGGAGATTCCTCTACTCTTTTCGATAAGTGCCATGGGATCTTTAACATCCACCTGAACTACCACAAATCCAGGCAGATGGGACCTTGGTTTAACGTCTCATCCGAAAGATGGCACCTCAGAAGTGCAGCACCCCTCTCATGCTGCACTACAGTGTCAGTACTGGGATATTAACTCAAATGCCAGATGTGAGAATTGAACCCACAGCCCTCTGATCTCCTGGCCTCAGAGACGAGTGTGCTACCTACTGAGCCACTGACACTGCAACTCAAACGATACCAGTCCCATTTGACGTATTTATAAGTAGCTTTCCAAAAATGTACCCAGTCCAGGGAGAAATGCGGGGAAGGAAGGGATCAGTCCCAGGTATAGAAAAAGGCATGCTCTTTCTCCGCTAATGCCTCCTGAATCCGGGCATGGTAATAGACCACAGTATGGGAGAAGGGTACCACTGTGACTAAAGGGAGTATGGTGTCACCATATAGTCTATTCCAATTGCCAGTCACAAAGTGACGTAGTAGCATGTGCCGGTTCTAACAGCTTGTAAAGGACAGGGACATGGGCCAGTTAAATTTAGGTTGTGCCTTTAAAAAAGTAAAAAGTTGACCAGCTTATACTAAGTGTTCTATCCAAAGTGAAACAAGGAATGGCCAGGCCTGTTGGGTCAGGATCTTACTGGCTATTCTCAAGTTAGGATTGACAAGGATAGGTTGAGAGATGTCCATCCTGGGTTTTAATTTTAGCAGGTAACATAATTGTTGATGGGCATAAAGAGAGTTACCCATAGGAGTATCCCGTAGAAGACCAGGTACGATTTCAGGGGGAACATAAAGCAGGGCTTGGAGGTCCAGGTAGTGAAGGGAACACAATGTGGATTCCATTTCCAGCCAGTGGGATATGTAGGTATGACCACCTATTTGGATGGGACCAGGAGAGGTATCTGGAAGTGAATAGCTAGATAATAGGTATACATATTAGGGACCTAAAGACCTCTGGCTTCCCTTGACCTCATCAATTTACCGAGGGCATGCTGCAGGAGGTTCCCCTTTCAGAGAAACTTGGAGAAGAGCCTATTAAGATGATGAAACCATACTCTGGGCAACTTCGGATTAAGCATTGTAAGGGAATACAAAAGCCTAGGAAGGAAGTTCATTTTAAGTATATTTATTTGGCTCCACAAGGTTAAAGGCAACAAAGACCAGTGGTCCAACTCATCCTTAATTTGGAGCACAATACAGCCTATGTTGAATTGCTTCATTTTGGTATGATCAAAACTCAAGTATATCCCCAGATACTGCAGCCTGTCTCTAACCCAGGGAAATAAAAGATGGTCATTATTTGCTTTGGTGGTAAAACTGTTCAGAGGCATCACTTCGGTTTTATTTCGGTTCAGTCTATAATTAGTGATGGTGCTAAAGTGGGTAATAATATCTAACATAGCAGCTAATGAAGAGCGGGGATGTAACATGGAGGAGGATATCATCCACATAGATGGACAACTTGTATTGGTATGGGCCTAACAGAATTCCATGAATGCGGGGAGAAATATTTATTTTCCTAATTAAGGACTCAAGATAGAAACTGAATATGAAGGGAGAAAGAGGACAACTCTGGCGCTTATCCTGTTGTAAGGGAAAGGGTTCAGAGAGTACCCCATTGCAAAGGATGCACACTGAAGGTTGAGTGTCACGCACCTTGACCCACATAATAAATTCAGGGGGAATATTATACCTTGTAAGCAAGATAAAGAGGTAATCCCATGAAACCCTGTCAAGAGCTTTTTCCACATCCAGGGAGGCCAGAACCAAGGGTGTAACTGAGTCCCTGGACACGGAAATAAGATGCAGAAGTTTCCGAAGGTGGACAGCCGACAACCGTTCTGAAATAAATCCCACCTGTGCATTGCTAAGGAGCCAGTCCCAAACCAAGTTAAGCCTGGTGGCCAGGATTTGGGTTAAAATTTTGAAATCAACATTAATTAGAGATATAGATCAGTAATTAGATACCAACAAGGAGTCCCGCCCTGGCTTTGGGAGGATCACCATGGTGGTGGCATTGAGAGATAGATTCAACAGACTGAAAAAACATATTGGAAAGGATTGAAGAGATGAAGAGCTAACAGTTCCTTATATTTCTTATAGAAATTTGAGGAGAAGCCATCCGGCCAGGGGACTTATTCAGTGCAAGAGAGTCTATTGCAATGTGGATTTCTGGGAGAGTTATAGGGGCTTTAAGTGAGTGGTTAGTTGAAGCTCAGATTGTTGATGGTCTTCAATAAATAATTATTGTGCCACTTGCATTGAAATTGTATGGATTTATCCAGTTGTTGAAGATACCCTAGTGATACCAACCTTTGGACAATTGGTCTTTAAGTGAGTCAGCCTGCACCTTTTCCAATGTAGGTAATTTTAAATCTTGAAATAATTCATTAAACTGGAGGGAATCAAATGAGGTGTGAGGTGCATCATATAGTAATCTATAAAAAGCCTGAAACTGTGACATGATAGCTCTGGGAGAGGTGACAAGAGTACCAGAGGCCAGTTTAAGGGAAGAGACTATTCTATCTGTGAATTGTGTACAGAGACATAAGGTGAGGAGTTTCCCAGCCTTCTCCCCTTGATCAAAATATTTAGCCTTGGTCCTGAGGTGAAGATATTCCACCTTTTCCTCCAGCAAGGTGTTATGGCAAGCTCGGAGATCTTCTATATATTCTAAATCTGAGTGCAGAGAGGCTGAAAACAGACTTCTTTCAGCAGTCCTAATCTGTTGCAAGCGGGAAGAGGCCATTTGAGAGCTTTGTTTCTTTCGTGTAGTAGCCAGACATATAATTTCACCCTGAATGACACATTTGAAGGCACCCCAAAGGATATCTAGCTTGGGCATAGTGGGAGCATTATAGGTAAGAAAGGTGGGAATAAAATATGAGAGTTGATTAACTATCTCTGGGCAATGCAGTAGTTGATTATTGAGACACCAGGTTTTATCCGGTCCACTAATGCCACTAAGGTGGCCTGTAACACTTCAGGATGGTGATCAGAGATTACTTAGCACTGCAGTGACACAGGGCAACACCTGGTAGGGCCTCCAAACTTAATAAAAAAAAATCAAGATAAGAAAAGGAGTTATAGAGGAGAGAATGGAAGGAATATTCCTTCACATTCGGGTGCGAAATCCTCCAGGGGTCCACCAGCACAAGGGAGTCCATTAGATCTCTTAGAGCTAGCTGACTGGGTAAGAGAGCTTGGCTGAGCATCTCTGTTCTATCTAGGTCATTGTCTAGTACTGTATTCCAGTCTCCAGCAATGACCATGGGGAGACTGGTCCAGGAGGACAAAATAATAATAATAATAAAATGTATTTAATTAAGCGCCTTTCAATATTTCAAAGCGCTGTACAGTATTAACACAAACAAAACACATATACAAATATGTATAATATAAAATCACGATAAAACAGGAAATGCCTTCCCCCATAAAAAAGTCCTGCACTCCCAGAGGTGATGGGGCAGAAAATTCCAGAGGGTAGGTGCCGAAAATCCAAAAGCATGCGTGCCAGATGACTTTAATTTAACCCTCGGAATCTCCAGCAACTCCTCATTAGCTGAGCGGAACTGTCTCAAAGGGGTGTAAGGAACTAGGAGCTCTTTCAAGTAATCGGGACCCAATCTGTGTAGGGTTTTGTAAGTCAATAGACCTATTTTAAAGGTGATCCACCACTGTATTGGCAGCCAGTGCAGAGCGTGCAGTAGAGGGGTGATATGAGATCTTCTAAATGCCCCAGTCAACAAACATTCTAGCGCATTCTGCACTAGCTGCAAGTGGCGGATATCAACCCCTGGAAGCCCTAGATAAAGGGAGTTGCAGTAATCAAGGCGGGATGTCACAAAGGCATGGACCAAAACAGGCAGGTCACTGGATGGAACAAGGTGCCTAATCCTGGCAATGTTCCTAAGATGGAAAAAGGGCAGCTTGACGACTGCCGATACCTGATGTCAAAGAGTCAGACCATCATCAAGCTCCACTCCCAGGGATATGTTGGGTGTAAAAAGAGGGCTCTTCTATAGCGGGACCATAGATGGGCCCTAAAATCACTTTCTCATGCACCAACAGAACCCATAACAAGTTATAGCACCCTTGGGGGTCTGTCACTTCCTGTAGAATATGACATGGTATAGAACATGACACCAAAATGGCAACACCTCTTTTACGTGAGTCCAGCCCTGACCCAAAAACCTGCCCCACCCAGGAATGTTGAAATGATAGCACCTGGGATGGGGGAAGATGGGTTTCTTGGAGAAAGGCCACATCTACTTGTAACTTTCAAAGATGCAGCAGCACTTTGGAACATTTAATAGGAGACTAGGCCCTTTTTATATTCCAAGAAAAATATTTAATATTATATGCCATAGGTACCCAAGCTCAGAGATGCCAGAGGGAATAGTAGATGACAGTGGGAACACAGACCAAAAGAAGAAGAGAAGGACGAATAGACTATGGAGAAAGTCCCACCCCCCACCCACTCAAGAATTCACCGAAAACCCCTGAACACCACAGACATATAATTTGGAAAAGGAACCAAAACCAACTGACCAAGAACAAAAACTTATTAACCCACACAAGCTTTAAAGACAAAACCACCAGGCAGAACAGACTAACCAAAAACTGAACCCAGTCCCCTTCCCCACTCATCAAACCATAAACGCACAGGTCCATATTGGGTTCAACTGACTGCATCCACCCAGCACCCTCCTCCCCCCTCAAACAAGCCCTAAAAAACAGAAATGTAAGGAGGCCCTGTTCTGAATGAGTTAACCTTAACAGTGACACAAAAATCACTCAAAGACCCCTGGCCCACCTACCTATATGCAACAAACTACCATGATCAAAATTAAAATTAAATAGAGAAGGGAGATTAGCCCTGAAAAATGTTTAGATCCCTGACTGGGGAGAACAGTAACAACACCCTCAAAATTGAGATGATAAAGAGAACAGTATTGGCATGGACTGAACCAGTATGAATATAGTCTCTGCCATGAACAATTTTACATTGCTAACAATCTCTAGCATATAAAATCAGAGACCAGGGGCCTGATTCCAAAATGGCATATGCCGACGCAAGCTGAGTTACACCAAACCCCATGGCCTAACTCATGACTTGTGCTGTGCATTACGCCGTTTCCTATTCCAAAATGTGACTCGCTCCATGTTGGCTATGGGCTACGCCAACCGAGGGATATGCCACCCACTACTCCACAACCCACAACAACATGGAGCAAGGGTGGGTTATGGCAGCAACTGCACCCTATTTCAGAAGGGCAGCTGCTGAAACCCACTACCGCAATTCCAGGAGCCGTACTGGCAGAAGTAACTTAGAAAATCTCGGAGATTCTCTAAGGGCATACATCAGTGCCATCTAGTGGATGCCTACTCTGCAGTGCCGTGGCAAAGATCCAGCTGTGCTCCCCATGCCCCCAACAACACAACCATGCCCCCCCGAATGTTGGGGACTCCTGGAGGTCCGTTCTCTACTGTGCCCCCCAGACTCATGTGTCAGCTGTCCAGCCCCCCATGCCTCCTGGTGTGTGCTGTGGTGTTCCAGGGCAGAGGGGCCCTGGGGGGAGAGTCTGCAGCAGGCTGTGACTTGCAACATAAGGGGCTATTACTCCATGCCAGTGGCGTTAGCCTATGTATGTCACAAGTCGCACATCATAAGCAAGGCCCCTGGAATTCTGCGATTCTGAGGTTGTGGAATTTTCTGCAGAATTTGCATCATGCTGCAGAATGTATATAGTGCCACAGAATTCACTGTTTTTGGTGAACTGCTGCTCAAATATACTGTTTTTTAATAGTGTCAGACTTTCTTTCCCATCTTGTTTATCCTAAAGCCCCTCCACTGTGTTCAGCATATGATGTCATTGATGACATCACATCATATTTGGTGGTTGGGACAGTGAAAAAGCAGGGATACTGAATGAATTCTTCTGTTCGGTATTCACAAAAGAGATGGTGGGGGAGGTGCCTAATCCAATTAACAGATGCATTCTGGTTAGGGGGGTCTATCCCAGTCCTTTCACAGAAGAAAGGGTTCTGAAAGAACTCCTAAAACTGAAGGTGGACAAAGCAATGGGGCCCGATTTAATTTGTCCCAGAATTTTAAAAGAATTAAGCAGAGAACTAGTGACACCACTGACTACCCTTTTTAACAAATCATGGGAGGATGGTGTGGTACCTGAGGACTGGAGGAAGGCAGATGTGATTCCCCTTCACAAAAGTGGGAGCAAGACAGAGGCAGGAAACTACAGACCTGTCAGTTTGACCTCTGTGGTAGGGAAGTGATGGAATCACTTCTGAAGGAAAGAATTGTTGAGTACCTAGAGGCCAGTGGGGCACAGGACCCAAGGCAGCATGGGTTCACAGTGGGAAGGTCATGTCAGATGAATCTAACTGATTTCTTTGACTGGGTGACCAAAGTAGTAGACCAGGGAGGAGCTGTGGACATGGCTTACCTAGACTTTAGCAAGGCATTTGACAAAGTCCCGCACAAAAGATTAATAGTCAAATTAACCAGTCTGGGAGTGGGTCCCAGGGTGGTAGCCTGGGTAAAACATTGGCTGAACAACAGGACACAGAGAGTAATTGTAAATGGAGTCCACTCTGAAGAAAGAGGGGTTACTAGTGGGGTACAAAGGATTAATAAAAAAGTTATCCAGCCTGGGAGTGGGTCCCAAAGAGGTAGCCTGAGTAACAAATTGGCTGCTCAACAGGACACAAATGGTCAGGGTAAATGGAACTCACTCCGAAGAAAGGGGAGTTACTAGTGGGGTACCACAGGGTTCAGTAATGGGTCCAATACTTTTTAATGTCTTTATAAGTTACATTGCAGAGGTCCTGAAAGGAAAAGTATGCCTCTTTGCAGATGACACAAAGATCTGCAACAGGGTTGATACACAAGGAGGCATGGAAAGGATGAGAAGGGACTTGGCAAGGTTGGAGGAATGGTCAGAAGTATGGCAGCTTGCATTCAATACAAAGAAGTGCAAAATAATGCACCTGGGAAACAAAACCAGGGAAGATTACAAAATGGAAAGTACTAACAACAACAAAATGGAAAGGAACCTGGGGATAATAATATCAGATGACCTTAAGATTGGCAAGCAATGTGAGAAGGTGGTAGGGAGGGCTGGGGGGATACTGGGATGTATAGGGAGAGGCATCACCAGCAGAAAACAGGAAGTTGTTATCCCCCTGTACAGACAGTTGTTGAGACCCCATCTGGAGTACTGCGTCCAGTTCTGGAGACCCCTTCTCCACAAGGACAGAGACAGGATGGAGACAGTTCAGAGGAGGTCAACTAAAATGGTGCAGGGTCTGCAAGAGAAGCCATATGAGGAGAGACTAAAGGAGCTTAATATGTATACCCTTGAGGAAAAGAGGGAGAGGGGGGACATGATAAAAACATTTAAGTACCTCAGTGGAATCAGCAAAGTCCAAGAGGTTAGCGACTTTCAGAAAAAGAGGCATGCAAGAACAAGGGGACACAATTTGAGGATAGAGGAGGGACGGTTCAGAGGCAATGTGAGGAAGTATTTTTTCAGAGAGGGTGGTGGATGATGGAACAGCCTTCCTGAGGAGGTTGTGGGGTCTAAAACTGTGGGAAAATTCAAGAATGCATGGGACAGACATAAGGCAATTTTTGTGGGGGGTAGGAAGAAATAGGCTGTTGGTTAAATAGGATCTGCAGCTTATCCTCTAGGTAGGGTAATGGGCAGACTAGGTGGGCAAAGCAGTCCTTATCTGCCATCAAAGTCTATGTTTCTATGTTTATATTTAACCAATAGCAGGACTGTGTTCTGCCATAGAAATAAATAAATCATGCTGCAGAAATCAGAAAATGCTGCCGCAGATCACTGGGTGCCCTGATCATAAGTGCTGGGAAACTGCCACTCTTAGAATACAGTGCAGGGTCCCCGGCATAGCGGTGAATGTCACAACTTGAATACATCTGCGATCTGTGACATTCGTCCTGGAATCAGCCCCCATTTTGCTAAGCATTTCAGTCAAACCCTTAACGTAAGACACAATTAAGCAAAAAAAGTGTAACTCAAATCTGGCAAACAAAAATCCAGAGGAATGTTGTCCTTGTGACAGGCCTGGGTGTAAAGACATGCTCCAGTTTTCTGCAGAATGTCCATCCAGGCTGAAAGACCTGAACCGATAAGGGGGGAAATATGGCAGTACTTATAGATGACAAGAGCCTAAATCTGCTCATCAAATTAGCTGATTTCATCCCCCCCCCCAGAGGGAGTCATGCCCCCCCCTCAGAGGGAGCTTAAGTCAACATAGAAACATAGACTCTGACGGCAGATAAGGACTGCTTGGCCCACCCAATCTGCCCATTTTTCTACCTATTTGATAAGCTGCAACTTCTAGTTTACCAACAGCCTACTTCCTCCTACCCCCCACTATAATTGCCTTATGGCTGTCCCATGCATTCTTGAATTCCCCCACTGTTTTTGACCCCACAACCTCCTCAGGAAGGCGGTTCTGTGTGTCCACCACTCTCTCCATGAAAAAATATTTTCTCATGTTGCCCCTGAGCCATCCCCCCTCTATCTTTAAATTGTGCCTCCTTGTTCTTGCATGTCTCTTTTTCTGAAAGATGCTACCTTCTTGGACTTTTGTTGATTCCCTTTAGGTACTTGAAAGTTTCTATCATGTCCCCCCTTTTCCTCCTTTCTGAAAGGGTATACATATTAAGCTCTCTTAGTTTCTGTTCAAATGGTTTCTGATGCAGACCATGCACCATTTTAGTTGCCCTCCTCCAGGCTGCCTCTATCCTGTCTATGTCCTTGCAGAGATGGGGTCTCCAAAACTGTATGCAGTACTCCAGATGGGGTCTCACCAACTGCCTGTACAGAGGGATAACAACTTCCTGTTTTCTACTGGTGATGCCTTTCCCTATGCATCCCAGTATCCCCCCTGTTCTCCTTATTGCCTTCTCACACTGCTTGCCTACTTTAAGGTCATCTGATATGACTACCCCCCAGGTCCCTTTCCATTTTTGTTGTTGTTAGTAACCCCCCCCCCAATTGTGTACTCATCACCTGAGTTTTTTGTTTCCCAGGTGCATTACTTTGCACTTCTTTTTCATTGACTCTAAGCTGCCATACTTTTGATCATTCCTTCAACCTTGTCAAGTTTCTTCTTATCCTTTCCACCCCCCTTGTGTATCAACCCTGTTGCAGATCTTTGTGTCATCTGTAAAGAGGCATACTTTTTCTTCTAGTCCCTCTGCAATGTTACCTATAAAGACATTAAAGAGGATTGATCCCAGTACTGAACCCTGTGGTACCCCACTAGTAACTCCCCTTTCTTCGGAGTGAGTTCCATTTACCCTGACCCTTTGTGTCCTGTTGAGCAGCCAATTTGTTACTCAGGCTACCTCTTTGGGACCCACTCCCAGGCTGGATAACTTTTTTATTAATCCTTTGTGTGTGACTGTGTCAAATGCCTTGCTAAAGTCTAGGTAGGCCATATCCATAGACCCTCCATGGTCTACTACTTTAGTCACCCAGTCAAAGAAATCTATTAGATTTGTCTGACATGACCTTCCTTCTGTGAATCCGTGCTGCCTTGGATCCTGTGCGCCGCTGTCCTCTAAGTATAGAAGAGGTCAAACTAACAGGCTATAGTTTCCTGCTTCTGCCTTGTTCCCACTTTTGTGAAGGGGAATCACATCTGTCCTCCTCCAGTCCTCAGGTACCACCCCATCCTCCCATGATTTGTTAAAAAAGGTAGTCAGTGGAATCACTAGGTCTCCCCTTAGTTCTTTTAGAATTCTGGGGTGAATCTCGTCAGATCCCATTGCTTTGTACACCTTGAGTTTTAGGAGTTCTTTCAAGACTCTTTCTTCTGTGAATGGACTGGTGTTGAACCCCCCTGCCCAGAGTGCTTCTATTGTTTGGTTTAGGTAACGCCTCTTCATCTTCTTTTGTGAATACTGAGCAAAAGTATTCATTCAATATCTCTACCTTTTCTCTGTCACCCTCTGCCCACCTCTGCTCCATTTATTAAGGTTCACTATCCCTCCCTTGACCTTTCTTTGCTCCCTAAGTAACCTATAAAAGGTTTTGTTCCCCTTCTTAACTGAGTTGGCTATCTTTTCCTCGGTTTAGGCCTTTGCTATTCTGACTGCCTTTCCCACTTCCTTCTGCTTTAACTGATACAGTTCCCTGTCCTGCTCCTTCTGTGATTCCTTATACTTCCTGAATGCTATCTTTTTGCTCCCTAATCTTCCCTGCCAACTCTTTTGAGAACTATTGTGTTTTTTTTTCTTCGTTTTTTTTTTATTCGCTTCTCACAAAGGCTTGTTGCCTCTATGGTGGCAGTTTTGATTTGTCCCCATTGTTCTTCCACATCTCCTTCCTGCCCACTTACTAGTGAATTCCTTAGGCACTCCCCCATTTTGCCAAAGTCAGCCCTTTTAAAGTCCAGTACCCTCGCTTTTGTATGGCTTGACTCCATGGTTGTGTTTATCATGAACCACATGGTGTGGAAGTCACTTGATCCCAGATAGCTACCCACTTCTAAATCTGTGATCCTCTCTCCATCCCCGTTTGAGAGTACCAGGTTCTAGATTGCTCCCTCCCAAGTGGGTTCCAACACTAGTTGTCTGAGGCATTGAGAAATACCCTACTCTTGGATATGGCTGCAGTAAATGTGCTCCAGTTAACGTCTGTCATATTCTGTTCCCCCATCAACAATATCTCCCCTTTTTTCTGCAATTCTGAGAATGCCTTTTATCATTTCCTTGTCAGTTTCTTTCCCCTGAGATTGGGGTCTGTGTGGTAGGGTGTGGGTGTAAGATAACTCATTCGAAGGCACAGCAGAGACAGACACAGGTTTGTCAGGTATGGCACACAATAACTTATAGTGAGCCATTTATTAAGCAACCAAATTAAACTTCAGACTTTACTTTTAAATTGAGGTAAACAATACAACAACGAAATAAAATTTTCTTTTACCTCTAAATAGCGATCTAAATCACTAGAACATGGCATGGAAGAAATCAGAGGCAACTCTCCACTATCTTCTATGTTCCATAGAGAAGAGCTAGATCCACTCTCTCTTACCTCGCTACTTCCACTGAGCACTGCATGTTCTTATATATGCTTAGAACCATTATGAAAAGGTCATGTGAGCTAGTTTAATCCACCCCTATTTCAAATAACATGCAATTTCTGCACTAATACAGGCTTGTGGGGATCAAAGAGCCTTATAATCAAAAGAAATGTTATTTAACATGAGTCTAGCTTTAAAACAACAATTTTCATTATAAACATACCAAGATATTCTGTCTGAATAACTAACAATCTCAGTATCAAGAAGAAGCTCCTCCCCTTTATGTGAGGTCTCTCTCTCTCTCTCTCTCTCTCTCTCTCTCTATCTCTTCTCTCTCTCTCTCTCTCTCTCTCTCTCTCTCTCTATAAATAAGCCTCTTTCTGGGCTGCCTGCCTCTTAATAGGAACCAAAATCCCAGCCTAGCAACAGGGTCCAGGTAAGGCCTTCTCTAATACAGCTTTAAAATGAACTCTTTTTGTAGCTCTTTAAACTTTCTTTCCACTGGGACAGCTGTAACTTTGTGTTAAACATTTTGGGACATTTTAAACAACAGCCTTACTGCCCAACTGCTGTATATTACAAAAGCTGGTGGAAATGAACAAACAAGTCCTGTTTTTTTTTTTTCATTAGAAAATGTTACAGAAAAGAGACAGTTTTCACTCCCTAGTGTTTTTTTAAACAATCCTGTGAAAGAACTAGCTGTGCAAAACAACTTTGTTTTAATGTTCTGGGTCTTTCTTTCTTTCTTTACAGGTTCCTGCTTTTTGGCTCAGCACACTCGGTGTTCAGGCTGTGTTTTTCACCACGCCCTTTCAGTTACTGCATGTTTCAGCTGCTAAAGCCAGTCTAAGGCTACAGGGAACATTTTGACACAGAAAATAGAGGTTGTGTTTTAAACTGTGCTGGTAGCTACGCTGATACAACAGCAAACCAATTAGCTAACCAGTGCACAGAAAAAAAGGTCTGCAATAATGAATTAGAGAGAGAAGCGCTTTACATTTACTTTTGCCTGCCTACCAAGCATCTAGCAGGCTTTTGGGCTTTTTTAACCCACAAACAGTGTTTCTTACAGACATGGGGGGGGGGGGTCCAGTCACATATTGCCAAATGGAACACAAGAAGGGCACTCAAGACAATGAGGAATTTAAAAGAGGAGCAGTAATAGAAGTGACATACCACAGTAGTACCCAACTGCATCAGAGATGTGAAAATTAAAGAAATGGAAAGAATTATAGCTGCTGCAGCAGACTTTGGAAAAGGGGACAGATAAGAAGGAAGCCTTGAGTTACCTTTATTTGAAAAATGTGGGGGTAACTAATCCTATCACAAACCCCCATGCTTAAGCAGAGACTAGGTTTCCAAGACAACCTACGCCCTTACCATCTGGGGTAGGATGGAGCTCCGGCCCTCCCACACCTTAGAGATCCACCCCAGGGTCCCTTTTGTTTCTAAACAAAGTACTATACAACATCTTTCTGAAGGTACATTATATCATTACCCGGGGGTGTCTAAAGTACAGCAACTGTTGGAATGGATTTTACCAACGTGATTATTTAGAAATGTCCTTATCCCCTTGTCTAGATAGAAAATCTGCTTTTGCATGCATGGTGCCCTCTCTGTGTTTCACTGTAAATGTATAAGGCTGTAATGCCAAATACCACCTCATAATCCTATTGTTCTTGTCTTTCATTTGGGACAATAAACAAAGAGGATTGTGAACAGTCACTAAAGAAAAGGGGGCATCCCATAAATAAAAACGTAAAGATTTATAGCTCACTTAGCTGCCAAACATTCTAACTCTACCATACTGTATTTTTGTTCTCTGTCATGAAGTTTTCGATATATATATATATATATATATATATATATATATATATATACACAACACTGGATGCTCTTCCCTGAATAGTTTGGCTGAGGACAACCCCTATACCTGTTCCAGAGGCATCAGTATGTACCTCAAAAGGGTAGTTAAAATCTGGGCTCTTCAGTACAGGAGAAAAACACAAAGCAGCTTTAATGGTGAGGAATGCTTGCTCACACTCATCAGACCACCGTATTTTATTTCCCCATTTCTTTTTAGTAAAATCTGTTAGTGGTGCAGCTACTGTGGAGAAATTAGGAATAAAGTGTCTATAATATCCCGCTAGACCTAAGAATGACCTAAGTTGTTTCTTTGTAACAGGTCTTGGGCTATTGGCAACAGCTTCCACTTTGTCTATTTGAGGTTTAATAAACCCATTACCCAAAATAAATTCCAAGTATTTTGTTTCATTCATGGCTAGTGCACATTTTGTGGGGTTGATGGTCATCCCAGCTATTTGTATAGCTTTAATTACATCTTGTAAATGTGCCATATGGGAGTCCCAGTCCTGACTAAACATTACTACATCATCCAAATATGCTGCGCAGAATGTAGTAAAGGGTGCTAGTATTTGGTCCATGTAGCATTGGAACATAGCCAGAGCTCTGTGGAGTCCAAATGGCATGGTACAAAACTGGTACAATCTCATTGGTGCACTGAATGCAGTCTTTCTTTATCAGTGTCTAGCAAAGGAATTTGTGAGATCTAGTGTAGAGATAAATTTAGCTTTACCAATTCTATCTACAATACGCCTCAGAAAAGCACTAGCAAACAGGCTGGAAGAAGGTGTGAAGCAACAATGGGGAATCATCAAAACTGCCACCACAGAGGCAATAAGCCTTTGCGTGAAGCAAATAAACAAATCAAAATGAAAGAAAAAGCCACTATGGTTCTCAAAAGAGGTGGCTGTGAAAGTCAGGAAGAAAAAGATAGCATTCCGGAAGTATAAGGAAACACAGAAGGAACAGGACAGAGAGCTGTACCAGTTAAGGCAGAAGGAAGCAGGGAGGGAAGTCAGAATAGCAAAGGCCCAAACTGAGGAAAAGATAGCCAATTTAGTTAAGAAGGGGGATAAAACCTTTTATAGGTACATCAGCGCGTAGAAAGACAAGGGAGGGATAGTGAGGCTGAATAGAATGAGCGGTGAGTGGGCAGGGGACAGTGAAAAGCAGGGATACTGAACTAATATTTCTGCTCAGTATTCACAAAAGAGGAGGGGGAAGTGCCTAATCCAATTAACAGAAGCACTCTTGATAGGGGGGTCGATCCCAGTCCTTTCACAGAAGAAAGGGTTCTGCAAGAACTCCTAAAACTGAAGGTGGACAAAGCAATGGGTCCTGATGGAATTCACCCCAGAATTCTAAAAGAATTAAGGGAGGAACTAGTGAATCCACTGGCTACTCTTTTTAATAAATCATGGGAGGATGGTGTGGTACCCGAGGACTGGAGGAAGGCGGATGTGATTCCCCTTCACAAAAGTGGGACCAAGACAGAGGCAGGAAACTACAGACCTGTCAGTCTGACCTCTGTGGTAGGGAAAGTGATGGAGTCACTTCTGAAGGAAAGAATAGTTGAGTACCTAGAGGCCAGTGGAGCACAGGACCCAAGGCAGCATGTGTTCACAGCGGAAGGTCATGTCAAACGAATCTAATAGATTTCTTTGACTGGGTGACTAAAGTAGTAGACCAGGAGGGGCCGTGGACATGGCCTACCTAGACTTTAGCAAGGCATTTGACACAGTCCCACACAAAAGATTAATAGTCAAATTAACCAGCCTGGAGTGGGTCCCAGGGTGGTAGCCTGGGTAAAACATTGGCTGCACAACAGGACACAGAAGGTAATTGTAAATGGAGTCCACTCTGAAGAAAGAGGGGTTACTAGTGGGTACCATGAGGTTCAGTATTGGGTCCAGTCCTTTTAATGTCTTCATCAGTGACATTGCAGAGGGACTGGAAGGAAAAGTATGCCTTTGCAGATGACACAAAGATCTGCAACAGGGTTGATACACAAGGAGGCATGGAAAGGATGAAAAGGGACTTGGCAAGGTTGGAGGAATGGTCAGAAGTATGGCAGCTAGGATTCAATGCAAAGTGCAAAATAATGCACCTGGGAAACAAGAACCCAGGGGAAGAATACACAATGGGTGGGGAGGTAGTAACAACAACAAAAAAGGAAAGGGACCTGGGGGTAATCATATCAGATGACCTTAAGGTTAGCAAGCAATGTGAGAAGGCAGTAGGGAGGTCTGGGGTGTACTGGGATGTATAGGGAGAGGCATCGGCAGCAGAAAACAGGAAGTTGTTATCCCTTTGTACAGCAGACAGTTGGTGAGACCCCATCTGAGTACTGTGTCCAGTTCTGGAGACCCCATCTCCGCAAGGACATAGACAGGATAGAGGTAGTCCAGAGGAGGGCAACTAAAATGGTGCAGGGTCTGCAAGAGAAGCCGTATGAGGAGAGACTAAAGGAGCTTAATATGTATACCCTTGAGGAAAGAAGGAGAGGGACATGATAGAAACTTTAAGTACCTCAGTGGAATCAACAAAGTCCAAGAGGGTAGCATCTTTCAGAAAAAGAGACTTGCAAGAACAAGGGGACACAATTTAAAGATAGAAGGAGGCGGTTCAGGGGCAATGTGAGGAAGTATTATTTCACAGAGAGGGTAGTGGATGCATGGAACAGCCTTCCTGAGGAGGTTGTGGGGTCTAAAACTGTGGGAGAATTCAAGAATGCATGGGACAGACATAAGGCAATTCTTGTGGGGGGTAGGAAGAAATAGGCTGTTGGTTAACTAGAATCTGTGGCCTATCCTGTAGGTAGGAAAATGGGCAGACTAGATGGGCCTAGCGGTCCTTATCTGCCGCCAAAGTCTATGTTTCTATGTTTCTATATAATCTACCCAAGGCATGGGGTACACATCAAATTGTGCCACTTGATTGAGTCCTCTGAAGTCAAGACACAACCTGATACCCCCTTTTTTGTTTGGTACCATGACTATAGGTGATCCCCATGCACTCTTTGAGGGTTTGATAATCTTAAGGGCTAGAACTTTTGTGATCTCCTCTTGAACTTACTTTCGAACTCTCTCAGGAAGTCTATATGGTCTCTTCTTAACAGGTCCTCTGTGAGTATTAATCTGATGTTCTACATTACAGGCCCTACCAGGGGTACTAGTAAGTGTGGCTGTAAAGGACTGTATAAGGTTGTGCAACCCTTCCTACTGTTTAGGATCTAAGTTAGGATTAATATACGCATCTTGTGGTCCCTTTCTATCTTCGAGTCATCCATAAGCAACTTTGAAGTCTGTGTCCTCAGTACATGGCAATACCATGAGGCTATTCTCTGACTCGTCTCTGCTATACCATTTCTTTAATAAATTGACATGGTAGATCATTTTTACAGGTCTAATATCTGGGGTGTGAACCTCATAATTTACTGGTCCCATCTGTCTTAGGGTTTTGCAAGGGCCTTGCCAATTCATTAGTAATTTGTTACTAGAGGAGGGTAATAATAGTAATACTTGATCTCCAACCTGAAATTGTTTACCCTCAGTTGTCCCTTGATCATAATCCTTCTTTTGATTTTGTTGTGCTCATACACTAGTGTCATGGGCCTTTTGTGTATACACTTCCAATTTCTTTCTTAACAATTTCATGTAGGATGCAATCCCAGTCTGCTTTAATTCCTTCCCTTCTTCCCACATTTCCTTTAAAACATTTAATGGGCCACGGGGATTCCTACCAAATAACAAAGAAAATGGAGAATAACCAGTTGAGGCCTGGGGTACCTCATGATATGCAAACAACAGAAATGGTAGAAATGTATCCCAATCTTTTCCTTCTTCATTGATGAGCTTTGTCAACATCTGCTTTAAAGTTTGGTTAAAGCGTTCGATGAGTCTGTCGGTTTGGGGATGATATGGGGAAGTTTGTAATGCCGCAATGCCTAGTAATTTATATAATTCCTTTAATAATGTGGCATTAAAATTACTCCCTCTGTCAGACAAAATTTCTTTGAGGATACCCACCCCACTAAACAGCTTGATTAATTCTTCAGCTATTTTGGGGGTGGTCACTGTTCTCAGGGGAATTGCTTCAGAGTATTTAGTTCCATAGTCACAAATGACCAAAATAAAATGATTCCCTTTTGAACTTTTAACTAAGGAGCCTACTATGTCTATCCCTATGCATTCACAGGGGGTGTCTACCCAAGGTAATGGCATTAGGGGTACTCTCTTTTCACCCTGCCTGGCTAACCTGTTTGCATTCCTTACAACTCTGACAATAATTTGCTACCTCCTCATGTATTCCAGACCAGTAGAATCACTGCAGAATTCTCCCCAGTGTTCGATCCCACCCAGCATGACCAACTAAAGGTATGTCATGTCCTAAATATAGCAAATATTGTCTGTATGGGGTAGGCACTATTAACTGTTCTACTTGTTCACCAGTACCCCCTTTGTGCATATCCTATACAAAATACCTCTCTTGTTTTCCATTCGAGGGACACCCTGATCTCGAGCTTGCCCAACCTGTTGAAATAAAGGGGTTAGTGAATTAGCATTTCTTTGTGCCTTAGCAATATCACATTTTACAAATATAGAAGACACTGATTCAGGAAATCCTTTTTGTGTTGCCTTCCATTTCCCTTGTAGTCTTCTTTTAGCATTTCTGGATATTTTTGTTTTACCGGGCTGTTCATAAATGTCTTTCTCAAATGGAAATACATCTCCCAATTGTTGTATTTTTTTTTTTACTTTGGGCACTTGTGGTCACTTCTGAAATAAATCCCTTAGTCTTTAAGAGTGTTTCAAACTTAGGATAGTGATGTCCAATCAAAATAGGAACAAGCAATTTGGGAACCACTCCTGCTATAACATCTGAACTTGACCCATTAACTGTAACATCAATTTTAACAGTAGGGTATTGATGAGTGTCTCCATGTACACAAACAGCATTCATGTCAGGGCCTTGTTGGATCTCAGTTTTTGTTTGGAGTAATTCAAGTCCCACTAAGGTGTTTTTACTGATGGAATCTATTAGTCCCATCACAGCACAATTGCCTATTTTCATGGCAGTTATGAAGTATCCAGCTATCAACAAGGCAAGATGAGTAGGGTCTACATGTTTGTTGGTGCAAAATCTGGCTATGTGTCCCACCCTTTCACAGTTTCTACAAATAATGTCTGCTGAATAAGGACGTCTTTTAGAGTCAGTTGTACTATCAACTTTGTCAGTACTATTGGGATGACTAGATCTTACCACTGTAGTTGTCCTTTCGGTGGTTGACTCTGGTGGATGAGGGCTCCCCTTCTGATAGGATTGGTATGCTGTTAAAAAGTCCTCTGCCAAAGAAATTGCTTTTTTGGCTGCCTCAGGTTTATGTTCCTTCACCCACATTTGGACATCATGGGGAAGGATCTGCAAAAATTGTTTCACCACAAAAGTTTCCATTTCAGTGGTTGCTGGTTTCCCTTCCAGTTGAATCCACTTCCAGCAGAATTCTCTTAGTCGTGTAAAAATTTTTCTAGGATTATCCTTGGGATGATATTTCAAGGTACAGAATATTTGCTGATAAGTCTCTGTGACTATGTCATACATTTTTAAGATCTCAGTTTTTACTAAGTCATAATTATCTGCATCCCTTGTGTCCATATGATTATATGCCAATTGAGCCCTCCTGGTGAAATATGGGGCTAAGCATACTACCCATTGATTTTGGGGCCAACTGCATGCTCTGGCCACCCTTTCAAATGTTGTAAGGTATGCTTCGATATCATCTGCATTAGTCATTTTTGCAAGTTTTATGCCTTTAGGATTGTGGTTAGTCCCATCCCTTCCAGTATCAACATTTGTCCCAAGCATGTGCAATACTCTTACAGTCTCTGCCCACCTTAATTCTTGCTGTTTCCACTCCTGTCTTCTCTCCTGGGCATCTATCTCCCTTTGTTTCTCAATCTCTACTTGGCGGACTTCCAGCCATCTCAGTAGTCCAGCAAGATCCTCAGGTGGCTCTTCCCTGGACTGCAGCAGCTTCCCTTCCATTTCTTCTTCACTTTCATCTTGGGTTCCTTCCTCCATATGGTCTGATCCAAACCAGGATTCAAAGGATCCCCCATCAAGGCCTTCTGAGTTCTGGTCACCATTCCCACCTTCTTGTCATCCACTCTGGATGCCATCTCTGCCCAGAGTTATCCAGGTACCAGAACAGGTATCTACTGGTTTCTCCCTATAGGTCACAGACAACCAGTAAATCCCACTTCAGACACCAATTTGTGGTAGGGAGTGGGTGTAATATAACCCATTCAAAGACACAGCAGAGACAGGACACAGGTTTGTCAGATATGGCACACAATAACTTATAATGAGCCATTTATTAAGTAACCAAATTAAACTTCAGACTTTACTTTTAAACTGAGGAAAACAATAAAATAAAGAAATACAATTTTCTTTTAGCTCTAAATAGGTTGAGCAAGCTCGAGATCCGGGTGTCCCTTGAATGGAAAACAGGAAAGGTATTTTGTATAGGATATGCACCAAGGGAGATACTGCTAAACAAGTGAAACACTTAATAGTGCCTACCCTATACAGACATTTGTTATATTGCTATATAAACCTATCACAGTCTGTATACGTGCCCAGTGCAGCTTGTGGTGCCACTACCTGTCTCCAAGGTGACCCACAGTGCCTCCTCTCCTCCCCATTCACCCTTTAGTTCCATTGCTTTTATCCCTTCCCTTATATAGAGAGCTACTCCTCCTCTTCTTCTTTTACCCTCCCTGTCCCTCCTGTAGATTGTGTACCCTGGTATGTTGATATCCCAGTCATGGTTCTCCATGTACCATATTTCTGTGACTGCCACCATATCCAGGTGTCCCTCTTCCATCAGGGCCAATAACTCAGGAAGCTTGTTACCCAGACTATGGACATTGGCACTCATTCCCTCCATTTTATGATGGCTTTACCATTTTTTGCCCCATCTCTGCCCTTACTGCCTTTGCCTTTTTCTCCATTTACCTTGTTCTGCTCCCTATTGACCTCTGTACCTTGGTGATTACCTCACTAACTACCTTGCTTTGCAGGGGGAAGCTTGGATTTCCTGCTTCATATCATTGCCCCCACCCCCTTAGCTAGTTTAAAAGCTTGCCAATGAAGCCTTTAAACCTATCACATGGTTCCCCTCCTGGAAAGATGCAGACCATGGTGCCAGTGGAGGCCCACATCCCTCCAGGTGGACCATCAGTCCCTAATGAACCAAAACCCCGTGATCCTCACCAGTCTTTCAACAATTCATTGAACTGCATGATGCGGAGTACCCTATCCTCACCCATGCCAAAGACACGCAGCACCTCCGAGAAGGTTACCGTGTGTGCTACCTGTCTAAGGCCCCTCCCCAACTCCACAAACTCCTCCTGCACTGCCCTGATCCCATGCCCAGCTAGGTCATTTGTCCTAAGTTGGACAATGGTGTCTAGTTCTCTCTCCAATGATGCTGCTCCCACAATCCTGAGGATTCACTTCCTGTCACTCCAAGCCATGGTGCCAGGCAGGCACCTTACCGGCCTCTCCCATCACTCTCCCAGTTCTACCCCATTAACAATCAAGTTCCCCAGCAGGAGATGTTTCCTTCACCTGTGGTGCCCCTTTCCACCATCCTGTGGGTCTCCCTTGAGGAGGTTCCCAGCATCCTCCTTGGTCTCCACTGCGTGTGCCTCCATAGAGGGACCATGCTCAGCCTGAATGGCATATGAGTTGTGGAGAGGTACATCTGGAGGGATGAGCCTCTGTTCCACCACCCTTACCCTCCTTGAGCCCACTGTGGTCCAAACACTTCTCTTTCTTGGCAAACTCTGAGGCAGCAGCGGTGACACTGGTGTTCGTTGGGAGTGGGAGGCTTTCCTACTCTTTGCCACTTTGGCCTGGAGATAGGCAACCTAGTCTCTCAGAGGAAACAGTCACCTGCAAATAGGACAGCTACGCAGCCTCCAGAATGTCTCCCAGAAAATTGCTGCCCCACTAACTAAATACTAAATACAATAAAATATCCTAACTGCAGCCCCACTAACTAAATTCAATATAATACCCTAACTCAAATGCTCCACATTCTCACCTTATCTACTCCCAACAATCCCAGCCACAATCCACCCACTAAAATAAAAAGGAAGTTCCGTTATTCAAGGTGGGAGAGATTCTGAGTGCAAAAAAGTTTGTGGTTCCTGTTTCTAGGAACAGCCAGTTCAATGAAACAGAAAGAATGGGTTCTTGCAATGCAATAGAAAGAAATTCCTGAAGACAGTTTTTTTGCTTCTGATACAGCTCCCTCCCATTGAGCTGAGTCAAGATCCAAATCTTTAGCAGGGAACCAGTTTATGGCAGAAGAATTAGGAAGCTGTTCTCCAGGATGGGACAAACTACGGATAGAAATACAAGAACCAGCACACTGTCACTATGCTGGGGTAGAGAGTTAAGGCAGACCCACAAAGACTCACCAGCCTTGAACCAAAGTCTGATTTCACCCTCTGATGCTCCTTTCACTAGCACCGGAGGCAGTTCAAGTTATTTATTTTTTTTAATTTTATTTATTTAAAAGTTGATAACCGGCAAAGGCACACTGAGCCTAGGCTCGATTCCAGGTGTGACCCGGGGCAGGGGACAAGGATACAAAGTTATATGGTACAAGAAATGTAAAAGACAATATACAGTAATTATGGCATATACAGTACATAAGTATGGCATACAGAATAGACATAATTGTGGCATTACATAACCCAAGACAACATTTGGTAGGTACATCTTATACATAGGCGTGACATTGCATATATTTGCATGACTGTGCATTGCTCATTGAATCAAGCCACACATGAGGTTAACACTGCAGAAGCTATAAACAGTTAAGCGGATGAGAGGACACATGAGAGAGAATATTTATATAATCAAATAAAGCAAGAATGCAGTAGCTATGGTGGGTACCAAAAAGATAAGATCTGGGGTTCATGGATTAGTTCAGGCAAGAGGATGTGGCCGGTAGGATAATACAGCTAGGGAGGGTGAAAACACTGGCATGGAGGTAGTGGGAGGTGTCTGAAGTAATTTTTGACAGATAACGTGGTTGACAAGCTGTGAACAGAGAAGGGAAGTGAGTTCCATAGGGCAGGGAGCCAATGGGTGAAGGCTTGTTTCCTGGTGAGCGAATGCGGTGCAGCCAAGGGAAGGAATGGTGGACACAGGAGTGCAGAGCATAGCTGGTACTTGGGGCCAGGGCTAATAGGGAGGAGAGGTAGGATGGAAGGGCATTGAACCAGAACTTAGTGATAAAGGTAGTGCAATGTGTAAGTTGATGATTATCAAGTGATGGAAGTAAGACAGTATGGTAGAGGAAACAGTGGTGGGAGCAGTAGGGGAGATTAGTAGCCAAACAACAGAAGGCATGAAGCAGTGGGTCAAGCCTGGTGAGGGAGGACTGTGGCACCAAACTGTATACCACATCAGCATAATCGAATGTGGGAAGGATGAGTTTAGTAATTTTTTCCTTCCTAATGGGGTGGAGAGGCAGTCCTTGTGCCTGTACAGCATGCCTAGTTTTGGGCGCAGCCTTTTGTGAATTGAGTCAAGGTGGAGGAAGAAGTCCAATTTGGGATCGAGCCAGACACCCAGGTACTTGTAGGACTCTACAGCCTGGATATTGGAACCATTGGGTGCATGGGGGATATGCCAGTTTGGCTAGTTTCTGAGCAGAACAGAAAGCCACAGAGACAGTTTTCTTTGTGTTGCACTTGAGTGATTGACTTCGACTCACCTTAGTGTGTTCTCAAAATCTGTCTGGAGGATGGGTTCGATCTGGGCTAGGGAGGGACCAGATATGAAGATCATGGTATTGTTGGCATACATTTGAATGTGGGAAGCTGAGCAGGCAGATGGGAGGTTATTTATGAAGATAGAGAAAAGGGTGGGGCCAAGGATTGACCCCTGAGGTACACCATGAGAACAGGGAGAGGGGAAGATTTGGATTCACCCAGCTGGACGAACTGGAACCTATCCAATAGGTAGGCCTTGAACCATTCTGTGGAGGTTGGGGAGAGTCCTACAGTTGAAAGATCTTCTAAGAGAATTTTGTGGGCAACAGAATCAAAGGCCGTGGCTAGGTCAATAAAGATGGCAAGTGTCAGGTGACCTTTGTCCATTGCTGAGTGGATATGGTTGGTGAGGCAGAGGAAGAGGAAGAGGTAGAGTGGAGGTACCAGAAGCCAGATTGGAATGGAGACAGAATGTTCTTGGAGGAAAGGAAGGAGTTCAGCCTTTTGGAAATGAGAGATTCAAGAATTTTAGAGAGGTAGGAGTGAGATTGGCCTGTAATTGCCTGGGATGGAAGGGTCACCCCTCTCGTGTAATGGGATGACCTTGGCTAACTTCCAGGCCTTAGGAAGGGAGCAAGTGGAAACAGAGAGAGAGAGAAATTTAAAAGATGGGTAGTTGGAGGGACTATGGTGGGAGTAGAGATTTTCAAGAGGATGGGGTTAATTCCATCCAGGCTCTGCTTGGAGATGTTTAGAGATCTCAGGGTATGGAGTACCTCTAAAGGGGTGATGGGGGAAAGGTATGACTAGATAGAGGAAGGAAGGGGGGCTTATAACCACAGGGATGGGTGTAGGTTATGGGGGTCTGGTGTCCAAGAAAGTCCTGGGGGGGGAGGGGATGTACTGGTGTCTGTGAGGAAGGGAGAGGGAAGGAAGGAGGTTACCCATTGGGTAGAGCACAGGTAGTGAAGTAGTGGTTTATAGATGAAGTGATGGTCACAATGCCATCATCAGTGGAGTGTGTTCCAAGGGAGGGGAGTGTTGGGGAGATCCGAACTGGGATTGGAGAGTTTTCTAGAAGGCATTCATAGTGGTGTGACAAGCTTCTAGGTGTGATTTGAACGTAGCTTGCTTTAGTGGATCTCACTGCCTTAGTGTATGCGTTCCCTAGCATTTTGTATTTCTGGTGATCGGAGGCATTGGTGGAGGCTTTAAAAGCTTTCCAAGTTTGGTCTCTAGCTTTGCAGAGCTTCACATGATGGGAGAAGATCCTGGAAAGGTGCCTGTGCCAGAGTCGTAATGTTTTTGGGGGGGCATGGAAATTACAGATTCAAGGAAGGTGGAGCTGATGGCAGCCAGGGCTGCGTTGATATCCAGGGCAGTGAAAACTCCAGGTCAATCAGCCAGGTAGAGATCAGATAGTAAAGCCTGCTGGTTGAGGGACCTTGAGGGCCTGAACCACATATACTTATATGGGGGGGGGGGCGATGCCTCCTGCAATAGACTGTGATGCAGTGATCACTGAATGCATCGAGAAGGGTGCTAGCTTCGGAGAATTTTTGTGGGTGTGTAGTTAGGATCCAGTCTAGCAGCGACTGGTTAGAGGAGTGGAGGTTAAGCCTTGTGGGGTCAGAAATAAGGTGTGAGGTTGAGTGCCTCAGTCTCTTTGGTGGTGGTCTTTGTGTGCTGGGCAAGCCAGCTGATATTAAAATCACCCAGGACAATGAGTTCACTAGAGGCTGCTGAAGAGGAGAGGGTGGAATCTTTGGAGACCAAGGAAGTGGGTAAAGCATTAGGGGAGAAGTAACAGGTTGTGACAAAGAGGGGAGCTGAGGAAGGGAATGCCAGCTTGGAGAGTATGATCTTGTGAGATTTGGGGGCTGACTCCTGGAATACAATGAAAGCAGGTAGGGACTCATGGACATAGGTAGCAACCCCACCACCATGCTTTTTCCCTGTCGTGTTGGATTATAGATTAGCCTGGGATGGCAACTAAAAAGTCAGGAACATTGTCAGATAGCCAGGTTTTGGAGATGCAAAGAATGTCAGGGGGGCATTGTGATATCCAGGCCTTGATGTGATCTAATTTGGGCAAGAGGCTCCTCGCATTTAGGTGAAAGAAGCCCAACCATTTAGTGGAAGGAGGGCTGTAGGCTAAGGGATCAGGCCCTGGATTGTGACAGGAGTAGGAGTAGGTAGTAGTAGTAGTAGTAGTAGTAGTAACACATTTTATTTTTATACAGGATTCATGCCATTTGGGTTGGTGACCCAGTTTTCAAGACAGTCCTGTTCTTAATGTTACAACTAAACATATACACGTGGACAACTATATAACAATTCCCTAACCATCCAATAAGTTACACATCATTTTAAGACATTACTATCTCTAATATAGAACTTAAAACATGCTCTTTAAAATTATCTAAACATGTAGATACTATAGATTCGATGACACAATAACAGGATCACAGTAACAAACCCTGGAGTTTTGTAAGAGATCTATTTACATTTATACAATAATAATTACTGACAGGTGGAAAAATATGTCTGATTAAATAGATACTGCCTAAGACCTCATAATTCGCATAATCTACCCTCTAAGTACAAACACATCTGAATTTACTAATCTCATTTATTTCTCAAACAAATATATTGTAGGATGCTGATGTACATGCTGAAAAGGGTAAGATGTTCCAATGTTTTGCTGCTTGGTAGCCCAGAGTTCGTTCACCGTGTTTATTAATAATTTTGGGAGCATAGATTTTTTTTTTACATGAACTAATCTCCTAGAATTGTCAACTTGTTTTTGTTTATTAAATAACACAGCATTAATGTAATGGTTTCGGTAGAACGTATGATATTTAAAAATTGTTCTCTGCCATGTCCTGGTATGAATAATATCCAGGGGTTGCCACTGCAGTTTGTTCAGTAATGTACAATGGTGTGTTCTGAATTTGCATCGGAGGACATACCTTGCCAGGTTATAATGTACTTTGTCTAGTTTTGATAATAAATGTTTGCTAGTTGTGCGGTATATGAGTTCTCCATAAGTTATTACAGGCATAACTAGTTGTTCAGTCACAGTTTTTCAAGCGCTTTTCCCTAAGCACTTTGTTGTCCTACGTAGGACTCCTATTTTTTTATTTGCTTTATCTATCAAGGTGTTCACATGTACTTTAAAGTACATTTGAGCATCGAAGATTAAGCCTAAATAGGTATATTGATCTACCTGCTGTAAGAAATCTTTATCATCTATTTTAATTTGAAGTTTTTCTTTTGTTTTGGTGAAATGTGTAATAATCTATTTTTTTTGTATTAATGATAATCCCTCAAACTATCAAAGTCTAGCTGCAGTGTTCATTGCAAATCATGGATATTTCAACCAGATGCTATTATAGCGATGTCATCTGCATATGCAGGTGGCAGGGGAAGAGGAATTTTGAGAGTTCTCTTTTTCTATGAGTGCATGATGGAAGTGGCCTTGGATTGAGGGCTTGGAAGGCAGGACAGTGGCTCAGGATGAAGGAGGCGGGATGGGGGATAGCATAGGGTGCTGTAGGGGGCAGGGAAGAATGGAGGACATGGAAGGAGTGAGGTTAGCAGCCAGGGCTGGGTGGGAATGAAAAATTGTGGGAGGGGGAGGGGGTGAGTTAGGGAAACTGATGAGGGGGTGAGTTCGGGAGACTGATGAGGGGGAGTGAAATGACAATATAGCCAGGGAACTGTAAAGAAGGATAGATGGAAAGTGAAGAAAGGGAGCCTACATAGTGGTCTGTGGCTGGTAGGGGTATTGATAGCTGGGATAAGGTTAGCTAAGGTGATAATGGGCAGCTACAGTGGCATAGAGGTTAGTGACACTGCCTTTGGAGGAGAGGGTTGGAGGTTCGAGGCCAGTTTGTGCCAGGTGAAGAAAGGTGGGTAAGAGAGCCAGAATACAGAGCAAGAATGAGGGCAGAGGTAGTAATAGGGAAGAGAAGTTTGCAGTGACTCCTAGTGGCCAATTTGCATAAGCTTCCAATGGAAAAGTAGGCAGATTGAAACTAGCAGATCATATAGAACACATGACTAGGTCACGTGGCTTTCAACCACTATAAGTCAAGGGGTGGACTAGGTTGGGAGGTGCAGTCATCATGAAGTGATGTTGGGCTGACACAGTTACAGGTCAGCACAAGCAAGGACTTTTTCAGAGTCTTAGTATTCACCTTGCTGTTGCTGGGCTGGGCTGCTGATGATGGCAGAGCACTCCAGTGGGGAGCAGGGCCAAGGTGGAGCCTATGGAGGAAAGGGAGAGCTAGTTAAAGCACTTGGTTGGTGGGGGAGTGTTCAGAAGAACGGAAGTGGGGTTGTGCGGGAAGTCCTGTGGGGGGATGGGTCACCAGTGTGCATGCGCAGGTAGCTAAGATGGTGACCACACTGAAGCATTAGATCAAGAATATACTCCGAATCAAGCAGGTAAGCTGCTTCTGGTGCCAAATACCCCTGCACAGAGATGCTAGCATAGTTCTAAATGTTATATCAGCAGAGCAGTTGTACTACAACATTCCAATAAGCTAATTGCAAGATGCACAGCAAACAAACTGAATTAAGGTACAGATCAGCAGTGTAATAGTGCTATGATATCAGAAGGCAAAGCAAACATAAAAACAATCAGTCACTCTCAGCCGACTCAATTATTATTAAGGTAACAGACAGCAGAAAGAAGAAGACAGTTACAGGTCAGCACAAGCAAAGACTTTTTCAGAGTCCTAGTATTCACCTTGGTGTCACTGGGCTGAGCTCCTGATGCTGGCAGAGCACTCTGGTGCGGAGCGGTGCTGAAGTGGAGCCTTGGTGTTGCTGGGTTGGGCACACAATGATGGCAGAGTATTCCAGTGGGGAGCAGGGCTGAAGTGGAGCCTTGGTGTCTCTGGGCTGGGTTCTCAATGCTGGTAATGATCAGTTAGTATAGCAACATACTGACAGGATGAGATTTAAAGACTGAGTCTCTGCAGCACTTCACAGCTGGTTTTGGCTATCCACTGGCTGATTTCCACAGGACGAGTGGCCAGTTCACATATTAGTCCAGGACCAGAAGGTGAAAAGAAACCCGCATTGCCACACTACAAGTCCCTGGTTCGGTAACAGAGAAATACCAGGAGGGCAAGCCCCTGGTTAATACTGAACTAAATTGTTATTGCTGCAGTGGTCAAAAACTGCACTCTGGCCCCTGTCCTGCCACACACTTGGTCCATTCTGAGCTTGGCATCCTGGATTGATAGTTCCCCCTTCCTTGCTCCACAACCTCTGTAGTTCTCCACAGATCTCAGTTTATCCTGGAGTTTCTCCCTTTTTCCAGCCACAAACTGTGACTATGCACTCAGCAACCTAACCTAAGCTCAAAATAACAAATCTATCTCCTACGCTATACTGACTTACCCACCCTACTACTAATCTAAAAACGGTATCTTGACACCCTAACTAACTCTTGGAATCCTGGACTAATAAGTCTCGGGTATCAGCATTTGTACAAATAGTTACTGTCCTATAGAGTTAATGACTCAGCAGGAGTAGGGAGGTTTCAAAAGGTTTTTCAGCTCTGATTCAGAACCCTTTCACACAGCAGCTCAGCAATGCCTCCATGAAAGTAATGCACCTGGGAAACAAAAATCCAGGGGAAGATTACACAATGGGGGTGAGATAATAACAACTATAGAAATAGAAAGGGACTTGGAGGTAGTCATATCAGATGACTTTAAGGTGGGCAAGCAATGTGAGAAGGCAGTAAGAAATGCTGGTGGGATACTGAAATACATAGGGAGAGGCATCACCAGTAGAAAACAGGAAGTTGTTGTCCCTTTGTACAGACAGATGGTGAGACTCCATATTTAGTTCTATGTCCAGTTCTGGAGACCCCATCTCTGCAAGGACATAGACAGGATGGATGCTGTCCAGATGAGGGCAAATAAAATGGTGCAGGGCCTGCACCAGAAGACATACGAAGAGAGATTAAAGAAGCTTAATATGTATACACTCGAGGAGAGGAAGGAGAGGGGGGACATGATAGAAATTTTCAAGTACATCAAGGGAATCAACAGATCCCAGGATGGTAGCATCTTTCAGAAAAAGAGATGTGCAAGAACAAGGAGGCACAATTTGAAGATAGAGGGGAGACAGCTCAAAGGTAATGTGAGGAAGTAGTTTTTCACGAAGAGGGTTGTGGATACATGGAACAGCCTTCCTGAGGAGGTAGTGGACTCAAAAACAGTGGGGGAATTCAGGAATGCTTGGGACAGACATAAGGCAATTCTAGTGGGGGGGTAGGAGGAAGTAGGCTGCTGGTTAACTAGGATCTACAGCCTATGTATATGGTAGGGAAATGGGCAGACTAGGTGGGCCAAGTGGTCCTTATCTGCCGTCAAATTCTATGTTTCTATGCGCATCCCCAGAATAAATGCAAAGTTATGTATTTAGGCAAAAAAAATCATAGATTTAATTATAATATAAATGGACACACTATCCAAACAACAGATTCTGAGAAGGACCTAGGAATACAGGTCACCAGTGACATGGCTTTTTAAAATCATTGAACCAGTGTAATTAAAAAAGGCCATGGTATTTTGGCATCTATTAGGAGGACTATAAAAGACAGAGCCAAGGAAGTGGGGGTGCCTTTGTATGTCTCATTGGTGCATCCTCACTTGGAGTATGGGGGTAGTTTCTGGATGCCTCACCTTAGGAATGCTGTTATGAGGTTTGAGTGCATCCAGAGGTGGGCAACTATAATGGTGTATGGGATGAGGGACAGGCCATATGAGGAAAGGTTGCAGGAAGTGGGATTGTATTCACTTCAGTATAGATGATACAGAGGCAACATGTGTTTGGTCTATAGAGCATTTAGGAAAACAGACCTCTGTGAATGTGTGGGATTAAACAGGAGATTAGATTTTACAACAAATAGAGGTCACCAATTCCAGTGAAGAGGAGAAAATTACAATAGAAATGAGGGGAAGCTGGTTTTCACAGAGGATGGTTACACAGTGGAATTCATTACTAGCAACTGTGGTATTATGTAACTTAATGAACTACTTTAAACACACACTAGATGATAGCTTGGCAGAAGATACCAGGAGAAAGGACTGCTGTGTGACTGGACTTCTCTGCTGGGACTAAAGTAGAAGAACTTTTGTACTTGGACCTTTAATTTAGGTAAAAAGAAACTAAAATACAAAAAAAAAGTGTGTGTTTGGGTTAACTGAACTGAATGGGTATCTGAAGAGTTATCTCAGGTGATTGAAAGGACTTAACTGCTGTGAGGTTTAAATTACTTGTAGAAAGATCTGGTAAGTAGGGGAGTGGCTTAGCTAGCAGGAAGCTACATTTAAAGACTGCCTTAGAAATTTTCTGCTAATAGCTTGGCAGAAGACACCAGGAGAAAGGACTGCTGTGTGACTGGACTTCTCTGCTGGGACTATATTGCCCTCCTTCCCTCCCGTCCACCCACCCTAAGCTGGTTCTATTTTTATAGGCACAGGATTTGACTAACAACAAGAACTTCCTGTTTGGGGCAGGAAGTGAGTGATCACAGAACCACCAGGACCCACCATCCTAGAAGGGCAAGAGTAGCTCTCCGGCCCCTCTGGCTGCTGGAGGTCTGCCTCTGAGCAAGTAAGTGGTCTACTGAGAAATATAGGATATTCTTGTCTCAGAACAGGACAATCAGGAGCTTAAAGGGCACACAGGCAGAAAGTAAGGAGAGAGAAAAAAAACAGAGGAAAGAGTAAGGATTGCAAACAGTTAAGGGGCCAGAAATAAGACATGATTGGAGTGGTGCAGTGCCGTGGCTGTGGAGCAGCAGTCTTCCGGGAGATGTTCTGGAGGATGCGGTGTTGTCCCATCTGCAGGCACCTCTCTGGGCTGAGGGAGGAGGTTGCTCATCTCCAGGCTGAGTTGGCCAGGATTTGTGGGACCTCCTCTTCCATCCAGAGACCACCAGTGCCACTGCCATTGCCTCAGAGGTTGCCAAGAAAGAGGAGCAGTTGGACCACAGTGGGCTCAGGGAGGGTGAGGGTGGTGGAACAGAGGCACATCCCTCCAGTTGTACCTCTCCACAATTACTATGCCATTCTTGCAAAGTGTGGTTCCTCTATGGAGGCACCTGCAGTGGAGACCAAGGAGGATGCTGGGAACCTCCACAAAGGAGACCCACAGGAGGGTGGTAGGGACCCTGCAGGGGAAGGAAACAACTCCTGGTGGGGGACTCCATTGTTAGGAAAGTAGAACTGGGGGAGGAAGGGGAGAGGGAGGTAAGGTGCCTGCCTGGCGCCATGGCTTGGAGGGACAGGGAGCGAATCCTCAGGATTGCCAGAGCAGCTGCACAGGGGAGGGGAGCTGGATGTCATTGTCCACCTAGGGACAAATGACCTGGCTAAGAAAGGGATTAGAGAAGTGCAGGAAGAGTTTGTGAAATTGGGGAGGGGCCTTAGTCAAGTAGCACGCACGGTAACCTTCTCGGAGGTGCTACCCATCTATGGCATAGGAGAGGCTAGGGTGTTCCGCACCATGGGATTCAATCAGTGGTTGAAAAACTGGTGTGAAGCTCAGGGATTTGGCTTCATTGGGGACTGGGGGTCCACCTGGAGTGATGCAAGCCTATACTGGCATGATGGGCTGCATCTGTCCGGGAGGGGAACCAGGATCCTAGGTGATAGGTTTAAATGCTTCTGGCGAAGCTTTTAAACTAGCAAAGGAGAGGCACTTGAAAGGAGCAGGAAAATCCTAGCCCCCCCCAAATAATCACGGTAGTAAGTGCGGCAAACACCAACACAGAGGTGTCGATAGGGAGAAGGGCAGGGGTAAATGGAGAAAGTGACAAAGGCAAGAAGGACAGGGATGGGGCAAAAGGGAGTAAGGCTATCAGGAAATGGAGGGTAATGAGTACCAATGCCCATAGTCTGGGCAACAAGCTCCCTGAGCTGGAGGCCTTGATGGAAGAGGGATGCCTGGATATTGCAGCAGTCACAGAAACATGGTACACAGAGAACCATGACTGGGACGTTAACATACCAGGGTACATAACCTACAGGAGAGACAGGCAGGGGAGAAGAGGGGGAGAAGTAGCTCTCTATGCAAAGGAAGGGATAAAAGCAACTGAACAAAAGAGTAAACAGGGAGGAGAGAAGGCACTGTGGGTCACCTTGGAGACTGGAAGGGCACCACAATCCGCACAGGGTTGTGTACAGACCCCCATGTCAGGGAAGAAATGGACAAGGATATGATAGAAGGCATTCTTAGAATGGCAGAGAAAGGGAGATACTGTTGATGGAGACCTGAATATGCCAGATGTTAACTGGAGCACATTTGCTGCAGCCACATCCAAAGCAGGGCCATTCTTGATGCCCTACAGGTGGCAGGCATTAGACAGCTAGTTTGGAACCCACTCATAAGGGAGCAATCTTAGACCTTGTACTCTCAAATGGGGGCAGTGAGAGGATCTCAGATCTAGAAGTGGTTGCCATCTGGGGACAAGTGACCATCAAACAGTGTGGTTCACGTTAAACTCAGCTACAGAGTCAAGCCATACAAAAGTGAGGGTACTGGACTTAGGAGCGGACTTTGGCAAGATGGGAGAGTGCATCAGAAAAGCACTAGCAAACAGGCTAGAAGGAGGTGTGGAGCAACAATGGGGAATTATCAAAACTGCCATCATAGAGGCAGCAAGCCTTTGTGTGAAGCAAATAAATAAATCAAAACGAAAGAAAAAGCCACTATGGTTCTCAAAAGAGGTTGCTGTGAAAGTCAGGAAGAAAAAGATAGCATTCCGAAGTATAGGAAACACAGAAGGAGCAGGACAGAGAGCTGTACCAGTTAAGGCAGAAGGAAGCAGGAGGAAGTCAGAATAGCAAAGGCCCAGACTGAAGAAAGATAGCCAACTCAGTTAAGAAGGGGGATAAAACCTTTTATAGGTACATCAGAGAGTAGAAAGACAAAGGGAGGGATAGTGAGGCTGAACAGAATGAACGGTGGGTGGGCAGAGGGGGACAGTGAAAAAGCAGGAATACTGAATGAATATTTCTGCTCAGTATTCACAAAAGAGGAGGGGGAAGTGCCTAATCCAATTAACAGAAGCACTCTTGATAGGGGGGTCGATCCCAGTCCTTTCACAGAAGAAAGGGTTCTGCAAGAACTCCTAAAACTGAAGGTGGACAAAGCAATTGGTCCTGATGGAATTCACCCCAGAATTCTAAAAGAATTAAGGGAGGAACTAGTGAAACCACTGTCTACTCTTTTTAATAAATCATGGGAGGAAGGCAGATGTGATTCCCCTTCACAAAAGTGGGACCAAGACAGAGGCAGGAAACTACAGACCTGTCAGTCTGACCTCTGTAGTAGGGAAAGTGATGGAGTCACTTCTGAAGGAAAGAATAGTTGAGTACCTAGAAGCCAGTGGAGCACAGGACCCAAGGCAGCATGGGTTCACAGTGGGAAGGTCATGTCAGACTAATCTAATAGATTTCTTTGACTGGGTGACCAAAGTAGTAGACAGGGAGGGGCTGTGGACATGGCCTACCTAGACTTTAGCAAGGCATTTGACACAGTCCCACACAAAAGATTAATAAAAAAATTAGCCAGCCTGGGAGTGGGTCCCAGGGTGGTAGCCTGGGTAAAACATTGATTGGACAACAGGACACAGAAGGTAATAGTAAATGGAGTCCACTCTGAAGAAAGGGAGGTTACTAGTGGGGTACTGCAGGGATCAGTACTGGGTCCTGTCCTTTTTAATGTCTTTATAGGTGACCTTGCAGAGGGACTTGAAGGAAAAGTATGCCTCTTTGCAGATGACACAAAGATCTGCAAAAGGGTTGCTACACAAGGGGGAGTGGAAAGGATGAGAAGGGACTTGGCAAGGTTGGAGGAATGGTCAGAGTATGGCAGTTTGGATTCGATGCAAGAAGTGTAAAGTAATGCACCTGTGAAACAAAAACCCAAGGGACGTGTACACAATGGGGGGAGGTAGTAATAATAACATAAATGGAAAGGGACCTGTGCAGGCCGGCCTGGTGGCACTGAGGGTTGAGCCACTGGAGGCTACACCTCGTGCCACGCTGGCGACCTGGGTTTGGACACAAGCCCGGGGCATCAGAGGTTGGCAGGGGAGGGATGGGATTGAGCATCCGGAGGACTGCTCGCCCATTCCAGGGATGGATCCAGGGAACCTTCCGCTCTGTAGTGGCCCCTGGTGATGACCGTGAGCACTACTAGAGTGGTGCAATAAGGGGTGGAGTGCAGCAGATGTCAGTGTGTTTGTAACGTCATTGCACACTCACACTCCAGGGGACCAAAATAGGAGGAAAAATGGCAGTACAAAGCCCGTGGAAGCTTGATAGCCACTGCTTCATCAGCCAATGAATGCCTGGACCGAGGTGTGTGCCGGTAGTGGATCCTGACCGGGCGTGGAGGCAACAGAGGGGACCTCTCTCAATGGTACAGATGTGTATGCCAGCTGGGCATGCACAACTCCTGGGTTAGCGGTGAGGAGAAGCAGTGGCTGGAGGTAGGCAGGGACTGTGGCTGCAGGAGGATAAAAATAGGGGAGATAAAAAAAAAAGAAAGGTACCTGGGCCTAATCATATCAGATGACCTAAAGGTTAGCAAGCAATGTGAGAAGGCAATAGGGATGGCTGTGGGGATACTGGGATGTATAGGGAGAAGCATCACCAGTAGAAAACAGGAAGTTGTTATCCCTCTATACAGGCAGTTGGTGAGACTCCATTTGGAGTACTGCATCCAGTTCTGGAGACCCCATCACTGCAAGGACATAGACAGTATGGAGACAGTCCAGAGGAGGGCAATTAAAATGGTGCAGGCTCTGCAACAGAAGCCATACGAAGGGAGACTAAAGGAGCTTAACATGTATACCCTTGACGAAAAAAGGGAGGGGGGGACATGATAGAAACTTTTAAGTACCTCAAGGGAATAACAAAGTCCAAGAGGGTAGCATCTTTCAGAAAAAGAGATGTGCAAGAACACGGGGACACAATTTGAAGATAGAGGGGGGATGGTGGCTCAGGGGTAATATGAGGAAGTATTTTTTTCACAAAGACAGTGGTGGACACATGGAACGGCCTTCCTGAGTAGGTTGTAGGGTCAAAAACAGTAGGGGAATTCAAGAATGCATGGGACAAACACAAGGCATTCTTGTGAGGGGTAGGAAGAAATAGGCTGTTGGTTAACTTGGATCTGCAGCTTATCCAGTAGGTATTGAAATGGGCAGACTAGGTGGGCCAAGTGGTTCTTATCTGTCATCAAAGTCTATGTTTCTATGGATGGAGGAGCTTCTGGAAAAAGTAGATCACAAGGAAAAGGAAATTGATGAGCTATGGGAACTGGCTGAAAAGATGGCAGATATTAATCAGAGGAATAATCTGAGGGTTACCAGTCTTCCAGTGAGGATAAAGCGCAAAACTCACAGAAAAGTACTTTGAAATGTAGCTACCAAAGGCTCTGCAGATGAACTGTAATTGAGGGAAAAATAAAACTTGATCATGCTCACAAGACATTCACACTGAACCCTCCAGTCATGGTGCCCCCCAGACAAGTTATTATGAAGGTGCACCAATTTATGGACAAATATGTGCATACTGACAGCAACAGAAACTGATATTTTAAGGGTGTGGCTATTTATTTATTAGGACTCTTCACTATGGGTAAAAATGAAATGTGAAACATCTGGCCCACTTATAAATGAATAACAAGCCCACAAAGTACATTTTTCAATAGGTTTCCTAGCAGAGATACAGATCTGGAAGGAGGGAGCATATATAAGGTAGCTTTACAGACCATGTGACTGCTTAGAGGTTCATTCAGCAACTGATGTTAAAGGAGTGATAGAAGTGGTAGCATCAGTAATGGGACATTCCTGACTGTCTAAAGCTTCTGGTGTCCCTGTTAACAGTTGCTTCCACTTCATGGCCTGGGTTAGTGGTCTGAGTTCTCTGGTGGTGGCTATGGCAAATAGTCAGTTATGGATGGCTAATGTTTATGTAGCTCCCATATTTCAGGGGTTGGAGGCCTTTTCTGTAGGCTTAATGAACACTCGCTGGTGGGCATTGGGGTGCACACAACCAGAAGATGGAGGGGTTAATTAAAGTAATGTGCTGATGTAATATTTTAAGTGCTTTCTCCCACCTTTTGTGTCCCCTATCCTTTGTAATGTTTGTACTTACTCAATATGGGAGTATTCCACTTTCACTTTGAAATAGTCCATCAGGTCACCCATATAGCACAATCACTTCAGACATTGATTATGGGACATGGAATTGACTATGTGCTGTGACATGGAACTTGTCCACCATCTACTGATTCAAACACTGCATGGCTGAACTAATTTCTTCAAGGCAACTTCATTCACCAGGGCCCGGGAGACTTGGACTCTGGAAGTACTGTAGGGGGAAGGGGTGGCTGAAGACTTAAGAAGTGATTACCACAGCACTCATCTCCAGGTCTGTGGTTGGGGACTGATGATTTAATAGAAGAGTTAAGGTAAACAGAGCAACAATGAGCAGGAGGCTGTAGAAGTAGTGGGTGGGATACTTGAAGACACAAACACATGGATGGATTGTTCAGTTGAGAGACCCTTTGTTGTGCATTTGTCCAAGACATCAAAAATGCCTTGAGGAATAGATGCCAAATTCTCTCAAGCAGACTGGCTGTGTACATTGTGTACTACTTCTTCCCAGTTAGGCTGCTGTGTCTCAGTGATCTCATTTTCAAAGTTTTCCTACTTAAATGTTCTGTTTCATTTCACTTTAGATTTATACTGGAGCATTTCTTGAAGCAACAACACATCACAGCTTGGAGCGAGGACACCTGTGACCAGCCATGCACTGTGTGATGGGTGTTAGCCTCCCATTCAGGAGGTTAGTACCTAGTTCTGACTAGTGATCTGCAGATGGTGTCCTGAAATGTTTGTAGTTTCACCCCACCTTAAAAATCTAACAAAATTCTGACTGCCTTAAAGAAGAAGCTTCTCTAGTATGCTCTCCACAGGATGTACACCTGACATAAGCTGAACATTTAAAACTGGTCTGAGATTGGGGAGTGCAGTGTGTAGTTGCCTAGTGTAACTTGTACAAGAAGGAAGCGGCTACCTTGGTGCATTAAGCATTACCCTGGTGATGAACTGGATTGTTATGGCTTCTACCAAGGGCAGATACATATATGCGGAGAGAGATCTTTATATGGAGAACAGATCTTCATTGGTAATATTTATGCTCAGACTGTATTCAATCTTCAGATCTCCAAGAAATGCTAGGTATCCATCAGACAGAAGGCAGCACAACCAGCACCACTCCAGACTTCATGAGAAACAAAGGCTTTATTAAATAAATATCAAAGGCAGAATGCCCATAACATGTTGAAAAGGCAACAATGTTAAAAATCCTGACCAGTTTCGCAACTAGTTCATCATCAGGGGGTTTGTCCATTCACATAATGAGACCAAATAAATAGTAGTTCTCTTAAAGAGACAGTATGTTGCACAATAAAGTTTTTTAGTATATACATATGCTTGAGCACTCTTTTCTTCTCTGCATCCTTATCTGCATAAATATATATGTATATAAATTGTGTTTTGTTACCACCATCAATAATTAAAAAGTGCAGCAGGAGTTACTACAAACCAATTATTAAAAAATATATATATACAGTATACTATAAACATATCTATATTTGGAGAAAAACTCTCATTAAATGGACTGCATTAGAGACAGATACTAGAATTAACCAATACGAATGTAGAAATCCATTTAAAAGGATATTTATATAGGGAACTATTGATTAAATTAGAGTTTCAACCAGGTTAATCCGTACTTAAACTATTGCATTTTCTTTAGTACTGCAATATTCTCTGGATGTTGCTGGATCAACACAAACCATTAAGGACCTGAAAACAATAAGAAAGAATAATATTTTTGATTAGGGTACATTCATCTAAATGTAACCAGTGCAATACTTTAAAGTTCACTTTCTCAAACATGTCAACAGATCAAGTCCATCATTGAGGCCAGGTAAATCCAATGCACCTAGTGTATAGATCCAAAATGATTCCCTATACCTCAACTTTTCTTTAATATTACCACCTCTAGGCCCCATTCTGATCTTTTCTATTGCCCAAAACTTAAAACGATGACTGCCATTCCTTGTCACCATGCAATGATTAGCTAGTGCATTTGTAGAATGTTTTGCTTGAATTGACCGTATGTGCTCACCAATTCTAACCTTAGAAGGTCTTGTTGTCATTCCGACATAGAATGCTGAGCACTCACAGGTTGCCAAATAAACAACATTACTTGTACTACAGGTAAAAAAGCAATCCATTGCATAACTCTTTGTATTATTAACTGTAGAAAAAGTATCAGTTTTAAGGATACAAGCACAAAACTTACAATTACTACATGGAAAATTACCATGTGGCAATGGGGGTAACCATGTCTCCACAGGCAATGAAGGAACCTTCCGTGCCTGGTAGCTATGAACTAATTTATCCTTCAGGTTTAGTCCATGTTTATATACCATCCTAGGTCTCTCTTGTATACTAGTTTTTAACAAAGGTTCTGATTTTAATATATTCCAGTTGTTATTGAGAACCTGTTCTGTCTCTTTTGCATGCCTGGTATATTTAGTAATGAAGTTTATCCTCTCGCTACTGCCTTGTTCTCGATTTCTGACTTCAAGAAGTTCCTTCCTATCTTTCTCCAGGGCAGTATTAAGTGCTGTATGAACTGTAGTGTTATTATAGCCTCAGCTCCAAATCTTGTACACATTTCAGAAGCATTAATCAGGAAGTCAGAATCATTACTACAGTTTCTACATACTCTAAGCAACTGTACTGTGGGAATATTCTTTATCAGAAGTGGTGGATGGCAACTTGTGGCATGTAAGGGTGAATTTCTGTCTGTATCCTTTCTATATAGATCAGTCATGAATGTACCATCTTCCTTTTTGGTTATTATGAGATCCAGGAAGGGAACAGATACAGAATCACATTTTATAGTAAATTTCAAATGCTCATTGCTTGTCTGCAAATATGTAATAAATTGATCAAGCTCACTTTTGTTGCCACACCACACCATAAATATATCATCACTATAATGGCGTTATTTTTATTTTTTATTTTTTATTTATTTGAGCATCACTTTACAACCTTTGAGCCAGAGGCTCATTTCCAAAGGTACCTCATCACATTGAGGACAAATACATTACATTACAGGCTCATAGTTGCATCACATTGAGGACAAATACATTATATTACAGGCTCATTGTTACATCACAGAGTTTCAACTTGTAATAAAATGACAACCAGTTAAATTGACAGCCATATATATTTACAAATATTTGTAGAGCGAAGGAACCATTCTAGTTACAGTGGTGCCGCTCATGCGTGCATTGTCAGTATGTGGTGGATTAAGTCACGACTAGTGACAGGTGCAATCACGTGCATTAAATAGCTGGTTCTGCAGTGCGGTTTTGAAGGTGGAAATAGTAGTGGTGTCAGAGATGGCTGGTGGGAGCGCATTAAACCAGTCTGGGGCTCTATAACAGAAAGATCTCTGTCCATGGCTTGTCCTGGTTCCAGGGATCAGAAGGGTGATTTTGCAGGAGGTTCAGGTATTAATCAAGGGTTTGGCTTGGCGGATGGAGGCTATCAGCCCAGGGGGTGATAGCCCGAGAAGGGTTTTTTTCGTAATGAGGCTGGTTTGGTATTGAAGTCGCTTGTCCAGATTTAGTAGCCTTGCCAAGTCATATAGCTGACATGTGTGAGTGAGCCTGGGGGCCCCTGTAATAAGCCTACATGCCTTATTCAGGACAACACGGATTTTGTTAAGGGCGGTCGAGTCAGCCGCACCGTAAACAGGTAGGCCGTAGTCCACCAGGGACAGTATCGAGGATGTAACTGCTAGTCAGAGGGCAATGGGGGGAGACAGTTTTTATGGCAGTAGAGGATACCTAGCAGCACATTAGTAGCAGAGGCAAGTGCCTCAATATGGGTGTGGAAGGAGAGGGCAGTGTCGAAGCTAATCCTAAGGTACTTGTACAAGCAGACTAGTTCAAGGGGTTGCTTGGAGCTGGGGAGGATGTGTAGTGGGAAGTTACTGGCTTTGTTTTGAGGGTGGAAAGAGCGTTGATTTGTTTTTTTTGAGATTGATGACAAGTCGGTGCTCTTTGAACCAGGTTTCTGCATCATTGAAGGAGAGTTGTAGGGAGTCCTTGAGGGCGTTGGGGTTGCGGTGGGTGGCAAAGAGGATGGCATCATCTGCATATAACTGAATTCTACCAGTGCAAGCACTGGGTAGGGTGTTTAGGTAGATTGAGAAGAGTAGCGGTCCCAGGATGGAGCCCTGGGAGACACCTGAGTGGATGGGACAGGTTGTAGAAAGTGTCCTGTTGATTTTGACACATTAGAGGTGGTCAGATAGGTAGCTTGTGCACCAAGAGATTGGCCCAGTAGATAGACCAGTATGGGAGAGGGCTTCTAGTAGGAGGGGGTGGGAGACAGTGTCGAAAGCCTTTGAGAAATCTACAAACACTGCACCAGCTAGGGTGCTGGCATCCAGGGAGGAGTGTATGAAATTTGAAAACCCAATTAGAGCTGTTCCAGTACTGTGCCCTGCCTGGAAGCCGTGCTGTTCTGGACAGAGGATGTTGTACTTGGTTAGGTACTCAGTGATTTGAGAGGCCACCAGCTTTTCAAGGGCTTTGGAGAGGGGTGGGAGGATGGAGATAGGTCTGTAGTTCCCTGCATTAGACCTGTCACCAACTTTTTTTGGATGGGCATAACTATGGCCATTTTCCATGCAGTTGGGAATTGCCCCAGGCAGAGGGATTCGTTGAGTAGGCTGGTGAGCAGAGCAAGTACCTGGTCCAGCACCTGACAGAGAATGCTGGGGTCCAGAGAGTCGCTGCCAGGACTATTGCTCTTTAAAGCTTTGAGCAGGTGCGGTCTGGCTTCCTGGTCAGTTACACTGCGTAGATGGAAACAAGGGTGTTGGATGACATGGGCCGGCTGGGAGGGGAGAGGGTCAAAGAAATTACTGGGGAGGACCGAGCTAAGGTTCATGAAGGTAGTGTTTAGGAATTTGGCTATGCTGGCCGGGTCAGTCAAGGTAGTCCTGTCCATGGTGATCTGGGCTGGGGGGGTGCGGGCACTCCCATTCAGTTGTTTAATGTTGTTCCAGAAGGTTTGTGCAGACCCCCAGGAGGAGGTGAGCGTGGCCTGGTAATGGTCGGCCTTTGCTTTATGGATAGCCCAGGTGCACTTGTTCCATGCTGCATTATAAGCCTGTCTGTCAGCTACCCAGCCTGTTTCAGTGACAAGGTGCCATAAGTTATCCCTGTGCTTGAGCAGTTGACGTAGGGCAGGGGTAACCCAGGACGCACTGAGCTTTTTGGTACATGTTCTGGTAAGGGGTGCATAGAGGTCACAGGCTTTGTTGAAAGTCTGGGAAAAGAAGGTGAGAGCTGTGTCTATGTCTGGAGCATGCTGTATGGGTGACCAGTTAATCTGGGCAAGAAGTTGTTTGAGACTTTTTAGCCCACCAGGTCTGAGGTGCCTGCAGAGTGTGGGTTGGGCTTTAAGTACGGGGGTGGGGGTCGACCAGTGGAATAGGATCGGGGAGTGATCACTGAGTGAGTCTGGAAGGACCTGGATATCTTGGATTTTTTGGGGGCGGTTTTTGATGATTACATCTAGAAGGGTACTGGTACCTCTCTTGGAGTTTACTCTTGTGGATTGGGAAATGACTTGCGTCAGATCCATAGCCATGAAGGTATCTTGGGTGGTGGAAGAGGAGGCACTGAGCCAGTTCACGTTTAGGTCCCCCACAAGAATGTGATCAATCTTGTGTTGGAGGGTAGTGAGATAATCGGTTAAGGATAACATCGCCGGAGTTTGGTGCTTTGGTGGAATGTATGCCATAGTGAGATATAGGGGGCCCCTGGTGGGGTCAGGTGTAAGTTTAAGGGTGAGGGCCTGAGCCCCATTTACAAGAACTGGGGCAGGGAGTGCTAGCCCAGTAAGTGAGTCCCTGGTACAGATAGCACAGCCTCTCCCACATTTGCCAACATGATCCTCTCGGTATAGGGTGTATCCAGGTAGTGAGACAAAGTGGTCGGGAGTGGATTTTGACAGCCAGGTTTCTACCACATCTATGACATCTGGTTTATGCAGCATGACCCAGCATTGGAGAAAATCAAATTTTGAGTATGCTGCATATATTCTTGAGGCTATATGGAGACCGGCGGTCCCAGTTGGGGCTGGGCTGGGTGGGGCCTGGGTTGGGATGTATATTGCCTGTGAGTAGTAGTAGGAGGATCATGGCTCTAGCTAGGGGGCAGAGTTTAGCGATCTTTCGGTGGGTATTCTGGGGTGGGGACCATCAGGAAGGAGGGGATGGGTAGGGTCAGCATGGTCGGGAGGGCAGGGGTGATTAGTGGCCAGTAGGCACCAGGGTAAACAGAGGGGAGGTAACCTGGGGATGGGTGCTGTGGGTAGGGGCACATGGTCATTGTAGGGTGGGATCTTATTATATCCGGGGGAACTGATGCTAGGGCCAGCGTACTGGATGGGCTGCCTGGTAGCTGGGTTATAGGTACCAGGGTAAGTAAAAGGCGGAGGCATAGTAGGAGAGGGTGGGCTGACATGGTGCTTGCCATAGCAGCAGGGCAGAAAGGTAGAAGTATTTTAGGTGCTGTTCAGCAAGCGTAGATGCCACTTTGGCTTAGTGGTAGTGTCCCGGACTCTGTTACAGAGGGTACCAGGTTCAAGTCTCAGCCAGGACAGCTGGAGAAGGGACCAGGGTGGGAGCTGAGCTCTGTGTTCTGGGGCTTGAGACACACTGCATTGGGGCCAGAAACAGGGTAAGAAATAGTGACTCCTAGTGGTCACAGGGTGCAGGCTAGCAGGTTAGGCTGGGGGTCAGGATGTATGACGAACTATGGGGTGGGGGCTGGGGGAGATGTAGACAGGGATTAGAAGTAGGTAGAGGAGGGTCAATGTGGCCAGAGATTTGAGGTAAGCAGAAGTAGTGGAGGAGTGAAGTGGCACAGGCTGACAGAAGGATCCAGGAGGTTAGGGGGTAGAGGTTTGTATGACTGTACCTGAGGTAGGGTCTGTGGGTCCCTCTAGTGGCTGGCAGGTATAACCTACAAATTGGAAAGTGGGGACTTAGTAATTCAGCAGCCAAGAAGTGATGTCATCAAAGGGGGTCAATAAAGGAAGGGACACCCCAGGGTGGGGGGAGTGGCTGGGCGGTGGGGCAGATAACGCTCAGTGTTGTTGGGCTAACACCACAGGTATTTGGTGAATGAGAGGTCTCCTTACCTCTTAGCCTTCCGAGTTTGTTTCTGCTCCAGAAGAGCTCTGCTGTTGCTGTGGCTGCTGCAAGTGGCAGTGTGCTGGGGGGGGGGGTCAGAAGGCCTAAGTCAGGGAGCAGACAAAGGGCAGAGATTAGTATGCGGTGGGAGACTGTACAGGTATTCAGGTCCCAACTGCTCATGCGCAAACTGTTGGGCTATGTCCCGGCTACAGCTCCTACTGCGCATGTGCAAGAGTTCCAAAATGGCGACATCCAGGACATTCAGGTAAGCTGCTAAACTCAAACTGCTAAACAATTGCAAGTCAGCACTGTATAGCTATGTAAATCAACAGTTTCAGAGAGTAAAGTAGCCCCAAGAACACCCCAGTCAGTCTACTGCTAGATAAGCACAGAATTTAATACAGGCGAGTAACACAGTGTAAAACTATAAGATTTAAAGTAACCCCAAAGCAGTAGTCAGCAGGCAGTAGAACAGAGGTTGTAGCCCCAGTAGAAAAAACAATCAGTTGATCTGTGGGGCAAAAAATGCCCTTAATTGTCCTTAGATTCCAGCACAAGAACACCCCACACAGGTATCTGGTAGAATAAGAGAGGTCTCCTTTATCTCTTAGCCTTCCCGAGTTCATTTCTGCTCCAGGAGGGAGCTCTGCTGTTGCTGTGGCTGCTGCAAGTGGCAGTGTGCTGGGGGGGGGGGGTCGGAAGGCCTCTTAGCCTTCCCGAGTTCATTTCTGCTGCAGGAGGGAGCTCTGCTGCTGCTGTGGCTGCTGCAAGTGGCAGTGAGATCAATAGATCAATCCTGTCAAGGAAAGGATTGACCCTGTCATCGTGCATATTGTCCAATTCCCATTTCCCCAGATATAAATTTGCATAATTGGGTGCAAAAGTTGGTCCCATCACTGTATCTTTTATTTGCAAGCAGTGTACATAATGAAACAAAAAACAATTCTTGGTTATCACATGTTCAGCACATTCAAGGAGGAGTTGTTTTTTCTCATTATGTACCTGTGGGTCTATATCAAACCAATGACGTAGGGCCTCTAACCCACCATGGTGTGGAATGTTGGTGTATAGGGAACATAAGTCCATAGATGCAAATAACCATTCCACTTCTGATTGCATTTCCTTAAGTACTTCTAATATATGTGTGGTATTCTGCACATAGGATCTTAATGTGGGTACATCGCTTTTAATGTGTGAATCCACATAACATTATAGGGGTTCCTTCAAAGAGCCAATTCCTGCCACTATAGGTCATCCAAGAGGATAATGCCAATCTTTATGTATTTTTGGAAGTGTATAGATACTGGCCCTAACAGGATGTTCCACAGTGTGATAACACATTTCAGTATGGTCAATGATACTAGCAGGTACTGCATGATGTAAAAATAGATCTATCTCTTTTTTATATTGCAAAATAGGGTCACTCAAAAGTTGTCTATAAAAAGATGTATCATTCAATTGTCTTTTAATTTCTGCTACATACTGTTCTGTGGACATTACCACAATAGCACCCCCTTTGTCTGCTGGTTTAATTACGAAGTCGTTATTAGCCATAAGCGATTTCAACGCCATTGACTTAGATTTAATCATATTAACAAAGTTAGATCTACTGTCTTTCTTGAAAATGTCCATAAACCCCTGTTCACAGGCATGTTCAAAAACCCTTACTGTGTCATTATAAGATGGCAGAAAAGTAGAGGGTGGCTTGAATGGCCTTATATCTTGTCCAGGAGCAGAAGTACCATTTTCCTGGCTCTCCAAATGAGGGTTACCACAATGCATTCTGTTCCCCTCAAACAGGACCATCAAATTAAGATTCTGAGAGAATCTGTGAAGATTCACATAAATGCCAAATGGCTGTGAGTCCGCGGTAATCACAAAAGACAAACCTGTTTGTAGAACTGATGTCTGGTCAGATGTTAAATCAGTCCCCAATATATTAATAACAATACTCTCAGAATAACTATTTATTTCTTCTTTCCATGGAACCTTCCTCCTTTGTTTCTGTCCACCCCTCATTGTCCATGTCTTTGGTTGGTCTGAGGTGATGGTGTAATTTGTAATTAACCTCTCAGCAGTCTCACCTCTCTCTGTTGTTGTGGAGGCTGTGGGGAAGGATCTTGAAAGTGTACTACCCATTGTTCGCTGTCTTTGTGGGTGTGTACTTCTATTTCCTTTCTAAAAAAAAGCTCACTCTCAGATTTACTGTTAGAGGTGTATACCGGGGAATGGCTGCGAGTTTTAAGGATAGAATGCGGTTGTGGTCCAGATGGATGTGTTTCATCCGGGTTTGATAGTTATTCTTCCCCCTCTTAGTGCCACTATTCTTTTTGAGATTCCAATCAAACACTCTGTTTAATAAATAGACTTGTCTGTCATGTTCAAATTTTTTCAATTTAATTTGTTTAATCTTGTTCTCTTCTTTGAGTACTGTTTTTTTAAGTGAATTTTCAAGTATATTAAATTCCGGGTCTCCCTTATAAGTATTCATTATCTCTTCTTTTGACTGTATATGTTTCTCCACCTCTGGTTGCTGTGAGAGGTAGTCTTTTATAACAGTCTTAATCAATAAATCTGTCCCCAATTGTAAAGATGTTCTCCAGTCATCCATAAATATGATCCTATCCCAGCCATAGCCTGGTTTATTAAGTACACGTAAACCTCTCAGTGAACGTCCAACTTTTCAATATGCTTCCAGAGTGATCCTACCCCAGTTGTGTCTTCTCCCACAGATAATGGCCCTCTGTAAATCAGTGAAAGCACTTTTAATGGCCACAAGTCCATCAGACCCCATCAGAATACCCAGAAGTGGTGTCTCCTCATTTAACTCACATGCAGTCTCCATAAAAAAATCCTCTTCTCCCGCCGTAATAAAAACATTTGCTGCCAAACTGCCTGAACCCTCTCCAAGTGGAACATGTGCAAATAAGTAGACATTCCTCGTAACAAACTTTTAAGCAAACTTTTAAACACACACCAGGGTAAAAGAATACACTGTAAGGGGTGAAAAAAGTTCAGCTGCAAACGTAAATTGCTGTTTTAAAATCCCGTTTTCTGTTCCCTGTTAGCTTCAGGAGAAAATAAAGTGAGATTCACGCTACACTGCAAATGCTGAATACAAATGCAGCATAGCTTATGCGCTACAATGCCCCATTAACATGTGTTTCCACCACTGATTAGTGAGAAAGAAAGAGACTGGCATAACCGTAAAAAAATGGAGAGGGTAGGTAGAACAATTATGTTTGTTGCGTTGTGAAAAATATATATAGATTAGCCTACTCACAAGTCCCAGCGAGCAAGTCCAAAAAAGTGAATGAAAGCAGCAAAAAACAGCTCCAGCTGCAAGGGAGTGTGCACGGATTGGGAAATCAAAAGCAGGCAGCAAAACCAGCACCACCACGGACATCATGAGAAACAAAGGCATCATTTAATAAATATCAAAGGCAGAATGCCCACAACATGCTAGAAAAGGCAACAATGTTAAAAAACCCTGACTGGTTTCGCAACTAGTGCATCATCAGGTGGATGGTTCATTCACATAATGAGACCAAATAAATATTGGTTCTCTTAAAGAGACAGTATAGTGCACAAAAAAAGTTTTTTAATATATACATATATACTTGATCACTCTTTTCTTCTCTGCATCCTTATCTGCATAAATATATATGTATATAAATTGTGTTTTGTTACCAACACCAATATATCAGTGTCAGTGGCTCAGTAGATAGCGCACTCGCCTCTGAGGCCAGGAGATCAGAGGGCTGTGGGTTCAGTTCCCACTTCTGGCACTTGGGTTAATATCCCAGTACTGACACTGTAGTGCAGCATGAGAGGGGGTGCTGCACTTCTGAGGTGCTGTCTTTCAGATGAGATGTTAAATCGAGGTCCCATCTGCCTGGATTGGTGGTAGTTCAGGTGGATGTTAAAGATCCCATGGCACTTATCGAAAAGAGTAGGGGAATTTCCCCGGTGTCCTGGCCAAATTTCCCTCATTCACTAAAAATACCACCAACAGCTTACTCTGGCTCAAGGTCAATTAGCATTCATATGTATCCCCCTCCTCCGGGTCGTGCCTGAAAATAGGCAGGATTTGTCTAGTGCACTTACCCGGTCAACAAAAACTAAATAAAAAAATAAAATAAAAAAATAATTAAAAAGTGCAACAGGAGTTACTACATACCAATTATTAAAAAATGTATATATACTATAAACATACGTATATTTGGAGAAAAAACTCTCATTAAATGGACTGCGTTTGAGACACTCACTAGAATTAACCAAAATGAATGTATTGGTTAATTCTAGTGTGTGTCTCTAATGCAGTTCATTTAATGAGAGTTTTTTCTCCAAATATAGACACAGTTGCAATACCGGTCAGGGTTTTTAACATTGTTGCCTTTTCCAGCATGATGTGGGCATTCTGCCTTTGATATTTATTTAATAAAGCCTTTGTTTCTCACAAAGTCCAGAGTGGTGCTGGTTTTGCTGCCTGCTGTTGATTTCCTGATCCGTGCACACTCTCTTGCAGCTGGAGCTATTTTTTGCTGCCTTTATTCACTTTTTTGGACTTGCTCACTGGGACTTGTGAGTAGGCTAACCTATATATATTTTTCATAATGAAAAATAGCTAATTGTTGTACCTTCCCTCTCCATTTTTTTACGGTTATGCCAGTCTCTTTCTTTATCGCTAATCAATGGTGGAAACACATGTTAATTGGGCATTGCAGCTCATAAGCTGTGCTGCATTTGTATTCAGCATTTGTAAAGTAGCGTGAATCTCACTTTATTTTCTCCTGGAGCCAAATGGGGAACAGAAAATGGGATTTTAAAACAGCAATTTACGTTTGTGGCTGAACTTTTTTCGCCCCTTACAGTGTATTCCTTTACCCCGGTGTGTGTTTAAAAGTTTGCTTAAAAGTTTGTTACGAGGAATGTCTACTTATTTTCACATGTTCCACTTGGAGAGGGTTCAGGCAGTTTGGCAGCAAATGTTTTTATTACTGCGGGAGAAGAAGAGTTTTTTACAGAGACTGCATGTGAGTTAAATGAGGAGACACCACTTCTGGGTATTCTGATGGGGCCTGATGGACCTGTGACCATTAAAAGTGCCTTCACTGATTTACAGAGGGCCATTATCTGTGGAAGAAGACTCTACTGGGGTAGGATCACTCTGGAAGCATATTTAAAAGTTGAGCATTTACCGAGAGGTTTGCGTGTACTTAATAAACCAGGCTATGGCTGGGATAGGATTGTATTTATGGACGATTGGAGAACATCTTTACAACTGGGGACAGATTTATTGATTAAGACTGTTATAAAAGACTACCTCTCACAGCAACCAGAGGTAGAGAAACATATACACTCAAAAGAAGAGATAGTGAATACTTATAAGGGAAACCCGCAATTTAATATACTTGAAAAGTCACTTAAAGAAACAATACTCAAAAAGAGAACAAGATTAAACAAATTAAATTGAAAAAATTTGAATGTGACAGACAAGACTATTTATTAAATAGAGTGTTTGATTGGAATATCAAAAAGAACAGAAGCACTAAGAGAGGGAAGAATAACTATCAAACCCTGGATGAAACACGTCCATCTGGACCACAACCGCGTTCTATCCTTAAAACCGCAGCCAATCCCCAGTATACACCTCTAACAGTGAATCTGAGAATGAGCTTTTTTTAGAAGAGGAAATAGAAGAAGTACAAACCAACAGAGACAGAGAACAATGGGTAGCACACTTCCAAGATCCTTCCCCACAGCCTCCACAACAACAGAGAGAGGTGAGACTGCTGAGAGGTCAATAACAAATTACACCATCACCTCAGACCAAGCAAAGAAGCCAACCAGAAGGGGTGGACAGAAACACAGGAGGAAGATTCTGTGGAAAGATGAAATAAATAGTTATTCCGAGAGTATTGTTATTAATATATCGGGGATTGATTTAACATCTGACCAGATATCAGTTCTACAAAAAGGTTTGTCTTTTGTGCCTACTGCAGACTCACATCCAATTTATGTGGATCTTCACAGATTCACTTGGAATCTTAATTTGAAGGTCCTGTTTGAGGGGAACAGAATGTGTTGTGGTAACCCTCGTTTGGAGAGCCAGTAAAATGGTACTTCTGCTCTTGGACAAGAGATAAGGCCCTTCAAGCCACCCTCTACTTTTCTGCCACCTTATAATGACACAGTAAGTGATTTTGAACGTGTCTGTGAGCAGGGGTTTATGGACATTTTCAAGAAAGACAGTAGACCTAACTTTGTTAATATGACTAAATCTAAGTCAGTGGCATTGAAATCGCTTATGGCTAATAACAACTTGGTAATTAAACCAGCAGACAAAGGGGCTGCTATTGTAATAATGTCCACAGAACAGTATGTAGCAGAAATTAAAAGACAATTGAATAATACATCTTTTTATAGACAACTTTTGAGTGACCCTATTTTGCAATATAAAAAAAGAGATATATCTACTTTTACATCATGCAGTATCTGCTGGTATCATTGACCAAACTGAAATGTGTTATCTCACTGTGGAACATCCTGTTAGGGACAGTATCTATACACTTTCAAAAATACATAAAGATTGGCATTATCCTCCAGGACGACCTATAGTGGCAGAAATTGGCTCTTTGATTGAGCCCCTATAATGTTATGTGGATTCACACATTAAAAGCTATGTACCCACCTTAATATCCTATGTGCAGGATACCACATATATATTAGAAGTACTTGAGGAAATGCAATCAGAAGTGGAATGGTTATTGTTATTTATGAACTTATGTTCCCTATACACCAACATTCCACACCATGGTGGGTTAGAGGCCCTACATTATTGGTTTGATATAGACCCACAGGTACATAATGAGAAAAAAGAATTCCTCCTCGAATGTGCAGAACTTGTGCTAACCAAGAATTGTTTTTTGTTTCACTATTTACACTACTTACAGATAAAAGGCACAGTGATGGGAACAACTTTTGCACCCAATTATGCAAATTTATATATGGGGAAATGGGAATTGGACAATGAGTATGACGACTGGGTCAATCCTTTCTTTGACAGGATTGATCTATGGCGCTGTTATATTGATGATACATTTATGGTGTGATGTGGCAACAAAAGTAAGCTTGATCAATTTATTACGTATTTGGAGACAAGCAATGAGCATTTGAAATTTACTATAAAATGTGATTCTGTATCTGTTCCCTTCCTGGATCTCATAATAACCAAAAAGGAAGATGGTACATTCATGACTGATCTATATAGAAAGGATACAGACAGAAATTCACTCTTACATGCCACAAATTGCCATCCACCACATCTGTTAAAGAATATTCCCACAGCCCAGTTGCTTAGAGTATGTAGAAACTGTAGTAATGATTCTGACTTCCTGATTAATGCTTCTGAAATGTGTACAAGATTTAGACCTAGGGGCTATAATAACACTACAGTTCATACAGCACTTAATACTGCCCTTAAGAAAGATAGGAAGGAACTTCTTGAAGTCAGAAATCGAGAACAAGGTAGTAGCGAGAGGATAAACTTCATTACTAAATATACCAGGCATGCAAAAGAGATAGAACAGGTTCTAAATAATAATTGGAATATATTAAAATCAGAACCTTTGTTAAAATCTAGTATACAAGAGAGACCTAGGATGGTATATAAATGTGGACTAAATTTGAAGGATAAATTAGTTCATAGCTACCAAGCACAGATGGTTCCTTCATTGCCTGTGGAGACATGGTTACCCCCATTGTCACATGGTAATTTTCCATGTGGTAATTGTCAGTTTTGTGCTTGTATCCTTAAAACTGATACTTTTTCTAAAGTTAATAATACAAAGAGTTATGCAATGGTTTGCATTTTTAACTGTAGTGCAAGTAATGTTGTTTATTTGGCAACCTGTGAGTGCTCAGCATTCTATGTTGGAATGACAACAAGGCCTTTTATGGTTAGAATTGGTAAGCACCTATGGTCAATTCAGGCAAAAGATTCTACAACTGCACTAGCTAATCATTGTTCGATGACAAGGAATGGTAGTCATTCTTTTAAGTTTTGTGCAATAGAAAAGATCAGAATGGGGCCTAGAGGTGGTAATATTAAAGAAAAGTTGAGGTATAGGGAATCATTTTGGATCTATACACTAGGGGCATTGGATTTACCTGGCCTCTGTGATAGAAATGATCTGGTGACATGTATGAGAAAGTGAACTTTGAAGTATTGTTCTGGTTTTATTTAGGTGAATGTACCCTAATCAAAAATAATATTCTTTCTTATTGTTTTCAGGTCTTTAATGGTTTGTGTTGATCCATCAACCTCCAGAGAATATTGCACAACTAAAGAAAATGCAATAGTTTCTTAAGTACTAATTAACCTGATTGAAATTCTAATTGAATCAATAGTCACCTATATAAATATCTATTCAAATGGATTTCTACATTTATATTGGTTAATTCTAGTGTGTGTCTCTAATGCAGTCCATTTAATGAGAGTTTTTTCTCCAAATATAGATATGTTTATAGTATATATACATTTTTTTAATAATTTGTTTGTAGTAACTCCTATTGCACTTTTTAATTATTGGTGTTAGTAACAAAGTATAATTTATATACATATATATTTAAGCAGATAAGGATGCAGAGGAGAAAAGAGTGATCAAGTATATATGTATATACTAAAAAAAAATGTTTGTGCAATATACTGTCTCTTTAAGGGGACCACTATTTGGTCTCGTTATGTGAATGGACCATCCCCCTAATGACACACTAGTTGCGAAACCGGTCAGGGTTTTTAACATTGTTGCCTTTTCTAGCATGTTGTGGGCATTCTGTCTTTGATATTTATTTAATAAAGCCTTTGTTTCTCACGAAGTCCAGAGTGGTGCTAGTTTTGCTGCCTGCTGTTGATTTCCCGATCCGTGCACACTCCCTTGCAGCTGGAGCTGTTTTTTGCTGCTTTGATCCATCAGACAGAACAGATCCTCAGCTTGATACTGGGAGGTCATTTTAATTGTGCACTTGAAAGCCAACTAGAAAAAGGGGGCAGGCCAGACCATAATTGGGGTTAATAACTGGAGGCCATATACCATTGTAACAGTGACACTTTTACAGCGATGCTCTAACAGTGACACCAACCTGTTGACACCCAGAGAGCCGACTGGGTTGTTGGAGTAATGACTGTGTTATCGACTCTGGAGTTTGGCGGCTGTCCCCCGACATCTGCCCCCCCACGCAAGTTGGAATCTATAAGTCTGAGGAGGGGGTGCGGGGGGGCAGAGCCTCCTGCATGGGAGGAACACCAAACAGGTGTTGGTGTAATCCTTGGGGATGTTGGCGACCATGTATCGCTGTGGGGGAGGTTGGTGATATTCTTTTTGCTTTGGCATGGTGGAACCAGTGGAGGCAGTGGCAGTAAGACCTGGATCTGGTGGATATGTGGCATACCATAAACCCTAGGGTGAAGGAGTTTAGCTTTTTGCAGCATAGGTTTCCTGCACACACTAACCAAAAATTGGGACACCAAGCAATAGTGGAAAAGAACTCTCACATTTAATTAAAGCGCAAACAACAGTAGACAATGCCTGACATGTTTTGGACAGCAAATCCTTTCTCAAAGGCTTTGAAAAAGGACATGCTGTCGGAAACATGTGAGGTATTGTGTACTGCTGCTTGTGCTTCAATTAAAGCTGAGTCTTTTTTGCCACTATTGCTTGGCGTCCCAGTTTTTGGTTAGTGTGTACAGGAAACCTATACAGCAGTCTTCACTGGTGAGTTTTCTTGCACCACATCCTTATGCACACTCTATGGTATTTTGAGTTTAGCTTTTTCTTGCACCTGCTGATATTCTGGTCATACATTATGGATCTTATTGCAGAGACTATATGCAATAGGATTCCATACAGAACCCTTTAGTTGTTCAGATCGTATATGATGGAGAGGAAACAACGTGTGTCACAAGAGTCTGTTTCATCCACTTCGAGAACAGTACAGATGGGAGTCCCCCGGGGGTTGATTTTGGACCCCTTGCTTTTTAACACATACATCAATCAATTACCAGGACAGATGAGACAAAGTGAAGTCAGGGTGTACTCTGATTACACAGTTTTAGAGGCAACAGCTGACAGCCTGGCCTCACTAGGATGCGAATTACAGGAGGACCTTGTCACATATGCACTCAGCAGGTCAGGCCCTCTGCTCCCACAGTGCCAACCTCAGAGCACGATAGTGTGAACAGATAACAGACAGGGTAACCCTCCTGTCTGCTTCTGGGTCCGAATCACCTTTAGTCTCAAGTTCTGGGGGGATTCAAACTGTGAACCTTATGTTAGTGTACCCAATGTACAGGCTCAGATACATACTCTCTTTGGGGATGGTGGTGCAATCTTTCGCCAGGGGCACCAAGCCAGGCTTGCAAAAATTAACCCTTAAAACTCTATACAAGACCTTAGGTATATTCTTACCTTTTTACTTTAGCTCAGTAACACCATCAAGCTGTTGAACAGTTGTCAAACTTAACCATCTATATGTCACATGCAAAAAGAACTGACAAACTCCAGTTAGTCTTTTAAATAAAAAGGTACTTTGCTAAAAGATGATAAAAATATGAAAAATGTAAACATACAAGAATATATCAAAGTGCTCACAATCACATAAAAAAACAACGGAAAAGTACAAAACATAAACTCCTACCACAATACATTTAGATCTTTTCTATCTAATGTATTACCTCTATAAGTGCCTTTAAAGTTAAATCAGATAGCTGTGTCTCTCTCTCGGAGTCCCACGAATATATATCTCAAACAGTTAAGACACAAGTATTAGTTGAAATCTGTCTCTCCACACCCTTCTGTGAGTCATCTAGCGCCTCCTTTTAAAATATAAAATTACAAAATGATTTCCTGTCAGGAGATATTTTAAATAATATGACTTCAGAAGGAAAAGTACATTTCCTAAATTATGACAGTCTTTAATCAAGCCTTTCCTTTGAACTGGTGGCTGGTTCCTGTTTTCTCAAGGAACACCAAAGGGTTTATAACTTTTAACACCATGTTGGTATAAATAGCATGTTCCTCTTAAAACATCATACATGTTTATTAGGCTCATCCTCTGGCAGACTCATAAAGTTACAGTTGTTTTTCAACCTCAAAGCAGCAACAGGACAGAAAAGATAATAAAATACCCTCTGGAAGGTAGATAATTAATTAACTGGTTCCTGGTCAGTTTAAATATCCTGTAGCTTCACTGAAACCTTGGGGGGGGGTACCCATGGAAGCACAGGTTGTCTTATGTGATACAATCACATACTATATTTTTATATTACAAATATCATACAATAATCATAACCAGCTGGCCAAGTGCCACAGTCCTCCCCACCTAGACTGAATTTGGGGCTCTATCCCCTGCATGGGATGAGTTCCACAAGTCAGTTTATTTCTCATATAGACATGATAAGCCATCTGAGTGCTGATTGGTAGCTCCAGCCCTATGTAAGATCGTCATGTCATACCCTTGCAAGGCAAGACTCCATCTTAATAGTCTACCATTAGTTTTTTTTTCCATTTGTGTCAGCCAAACCAGGGGGTTGTGGTCAGTTTGTACCTCAAAATGCTGCCTGTATAAGTATGCCTCTAACATCTTTAGGGCCCACACTGTGGCACAACACTCTTTTTCCACAGTAGAGTGAGTCTGCTCCCTGGGAAGTAACTTTTTACTTAGGTACATTACAGGGTGTTCTTTCCCTTGGTTGGATGACTGACTCAGTACTGTCCCAATACCTACATCTGAGGCATCAGTCTGGACTATAAATGGTCTGCTATAGTCAGGACTTGTCAACACAGGAGCACTGCACAGTGCCTCCTTAGTCTGGCAAAGGATTTTTCACAGGCTGGTTCCCAGGTAATTTTTTTAGGCATCTTTTTCTTAACTGGGTCAGATAGGGGAGCAGTCAGGACACTGTAATTGGATACAAATTTCCTATAGTAACCTGCTGTCCCTAGAAAACTCCTGACCTGCTTCTCCATTTCTGATTTGGGCCATGCCTTGATCACCTCTATTTTTACTCGGTTAGGATGGAGCTGTGCCCAGCCTACAACATGGCCAAAGTATGCCACTTCATTCATGGCCATCTGGCACTTCTCAGCTTTGACAGTGAGCCTGGTCCTCTGTATTCTGCCCAGCACTTCCCTACGGTGGTACAGGTGTTCCTCCCAGCTGACACTAAAGATGGCACTGTCATCCAGGTACACCATGGCATACTCCTCAGCACCATTTAACACCTGGTTCACCAACCTTTGGAAAGTAGCCGGGGTGTTCTTCATTCCGAAAGGCATTACTTTAAATTCAAATAAGCCTATCAGAGTGATGAAGGCTGACCTCTCCCTAACTCTGTCCATTACCTCTACCTGCCAATACCCCTTTGTCATGTCAATAGTCATAAGGTATGTTGCCCCTACCAACTTGTCCAGGAGTTCGTCCGTCCGGGGCATCAGGTGGGCGTCTGACTTCGTTATTGCATTCAGTCCATGATAGTCCATACAGAAGTGAGTAGAGGCATCTGGCTTGGGCACAAGGATGATGGGTGAGGCCTAGGGACTGTGGGATCTCTGGATTACCCCTAAATCCAGCATTTCCTCTGCCTCCCTCCTAAAGTCCTTTAGGACAGCCTCTGACACCCAATATGCTGTCCGCTGTATTGGCGTCTGTGTCCCTGTCTCTACATCGTGCATTGCTAGTGGGGTTAGTCCAGGCTTGGCGCTAAACATTGGGGCAAAGTCTGCTAAAACCTCCCTTACTTCCTGGATCTTGTCTAGGGCCAGCTGGAGTGACAATTTAACTGCCTCCACAGATGACTCCCACTTGCTTTCTTCCAGAAAGTCCAGAAGGGGGCCTCCTTTATCGGTCCACTCCCCAGGACTACACACTGCAAACACCATGTCAGCCCTATTAGCATATGGCTTCATCATGTTGACATGGTACATTCTTTCTGTATGTCTTCTGTCAGGCAACTCTATGATATAGTTCACATCATTTACATTCTAACTACTTTGTACAGTCCTGCCCACTCAGTCTGCAGCTTGTCTTTCTGGACCGGAATAAGGACCATGACTTCCTGACCCACCATGCATGAGTGAGCTCTGGCTCTGCAGTCATACCACACTTTTTGTTTCTGTTGGGCAGCTGCAAGGTTGCTCTGGGCTGTCCCCATAAGCTCCTTCAGCCTTTCCCTAAACCTAAGGATCTAATTCACTATGAGAGTGATCTGGGTGGCGTGCTTGCCTTCCCAGTCCTCCTGGATCAAGTTTAGGGGCCCACGTACCCGGTGTCCATATAAGAACTTGAAGGGAGAAAATTCTGTCGACTCTTGGGGCACCTCCCTGTATGCAAGCAACAGGTGGGGAAGGAATTTCTCCCAGTCCCTCTCATGCTGTTCAGCAAATGCTTGAACATTGACTTCAGGGTACCACTAAATCTTTCCACAAGCCCATTTGCTTGTGGGTGATAAGGTGTCATGTGCCTCTGCACCACCCCACACTTCTCCCACAAACATTTCATCAGGTCTGACATGAAGGAACCCCTTCAATCAGTGATAACCTCCTGCAAAAACCCAACATGGGGGAAAATCCCAAGTAAGGCATCTGCCACTTTGTCTGCCCTCAGTGAAGATAGGGTGACTGTCTCAGAATACCGGGTGGCATAATCCACCACAGTCAGGATGAACCTCTTCCCAGAGGAGCTGGGGGTATTTAAAGGCCCCACAATATCCATTCTAACCCTCTGGAATGGCTCCTTCACTATGGGCAATGGAATTAGGGCAGCTTGAGTTTTATTACTTGCCTTCCCTATTTCTTGGCACTGGTGACAAGACCTGCAACACTCCTTCACCTGCGGGGTGAAGTTGGGCTAATAGAAATTCTGAGCCAACTGCTGCTTAGTGCATGCAATTCCTAGATGACCAGACAAGGGAATGTCATGTGCAGTCTTGAGCAACAGCTCACGATACCCCTGGGGAATGACAAGCTGCCAGCCTATCACCCCTCCCTCTGTCTTTACAGCCTGAGTATACATCAGTCCATTTTCCCACTAAACGTTATGTTTACCATCACCTCCCTCTGCTCCATCTGAGTCTGCCAAAGCCCTCAGCTTCTCTAGACTAAAGTCACTTTTCTGAGCAGCTGCAAACTGCTTAGACATTCCCAAGGCATGGCACAGGTCCCTTTCAGTCTCTAAACTAGGGTTCCTAGCACTAGCATCAGGGCACTCAGGATCACTGTCATCCCTAACCCTCTGACAAAGGGTCACCCCTCCTTCTTTGGAATAACCCTCCATAGCTATGTGGTTAACTGCTACAGGGGAACTTTCTACACCCTTTTCATTAGTCTCCATATTTGGAGACACAGGCTGGGGAACCAGCCTCCCAGTGGTTTCTACAGTGGATTCTATGGGTCCATGGAACTACAATTTCACCTTCCCACTTGGCTATGGGTAACTGCACACACCATCCCCTGTTTGAGATTGTTGCCAAGGATGATGTCAACTGCTATGTTTTGGCTACAGCCACCTGTTGCACAGTTCCCCCTGTTTCACCCCAGTCTAGGAGAACACTAGCAATTGGCAATGTGGTGTCCTCACTAGTGAAACCTTGTACAGTTACAAATTTATTGGGTATAAGCTGACCAAGCTCTACTAGATCCCCTTTTACCAGCATCAGGGATGCCTCTGTGTCTCTTAACCCTCGTGTTTGTACACCATTCACTGTGACTGGGTGCATGTGTTTCCTCATGTTCACAGGCATGCTTCCAGGGACACACAAACAACCCACTTCTTTCCTAGCCCCATTTTGCATATTGCTCATCCTTTTGGGACACTGTCAGACAATATGCCCAGTTTCTTTACAAACCCAACATTCATTTCTTTTCTCAAAGAAATCTTTTCTTTGAAACCTGGGGCTAACAGCTTTTGGTGGAGGAAGTGAGGGTTTTAGCTGCCCTGAAGGTGTGCTTTTCCCTTTCTGTGTTGCCATGCCAGCCCCATTCGTTATCAGAGCAGGTCTGCTCTTGGCATAGCAGTCCAAGAGTTCAGCAGCCTCTTGCACTGTCTTGGGATCTCGGTCCTCCAGCCAGGTTTTCAGCTCTGCTGGGCATGCCCCCAAAAACTGTTCTAACAAAATAGCCTTTTCAATTTTATCTACAGAGTTTGCTTCAATTCCCTCCAACCAATGTTTTAAACATTGACGTTGTTTCATAGCTAGCTCCTCATAGCTCATGTCAGAGCATCTCCTGAGCTTACAGAATTTAGCTCTGTATGCTTCTGCAGTTAAATCAAACTTTTTTTAAAGTGCAGCTTTAAGTTTGCTATAATCATTACTGTCCTTATTGTCTATTTGACCCAATGCATCCCCGGTAAGTAGCAGGGATAGCTGGAAGCTCCACGACCCTTTAGGAATCTTTGCCTGAGTACAAACTTTTTCAAAGGAATTTAAAAAGGCATCCATTTCTTCCCCCTATTTAAATTCAGCTATCAATTTGGAATTTAATTTGTAACCCAGTCCTGTAGTTCCAGTTAAATCCAAGCCACTTATCTGCTCTGTTGCTGGTGGTTGGAGTCGTAGCTTCTCCAGTTCATGTCACCTCTGGCACTCACACTCTTCACAGTCTGCCTCTCACTGTTCACAATCAGCTTCTCACTTTTCTCACTCCCTCTTCTCCTTTGTGGCTCGCTGGTGCTCACGCTCTTCACAGTCATCTTCTTGCTGTTCTTACTCCCTCTTCTCCTCTGTGGCTTACTTTTCATGCTCAGCCTCTCTCTGGAACTCCAGCACCATTGTGAGCAACTCAATCTACAGCCTGATTGCTTCTGGCTCCAGGATGCTGGTGACCTTCCCCTGCTGCTGTGACCCTTTGCTTGCACTGGCCCTGCTTTCCTCCTCACCAGATCAGGACACTGCACTGACCACTGGCTCCTCCATGCCCAAGGTTTGGTCCTTTACAGTCACAGTCTGTGACTCGATGCTCTGGGCATCTGCTGCCATTAGGGCACCCACAAGGTTCTGCTTGGTGGCCCTCCCTTCATGCAGGATGCCTCTCTCCTTGCAGAACTGCTTCAGGTAGTCTGCAGTGTGCTCACTGTAGTTGGAAGCCATCTTCTTCCCTAACTATGGATACTCTAACTTGCACTTCAGAAAAAAAATAAAACAGGTAGGCACTTGACTGTAAGCAAAATGATATAGTTCTGTTTCCTTTTTAAAAATAAATCACTGCCTTATTTTGCAAGTGAGCTATACAATATTAAGCTGACACACTGAACAGTTAAACTTGTGTTACCAATTTTTTTTCACCACTGTCAACCAAATCTGTCACAAACGCACTCAGCAGGTTAGGCCCTCTGCTCCCACAGTGCCAACCTCAGAGCGCAATAGTGTGAACAGGTAACAGACAGGGTAACCCTCTTGTATGCTTTTGGGCTCAAATCACCTTTAGTCTCAAGCTCTTGGGGGATTCAAACTGTGAACCTTGTGCTAGCATACCCAATGTACATGCTCAGATATGTACCCTCTTTGAGAATTGCGGTACAATCTTTCACTGGGGGCACCAAGTCAGGCTTCCAAAATGAACCATTAAAACTCTATAAGAGACCTTAGGTATGTTCTTACCTTTTTACTCATGCTCAGTAACACCATCAAGCTGTTGAACAGTTGTCAAACGTAACCATCTATATGTCACATGCAAAACAAACTGGCAGACACCCAGGCAGTCTTTTAAATAAAAGGTACTTTACTAAAAGATGATAAAAATATGAAAAATGTAAACACACAAGAATATATCAAAGTGCTCACAATCACATAAAAGAACAAGGGAAAAGTACAAAACATAAACTCCTACCACAATACATTTAGACCTTTTCTATCTAATATATTACCTCTATAAGTGCCTTTGAAGTTAAATCAGAGAGCTGTCTCTCTCTCTCTCTCTCTCTCTCTCTCTGTCTCTCTCTCGGAGTCCCAAAAATATATGTATCTCAAACAGTTCAGACACAAGTATTAGTTTAACTCTGTCTCTCCAGATCCCTTCTGTTAGTCATCTAGCTCCTCCTTTTAGACTATAAAATTTCAAAATGATTTTTGTCAGGAGATATCTTAAATAATGTGACTTCAGATGGAAAAATACATTTCCTAAATTATGACAGTCTTTAATCAAGCCTTTCCTTTGAACTGATGACTGGTTCCTGTTTTCCCAAGGAATACCAAAGGGTTTATAACTTTTAACACCATGTTGGTATCAATGGCCTGTTCCTCTTAAAATGTCATAAAAGTTTATTAGGCTCATCCTCTGGCAGACTCATAAAGTTACAGTTGGTTTTCAACTTTAAAGCAGCAACAGGCCAGAAAAGATAAAATGCCCTCTGGAAGGAGGGTAATTAATTAACTGGTTCCTGGTCAGTTTACATATCCTCTAGCTTCACTGAAACCTGGGGGGGGGGGGACACCCATGAAAGCACAAGTTGTCTTATGTGAGACAATCACATACTATATTTTTATATTACAAATATCATACTATGTTCATAACCAGCTGGCCAAGTATCACAGACCTTACCAGAATGGAATCATGGTTTGTTGATTTGAGTCTTCTAATGAATAGCAAGAAAACATAGGCAATGGTCTTTACATCTAGTTTGGGTAAACAGAAGGTAAAAAAAAAAACAGAATATAAAATTCAACAATGGCCAGCCACTGGTGGTTACAACTGTTATAAATATCTAGGAATCCTAGTGGATAATAAATTGTCCTATAAAGAGCACATTGAATTAGTGACCAAGAAAATAAACCAAAGGCTGGGAGCAAAGCCTTGAGGAGAATTTCAAATTGCTTTACTAAAAGTACTAGAAGAAAAACACAATTTCTAATTCTGATATTAGAATATGGATGCATAGTATATAAAAATGCAAACAAAAATCTACTGAAAGCAGTAGACCAGACCTATTACAGATGCTCCAGGTTTGCAAGCTGCAGTCCTTTTGGTATCCATCACTGTCTAACATACCAGAAATTAGGTTGGCTTGGCCCAGAGGGAAAAAGAATATTTAATTGACTATCTTGGAGTTTCAAATTACTAAAGTCCAAAACTGCACATCCTCTAAAATCATTAGTAACTTTTGCATCACCAAGTAGTAGTAAATATAATTTGAGAACAAGTGACACAAATCTGTCTTGGCCATGAATCTACAATAGATTTGGAGAAGCTGTTACAAACATCCCAGGCAAAGACCTGGAATGGAATAACAACAAAACTAAAAGCCAAAACTCTATAAAAGAGTTTCAGAATGCCTTAAGGAAATCCTTGCAAACTCCTTGTAAATGCTAAACATGAAATACTAGTTTCTCTGAATGTGTTCCAAGTGCAATATGCAACTTATATGTTTATATTTATTTTAAATGTCTGTGCTCCATATGTATTTTGTACAGGTCATTATTTGAAAATTTGGATTATATCTCTAAACGTATGTACCTGGATAAAAATACATTTTATCATCATCATCATCATATATTGACTATCTAATGATATCCAGGGCATAGTGCTTGCAAGTGGTTATGGTAGACACTGGCATGGTAATAATATTACATTGTGCTATGGTAAAGCATACCCTGTGGTGTGCAGTATTTAGAACCAAAGTGGAGGTTTCCTGCATTCCTACTAATCATGAGTTTAAAAGCTATTTAAGGGATCAGTGGGGTATCCATGCATGGGTGAATGCTATCTCAGCACCTTCCCTGGTGGTATTTTGTGAAGTCAGTAAAGAATACAAGAGGGGAGTCATTCTGGTACATGACCTCTCATAAGCACACAAAATAGAGAAATATGCAGTACTGGAGGCTGCGCAGAAAGAAGTGGAGAAAACATAATTTGCAGATAAATCTCTAGACTACCTACAATAGCTGCTGGTATCATGAGAGGTCTTGAACCTGCAACTTAATGGATGGGGCCCACAGTTCCCTGTGTTATGCCACACACATATATTTTGAATGGGGCAATAAACCCATTCCTTTGCTTGTCCTTCTGGCCATAGATCCCCGAGCTCCAACTATTATCCCACAAATTTAGAATAAAACAGGACTTAGGGTGAATGTGAGTAGCACTACTAAGGAGTGCTATGCAGACTGTTATAGGGCCTTGTTCTCTGCAGAGTGTCAGGGGCTCCTTACCCCAGGCTACAGCAGAGGAGATTAGTACTACTATAAAGATGTTGAACTGAGGGAATGCTAAAATTCCAGATGGCTTCTCTGCAGAATTTCTCCAAAAGCTTTGCCCCCAGATTGGAGAGTGCTTGCAACCAGTGTTCACAGAGGCCAATAGAGAGGGAATGTTGCCTTGCTTCTTTTAAATATTGATCATTTGTATTCTAATAGAACAAGGAAGTCCCCAATGCTGTGCTCCTGATGCCACCCCAACATTCTTCTAAATTATGATGACAATATATTTGTTAAGGTTATAGCAAAGAAATTGGAGGCTCTCCTACCACAGGTGATACATTCTGATCAGATGGGCTTTATTATGGGATACCTGTCATACCACAATATTCAGAGACAGCTAACTGTGGTTAATTGGAGGTCTCTGTAGCTTAGATAATCATGCATGTGCTCTCCATGGATGCAGAGAAGACATTTGACCACACAGAGCCGAGTACTTGTTCAAAGTATTAGATGGGTTTGGGTCAAATTTATTATGTAGTGCAGCTCCTGTATGTATCACCTCAAACTTGGATTATGATCAATGACTGTTTGACACACTCCTTAAGACTACAATGTGGCACATGACACGGTTGTCCCCTCTCATCTTTATACTTTACATCCACTATCAAGTCATTCATGGTGACCATTAGGGAATTTGGGAAGAACCAAGGGGCAAGAGCTATGATGGTGAAATTGTAGCATTAAATCTCACTCAATGACAATGATCAGCGAGCAACAGATCCTGGTATGACTGTTCCAGCTATCTTAAGAATCCTAGCAGAGTTCCTTACATTCTCAGGGTATAAGTTAAATCACAATAAAAACAGAACTGATAATTCAATGGAAGCATGCAACTAAAGTGCAGAGCAATGGTCGTGAGGGCCCCTGCTATTGCAGCCCTTCCCCAAAATCACCTTGCAAGGTACGGTGGTGTTTTCAGGCGGCTTTTCATTACTGAGATGTTTTTTCCTCCTTTGTTCAAATTTGAACTTGACACCCTTTTCAAGACCATGAACTGACTGCAATGAAGAATTTAATTTATTATTTAATTTACGTGTCGGCTACCCCACCGCCTCCACCACCACCCTTGGTGAGCAACTGGTTATATGAGCATTATCACATGTGGATAAAAACCAATCAGCCAATTTTTCATTAGCAGCTTTTTTTCTCTCACATCCAGAGGCTGCTATTGGCTACCCTTCTCTCTCTGTGCAGTGGTCTTTCAGCTGTCTCAGATTTAAAACCTTTCTGTTAGATTCCTTTATGATGCCCCAATTCTACTTTCTCTTTATCATATTCCTGCCCACATCACATCTCCCCCCACTTGTAGCCCTCCCATCTGTCCCCCTACTCCCTCTCTCCATCCTCTCACCTTTCATCACCTCAGTGCTACCTCCTTGCCCCTGTGCTTCCACTTGTATCAACCTCCCTGTAATACCACTCACCTTTCCTCTTTCTTTCACTCTTTCTCACCTCTCATGGCACCGATAATCCCCTTGTCTCCTATCCCTGTACTCATCCCCAGTACTAAAGCCTACCCCTAGCTGTTGCCAGGGACCGCAATCTCCTTAAATTAGCCCTAACTCATCAAATCCTCCTCCCCCTTCTCCTAGTATCCAGAAATGTTCTCCCTAATCCAGGGTCAGCACCTCAGATATCCTCTCTTGGTGATAAAAAGAGGGGCCTTCCTTTTGCCTCCCTAAATATCTGTAGTGTGTTAAAAAAATTTGACTCCCTGCAAGGCTAGATCACACAGCATAAGCCAGACATCCTGGCTCTCACCAAAATATGTCTCTCCTCAAACAACAGGGACTCCCATGTGGCCCTAAATGGCTACTCTGTCTTCTGGTTGGATCGCCTGGGAGCACGGGGTTGGGGGTGCACGCTTTACATTCGTAACTCCCTCTAAGCCATGGTTATCCCCACTCTCCATCCTATGGGTGGGACCCAAATTCTCACCTTAAAGCTTTATTTGGGAAACTCTGGTAAATTCCTCTACATCATGGTAGTATATATTCTGCCACGTAATCAGAAATCGGCCTTCACTGCAGTTACAAATTGTCTCTCTTCACTCCCCCCTAACTGTGAGATCCTAGTCCTGGGCAACTTTAATGTAAACTGGCTTGCACCATCAGCCACCCCCAATAAAGATACAATTTTGGCCATGGACCTGATTCAAGTCATCCAATCCCCATGAGACATAACCAAAAGACTGGGACTGCAGCTTTGTTGGACCTAATCTTCTCAAACCACCCTAAAAGAATTTCAAAGGTCCTAGTGCTCCCTGATGTCATCAGTGACCACTCACCTGTCCTGTGCTGGTGGTCCTGTAATGCACCCAAGCCTCCACCCAAAACTATTTATTGCCAGCGACTAAAGTGTGATGCCCTTGCCCAATTTAAAAAATACCTCACAGGTTATGACTGGTCACTCATAGATACAGCTGGAAGCACAGATAGTGTCATTGCCTATTTTATAGCCTTCTTCGACTCTGCATGTGACCTCTATGCCCCAGTTTCAAAACAGGTTGTAAAAAGTCATGTTACGCCCTGGCTATCTCAGAAACTACTCGACCTGATGTGCCGTTGGGATAATCTCTGGCATAGAGCCCTTGCTTCAGGTCTGCCTCAGGACAAGCAATGATACAGGGAAGAAAGAAACAAATGTACTTATGCCCTGCATCAGGCTAAGGCCACATATTATCGTAATGCCCTCTCTTCTGCGGGGGGCTCGGGCCATAAATTCTGGCATACAATCAAAGAACTAAACGGTAAAACTTTATCCCCTCCACCCTCCCATCTCACAGCAAATGGGACCGTTACACAGGATCTTCTGGAAATTGCCAGTGCCTTAAACTTCTCATTTTATGACCTCAACAGTGTGCTTCCTTCTAACTTTTTGACCACCCCTCCCCAAATGTCCCCCCCTTCCCCACTACTCCTCTGCCTTTCTGGTTTCGAGTAATATCTCTTAGACAGGCAAAATATTACATCGCTAGTGTCCTAGGTAAGAGATGCCATAGCAGTGACTTCCTGGACTTAAAACTCCTCCAACTTGCTCTTGATGAAGTCCTTGTCCCTCTTACTAAAATCCTTAACCACTTCCTCTGCATGGGTGAGTTTCCCACCCTTTGGAAAAGGACTGCTGTCACCCCGCTGTTTAAGAGTGGCGATCGCACCTTCTCCTCTAACTACCAGCCATCTCCATCCTTTTCCTACTTTCCAAGGCCCTTGAAAAAATTGTAGCCAACCAGCTCACAGAACACTTATCGAAATATAACCTTTTGTGCCCCGAGCAGCATGGTTTTCATAGGGGTCACAGCACCTCCACAGCCCTACTTGATTTTACTTCCTACATCCAGAAGGCACTGGATCAGGGACACTTAGTTGGGGAAGTCTACATCGACCTAACTAAGGCCTTTGATACTGTCCATCATGCCCTTCTCCTCAAATCTCTGTCCGCCACAGGGCTGACTCCTGATACGTCGACCTGGTTTGAAAGCTATCTGACAAACAGGTTACAGCATGTCAAAATTCATGCTACCTTCTCTGCCTTTTCCCAGTTAGCTCTGGAGTCCCTCAAGGCTCTATCCTGTGTCCCCTCCTTTTCAGCCTTTTCCTAAATGCCCTGCCCCATGCCTGTTCTAGCCACTTACTCCTTTACACTGATGATACAGTCATTTTCTGGAGTAACCCTCAACCTATGCCCCTTCAGTATGCCCTTCAAAAGTTCTTTGCTGAAGCGGAGTCCTGGTTCATGGAGCACAGGCTAGTATTACACTACAAAAAAACTATAACAATGATTTTCACCCACCGACAGCACCCCAACAGTGACTCTCCTCTTTTTGTGCACACATCCCAGGGCTCCCCACTTGAGCAGATTACTTCCTTCAAATACCTGGGCATCACCCTTGACTCCTCCCTTACCTATCATGCACATATCAACCTCCTCTTTAAAACCATCAACACCAGAATTGACCTCCTTTATCGGCTCAAACACTGTCTTCCCACAGATGCTCTTCACCTTGCTGTGTCACCCTTGATCCTGTCCATGCTAGACTATGGAATTGTATTCTACGGCTCTGGAGACAACTCTGCTCTCTGTCACATAAAGACAGCTTTAAAAAAGCCTGTCATCTAGTAATTGGTAGTGATAGAATGACTCACACATGTGACCTCTACAGTCGCTCATACTGGCTAAACTTTGAATGCTGACTTAAATATTACACTTGTCTCCTCGCCAAAAAAATTCAATGGAAACTTACTCCCTATAGCCTGCACTGTCTCATCTAACCTTTGCTCCCCCAAAGAGTCTCCAGAAGTTCCTCAAAGGCCCTCCTTCTCATTTCCTGATGCAGGACTGCTTTAGGTCAAAGGGCCTTTTATCACAGGGCCCCTGACTGGCTAAATGCACTACCTGCTGCTCTTTCTACAGGTACTAATATAGACACTTTCAAAATCTCACTTAAGGAATTCCTTGCTAAGACCTCCACTTGTGACTGCCCCTAATAGTTCCTCACTAAATTAGCCACTGCCTCCTTCTCCCCCTTCTACCTCTAAAACATAGTATGTTATGTTCTCTTGCTTGGAATACTGTAATTATGCTCTGTGTCTCTCTTTTATGAGTTACCCTGTAAGTGTCACAGATTATTCATTGTATCAACCTGTTCTTCAGACGTTGGGTTTCCTCTGCCCTATAAGATGATATTTGCTTAGTTAAACTACTATTAGTTTGTATGTTCACATCATCATGTGTTACTGTTATTTCTGTGCTAACTGAAGAGGAGCCTTTGCAAAAGAGTCTTTGACTCAAAGGGTTTAATTCTGACTTTCTCAATAAACAATAATACTTGTGGAACATTATTGATAGTCAGGAGGCTATTTGTATTATTGAATTGTTTGACTGTTATGTATAGATGCTTTGATCATTTGCACTCTCTGGTCCCTGTGGGGCTACCACCCTATCTGGGTACCATAAAGCCAAATAAACCCTCTTCAACAGGATTCCATCCCTAGAAATGCCATGGGAGTAAAATTACTTTAGGCTAAAGGTACCTTAAGAAAGAGTCCAAAGACAGAAGCAAGCCACTGGAGGTGGAGGGGAGGATGAGAAAAGCAAAGATACAGATTTTTTGAATGAAGCTGGAGGAAACTGATTTAAATAGTCCAGGAAGCAGTGGTGTGGCTGGCTGCTCCTGTCAATCGAATTACAAATATAGTATTTTAGTTCAATAGACATATGCAACTAAAGTGTGGAGCAATGCTTTTACAACATTGTTGATAGTCAGCAAGCTGATTCTATGTAGAGCTGCAACAAAGTTTTAATTCAACTGCAGATTTCCAGCAAAGTTGCCAAATCCACCTCTGCAGATCATTTCGGGAAGTTTGCCTGTGCAATATGAAAATCCCCATTTGCATTTTCACCTTGCTTTTGTTTTTGTTTTGTTTTTAAGTGCAGACTGCACTTAAAAAAATCCAAAAGCAGATGAAGTTATAAGAATTCTTTCCCCTCCCCCGCTGACTGTCAATTATTCCCTGATGTCTAGCGGTCCCCCCTGCTGATCACCAGCCCAATGTAAAATACAAGTCCTTGGTGTCTAGTGGTCTCCCACACATACTGACTGTTGACCCAAAGTACCGGTAAAATTCCTTGCTGTCTAGTGGTCCCCCCCTATCAATCACTGGCCTGATGTAAAATAGAATTACTTGCTGTCTAGTGGGCCCCCACCGATCTCCAGTCTGATATAAAATACAATTCCCTTGCATTTAGTGGTAACCCCCCCTGCCAATTACCAGTCCAATGTAACATGTGCCCCCCACTGATCCCAGGCCTAATGGGAAATAAATGTATACTACCCTGGTGTCTAGCAGACCCCCCTCCCTATAACTGATCCTCTGTAACAATAAGAAACAAGGTAGTCCATTCCCTGGTGTCCAGTGAACTCACTCTCTATCCCTGATCCCCTGTATTAAGAAAATTATTGTCCCCATTCCTTGGTGTCTTGTGGACCTACCACCCTCTACCCTGGCAGATAGTGCCCCACCAACCCACCTCTCCCGGCACTGAGCTGGTGACCAGCATAGCCCTCCTGTCAATTAATGAGCACATTTTTTTACAAGCACTCACTCATTCATTGACAGCTCCCACTCATTCATTCAGCTATTTCAGCAGTAGAGGCAAGAGCAGTGAACTATTCCATTCACTAGTGGGGGGTCTGGAAAGGGGGGAACAATGTGGTGGACCACTAAAGTGGCCCACCATGCCATTCCCCCATCCCAACCCCCCATCAGTGACTGGAACAGTCCTCACATCTTGTCTCTGCCACTGGCAGAGATGTCACTGAATGAGCATAAGCTTTGTACAAGAACACTCTCATTCATTGACAGTTAAGGTGGCTGGCCATGGTGAAGAGTTGAGGGCTGTGCCGGTCACCAGCTTGGTGTTGGGGTAGGGGGATGGGATGTGGCACTACCTACCAGGTTGGGGGTTGAGGTTCCGCTAGACACCAGGGAATGTGAATTACAATTTTGTTATTACAGGGGATCGTGGATAGAGAGGGGGTCAGCTAGACACCAGGGAAGTATATATTTGTTTCACATCAGGCTGGTGGTCAGTGGGGGGGTCCAATAGACATCAGGGAATTTTATTCTACAACTGGCCAGTGATAAGCATGGGGTGGGGACCACTAGACACCAAGGAATTCTATTTTACATTGGGCCAGTGATTGCAAGGAGGATGACAAATAGACACCATGGAATTTTATTTTAAGTTTGGCATGGGGGTGACCACTAGAGACTAGGGAATTTTATTCTACATTGTGCCAGCAATGGCAGGGGGGGACTACTAGACACCAGGGAAGGCTGTTGATCTGTGGGGAGGGTGGACAACTAGACACCAAAGCATTGTAGTTTACTAAGGGTCAGAGATCAGCAGGGGCATGACCACGAGACAGTTTTAGTTGGTTGAACAACTTGTTCTGTGCCAAACTCTTCTGTCAGAGTTGCCAAACTCTGCATTTTACTGAGTTTGGGGGGGGAGCAAATTTGGACTTTGCACCGTAGACTGACTCTGTGAAATGAGAAACATCCATGAATTCATCCATGGAGCTGTGTTTCCCTGCTTTGCCCATCTCTAGTTGTATGACTGCATTGTTTGACTGTAAGACATGGATGATTTGGCCATTCATATGCTATGTTCCCTGTAGGACTACCACCCTGTCTGGGTACTATGAAGGCAAAAGAACCTTCCTGAGAAGGGTCCCATCTCTGCATGTGCCAAAGGAACATAATTCCTTTAGCGTAATGGTATGTTAGGAAGGGTCTGAAAGAACTGCAAAGCAAGTGCTGCAAACAGACTAACTGGAGTAATGACAGAAAGCTTATGGTTGATGAAGACTGATGGCAGTCAGAATCATGACTTCCTAAAGAAGAGAGGGAATGGTAGAATTGTAGGATGATAAATACAGCCAACATCCAACCCCAGCTTACAGCAGAAATCCTACTACTCAGGCAAATGCTATAATTATATACATACATTAATCTCCAGGAATACATGGCCTTGGCCACCATACCCCACTGACATGGGTAATTATTATTATGACAGCTCAGCTTTACTAATTTGGAATTCAATTCAGAGGAAATTTTTGAGGTATAACTCTTGCTGTTTCACTCTAATAGGATAAACATGTGGGGGTGCTGTGGGCTGATCTCTGCAGGTAGAAAAAGTTCCCACATAAAGGAGACTCTTCCCTCAAAGCATGGAATGAGAAGAGTAGCAATGAAAGTAAGGCTAGCATGACTGTGAGGAAGCCTAACATGGACTGGAAACTGAAGAAAAGTGCTATGGAATGAAACTAGGTGGACCTTTGACAGCCACAATGAGAACAGATTTCTGAGGTAGTGCCAACATGGTCAGCATCGCTACATGAACCCCTGTGAATTTAGAACTTCACCCTCTACTACTGAAGTTCTAAATGCTACACCATAAGGTGCTGCTGACCTTGGGTTTGCATGGGTTAAGATTTCCCCAGATCACAGTATCTTATGACCTGTTGGGACAACAAGGAGGCATTGCAGAAGACAAGCAGCCTACAGAGAAGGAACCATGTCCAGAATGAGTGACTCACCTTCAGGATATGGACTTTAAGGGGAGTGAGTGAGTGAGTACATCTAGCCACAAAGCAAACCCTGCAAGCAACATTCTGCGAATAAGATAATGGTCAACATGAATTTGTTCATAGAGTCATTTGGCATGTAGGCTGAAATGAATTGATTGAATGCTGACTGCCAGAAGAGCAACTGGTATGACTGAGACTGACACAGAGCAATCTAACCAATTTGTGATATATGTGGTTTGTAGGAGTCCAGGCATATGCATTATTTCTGAAGCTGCATAACTCTGTGTCCTTTCTGGGAGCAATCAGTGGATGAGAATAGTAAGACACTTTGTCATTCCACCAACTCAAGTTTTTATGCTGTTGGGGGTGAGAGAGATGAGGAGGAGTGGACTCCAAACCCAATGGTGGTACAGATCATGTAACCTGTACCTCAGTTGTAATCTTGAGTATGTGGATCTCCAAGTTTGCCACAACACTGTCTCAGTGGAAAACAACATTTCTCCAAATACTACCTCTGGAGCTTCACACTAATGACTTGTCTTACAGGTATGAGGCCATTAAAAGCACTGGGCGCCATTTCTAGACATCCTCCCTGTAGCAGAAACATTTTTAAATAGAGAAGGCATACTATAGAAATGGTGACTCACTGAGAACCACTCTGCACTAGTGTGGGAGGTATCGATACAAGTGTGTTATTTCTTGTAGCATGTGATCATCTCAGTACAAACTGAAGTGTATCAGTGAATTAACGGTTTTATGTTTGTGTTAAATGATAAGTAGGTCTATCTGTTTTGGAATAGTTACTGTATGTACAGTATATGAGTCACTGGCTGGTTCACAGCTTCCATTGTCATGTACAATGTACATTATGATGAGCTAACACTAATGGTGTCTGAAATTTTTACATTCTGGCAGAACTGAATTTTGCAGAATTTCTTGAAATTCCACAAAATTTCATCAGAAGAGGGACAGTGAAATTCCACGCCACAATAGTGTGGGTTTTCTGTTGCATTTCTGTGGATATAAATTCCACAGATCTCAATACTTCCTTTGTGAATGGTTGCAGAATGATTTCCAATGGAAAAATTTTATCCCACGCAAGATAGTTCTGTGGTTCTCAGCAGACAAAATTCTGCAGAATGACCTGTGAAATTCTAACAGGAATTCCACAGGAGAATTTTGTGTGGAAAGACCATTCTGCCAATGGAATTTCTGCATTACACACAGCACTAGCTAACACCATTATTTATAAAGCAGTCCAACTAAAACAACCAGTCAATGGCTAGAATTGCAGTACCTCTTATGTGTGTGGCACAGATACTGCCTCGTGCATGCCACTCAGCTGCTTCCACCTCACTGACTGCCACTTTCACCCTACACTCTCATTTGTGTCCTTCAGAAACTGAGTGGTTACAGGAAACCCAACCTTTGAAGTTTACTAATGGTGGAAATCTAAAAGTTTAAAAAACATAAAACTGTCCACTGCTTACCATGGAACCACAGTGCATCAACTGTGTCATCATGTCCTCCATTCTATGGGCCATACCAATATGAATTGCAACCAGAGAGGGGAACATAAAACTAAATAATCTATTTAAAATCTCCAAGCATGTTCTGAGTCGTCTTTTTTTCTCCAAAGTAGATAGACTGCATCACAATACTGTATATTAATAAGTATAGTGGTGTGTGTTTCTTTCAGGATAAAAATGTTATCTTATGCTGTTTTGGCTGAAAGAACCACTCAGCTTCACTTCACTGTCCTCTTGCCCAAACAGCAGAATATCATGTTCTTATGCTGTATGAAATGTGCACCACTATATATATATATTAATATATGTATGTGGCATTTGTCTTCATAAACTCAGTTGAAATATTAATAAAAAAATGTGCTTAATATTATTCTGTTTAACTTTGAAGACGAACATCTCACAACAACCAGTAGGCATGTTAACTGTCACCATTTTAGTTGAATATTTAACTTTTGCATAATTGACAGTCCCCCTCCAATGTTGCCTTTATACTGTCTATGTAAAAAATAAAAATATTCCCAGTTCACACTACTGAACATTGAGTTTCCTGTCTAGACAAGTTTCAGAAAGGATAGGAAATGGGTTATTTGTCAGAATCCATCACTTGACTACTGTAATTCCAATTTTGAAAGAGGGCTCTTCACATTAGCATAGCAAATGTGATACTCTTTCAGAGAACAATATCAAACAGTTTCATATATTAAGTGTAAGGTCACTAAAGGCATAAAACACAAGACTTTTGACAGTAACTGGAGGTTTTTATTTAAGATGCTCACAGCTCATCCCAATTAGATCTTAAAAGGGCACTGTCAGCTTTGCCCCCACATTTTTATCACTTCCAAGTAGTGTGCCTGCTGGCACACACCTATGACATTTGCACCCTAGAATGCATCCATAGATTCAGAAAATAGGTAGTTGTACCTGGTTTTGTAATTTTTTGTGAAATTCCTTATTCACTCAGCCTGCAGTTAAATGACCCACCACCGGAAGCATATCGTGGTTGGGTGCGAGCGCCAGGCATAAGCGCATTCCTGAAGTAGGATTTTATACCATGGCCACTGTAAAAAGATGTTGCCTCTGTTAATTCAGCAAAATAGAACTACTCATGGTACTCATGAATCAAAACCGAGCACTACAAGTATCAAAATTTACATTTCCAGACTGGAGCCAAAATCCCATGCATGCACAAGGGCAGCATGCTCTTGTGCATGCACAGGATCTTTGCCTGTGTCTGGAAATGTAAATTTTGATACTTGTAGTGCTCAGTTTTGATTCATAAGCATCAGGAGCAGTTCTGTTTTGCTGAATTAACAGAGGCAACATCTTTTTACAGTGGCCATGGTATTAAATCATACTTCGGGAATGTGCTTGTGCCTTGCACGCGTTCCCAACCACGATATGCTTCTGGTGGTGGATCGACCGAGCAAACAAGAAATTTCACAAAAAATTACAAAACCTGGTACAACTGCCTATTTTTTAGATCTACAGTATGGATGCATTCCAGGGTACAAATGTCATAGGTATGTGCCAGCAGGCACATTACTTGGAAGTGATAAAAAAATGTGGGGGCAAAGCTGACAGTGCCCCTTTAAGCAGTTTGTAACATACGTATGTTCTCTTTTCAATATTCTGTTCACAGTATTAAGTTAAGTTATAAAGTTCAGACTTCTTTTAACTATTTCCTCTCATTTCCTTGTTTTAATTTTTTGCTTCCCAATTTCACTCCATCTCTCCTTTATTCATAATCTTTTGTATTCTTCTCTTTATCCTAACAAGAGTCAAGATGCCCTTCTACAGGAGAGAAAATACAGTCATTAGGATAAAAGGTAAGGGCATCAAAAGTTCCTTACTGTGCATGATTCTATCTGTAAAGCCTTCAATCTTATATTTGCAAGATGAGTTTATCTAATGTGTTACTTGGATAGATATGTGTGAATGGTTATTATTTCGACTATTTACCTTTTCTTTGTGTGTATTCATTATTTATTGTTTAGATTATTTAGTGTTGTGCATATTTGTGACTCTGTATTAGCTGTCATCTTAACTTAATAGGTTTTGTTTATTGTAATTTTCTTAAAATTCAATAAAATGTTATTAACAAAAAAAAACATGTAAGACCATGTATACAGGGAGCAAGAACCCCAGGGTCAAGTACAGGCTAGAAGGTGTGACCACCATTGTGTTTGACTGAGAGAAAAACCTTGGGACTGCAATCACAAGTAATATGAAGCCCTCTACAAAGTGCATGAAAGCCAGAAATGGGGGCAAACAGAATGCTGTGTTGCATAAGTTGGAGTTTCACCAACAGGAGGAAAGAGGTTATACCACCACTGCATTGTTCAATTGTGCAGCCACAACTGTAGTACTATACATTATTGGAGCCCATACCACAAAAAGAACATTGCCATACTGAATGGGGGACAGAAAAGGGGTACAAAAATGATTCCGGGCCAGCAGAAGCTCTCATATCTATAGAGGCTGGAGAACAATCATATACTTGCTCAAGGAGAGAGGGGAATGTAGGGATATGATTGAAATTTTCATGTACTTTAAAGGTATAAGCAAGGGTAACACTTTTTTAAAGTGGCAGTTAACTACACTGTAGTTACAGTATAACTACACTGTAACTGCATTTCAATTGAAATGTAGTTGCATGCAATAACTATGCAAACATAAACTAATTATGAACTATTAAAATACCAAAGTGATGCTCTTTGCTAGCCCAAATAACAAGTATAAAAGTGCCCAATTACTTATCATGAATAATCTCAGCTCTCCTCTCTAATGAGTCCATAATTTTAAATATCTAGGCATAACTCTGGACAATAACCTATTGTTCAATGAACATGTAAATATAACATGCAGAGCTGTCAGCATCAGGTTAGGGCTTCTATATAGACAGAGACACAGCATGTCCCATGAAGCCCTCCGCTTTGCCATTACCAGGTCCATCCTATCAATTATTGACTTTGGGCTTATAATATATGGCTTTGCAACTAACACTACACTTCGAAGATTAAGTGTTGCTCTTAACAAAGCCTGCCGTCTAGTCACTGGCACTCACCTATACACCCACATCTGTGACCTATACGCATCAGCAAACTAGTTGAACCTCCAAGACAAGATCTCGTACCAAACCTGCCTGTTTGCTAAGAAGATTAGTCTTGGACTGGCCCCTCCCTCACTACTGCAGCTCCTCAGTAGGACATATCACCACCACTGCACCAGAAGCAAATCCAGTCCTACCATCCAGGTCCCTTTCTGCCAGACTGAGCATGCAAAATGAGCATTTATGTATAGAGCACCCCGCTGGCTAAACACCCTCCCACCTGATCTCCTAGCATACTCCAAATTAAGTCCCTTCAAAACCAAACTTCAGCATCATTTATTGAAACTCAGCAGCTGTGACTGCCCCACCTAATTATCTTGAGTAATTTCTCTTCTAACCCTTGCCAACTCAATTTACTCACTACTTCTCTCCAACAGTCCTACCCTTACCTCTCCCTCATTCCCTCCTTTGCCTACACTCCACTATTTCATACCATGTCGCTTCCCAACTCTGGCATAGTTTGCCCCTTTCATATATATCTCTGTAAGCCTCTCCCTAACCATTTACCCCTCTGTCTCAAGCATTACCTAAATCCCCCTCCCACTCCAGCCCTTCCACCTGCTACCTTGCATGTATCTGTGTCCTACTCCGAGTCTCTTCCCATTATTTCTGTACCTCAGTTACTGGTTTTGGGTATCCTGCAACCTTCCCTGTACAATACCTATCTTTGGCTGCTCCCAACAATTTAATTCAGTTGGGTCCCAACTACACTCTTACTCTCCTACTCTAGACTCTACAACCCGAGGTTCATGACAAGGTCACACTCTGACAGCTCTTACATAATGAACCCTGTGACCTTGACGGCTCTTACTTAAATGAACAATACCTGTTACCTTGAAATTCCTAATACCTATGCAGCACTTACTATGTATTTTTAGGTATTTTGTATAGTAATTTTATGTATTCTGTACACTGTTTCAACCTCTGTACCATGTGACTTGTCCCTTCCAACTATGACACAGAGTCTTTGTAAATGAGCCTCTGGCTCAAAGGTGTTGTAATTCTGAGACTTCAATTAAATAAAATAAATAAAATATAATTTAATAATTACCCCTGTTGCATGTAATCAGTTTTTACCCACCCTGTAGTTACACTGAAACTGACATTTGAAATGAAATATGACCTAAACAGGATTGACCATTGTGGTCTTTTTTAAGTTTGGTGAAAACAAAACACACGGAGATTCAGTTGCAAAGTGGCTGGAGGAAGGTTCCAGAAGGAAGCCAGAAGGCATAACTTCACAGGGATAGTGTTGGGAAGGACAAACAGGCTACTGAAGGTGACTGTAAACCAGAAAACAGTTGGGGGATTTAAGAGAGAATGTGAAAGTCAAGGGGAAGGCAATGATGCCAAAGAATGAGGGATGTTGGTAGCCCATGACATGGGCGACCGTGATTGAGCACAACCAAAAATGGTGACTTAATCAGGGTGCATGTCATGGGGGATATGGACAAGGTAGGGTGACCTGATGGTGGTAGGTTCACTCATATAGTGACAGGATGTGTCTACATGTATAAATGTGTAAGGGGGTGGGGAGTGAGCATGTTCAGCGAGGGGCAGGAGGGAGGAGGAAGGTTTTTGAGGGGTGGTGCCATGGTGCACTGCCAAGCTGGTCCCATGGTGTGGTGGGTGGCTTCAGAGCTTGGGTGGACAGGGTGCTGAGTTCGGGTTTGGGTGCATGTACGTTTTTGTTGCACCCAGCCCAAATATTTTTTTGTTCATGGTTTGCATCCCCCCCCCCCCGACGTGCACCTCCATGGAGCTGGGAATCCTAAAGTAGGGGGGTGAGGTTGTAAGTCCCTGACACCCTTTTGCTGTGCACCGTGGGGGGCACATCGCCAAAATTTATTTTCAGCAGTGTGACATTACCCTGATGGTGACTGCATTTCAGTGCCCACCATTATGACATAGAACCTGGGGTGTTCAGCACCATGTAACATAATATGCATGAGCTCTGCATTGAGCCAGCTCAATAGACTGAAAGACCTTTTTCTGTTGGCAGTTCTGTATGTTTGTATATTTCCTTTATTGACTGAGGTTGTGGAGCAGGGTATCAATCAAAAATCAATCACAATTTTATTTATATTGTGTCCCTCCTGGGGGCTCAGAGCGCTGTACAAAATAATACACACAAGCATCATACACAATAAACTATTCACAAAACATTATTCACAAACATATTTTTAGAGCATATCTCCAACCTTCCCTTCCCCAACAAATCATCAGTTAAAATGCAATAATCATACTATTAGCAACAACGACTAATTATTTTAGGGTTTGGGCTAACATCCCCCAACTCAAAATCCACATAGTAATAAACTGTTTTGTCCTCTAGACAAATATAAACAGAAACACATTATCATTGCACAGGCATTTGTAAATATACCGACACATGTTGCATTTATGTTAAAATTGATGTTTCCTATAATCAAGGGAATGTTTCTGTTGGGGAAAAATCATAAGATCACACTTATAAAACTTGTCTTATTTTTACATAACAGATTGTAAAGCTATAAGTACCTTGATTTGTATGTGCAGTTAATAAAGTCCAGTCAGCTGTTCCCTCCACATCCTAGTTGCAGATTATTGCAATCAAACATTTCAGTTCACATACCTACAACAACATTTGCATGATCCACAGTTCTTGCAAACAACCACCCCATACCCTCCTGTCATAGCTTCATTCCCAGCACAGGGGTTTATAACCTGAGGCATTACCCCCCAAAAATAGTAGAAACCACAGGTTTGTGTGGAGTTCAACTAGCTTCACGTGACATTAGACAATGCTTTCTGCCCTCGCTGTTCTATTACTATCAACTCCACTGTTAATTCCACTCTGCACCAAACTACTCTTCTATGGGACACTGGTCTCAACAGGCTTTAAGACAGCAAGCCCCACTCCCTCCTTACATTAGCAATCAGCACCCCATCCCACCCTCCTCCTCCTCTACCCCATATATGCATATGGTAGATTTTTTAAACATATGTAACCAGAGGGTTATATAAATATAATACATTTGCAGTAAATATGTCTATCAATACCTATTTTATATGTTACAGTATATCTTGCATGATTTCAGTGTGTTATCAAACAACAACTATAATAATATTCCCTTTGCCATATTGGTATATTTGTTTGCACTAAATACTGTAAATTGTGATCTGCTGAGCTGGGTGAGGAAGGTTTCAGCTGGTTACCATCACATTTTTAGACTGGTTTTATATATTTTGTAAGTCAAGCTACACTGTGTAGATATAAGGTGGGTGGGAAGGGTGGAATGTTGTGTTATGGGGATTGGGGGAAGGAAGGTTATTTTCCTAATGGTTTGACTGTCTGTATAGACAAAGGCAAGAGCAGGATGTGTGCTGTAAGGCAGGGGGGAAGTTAAAATGAAAGCAATAAGGCATGACAGGGTGTGCATTAGACAGTTCTAGTGCATGGCTTAGAGGCAGTATGAGGCATCCAGCCTCTTAGCCATGCATTAGAATGGTCTAGTGCACATCCTGGAGTGCATTACTGCACTTATAAAATGGCATCTAAATTGTACATGGATGTCAAAGTTGGAATTATTCGGATTGAATAATAAAAAAGTTTAATTTTCATCTTTAAGTAAAATAGTTTTTCCCCCCTGGATGGATTTGCTGTGTGCATTTTTTTAGTTGAGGACTTTTGTCCTACCATGGCCTCAGCAGTTGTAATCTTTCTTATGGTGGTTGTCATGCCCCACCCCCCCGAGACACACACGCACACACACACACACACACACACACACACACACATACACTTGCATCATTTTATCATATTTGCATTTTTTAATCTTTTGAACTGGAGCAGTGAGGCAAGCAAGGAGTGGGTGAATGATGAATGTGTGGCTGGAGTAGAATGCCAGACTTGAGGGTAGAAATGGGAACATCAAGTTGTGGAGATGGCAGTATTTTTTTATTTCACTTTTATGTAAACACTGAGGTAGGGCATTAAGGGAGATCATGTTAATTTTCTATTTAAGCTATGGCTGAGGTGGGGAGTTGAAAGTGATCATTGAGCTGGAGAGTGAGCAAGCAAGTGGGTGGTCAGTTCCTAGATCATGGCTGGTGTGTTTGTTTGTTTTTTGGTTATGTGGTGTGGTCATCTAGTTCACTGAAAATACAAGAAAAATTATGAAAGTAAGGGGTAAGGGAGAGAACTAGCAAAAGGCCAGCAGGCCACTGAGAAGCTTAGTGAGTGAGCTGGTGGGTGAATGGGCAGGAGATTGTGGCAGGTATGGATTTGTTTTGTTAGGCACTGATGTGAGTCTTCTTCAGTCAGTCCTAAGTTGAAATTGGGCTGAGGTATAAGTGACTGTGGTTGTCTGTCAAGTAAGTGGGTAATTTGCTAGTTTGGCTACTGTGGCTACTAAAAGCAATAATGCTGCCATTCCAGGAATCAACATTGTGAGGGAGGAATGTTACCTAACAGATTCTGAAGGTGTCTTTGGCCAGAATCATCGCTAGCCATGTCTTAGATACTTCTAACGCACAACTAAGAATCAATCAAATTGCAGTAAAGTTACTAGCCATTTCATAATTTAACTTACTGGTATTACTGAGTGAAAAGAGAGTATGACTGTGTGCTTTTTGGATTAGGTAGGGTTATTTGACTACTGCTTTAGCTGAGCAAGAGGAAGGAGTATGGGATAGACTCTATAAATGGAATGAAGAATGTTTATATGTTTATGTACTCGTGTGGCTGAGCATGAATTGCTATGCTGGGGTGCTACATGGTTTGAGGAAAGGGGGTGTTTAATTTATTTGTGGTGTAGCTGGGAGGGATGGAGGATGATGGGATGAATGAGATATATACACAGGCTTGGTCAGAAGATACTAGTAGGACCCTTTACTAGTTTGTATCTGTTTCCCATTACCTTAGTTATCTACTCATTGAGAGCTTTAACCTGTCTGTCACCACTAGTGGTATAAGGTAAAATGGGTGATGTGGCAGGGTTTCTGCTCTCCAGAGTAGGCCAGTATCTATCCTCTAAGTTTTACATGAGTTCAATTCTTTCTTTATGCCACTACACTTTTTTTTACACAAACACAGATTTGAATTAGCATAAAGCAATTTTGTCAACCTGTGGGATACAAGTTTGAGTCAAGCAACTTGTGAAATACATTGAAAATAGTTGCAACTCAAGGAGCAAATGCTGTAACAGAAACAATTAAAATAAGCTTCATAATCCACAATAGAGTGATCATGTAATTGCATGTGCTCTGTAAAAAAAGTTGGATCTGTTCACATAGCATTTTTTAATTATGGTTCTTCCCTCTTAGCAGCCCAAAACTATTCTTATGCAGATTTCTGCTATTTATGCTTTAATCATTCTCCTTTTGATTGAGCTTCATTTTATAATAAACAAATCTAGGGATAAAATATAATCAGTTGTTTCTTTTCACATCCCGATTTGTATCTTTCTTTGCCCACCACCCACATGGCATAATGTTCTAAACTGAAAGCATGAGCTGCTATCAATTGTATAAAAACAAGCACTACTAATATTGCATTTAACTTAAGTGTTATGTTTGCTGCATTTTGTGGCAAATTAGCTTTATAATCAGGTCTTCAAAGGGTGATACAACGTTTGCTAAATTATTGAGAATGTTTCAGGGAATGTGGCAGCTGTTCCACCCATGATACTTTAGAGCCACACATGGGCACATGCTATACTTTTGAGTTTCAAGGATCATTAATTGCATGATTCAGTATAATTTTGCTCTCTATGATCATAATCATTATTATTGTACTTTTATTTTGATCATATCTGGATACAAGATTTTACTTAGTATGCTCTTCTGACAGAAATGTGTATCTAAATTAATATTATTTTTAACAATCATGTGCAGTAGTTACTCTAAATAGAATGTACTTTTGATCCAAATAATTTTATGTATTTACTTTGCTCCCACATGGAGGAAACCAGATTTAGCATATGTTACTTAACCGTTTCACCCTCAAACCTCATAAAATCTGCAGATGTGAATCACATGCTAAGTGTCTTTTTCCCTTAACTCCCAATTGGATATCATTGTTTTACCATTTGACTTATCAAATCATATATCACATAGTCTTAAGTTACTGTATCTAAAATGCTAGCCAGAGCTATACTTGCCCAGGTCTTCAGCAACCACCACCACTGTCATCAGCAACTAAGGTCAGTGCAGGCCAGTTTCAGGGCAAGACTCATATATGACAGCATTCAAATGTCAGTAGTTATGCTGATTGCCCTGTACCCTAGAATGCCACTGTAAATAATCCTTGGCTCAATGGTCTGTTTCTAACTTCAGTAAACATATAAACAACAGTAACATGTGAATCTGGTCCAGGATTATAGTCAATACACTCATGTGATATTCATTAGCCTGTCCAATGCATTTGAGTTGTTGAGCCATAAATTACTGAGGTAAGTGGGTCGAGCAATCCATAGAACAGTTATGAGTTATTGATAGATAGATAGATAGATAGATAGAGACAGACTGCTAGATAGATACTTTATTTCTATAGTGCCCCTTTCCAGAGACTTGGAGTGCTTCACAATTAAGACACAATACAACAATTTCAAAATATTCATAAAGTGCAAAGTTGGAGCAAGCAGTAATATCCAAACAACATTATGTGTGTATATATCTATATATATATATATGCATATATATACTATATATATATCTATATATATATATATATATATATATATATACTATATATATATATATATATATATATATATATATATATATATATATATATATATATATATATATATATATATATCAATCCATTTAAATCTAATTCACACTATCTACAAATTAAGAACCTGGCTAAATAAATATATTTTTAGTCCTTTTTTGTAAATATCCACTAAGGGTGCCTCCCACAGCTGTTTAAGTGATAAGTTCCATAGAGTAGACGCAGCCACCAAAAACATTCTATCACTAGAGTGAAGCAACCTGTTTAATTATTTAGTTAGTTTTTGTTGACTGGGTAAGTGCACTAGACAACCTAACCCTAGGAACACTAAGGGGCAACCCTCGGTGGAACAGAGCACCCAGAACAGATGGTGAAGCACAATGAGATCTTGCAGGTAGACTGGTCCCACTTCATGTAGGGCTTTATAGGTCAGTAATCCGACCTTAAAGGCAATCCTGCACCTAACTGACAGCCAGTGCAGTTTGTGAAGGATAGGCATAATATGATCATACCTACAAGCACCCATCAATAATCTTACCACCCTGTTCTGCACCAGCTGCTGTCAGCAGAGGTTACCTCCAGATAGCCCTAGGTACAGGGCATTGCAATTATCCAGTCTAGATATTATGAAAGCATGTACTAGTGAGGCTAAGTCATTAGAGGTAAAAGTTTCTGAATCTGAGCAATGTTCCTCAGATGATAGAACCCACTCTTAACATCGACCGACACATGAGCATCAAATGTCAAGCCGCTGTTGAGGATTACACCCAGTTTCTTCACCCATTTGGATGGGGTCAGTGGCACACCCCAAGTACAAGACTAGAGGGTTTCCACAGACCTCCATCCCCCCCAAAAATGATCTGGCTCCACCACCAGCACCTCTGTCTTATCTGGATTAAGTCCCAGTCAGTTAAGGGGCATCCAAGTCTGGATCTCAGACAGGCAGTTTTTAAATACAGAGTCCGCCATCTGGTTACTTGGTGCACAGGACAAGTATAGCTGGGTATCATCTGCATAGCAGTGAAAATCCAGCCCATATCACCTGATAATGTATTCCAATGGCAGCATATACACTGAACAATAATGGCAACAAGACCGACCCCTGCAGAACACCACAGGTTAGAGGCTTCAGGCTAGATGAGACCAACCCCATCACCACTCTCTGCACTCTATCTGTCAGGTATGACCTGAACCATTTGATGACCTTACCAGACAGACCACACCAGAACTGCAATCGGTCAAGTAGCATCTCATGATCCACAGTGTCAAATGCTGCTGAAAGATCCAGGAGGACCAAGATGGAATAATCTCTCCTGTCTCTCGCTATTAGGAGATCATTAAGCACCTTCACTAAGGTGGTCTCCGTACTATGCCCAGCCCTAAACCCCAACCAGAAATCTCATAGGTGGAGGACAAAGTGAGTCAATCCTCAAGCTGACTTGCCACCATTTTTTCTATAACCTTCCCTAAAAATGGGAGGGTAGAGGCTGAACTGTAGTTGACAAGACAGTCTGGGTCCAATTATCCATAGGCCATCATTAAAAATAACAGTAAACATCAACAATCACTTCATTTTTATTCTTGTTTTTCTTTCTTTATTTGAAATCACTCCAACCAGATAAGCACATGAGGTGCAGCATCAAATTTTCATGAGGGCTCCTGGAAGGACAGCTGCAGTCAACTGATAACATAATCCAGGAGGAATAGTTACTGTACATAAATGCTAAAATATACAAAATGAAAAAAACAAACAGTACATGTAAGTATATCGAAACAGTAATCAATGAAAGCCAATAAAGTTGGATCACAGCAAATAAAGAGCATGAGCATTTTTATGCAATATTATCATGGTCAGGGAGCAGGAATACTAGGGTATACTTGAGGCCAATGCAAGGAGTTATGCCGCCAAGTCCTCCTACAGGACCACTACTTTTCCTGTTTTTGTAAATAACCTTTGAAATCAGTTTGTACTCAACATTTTGTTTACTGTATTTATGCCAAGTTATCAAAGATACAGTCAGGGAATTATTTTTCTCCTGGGCTCAAGTAGTTTGCATTTACACCTAAAGAAGTTTTAAATGTATTCACAGAATACAATACTGTAAGCGCATCATCAGTCCAGTTACAGCCAAAGCAATGATTAGTTGGATCCCTCTACATTCCAATTCATATCTCATGCAATGTATTTTATGGAACAATTGACCCACTTTAAATACCTTATAATATGACTGAATGCTTCCTTGCCATTCAGCAAATACATAGGTCATACTAATTGTGTTAGGAGACAGCAATTGATGAATTTGGTTTGGTTTTAATTTGGCCTACCCTGACTTCAGTTTGGCATTGATAAATTGGTTAACAGGCTTTGAGTTTCTGGTACACCAGGCTGCAAGTAACAGCATGCAGCACCCCCTCCACCACCCCAGTAACTACCCCTTCCCTGTTCCCACAGACTGTTTTCTGTAACAAAAAAAATGGTCTCCTGGGCTGAAATAGTGCCATAGGTTAACAGATATTTTATTAAAAAAAAGTGTGAAAATATGAGATGGATTGCAGAAAGTGATATGATTGGGAAGGGGGTGACCATGGGAATAGCACTGCCATTTAGAAAGATGCTAGAGATTTTTTTTCAATTAGTAACCAGGTCAAACTGACCTTAAGTGTCACAAAACTTTGACAGACCCAAATCAAAAATGAAAATGCTAAAGTGCAGCACTTTCACTGATTGCAAACTTAGCATTGACTCATGATTAGATCATACACTGTCTATTTTACAACAGTGCCAGGAAGAGATGTACACATCAAACTGATGACTTGTGATATATGCCAAAAAACAAATACACATTAATACTAACTACTCAACTATTTTTTGTGATATTTTCTACCACAGTGCCAAAAAACAGTATTGCTCAATTCTGATTGATCTGTGCAATAAACTTATGTAGATATTCACAGTCATGTGATTAGAACCTACAGTGGTGCTTAGTGTCATATTCTGTCTTCTTTAGCCATGTCACTCAGCACCTTTGGAGATATCCTAGCAAGAATGGACAAATAAATCACTGCTAACTACTTAATTTTTATGTGTTTTTAATCATTATGTTTAGATATCACTCAGGACATTATGATGATAGTATCACAATACGACTCAGCTTCCGGTGTAAATGCAACCGTGAACCAATTCTGGACTATCTACAACTCTTTATTGCACCATTCAAGCTTACCAATACTCACATCCATCAGGTTTCTTGAACTTGAGAGCATGCAATATCAACAAGGACTATGAACATAATTCATTTACATTCACCACCACAAAGAACCTGGAACAAATGAACAACTTTAAATAGGCACACACATTGAGCAATTCCCCCTCAAAATTTTAAACCTTTACTCAAGGGTCATATACAATCATTAAATTAATTTGCATTTAGCAAACCAGAAGTTGCAAATGTTACATATTGTACATACACATCAACTGTATACCAATACATATACAGCAATTATACAAAGGCAATATATAGTACATATTCATATTTTCTTGACTTCAGCCATGAAAGTACTACACTACCCACATAACAAAACTGCACCTGAATCTGTTAGTGCAGTATGTGTCTAGCTCTCAGACCACTCCCTTCTTTTTCTAAGATGACACCTGCATTCACTTTTAGGGACAATTAGATGATTCAATTTATGCTGCTCACATTCCATCTCCTGAAACAAGTTTGCACAATCAACCAATTTCCTCTTAGCAGGATGAACAATACTTGCTTATTTCATAACCATGGATACATCCACATCATGCTCAAAAATAATTCTCATTGACCATTTTTTGATATCTTCCAACACATTAGAGTGTTGTGTTAGTGAAGAATGCCACACTTGGCTGCCATACTCCAAAACAGATCAGCACACAGATTTCTTAAAAATTGCTAGGTCCTCAGAAAGTTCTGCAGTGTGTTATGGACCAGCAAATAATTCAATCTCTTATTAATGCTATCAACTAAGTTAGACATGTACATGGGATATTCAAATCATGAGAAACCAGTATTCCTAAAAGAGTAATTTTAAACATCCTATCAAGCAAAACTCCATCTAGATAAATAGTGGGACATAGCACCCCCCACGTCTTAGCAGCAAAACAAATCTCCTTTGACTGAGATGGAGTAATAATGTTACAGTTTCTTTGGGTTCAAGCATGTATCTCATTTCACAAATGTTGCATTTTGCTTGTATTTTCACTTTGACATATTTCCACTATAGGTGTATCATGAACATATTTCACAAGTTCAGAAAAGGAAAAGAAGGATCCTAAATATAGTTCCTTTGTAAGCACCTAACTCACTCCCCAGTTCTGAATAGATTTCTTACTTTTTACAAGCTTTGTACACTGTCATGGAAATTTACTCACCCATCTAATTAGTACTAGAGCAATTTTGTGCTCAACAAGTGTTTGAATCAAGATGATATAGCTAATAATGCCAATTGCCTTTGTAGACACAGAGATCTGATCTACATACAGTATAACACCCTCCTCTTTGGCACTATCAGCCAGATGTAAGTACAATGGAGCTGGCTAGGGCACAATGCAGTATCCTGTAATACCATAAGACAAAATAAATTAACTGCTATTCAAATTGCCTTGTTTACTGCCATAACCCTTCTGCAGTATGCTGCAATTTGGTTTTACACCTGGTCAGTGCCACTGTGTTTTAATAAAACATGAAAAGTTAAATTAGCCTCCCCCACACACACATCCAAATTGGTTAGGATACACTACATATTTTTAAAATGTTCTCACAATTAGGGGTACGTATATCTTCTTAAACATTGCATTAGTCATGGTAACATACATTGGTTTAAGATATTAGTTATATCTGTAAGAGGAGAAACTTCAGGCACAGCCACAGTTTATGGCTGTCTTCCATGTAGGGAGAACAAATCCTTCTGGCATTGATCCATTAAGGGCAAAATATATGGTTGGAGCCAAAATGTGCACCCATTCCTTTAGACTGCAATTTGGGACTTCATCAGGACCTTCTGACTTTGTTAAATCAGTGCTCATTAAAGAAGTCTTCACCTGGTGAATCCAGAGGAGGTACGTATCTGTAACACTTATGCCCTGTATTTTTAGTTTATCTACACCTGTCAGATTGTTTTTATATTGAAAACTGAAAGAAACAAAGCAAGAACAACTGGACCACTCTTTAGCCTCTTATTAAGGTTTTTTTTATTTTTTCTTTGCCACTTTCAAAAAATGTTTTGAGACTTTTATTGTCTCTTCCTCAGGGTATGTGGCTGCAAATCATAATGCAGAGAGAATAACAATCAATGTGCAATATTTTATTCATTATACAAATTTATGTATATAATTATAATCTTATACATATTGTAAAAATGGATTGGATTAAAGTCCCCATTTTACATATGCCAGGTTTGATTAGGTGTGCTTTTGTTACTTCTAATTAAAAATGAACATTCAGTTGTATTATCAAAATAACATTATTTATGTATTTTTCTTATTTTAAGACATAATCGGAATTACAACCCTTTGAGTCAGGGACTCATTTACAAAGGCTTCTCGTCAGGAAGACAAATACATTAATAGCAAGCAACAGACAACAAAGTAAATTAGCTCAAATAAAGCAAACAGTCAAAATGAAGGGCTAGTTACAAAGGCCCCACATCAAGGTATATTAGCAATAATAAACAGACATAAATAATAATTTGGGCTATAATGAGTCAAATGAAGAGCAGAGTCAAAAATAAGGAAGACTGAGAGAAGTAAAGGCAGGGGGAAACTCAGCCAGAGCAGTCACAGATCAGATTATTATTTCATTTTTTTATTCTACTGACTAGTAATGTGGTATAATCTCATATTTCAGTATTCATTCAGCAGCAACATATAAGAATGCACCTTTGAATAATCAAATTCAGTTTAATAGCTTTAAATTCACTAACCCACTTACTACCTTTGCAGCCAATGTACTCCAGTAGTATACCTTATAGATGTCTTTTATATTCTCTTAGTTTTTACTGTTTTCCACTGCATGCTGTTATTTTTGGCATTAATGGAGAAACATATTGCTTCATTATAAACTTCAACTTGCAATTTCTATAGCATACATTAAAACTATTCCTCACATCCTGTTATACTTTCCAATTTCCCAGAGTCAATACTCCCAAACCAAGTTTTGTCACCTGAATGAAAATATATAGCACTCAATAAAACAGAAACAAACAAACAAAAAAAAACCTTGGCTCATATACTTGGTGGTTTGTTCACTTATATAGTTTCTTAACCTAAAACAACTTTTGTTATTGTATTTCTTTCAGACAAGCTGAATCTGCTAGGCATATTGGACTCCTACCACTAACATTTAGCACACTTAGCCAGAATGGAGAACACTCTATTCTGGTCCTCTCACATGGTTCTGCTGCCATTATTAAAAGGGCTCTATGCCTCTACTTGCTATTCCTTTGTACTGAATCCTAGAAGCACTCTATAGACAGTGTGAAATGTCAGCAACATTGGAGCATCAGTGGCATGACATCATCAAGCAGGTGCGTGTGATGGGCCACACTGCCCAGACCTCCTAGGAAAAGATCTCAACTGGCTGATGGAAGTAGCGGTGGGAGAGACATTCCCCCCTGCCATGCTGCCCCAGCCCTCCAGTTAGCAGAGAGGGATGGAGGCAACATTGGGGAAGTCACTCTTTATGTACAGTTGTTTGCCATATACCTCAGTGTATTCCTACCACTATTTTGCTAAGCACCATATTGCACTTACAACTACTGATATTGCTATTCATTTGGTGTAACTGAGCCTAGGATGTGTGCCTTTCCTGGTTACCAAACTCTTAAATAAATACATACATATATACACAACTAAATAAAATAAATAATAAATAACTAATCAATTTTTATAATCCTGGGATGCATTGTGTGGAACAATCCCCTGCTCCATGTGGAGTATGGGATCCACTCTGGGAAAAGGATGGGCATCTGATTGAATGACCCCCTGTGTCTGTCAATCTGCTTCACATGTACCAATGTGCCAGGGTGGGGCTATTCACAGGCCCCCTGGAATGGCCAGTGGTCATGAATTCTGTTTGTCTGTCCATGGTTGTGAATGTGTGTGGACCAAGTATATGTTTACATATTTATTTATGTATTTATTTATTTATGTCTTTGTTTACCTGGTAGGTGTACTGATCTGAGGAATCTTTTTCAGGCATGACACAGGCCACAAAAGATAGCAATGGTAAACAACAGTTACAATCACAAGGGACAAGATATATACAATTAAACAGATGTCAAGCATTCTTATATACAAGAATATTAAATACAGGAATACTGGCATCAGGGTACAGGCGAATAAGTTTTGGTTTAGGTAGCCGTGCTGGACATAAGATGGTACAATGGTCCTGGCCCACCCTTCTATTCATCACACCTTTGAGAGTCACAGTGAGAGAGAGAGAGAGAGAGAAACTTAAGAACAACTTGAGTAGAGTAGATAAGAAACTCCCAGCAGAAATCAGGTTAGTACAGGGTTTGCATTGCTGGGTGTAGGGGGGCAGCTACCGCGGTGAGCAGGAGCTATGGGCCCTGTCCATAAGCCAGGATTTGTAGTGGAATTTGAAGGCTGAATGGGTGTTGGATGAGCGGAGGGGAGCAGGGATCCTGTTCAACAGTGTAGGGGCAGCAACTAATACAGCTTTCCCTCCCATGGTGGTAGAGACCCTCTGTACCTCAAGGAGAGGGACAGTGAATGAGCAGAGATGCCTTTGTAGGGTTCTAACTTTGAGTAGGGGAGAGAGAGTTGGGACACATCACCGCTTCTTATGGTACTATCCACGATACAGCCAAGACCAAAATCAAAGTGGCCTTGGAGGAGTAGCCAGCCAAGTGTTCTGTAGAGGTCACAGTGATGGATTGAGAACTGTGCCATAAGAGCAAATCAGCATGCACTGTTGTAAGCGGGTGTGAGCCTGGTCCTGAGGGCAGAGGATGCACGAGAGTAGATGGGGGAGCAGTACTCGATGATAGGAAGTAGGTTAGCCTGGATGATTGCTATTTGGGCCTCAGGAGTTAGTAGGAGGTGTAGATGGCATTTTTAATTGACCCTAAGAACCACAGTGTTGATGTTGTCTGAGAAGGTTAGTGCCGGGTCAAGTGTTACCCTCAGGTATTTGAACAAGGCATCAGAAGATAGAAATTGGAGGGAGGAGCCAGAACTATGAATTTTTGTGAGGTTGGGTTTGGATGCAAATAGCATGGTTTTGTTTTTATTCCCCATTAACCAATGACAAGTTTGTTGTGAATCAGCTAAAAACACTGCTATGGTTCTGGGTGAGGACTGAAGAGACCTGGGTGAAGGACTTATCACTGTGGTAAATAACAAGGTCATCTGCATACAGACGCAATTTACAGTTTAGACTCTCAGATGGGAGATAATTAATGAAAATGGAGAAAAGTAGTGGGCCCAGGATGGAACCCTTGGGCATGCCAGTTGAGATAGGGAGGGTGGAAGACTAGGTTTGCTGGCAAAGGCACATTGCTTTACCTGAGCTCTTTTCTTCTAGGTTTGCTTGTAAAGACAGATATAGGAATAACATTATGAGAGCAAGGAAAAAGGTTAAGGCTTATTTTGGCTATGCAGATTTACTCTGTGTTATTATTTTCTTTTGTGCTTACAGGTTTTGTTACTGTTTTTTGCTTACATTTTACTAATTTATTGTTCTCTGATTCAAATTGCTGTTGCAGGGTATACTTCCTGCTGCATTGTTACAGATTGTGCCTAAAGGTTTGTTACTGTATTGTGCTTACAGATTACTGCAGTAATCTTCTCTGATTCAAATTAATTTTTGCAAGGTATATCTTCTGTTAAAGTGTTCTGCAGGTTGTGCTTACAGGTTTTGTTACTTTTTATTGAAATCATAATTTTATTGAATTTTTCAAATACCATAATGACAATACACTGTTATACGTAGACGAACTAAAGAAGAAACCAAAAAACTACAGAAGTAACAGAGACAAAAAAGGACAACAAAACTAAAACAAAGATAGTCATACTAAAAACTGCATACACCTAGCAATCGGCATATCAAATTCAGTTCTTATCCAATACTTTTTCATGAAATGTACATTCATGTGATAACTATATATTAGGGGAATAGAAGGACGAATTGTTATAATATTTAATTAACAAATTAATTTAGATCCTGTAAGGGGTAATTAGAATTCCCATCATAATGTCCCCCCAAAATTTAATTATATTTAAATATTATCCCAGACCCACCCATGCATGCCAGTTCCTTCTAACCCTTTCATACCATTCCCCTGACTCATGTCCCCAATCTATTATCTTAAGGTGGTACATGGAAGCCATGAGGAGGGTCACCAAGCATGTTTGGCCAATATTTTCAGAATGTCTATATTCTCTTGTTCTTCCTGGAAGTGGAAAAAGGGCAGCCAACAGGCCTTGCATCTTTCTTTGTTTAGCCTTAACTTAGCTGTGAGCTCTTCCATTTCCATTATATCCACACATATACCATACCAGGCATTTAATGTAGGGATGTCCTGGGTCAGCCACCTGTGTGTAATGGCCTTGAGAGCTGAAGCAACAAGTATATTATATAAATATCTCTGTGCCTTGGACTTAATCCTCATTGGGTATATCCCCAGCAGCCAATTCTGGGGCTCCCTTGGGAGGTCTTCCCCAAAAATGTTTTCTGTTGTATTAATGATATGCTGCCAGAAGGGTTGGAACTTAGGGCAGGATCAAAAATTGTGAGCTTGGGTGCCCCTGTTTCCACATCCCCTCCTGCAAAGTTCTGAGGTGTGATGGCCAAAGTGTTTAGTTACAACAGAGGTGTGAAAAAATGCATTATAACTTCCCATGTAAACTCTCTCCAGAAATTGGAGGCAGTGATTGAGTTAACAGCCTTCCACATTTGGTCCCACTCTCCATTTCCCAAGTCACACCTTGTTTCCAGTTGCCAAGCCACCTGATGTATTCCAGAGGTTCCCCCCTAGGGATGAGAATGCAGACACCATCCACGACACCAACCCCCTGGGAACATGATGAGTGGCTACTTCTGATATCAGTTCTGCTAAAGGATTGTTTCCCACTATTGGACTGACCCTATTCCCCTTCTCTTGCAGAAAATGTGTAAATTGTAGATACCTAAAAAAATCTTGTGTAGGTAGCCAGAATTCCCCAGATAATTGTTGAAATGACTTTAGTGTATCCACTGTATACATCTGTCCTATCTTGACCAGGCCATTTCCCATCCATGCCTTAAACCCCAAATCCCATCCCAAGGGAACAAAGTCCAGGCAAGCCCTGATGGGGTATTGCTCCCCAATCCCAGCTCCAACCCAAGATTTTTATTTACCTCTAACCAGGCAACTCTGATGGACTCTGTCCAGGGATTGTTTAGCTTGAGACAGTTTGGCCCCTGTTTGTCCATATAAACCAAGTCTCCTAAATCCTCAAGTGAGGAGAAAGGTTTCTCTGTCTCAACCCCTAAGGGAAGCTGCCCCACAGACATTAAGAGGATCAATGCCTGGAGCTGGGCTGCCCAATAATGTTTCCAAAAGTCGAGGAGTCCCATTCCCCCCTGAGTTTTCACCCTCTGTAAGGTCTGCCAATGCACTCTGGGGCATCTACCAGCCCAGATAAATTTTATATATTGAAGAGTTGAGTGATTTCCAGAATGTTCCCAGTGGTCTCAAAGCAAGGGACTGGAATACAAACAGAAAATGAGGGAGAACATTCATCCTCACACTCTCTATTCAACCTGCTAGTGAGAGAGAGAGAAGCTTCCCCAGTGGGCCAGATCAGAGTGAACCATCTAGAGGAGTTTTAGATGGTTAGTGGTACACAGTCGGGTCACATCCCTGGGGATCTAGATACCCAAAGATTTAATATTTCCTTTGTCCATTTGGAATTACCCACTGTTGGTAGGGTCACCCTGGAATCTGTCCCAAAGATAATATCTCTGTTTTGGTCTCATTTATTTTGAATCCTGTTGTCCTTCCCAAATCCCTCAATATGGGGTCCATAATAAGAGCCTGTTTCACAGGTTCTGCAACTTATAGGAGGGTGTTATCTGTGTATAACGAGATTCTAAGTTCAGATCCCCCCACTCTAATTCCTTTATATTCCTCTGATTGTCAAATGAGTGCTGCAAGGGGTTCCATACTTAAAGCAAATAAAAGGGGAGAGTGTGGGCAGCCCTGCCTGGTTCTTCTCTCTATTTTGACTCTACCTGATGTAATCCCATTTAATCACACCTGTGCCCAGAGATCCCTGTATAGATTCCCTACCTAACTTCTGAATCTGTTCCCAAAGCCAAATTTCCCGAATGTATGGTCCAGAAAGACCCAGTTTAGGTGATCAAACACCTTCTCTGCATCCAAAGAAATAACCGCATGTAGATTCTTAGGTGGAAATGATTTGGAGTCAGACAATGTGTCTCTTCCCTTCTGCCTCTGTTACATTTGCTTCTAAGCTCACCTTCTGTGCCTCTGTGAGCACCGGTAATTCTACTTTCTGGAGGAAATCAGCTACCCAGTCTGAATGATTAGGTTCTCTTTCCCTAGCACATAATTTAGCATAATAGTTATGAAATTCTTCTGCAATAAGGGGTGGGTTAGAAAGTACAACTCCAGGCACCAATTCCTTATTAATTCTGCAGATATATCTGTCTGCTTCCTGTTTCCTCAACCAAATGGCTAACAGGTGGCCTACTCTATCTCGTGACTCTTAGTATTTTTGTCTAGTGTACCTTAACATGTTCTCCATACATCTTTCCATTAGTTGGTTGTATTGATCTCTAGCCACTTTCAATTTGGGTAACAAGGCAGCATCCCTATGACTCTTATGCTCCTTTTCTAATTTATTTTATCCATCCCAGATAAATTAAATATGTGTGTTTTCTTCCCTATTTTCCTTTAAGTAATTTTTGATTGTTTCCTTCAGTTGGTCAGTAAACATCTTATCATTCAATAATCCTGGGTCAAATCTCCAGCTCCCCCTTCATCTTTCCCCAGGCCACCTCACAACCACTCTGATCATTGTGTGATCAGAGAAAGTAACTGTATGAATATCCATGTCAGTAAAGGAGTGGGCTTTAGCCATTTGTGTGTAAAATCTGTCTAGTCTGGAGCATGAGATAGAAACTCCAGAGTAAAAAGTAAAATCTCGGATGTTGGGATTCTGCAGCTTCGAAGGGTCTACCATCCCTGCCTCCGAGACCAACATTATAAGCAACTTAGAGCTTGCAACCTCTCCACCTTTTGGGCCCGGTTTTTGTCTAATAAGGATTCTCAACACAGTTCCAGTCCCTTGCTAAGATGATTTGGCCTCCTGGGATTGATGTAATAAGAGAAAATAGGTAGCAAAAGAATTCTCCTGTCAGAAGGGTAGGGGCATATACTGAGCAACATGGAGGGGGTGACCCATGAAGTCCCCTGAAATAATAACCAATTGTCCTGAACACTTCACTTGTACCTTATTCACGTTAAGTGGGAGCCCCTTCCTCACCAGCATGGCTACTTCAGATTTTGAGGATCCCAGGTTTGAGTCAGAGTATTCCGCTCCCACCCATGATCTTTTTAACTTAGTGTGAAAGAGCTTTGTTTCCTGCAAACATGCCAGGTCACATTTCAGTCTACCTGGTTCTTGGAGGATTCTGGCTCTTTTAACTACATTATTTATGCCTTTAACATTAATTGAGTTACTCTTAAGCAATGCCATTTTAAGGGATATTAGTCCAAAACCTCAGTTTCCCCTTTAACCCTATTCCATGATTTCCACCATTCCCACCCTGAAAAGTTAGTACATGTATGCATAGATGCATCCAAAAAAAAATTGAATAAACAGATTTTTAACAAATTTAATTAGTATGGTTAAGTGTAGCAAATTTCAACCTGACACAAGCCATGATTCATAACTAAGGTACAGGTGCCAGTTAATTCACTGTGTACTCAAACACTTGGTATACAATATGTAACACCGTTACTGAGGATAGCTGATGTGGGTGCCTCAGACAGGCAGGACACTGATAGCATCCCAGAGTTTGAGGAACAAATGCCAACAGCACTAAGGGCTGAATTCCCAGTCAAGTCAGGAGCGCAAACCCCTTCCTATATATCGAACTTCCGGTTATGCTGGTGGTCTTTAGCAACAGACCTTTGGTGTATTTACTAAATCGAGGGGTGGTTGCATTGCTCTCACTCTTTTGATGTGAGGGTGTGTACTCCCTTAAATTGTAAATCTTGCAGTCACCACTCCTCTTTGTTCAAAATTTTGTAATTCGGTCCCCTTGTTCCCAATCAAAAACCTTGTGTATCATAAACTTTGAAGTGGAATACAGTGCCCCCAATACTGTAATGCATTACATTCTACTATAAGTTAAAAATAAAAATAAACACAAATCCAATAGGTACTTCTTATAATTTACTACTATCTTAATTAAGAGTAAACAGCTCTGTATGCGCAACAGTATCATCTCCCATTATTACAAATAACAGTTCAGCAGGTATGAGTCCATAATAGTCTGGTAGTTCTGAGGTGACCATAAGAGTCTATGCCCCTTTAAAATCATTGTAGTATCCCTTTTTAAACAAATGACACACCAAAGGGACACTTCAAGACTCTATCCCAATTCTACAGGATTGATAAATCCAGATGATAAGGGGAATAAATGCATTGCTGGTTTTGTTGTAAAATAAAAATTAAGAGCATAGGGGCCTTTTATTTGACCCAAATAGATCAGATGACAAAGGGGCTTACAGTGGCTATTTATGCCTGGGGGGGATAAAGCCAGTCCACCTCCTCTGTACTTCCCCTAAAAAAAAAACAGTACACCAATAACCATGAACAGAGGGTCCCCCCATAAACAGTTACTTCCTGTTCTTAGCTTTGTGAATAATTCTGGAACATACACAGAGGTAATATTCTTCCTGATAGCAAGTGAGATCCTAGAAAGGACAGATTCCCTTGACAAAAATGAACAGAATCTCAGAGGTGACACATAATGTAAGCCAAACTCCATCAGTTAGAATGTGAGTAACCTGCAGTAAGAGTCATTCCCTTCAAGTATTACTTTTGGACTGGATCCATTTAGCGATGTCAGCATGTAAGAGTAGCAGCACATCCCCCCTTTTCCCAGTCTGACATCGACCTCAAGGGGCAGTAGACCTCAATTTCCTGCTCAGCTTGATCTTTCTTAGTCTCTGGTTTAGGGATTCCCATGGTGGTTAAAAAGGGACCAGCGGCAAGAAGAGATTAAAAGATTTTAGTCCCATTCTTGTCTTGCATCCAGAGCTTAGCTGGATAGCACTGGTAGGCTTTGAATCCTTGCTTGCTGAGGGATTTTACAACTTACAGGACCCTTTTTCTCTTCACCAACATTAGAGGGGGGAAGTCTTGGTCTACATACATTTTTTGGCTGTCTAGATTAAGATCTCTCTTGGCCCACTCTAGCTTTAGGATCTTTTCTTTGGTAGTATATCTGAGGAATTTAATAATGATTGACCTTGGAGGGGCACCCTACTTAGGCTTAGGTGCAATGGCATGGTGTTCATGTTCGATTTCCAGACTGAAGTCTTCCTCCAGGTCTAACTCTTTCTTGAGCCAACAGTCCAGGTAATCCTTCATACTAGGGGATTCTACCCCCTCTGGTATGCTGAAAATATGAACATTATTTTGGTGCGCCATGGCCTCCGCATCTTCAGCTTGCATCATTAATTATCTCTCCCTCTTGTGGAGATATGCCAGTGATCTCCTAAATGCCATGTGCTGACCCTGCAGCTCTACTAAATGTGTTTTCCCTGCAATGGTTCAGGTTCCCCATTTTTGTAATATCTTGCTGGATGCCTGAGACTTTTGAGTCGATGCAGTGTAGAATTTTTAACATTTTATGGCCATCCGCTTTAGTGAAGGTGGAGTTTGTATTGGAGCCTGAGCTGTCTGACTCCCCCACTGATCCCATCTGCACTGATGATCTAGAAGGTACTGGGCAGATAGGCATCTCTGATTCTGATCCCAAAGATCTTCTTCTCTTCTCCAAAGGAGGCCTTCTTTTGGCATGCATCATATTCCCAAATATGCTGAAGGCACAAATCAGTGTTTTTGGTGTTAGTAACCCACACGATGGTGACCCATCTAGCTTAATTAAAAACCTGAAGTATCAGAGTTCTGATTTAGACCACCATACAATTGTGTGATGTCCTTGTTACTATTTTACTGCTTTATTTTTCTCTGTAGTAAAGTGTTTTTTGGAGGGTATATCTTCTGTGAAATTGTTACAGGTGGTGCTTAAAAGTTTTACAGTTTTAACTATCATTAGGCTAAGTTTTCAGGGCTAATTACAGGAGCACATATGAGACACAGATTGGGGGATAGTGACTGCATTTGTTGTTGATTGATTATTTCTGCTCTTACCTCCTTGTTTTTTTCATACGTGGTGGTTCTTTTTTGGCAGGGGAAGGCCCTAACCACCCACCCCCATCCCCAACCACCCCATGCTACACTCCTGTTACAGAGTAGCACAGTTGTGACATTTCCTGTAGCAAAGCAGGAAGAGGAGGATCAGAGGGATATTCACACAGTGACCTCACTTACAGAGGTACACTTAATTTAACTTGTTATAAAAAATTATACAAAAACAAACAAACAAAAAAAATCAAACATTTGCTTTCATTTTCCTTCTAATTACTTGGACTATTTTATAAACTCAATAACTCAACTGTAATGTATATTATTAACTGCAGGCACTTTTCAAAAGGGCAGTTATACAGGATTTCGGAGGCTGTCCTACATGCTGGACCATTGGAGATCTAAGGGCTCAACTTCGGACAGCATGGGCAGAGATTGCATGCCTCAAATTGCATATTCAGGAGGAAATACATTACAAAAATTGCCCACCATTTCCCCAACATCCAACTGAAGCACCTCAACCTTAGAGGGTAGTTGGTCTGGGAGATTGGCAGGTGGTTAGGAGGGGCAAAATGGGTGCCCCATCACTCAGTGCTCACCAATATATCAGCTGCAAAAACCATATAAAAACTACAAACAGGTATCTGACTCTATCTCTGAAATAAAACAAAGGTGCAAATGACACTGCAGAGCAGGACACCACAGCACAGGAGCTAGTGCTACAAAACTCACCTAAAACAGGGAACAAAACAAAAAAGCAAAAAGGAAATCCAAAGCACTTCTGATCATAGGAGACTCCATGATTCGGTGAGCTGATACATACCTCTGGCCAGGGGTAATAGTCAGATGTCTCCCAGGTGCATCAGCATGGAGAAACACTGACCACATTGCTAAATTTATGCAGAAAGCAGGAGAATACATTGACATCCTGGTACTCATAGGCACTAATGATCTCACCAGCTGATCAGATGTGGAGACCAAGAAACACCTGCCCAGGCTGGGAAACAAACTATCATCGATTTCATCCAGTATATCCTTCTCTGAGATCCTGCCAGTCTAGGAGAGGGGAGCAGATAGACAGAAGGTCAGAGAAGGGGAGATAGGGAGATAAATGTGCATCAAGGGCTGGTGCCAGGAACAAGGACACAAATTTGTAGATAACTGGCAACAGTTTTGAGAGCGAAAGTTCTTTAAATTTGATGGACTGAGCCTGACTAAGGAGGGAGTCAGTGCATTGGGGCAGAAGTTTGATGTCTTTTCAGAATATTTAAACTAGCAAATGGAGAGTGGGGTGCAGCACCTGCTACATCAAATGGGAAGAACACCCTTCCCCCCTCAGCTAGTGATCAAACAGGAGTTCAGCATGTATGTAGTTCATTTGCATCACCAGGTAAGGAAAATGGTCTGGCTCCCCATACAACATGCAGGGAAAAAGCCGGAACTCCCCCCACATCTGACGCACTGAAATCTGGCCAATGGAAAATCATGTACACAAATGCCCTGGAGGAAACAAAGACAGAGGCTAAACTGGACATAGCAGCCATTAGCAAGACATGGTTCACCAGTAACCACACTTGGAAGATTTCAGTACCTGGCTATGTACTGTTCAGAAGAGGCTCAGGTGAAGGGGGGGGGAGAGTTGCCCTTTATGTCAATGAAAATATCAATGCTACAGAAAGCAGAATACACATAAGGAGCCAGTAGAACTGTGAGCTGCCCAGGAAACAGGAAATGGGTCATATGAACTGGGGTTTTCTACAGGCCTCCAGATCAGGGGGAGGACAGAGACACATTACTGTTAGAAGATATACAAATATGACAGCTAAAGGGGAGGTTCTGATAATGGGTAACTTTAACATGCCAGATACAGATTGATCAATACCAGCAGGAACATCTGCCAGAACTAGACACATAGTGGATTCCCTGCAGGGGGAGTGCAATTGGTGCAACAACCCACAAGAGACAGGCCTATCCTAGATCTAGTACTGACGAACAGGGAAAGGATCACAGATCTCCAGGTAGAAGGTCACGTGGGGCCAGTGACCATCACATGGTGTGGTTCAATTTGGCCACTAGAACTAAATTAACCTGTTCCAAGGCAAAAATATGGGACTTCAGAGGAGCTGACTTTGATAAGATGGCCAGCAGAGTTAAGTTAGCCCTGGCAAGAAGAAATACAGGTGAGGGGGTACAGGCAAAGATGGCAAGCATTAAGGATGCAATACTTGAAGCAACATCCCATTGAATTAGAGAGAAAAGTAAGAGAAAAAGAAGGAGGAAACCACTTTGGTTCTCAAAAATAGTAGCAGTAAAGATCAGAGCCAAAAGGTTGACCTTTAGGAAATATAAGGGAATGCAGTGGGACGAAGATAGGGAGGCATACCAAACTTCTTTAAAGGAAGCAGGGAAGGCAGTGAGGCAGGCAAAGGCCCAAACTGAGGAAATGCTAGCACAAGCAGTAAAAGAAGGGGAAAATACTTTCTATAGATCCATTAGTGAAAGGAGAAAGTCCAGAGGGGGTATTGCTAAGATCAGAGGGGATAAGGGGGAGTGTGGGGAGGAGGACCAAGGAAAAGCATCCATCCTAAATAGATACCTTTTTGCCCACTATTTACTGAGGAGAAGGTAGGGCAATGCCCACAGCTCAGCACTATGGACACAGGGAGAGGAAGGTGTGCACAAGTCCCTTCACAAAAGAAAGGGTCCTACAAGAGCTTACTAAGCTCAGTGTGGACACGGCAATAGGACCTGATGGCATACATCCCAGATTACTAAATGAGCAATGGGTGGAACTAACAGATCCATTAGCAGAACTGTTTAGTGAGTCTCTGATGACAGAAGAGGTCCCAGAAGACTGAAGAAGGACTCATGTGATCCCACTCCACAAGAGTGGCAGCAGGGAGGAGGCGGGGAACTACAAACCAGTGAGTCTTAACTCAGTAGTGGGCAAGATTATGGAGGCACTCGTTAAGGAAAGGATAGTGCAACACCTGGAATCCATAGGAGCACAGGATCCAAGACAGCATGGGTTTATATCAGGAAGGTCCTGTCAAACTAATCTCATAGATTTATTTGACTTGATAACCAGAGTGGTGGACCAAGGGGATGCAGCTGATGTCACCTACCTTGACTTCAGCAAAGCTTTTGATACTGTTCCACATAGAAGATTGATTAATAAGCTGGGTAGGTTCAGTGTGGGTCAGACGTTGGTAAACTGAGTGGCAAACTGGTTGGCAGGCAGAAAACAGAGAGTAGTGGTAGTGAATATACAGTCAGAAGAAATGCAAGTCACAAGTGGGGTCCCTCAGGGATCAGTCCTGGGGCCAGTCCTCTTCAATATCTTCATCAGTGACATGGCAGATAGACTGGAAGGTAAGGTTTGCCTGTTTGCAGATGACACCAAGATCTGCAACTGAGTAGGTGATCCAGATGGGGTGGGCAGAATGAGAAGAGATCTGGAAAAGCTGTAAAAATGGTCAGAAGAGTGGTAACTGGGGTTTAACACAAAGAAGTGGAAGATTATGCACATAGGGAAGAGAAACCCTGAAGCTACTATAAGTTGGGAGGGGAGTTACTGGCAATCACAAGGGAAGAAAAAGACTTGGGCATCGTCATCACCAATGACCTGAAATCATCCAAGCAGACCACCAAAGCAGTAGGTAAGGCTAGAGGTATGTTGGGGTATATTAGTAGGGGCATTACAAGTCATAAGAGGGAGGTAATGATCCCTCTTTACAAGACACTGGTTAGGCCCCATCTGGAGTACTGCGTGCAGTACTGGAAGCCGCACCTGCACAAGGACATTAACCAAACTGAGGCAGTCCAGATAAGGGCAACCAAAATGGTGCAGGGACTGCATCAGAAAACATATGAGGACAGATTACCAGAGCTTAATATGTATACCCTAGAGCAAAGGAGGGAGAGACGTGATATGATCAAAACATTCAAACATCTTAAGGGCATTAACAAGGTGAAAGAGTCTAACATGTTTCAACATAAGAAAAATAACAGGACAAGAGGACACAGCATGAGATTAGAGGGAGGCCAATTAAGGGGTAATGTGAGGAAGTTCTTTTTCAGAGAAAAGGTGGTGGATGCATGGAATGGCCTATCTGTGGAAGCGGTGGATATGAAGATATGAATACAGTGCAGGGCTTTAAACAGACATGGGAGAGGCATAAGGTAGTAATACAGATGAGTATGAATAAATAGGCCATTGACAGAGTAAAGGCCTATGGCACATTCATAAGGTAGAATAAATGGGCAGACTGGATGGGCCTTGTGGTCCTGATCTGCTATCAACTTCTATGTTTCTATGGTCAAAGATATGGCAGATCCAATGCACACTGATTGAAAGCAGCCCGAGAGGTAGCTCCTAAACCAATTAGTGGTCTCAGTGGAGCAACCAAGGAGTGCATGGTTCACCATGTTGAAGGCCCTGGTAAGGTCCACAAAGACAGCCCCAGTAGCGTGTCCATGATCCATATTAGTAAGGACATGGCCAGTAAAGAATGCAAAAGCAAAGGTGGTACAGTGATTTTTGCGAAAGCCGTGCTGTTGGTTGCACATAAGATTGTATTTATTGATGTGTTCCAGCAATTTTTTCTAGAAGTTTGCTTAAGTGGGGGAGGATACAAATAGATTGGTATTCACTGGATAAGTAGGGGGTCCCTGGCTTTGAATACTGGAATAACTTTTGCAGATTTTCAGGTATCAGGCATGGAGGAGGTAGACAGGGTCAAATTGAAAAGAAAAGTGAGAGGCTTGGGGATAGCGGGGGAGATGAGTTTGAGCAGGATAGAAGAGAGGCCATCCAAACCTGGGCTACCCTGGTTTGGGAGATTCCTTAGAAGTTTGATGATGTCCTGAATGGATATGGTCTTGAAGTGAAAGAAGGGGATACCTGGGGAGTGGAAGATAGCTCTGGGTTTGCGTAGGCTTCAGGGTTGGAAGGTGGGCTGCCAATCAGTTTGCCGAGATCTGCTGACAGATAAGTGAATTTTATGTTAAAAGACTCAGCTACTTCGGACGGCTCGCTCAGAGGACCAGAGGAGGAGTCGAGTTTGATAATAGATCTGTTGATATGGGGGTTGGTGAGAGAGCTAAGTGAGGCTGAGAATTTCATAGGATTACCTAGGCTGTCCTTCTGAAGATTAATGTTATAGTTCCATTTTAGGGATTTGGCCAGCTGTTTACACTGATTTCTCAGACACCTATATTCATTCCACATGGAAGGGGAAGGGGCAATTTATGATCAGCCCACTTACAATCTCAAGCTTTCATGAGTGTTAGGAGTTCCCTATTGATCCAGTGTGTACAACCTCGACACACTGTCCTCGTCTTAAGCGGGAAGTGGCTGTCCTGAATCTTCAGAGTGACATTCATGAAAAAGTCACTGCCGAGGTCACATCAAGTTGTGTGTATAGGCATGACCAGTTTATAGCCCAAACTTCTTCCAGGATGGCAGAAGCATCATAACAGTGGAAATTGCAGAAGGAGAGGCGCTTGGGGGTGGGTGTCTAGACTTAGTGGACCAGATGATGTAGGTGGGAGAGTGATCGCTTATGGAGTTGGTGAGCATCCCAGCCTGAATTACACTGTCTTTCCAACCATTGACTATCCAGTTCAGCAGGGTATGTGAAGAGGTGTGCGGGTTTTGCCTGGCAAGAACTGAGATGGTCTGAACCAGGTTATTCAGTTTCATCAGACTAGCATAGTCAGGTTCCTGGGCGCTTATCCAGTGAAGGTTAAAGTCACCAAGGAGGATGGTGTCTCTGAGGGGGAGAGAGCTGAGACCAGACAGAAGTTTCTGATGGCCATCAGTGCCCCCTGCTGGAGGGTTATAGCAACACCCCAGGAAGAGCTTTTTGGAGGAGCCCAAGACCAACTCAGCAATGAGCCACTTGCTAGGTGCGGGTGGCTCAGATCTGAGGGAGATGTCAGATAGTGATTCCCTTAGGTACATTGTTGCACCACCACCCTTTTTCTTTCTCGTCCTGTCATGGTGGAGTATGGCGTAGCTGGCCAGTTGACACATGGCATCAGAAATGTGCTACTTTAGCCAGGTTTCTGAGATCCCAATAACATAAGGTTTGTGGAGGGCTACCCAGGCTTGAAGTACCGAGTACTTAGAAGGGAGGCTGCATATATTTAGGTGAGCTATTTTCAGTCCATGGGGGTTGGACCAGATACTATGAGAGGTGGTAATAGGGATGTTTACTGGGCCAGGGTTGATCTCGATATCACCGGCAAGTAGTAGGAAGGAAAATAGAAGAAGGTAAGGGTGAGCTGGCCAAGGGGAAGAGAACGAGTGGTAATACAGGTAGGAGCCAAGAAGTCATTTATCAGAGTTAGTTAGGAACAAGAGGGTATGTGGGCTGTTAGTTGTACATTCCAATCTAAGTGGTATGGAGGGAAGGTCAAATGGCAGTCGAGAGACGGAGAACAAGTAACGGTTTGCTTGATCATGTGCTAGTATCAAGGCACATGAGTCAGCCATCCAGAAGGTGCTAAAAAGTGAGGCTATCAGCACTGGTAGGAATAAAGGATTCATTGCTAGAATAACTAGAAAAGGTGCAGTAGGTAGCTGGAGGTTACTTAGCCCATGAGGTAGGGCAGCTAGAGACCAGTCGAGGCACAAGATTTCTGGTAGCTAATAACCACTTGAATGAGTCACTGCAATTTTGCTAGACTAAGGAGGTGTGGGGTGGCAAGGAGGTTAACTCAAACTTGGTGAGCTAGCAAAACAGAAGTAGATTAGCAGAAACAATGGTTCAACTACTGGGATGACTAGGCTGTGACAGCATATGTCACCATAAGGAGAGGAAGTGATATCCATTTCCCTCTACTGGTGGAAGAACATAGCCTGCAGATGGAGAAATCAACAATTAGGAAAAAAAATAGGCACGGTCTGGACCATGAGACCCTCGGTGCCTATAAATTGCAAGCCAGCCAAGGGTTGGTGTGGTAGGGGGAAGGCAGGAAGCCAGCAAGAAGACAGCAGCAGTTAGCTTCACTTTCAGCACATTAATTACTAAGGCGGTAAGCAATATTCAAAGCAGAAAGAACAGTTCACTAAAACTGGGCTGTGAAGCTCTGTTTGCTTCAAAATGATGAGCAGAAAGAGCAGTTCACTGAGACAGGGCTGTGAAGTTGAGCTTGCTGCTATAATCCAAGCAAGAAACAATTCACTTCATTAAAACCGGGCAGAGAAGCTGCTCCAAATTAATTAGCAGAGTTGTTTCCTGTGCTAAAATCCTGCAAGCAGGGCACGGCTTCAAATGAGGGCTAGGGTAAGACAGGAGTGTTTGCAAGTAGGAAGCAGTCCTGGAGTGAAGGCATCAAATTCAAAAATACCAGTCCAGCAACTTGGTACCTATTATGCAGAGGGCAGCAGTTTGGTGGCTACACTTGAGGGAGATGAAATTCAAACCGCAAATGCGGTTTGATTGGAGGATGACTTCAGCCCTAGGAGGGCTGGCAATCTTCTGGGGAAAAAGGGGGGGGGGGAGAGAGAGAGAAGTTATTGGCAAGAAGAAGGGGGAGGGTTAGTAAGTGAACAATGAGGACAAAAGGTAGGGGATGGTCTGTGGTAAATGCTGGGAGGGTAAGAACAGGGCGGGGCAGCAGCAGCTATAGGAGTGAGGGATATGTAGGCAAAAAACTTAGCAAGGGCTGGGTTGCAGTTTACATTTCTGACACAGAAAAGTACAATTCATTTCAGAAAGTATTAAAATGCTCTACGCTTAAACTAACAAAAGGATCTAAGCAAAACATGTAGCATATCATTCAAAGCAGTTAGCTTTACTTTCAGCCAATTAATTACTAAGGCTGTGAACAATATTCAACCCAGGAAGAACAGCTCACTAAAACCAGGCTGTGAAGCTGTGTTTGCTGCAAAATTAAGAGCAGAAAGAGCAGTTCACTGAGACCGGCTGTGAAGCTGAGTTTGCTGCTATAATTCAAGCAAGAAACAATTCACTTCATTAAAACTGGGCCTAGAAGTTGCTCTAAATTAATCAGCAGAGCAGTTTCCTGTGCTAAAGTCCTGCAAGCAGGCTCATCTTCTGATGAGGGCTAGGGCAAGGCAGGAGTGTGGGCAAGTAGGAAGCAACCCTGGAGTGAAGGTGCCAAATTCAAAAATACCATTCCAGCAGCTCTGTACCTATTATGCAGAGGGCAGCAGTCAGGAGGCTACGCCTGAGAGAGATTAATTTCAAACTGCAAACACAGTTCAATTGGAAGATGACTTTCGCCCTAGGAGGGCTGGCAATCCCCTATTATACAGAGGGGAGCAGTCGGGCAGCTATGCCTGAGGGAGATGAAATTCGAACTACAAATATATCTATTGCACTCACATGGACTGCATTGATCCATAGGCACCATTGTACTCATACTGGTAAAGATTTGCACACTTACCCAGAATGGAGAACACTCACATCTGGCATCTCCCATGCAGTTCTGCCATCATTATTAAAGACATGTGTGCCTTTACTTGCTGACCATTTATAGAGATTCCTGGAAGCTTGCTCCAGGCAAAGCATGACATCAGTGATATGAGAGTGTCACTGGTGTCATGACATCATCACGTGGATGTTTGTAATGGTCCAAACTGCCTGGACCCTTCAGGGTAACTCATTATTGGCTACTGGAAGCAGCCTTTTGCACCAGTGCAAAATGTGAGTCTAGCACAAATCCACTACATGTTCTATGAAATTGAAGTCACTGGACTTGATACTGTAAAATGTATTAATCAGTACAGTCAGAACTATTAGTTTTAAAGAGAATGTCTGAATTTCCTTTACAGACATTCATCGGTGTATTGCATTCAATATTATCTAATACTATATACTAAAGCAGGGTATCAAGAAAAGTTGGGGACTCAGGATCAGGGTGATCCTCCAGTTCATCAAATATCAAACATCACTAGGCATTTACCAATTAAAATACCAGTTCCCACCTTTAGAAAGTCTGAGTTCCAATAAAATTCTTCCTCTCTGTTTCTTCATTGAAACCATGTCTTTAATTGAGGCTATTAATGAACATACGAACATATGAATGTGCCAGCAGAAACAGACCACCTGGTCTATCTAAGCCTGCTCGAGTGTGTAGCCAACACCCCTAGTTTGCAGCTGCCCCAACCCCCTTCCCTTTGTCATCCCACTGCCACCCCCACTTCCCCCACCCTCACTCTCCCTTGTTCCCTGTCCCATGCCCTTTTGAAGCTGTTCACAGATTTACATGATATCACCCATTCTGGTCGGGTGTTCCATTTGGCTACCACCCTCTCTGTGAAATAGTGTCTCCTCATTTCCTTCCTAAATCTTCCCCCCCTCTATTCTTAGCCTGTGCCACCTGGTGACCCTCCCCCTCCTTAACTTAAAGACCCCATCTGCCTCATCCTTATTGATTCCCCTCAGATACTTGAATGTCTCTATCATGTCCCCCATGTCCCTTCTATCCTCCAGGGTGTACATATTCAGGTGTCCCAGCTGCTGTCATAGTCTTTCCTCTCCATTCCACATAGTATCTTTGTTGCCCTCCTCTGCACCCCTCCAGTAGCCTGATATCATGCTTTAGGTATGGCCTCCAAAACTGTACAGAATACTCTAAGTGTGGCCTTACCAGCAACCTATAGAGGGGCAAGATCACCTCTCCAACTGGACGAAACCCCCCTTGCTATGCACCCCATCATTTTGTTCGCTTTTGCAGTCACTCTCCTGAACTGGGAAGTGTTGTTCATGGTCTCTGTTATCATTACCCCTAGGTCCTTCTCCTCCTCAGTGATCGCCAGCTTAATCCCCCCCAAGCCAGTATTCTCTCCTTGGGTTCTTTGCCCAAAAGTGCAAGGCAGGAGTGTGCGCAAGTAGGAAGCAGCCATCTGTCCTTCTTAATGCTCTGTCCCAGTTCCTCTTTTTGGTATTTAAAACTGATCAAAGGCACAAAACCTGAGTGTACTGATTTGGCCTGCTCCCCCCCACTCAGCACTTAACACCATAGCAAAAAGCATAGAGTGTGGGAATGCCCCCTAGCAACTCCCAGTCTGCCAGCTTGGGTAGCTGTATGGACAGACAAAGGATCCTGTGAGGAAGGGGTATGCCCCTTCTATGAATGTTGGAGGGGTCTGCGAGATCCATGATGCATGGATCCTTAGCGTAGTGAAGCCTACATATCACGGATATATGGCATGTAGGCTTCATACTTTTTAATGCATGGGCTCCATTATGCCTAGTAGAGAGATCTTATTTGAAGAAATTGAATTTGAATAAAAAAAGTTGCTTTATGTTAAGAGAGTATGCAAGTCAAGAAACCACCTAATATCAGAGACAAGAGTTTTTTTATATTGAGCTCTATGTCATTGAGGGGATCAACCGCAGACCGGTCCCTCACTAGACTAGATATGCACTGCTGTATAAAGTATTACCTTCCCTTCTGATTTCTACACTCCTACCCAAGCATATCCCTGTAATTGTCATCCCCTGTAATCTAATTATGTCACACTGTCAGCACTGTCTTATTCGTGTATTTATTCTCCTTGAATTGCTCTGTACTTGTTCCTTTGTTGTACCTGTACTCCTCTGTAACTAAATGGTGTAAAAATACATCTCTGTAACCAAATACTGTACCTGTGTACCTCTGTAACTAAATCCGGGTCACCACTGAAAAAGGGACCTTAGTTGCTCAGTGGGCCTACCCGGTTACCAAAATTGAATAAATAAATAAATATTTTCATTCAGGTGTCAAAACTCATTTTGAGAGTATTGACACTGTGAGATAAGAAAATGCATTAGAAGGTGAGCAGTAGTTTTAACATATGCTATTCAGATTACAAGTAGAAGTTTAAAATGAAACCATGTGTTTGCTTTATCTCTCCATTATAGTTGAAAATAATGGCATGTAGTGGGACAGTAAAAATGAATGAGAGAATAAATAACACCTTTAAGGTTTATTAATGGAACACATTCGATACAAAGGCAGTAAGGGGTTTACTGAATTAAGAGATATTAATTCTGCATTTAATTTGCTTGTTCAAAAGTGCATTCTTATATGTTGTTGCCTACTGAATATTGATATATGAGATCATACCACATTACTGGAGGGTAAGTGTAGTAAAACAATTGAAATATAAATCTAATTTGAATAATGTTGTTTCAGTAATATTACTGAAAGTTCATTTTTTCTGTTTTGGAATACATTTTGACATTATAGAATCATGGGCAGTGCAGTTTTTAAATAGAAATAACCAAAGCACACAATTAGAACCTGTCATGGGAAAATGGGGACTTCATCCATTTCATTTTTACAATATGTTGTCAGATAAAAATTATATAAATGAGTTTACGTAATAGGAGAAATATTGTATATTGATTTTCTCTCAGGATTATGATTTACAGCCACATACCCTGAGGAAGGGAGAATAAAAGTATTGAAACAATGGTATTTCTTAAGTGTATAGAAAAACTAAAACAGTACTTGATAAGAGCTACAGAGTGGTCTTGCTTTTTCACTTTTTATTATTTGATTCTGGAACACAGGATCTCAATCAAGAATAGTTACATTCTGAAGGATTGTGGGAGCTTAAGATTTTTTTTTGTCAGAGCTTTTGATATTGACAAAAATGCTGATTTATCAATTCAGTCAGGTCAGAAATATCTAACAGGTGCTGAGCCATTGGCATAAAATAAAAAAAGAAATGCTGTGCTGATTCTTTGTTTTTGCTAAGAAATAATTTACTGATTCTCACCATTTCTTAGGATCACTCAGTCTGAATGTTGTCACAGAAACATAAAATTTGACAGCAAATAAGGACCTCTTAGCAATCCAGTCTGCCCATTTCTCCCTACCTACCTACACTACTCCCACAGACCATGCCTGACCTTCAGCTCTTTATCCCTCCCCCTTTCCATTCCGCTATGATTCATTTGTGCTTGTCTCATGCATTCTTGAATGCCACCACTGTTTTGCCACCCCCACCACCTCTGCTGGAAGGCTGTTTCTGGAATCCAACACTCTTTCTATGAAGAAGTACTTCCTCACATCTCTCCTGACTCTACTCCTTCCAACTTCATAGCATGTCTCCTTGTTCTTAAGCACCTTTTCATCTGAAAAATACTTTCTTTCTGTACCATATTTACCTCAGTGAGGTATTTAAAGGTCTCTATCATATCCCCCTCCCCCTCTTCCATTCCAAGATGTACATATTGAGCTCATTTACTCTCTCCTCATAAGGCTTTTGATGCAGACCCTGCACCACTTTAGTTGCACTCCTGTGAACTGTCTCCACTTTGTCCATGTCTTTCCAGAGATGTGGTCTCCAAAACAGACACAGTACTCTGGGTGGGGTCTTACCAGTGATGTACTGTATACCCCTCCTGATGCACCAGAGCATCCCAGTTGCCCTCTCTACTGCCATGTTGTACTGCATGGCCACCTTTAGGTCATCAAATATGATGACCCCCAGGTCTCTTCTGCTTGTTGATCATCAGTACAACTCCATCCATTTTGTACTCCACCCCTGGGTTTCTGTGCCTCAAGTGCATTATTTTGCAGTTTTTTCCAATGAAACTCAGCTGCCATACTCTTGATCATCCCTCTGGTTTTCTCAGGTCTTGGCTCATCTTTTACATCCCAGAGTGTCCACCCTATAACAGATGTTGGCATCATCCAAAAAGAGGCAGACCTTCCCTTCCAGCTGCTTTACAATGTCATTTATGTAAACTGTAGACTGTAAATGTAAACTTTATTTTTTAAGCACCTTTCAAGTAACAATGTGCAGTACAACAAAAAAAAATCAAACCATACAATTAGATAAACATACATTGACGTAATTAAAAACCTTCAAAAAAGCTTTAAAAAACAAATAGATCTTGAGCTCAAATTTAAAACTCGAGATGGTCAGGCATTCTCTTATCCTACAAGGTAGACAATTCCACAGGGAAGGGGCAGCATAAGAAAATGCACGTGCCACAGATGTTTTTAACCAAACCCTGGGAATCTCTAGCAATCCCTTGTTGGCGGGTAGGAGTGAGAGGGAGAGGGAGAGGCAGTGGGGAGTAAGGAGATCTTGCAGATACTGGGATCCTTGTTCATGTAGGGCTCTATAGTTCAGTAACCCAACCTTAAAGGTGATCTGCAACTGAACCAGCAGCCAGTGCAGTTTGTGAAGCACAGGCGTAATATGACTAGTCCTGGATGTACCCATCAAAAGCCTGACTGCCGCGTTCTGCACTAGCTGCAAGTGATGGATATCAATCCCCAGAAGCCCTAGGTAAAGGGCATTGCAGTAATCAAGGTGAGTGGTTATGAAAGTGTGGACCAATGTAGGAAGGTCAGCCAGAGGAACCAAGTGTTTCACCCGGGTGATATTCCTAAGATGATAAAAGAAAGATTTGACAACGGCAGACACCTGTGATCTCAGGGTCAAACTGTCATCAAAAATAATTCCCAGGTTATGCAGCCAGTCTGAGGTCAAGAGCCAAATGCCATCAAGTCATAAGCCTGAAGGAAGCCTAGCCTTAAGACCCATCTCAGGGTGACCCGGGTCCACAACCAACACCTCGATCTTATCCGGATTTATCCTCAGCCAGTTACTGCTCATCCAGTCTCTGATTTTGGCTAGACAGCTGTTAAGCACGGAGATCGCATCATCCTGTCCGGGAATAAAGGACAGATACAGTTGGGTATCATCTGCATCTGCATAGCAGTGAAAACCCAAACTGTATTACCTAATGATAACTTCCAATGGCAGCATATAAACTGCGAATAACATGGGCACCAAAATGGAGCCCTGTGGCACACCACAGGACAAGGAGATGGTATCAGAGTAATAAATTCCAGTGACAACCCTCTGTGTCCTGCCTGTAAGGAAAGACTGAAACCAACATAGAACTGTACCAGACAGTCCACAAAAAAGCTGCAGGCACTCCAAAACCACACCATGGTCTACAGTATCAAATGCTGCAGAGAGATCGAGAAGGACTAGAATAGTACATGCCTTTTGATCTCTCACAATTAGGAGATCATTTAAAACCCAGACCAGGGCAGTCTCAGTGCTATGTCTTTCCTAAACCCAGATTGAAGAACATCATAGACATTGTGGATTGTAAGATGATCATCCAGCTGCAATGCAACCACTTTCTCAATAATCTTACCCACAAAGGGTAGGTTAGAGACAGGTCTATAGTTAGCTAGACAATCTGGATCCAGGGAGGGCTTATTAAGGGTGGTCAAATGACCACCTCCATAAGGGGATCAGGAAAGACACCCTGCTCCAAGGACTTCCAGACAATTTCAGCAAAGATCGGGCAGATAACATCTACACAACCTAACAATAGTGGTGTAGGGCCCAGATCCAAACTACAGCTGTTGGTCGCACAGTCTGGACAATCCTCACAATGTCCATGAATTCCGGCCTAGTAAAGTCAAACCAGTCAGCACAGGTGCTCGACACCTCCCGCTGATCTCCTCAAACCCTTATAGAGAGAATTGGGCCGAAACCCAGCCTAATGCTGGCAATCTTATCTGTGAAGAATCAAGCAAGCTCGTCACACTTTATTTGTGAAAAATCTCTTCCAGACTGAAGACAGACTGGATTTCACAGTCTGTCCACAGTCTGGAAGAGCTGAGCAGGTCTATGCCTTGCAGCAGCAGTCTCCTTGGACAGGAATTCTACCTTCTGATTGCTGATTTATAGGCCACATAATGGTCCATCATCCTAAGCCTGTCAGCATCCAGGCTGGATTTCCGCCAAGCTCTCTCTAGCCTTCGCCCCACTCTTCTCAGCTCCTTCAAGGACCCATCAAAACAAGGGGTTCTCAGGTGCAGAGTGAGTGGATGAACACAAACAGGTGCAATTAAGTCAAGGGCATCACCCACCATCTTATTATAAGCAAGTACAAGATCCCCTGGACTCATGCATTCAATTGATAAACCCAATAGATCTAGCACAGCCGATAGGCCCGCTGGTGTAACCCCCCTCAAAGGGTGATACTGGACCATCTCCATAGGGGCCGTCCTGTTTGGGGGTGCCGAAAAGCTGAACCTCATGGTGTGACGGTCTGACCAACCATTTGGTTCCACCCCCAATCCCGTGATCTCCATCCCTAGGAGAAACACAAGATCGAAAGAGTGACCCCCTATATGGGTAGCAAAGGTAACCACCTGTGTAAGGCCCAGTATAGTCATAAGCTGGAGGAAATTATTTCCAAATTGCAAGAGTTCATCATCGATCCAGGCATTGAAGTCACCCAGAATTAACCATCTGGGTGACTCCAATGCCACTTCGACAATGAAGTCCGCAAACTCCTTCAGGAATTCTTCATGATCACTGGGTGGATGGTAGATGAGGAGTATCCAGAACCCTACACCTGCTCCCAGAATACAGTCAAAGGATCGAGTGCATCCCACTGGCACATCCACAAAGCCTGGCTCCATTTTAAACAAAATGGCTGCACCCCTGCTTCTACGATCCAATCTTGGGCAGTGTATCACCAAGAACCCAGCTGGAACAGCAGATGCCAAAATAGGGCCTGCATTCTCATCCAGCCAGGTCTCAGTGATGCATGTCAGATCAGATATTCCAACAAAATCAGCTATAATAGCCGTCTTGTTCCTAAACGATCTGGCATTACACAAAACCGCCGAAGTTGGATGGATTATCAAGGAAGATCCCAGGACCTGCCCACCATTTGTGGAGCCCATGGGTATGGGAATCAAGCAGGGAACACCCCTTTCTTGACTCCATTTTGCCACAGGGCATCTTGTAGTCCCCACTACCTCTATCCGCCCACCCGACTCCAGTCTCCTACTATACCCAGTCCATGTCCCTTCAATCATCTCCTCGCTATCCCCACCACTTGACATCTTCATATTTATTAAGACATTAAAGGGGACTGGTCCCAGCACTGATCTCTAAGGCAAACATGTTGGTCATCCTCCCTTCCTTGGAGTGAACTCCGTTTATCCCCTAACAAATTTCTTATCAAGTTTACCACCTTTGGACCCACTCCTAAGCTACCCAGTTTACTTACTAGGCTCCTATGCAGAACAGGGACAAAACATCACTGAAATCTAAGTAGGCCACATCCACTCCTCCACACTGATCTAAATCCTTTGTCCCCCAATCAAAGCAATCTATCAAATTAATTTGATATGACCTCCCCCTGTGAAACCATACTGCCTTGAGGTCTTGCAACCCACTGGATTCAAGATATTCCACAGTATTTTCCTTCAGCAGGGATTTTATTAACATTCTCACCACTGATATCAGGCTGACTGGCATATAACTGCTAGCCTCCTCTCCGCTACAACTTTTTTGTAGTGGGACTAAATCCGCCCTCCTCCAATCCTCAGGGATAGCTCCTGTTTTCAGTGAGCTATTAAATAAGACTGTCATAGGTACAGACAGTATTTCCCTGAGCTTCCTCAGTACCCTTTGATGCACCCTATCTGGCCCCATTGTTTTTCCACCTTCAGATTAGCAAGACCCTTAAAAACTTTCACCTCCAAAAAAGGACTAATGTCCACCTCCCTCTCGCCAAAGCTTTTGTTAGTTTTTTTGTGGTTCCTCCCCTTCTTTCTCTGTGAACAATGAGTAAAAGTCTTTGTTCAGGATGCTTGCCTTTTCCTGGTCCCCCTCTGTACAGTCATCCTCATCCCTTTTAAACATTACAATCACTGGGACTTTATCTTTTCACTTATTGCACATACTGTATTAAAAAATGTATTGGACCTGTTTGTTCCCTTCTGGGCTAGTATCTCTTCAGGTTGAGCCTTTGTATTCCTTTCTGCTTTCCCTGCCTCGCTCTGATTACCCAGATATACCTCCCTATCCTCCTCCCTCTGCACATCCTAATACCTTCTGAATGCTACCCTTTTATCCTTTATCTTTTCAGCTACCTCTTTCAAGAACCATAGTGATCTGCTTTTCCTCTTGCTTTTGCTCATTTGTTTGACATCGAGGTTTGTTGCCTTTACTATGCTCCATTTTATCTTCATCTACTGTTCATCCTACTCCTCCCCATACAGACCATCCCCCTCCCCCACCAGGTCACCCCTGAGGCATTCACCCATCTTTATAAAATCTGCCCTCCTGATGACCAGGACCCTCAGCTTTGTGTGGTTTGATTCTACAGCTGTTCTTATATTGAACCACACCATATGGTGATCATTGGTCCCTAAGTGGCCTCAACCTTGATGTCTGAAGTACTGTCCATGTTAGTGAGTACTACATCCTGTATTGCCACATCATGAATGGATCACTGACTAGCTGCATGAGGAACGCCCCCTGCAGAGATTCCAGGATGTCACTGCTTCTAGCTGAAGCATCTGCTGGGAGGCTCCAATGTACATCTGACAGGTTGATGTCCCCCACCAGCAGCACCTCCTCCTTGTCTTCCATCTTGCCAATGGCTTCCACAAGTACCTTATATAATTCCTCCCCCTGTGCTGGAGGTCTGTAGATCACTCCAGTTCAAATAGTGGCACCATTCCCATCTACAGGTGATTCAGAGTACCTCTGCCTCCCCAAGTTTTCACTGTATCTCCATCACTTTTATGTTTTCCCTCACATAAAGCACAACACCTACTAATTTCCTTCCCACCTGGTCTTTCCTGAACAGAGTATGGCCTGGGATGGGCATATCCAGTCATGGTTTTCAATGCACAGGTAATGGCCATAATATGCAAGCTGGCCTCTGCCAAGATGGCCCCTAGATCTGGAATCTTATTTCCTAGCTTCTAGCATTCACACACATGGCCTTCCAGATTTTGTTCCCACTCTGCTTGTGCCCTTTTTGTTCTCCCTTTTCCCCCCTCCTTTTTTAATGCATCCATTCCTCCCCCCTTTATCTGTCACTCTGCTTTCTTTATTATTTTGCATCCAGGGGATTCCTTTCTCATTAGGTTCTCCTTACTTTCTATTTCAGCCTGTGGAAGGAGGCAGTTTCTGACTCACCAAATCCTTCTGCCCTCCCCCAGCTAGTTTAAATGTTCACTGAAGTAATATTTAAACCATCTACTTAGCACTACAGTTCCCATTCCAAATGTATGCAGGCCATCACCCTTTAATAGGCCCTTATCCTCCTAGGTGGGTTCCCAATCCTCAATGTAGCTGAACCCTACCTCTCTTTACCATTCCTTCAGCCATGAGTTGAAGCTTCTGGTGGGCAGATCCCTCTACTGTCCACTGTCATAGACAAGCAGTATCTCAGCAAAAGTCAGTGAGTAAGCTACCTAGCTAAGTCCCCTCCTCTGCTCTCTAAACTCCCCCTGCCACTACTCCATCACTATCTAGGTCATTAGTGCCCAGGTAGACAATGACATCTGGCTCTCCCTCCTGTTCTGGTGCCCTAGTGATCCTCAGCATCTGCTTCCCATCTCTTCAGGCTGTGGCACTGAGCACATATCTAACCTGCTTCTAGCTACCTTTCCTAGTCCCAAATCTATCCTCCTAGCAATCAAATCCCCAACCAGAAGTTTCTTTCTCCTCCTCTGAGGTCAATTACCACCCTCCTTGGGATCTCCCCTATATGGGTCCCCCACACAATCCTTGTTAAGTACCATGAGTGCCTCAACCATGGTGTCCCACCCTGCCAGGGTGGTGTAGGAATTACACAGTGGTACCATTTGAGGAATATGCCTCTGTTCCACCACGTGTACCCTTCCAGAGCCCACCACAGTCCAGCCATTTTTCTTCTCTGGCATCCTCTGAGGTTACAGTGGAAGACTTGGTGCCCCTGAGTGGGGGAAGTGATCCCCCCATTTGTAGCTAACTCAGCCTGGAGTCCAATGACCTCCTCCCTCAACCCAGAGAGGTGAGTGCAGATGGTGCAGCACTGCAGTCTTCACAAGGTCTCTGTAAAAATTGCAGGACCACAACTATTGCACTGCACCACTCCCAGCATTCTCAGATTCTATTCTCCCTGCCTTACCTGGAAATACCCTTGTACCCTTACTGCTAGATGACTAAATTCACCCAGATAGGGTGTAGACATAAAGCTCCGCTGTAGCACAGAAAACAGTAGTGAAAACTATTTTGCAGTTCTCAACCAGTTAGGATGCAGCTGTAAGCCTCAACTATAATACAAAAAACATCTTGTAACCAACACCTGTTTTAGCAATGAGCACAACTGTCTCTGCACAATACGCCACACTGATCTGATAATATTAATGACTTACCCTATCAATTTCTCAGTTCATTTGATTTTGATATTTACTAGAAATTTCAGAGATTTATATCTCTAAATGCTAGCGATCTATTAGTAATCAATTAATTTACTTTGCCAGTAGCCAAAGGTTTATTAGGGCTTAAACATTCTTTTTTTCTTATCTTGTTTGGCCATACTCATCCAAACATGACTGAATTGTGCAATGCATGTTTTTCCACAAACTCAAACAAGGGCTAGGACATTTAAGTAGGAGCATCACATTACAACCAATTTCTCTAAGAGTACACATTTCAGTGAAATAAGTTAATTGCCTTGTATAGGTGGTGACCTCCATGAGTTTAGGATTTTAAGTGAGCAAAAAAGAGGTTTCATTACATACTGTATGAAATAATGCATGGGTAAGTATGGTTAATAATTATGTTATGCACACCCGAGCTATGTGATGCTCCATAAACCCCGAGGACCAAGCCCGAGAGGTTTATTTGGGCATCACACACTGAATTTCCAGATTAACCCATGTTTAATTTTTTATACTTACTAGTTAACTGGAAAATGGAGAGAGATGACATCTGTATGAGTGGGCAACCAGAACTTTAATTTGAGTTGAACAGAGTAAAACAGCTGCTCATAACAGCCTGAACTTTTTCTGAGAACAGCTTAAACTAGTTTTTCTGCAAAGAAGTGCTTTAATGGCATTTAACAAAATTTGTTACATTTGAAGCATTTTCAGAGACCCTCCTGGCCCATTTATGTCAGCAATCCCCTTTCTCTTAAGAGCATACTGTGTTTAGGTGATTTGGTATTCAGTAAAACAAAATTCAGAACTTATCTGAAGGAAAGTTTTAAAGCAGGCAACTGTCTTTCTAAAGGTCATTGTCTTCTGTTACTTTTCTTCCATTGCTGCATGCCCATTGCAGTGCATCCTGGTGTTTGCCAGATGTGATGCCTAAGGGAGAGAGGTGAAAGTGCGTTGTTTACTACCATGAAATTGACTGAGAGCAGCTACTTTTAAGTTTTTCACTAATCTTGGCTAGTCAGAGTCTGTATCATACAGGACCCAAGGACTTTTGTTATGCTCCCTTGATGCTTGGTATACTGAATGGTTGTAGATGTTTACCAAGACACCTTGATGAACACTGTAATTGGGACTGAAGAGTGTCTGGAGACCAACTGGTAGAGCTTGCTGTTGTTTATATGGAACAGATGTCCTGGATTGGAAAGAGGTGCTTGAATGGTTTTTGTGGTGTTGATCATCATCTCTGGCAAAGGTTAGGATCCTGGAGATTTTTTTTCTGACATTACAGAGTAATTGTTAATGCTCTGTATGTTTTTGTGCCCAAATCTTGTTGCACTTCAGTAGCTGGGACATTGTGATCTATTAGCCTTTTAATACTTGTTTTTCTACTGCTGTGACTAGTGATTCACTTGCATTTGGGGAGTCCAGCAGAAATTTAAATTCGCTGCATTAGGTTCTTCAGCCTGTTTAGCCCAATTTACATTCTCTAGAATCAGAGTGACTGACCAGGAACATGCTGTAATTATAGTTTGGGGTGAGGTAAAAATGGGGATTCAGGGTCTAACATTGATTTGGGTCTGTTTGCTTTTTATTTCTCATAAGCTAGTAGAGGATTTCTGTCTGGGACTATTGTGCTTTGATAGATTCTTGGGTAACTGTGCACATCATGAGGATTTACCCTAGAGTGCATTTTAGTTTGGTGCGTATTGTATTATAAGAATTTTTGCCCTTCTGTGTCATCTTTCAGTTGGATGTCTCCCTATCGGAGATCATATTGTTCTTTGCTATGAAGGGAAAATTGTAGCTCAATGTAAAAGAAAAGAAAGTTCAGCAACCCGGCAGGAGTAGACCAGTGAGTGAGTTCCTGAGGAATACAGTTTTTCTATGTCATTTTCTTCTGTTAAAGGTTGAGCTTTCAGCAGTCTATTTCCCATTCCCCAATTTTTTTTAAGTATTTCTCTTTTGCCAATAACATTTATTTTTGTTTCACTAAAGTTAATGTCTTGTCCATGGAAAATTGAGGTGGGTTGCCTGTGTTTTGCCAGGTCGATGTCAATGCTTGCTCATATTCCCCTTATTGTACAAGGCATGCAGTTCAAGCTGTCTGCCCATTTTACTGTAAAGATGAAGTTAGCTATTAGGCTGTCCAGCTGTTGCATTAGTAGGCTAATAACATTGGTTGTCTCCTCTAGATATTTGGTGAAGAGCACTATATCATGTTTTATTTTTTTAAAAGTGTTCTTGTTTTCTTGTTCATCAATGAATTTTTGCCTTTTTGATGCATTCAATGCATGAAATGGGATGCAGTTACCATTCTGAAATAAATTCTTGTCAAACTTTTCTTTTAACAGTGCACCCAGGTTTATTTTGTTACTTCTTCGAGAAGACTGTTTTTTGTGCTGGCTGTTTTCTGTTAGCAGTGTGAGAAGACCACCAGCAAGAGGACGGTTTCTCAAAGAGGTGCTCAGGGACACTCGTGGCTTTTTTGGGACCCATGGTTTATGGAACTCCATACAGAGTTTATAAGGTTCTGCCAGCAGTGGTTAATTGACCTTAACCAGTAAACATTACCATATTATGATCAGATTTTACCTCTGGATGAGAAAAAGTAGGAATATGATAATACAAAATGCATATTTCTAAGGATTTAAGCCAAACATGAAAAAACCCTAGTTCAAAATTGAAGTGCTTGTACTTGTTACAGTCCATAAAAAGTTAAGAGACAGTTGGTGGGGATATGATTAATATTTCTAAAAAGCATCAATCCACAAGCTGGGTGTGTAATGAATTGGCCATTCAAACAGGTTTTCAAAAGTTCGACTGATGCTATTTTTTCCATGTTTATGTGGCAGATAAACACCAATTATCATCAAGGCTACTGATTTTCATTTTTTACCAAAAAAAAATGGTAAAATTCCAGAATTAGGGCTGTCTGAACATTGGTAAAAACGAAGATTTCCCAGAATCTGGCATTTTATATCAAATCATTAAAGCTACAAAACTTGTATTTTTCTTATAATTCCTTCCTGTACTATTTTAAATTTTCTTTATTTAATGCTCTGTTTATTAAGCCTTCTTTTATTCTGATTATTTAAGCCCATACTAAAATAATGATAGCAGAATCCCAGTAAAATCCAGAAATTAAAGTATCAGTCACCGATGCAATTCAGGAATCTGAAGTCTTGAAAACGGAATTTCATTGTTTTAATCACCATGAATCAGTGGCCTTGATTATCATTAAAGGATAAAGATCATAGGAAACCTAAACAAAATAAATAAAGAAGATAAATAAATAAATAAAATAATCCACAAGGCTTCTAACTCAGGATTACACAATCATTTCTAATTTAGTGACAGGAGTACCATTTCTAATACAAAGAGATGGCTCTTCCACTCTATTTTGACTTTGACTACCATCCTCCACTACCTATAACTTGGAAGGTTTATTACCTCATTTGTGCCTCCTGACATACACTTTGTCTCAGTAATGATATCATTTTGAACTACCTATTTTTCTGATAAGACCCCAAGCTCATCACAACAATGAATGCATATTTGCACATAAAAAATTTAGAGGATTAAAATTATCAGCTTAGACATTGATACAATTGTCATAATTTACCCCTCTCCCACTTGTGTTTTTATTGTGTGTATTCTTAGTTATCTGAACAGGAGGTATGGATACAATCAGAACCACTAAATTGTTGTGATCAATCATTTTATCATTATACAACCATCTTCACAGTCTATGGGTCTTAATGTTGCTTTAAAAGTCCCAAATATTTGGCTTATTAAACACATCTTTTTTTCCCTGTAAAACGTGCTTCGCAATTTCCTTGTTTTCCTGAAACCCATACCTTTTAAGAACAGAGTACAGAAGCCAAATAATTACTTCTATAGTGTGATATGTTTGTTAACACACCTATATATTTTTACTTAATAACAATAATCACAATAGGAAGATGAAGGCTCTACTTTTTTCTTAGAAACACACTAAGAAAAGAAAAGCCAATCCAGATATACAAAAGTGGAAAGTCCAAACCTCCACTATTGAAAAGAGTATTCCTCTTTTGATAATTAGTGAAACATCACATGGATAAAACCACTGAAAAAAGAAGTTATGAATTCCCAATGAGTACTACTCCTGCAGAGTTTTACTTCCAAGAAATAGGAGTCTAGCCCATTAAAGTTGAATCTGCTGCTGAAGAGCATCTCTTGCATTTAACAGGCCAGTTCCAGAAAGATTCTTGTCAACAGTACAGGGCAAAATGAACAAATCATTAATCCACTTGCTTTGGTAAAACCAGCCATAGGAAGAACTGTCCCTGTAACAAAGATAACTGACAGCAGTATACCTCCTACTTGAAATATAGAACCAAGAAGCTACACCCACCAAAGTGCCCTGCTCCCTTACCAAAACAGCCACTGGGGAGTTGTATTTCTGTTTGAATTACAACTGAGGAAAGATCACCTCCAGCAAAGGCCTGATCTCATAAAAGGAGTTACAGCTGGATAGTTATTACCCATTATGAGCTGTCACTAGGAAATATACTCCTCTTATCAAACTGCCACTGTGGAATTTTTCTCTTACAATTAAAACACATCACTACAGGTATCAATTATAAAGTATGAAATAGCTTTGACAAGGACCAGGCTGTATTTTACTTTGACATCCAAGAAAATCCGCTCCATAAATCTTTTGAAAGACTCACTATAGAAGTCCCTCATAGAGAGCCCTGATCCTTTATGCAAATCACTACTCTCTTTGCCAGATAGCCTCTGAGGGGGGCTTTCTTCCCACAAAATCAGGAACACACACCAGGAACACTGATGGCCATTAAAATCAATAGGCTATGCTTTGCTCCCAAGTCATAAGCACAAAAAGAAATGTTGTCATTCTGATACTCCATCAAAGCAGTCTCTAACCATATGTTTACAGTAATTACAGTGGTACTGTTTATTAACAAACTCTAGCCATAGTCAATAGTGCTGTGAAGAGCTAGTAAATGACCAAAATTATTTTCTTGTTGGCTCCATATAGTGCCGTTTAGTCACAATCATCAAAAACTGGCATGCTGCTAATTCAGTGTATTTAGTCAGAGTACATGCTGCTGTGTGTGTGTGTGTGCCCACCCACAGGGGCACCAGAAGATTGTAAAAGGTGGGGGTGCCAAAGATAAAAAGGGCACTTGTTGCATTATAAAGAACACTTTTTCCAAACTATGTTTTTATATACAGTAAATGCACATTTATGACAACAATAGTAATTTTAAAAATACCTTTACAGCATATCAGAATATTTAATATGTAATATTAAGGGTTCACTTCCAACTTGTTTTTCAAAGTTAAAAAAGTTAGCCACAAAGATACCTTATCCTATTAGACAGCCATAAAACACCATCCAATTGCACAGAAAACAGCACTGCAATTTAAAACAAGCATTTGTCAATGCCAAGTGTTGCTTGCTGTCATTAGCAGTAGAAGTGCAGGAGTTGGACAGGTGCAGTATAGGAATGGCAGTGAAGTATTGAACTGATGCCAACTCCACCCCCATCCTGCAGAGATGGACGGGCATTGGGGTGTGCCTTTGGGTCATTGCCCATAACGGTCATGACATTTCACCTCACCCTACCCTGTAGACACTTACAATTGTTGAGGTGTGCTTTGAAAGGTTTGGGCTTTACACTCACCTCATTCCATAAGGAAATACACTGAAATGGGTGCAGTATAGGAGAATGGGGTAAATTCTGGGGTCAAAGGGTCCATGGGGCACCTTGATGCCAGCCACTGGTTGCAGGGTAGGGGTGGAATGGTATGAACATTACTGTCAAACATCCAAAATCACAACCCTGACACCTGTCAGTCACTACAGGGTAGGACATTATGGTAGAAAACCCTAGCACCCTGGGTGTTTCTTGGTATTTTTACTCCAAGTTTTCAACATGGGCTTTTTGTGATCCCACCGCATGAACAGTGACACTATCAGTTTATTAGCTGAAAGGTGATTTTGCACAGTGACTGCGTCATTTGGTGCCACAGGTGTGAAAACATATTTTAAACAGGATGTGAAAAATTATAGCTGTACTGTTCATGAGGAGGTGTAAAAAATGGCAATGTTGAAAATCTGGAGTGAAAATATAAAAAAATGATGAAGTCATGAGTGTATGTAGAAACTGCGCAATGCACACCTGTAATGTAATTAGTTTTGGGATTTTTTACAGCAGATTAGCAACATAGGCATTTTGGGACCTCCACTCATGAACAGTGTCACAGTGATTTTCTTAATCTATCCCGAACACTAATTTCCCACAGCGACCATGCTATTCTGCACTGATAGTGCGAAAACACATTTTGGCTAGAGTGTGAGAAAAATGACAACTGTACTGTTCATAAGAAGGTAAGGAAAAATGCTGATGTTGAAAATCTGGACTGAAAAGATTATGAATTTGTGAATTTACATGGGTGCGTGGAAATTGCAAAATGCACGGTCATAATACAGTCATTTTATGGACTTTTGTCACCACATTTTCAACATAGCCAGTTTAAGACCTCTGCTCATGAACAGTGTCACTGTGATATTCTTAATCTATCCTGAACATTGATTTCGCACACCAATGATGCCACTGTGAGCTACATGTGCAAAAACACATTTCAAACAGGATGTGAAAAATGACAGCTGTACTGTTCATAAGGAGGTGTGGTGAAATGGTAATGCTCATATTCTGGAGTAAAAATGTTAAAAATGCTCAAATTTACAAGCATGCATAGGAACTGCAAAATGCACAATCATAAAACAGTCATTTTGGGGAATTTTTTCACCATATTTTCAACATAGGGTTTTTGGGGGCCTACCTCATGAACAGTGTCATTGTGATATTCTTAATCTGTCCTGAGCATTGATTTCACAAAATTACCACGCCACTATGTACTACATGTGCCAAAACACATTTTAGGCGAGATGTGAAAAATGACAGCTGTACTGTTCACAAGAAGGTGTGGTAAAATGGCTATGTTGAAAATCTGGACTGAAAATATTAAAAATGCTTCAAGTAATGAGTGTGCATAGGAACTGCACAACACACATTTCTAAAAGTCATTTTTGGGAATTTTTTTCACCAGATTTTCAACATAGAGTTTTTGGGGCCTACCTCATGAACTGTGACACTGTCATGTCATTAATCGGTCCCGAAAGGTGGTTCCACGGAGTGACTGCAAAATTACCTTTTTGGACTGAATAACAAAATGACAGTGTCTGAGTTCATGAGATGGGGTCCCAAGAACTCCATGTTGAAAATTTGGTGAAAAAATTCCCAAAACTGGCCGAGATATGCACCAAAGTTGAAAAAAAAACATTTATGCCATTATACAGCTTACCAGCATTTCTTCAGTTCGCAGTCGGCTTTGAAGAGTGCAGATATGTTCCCAGTCTACCAAAGACCATCGTGTTGGGCTCCAGAGGTAAGTATGGGGTGAGAAGGGTTGTGGTTAGGTGGAGTACACAGAGGGTTGGCACTGGTTGGGGGAGGGACCACTGGAATAAATGAGGAATTGTTTTCTAGTTTACAGGTTTATTTAAAAAGAAAAAAAGAAAACTCACTGGAAGGTTTTCTTTTTTGCAGGGACATTTAATTTTAGCACACTAGGGTGGGCTCCCAGTGTCCCATCAGAGTTTTTTGGGGGGCTGTTACCGACAGGGGATTGGTCTATCATTGGCACACAACAAATCTGGGAGGGGGACATTATGCCAATGGGGAGTGGGCTTCCCTGTCGGTAAATTGAACTGTAAGGGGCCATGCTGACAGGGGAATTGAGCACCCGGTCAAATTCTTTTTTATTGAAATGTTTCAGCAGGAAGGCACACTGAACAGCAGGTGGTGGCTTTCCATCAGCTTCCTGGGGACTGTGAGAGGCCGACGGAGAAGCCATCAGCAAGGGAACACCAATCAGCAGTTTTGGTAGCTTGTAATGCACCAAAACAGCTGATTGGGTGATGTTGTGGCCTGAATTTCCTGACTCATTTAGGCATTCTCCCTAACTGCTGCAAGCAACACAAAAAGAGGTATAAAACTGTACCATATTGACAATGTTACCTGTAAAATATGCAAACAATAGTCTACAAATTGTATATGATGATATAAACAAGATAATGTTGCATAGTCTTTTACTGTAATCATGTATTGCAATATCCATCAGTTAAAAATGGTCTATGGTGTTACAGAAACTGTCCAGGATGGAGTTCCTTACCATTTAGATAAAATGCCTGACATTCCCTATGAGCTTAGTTAAAACAGAACTGCACTGAGCCTTTGAGTAATGTTTCCTGTAGAAGCTTTTTTTTTAATAAAGTGGGTCTCCTTCTGTTTCTGACTCATTTTTGCTGGCCTTTTAGTTAATCCATTGGATATTTATCAGTTGCACACTGCTGCAAAGTGCCATCTGAGATTTGTATGATGTTGTTTATGTCTCCATGAACCAAAGAATTCTAAATTAGAACACAGATGCATTATACCAACAATGTTAAGTTCTTGACAAGATCATACTGTTTTAAAATGATCAATGCCAGCAGTGCGTGAATCAGAAACACTCAGTGAATTTACCAAAAGGCCAATTAAGATTAAGCAGTAACAAAATGAGAACTAGTATTTTTAAAAATAACATCTACTTCTACAAAAATGCATGTTTGCCAATTCAATATTAACAGCCTGGTTTAAAGTGTTCACTATTTATGGGGCTGGCAGTATAGTCTAGAGGTTAGAGTAATGAGTTGTAAATTAGATTTGTACATCCAGCATTCAGACATGGGTTTGATTCCCACAACCTCCATTTCCATACTGTGTGGCTCTGATTAAGTCACTTAATCTCTTCAGTGTTTCTGGGTTGTCCAAAGAACCAAGCACCTGTGCCTAGCTGGCCTTACCTGGTTACCAAAGGAAAGAATATATATATTTATTAACTGTAAGCAAACATTAAACTTCAGTACATAGATTCCAAATCCATGCAATAACCAAGGAATGCACCAGTTAAATCTGGGCATGTCAATAAAGCATTAGAGGTTAGAGTAAAGAGCTTGGTACATCTAGCACACAGACCCAAGTTTGATTCCCACAACCTCCACTTGCATACTGTTTGACTCTAAGCAACTCACTTAACCTCATCAGTGCTCCCGGTTAGCCCCAGAAACAGGCACCTGTGCCTAGTGGGCCATACCCAGTTACCAAAGAATAATAATAATGAAAAAAAAATACTTTAAATGCTTATATTTTTTTATCTTTAAAAGGACACAGTTTAAATATTAGAAGTTGGTGTAGGCTGCTTACAGCCTCAAATCAGGAACATAAATAAATACTGCTGCTTTATGCAACAAACCCAAAAAAGAAACCCACCCTGAGAAACGTAGGACTTTTAGAAGGAACTCCATTAGAAATGAGCTTGACTCAGTGGTTACATTCCGTAAAGCTGAAGTCTGTGATTATAGACAGTGACAATTCCCTTCCCCATCAGTGCAAATAAGAAAGGATATTGCCAATGAAGTGTAAAGTCTCATCTCCCCCACCCCAGATGTGAACCAGAACCAATAGAGCTACCAAATGACCAAAGTTATTTTCTTGTTGGTGCCATATAGTTCAGTTTAGTTTTGTGTGTGTGTGTGTGTTTGTGCTTTCGTGCAACCTGTCCTGCCCAGAGGAATAGGATAGCTAACAGATGAAAGTCTGTAATCTGACACTGTAGTCTAACTTTCAGTTTCCTGAAATTCCACAAGATATACTGAGTAAACCCCTAGGTTGCTGAAAGAAATTGAATAAATCTATTAGAATGAGCTGGACGGATGATAGAAACAGCAGTTTAAAAAGTTGTTTTTTTATATTCTAAGAAGTTCTGAGGTACAATACAGTAGCAACTCCCCTTCCTTCAGATGCTTTTAACATAGGGCTACAAATAGCAAAAATCAGAGGGGGATTGTTTTATTTTGTCGCTGTGGAGGAATACTTCCAAAAGTCCAAAAAGGGAGTCTCACGGTCAGACATTTTAGAGCTACAATCTAATCAATGACAGAGGGGCTCTAGGCTCTGCCCACAGCCCTAAAAAGGAATACAAATATTAAAAGCTGGTTGGAAGTGCTGTTCATCTAGTGGGACTCTATACTTCAGGGCAAAATGGCAAATAATGTAGCTGAAATAAAGCTGGTCAAGAACACTTTTCATCTTGCCAACTCTGTACTTCAGGGCACCTACACTATTACCACAGACAGTGCCCGATCTACTGCTCTTTCTGTATCCCCCCTCCTTTCCACTATGATTCTCTTGTGCTTCTCCAAAGCACTCTTGAAATCCACCACTGTTTTTGCCACCACCACCTCTGCTGGAGGATTGTTCTAGGAATCCAATACTTTTTCTGTGATGAAATTCTTCCTCACATCTAACATGAATCTACCCCCTCCAGCTTCATAGCATGACCCTTGTTCTTGAGCACCTTTTGTTCTGAAAAATACTTTCCTCCTGTACCTTATTTACCCCAAGAGGTATTTAAAGGTCTGTCTCATTTCGCCTTCTCTCTACTCTACTGCAATGTGTACATTTTGAAGTCCTTTGATCTCTGCTCATAGGACTTGCAATGCAGACCCTGCACCATTTTATTTGCCCTCCTCTGGACAGCCTCCACTCTGCCTATGTCCTTCCAAAGATGTGGTCTCCAGAAGTGGACACAGTATTCTAGTTGAGGTCTTACCAACGAACTATACAGAGGCAACACTACCTCCCTCTTTCTTCTGCTTATACCCCCTCCCTATGTACCCTAGCACCCCACTGGCCTGCCCTACTGTATTATTGCACTGCTGAGACACTGCCTAGCTGATGCAGTTTCACTCTGCCTAATAGTATCTTCTGGTTTTGGCCTGACCTCAGTGAATGAACTCAAGTTGTTAGTGAACTGACCAGATGCCCCACTGCTCTACACCATGGAGCTAGTTAGAGATCTTGATTTCATCACATTTTCATAAGAAATACATTATGGGAGGAAATAAAGTATAAGCTAAATTGTGTCTACTTTATTAGAGTTGTTCTTGTGGTGCCAAATATTAATTCACATATTTTTCTCAAGGTATTATTACTTCAAGGTAGCCCAACTGAGATGCAACATTTCATTTTCAACTGATCTTATTTCTGCCCAATTTTGTATGATAGATGAACTGCAGCATAGGGAGGCCAAGTGAGTTAGTGAACATGTACAGTAGGAATTTAAATTGCAGCCTCCTGTTACCCAGACCTGTGCTCTAACAAACTGACTACTCTGCATGCACTTCCCTACTTATATTTAAGCATCAAGGCATGTCAGGGTATGTGTTATGGTGGGACAACATCAGTTCTCAGGTATGGAGTCAGAAGACCAAAAGCTGAGTGACTTCATTTGAGAAGTGATGTTAGCCCACTAAAACATATACACCCTGGAGTGCTTTATTAATATTTTGAAATGGTTCAAACCATAAGTAAAAAAACATTAAAAATTACATTTTGAAATACTGAACAAATTGGGTGAATTAATACCTTTTAATGAACAAACAAAAGGTTTACAGAATATAAACTTTCAGGCTACACAGAGCCCTTCATCAGATAAAGGCAGACTATACAGAGAAACAACCTTAAATACATGGATAGAACTGATAAAAGAAAAAAAAATCTACATATGGATGTGACACTTCTGTTGATAAGTAAGTAAGTAAATAAATGGACATGTGCAGAGGCAAAATCAATCTTTGAAATCCTAATTCACTATAAATAAGGCTTCTCTTCATGGATGGATTGTGACAGAAGGAGGCCTATAAATTGTAATGTTCTAAGAGCTTTCCTAAAAGCTGACTGTGTGTGTGTGTATTTATACAACACATGTGTGCTGATAAATTGCAAGATAAAAAGTGATATCTTGACCCAACATACAAAGATATATACAACTGCTCATTAAGCATGCTCAGAAATATATTTTCACATGTGAGGTCCCAGATATCTTTTGAAGTTGCTCACTGAGCATGCTCAGAAATATATCTTCACATGTGAGATACCTGATATCTTTTGGTGGCTATTGCCATTCACATTGACTCTAAGCTTTGTATTCATCATTTCCTGTAATGCAGAACCATTGAACAGAGGGGCACAGTTTACATTTTGTACTTGTTTCCTTATTTAATTTTTTAACATTTCTGTCTAAAAAACACACAAACACTTGTTGTATAAACAGAACATGACATGGCCTGACTGAAGATATTATATTTATCTACACTCATGGCCAATGATATCAAGACACCTCACTCGTGGCCTCTCCATGCATGAGATACCATAATATTATTGGCCTGTCCTGAAGATAAATGATATCTTCAGTCAGGCCATTGGCATACACCATATATACAGTATATACTAATAGGGATATGATATGGGCTGATTTAAGGTATCATTTTTATCTACATGAGAGTGGATTGGTCTGTTGACATCTTATGGATGGCAAAGTCACGAATGAGACAGCAATAAACCAAATCTCTCAAATCAAGATAAAAATAATATCTTAAGTCAGCATATGTCATGTTTGATTTATAGACTAGGTATTTAGGTGATTTTGTGATAGAAATGGTAAAAAGCTACAAATGAAAAAAAGCTATGTAAACTACTTAGACTACTGTATATTCAATAAAAAATAAACAACATGTCACATTTTATTTTTTATTTAAATAATTTTACCAGAAATGGCCAAATGAGCCATAATATTTGTTTCCAGTGGTCTCCTGAGGGAAAATAAATGAAATTGGTCAGTGAGCACACTGAAATTCATTTTCACATGTAAGAATACATTTCTGGGAATACTTAGTGTGGCCACAGTGAATGAGATACATTTCTAAGCATCCTCAGTAACTAACTTCATTTATCTTGCTCATGTTGCTAACAATAATGGGCTCAATTACCAAAACTTTGAATCTGATGCATGATGCCTGCATCAGAGTTGGTGCAAGGGGCACCTTATGCTGAAAACTGCAGAGTTTTCAATTTTGTAAGGCTGGCAGTGGCATGCTTGGGACCCCATGCACCAGACCAGCCATTCACCAGGCCGGAGCACAGGTCAGGGGTACATCAGGGTATTAGGGGGCTTATTGCAGATGTTGGCTGCAACATCCCATTAAATGGATTTCCAACAGCCAGCAGGACATGCCAGGACTTAGGCCACCCAACAGGTATTCTAATGGCCCTTGTGCTACCCCCACAGACAGTGCTCAGTGGAAGCAGGACAAGTGGGCAGCTGTCCAACATGCATGCCAGAGAACCACAGCCATGCTGCCAGGTGCAGACTGCACCAGAGATGTTGCCACCCAGTCCTCTGACATGCATCCCACCTTCCTACTGAACCTGCAGCAGGCACACCCATTGGCAGCACTGTGGATGTCTTGGGCATGGTACCATACCCCCCATTTTCCACCTGTCCCCCTCTCCAGCAATGCAGCCCAGGTCAGCTTCCTGGGAATCATGCTTGTCTCTGTGCTGTGCAGCAGGGTTGGCAGTCCATGCCACCATGCCACACCATCTGACAAACTCCTCCCATGCAACAAATGTGTGGCAGATGGGAGCAGCAGCCACAAACTTTGGGTGTTTGGTGCTGGGACTTTTCCCAAGTGGAAATCAAGCACAGGGTCACTGGCACACTGGGGATTGGCACAAGCTGCCATTTGTTGCAGCTTGCACCGATGTTTGAGAATTGAGCATAACACCTTTATTTTGGCATACGTATTTCCCCCCCATTTGTATAAACATTTATTTCAACAGGAAGACAGCAGACACACAGTTTGATCAAACATAAATAAAACCATGTTAATGTAGAAACACACACTAAAAATATATCTCAAATATAATATACACAGAAAATGCATATGTACCTGAGGCAAGACAAAGGCAGTTGTCAGATTAAATTCTGTAATTGGTCATAAAACTAAGGTCTAGATTCAGACCATCATTTTCTGTTTTAATGATAGAAAAAATAAGCATGCCCTCATAAATCTGCCTTTCTTATTTATTTTTATTTTTTTATTTATGACAATTTCAGATAACACCTTTGAGAAAACAGTGCTCCTTTACAAAAGTTCCATGTCCTGGACAATGGACAAGAATAGACGAGAACAAGCAGGTAGATAACAGTGAATACAATTATAGTACATGAGCTGCCAGTGGCTTTGTCAACATAAGACAAAAGAATTAGTAAAGAATTAGTAACAGGTAAAACATTACAGAATGCATGAGCTGCCAAAGGCTTTGTCAGGTGATCTAACAAGTGCATGAGAGGGCCAGAGGTAGTTGATGAGAGGATAAGGAAGTAGGGGACAGGCAAGAACTGAGGGGGTGGGGGATTGGAGGGATAAGGTACGTGGTGAAGGAGAGGAGTAGGTGGTGATAGAGGGGAAGGGAGAAGGGATGGGAGATGTAAGTGGGGGTAACAGGATGGGTGGGGAAGGAGAGAAGAGTTAGTATGGGCAAGGATGAGAAAGGATAGAGAGAATATAAAAGCTAGAAGGCACAAGGGGTAATAGGTGAGGGGAGGGACAAGGATGTGAGAGGGAATAGAGAGAGGGAGGAGTGAAATCTGGGGGGGAGCAAGGGAGAAGGCTGAGATGGGTGATGTGAGATATTGGAAGGAGTTAATAAGGAAGGAGTGGTGTGTGGTGAGAATACATAAGTAATGGAGAGGCCAGGAGGGCGAGCAGGGAATTTGATTGCAGCAGTTTTTTGTGTAGTTCTAAAGTGTCCTTTGAGAACCAGGACAGATGAATCAGAGAGGGTGTGATCAGACTGAGAGAAATGTTGTCCAACTGTTTTATTTTTTCATTTTTATGTTGTGCCTCTCTGAGTTAATTCAGCTTTGAAGGGGTTGCCTTGTTCCCCCACATAGCCTGAATGTGTAAACTTCTTGCACTGGATGTAACAGACAACATGCTGGGATCCACATGTGTACCTTCCCTGTAGCTTGAGTTGCTTGTTATGTGGGTTGTTGATAAAGTCTGAAGTGGAAATGTTTTCACATAATTTACATGTAAGAACATTGCAAGGTTTGGTCCCTCCTAATGTTCACTTGTTTTCATCAGGTTTAAGTTTTCTCCTGTCATGCAATAGGAGTGGGCTCAAAACTCATTGAATAAATCCATTTATTTTCACAGCCATTGAATAAATAACATTTAACCATATAGTAGCTATGTCACAATCACTCCAGAACTCATTTAGAATGTTCAGCATCAGTAGCATTACTACCCATATTTAAATGGAATAACTTTAAAATGAAAAAAATATAGCATGGTACTGTGAGCATGAAAGTTGTTCAGCACAAAATTATTGTGAAAGAGTGTACCCCCCAATTTTTCTGAATACAGTATGCTAAGAATGTAAAGGAAGCATACCTGGGTTGTGAGTGTCCTGTGTTATATATTGTGCTGTATTAAATGTTTTGTTTGTTGGGCTGGCCACCCACTTTGTTGTTTGTCTGTTTGTCTCTATATGTTCTATGGTTGCATCCCTGGGTTTTGCCACTGTTAAAGTTAGCCAGCAAGCAAAGGCATAGCATGGAGTTACTGTCCCAACTCCCATTTCAAAAATGCCTCTGAAAAGCTTGCCCTGAAATGCATTGATATATGCCATAGCTGTAAAACAGTATAAATGAATGAAATACAGGTATCCATTTTGTTACTGCAATTTAAAATGAAGGCCTAGTCCAGGAGAAGCAAAATACTGCTGTTTTCAGCCTGTATATTTCCCCAGGTACCCTAAAGGCCTGGAAGCAGTGAAACAATGGATTTAGGTACCTCCAAAATAATGCAACAGCTAGACAAAGCCCTTTTACTGCACTAGCAAGCAGCCTGGGCTCTAAATTGAAGAGAAGCCACTACCTGGAGCCTGAGGTGTGTTGTTATCCTTTCTCCAGCAGTGCAGCTTCTCAAGCTATTTTTTCTTGGGTGCAAAGTGGCAGTTAGGAGCACCATTTTTCTCCTTTAAAAAAGTGTTTGAAGCACAACTCCCTAAAAGCAGCAAAATAAGCACGAGACAGTATACATAAGCATTAAAGCATACTCCTGATCTAAAATGTGGAAACGGAATTAAAAAGCAAATGTTTGCCTGTTAGTGTTGTTTTTCAGAGTGTAGTCCTGCCTGAAGATGCAGCCCCTCCCAGCTCCATCTCTCTATACAGCAGGCCGGCTTTTCCCCTGCTATATTTATACAGGAAGTGGCCTGGGGAGGTGATTTGGGTAACAGTACAAAGAACTTGTTTGGTGCTCAAAACTGTTATTGTGATTTGACTACCTTAAAATGTACACTAGGATGAAAGAATGTATATAATGTCTTGTTTGTTGAAAAAATATATCGTAAATAATGACTTTAAAGATAAAATGTGTACAGATGGGTGGAGCCAGCCCATCACATGGTCACAAAGCCCTATATAATGAGAGCCCAAAGCAGAGCTAGTCAGATGAGATGAGATAGCAGGCAGTTGGAGACTGCTGAGATAGTTGCAGAGAGCTCAACTAGCATTTTCTAGTTGATATATGTATATAGCCTGGATTTTGATTTGCCTACTTTTATTTTGTCGCCTAAGTTTGTTTCTTTTGCCTATTATTGTTCTGCTGTGAAGAATAAATGTTATTTTGTTTTGAACTACATCTGCCTCACTGCCTGATCAGGCCATCTCTACCAACAACCCATGACAATTATCTACAAAATGAGTGGTGTTTCATTTTTTAGATACCTTATAGATTTTGTATAATTAGCAAAAAAGAGCAGAAATGCAATTTTTGTTTACTTTTTTGGCAAACATATGCAAAAACAGATAAGCAATCAAAAGCGAACATCCTTGCACTGACAGAAAGCATCCCTGTTGCTTAAATGAAATATATAGTGGTGTGTTGTCAGATATTTGATTTATCTACACTTGTGCTGTTTGACCTCGGATACCTCACTCGTGGCATATGCCATTTGTGAGGTTACCCGAGGTCAAACAACACTTGTGTAGATAAATCATTTATCTGATAGCTCTCCAATTGCATATCCCTTATTTAATCAGGTTGGTTGTTTGAAAGACAGTACAGGCGTTTTTTGGGTTATACATTAAAGGTATCATTCTCACTGAATACTGGTTGTAGCTCCTTAATAATTTTTTTTTTGTAGGGAGCCAAAATCAGGGTAGTACATAACAACCATGGGTCAGAGATTATTTTAAATTATTAGGTGTTTGCAAAAAATAGTTCTCACTGTGTATTTTTGACAGTGGATATTGAATTTTTGTTGTAAATTTAAGATTTAAGATTAAGGTTGAAAGTATAGTTTAGAGGTTAGAGTAATGAGCTGTGAAAGAGTTTGGTACATCCAGCTGACCTGGTTTTGATTCCCACAACCTCCACTTCCATACTTCGTGACTCTGATCAAGTCTTTTAACTTCCTCAGTGCTCCTGGGTCATTCCTGAAAAAGGGCATTTGTGCTTATTGGGCCTTACCCAGTTACCAAAGAATAATAAATAGTAAATAAATATATTTCTCCTTTCTCCTCCCACCTCAAGAAAATATTAAAAGGGGCAGAAGGCAGAAAGTTGTTTTCATTTTTTTCCTCATTCCCTAAATTTTGTTGAAGGATAAATCTGAATAGGAACTAAAAAAGGAGGTGAGTTCCTGATTCTGAAAGCAGAGTAGGGATCTGTCACTAGCCACACACATCCTTTGTGTTGTAACATGAGAGTTAAGCACATTTCTGTCTAAAGCTGCAGGCATGCTGACTTCTGTAGTACTGAAAATTCAGAGGGTTGGTGTCAGTGTAAAGCCACTTGGAGTAGTACTTTAACCCTTACAGTACTGTGGGATTACATATATCTTCTTAATCTATATTTGTTCAAACATGTTCAACAACCAAATAAAGTTGAGTTTTCAGTAGACGTCAACATAAAATATAGACAAAGTAGATATTGTGGAACTGTGGGGAAATAGAAGAGTTTTGTACAGTTTGCTTTTCAGTGTTGTCACAAGGGGAGGGAGGGAGGTTTATCTTTTAAAATCACAACTGTTTAACTGGCAGAGTTAAAGCCAGCCATAACAAGTGAGGACAACATTCTGTTGGCAATGGTAACATGAATTGTCTTATTAGGCAATGTGTAAGAGAGGCCTGACCAATGTGTGACATACAGTATGACCGAAATGTGGAACACAGAATTTTTGTAGTGCATGACTCACACAGTAATGTTTTGGGGCACAAAAAAATAATTTCAGCCAGCTGTAGGTTTTCTGTTGCATTTTATTAAATAAATAAACAACTGTGTTATTCTGGTGTTGTCTGATTTTTACTTTAGTTCTACATTTATTAAACACACACAGATTTTAAGATCAAATCCCACATCTACCATCTATGCAATATTATAGGGGTGTGGTCGTGCTCCTGTAGTTAGGGTTAATCTTCATTTCTCTGTGAAACTGAAAATGTGCACTTTAATAACTTTGCAACCATTCAAAAGATTTGCATGAAAGTTGGAATGCACATTCAGGGACCAAAAATCTCAATGGGGGAAGTTTCATTCTGATTAGATGTGTGGGTACAGAGATACAGGTTGTCAAAAAAAGTGTCAATGACCATTTTTTGTCAAATCCTTTGATACCATATTTCACAAAAACTGTGTAGAATTTTGTTCTGAACTTTTTAGAGTATGTAGGTCTTGTGTCAGAGTGGTGCTTTTTTGAAGGTTTGGTGAAAAAAAATCAATCCATTTAAAAGTTATAACATTTTAAAGTGTCCCACTGTTTCCTATGGGAAAAGTTGGATGTGAGGCTCAAAACAGGATTCTTCATCACAAATATGGAATCCTCATTTGCAGATGCAGAATCCTGTTCTGCAAATGCAGAATCCTAGTTCATGCTGCCGCCATCCTGTTTTCCCTTAGTGAGGGAAACAAACTTACATTACAAAATAACTAGAGGGGTTTGGTAAACATCAATACTTGTGTTTACGTGATCAGGGCCCAAGGAATCATATTTTGGAGTTAGTTTTTTTATTACTTTCTCAGAAATGTGTTTTTTTTTTTTGCTGCTGCAGAAATCCTGATTCACAAATTGAGGAAAACTTTAACAGTGAACCAGGTTCCTTTTCAGCAATTTGCAGAACAGGATTTTCTTTTACTGCAAATTGCAAAAAAAGGATTTGCGAACAAGGATTCCCTTTCATTATTTGCAAAAAAAGCACTTTTATATGGCTGTTTCTTTGTCACTTCATATGATAGAAATAGTTTGGAATTTGGGGCTGAAATTTTCAGGGAACAAAGGGCTTGCACGATAGATGTGCTTCTTGCTGGTTTGGTGAAAATTTATTACTTTGGCTTGGAGTTCTGTGGCTTTAAATTTTGCTTTATTTCCCATAGGATAACATTATAATGGGAGGTTTACAGTCATTTCCTTGTCATTCCGCTGTTAAGAAACATTTTGAAATTTTGGTCTAAAATTTCTAGGCGATAAGGGCTGTGTGCCACCAATGTGTCTATTGGTGGTTTCAAAAACATTTATTAATTTGGTGTCATGTACACAGCTTTCCAATTTTGCTGTATTTTCTATAGGAGAACATTGTAATGTGAAGTGTTTTTGGATGCTGTACAGTGCAGGGTGGGAGCGTCTGAAAAATGATTGTGATTCCACTTCACAAAAGTGGGTGCAAGGCAGAGGCAGGAAACTACACACCTATTAGTTTGACCTCAGTGGAAGGGAAAATGATGGAATCACTTCTGAAGGACAGAATTGTTCAGCACCTAGAGGCCAGCAGGGCACAGAACCCAGGACAGCATGGATTCACGGTGGGAAGGTCATATCAGACAAATCTAATAGATTTCTTTGACTGGGTGACCAAAACAGTAGACAAGGGAGGGACTGTGGATGTGGCCTACCTAGACTTTAGCAAGGCATTTGACACAGTCCCACACAAAAGATTAATAAACAAGTTAGCCATCCTTGGAGTGGGCCAAGGTGATAGCCTGGGTAAAAAAATTGGCTGGACAACAGGACACAAAGGGTGGGATATTCAAAACTGCACCTGGCAGGAGTGCAAGCTGGGCACAGCACAACTGGGATGTGCCAGGGTGTGGACTGGGCAATATTCAATGGTGCTGCACCATGGCCCAGCACCATCAAAGATGACACCGTGGCCACCCGCATTGCACATGGCACAGTGGCACTGCACCAGTGCAAGTGGCCAGAGAGGAGCAGGGGGATGCGATAGTGCAAGTGCCGTTGCGCTTGGCATATCAACCATGGTATTCAGCGGTGGACATGCAAATGGGGCCATAATGCATGCTAGGTGCAAATGGGTCCATTAGCATGTCATTATGGCCCCATTTGCATGCAGGTGTGCTGATCTACAGTGACTTGCACCTGGCGCCCTGCCACGCAGCAGCTGTCGGGGACCAACGCCCCCTGCCCCCACTGGCAACGTGCTCCAATGCCCGATCGCAGGCATAAGTATAAATGATTAACATCCAATATCCCTGGTGGTCCAGTGGACTGCTTCCAGGCCAATCACGGGCATAAGTATAAATGTTTAACATCCAATATCCCCTGGTGGTCCAGTGGACCGCTGCCAGCCCGATCATGGGCATAAGTATAAATGTTTAACATCCAAACCATCCCTGGTAATCCAGCGGTACCCCTCTCACCACCCACTGACTGAGCCCCACCACCCAGCTCCCCCGGTCAGTGGCAGGTGGCAGCTCCCCACCTACAAGTCACCCAGCCACCCACCGACTGACATACAGCCATACTGTATGCAGTAAGTCAGCGGGCGGCTGGGCAGCTTGCGGATGGGGAGCTGTCACCTCACGCTGACCATGGGGGGAGTAGGGTGGTGGGGCTCAGTGAGTGGGTGGGGAGGGGGCTACCGCTGGACCACCAGGGATGGTTTAGACATTTACATTATTATACTTATGCCTGAGATCAGGCTGGAAGTGGTCCAGTGGACCACCAGGGATATTGGACATTTACGTTTTATACATATGCCCATGATCAGGCACGGGGTGGCGCTACCACAATGGATGGTGCCGCCGGGAGCTTGGGTGGCCACCAACAGCTGGCAGCTGCCGTGCTGCACCCTGCAATATGGCAGCTCACCTGTGGGTGACCAGCTGTTGATCCTGTTTTTTTTGGCTCAACTGCGTGCGGCACAGATAGGGGTTGCGCCTGCATCTGCTCAGCATATCCTGGGCTGAATATTGGGATGTGTGGAGTATGCATGGGCACGCCCCCCCCTACTTGCACCGCATATGTTACTGATGCACCCCGGTGCATCGGGACTTGTGCCACGCACTTTCCCCTTTTGAATATCATGCTGGGGCTCATCAGTGGGTTGTGCATGGTGCAACCGTGTTGCACCATGTGCAACCCTTCTGAATATCCCACCCAAAGGGTAATTCTAAATGGAGTCCATTCTGAAGAAAGGGGAGGTACTAATGGTGTACTGCAGGATTCAGTACTGGTACCTGTCCTTTTTAATGTCTTTATAAGTGACATTGTGGAGGGACTGGAAGGAAAAGTATATCTCTTTGCACATGACACAAAGATCTGCAACAGGGCTGATACACAAGGTGGGATGGAAAGGATGAGAAGGGACTTGGCATGGTTGGAGGAGTGGTCAAATGTATGACAGCTTAGAGTCAGTGCAAAGAAGTTCAAAGTAATGCACCTGGGAAACAAAAACCCAGGGGAAAAGTACACAATGGGGGGTGAGATACTAAAAATAGCAAAAATGGAAAGGTACCTGGGGGTAGTCATATCAGATGCCCTAAAAGTTAGCTAGCAATATCAGAAGGCAGTAAGGAGGGTTGGGGGAATACTGGGATGCATAGGGAGAGGCATCACCAGTAAAAATCCGGAAATTGTTATCCCTCTGTACAGACAGTTGGTGAGACCCCCTCTACAGTACTGCATGCAGTTCTGGAGACCCCATCTCTGCAAGGACATAGACAGGATGGAGGCAGTTCAGAGGAGGACAAGTAAAATGGCGCAGGGTCTGCACCAGAAGCCATATGAAGAGAAACTAAAGGAGCTTAACACGTATACCTTGAGGAAAGGGGGGGGGGGACTTGAAAGAAACTTTCAAGTACCTCAAGGGAATTAACAAAGTCCAGGAGGGTAGCATCTTTCAGTAAAAGAGATATGCAAGAACAAGGTAGCACAATTTGAAGAAAGAGGGGGGATGGCTCAGAGGTAATATGAGGAAGTATTTTTTTATGGAGAGTGTTGGGGACGCATGGATTGGCCTGCCTGAGTAGGCTGTGGAGTCAAAAACAGTGGGGGAATTCAAGAATGCATGGGACAGACATAAGACAATTTTAGTGGGTGGTAGGAGGAAGTAGGCTATTAGTTAAGTAGGATCTGTAGCTTATCCATTAGATAGGGAAATGGGCAAACTAGGTGGGCCAAGCCATTCTTATCTGCCATCAAATTCTATGTTTCTGTTTCCATGCATGGATTGGAGGGCAGGGACCCGAGGGCCTTGCTGTCCAACATGTATATACACATACCATTATGGACTGATGGGAATGCAGGGCCCTGCACTCTGGCAAGGAAATAAGCATACCATTACAAGCTTTGTACACTTATGGATGGATGGGAGCACAGGGCCCAGAGGGGCCTGTGCTTTGACAAGCAAATAAGGCTAAGGTTATACTTTCTCAAAAAGTAAGGACATTCTTTTTAAAAAAAACTTTGTTACTGCATCAGTTAGGATTGCAGCAACAAAAGTTTGGAAATGTAGTGTTTGAGTTTTCAACCCTAACACTCCACCCCCACCCTCCATGCAGGAAGAGACTTTGGGGTGTGCCTTGGGGATGTCAGCCCTAACACTCAGACCTTTCTCCTATACTTTACACAGCTCAGCTTATTTACTCATGGAATGGGGTGAGCATTAGGACTGACAACCTCAAAGGCACACCCCAATGCCTGTTCCTGTGTGGAGGGTGGGGGAGGGGTGGGTTGTTAGGATTGGAAACCTAACACCAAATTTCAAAACTTGTGTTGCTGTAACCCTATCTGATGCATTAACAAAGTTGTTTGCAAAGAATCAGAATACAGTGTATACTGCTTTCAAAGGGGGCAAACACCAATAGAATGCTGTGCATCAAAAAGGGATTGGACAGCAATTCAATCCAGGGAAAGTCATACTGTCATGTTACAAGGCCCTGGATAGGTTCCACCTGGAGTAGTACTGTATGCAGTTCTGGGCTCCAAAGTACAAAATGGTCCTGGAATCTCTGGAGGAGTTGGAACAAAAAATGCCCGAGGTGACAGCTGTGTCACAGCAGGACATATCGAGAGAAGCAGGAAACACTGGCAAACACTTGGAAGAGTGTTCTAAAAGGGCAGTTACCATTAAACAAGTCTTACAACACCAGAAAGAATGCACACCAATGCAATACCAGCTGGGCAGAAAATGAGACAAAATGGCAGTCTATTTTAAACAAACAGTCCACATGAAAAAAATGCAAATTTAGACTGCTCAAATAAAATGAAGACAGCATCTACCTGTCACTAAGCTTGTCTGCTCCTCCTCTTCTCTTTTTGTTTGTGAAGGTTAGCATGGTTCTGCAGGGCTCTCTGGGTGGCACTGACAGTATACTGAGTTCCCTTCACAGGCAGATGGCAGGTTGCTGGCTGGGCTTCATGGCAGCTTGTCAGTTACTGGACTGGATGGGCTTTCACTTGTCAAAGCAGACTGGCTGGCTTGATGAGCAGCAGGATTGCAGTGCAGCACAAGGGCCAGTGGGGAGAGAGTGAATATAGCTCTTTTGTGAAATTACTTAGAGGGCAGACAGCACTGGAGCAGCAGGTATTCCTAAATAGTGCACAAAGCTCAAGATAAGCTGGTAAAAAGCAATAATAATTGTTCTCCCACAGTAGTCCTGGAGCATCCATACACAGTGCATCAGCTCCCAGAGCCCAACCTGACCACAGTTGGGTGGTTTCAGCAGCAGTGTGCTGGACTTATTAGCCAGCATCTAGCACACAGTGGCACTTACTGCTTCAGTGCTGGCTGGCTCTGGCTGCTGCTCTTGCCATTCAGCATTTCAGTCCCTCCCAGGCTAGTCAGTGATTTGGGAGCCAAAATATCAGATCTCTGACATAGCTGTAGCTAGGCCACACTATCTAGTCCACCTCCACCTGACAGTTTGGCAGTATGTGGTGATGCACTGTGCTCGAGCACCCAAGTCTTGTTTGCAGTTGGCACCCCTTTGGTCTCACAATGATGCATTCAGCTCAGAGCAACGTCCATCAGCATTAGTCTTCCACAGGGGCTGGGTCTGAAAAAGTTCACCAACACTATGGTTTCTCCTCTGGGTCCTGCTCACTATATCCTACTGTTGTGGACCTGAGGGGAAACAGATGTTTAGCACTTCTCCATGATCTGGGGCAGGGCGTGAAGCTTGCCAGTTGCCTCCTCTACAGGTGTATGCAGTACATGCAAACATAGAAACCTGCCACCAGTGAAATCAGAAGTTGGCTAAGGCTAAACTATGGTCACTCAGTCAGACGCTGTCAAGCATGGCATTTAAATGTGGAAACAATGGGCAGCGGTGGAAAAACATGCAACAATGTGGCAATGGTACAAACTGCCAAACTGAGCTCAGATGTCTCGTACATAATCCAAAATATAATCAAGAGGTGTGGCTTGTATTTTATCCTGTGATGTTTGCAAGGATGGCAACATGGATGAAGTCCCAGCTGACCAATCAGGTACCAGAATTATTTCCTGCCATTTTCTAATGAAGCAATAATGCTCAACAGGGTGTATGTTGTGCTGGGATAATGTCAATTCTTGCATAGCTTAGCACAAAGCCACAGGACAAGTGCATCCAGTACCAAGGTGTGACATTATGAAAGCACAGCACACATCCTGGAGTGCATTATTTTGACTATAAAATGGCTGATTTGTTTAAAGAAAGATAAGTTTATTAAAATTAGATTTTTAGTCATTTTTTTGAATAGCTAGGTATGAGTACATGAAAAGTAGTGATGCTTTTTTGTTTTGTCCAGTAGGTGGAGCTGGCATGCTGTTGGTGTACCCCTGTTGCCTACCTACCATGTTCTCTAACTGGAGATGCTGGTATGGAGGGCAGGAAGATGTGCTATCAAGTGGCACAGTAAGAACTGGTTATGCTGATATGGGGGCATTGGAACATGGAACACTTGACAGTCACCTAGCCTAGTGCTGCCGATATGGAGAGGTAGGAACAAGTGCCATCAGACCAAAGTAATAGAACCAGCCCTGCTGCTATTGGTGGGTTGGGAAGGAGACAGATGTGTAGAACAGAAAAACACAACAAGCCTGTATGGGCCGGGAGCAAGGACAGTACAATTCTAAAGCCAATTGCAATTACATCTCTGCAAGTTGAGCACCAAGTGATGTGTGCACACACCAAGTCTTTTTTTTGCAGAAGCAGGGACAGGAGTGGGAACTGTACTCTTCTGAATCTGATTGCAATGATGGCTTTGTTCTCAGTTTAAAACTATTCATTTAAATAACATTATGAAAAGGAAAAGAAACTGACAGTGGAATGGATTGGTTTCACTTGTTCTTCTGGGAATGGGAAAATACTGTAGCAAACGCAATCTCGATGATGGTACAGTGGAAGCCAATCACAATGACAGCTTCAAGGCAATGTTCCGGTTCCTTTTAAAAAGTGTGTATTGTAATGTGTTCTCTTGTCATACACAATATACAGTAGTTATTTGTAACATATTTTAGATTATTTTGTGACAGTGGCAGGAAAAAAAGTTCATTTTCATAAATTGTTGTACTGGCAAAAGCCACTGTGGCCCTGCCAAATGTGGACAACTTGGACTTCAGCTGTGGACTGATTTGGGTAACATTTAATGCAGTCATCTGTGTGCTAGGACTAGATCCATGATGTTGTGCTGGGATAACATCACAGGTCTGGCTCAGAATGACCAATCAGAGCCCAGAGATGTTTCTTACCGTTTTATAACTGTAAAACTACCAAATAATTGCATATTATTTTAAAACTATGTATTCTATCATAAGGACAAAAAATATGGAAATATTGAACTTTTATTATGCACATCTGCCTAGTGCAGCCTGACTATGTAGATACTATGATGATTGTAAGTATCAGCAGGATTCCTTTTTGATTTCTTGTTAGAGTTTTGTAGAACTTAAGTGAGACTGCAACATGTCTAGTTCAGGTCTACATTTTTAATACAGCAAGGCAGTTGTTGTTTTTAATATATACATTACTCTTAGCAACAGATATGCACTTAAACATGTAAACTTGTACAGGAACTTGAATGGAAAGACAGACTCTGTATGTTTACTTCTGGAAGGGCACACTAAGTTCAGCTGCTTGTGCTGGGCAGCTGCTGCCCAATCTTGAAGTACACATCACACTCAGGTGCACAAAGGAGTCTTATGCTTTCTCGATAAGTTTAATACATATGTCACCCCATTTGGAAAAAGGAAAATGTCTTGGTCCACACCAATGAACATTAAGTTTAAACATAACAAACTCAAACAACTTATTATGCTCTAATTACACACTGTACGGAAAGTATAATTTTCTATTATAAATTATGTAAACAGGATTCTAACAAGGAATAGCATCATATTTCCCCTTCTGACTCTCCAGAGGTGCTAGTGCTGCATATCTTTATGCAACCAATCTTACAGTTACACTAAGCTTTAACCTGGCAAACTACACCATGACATGCCATCCCCTGGAGGGGGCATACAAATTGATGGCAGGAGGGACAAGTAATGAAGGCTGCTGGGCAGCATTGGAGGTGTGGGAGAAACTTGCATCAAGTCCAGGGCCCGGGTTTGTCCCTGTTTTCTTCCTTTGTCCTTGACAGTGATGTACTTTTGCCCAGTCCCTGGCACACATGCATTGGATGCATGCTATTCCCCTGCTGAAGTGTCCATTGATGCAGTCACCACACACGTGTAATGTGCCTGACACTTTTTGGCCTGGCCACTGGGGTCACTGCAAGCACTGGATGATGTGCTGCCCATTCAGAAAGGGGAGCACTGTATCAGGTGAAATGGTTTCCCTTGTCTTCTTACATGTGGCAGTTTGGGCTCCTTGAATGAAGCAGAGTCATCTACATTGCAGTGTAAGATGAAACAACTCTGCCAGTCAGTGTAATTTAACATTACATTTCATAACAAAAACCTTTTTGTTCAGAAGGATATGCCAGCAATATAGGACCTTTCCAATACCGTCTACTTTAAATGAATTTTCCATTTGGCTTTCATAAGCTGGCATTTGAGATACCTGGTGAAAAACTTGGAAAGTTAGTGATACGAATGTGCATGGTATACTGTCCAATTCTGCTGTGTAATACTGGAAAACTCTCTCATTCTTAAATTCATCAAGTATTGCCTTGAACATGTTAATGTTGTCACTGTTAATGGTACACTGTTACAGAACATCTCAAATATCCACAGCACATTGGGTGTAGAAATGTCTTCTTTTTGGTGGTTTTAAAACTTTTTGCATTTACAGTACTTGTCTATTATGACTTCTTTTAGGGATAATGTTATCCTTAAATTCCAAAGTAGCTCCTGCATAATATCAAATTCAGTATGCATGTTACAGAATAGTAATAAGTTCCCTTGTGCAAGTCTCTTTTCTAGACTGTCCAAGATCAGTGCACTTAATCTATCCCTTTAATTCATTTCCTCTAGACTTCTCATCATTTATGTGGCCTTCCTTTGAATCTCAACAATAGCTAGTCCACCAAAAAATTGAAAGCAGTAATCTGAACTTGATCTTACATAAGAATTGTATAACGGTAGCAGTACTTCTCTTGATTTATGCACAAAATGACATTTTATTGTATTGAGGAGGTAATTTGCTCAATTAATCAGCATTTGACAATGGTTTTTGTTTTTGTGATGTTATGTAATACAAATTCCAAAGTCAGTTTTGGATTGTCATTTTTTCACTATAGTGTCTTGAAAGCTATAATTATCATGCTTGTTAGTCTTACCTCAATACATAATTATGCGCTTAACCAGACTGAAAGACATACCCATCTGGATTGCCCAACTTCCCATAGTATTTAAATTTTCCTTCCCTCTGTTGCAATTAAATTGACTGAAAACTCAGTAGTGAGTCTCAAATGAGCTGTCCAAGCATGGCATATTCCCTTTGCAGACCTTGCATTCCAGGCAATGATTCTGAAATGCTTTATAAATGTATTTATAAGGAACATGTGCATTCCTAGAAGTCAGTTTGAACTACACTTTGGGCCCAGATCACAAAAGTTCCAGGAATACCACAAGCCCCAGGTGTGCTAAACATATGGAGCATATGGCTTGCAGCATTCTCTGGCTGACTGTCAGGATTCTCAGTCCCGTGAGCCAAGTGCCACAGGTCAGACTTGATTTTTCTGTTCTAACTTGTGGCAATTTTGGGTACCCTTTTTATGGGGCTTTCACCAAATATTTAACTCAAGCTTCTGTAACTCATGGAAAGTATAACAAATGAAGACTTCCAGTTGCGATTGACACCAGATAGGCACGTTCTATATCACTCCTCAGCACCACTGCATAAAATCTCACAGTTTTTCTACTAATTGTTGGACAAAGTGGCAGAATACCTTTTCTTTAGTCAAGGATCACATTGCTACTGACTTTCAGCACCTAAACTGACGGAATCTACATAGAAAATGTAATGAAGTCGCAGAGGCCTAAACACACACCTCTGCAATCTCCGGGGAAAGAATTACCTGCAAATTGTACCAAGGCTGGCGGCCAGAAGAATTCTCCACTCCACAGCTGTTAACAGAGGACATTTTCTTCAAAGGGCTGGCACCAATTCAGGAATCCCTTAAGGGTGTAGTTGATGATCTGCAAACACTAAAAAGCTCCATGGAATGGCTAATGATCTGTACCAGTGATAATGAGGTGTGAATCTCCTTGCTGGATGACTGGAGGGCTCAACTTGATCCAGAACTAACTTCACTAAGACATTGCCTTAAGAAAACAGAGGATAAGTTAGAAGACCTTGAGGGACGCTCCAGATGGAAAAACCTGGTCATCCTGGGACTCCCAGAAGGTGAAGAAGGGGACAATCCTATAGCTTTTGAACAAAAAATGTGCACCAAGCTGGTTGGGCCCTTCCCCAATGGCCCAACATATACAGTATTGTGGAAAGGGCACATCGGGCATTAAGGCCCACACCTCTAGCTAGTTCCCCTACTTGACCTCTTATATTTAGACTATTAAATTATATGGACAAGCAGATAATTCTGGAAAAGCTCAAGGATATTAAAGAGGTCCAGTGGGAGAGTACAAAAATATGGGTAACTCAAGATTTGCCACTGTCAGTAAGGCAAAAACACACAGAGATGCATCCCATCATAGCTAAACTTATTGCTGCAGGAATTAGATTCAGTATGCAATACCCAGTGACATTGCAAATTAACAAGGAGGGGCATTGGATCTCTTTCGATACTGTCAACAAAGCCACTACGGAGATCAAGAAATTATACCCCGACCTCTTCCGCTGACCAAGAGAAGTAGTTTCTTTAATGGACACTGGAGCAGCACTTCTAAGCTAACTTTTGAGTTGGAGGCATGAGAGTAAGATTATGCTCTATGCAGGAACAAGGTAGCATTGCGGCTCATCAGACTTTTGAATTAGATCCTGTGTAGCTGAAGTCGAGTGACATGGTGGACTGTAATTACAAGTGCTAAAGTGGTGTCTTAAGGCCAACTTCATCATTTGTTTTATATGGGTATACAGTTCATAAGGTAATGGACACCAGGCTAAGTTTTAAGGCAAACAATCAAGAAAGTTTCCAGAGACCTATTTAATTTCAAAGTTTACTAGTGGTTACGGTTTGTTAACGATTTTGGCAAATTACTCATGTTTAGTAGTAGTTAGTTAAAGGACTCCTTTGATGCAAGGATGTGGTTTATAGGACACTATGTGTCTATTTTCCAATTTTGTTAATAAAGGCGATGGGAATCATAGGCTGTCTGATACATGTCTAAGGCGGAAGGGAAAAGGAGCTGAAGAGATTGTCTGTCTGGTGGGGGGAAATACTTGCAACCGAATAATTGATGGGAGTAAAGTTGCAAGGACTGGGGGGATTGATGTTTTAGTTGGGGTAGATTTTTTTTTGAAGGGGGTTAATAGAAATAGGATTAAAGTTCTTGTTAAAGTTTACAGGGTTTATTAGATATAGTTCATAACTTGCTTATGTTGAAACCGGGTTACAGCCAGGAAATAGTCACATGTATCCAATTAATGAACTCTACTTACCTCATTCCTCTGTTTTACAATCATCATAATCACCTAGGTTATAATGTGGGACCTTTCCTACCTTAATCCACAATTTTAAATCATAATGGCATTGAGATTTATATCCTGGAATGTTAAAGGGGCTCGCTCCTGAATCAAACGCCATCAAATTCTTAGAAATCTGGAGATGCTGCAATGTAACGTAGCCCTATTACAGGAAACGCACTTATTAGACACAGAGGGTAACTTATTTAGGAGGAGGAAAATAGGTCAAGTCTATGCAGCAGGTAATGCAACGGCACAAAGAGGAGTAGCTATTCTAATAATTAGGGGCACACAATTTGTGGTACAACAAACCCATAGCGATAAGCAAGGGAGATTTATTTTTCTCAAAGGAATTTTAAATCATACTGAACTTATATTGGGTTCAGTATATGGACCCAATGTTGACTCAACTGAATTTTGTATGGTATTGATAAAGGCCCTGGCTTTGTTTCCCCGCTATCGACAATAATTGCTGGGGACTGGAATTTGGTTCTGACACCAGAGTTAGATAGGTCAACTGGCAAAAGGGCGAATCCTTCCCCAGCACAAAGAGCTGTGAAGGAGTTTTTAGCAAACTACAGTTTGAATGACCCTTGGAGATTATTATACCCAGCTACCAGGGGGTATACTTTCTATTTGTCGGTACACAAATCATTATCACAAATTGATTATTTTTTAGTTAATAATCCAATATTAGAAGGCATAACAGGTAGTGGTATGTCCCCGAGAGTTATTTCTGACCATGCGCCTGTATGGCTTGAATGTATTTTACCACATTCAAAAACCAAAAATGGCATTTGGAAACTAAATGTACAACTTCTTCAAGATGAAAAAGCCTAGCAGATCCTTAAGGAAGTGATTGACCAATTCTTAACATGTAATCTAGGAACTATACAGAATGTTGATAAGCTTTGGTGTGCCCTAAAATGTGTGGTTAGGGGAGAGTGTATCCGACTCTCAGCTATTCGGAAGAAAAAGAGAGAAGTGCTGTCATCTTTGCTCTTATCACAAATCTAAATTTTAGAAACCCAGCAATCCCATCAATCAGATGAAGGGTTAGTAGAACAGTTAACTAAATTAAATAACCAATACGTGGAATCCCTAAGAGAACAAGCCCAGTATATGCTCTTTAAGACTGGCACTAAATATATTGAACAGGGTGAAAAAGACAGTCATTTACTAGCCCTTCATATGAGGCAGCAGGAGGAGTCCAGGGTAGTGGTAGCTCTCAATTCCCTTAAAGATAATTCCCTCCTTACTACCCCTAAGGAAATTGTTGATGAATTTGAAAACTACTACAGATCATTGTATTCCCCACCAACCCCTCCTCCTTCAACCGTAGACATGCAAAATTATCTTAATGAGCTGCGGCTTCCCTCCCTCCAACACCTGCAAGTACATACCTTCGAAAAGGAGATAACCCAACAGGAGTTATGGGAAGCTATAGACTCACTACCTGATGACAAGGCACCAGGTCCTGATGGCTTCCCTCCATGCTTTTATAGTCTTTAAATAACAACTTTCACCCTTACTACTGAGCATGGTCAGTTATCTTTGTAAAGAAGGTCTCACAGATTCTTCCTTGCTGGAAGCTCTTATAGTAGTGCTCCCCAAACTGAACAAACCACCAAACTTGGTCTCTAATTATAGACCAATATTGCCAATGAACTATGACATTAAGCTCTTTGCTAAGATACTAGCTACCAGAATGGCCCATGTTTGGACCCCTTTACTTAGCCCAGACCAAGTGGGATTCATCACTGGTTGATCTTTGGTGGACCATCTTAGGAAGTTGTTCCATGTTCTCTCTGCATCCAGGGAGGCACCTTACACAATGGAGCTGGTATCCCTGGATGAGGAGAAAGCATTTGATAGGGTGAATTGGACCTTTCTATTTGAAGTGCTTAAAACATTTGGTTTTCCACATAAATATATCCAATGGGTACAGCTATTGTATACATGTCCTACAGCAAAAATTTTCTGCAATGGTATTTTCTCGGAAGCATTCTCCTTACATGCTGGAACACGCCAAGGGTGCCCTCTCTCACCTTTACTACTTAATTTATACTTAGAGCCACTATTATGCCACCTCCAACATTCCCCCAGAATACAAGATATTCAGACAGGGGAGTGGGACCTCCATTTATTGGTTTATGCGGACGATATTATGTTACATATTGCTAACCCAGTGACTTCTATCCCTGTAATAATATCCCTTATAGAATCATATGGGGCCCTATCTAACTACAAACTAAACATATCTAAATCAATAATTATGCATTAAATTCATATACTTATCGATCTCAAGTGGTGGGTCTTTGTTTAAACTGGTCAAACCAAATTCAATATCTGGGGCTTACAATAACCTCAAACCTGTCACAGATTAAGAAATTAAATTTAGATGCTAAATTAGAGATAATACAGCAAGATCTGGACAGATGGGCTCCCATATATCTTTCTCTACAAGAAAGAATTAACATAATTAAAATCAATATACTCCCGAGATTGTTTTACCCCATAAATATGCTGAATTTTCACCTGCCGCAAACCTGGTTCAAAAAGATCCAACAGTTTATCTCCAGGTTTCTTTGGAAATCCAAACCACCAAGAAGGTCTTATATTAAATTGGGTGCCTCCAAGCAGGATGGAGGCCTCAAGTTGCCAATTTTTTTTCAATATTACTTGGCTAGCCACGTAGTGAAATATCTCCAATGGCAACCCTTAACTTCAGTAGGGATGGAACAGAACTATGAACCCATATGGCTACAAATTGAATGCCTAGCTATTAAAAAAAAGTGGTATTTCCCCTAACAGCTTATTACATATTACTCCCAGGTTGGGAATAAAGGTACTACAAAATGAATTGATGACTTTGTCCCTGAAGGTACATGCCCAACTATGTAAAGCCATTAGCTACTATAACACTAAGGATATCTCCCAGCCTATATACCTATATCCAAATTTCATTATTGATAAACAATATATAAAACCTAATAGGGGACTACTGAATGAGATGTCCAGATAGCTGATCTAATGGAACAGGGTATAATTAAGATCTCAATGGAAATTCTTAAAGCTTTGGGTCTTCCTCTTAACCAGATATTTAAAGCATTCAAATTAGACACCTTCTAATAGCTCACATGGGAGTTAATATCTGGGATACTGATCAGAAAGACCTTCTTAAAATGCTCTCTACACTGGTATGGGGTCCACATGCTGTTTCCAGAATAAATGCTGAACTCTACCCACTTATTTACCTGGATATCCAAGGATACTCAATATATTGGTCAACCCAATTCCCAGATAGACAATTCTGCTGGGACAAAATCTATGAAGGCCATATACACGTATACCTCCAATGGCAAACTGCATCTTATGAAATTTTATATTCTACATAATATTTATTTCACCCCAGCAAAACTATATGCCATGGGCAAATTGCAAGATCCAAATGCAATAGGTGTGGTTTAAGTGAAGGTACTATTTTCCATATGCTGTGGGATTGTCTTTCAATTAAACTCCTATGGACCACAATTAAGAATAAATTGGATCCCCTCCTAGGACCAGAGCCCTTTTTTGAACCTGAAATTTGTCTTCTAGGGGATTATTTTTGAATCTCAGTTCTAGAGCGAAGATATGCCATGGCTCTAATTTCCCATACGGTAAAGCAGATGGTACTAAGGCATTGGAAAGATCCCCAACTTATACCCTATTCAGAATGGCTAAATGAGTTCTTATATAATCTAAGAATAGAGAAAATGATAGCGAGTCTTAGGCACTGTCCTGCTAGTTTTGACAAGAAGTGGAATAAGGTGTATATGCTGACATCAATTACTAAATAAGCTGGCTGGTTATAGCTATGCAAGCAGGGAAGGACTGTCCAGATAGATGAAAATCAGTAGAATTGTATCTATTGTCAAAGGGGGAAGGGTGAGGGAATTGTGGATAGTGGTTACTGTTTTTCTCTTTTCTTTTTTTTTATTTCTAGTGGTAATTGTAGTGGTTGTCATTCGTGGGCCGAAGTAACCTCAAGGCCTTATCTCATGCTCATATATCTGTAATAATCTCTTTCTATGCCTTGTAGTCATATGTAAACATGATTAAATGAATAAAGCATATTTAATTAAAAAAAAAAAAAGAAAGTATAACAAATGCACCCGATCTTCTTGAATCTGGCACATTTTGTAGCAAAGTGTTCAGCGTAGCTGCACCAAGAATGGCTTTGATGAAGAACTTGACACTACCCCTGCATTGCCATTTGTGAACTTGGTCCTTTGTTTTTAGCCTGTTACTGAGTTGTTAAAGCACTGTACAGCTGCTTACTGTATATGCAGACTGTAATGTACACATAAAAGTGCTTCTGCAACCAACACAATTTTAACCTTAAAGTCTCTTATTCTGTGTCCTTCTGTAATAGAGCATGAACATTAATATTCAATAACTTGTAACATTTCTTAAAATGAAGGTCCCCTCTTCCTTTTATTCCGTTTACCTGTGTAGTTTGTAGGCATGAACAATGATTGCCTCTCTTGCACCCTCATAATTTCATCAGGATTGAAATGTAAATGAGAGTACTAAAGTCTGATGTGAAAACCTACTTGACTCCATTGCAAAGGTCATGACCAGACTCATGTATGGCATCTTGGAATTTTATGCTGTTGCAGTGCTAAAGCATGCAGTAGTTATACTGTATTAGTCCATGATTCTACTGTCCTCTGCAGTCCCTGTGTTCTTGTCTTATGCTGGCCATGAGCATATTCAAGGCATACTATGTGCCTTACTGTTTTCTTTTGTTCAAAGTGCATCTGTTTTAGAAAAAAAATGCTTTGAGAGAATACAGAGACTTCACAAGACATGTAGCAGAAGTGAAGAAGAGTACAACTTTTGCTGGCTTGTGCAGGGAACCAAAAACAGAGTGAACCAATGTCATTTATATTTAAATTAGGATTAAATTAAGGGATGCAAGGAGAGTGAATCATTAGTCATGCCTATAAACTACAAGGTATACATAAAATAGGCTGAGAGGACTTTCCCTTTAACATCATGAATTATAATCATTACTGAATTATAAACAAACTTAGAATTAGAATACTGTACTTAAGAGGAGATATGTCTAATGGCTACTTAATAGTAACAGTACTCAGTGCTATTATATATCAGTCTGATCATTAACTGAAATCTAGATTGTTATTCAAAGAGCACTTCTCCTGCTCTTCCAAATTTTCATTTATTTTTCATTTATTTTTTATTCCTGTAGGCCTGATGAGCAAAATGCCCATTTTCACAGGTGACAAGTAAAAGTTTACAAAAATACAAAGAACATGCAATACATACAAAAATAAATGCCATGCAAATTACACAATCAAATACATTTACAGCATAATGCAATTCATACGAAACATTCTAATTAACACAATGTTGTTGCTCTCGTAAATATATGACAAGTCTTTTCTTAAAAAACATTAACTGTTTTACTACTCAAAAGTTCCAAGGGAGTAAATTAAAACATGTAGGGGCCCTATAAGTAATAGATGTTTGATGAATAGTTTTATGCTATAATGGGAGTTTATAAGAAGATTTATCTTGTAATCTAGTCCCACACCCATTAGTAACTCAGCTAAATAAACTGGAAACTGAACAATTGCCCCTGGAACCACAGTAGCAACCATTCCTGCCCCCAAGTCCAATTCAGTATTAAGCATATTTTTTCTCTGCCTATAATTTGGATGGGAAGGGATCATATTTTGGTTCCATGAGCTGAAAGCTCATTCACTTCCACTTCACAGTTCTGAGTACCACACCTGTGCTAGCACATTTTGTGATATAGTAATATAAACAGTACAGTGGTGTGTTCCATAGTCTACTATAGTAATGTTTTTTAAGTTTTTTTTTTACAATTTTAGAATCCTGATTCTTGCAAATCAAGGCCACTGCTCAACTAAAAAGGGCCTTGGTAGTTAACTGGAGGCCTTGATTTGTTCAAATCAGCACCCTAAAATAACAACAAACAAGTTCTAAATGCATCCCTATAGTAGTATATGGAGCACACCCCTATGCCCCCAATATTTTTACATTGAACTGAGATATGAAAATGAGAAATGAAATAAAAATATGGATTATTTTTGTAATAATGATTGCGATGTGAATTTTATAGCATATTCTATTTGTTTGCACAGCCTGTGCAGGGTGGAGAGAAAAATATCTGTCAAATATAATTACCATTTATAGCTACTCACTTTATGACTGCATGGATTCTCTATTAAATTACTCATTCAAAATTGACACTAAATGGCTGACAATGTATACTGATGCTGTTTTTAGACATAAAAAAGCTAATTTGTGCCTTTAAAGATGTATTATATAAATGTAAAATCTGTTTATTTGCTTCCTACTAAAGGCACTATTTATTGTATATTTATCTAAATGGTGTGTGTGTATATATATGTATATATATATATATATATATATATATAGATAGATAGATAGATAGATATACACACACACATAATAATATGTATGTTGTTTGTTCACTTGTAATGTCCAAACAAATAGAACTTTGAATATTCTTACATAATAAAATGTGTTGACTTGGGGGCAGTGATCAAAATCAGAAAGTGGAAGGGATCAGGCTATCAACTCCACAAAACCAAAATACAATCCCTTGTATTCCAAAATACAGGCAACAAAAAACTTAACTTTATACTGAATTGGACTTGAAAGCAGGTAAGGTAGCTATTATGACTCTGGGGTAAGCACCAGGAAAGATACACTTTAAGACAAATTTAGTCATTCATTATGAGATTTCAAGGATGCCATGCCAAGAACATTTCAAGGGAGGCAGTATAGCATAATGGCCAAGAGCACTGAGCTGCACACCGGGAGAACTGGATTTGAATACCACTGCTACCACCTGCATAGGGTGTGAATATGAGCAAGTCACTTAACTTCCCTGTGCTCCCATGATGCATCTGGACAGAAGCCTAGGCTTAGTGGCCCAGATATTCAAACTGCGCCATTCTGAGGCGCAAGCCCCTGCGCTGCTCAAAATAGTTGTGCAGGGGTGTGGCCAGGGTGATATTCAAAGGAGTTGCGCTATTGAGCAACTCCTTTGAATATCACCCCCCAGCCACAGCTGCGCAGTGGAATTTGCACCATCACAAGTTGCCAGAGTTGAGCATTAAACTTGCGGTGGCACAAGTACCATTGCGCCATACGCAAATTTCCGATATTCAAAAGGTGACATGCAAATGGGGCCATAATTTATGCAAGGCGCTGGGGGGGCCATTTGCATCTATTTATGGCCCCATTTGCATGCCATTAGCATGTAGGTGTGCCGATCCCCGAGGACTTGCACCTGGCCAACATGCCAGGCAGCAGCCATCGGGGACTGACGCACCCTGCAGCCCGATCGCAGGCAGTATCTGTGTATACATTCCCCCCCACACACAGCTCCCGAAGCCCGATCGTGGGCAGAAAGTATCATGAAACCCCCCACACACATCTCCCAATGCCCGATCATGGGCAGAAAGTATCATGAAACCCCCTTCCACACATCTCCCGATGCCTGATCGCGGGCAGAGCGTGAAACAACCCCCCAGTGCCCAATTGCAGGCAGAATGTAAAAGACCCCCAACCCGAATGTCTCCCTGGTGGTCCAGTGGACCGTAATGCCCGATCATGGGCAGAATGTCAAATTACAACCCCCTCAAACATCTCCCTGGTGTCTAAGTGTCCCCCACCCCACCCACCCACAAGCCCCTCCACCCGCTCCCCCCGGCAGCGGCAGTATCCCACACACCTGCCACCCTGCCGCCCGCTGACTGACTGTCTGGTAGGGCTGCAAGCCCGTTGGTGCAGAGCAGCCAATGAGTACAGCCACATACGTACATGACAGTTCAGATTTGTGAATGATGTTCATTCACAAATCTGGACTGTCATGTCGTATGGGATGCATGCCCATTGGCTGTAGCTCTGCACCAAAGGGCGGCAGCCCCACCGGGACAGTCAGTCGGCAGGTGGCGGGTGGCAGGCGGTGGATGCTGCCACCCACTGGCTGCCAGGGGGAGCGGGTGGAGGGCTTCGTGGGTGGGTGGGTGGGTGGGGGTCAATAGACACCAAGGAGATGTTTGGGGGTTGTAACTTGACATTCTGCTCGCGATCGGGCATTACGGTCCACTGGACCACCAGGGAGATATTCGGTTGGGGACTTTTTACATTCTGCCCACGATTGGGCACTGGGGGTTTGTTTCACGTTCTGCCCATGATCAGGCATCAGGAGATGTGTGGGCGGGGGTTCATGTTACTTCGCCCACGATCGGGCATTGGAAGATGTGGGGGTTCATGTTACTTTCTGCCCGCGATCGGGCATTGGGAGATGTGTGGGGGGGTTGTTTTTACGTTCTGCCCGCGATCGGGCTGGTGGGGGGGCACAGGGACTGAGTTGGGGGCCAGCCACGGGTGGCAGCTGCTGTGTTGCACCCTGCAAAACAGCAGCTCACCTGTGGGTGGCCCTCAACTTGATCCTTTTTTTTTTGGCTCAAAGTTGTGCAGGCGCAGGTTGGGGGTTGCGCATGCACAACTCTGCAGAACCCGACTGAATATCGGATTGCGCAGTTTATGCATGGTTCCTCCCCCTCCTGTTGAGCATGCATTCATTTGCATTGCGCTGTTGCGCAACCTGTTGTCAGTGGCGTAACTGCCTCCTGCTGAATATCGCAGAATGGCGCAATGTAGGACTTGCGCATGCGCAACCCTGTTGCGCATGGCGCAACCCTTTTGAATATCTGGGCCTGTGTGTCTTTCCTAACCAATCATGCTCTGGCCACAGCTGATAGGGCTGCAGATGAGGAATGTGGGGTAACAACATTAAAAATGTCTTTTTTAATATCTTAACCCCTATTTTTAACATAGCCTTGTTGGGGCTGACCAAACGAGCAGACACGAAAGGCCATTAGGCCTATTCTGCTGGCATTTTAGTATGTTAGTATGTTAGTATGTTAAGTCCCTGCCTCATGAAGAAGGACAGAAAAAATGTTCAACTCCTGGTCTAAAGGTGATTTTGTGCAGGAACTGTGAAATCAACTTTCCGGATGCAAAAATACATTTCAGGGAGGAGTTGAAAATGACAGCTGTCACATTCATGAGACGCTGTAAAGAAATGGCTGTGTTGTAAATTCAGGGTGCAAATATTGAAAATTACCAATGCTATGAACCTGCTTTCACAAAACTCAATGTAGACTCATAACTTTATTTTTGTTAATATTTTTTAAATCAAATTTTCAGCATAGCCTTCTAATTATCCTGCCTCATGAACAAGGGCACAGAAAATGTTCAACTCCTGCCTGAAGGGTGATTTCATGCAGGGGCCATAAAATCACATTTCGGAATGTGAAAACACATTTTGGCAAGGATTTGAAAAATGACAGCTGTCACATTCATGAGGTGCTGTAAAGATATGGCTATGTTGTAAATTTTGAAAAAAAAAAACTTTTAAAACTACCAAAGTTACGATTCTGCGTTCGCTGCAAACTTCAACGTAGGCTCATAACTGTATTGTTCTCTTTTTTTTTTTACACCAAATTTCCAACATAACTTCCTTTTGTCCCCATCTCATGAAAAATGGCAAAGAAAATGTTCAACTGCTGCCTGAAAGGAGATTTCTTGCTGTGACCACAAAATCACCTTTTGGGATGTTAAAAAAAACCAAAAACATTTTGGCCAGGATTTGAAAAATGGCAACTGTCACACTCATGAGGTGCTGTAAAGATATGGCTATGTTGTGAATTTGGGGGAAAATATAAAAAAATTACCAAAGTTATGATCCTGCATTTGCAAAATTCAACGTAGGCTCATAACTTTGTTGTTTTTCAACATTTAAACACCAAATTTCCAACATAGCCTTCTTATGACCCCATCTTATGAACAATGACAACTTATGTTTGAAAGGTGATTTCCTGCAGGGATCAAATAAAATCACCTTTCAGGATAGATCTACCTTATGACAGTTCAATTGTTCATGAGGCAGGGTCTAAAAGAAAGCATGTTGAAAATTTGGGCCAAAAATATGCAACAATGCCCAAATTATGCTACTGAGTTCAAATCCCCACTCAAATACATTGAACTACATACCTGTTTCTTCAGTTCACAGTCGGGTACTGAAGAGTGAAGACATGTCAGTAGTCCAGAGAAATATATATATAAAAAACAACACACAAACACCAAGTATCCATGCATGTGCAGTAGTAGAGGAGGGTTAAAAATGGAGGATTGCTGATTGGTACATTGGGCACCACCAGTGTTACTGTTGTGTTCTGGGTGAAGTGGGGTGGATGGTGCTGAGAGAGAGGAATGGGTGGTGGAAGGAAAAAAAAATATTGACTGTTAATAGATAATGTGGAGTGCATCACAGATGAGGAGGTGACTGTGATGGAAGCCCAACTATTTTTCAGTCACAAAAGTCTCCCTTGTTTGTATAAAGAGGTCTGCAGGTCTCTGCCCACCACAGCCCTGAAAATGTAAATAAGGAAATAAAAAAATAACTTTCTCGGGAGTGGGGGGCTCAGAATTAAAAATAAATATAAAAGAGAATACTAAATTATAATTTTCCAAAGTTATTTAGAGAAATTGCTTTACTTGGATATAAATGTTTTGGTGGAGGCACGTGCCCCCTTGATTCTGTGAGCATGAGAACATCTTCAGTAACATTATCCCTCTGTAACTCTATGAACTAACTTACCATAAGTCCATATAGGTGTCTTTGGGTAGAAATGTTGGATCTGGCCAGTAGCATTGTGTCCTAAACAGCGCGGCACATTACAAAGCTGGGAAATCATCGCAGCCGACAATGTCAGCATGCACATAATATCACTGCCCAGCATATCGCAAGCAGGCAGTATGAGGTACTGCCCCTTGTTGCCAGTGTGTCCCCCATCCCAGCTGCCATGTCCCACTCACAGCAACTCACTACACAGTACTACACCGTAGTGCCCCCCATCGCCGATCGCTAAGCAGCAGCCACCCCAATCTGTCACAGCAAGCGGTAATGAGTGAGAACTCCTTGGTGTCTATGGGACCCCCTAACCACCCCAGGTAGTCCCCCACCACCCCACTCCCACCCCTACCTCAACCACTAGTGGGCGACCAACAGAGCCCTCCACTCTCTACCATGGCTGGCCGCCCAACTGAACTGCGATGAATGAGCACATACCCTGCACTCAGGTATGCACTCATTCATCGCAGTTCAGTCAGGCAGCCAGCCATGGTGAAGAGTGGAGGGCTGTGCTGGTCACCTGATAGCAGTTGGGGTAGGGGTAGGAGCAGGGTGGTGGGGGACTACCTGGGGTAGTTGGGGGGTCCACTAGACACCAGAGAGTTCTCCCTCATTACTGCTTACTCTGATGGATTGGGGGGCAGCTGCTCGGCGATTGGTGATGGGGGACTACAGTGTACTACTGGGTAGTGAGTTGCTGTGGGTGGGACATGGCAGCTGGGATGGGGGACACACGGCAACCAGGAGCAGTACCTCATACTGCCTGCTTCCGATATGCTGGGTGGTGATATTATGTGCATGCTAACATTGTCGGCTGCGATGATTTACTAGCTTTGTAAAGTGCTGCACAGTTTAGGACATGATGTTACTGGCCAGATCTAAAATGTTGCTCGGACTAGTGTGGACATAACCTCAAGGTTAGTAACATTATACTCTGTATGACTACTACCTTCATCCAGATCCACATTCTGTTTTCTGACTAATGAGTAGTCCATTTTCCTACTATATATCACTGCCATTATCAAACTCTTTATCCCAATTATTAAAATTGTATGATCATTTGTACATTTGATACAAACATGAAAGGCACATTGTGTTCAAAGAACACAGGTATCAAACTGCAAATTCCAACAAGCTGACTCTGCCATAGCAATGATATTGCTATGCATCTACTGTCGTTTTTGTTTTTCATGGAAGGCTGCAGGCATTCAAGCACACTGCAGCTCAATACTGACAGTAAATTATTAGTATTGTCTCTGTAGTACAGCTAAGGTACAGTATGTCCCCATTATGCAGAGTCTTCTTGACTATCTAGTTGGTATGTGCCAGCAGATTATGAAGAAGCAAACCATCTAGTGCTGAGTTGCCTGAACAATGAGCATTCATCCCAAGGAATCTGGTGTCTGCTTCAGAGGCTAGAGACTGTGGAGTTCAGGGTACAGTAGAGGCCACTCTGGGGACATTGGCTAATGATGTAATGCTGCAAATGCATATATTGTAAGTTAATTGCCCAGTAAGTAATGGTTTGAGTATGCAGAGACTGATACAATGAGCATAAATAGCCCACAGACATTTAATGAACTTAGTTATGTCAGAGTAATAAAGAAGCCTGAGGTTGCATAAAAGCACAGTCCACACATCAATTACATTCTACTAAGGTGCCTTAAGCTTGACAGTGTCTCTGAACAATGCATTTATTTAGCATGAAGTGAGAATAGGCATTGTTTGCCTGCACAGTCATTCTTTGTCTCAGATTTATGTGTGTTTTACACATTTGCAATGGAACAGAAAACAGACAGAAATAAAAAATAAAGAACTTTCAAAATTGATGGCTATTTAGTTTTGCAAGGGTATCCTTCATCATGCATTCTTTGCAATAAAAGTAGTCTTGTCCTTAAAATGTTAAATCTAATAGGGTTTTTTGCAGTTTGCTGATGAAATAAATAAAAAACTAAAACCAGGGCACTATGCAGTAGCTAGTAAGCTTCTACAGTACATCTCTAGATTCATATTTGGGCTGCACTAAATACAACTAACTGAGAGGATGCACCATACTGAACATAGAATTATCATAACAATCCATGCTTTACTAATACCCCATGAACAGTTGTCCAGGGGTTCAGATAAAAAGCATTGGGTTGGGGGGTAGAAAAATATATTACAAATTAAATTAAACTGTACAGTGTTCTGTTCTTCTACTGGATTTGTAACATCTTTGGAGACAAACAATAATGTTACATCTAATTCAATCCCCCAAATACTGCAGTGTTAGGCTGTATTAGAAATAATCTGAAACTCTAATAGTCTTTTCTCGCTGAGTGAAATTAACAATAATATTCTTTGACTTCATGAGAATAACTTGTAGAAACCACTGACTATAAGCCTAAGCAGGTTTTCAGCTGGTGAAACTGTTCAACTGCTTGTAAACAGCATTTGGCACTGACTCCCTCAAATACACTTCTGTGTGCAACGTGAGACAGTTTCCATTGATTTGGACTGGGAAGGAAGGCATGTCACTCCTGACACAGGAATGCGTGACCTCAGTGCAGTGCTCACTCCATCCTACCTGTCCAGAATGCCTTTAACTTCAAAGATAGAAGAAGAAGGTTTACTGAGTAATCATAATGGTGATTTGAAGACACAAAGAACGGAACACCCCATAATACGTTCACAAGGTAAAACTGATATTTCAGTGTTAATAGCAGAGATCTAAGAAAGGTTAGGTTTTAAAAAACTTATAGAACCTTCATTCAGGCAGCCAACACAACATTTAAATGTTCTTGTAAAAGTTAACTATATAAAGTTGTAAGCATCTGTGACACAATCTATTAAGACAAAGGAAGAAATGTAATTGATTCTGTATATAAAAAGCTTAGCAATAGTGCAAGTTAAAATATTATGAAGTTTGATCTTTTTAGTGAAGAACTTAATTATTTGCATGGCACCAGAATACTAAATAACTCTGATATAAAAGCAGAGCTCTAAAAGAGCAATGAAATCTGTAAGATTACATCATACTTTTATATTTTACTAAAGAGTTTTACTAAGTTATGCCTTTCAGAAAAAAATATTTATTTAAGGGATGACATTAAATAAGCAGTATTTTAAACAGATTAAATGAGCATTCCTAAGATTTATTACCTGTAATAGGATAATTTCACTATAAACTTTAGTTTAGAATCATAGAATCATAGAAATCTGTCAGCAGAAAAGGACCCCTCAGCCCATCATGTAGTCTGCCCATATAGAATAACTACTGAAGGTGAATTACTTCTTCTATGTAGGTTGTATATATAATAGGAGTGTTTTAAAAGCTTTCTCCTAAAAATTGTTTTTTTCCCCTGGCATTTTCAGTGAATGAAGAAAAATTAAGTGATAAGCTAACAAAACAATGTGCATACCCTTGTGATTAATTATAAGGTGACTAGCAGTTTTTTCCACTCCCAGTTTTCAACTTTGAAAATTATACACACTGTGTGATTAGAACACAGTTATTTGATATTACTAGTCCACTTTATTATCCTCAATATTTGTAGCCCTTTTCCCTGATGAAAATATCAGGAATATATGTCAAAATGTTAGATAATCTCAAAACTGTTGAAATTTGAAGGCTATAAAAGAAAATAAATCTTATGCACATACTGTGAACTGAAATTGTGTGGACCTGGGCTGTGTCTTATGTCCTCCTTTATTTTTGATCATTGTTTCTCAACTCCACCCAGTTTCCCTATTCCTACTTGGGCATCCCCAAAACATTTTTCCATTTTCCTAAAATTGGTCCTCCAGAAGTTGAGAACCCTTGTTTTAGTGTGGTTTGATTCTGGCTCAGTTCTAGTATTGAATCATACTGAATGATGAGCAGTGGTCCTCAGGTGACTACCCACAGTGAGGTCAGCGACACTATCCCCATTTGTCAGTGCCTGATCCAGGCCCTCTCTTTATAGCACTTGTATTACTGTTACTCCACCTCAGCTAGTTTTTTGATTGCACTTAAATGTTTGTTTCCCACTGTTTATTATATTATTGTGAAACCCACACAGAATGCTAGTGTCACCTTTGTATTTGTTAAATCACCCAGGTTAGTTTTTGGTTGCCCTTTTGTCTATGCTATCCTAATTGGATATGTACCTTGGTGTTAACCCTAGCTGTAAGTTAAACGTTTCAGCCTGTCATGTTATATGATTGTTGTATGTAACTGGACAATTGTGTAAATGGGCAGCAATGCTCACATGCCTTTCCAATATAACCAATAAAAATTAAATGAAAAATTAAATGAAATGAAACTGCCCCCCCCATGAGTGGGTTTCTGAACTAGTTGCCTGAGCAACACCCCCTGCAGGGAGTCCAGGATGTCCCTACTTCTAACTTTTGCTACAGCTGGGAGGCTACAATCCACATCCAGTAGACTGAATTCCCCCACCAGCAATACCTCCCCCTTGCTTGCCATCATTTGGATTGCTTCCAACATATCCTTATCTACCTCTACCCCATGCTGGAGGTTCGTAGATGACTCCTGACTGAATCGAGGCCTCCTTCCATGTCTTCTGGGTGACCCAGAGTACCTTTGCTCCTCCCAGCTCCCCCTGCATTTCCATAGCTTTTATGTTTTACCTCACATAAAGACCCACTTCTCTCCTCTTTTTACCTACCCTGTCTCTTCTGAATAGAGCATAACCTGGTATGACTATATTGCAGTCCTGGTTTTCATTGCACCAGGACTCTGTATTTGTAACTATGTCCAGGTCCAGTACTGCCATGATGGCCTCTGAGACTATAATCTTATTGCCCAGATTTCAAGCATTTGTAGACAAGGATCTCCAGATTGTACTACCACCTCCCTTCATTTTACCATTTTGGCATCCCTTATTTCCTCCACTTTTTTCTTACTATCTCCCTTTCCTTTTGCCCCCCCCCTTGATTTTTACTTTAATTGGTTCCTTTTGGGATTTCTCTCACTCCAGATTTCCACTTCTGACCTTGTAAGCCTTTGGGGGGTGCAGTTTATGTCTCCCTGCCTCATTCCACCTCTCCCTTGACTAGTTTAAATGCTCACCAATGTAGCATTTAAACCATTCACTGAGGATCATGGTTCCCCTCCTGGATAGATTTAGGCCATTGCACAGGCCTTTATCCCTCCAGGTGGAGCCCCAGTCCCCAATGAATCTGAATCCCTCCTCTCTGCACCATTCCTTTAACCATGCATTGAAGTGCCTGGGGTAGAGAATCCTGTCCTCCCCTGTCATATATAGGTAGCGCCTCTAAGAAGGTCACAGATCATGCTAGTTGTCTAAGACCATTTCCCAAATCCCTGAACTCCTTCTGAACTTTTGCTGGCTCATCTCTAGCCAGGTCATTAGTCCCAGATGGACAATGATGTTCATGTCTGCCTCCATTCCTGGTGCTCCAGCAATCCCTTGGATCCTCTTTCCATCCCTTTGAGCCAAGGCACTGGGAAGGCACCTAACCTCACTCTCCTCATCCCTACTTGCCCCAATTGTATCCCCCTCACTATGGAGTACCCCACCAGGATTTGTGTCCTCCTCATCTGGGGTCCTTTGCCACCCTGTTTGGGGTCTCCACTATTGAGGACCACCACATGCTCCCTGGTCACTACTTCAGGTGCTTCTGTGGGACAGTCCTACCCGGCCAGTATGGTGTAGGAGTTTCATAGTGGTACCGGATGAGATATGTGCCTGTGCTTCACCACCCTTACCATCCCCAAGCTAATCATTATCCACCCACTCCTCCATCTTGGCATCCTTTGAGGTAGCAGAGGTAAACTAGGTGGTCCATGAGTGGGGAGTAGGTCCTCTGAACCCAAGCCAACTTGGCCTTGAGTCTGGCAATCTCTTCCCTCAGCCCAGACAGGTAAATACAGATGAGGCAGCAACTTAGCCTTCTGAAGGTCTCCCAGAAGGCTGCTGTCCCACTGCCACTGCACTGCAACACTCTCATCTTCTTTCTTTTCAATGCTGCCTGTTTTTATTTTTCCTTTTGAAACCTCTTTGTTCTTATGTATTCTATATAGGGTGTTTTATCTACTCCCAACTTTTTATATCTTTGTAAAACTTTTGTGCCCTTGTGTTCCCTTACCCTATATAAGGTGCTTCACTTATTCCCAATTTGTTTGTCGTTGTAACCCCTTGTGTTCCATTACCCTACATAAGGTGCTTCACTTACTCCCATTTTTTGTCTCTGTAAAACCCATGTGTGCCCTTTACCTTATTTAGGATATTTCACCTACACCCAACATTTTATGTATTTGTATAACCCTTTTGTTCTCTTACATTATTTAGGGTGTTTCACCTACCCCCAGCTTTTTATATCTTTGTAAAACCCTTGTGTTTCCTTACCCTATATAAGGTGATTCACCTACTCCATAATTCTTGTCTACCCTTCACTCTCCTCCCTCCCTTGCAGTGTGTGTGTGTGTGCACGTGCACACGTGTGTGTGTGTGTGTGTGTGTGTGCTAAAACAGGATTTCAAACCAGAATCTTAGCACAGTTGTTAGATTTACCCTCTTGGTCTTCTGCTTCCTCCTGTGGATATATGATTCTTCCAGACACCTATCTCCTCCTATTTTTATCCAATGCAGAATACACATAAGGAGCCAGAAGAACTGTGGGTCACCCTGGGAAATAGGAAATGGTACAGCCATATGGACTGGGGTTGTCACAAGCCTTGACACCAGGGAGAGGGCATAGACACATTACTGTTAGAAGATATACAAAACTTGACAGCTAAAGGGGAGGTTCTGATAATGGGAGACTTCAACATGTCAGATACAGATTGGTAAATACCAGCAGTAACTTCTTCCAGAACTAGACACATAGTGAATTCCCTGCAGGAAGAGGGCCTCAGCCAGTTGGTACAACAACACACAAGAGACATGGCTATCCTGGATCTAGTACTGACTAACAGGGAACAGATCACAGATCTCCAGGTAGAAGGTCACTTGGGGGCCAGTGACCATCACATGGTATGGTTCAATTTGGCCACTAGAACAAAATCATCCCATTCCAAAGCAAAAAACATGGGAGTTTAAGCTAACCCTGGCAAGGAGAAATACAGGTGAGGGGGTACAGGCAAAGTGGGCTAGCATTAAGGATGCAATACTTAAAGCAACATCGCATTGTGTTAGGGAGAAAAGCAAGAGCAAAAGAAGGAGGAAACCACTTTGGTTCTCAAAAACAGTAGCAGAAAAGATCAGAGCCAAAAGGTTGGCCTTCAGGAAATATAAGGGAACACAGTGGGACAAAGATAGGAAGGCATACCAAACTTCCCTAAGGGAAGCAGGGAAGGCAAAAAGGCAAGCAAAGGTCAGAACCAAGGAAACACTAGCACGGACAGTTAAAGAAGGGGACAAGACTTTCTATAGCTACATTAGTAATAGGAGAAAGTCCAGAGGGAGTATTATTAAGATCAAAGGGGATAAGGGTGTGTGTGTGTGTGGAGGAAGACAAAGGAAAAACATATATCCTAAATAGACACTTCTGCTCAGTATTTACTGAGGAGAAGGTAGGGCAATGCCCACAGTTCAGCATCATGGATACATGGGGGAGGAAGGTGTGCACAAGTCCCTTCAAAAGAGAAAGGGTCCTATGATAGCTCACTAAGCTCATGGTGGATAAGGCAATAGGACCTGATGGCATACATCCAAGGGTACAAAAGCAGCTAAGGGTGGAACTAGCAGAGCCATTAGCAGAACTGTTTAGAGAGTCTCTGAGCACAGGAGAAGTTCCAGAAGACTGTAAAAGGGCTTATGTGATTCCTCTCAACAAGAGTGGCACCAGGGAAGAGACAGGGAACTACAGACCAGTCAGACTTACCTCAGTTATCAGCAAGATTATGGAGGCACTCCTTAAGGAAAGGACAGTGCAACACCTATAATACATAGGAGCACAGGATCCAAGACAACATGGGCTTACAACAGGAAAGTCCTGTCAAACTAATCTCATAGATTTTATTGACTGGGTAACCAGAGTAGAGGACCAAAGGGGTGCAGTTGGTGTCACCTACCTTGACTTCAGCAAAGCTTTCAATACTGTTCCACATAGAAGATTGATTAATAAGCTGGGTAGGTTCGGGTGGAGCAGAAGTTGGTCAACTGGGTGGCAAACTAGATGGCTGGAAGAAAAGAAAGTGGTGGTATATGGTATAGTCAGAAGAGATGCAAGTCATGAGTGGGGTACCTCAGGGATAGATCCTGGGGCCAGTCCTCTTCAATATCTTCATCAATGACATTGCAGATGGACTGGAGGGTAAGAGTAGCCTGTTTGCAGATGAAATCAAGATCTGCAACAGAGTATATGATCTAGATGGGGTGGGCAGAATGAGAAGAGATTTAGAAAAATTGGCAAAATGGTCAGAAGAGTGGCAACTGGGGTTTAATACAAAGAAGTTGCAGTGCCAGTGGCTCAGTAGGTAGCACACTCACCTCTGAGGCAGGGAGATCAGAGGGCTGTGGGTTCAGTTCCCACATCTGGCACTTGGGTTAATATCCTACTACTGACACTGTAGTGCAGCATAAGAGGGGTGCTGCACTTCTGAGGTGCCGTCTTTCAGATGAGAAGCTAAACAGAGGTCCCATCTGCCTGCATTGGTGGTAGTTCAGGTGGATGTTAAAGATCCCGTGGCACTTATCGAAAAGAGTAGGGGAATTTCTCCGGTGTCCTTGCCAAATTTACGTCATTCACTAAAAAAAAAATACCACCGATAGCTTAATCTGATTCAAGGTCAGTTGGCATTTATCTGTATCCCCCCCCCGGGTAGTGCCTGAAAATAAGCAGGATTTGTCCAGTGCACTTACCCGGAAAACAAAAACTAATAAATAAATAATAATAATAAAGTGTAAAATCATGCACATAGGGAAGAGAAACCCTGAAACTACGCATAGGTTGGGAGGGGAGATGCTGGCAATCACAAAGGAAGAAAGAGACTTGGGCATCATCACCACAGATGACCTGAAATCATCCAAGCAGACCACTAAACAAGTAGGTAAGGCTAGAGGGAAGTTCGGGTGTATTAGTAGGGGAATCTCAAGTTGTAAGAAGGAGGTAATAATCCCTCTTTACAAGACACTGGTTAGGCCCAATCTGGAGCACTGCGTGCAGTACTGGAGGCCACACCTACACAAGGACATTAACCAGACTGAGGCAGTCCAGAGAAAGGCAACCAAAATGGTGCAGGGACTGCATCAGAAAACATATGAGGAGAGATTAACAGAGCTCAATGTGTATACCATAGAGCAAAGGAGGGAGAGAGGTGATATGATCTTAACATAATGACTAAACTCCACCTCCAGTTATCACATAGCTGAGGTCAGTGGCCAGACAATTAGTACCCATCACCCAAACTACAGGGCAAGACAGACAAGCCAAGATTAAATCTGCAGCAATTAAAGACAGGAAAGAGGTACACCACCACTATGTTTTAAATTTTCAACAGCCCAAAAACAATTCAAAGTAAAGACAGCAAAGAAATTACAGTGTCACTAAAAGCCCACAATCTCAGTTTAAAAGAAAAATAGCAATTAACAGGTTAGAGTAAAGCACTGAAATGAATATGTTTTCTTCTCCTTCTGGCTGCTTCTGAGAAAACCAAAATCACTTGATACCTCAACACTGACTAAGCCCCACCTCCAGTTATCACGTAGCTGAGGTCAGAGGCCAGACAATTAGCACCCCTCACCAAAACTACAGGGCAAGTCAGACAAGCCAAGACTAAATTTTCAGCAATTAAAGACAGCAAAGATATACACCACCACTATGTTTTAAATTTAACAGCCCAAAAACAATTTTAAGTAAAGACAGAAAAGAAATTAGTGACCCTAAAAGCCCACAATTGAAGTTTAAAAGAAAATTAGCATGTAATAGTTACCCTAAAGCACTGAAAGAATATGTTTCCTTCTCCTTCTGGCTTCTTCTGAGAAAACAAAAATAACTGGCTACCTCAACTCCGATTGAGCCCCACCTCCAGTTATCACGTAGCCGAGGTCAGAGGCCTGAAAATTAGTACCCCTCACCCAAGCTACAGGGCAAGTCAGACAAGCCAAGAATCAATTTGTAGCAATTAAGGACAGCAAAGAAATACACCACCACTATGTTCTAAATTTTCAAATGCCCCAAAATAATTGTAAGTAAAGACAGCAGTTGCTGCTTCAGCATCTTAGGAGAAATTATAATTTCGTTAATGTAAATCCCAAAAGCTGTTACTAAAAATTAAACAACCTCTTGCTACATTAGACTTTCCCTTCAGCTCAGGAAACCTTCTGGCAAGACAGCTTTCAAAACTGTCATGTTCGACTAGAAATATGCCGAAACACCTCGGCTTCTATCGTTCCTGGGTAATTCTCCTGCATTCTGCTAGTTTGACCCCCCCTCCTCCTTTTTCTGTTGATAGTACAATGATATGTAAATGACAGCCAGAAAGGGAAATAAAAAAACTAAGTACAGGAACAAAATACAATATTATACCATCTACCATTGTTTGCTTGGATCCAGCTTTTTATGTTGGTATCTTCTCCCCTGCTAGTCCTCTCTAAGAGCCGGCTGGCCATTTTTCCAAATTTTTTATAGACTGGACTGCAAGGGGAAGAGTTTACTCGAGGGAATGTTTGTCTTTATTTTGCCATTTAAAGGAGAAAATCAAAAAAAACTGTTGTTTCTGTAATAAGTCATTCAGATAATGCAAAGGATTTACATTACTGACTCTTTTAAAGTAAGTTAAATAAAAATGTTACCATTTCTTTGATGGACAGGAAATCTGACCTATCGGAAGGTATCTTTTCCTATATATTCAGCCTTGGTAAAGATATAAGATCAGATGAGGTTTAGGGTGTTGTAGTAGAAACACCTATCCAGACTAGATGTTACGAGATCTGCTGAAGTAACTTGTTGAATTCTTTGTTTTTGAAGTTAACGTTGACTTTAAGCTGCTTTATTTTGTTTCTTTTAATTTTTTTTGTTAATGAATCAGTCCGCCAGTATTTTGTTTGTTTATTTCGCATTGGTCTTATCAATAAACAACACTGGGATCTACAACTAAGAAGCCGGTGTTTGTGTCCATCTGTGTCCCACAGCCTCTTACACTGGTGTGAGAAGTGGGGTAAAGTTGGCATCATATTCCAGCTGGAGAGTCTGAGACAAGGCTCTGGTGGACAACCAATGCAAGAAGATAAGGTGGACTCTATTCCTTTACCCGGAGTGGTTACATGTTCAGTTGCAGCTTTTTATCAGCTACCTCTCCTACCAGGTCTGGATCCAGTGTTGAGAAGAAAAGAGATAAAATCCACCAGGAAGATGGAGGAAGAGCTGAAGGCACAGGCAAGTGGAGGGAAAACTGGGGAAGAAATTCCTCCAGTAGAGACACATGAATTATTGAGAATGCTGTGTATACACCAAGTTGAAATGGAGAAACAGAGAGAGAAAGATAAAAGAGAGAATAAGGCTAGGTGGACTGATACATTACATGCCATTTAAGCATTGGGCACCAATCGTCCTCCTGAGCAGCCCCCTGTAGGTGGTCATAAAGACATTAAATTAGTTAAATTGTCCAAATCCAATGACATAGAAGCCTACATAATGACATTTGAAAGCGTGGCCGTTGCATGTGCATGCCCAGGGAACAGTGGGTTATTCGATTGGTGCCATATTTAACTGGAAAAGCGCAACTAGCCTACAGCCACATTGAGCTAGCCCAAGCTAGTAATTATGACCAAGTCAAGGCTGCCATTTTAAAATGTTATGACATTAATACCGAGACTTACCACCAATGCTTCAGATCATATCATTATCAGACTGCTGACAATCCACAGGATGCATTTATTCACTTGAAGGATCTGTGTTTAAGATGGTTACAGCCTACTACAAGAACTTTGGACCAAGTGCTAGAAAGTATCATCTTGGAGCAGTTTATCTGAATATTGCCACAAGATGTACAACTCTGGGTGAAGGAGCACCACCCAGAGACTTCAGAGGTGGCAATTAGACTGACAGAGGACTATATAGCTGCTTGAACTACCCGTCAAAAAGGAACTACACCCCACGGACATCAATACCCAATACTAAGACAACCCATTACTTCCTCTTCTGTCACTCCTGCCCCTTCTCCAGTAGGAATAAAAACTTATTCTAAGCCTTTAAGAGGGTACAACCTTGACATCATATGCCAAGAATGAGGAGGGAAGGGACATATAGCATGTTTCTGTCCAAAGAAAAGGAATGAACCTACTCAACTGGCCCTGGCCAATTGGGGCCAGTATATGATCCCAGTGCAAGTAGGAAATAAGACAGTATAGGGGCTTCTTGATTCTGGGAGTAAACAGACACTGGTTCAGGCATCTGTTTTGGAACAAACACCTATAATTAACAAACATACTACTGGAGTCACATGTATTCATGGGGGTGCACATCATTACCCCCTTTAGAATACTGTTTTGACTGTAAAGGGACAAGCCCAGTCTATGAGGGTAGGCATTGTCCCAAATCTTCCAGCCTAGTACTTATCGGTCATGACCACCCACAATTCCAGTCCATGTTAACTTCTAATTTCTCTGCGATGGTCACTAGATCCCAAGCTAAAGATACACCAGAACAAGTATTTTCCTTTTCTGAGGATGTATACGGAGAACCCGGTAAAGAGAAGAAATCAAGACATCAGAAAAGAAAAGACAAAACATTATGGACTCAAACAAAGGAAATAACATTGTATGTGATGATGTTATAGACAATGTTATAGAAAGAAATTAATTTAAAGATGCACAACAACAAGATGTTAGCTTGCAGGATTGTTTTTCCCAGGTATTAAATGCTAAGGTTGTATCAGACAAATATCAGATAACCAATGGGTTGTTATATAGAAAATGCACCAATCCTAAAAGTGGGGAAGAAGTCCAGCAGCTCATGGTTCCTCAGCCCTATAGACAACAATTGTTAGAGATTGCTCACAATGTACCCCTAGCAGGACATTTGGGTAGAGACCGTACCTTAAGTCATCTGTTGTACCATTTTGTTTGGCCCGGCATTCAAGAACAGTTTGCAGAGCTTTGTGGAAGTTGTGCAGAATGCCAAAAAGTTGCCAGAATAGGTAAGAAAGACAAGGTACCCTTACTTCCCATCCCCTTGATTATAACCCCTTTTAAACGCATAGCTATGGATGTGGTGGGTCCCCTTCTTAAAAGTACAAAAGGAAACCAGTACTTCTTGGTGGTTTGTGACTACGCCACTAAGTACCCAGAGGCCATACCTATGCGAAATGTCACAGCATCTAAGATAGCAGAAGAATTAGGCAAGATTTTTAGCAGGGTAGGTATTCCCAAAGAGATTCTAACTGATAGGGGTAGCAATTTTTGTTCAGCCTTATTAAAGCGACTCTATAAAATCCTGGGTATCACTGCTATACATACCACCCCCAAATGGACGGTTTGGTAGAATGATTCAATCAAACCCTTAAAAAAAGTTTGCAAAAATATAGTCAGGAGGAAGGTAGTAAATGGGATATACTATTACCATACCTGATGTTTGCATTCAGAGAGGTTTCCCAGGCCTCTACGGGATTTCCGCCATTTGAGTTGTTATATGGGTAGAATCCCTGAGGCCCTTTGGATCTTATAAAAGAGGAGTGGGGAAAAAGGGCAAGCACCATTAGGTCTGAAACCAAATGACTACATGTATCACCTTAGACAAAGGGTAACAAAATACATGCAAAAGGCACATTATATAAATACAAAACACCAGGACATACAGAAGTTTCATTATGATAAAGGAATGGGGAATAAAGAATTTGAAGAGGGGGATAAAGTTTTACTGCTACTGCCTTCCTCAGAGAATAAACTTTACATGAAATGGCAGGGTCCATATACAATACTGAAATGAATGGGGCCTGTAACATATCAAATAGAATTACCAGACAAGAGAAAGACACAAAATGTATATCATGTCAATTTGCTAAAATGTTGGGTGGAAAGAGAAACCCATTTCTGTGGTTATATACACCCAGAATCCTCTGTTAGTGAACTAGACACAGTATATCAATGGTTAGAGGTACAAGGGGGCATCAATGATGTAACTATAAATCCTAGTTTAAACCCACAAGTAGCAGAATTACAAACTGTACTACAGCAGTATGTTAATTCTTTTACTGGAACACCTGGAAAAGTGAAACATGTGGCTCACCGAATAACCCTGACCCAAAATAAACCCCTAAGACAAAGACCCTACAGATTACCAGAAAGGCTTAGGGAAGAGGTAGTGAAAGAGCTTCACAAGATGCAACAGTTAGGTATCATAGAATCATCTCATAGTGAATGGAGCTTTCCCATTGTAGTAGTAGGGAAAAAGGAAGGTGGAGTACGAATATGTCTAGCTTTCAGATGACTAAACAACATTTCCAAATTTGACAGCTATCCAATGCCACGCATAGATGACATTCTGGCTCACATAGGGAATGCCCAGTATCTCACTACCCTGGATTTGACAAAAGGGTACTGGCAGGTCCAATTTGTTGCCTCGGATAAGGAAAAGACAGCATTTAGTACCCCATTGGCCTATTTCAATTCACTGCAATGTCCTTTGGGCTACATGGTCCACATACCACCTTCCAAAGACTTATGGATAAACTTTTGTCACCTCATGCAGCTTATAGTGCTGCTTACATGGATGACATAGTAATTTTTAGTAAAACCTGGTCTGACCATTTACGTCATCTGTCATTAGTATTAGATGTAATATCTACAGCTGGCATGACTATAAATCCATCAAAATGTTACCTGGCCATGCAAGAAACTGAATATCTGGGATTTCAGATATGTGGAGGTATGATAAAACCTATGAAATCATAAATTGAGGCAGCTGCCAATAGTCCTCAACCCACATCTAAAAAGGATGTCAGATCCTTTCTAGGACTAGCAAGTTACTATCGACACTTCATACCTGATTTTTCAACACTGGCTAGTGCCCTTACTGACCTGACAAAAAAACACAACCCCGACAAAGTAGTATGGACTCCTGCCTGTGAGGAAACATTTTCTGCTATCAAGGCAATATTATGTTCCTCACCTATACTACATACACCAGATTTCACGTTACCATTCATACTACAAACATATGCTTCAAACTATGGTATTGGAACAGTGCTAACACAAATTATTGATGGAAATGAGCATCCTGTTATATACATTAGTAGAAAATTACATGAGAGGGAGACACGTTACTCCACGATAGAAAAAGAATGCTTAGCTGTCCCTAGGCAGACTATATAGGAAAAGATACCTTCCGACAGGTCAGAGTTCCTGTCCATCAAAGAACTGGTAACATTTTTATTTAACTTACTTTAAAAGAGTCAGTAACATACATCCTTTGCATTGTCTGAATGACTTATTACAGAAATAACAGTTTTTTTTGGATTTTCTCCTTCAAATGGCAAAATAAAGACAAACATTCCCTCGAGTAAATTCCTCCCCCTTGCAATCCAGTCTATAAAAAAAATAGGAAAAATGGCCAGCCAGCTCTTAGAGAGGACTAGCAGGGAAGAAGTTACCAACACAACAATCTGGATCCAAGCAAACAATGGTAGATGGTATAATATTGTATTTTATTCCTATACCTAGTCTTTTTGTTTCCCTTTCTGGCTTTCTTTTACATATTGTTGTACTGCCAACAGAAAAAGTTTGAGGTGAGTCAAACTAGCAGAATGCAGGAGAATTACCCACGAAATGATAGAAGCTGAGTTTTTTGGCATATTTCTAGCCGAACTCCACAGTTTTGAAAGCTGTCTTGCTGGAAGGTTTCAGGAGCTGAAGGGAAAATCTAATGTAGCAAGAGGTTGTTTTATTTTTGGCAACAGCTTTTTGGATTTACATTAATGAAATTATAATCCAGCAGTTGGGATTAGTGCAAGCCGTAGCAACAGCACTAACGTTCGAACAGTCACACAGCAAGCTCTAAATTCAGTCGGGTTTAGTGCAAGCTGTAGCAACAGCACCAACATGCTGTAACAAGCAGCTTTTTACCACCAGCGAATTTTAGGAGTTGAGGGGGTGTGTTTATTAATCTGAAGACCTCTGCCTTAACTTTGGGTGTTATGCTTAAGAGAGATTGACCGCATATCTAACGGCTTCATTACTTTAAACATTTAGTAGAACAAATGACTGAATACATAACTCATATCAGGATCACCTCGTCTATTTATCAGCACAGAGCAAATTTAATGGGAATTTTGAACCTATGAAAGTTCATTCTTATCAGAAGACCAGTCTGAAGATATGACTATAGAAAAGGGGGAATGAAACTTCTGTATGTCCTGGTGTTTTGTATTTATATAATGTGCTTTTTGCATGTATTTTGTTATCCTTTGTCTAAGGTGATACATGTAGTCATTTGGTTTCCAACCTAATGGTGCTTGCCCTTTTTCCCACTCCTCTTTTATACAATAGTAGAAAATTACATGAGAGGGAGACACGTTACTCCACAATAGAAAAAGAATGCTTAGCAGTACGCTGGGCGATAGAGGTATTACGTTTTTATTTATGGGGGTTGAGTTTGAACTTTGGACAGACCATAACCCTTTGTGCTGGCTGAATGTAATGAAAGACTGAAATCCTTGCATTATGCGATGGTATCTAGCATTACAGCCATACCATTTTAAAATCAAACATCGAAAAGGTACTGAACATAAGAATGCTGACTTCCTATCTAGATATGGATATGGATATGAGTTCAGTCAGGGTAAACCTAAATCTCAGACCTCGGGGTAAGACAGTCAATAATCGTGAAATTTTTATTATTTCACAATATAAGATAATTTAAAAGGAGACCCTGAGGTGGAGCCTGAGGAGTTGGGTGGGCTTTGGCTCTATCTCTTCCACAAGGAGAGATCTGAAATTGATTTAGGTACTTTTAGAAAAAAAAACAAAGAAAAACCTCAAGTATGGGTTTTTAGTTTAAGTGGGGAGGAGAATGTAAAAGGGTATACAATAAAGTATACCCCTAGGATGAAGTTTGACATAGAAATAACCCCTTCATTTCATCTTGTTGTTCTTGTGTCTGTGTACATAGGCTGGCCACCTATGTTTATTATTTTCTTTCATGTTGTCTGTTGTCAGACCCCCCCTTTCTATAGTCATATCTTCAGACTGGTCTTCTGATAAGAACGAACTTTCATAGGTTCAAAATTCCCATTAAATTTACTCTGTGCTGATAAACAGATGAGGTGATCCCGATATGAGTTATGTATTCGGTCGTTTGTGCTACTAAATGTTTAAAGTAATGAAGCCATTAGATATGCGGTCAATCTCTCTTAAGCATAACACCCAAAGTTAAGGCTGAGGTCTTCAGATTAATAAACACGCACTCTCAACTCCTAAAATTCGCTGGTGGTAAAAAGCTGCTTGTTGCAGCACGTTCGTGCTGTTGCTACAGCTTGCACTAAACCCGACTGAATTTAGAACTTGCTGTGTGACTGTTTGAACGTTCATGCTGTTACTACGGATTGCACTATCCCAACTGAATTTAAGCTATCTGTGAGTCCATTCACACATTCGCAGAGTTGCTGCTTCAGCGTCTTAGGAGAAATGATAATTTTGTTAATGTAAATCCCAAAAGCTGTTGCCAAAAATAAAACAACCTCTTGCTACATTAGACTTTCCCTTCAGCTCAGGAAACCTTCCGGCAAGACAGCTTTCAAAACGGTGGTGTTCGGCCAGAAATATGCTGAAAAACTTGGCTTCTGTCATTTCTTGGATAATTCTCTGCATTCTGCTAGTTTGACCCCCCTCCTCCTTTTTCTGTTGGTAGTACAACGATATGTAAAAGAAAGCCAGAAAGGGAAATAAAAAGACAGAGGTACAGGAACAAAGTACAATATTATACCATCTACCATTGTTTGCTTGGATCCAGCTTTTTGTGTTGGTAACATCTCCCCTGCTAGTCTTCTGTAAGAGCCAGCTGGCCATTTTTCCTATTTTTTTATAGATTGGACTGCAAGGGGAGGAGTTTACTCGAGGGAATGTTTGTCTTTATTTTGCCATTTAAAGGAGAAAATCAAAAAAAACCCTGTTATTTCTGTAATAAGTCATTCAGATAATGCAAAGGATGTATGTTACTGGCTCTTTTAAAGTAAGTTAAATAAATATGTTACCATTTCTTTGATGGACAGGAAATCTGACCTATTAGGAATATATATTTTTCTATATATTCAGCCTAGGTAAAGATATAAGATCAGATGAGGTTTAGGGTGTTGTAGTGGAAACACCTATCCAGACTAGATGTTACTAGATCTGCTGAAGTAACTTGTTGAATTCTTTGTTTTTGAAGTTAACTCTGACTTTAAGCTGCTTTATTTTGTTTCTTTTAATTTTTTTTGTTGACAAATCAGTCCACCAGTATTTTGTTTGTTTATTTCGCATTGGACTTCTCAATAAACAACATTGGGATCCACAACTAAGAAGCCTGTGTTTGTGTCCATCTGTGTCCCACAGCCTCTTTCACACTGAAATGAATATGATTCCTTCCCCTTCTGGCTTTTTCTGAGAAAACAAAAATCACTTGCTACCTCAACACTGACTAAGCCCCACCTCCAGTTATTATGTAGCACCAGTCAGAGGCCAGACATTAAGTGCCACTCACCAAAACTACAAGGCAAATCAGACAAGCCAAGACTAAATTTGCAGCAATTAAAGACAGCAAAGAAATACACCACCACTACATTTTAGATTTTCAGTAGCCCAGAAATAATTTTAAGTAAAGACAGCAAAGAATTTACAGTGTAACTAAAAGCCCACAATCTAAATTTAAAAGAAAAATAGCAATTATCAGTTACTGTAAAGTGATGAAATGAATATGTTTCCGTCCCCTTTTGACTTCTTCTGAGAAAACAAATATCCCCTGCTACCTCAAAAGTGACTAAGCCCCACCTCCAGTTATCATGTAGCTGAGGTCAGAGGCCAGACATTTAGAACCACTCACTAAAACTACAAGGCAAGTCAGACATTCCAAGACTAAATTTGCAGCAATTAAAGACAGAAAAGACATACACCACCACCACGTTTTAGATTTTTAACTGCCCAGAATTAATGCTAAGAAAAGACAGAAAAGAATTTACAGTGTCACTAAAAGCACACAATCTAAGTTTAAAAGAAAATTAGCAATTAATAGTTACTCTAAAGAACTGAAAGAATATATTTCCTTCTTCTTCTGGCTTCTTCTGAGAAAACAAAAATCACTGGCTACCTCAACTCTGATTGAGCACCAGCTCCAGTTATCACATAGCTGAGGTCAGAGGCCAGACAATTAGCACCCCCTCACCCAAACTACAGGGCAAGTCAGACAAGCCTAGACTAAATTTGAAGCAATTAAAGACAGCAAAGAAATACACCACCACTATGTTTTAAATTTTCAAAAGCCCCAAAAAATTCTAATTAAAGACAGCAAAGAACTTACAGTGTCACTAAAAGTCCAAAATCTAAGTTTAAAAGAAAAATAGCAATTACCAGTTACTGTAAAATACTGAAATTAATATGTTTCCTTCCCCTTCTGGCTTCTTCTGAAAAAACCAAAATCACTTGCTACTTCAAGACTGACTGAGCCCCACCTCCAGTTATCACATAGCTGAGGTAAGAGGCCAGACAATTAACACCCCTCACCCAAACTACATGGCAAGTCAGACCAGCAAGACTAAAATTACAGCAATTAAAGACAGCAAGGAAATACACCACCGGTATGTATTAAACTTTCAACAGCCCAAAAACAATTCTAAGTAAAATCAGCAAAGAAATTAATGTCACTAAAAGTCCATAATCTTATTTTAAAAGACAAATTGAAATTATTGGTTACTGTAAAGCATGGAAACTAATATGTTTCCTTCCTCTTCTGGCTTTTTCTGAGAAAACAAAAATAACTTACTACCTTAACACTGACTAAGCCCCATCTCCAGTCCAGTTATCATGTAGCTGAGGTCAGAGTCCAGACAATTATCACACCTCACCTAAACTACAGGGCAAGTCAGACAAGCCAAGACTAAATTTGCAGCAATTAAAGGCAGCAAAGAAATACACCACCACTTTGTTTTAAACGTTCACAGAACAAAAACTATTCTTGGTAAAGACAGCAAAGAATATAGAGCGTAACTAAAAGTCCACAATCTAAAATTAAAAGAAAAACAGCATTTAGTTGTTACTGTAAAGCACTGAGAGAATAAGTTTCCTTATCCTTCTGGCTTCTTCGGAGAAAACAAAAATCACTGGCTACCTCAACTCTGATTGAGCCCCACCTCCAGTTATTACATAGCTGAGGTCAGAGACCAGACAATTAGCACCCCTCGCCCAAACTACAGGGCAAGTCAGACAAGCAAAGACTAAATTTTCAGCAATTAAAGACAGCAAAGAAATACACCACCACTATGTTTTAAATTTTCAAAAGCCCAAAAATAATTCTAAGTAAAGACAGCAAAGAAATTGCAGTGTCACTTAGAGTCCGCAATCTAAGTTTAAAAGAAAATTAGCAATTAGAAGTTACTGTAAAGCACTGTGAGAATATGTTTCCTTCCCCTTCTGGCTTCTTCTGAGAAAACAAAAATCACTGGCAACCTCAACTCTGATTGAGCCCCTCCTCCTGTTATCATGTTGCTGAGGTCAGAGGCCAGAAAATTAGCACCCCTCACCCAAACTACATGGCAAGTCAGACAAGCCAAGACAAAATTTACAGCAATTAAAGACAGCAAAGACATACACCACCACTATGTTTGAAATTTTCAAAAGCACAAAACAATTCTAAGTAAAGACAGCAAAGAAATTACAGTGTCACTAAAAGTCCACAATCTAAGCTTAAAAGAAAAATAGCAATTACCAGTTACTGTAAAGCACTGAAATGAATATATTTCCTTCCTCTTCTGGCTTTTTCTGAGAATACAAAAATAACTTACTACCTTAATACTGACTAAGCTGCCTCAACACTGACTGAGCTAGTTATAACGTAGCTGAGGTAAGAGGCAAGACAATTAGCACCCTCACCCAAACTACAGGGCAAGTCAGACAAGTCAAGACTAAATCTGCAGCAATTAAAGACAGCAAAGAAATACACTACCACTACATTTTAAATTTTATAGTGTAACTTAAAACCCGCAATCTAAATTTAAAAGAAAAATAGCAATTACCAGTTACTGTAAAGCATTGAAATGAATATATTTCCTTCCACTTCTTGCTTCTTCTGAGAAAACAAAAATCACTAGCTACCTCAACACTGACTAACAACCACCCCCAGGTATCACATAGCTGATGTCAGAGGCAAGACAAATAGCACCCCTCACCCAAACTAAATGGCAAGTCAGACAAGAATAGACTAAATTTGCAGCAATTAAAGATGGCAAAGAAATACAGCACCCCTACATTTTTAATTTTCACCAGCACTAAAACAATTCTAAGAAAAGACAGCAAAGAAATTACAGTGTCACTAAAAGCTCCCAATATAAGTTTAAAAGAAAAATAGCAATTACCAGTTACTGTAAATCACAGAATTTAGTACGTTTCCTTCCCTTTCTGGTGTCATCTGAGAAAACAAAAATCACTTGCTACCTCAATATTGACTAAGACCCACCTCCAGTTGTCACGTAGCTGAGGTCAGAGGCCAGACATATAGCGCCCCTCACCCAACTACAGGGCAAGTCAGACAAGCCAAGACTAAATTTGCAGCAATTAAAGACAGCAAAGAAATACACCACCGCTATGTTTTAAATTTGCAAAAGCCCAAAAATAGTTCTAAGTAAATACAGCAAAGAACTTACATTGTCACTAAAAGATCACAGTCTGAGTTTAAAAGAAAAATATAAAGTACCAGTTACTGTAAAGCATGGAAATTAATGTTTCCTTCCCCTTCTGGCTTCTTCTGAGAAAAAAAAAAGCACTTGCTACCTCGACACTGACTGAGCCCCACCTCCAGTTACCACATAGCTGAGGTAAGAGACCAGACAATTAGCACCCCTCACCCAAATTACATAGAAAGTCAGATCAGCAAGACTAAATTTACAGCAATTAAAGACAGCAAAGAAATACACCACCAGTATGTATTAAATTTTCAACAGCCCAAAAACAATTCTAAGTAAAATCAGCATAGAAATTAGTGTCATTAAAACCCCATAATCTTAGATTAAAAGAAAAAAATGCAATTATCAGTTAACGTAAAGCATGGAAATGAATATGTTTCCTTCCTCTTCTGGCTTTTTCTGAGAATACAAAAGTAACTTATTACCTTAACACTGACTAAGCCCCATCTCCAGTCCAGTTATCACATAGCTGAGGTCAGAGGCCAGAAAATTATCAACCCTCACCTAAACTACAGGGCAAGACAGACAAGCCAAGACTAAATTTGCAGCAATTAAAGGCAGCAAAGAAATACACCACCACTTTGTTTTAAATTTTCACAGCCTAAAAACTATTCTTGGTAAAGACAGCAAAGAATATACAGTGTAAGTGAAAGCAAACAATCTAAAATTAAAAGAAAAACAGCAATTAGTTCTTACTGTAAAGCACTGAGAGAATACGTTTCCTTATCCTTCTGGCTTCTTCGGAGAAAACAAAAATCACTGGCTACCTCAACTCTGATTGAGCCCCACCTCCAGTAATCACATAGCTGAGGTCAGAGGCCAGGTAATTAGCACCCCTCACCCAAACTACAGGGCAAGTCAGACAAGCAAAGACTAAATTTTCAGCAATTAAAGACAGCAAAGAAATACACCACCACTATGTTTTAAATATTCAAAAGCCCAAAAATAATTCTAAGTAAAGACAGCAAAGAAATTACAGAGCCACTAAAAGCCCACAATCTAAGTTTAAAAGAAAAATAGCAATTACCAGTTACTGTAAATCACAGAATTTAGTGTTTCCTTCCCTTTCTGGTGTCATCTGAGAAAACAAAAATCACTTGCTACCTCAATATTGACTAAGACCCACCTCCAGTTGTCACGTAGCTGAGGTCAGTGACCAGACATATAGCGCCCCTCACCCAACTACAGGGCAAGTCAGACAAGCCAAGACTAAATTTGCAGCAATTAAAGACAGCAAAGAAATACACCACCGCTATGTTTTAAATTTGCAAAGCCCAAAATAGTTCTAAGTAAATACAGCAAAGAACTTACATTGTCACTAAAAGATCACAGTCTGAGTTTAAAAGAAAAATATAAAGTACCAGTTACTGTAAAGCATGGAAATTAATGTTTCCTTCCCCCTTCTGGCTTCTTCTGAGATAAAAAAAGCATTTGCTACCTTGACACTGACTGAGCCCCACCTCCAGTTACCACATAGCTGAGGTAAGAGACCAGACAATTAGCACCCCTCACCCAAATTACATGGCAAGTCAGATCAGCAAGACTAAATTTACAGCAATTAAAGCCAGCAAAGAAATACACCACCAGTATGTATTAAATTTTCAACAGCCCAAAAAACAATTCTAAGTAAAATCAGCATAGAAATTAGTGTCATTAAAACCCCATAATTTTAGTTTAAAAGAAAAAATGCAATTATCAGTTAATGTAAAGCATGGAAATGAATATGTTTCCTTCCTCTTTTGGCTTTTTCTGAGAATACAAAAATAACTTACTACCTTAACACTGACTAAGCCCCATCTCCAGTCCAGTTATCACATAGCTGAGGTCAGAGGCCAGACAATTATCAACCCTCACCTAAACTACAGGGCAAGTCAGACAAGCCAAGACTAAATTTGCAGCAATTAAAGGCAGCAAAGAAATACACCACCACTTTGTTTTAAATTTTCACAGCCTAAAAACTATTCTTGGTAAAGACAGCAAAGAATATACAGTGTAAGTGAAAGCAAACAATCTAAAATTAAAAGAAAAACAGCAATTAGTTCTTACTGTAAAGCACTGAGAGAATAAGTTTCCTTATCCTTCTGGCTTCTTCGGAGAAAACAAAAATCACTGGCTACCTCAACTCTGATTGAACCTCACCTCCAGCAATCACATAGCTGAGGTCAGAGGCCAGGCAATTAGCACCCCTCACCCAAACTACAGGGCAAGTCAGACAAGCAAAGACTAAATTTTCAGCAATTAAAGACAGCAAAGAAATACACCACCACTATGTTTTAAATATTCAAAAGCCCAAAAATAATTCTAAGTAAAGACAGCAAAGAAATTACAGTGCCACTAAAAGCCCACAATCTAAGTTTAAAAGAAAAAATAGAAATTACCAGTTACTGTAAATCATTGAATGAATATGTTTCTTTCCATTTCTGGCTTCTTTTGAGAAAACAAAAATCACTTGCTACATCAAAACTGACTAAGACCCACCTCCAGTTATCATGTAGCTGAGGTCGGAGGCCAGACATATATATATATATATATATATGTTGCTTCCCTGGCTACAGTTTTAGTTTTAATTTTAATTACTAATTCTGCAATTTGTTCTCATATACTCGCTGATAATCTTAGGATGCATAAACTAGGAGGCTAGTTAATAGTTCCCTACAGCTGTTCCTTTTGCCCTATCTGTCACCCCCCAGTCCCTGCTATTAGCCTTATAAACATGCTTATTTCTAAATCTTACAGAACAGTCTGGGTACCTCAAATTGCAGCCTCTCTTATCCTATCTCTAGTCCTACTAAGTATCCCTAATGTGCCCAACCACAAGAATCACGTCCATAACAGAGATATGAATCTTAACAATTTCACATACTCTAACAAGCTAATACTAACCGAATGTGGCATTGACATGACCCCTGCCCTCCTCCCTAAACTACTCTTGTACCTTGCTACTGCTTTCACCACAAAATGGTGGTGTACCTACTGTTGTAGTCCCAAATTTGTCAGGTATAAGCTAAAGTATTTCATATTGCTGGCTCTTATGCTGTCCGTGGATATTGAGCTGAAACCTGGTCCTGCTCCAGGTACATCACCCTTAAACTGCTCTGGATATGATACGAAAGGACTTCACATAGTCCATCTAAATGCCAGAAGTCTTCTCCAAAATTATGCAGACCTGGAAGCTTGGGTGGTTAACCACTGCCCTGATGTGCTATGTCTATCTGAGACATGGCTAAAACCCTCTATCCCAGACACATTTTGCCTGCTCCCAAACTACAACCTTCTCAGGTGTGACAGACCACCTCCTAAGCGTGCTGGGTGTGTGGCAATCTATTACAAAAACAATCTAAATATGAGCGTATTAACTGACAAGAATCACTTCTTGTGTGAATACATCCATGCCATACTCAGGCTGAGAGACAAAAAATCTCCATATTGTATGTGCCTACAGTCTACCAAATAGTGGAATAAAAGGCCTAGTGGATTTGCTGGATCATACAGCTGCACATGCAGGGAAGAATGAACTCATCATTCTTGGAGACATTAATTAAAACTGGCTAGGAAAATCTCAAGATACCCTTCTATCCCTGATTCAGAGTTACAACCTGCACCAAATTATCACTGATTATACAAGACTGTCTGTCAGTACTGACACCAGCACCCCTTACTGATTGGGTCTTAACAAATTGCGTGGACAGAATTACTAAAACAGGTATGCTACCAGATAATATCAGTGATCACTCCCCCATTTTTTGCATTTGGATCACATCCATAACGTCCACATCCCCCCAAAACTATATATGCTTCATAAACTATGCAAACTTAAATCAGGCTCATTTCCTATATGATGCGTCTCACACTGACTGGCCCCCTGTCTTCCAATCCACAAGTACTGATGCTGCCCTGCATGCCTTCTTGAGCAGGTTTTTACTCCTGCAAGATAAACACACCCCAGTGGTCACTCGGCGCGTTCGTGCTAGACAAACCAGATGGCTGCATAAAGACCTCCTCACAGCCCTCAAAAGTAGAGACAAATGCTGGGTAAAGTTTAAAAAATCTGGTCTCCCTACGGGATTTTATTAACTATAAAGAACAGCAGTCAAAATGCAAAAGAGGAGTAAGACTTGCAAAAAGTCAATACTGTAAAGGCCTTCTGCTGGATGCTGCAGGCGACCCAAAAAAGTTTTGGTTTCATGTCAAGACTTTCCTCAGCTCAAAGCAAACCCTACTAAATAATGACATGATACTGAATGGTGTCCATTGTAATGACCCGGGCACAATTGCCAATACATTTAATTCTCATTTCTCCGACCTTTCGAGCTACACAAATGCCTTCCCTCCAAATAAGTTAATGCCTGGTTCCCCCGACCCAAATGACATCTCAAGGACACCTACGTTCTATTTTAAAGCTATATCGAAGAATGATGTCCTTAACCATCTAAACTCCATATCAGACATTACCGCTGTTGGATCAGACTGCCTCGAACATAAACTCTTAAAGCTTGCAGCACCTTTCATTGCAGGACCACTGTCCAGTATACTAAATGTGTCCCTAATTGAAGCCATAGTGCCTGAGGTAAGGAAACTGGCTAGAGTCATGCCAGTGTATAAAAAAGGTGACAAAAAAGATATAGCCAACTACAGACCAATAGCTATACTGTCAGTATTAAATCAAATCCTATAGAAGCTCATCTCAGCACAGATCTCTGAACACCTTACTAAGTATAACCTTCACCACTCAAATCAACACGGCTTTAGAAAAGACCATAGTACTCAAACTACTCTACTACAGCTGACAAATGATGCTATTCAAGCCATGGACCAGGGTCAACAAACCGGTGCAGTATTTATCAATCTGATGAAAGCTTTTGATCTTGTTAACCACCCTCTTCTGCTTACCAATCTCCACTCCCTGGGTTTCTCAACTGGAGTTGTAAACTGGTTCCATAGCTACTTGTCAAGCAGATACCAAACCATGAAATTCAACTCAGCCACCTCAGAAAAAGCAGTCATCAATGTCGGTGTACCTCAAGGTTCTATCCTCGGTCCCCTCCTCTTCTCGATTTTCATTAACAACATTCCTCATAGCATATCCTCCTGTTCATCATTGCTGTATGCTGATGACCTTGCACTTTACACTAGCTCAGACAATAGTCATTCTATTAATCATAAACTCTCAATGGATCTACAAAATATTGAATCCTGGATCACCAAAAACAAGCTCATTATTAACATTGGAAAGACCAAGGCCATGCTCTTTGGATCCCCTATTAAACTAAAGCTGTGAAATAAATTTTTCCAGGTCACCTGGGCTGATGGTTCACCATTGGAGATGGAAACTTCCTTTAAATATGTAGGTGTGTTACTTCATCAATCCCTCACCTTTGAAACCCATATTACATCCATCTGTAAGGCTGTAAATGCAAAACTTGGCTTAGCCTACAAAACTAGCCATGTTCTTACTCCCACCGCTAGGACAGCCATTGCTCAAGTAATAATACTTCCCTCACTTTCTTATGGATCTGAAATCTATATTAACGCATCTAAGGCTACTCTTCATTGGTGGACACAACCTATAACAACATATGCCATTACGCCTCCGCATCCTCTAGGCTAAAACATCACTGCCTGCTGTACTCTCACCTAAAGTGGCCATCCCCCATTGCACACTGTCTCCACTCCCTTGGGAACCTTCTGGATAGTGTACTGTGATCAAGTATGCCCACCGACCTAGCCTCCCTGCTGACCCCTCAGCTCATCTCCTTTGGTCTCCGATCGACTGACTTTTCCTTGATTTGCATCCCCAGATGTAGAACAATCAAAGGTAAATCAGGCTTCTCGCACATAGGCCCCTCCTACTGGAACTCACTGCCCCTAGATGTACACCTTGCCCCTAATCATGCCACCTTTAAGAAGAGTCACCACTCCCTCTTCACCGCATGCTCTCCTTGTATCTGCCTCAAACCTCCATAGATCTTAGTCCCTCCTCCCTGACTGCCCTTGTTATCCAGCACCCTGACACTTTCAGCCTCCCCTACCTCTCTCCCTGCCTCCTCCTTTAACATCCTCTCAGATTTAGCTGGATGTAACTTACCTCTGTTGTTATATTTGCTTTCTTGTATGCATCAAATATTGTGATATTACTATGTCAGTCTTCATATGAGCACTTATCTCCATTTGTATAATGTATACCTTTACGTGCCTTGTACCAATATTAGTCTAAATCTTGTATCACTCTCTTGGTGTGAGGTATTGCATATCTCCTAACACTGCATGCTATGTAATTGTATCTCTCTGTGTTGTTAACCTCCCGGGTCATGCCTGAAAATAGTCACTTTTGCATCTAGTGTACTTACTCGGTTATCAAAAAATTAATAAATATAGCACCCCTCACCCAAACCACAGGGCAAGTCAGACAACCAAGACTAAGTTTGTAGCAATTAAAGACAGCAAAGAAATACACCCCCACTATGTTTTAAATTTTCAAAAGCCCAAAAATAATTCTAAATAAAGACAGCATAGAACTTACATTGTCCCGAAATGCCCACAATCTAAGTTTAAAAGAAAAAAATCAAATACCGGTTACTGTAAAGCATGGAAATTAATATGTTTCCTTCCTCTTTTGGCTTTTTCTGAGAATACAAAAATAACTTACTACCTTAGCACTGACTAAGCCCCATCGCCAGTTATCACGAGCTGAGGTCAGATGCTGAGACAATTAGTACCCTCACCTAAACTGCATGGCAAGTCAGGCTAGCCAAGACTAAATTTGCAACAATTAAAGGTGGCAAAGAAATGCACTACCACTACATTTTAAATTTTCAACAGCCCAAAAACAATTCTAAGTAAAGAAAAGAAAGAATTTACAGTATAACTTAAAGCCCACAATCTAAAATTAAAAGAAAAATTGCAAATACCAGTTTCTGTAAAGCACTGAAATGAATATGTTTCCTTCCTTTTTTGGCTTCTCCTGAGAAAAAAAATCACTTGCTACATCAACACTGACTAAGAACCACCTCCAGTTATCACATAGCTGATGTCAGAAGCAAAACAAATTGCACTCCTCACCCAAACCATCTCAAGTCAGATGCTTTCAGACTAAATTTGCAGCAATTAAAGACAGCAAGACATACACCACCACTATGTTTGAAATTTTCAAAGCCCAAAAAATTCTAAGTAAAGACAGAAAAGAAATTACAGTGTCACTAAAAGTCCACAATCTAAGCTTAAAAGAAAAATAGCAATTACCAGTTACTGTAAAGCACTGAAATGAATATATTTCCTTCCCCTTCTTGCTTCTTCCGAGAAAACAAAAATCTCTTGCTGCCTCAACACTGACTAAGCTCCACCTCCAGTTATCACGTAGCTGAGGTAAGAGGCAAGACAATTAGCACCCTCACCCAAACTACAGGGCAAGTCAGACAAGCCAAGGCTAAATTTGCAGCAATTAAAGACAGCAAAGAAATACACTACCACTACATTTTAAATTTTCAACAGCCCAAAAACAATTCTAAGTAAAGACAGCAAAGAATTTATAGTGTAACTTAAAACCCAAAATCTTAATTTAAAAGAAAAATAGCAATTACCAGTTACTGTAAAGCATTGAAATGAATATATTTCCTTCCACTTCTTGCTTCTTCTGAGAAAACAAAAATCACTAGCTACCTCAACACTGACTAACAACCACCCCCAGGTATCACATAGCTGATGTCAGAGGCAAGACAAATAGCACCCCTCACCCAAACTACATGGCAAGTCAGACAAGCCTAGACTAAATTTGCAGCTATTAAAGATGGCAAAGAAATACAGCACCCCTACATTTTTAAATTTCACCAGCACTAAAACAATTCTAAGTAAAGACAGCAAAGAAATTACAGTGTCACTAAAAGCTCCCAATATAAGTTTAAAAGAAAAATAGCAATTACCAGTTACTGTAAATCACAGAATTTAGTATGTTTCCTTCCCTTTCTGGTGTCATGTGAGAAAACAAAAATCACTTGCTACCTCAATGTTGACTAAGACCCACCTCCAGTTGTCACGTAGCTGAGGTCAGAGGCCAGACATATAGCAACCCTCACCCAACTACAGGGCAAGTCAGACAAGCCAAGACTAAATTTGCAGCAATTAAAGACAGCAAAGAAATACACCACCGCTATGTTTTAAATTTGCAAAAGGCCAAAAATAGTTCTAAGTAAATACAGCAAAGAACTTACATTGTCACTAAAAGATCACAGTTTGAGTTTAAAAGAAAAATATAAAGTACCAGTTACTGTAAAGCATGGAAATTAATGTTTCCTTCCCCTTCTGGCTTCTTCTGAGAAAAAAAAAGCACTTGCTACCTCGACACAGACTGAGCCCCACCTCCAGTTACCACATAGCTTAGGTAAGAGACCAGACAATTATCACCCCTCACCCAAATTACATGGCAAGTCAGATCAGTACGACTAAATTTACAGCAATTAAAGACAGCAAAGAAATACACCACCAGTATGTATTAAATTTTCAACAGCCCAAAAACAATTCTAAGTAAAATCAGCATAGAAATTAGTGTCATTAAAACCCCATAATCTTAGTTTAAAAGAAAAAAATGCAATTATCAGTTAATGTAAAGCATGGAAATGAATATGTTTCCTTCCACTTCTGGCTTTTTCTGAGAATACAAAAATAACTTACTACCTTAACACTGACTAAGCCCCATCTCCAGTCCAGTTATCACATAGCTGAGGTCAGAGGCCAGACAATTATCAACCCTCACCTAAACTACAGGGCAAGTCAGACAAGCCAAGACTAAATTTGCAGCAATTAAAGGCAGCAAAGAAATACACCACCACTTTGTTTTAAATTTTCACAGCCTAAAACTATTCTTGGTAAAGACAGCAAAGAATATACAGTGTAAGAGAAAGCAAACAATCTAAAATTAAAAGAAAAACAGCAATTAGTTCTTACTGTAAAGCACTGAGAATAAGTTTCCTTATCCTCCTGGCTTCTTGCGAGAAAACAAAAATCACTGTCTACCTCAACTCTGATTGAGGCCCCTCCAGTAATCACATAGCTGAGGTCAGAGGCCATGCAATTAGCACCCCTCACCCAAACTACAGGGCAAGTCAGACAAGCAAAGACTAAATTTTCAGCAATTAAAGACAGCAAAGAAATACACCACCTCTATGTTTTAAATATTCAAAAGCCCAAAAATAATTCTAAGTAAAAACAGCAAAGAAATTACAGTGCCACTAAAAGCCCACAATCTAAGTTTAAAAGAAAAATAGAAATTACCAGTTACTGTAAATCATTGAAAGGAATATGTTTCTTTCCATTTCTGGCTTCTTTTGAGAAAACAAAAATCACTTGCTACATCAAAACTGACTAAGACCCACCTCCAGTTATCACGTAGCTGAGGTCAGAGGCCAGACATATATATATATATATATATATATATATATATATATATATATATATATATATATATATATATATATATATATGTTGCTTCCTGGCTGCAGTTTTAGTTTTAATTTTAATTACTAATTCTGCAATTTGCTCTCATATACTCGCTGATAATCTTAGGATTCATAAACTAGGAGGCTAGTTAATAGTTCCCTACAGCTGTTCCTTTTGCCCTATCTGTCACCCCCCAGTCCCTGCTATTAGCCTTATAAACATGCTTATTTCTAAATCTTACAGAACAGTCTGGGTACCTCTAATTGCAGCCTCTCTTATCCGATCTCTAGTCCTACTAAGTATCCCTAATGTGCCCAACCACAAGAATCACGTCCATAACAGAGATATGAATCTTAACAATTTCACATACTCTAACATGCTAATACTAACCGAATGTGGCATTGACATGACCCCGGCCCTCCTCCCTAAACTACTCTTATACCTTGCTACTGCATTCACCGCAAAATGGTGGTGTACCTACTGTTGTAGTCCCAAATTTGTCAGGTATAAGCTAAAGTATTTCATATTGCTGGCTCTTATGCTGTCCGTGGATATTGAGCTGAAACCTGGTCCTGCTCCAGGTACATCACCCTTTAAACTGCTCTGGATATGATATGAAAGGACTTTCACATAGTCCATCTAAATGCCAGAAGTCTTCTCCAAAATTATGCAGACCTGGAAGCTTGGGTGGTTAACCACTGCCCTGATAGTGCTATGTCTATCTGAGACATGGCTAAACCCTCTATCCCAGACACATTTTGCCTGCTCCCAAACTACAACCTTCTCAGGTGTGACAGACCACCTCCTAAGCGTGCTGGGTGTGTGGCAATCTATTACAAAAACAATCTAAATATGAGCATATTAACTGACAAGAATCACTTCTTGTGTGAATACATCCATGCCATACTCAGGCTGGGGGACAAAAAATCTCCATATTGTATGTGCCTACAGTCTACCCAATAGTGGAATAAAAGGCCTAGTGGATTTGCTGGATCATACAGCTGCACATGCAGGGAAGAATGAACTCATCATTCTTGGAGACATTAATTAAAACTGGCTGAGAAAATCTTCAAGATACCCTTCTATCCCTGATTCAGAGTTACAACCTGCACCAAATTATCACTGATTATACAAGACTGTCTGTCAGTACTGACACCAGCACCCTTACTGATTGGGTCTTAACAAATTGCGTGGACAGAATTACTAAAACAGGTATGCTACCCGATAATATCAGTGATCACTCCCCCAATTTTTGCATTTGGAGCACATGCATAACCTCCACATCCCCCCAAAACTATATATGCTTCATAAACTATGCAAACTTAAATCAGGCTCATTTCCTATATGATGCATCTCACACTGACTGGCCCCCTGTCTTCCAATCCACAAGTAATGATGCTGCCCTGCATGCCTTCTTGAGCAGGTTTTAATCCTGCAAGATAAACTCTACCCCAGTGGTCACTCGCGCGTTCGTGTGTAGACAAACCAGATGGCTGCATAAAAACATCTCTCACAGCCCTCAAAAGTAGAGACAAATGCTGGGTAAGTTTAAAAAATCTGGCTTCTCCATGGATTTTAATAACTATAAAGAACAGCAGTCAAAATGCAAAAGAGCAGTAAGACTTGCAAAAATCAATACTGTAAAGGCTCTTCTGCTGGATGCTGCAGGCGACCCAAAAAGTTTTGGTTTCATGTCAAGACTTCCTCAGCTCAAAGCAAACCCTACTAAATAATGACATGATACTGAATGTTGTCCATTGTAATGACCGGGCACAATTGCCATCGCATTTAATTCTCATTTCTCGACCTCTCGAGCTACTGATACCTTCCTCCAAATAAGTTAATGCCTGGTTCCCCCAACCCAAATGACATCTCAAGGACACTTCCGTTCTATTTTAAAGCTTTGTCGAAGAATGATGTCCTACTATCTAAACTCCATATCTAGACATTACATGCTGTTGGATCAGACTGCCTCTTAACATAAACTCTTAAAGCTTTGCAGCACCTTTCATTTGCAGGACCACTGTCCAGTATACTAAGTAGTGTCCCTAATTGGAACCATAATTGCCTGAGGTGTGAGAGCTGGCTAGAAGTCATGCCAGTGTATAAAAAGGTGACAAAAAGATATAGCCAACTACTAGACCAATAGCTATACTGTCAGTATTAAATAAAATCCTATAGAAGCTCATCTCAGCACAGATCTCTGAACACCTACTAAGTAACCTTCACCACTCAAATCAACACGGCTTTAGAAAAAGGCCATAGTACTCAAACTACTCACTACAGCTGACAAATGATGCTATTCAAGCCATGGACCAGGGTCAACAAACCGGTGCAGTATTTATCAATCTGATGAAAGCTTTTGATCTTGTTATACCTCTCTTCTGCTTCCAATCTCACTCCTGGGTTTCTCAACTGAGTTGTAAACTGGTTCCATAGCTACTTGTCAAGCAGATACCAAACTATGAAATTCAACTCAGCCACCTCAGAAAAAGCAGTCATCAATGTCGGTGTACCTCAAGGTTCTATCTCCTCGGTCCTCCTCTTCTCGATTTTCATTAACAACATTCCTCATAGCATATCCTCCTGTTCATCATTGCTGTATGCTGATGACCTTGCACTTTACACTAGCTCAGACAATAGTCATTCTATTAATCAAACTCTCAATAGATCTACAAAATATTGAATCCTGGATCAACCAAACAAGCTCATTATTAACATTGGAAAGACCAAAGCCATGCTCTTTGGATCCCCTATTAAACTAAAGCTGTGAAATAAATTTTTCCAGGTCACCTGGGCTGATGGTTCACCATTGGAGATGGAAACTTCCTTTAAATATGTAGGTGTGTTACTTCATCAATCCCTCACCTTTGACACCCATATTACATCCATCTGTAAGGCTGTAAATGCAAAACTTGGCTTAGCCTACAAAACTAGCCATGTTCTTACTCCCACCGCTAGGACAGCCATTGCTCAAGTAATAATACTTCCCTCACTTTTATGGATCTGGAAATCTATATTAACGCATCTAAGGCTACTCTTCATTGGTGGACACAACCTATAACAACATATGCCATTACGCCTCCGCATCCTCTAGGCTAAAACATCACTGCCTGCTGTACTCTCACCTAAAGTGGCCATCCCCATTGCACACTTCTCCCCTCCTTGGGAACCTTCTGGATAGTGTACTAAGATCAAGTCTGCCCCACCGACCTAGCATTCCTGCTGACCCCTCAGCCCATCTCCTTTGGTCTCCGATCGGCTGACTTTTCCTGGTTTGCATCCCCAGATGTAGAACAATCAAGGTAAATCAGGCTTCTTGCATAGGCCCCTCCTGCTGGAACTCAATGCCCCTAGATGTACACCTTGCCCCTAATCATGCCACCTTTTACAGAGTCACCACTCCTCTTCACCGCATGCTCTCCTTGTATCTGCCTCAAACCTCCATAGATCTTAGTCCCTCCTCCCTGACTGCCCTTGTTATCCAGCACCCTGACACTTTCTCAGCTCCCTCTACCTCTCTCTCCCTGCCTCCTACCTTTAACATCCTCTCAGATTTAGCTGGATGTAACTTTACCCTGTTGTTATATTTGTTTTGTATGCATCTATTGTAGATCTTACTATGTCAGTCTTCATATGAGCACTTATCTCCATTTGTATAATGTATACCTTACGTGTCTTTGTACCAATATTAGTCTAAATCTTGTATCACTTGTTGTGAGGTATGTATCTCCAACACTGCATGCTATGTAATTGTATCTCTGTGTTGTTAACCTCCGGGTCATGCCTGAAAATAGTCACTTTTGGTCTAGTGTACTACTGGTTATCAAAAAATAAATAAATATAGTACCTCACCCAACTACAGGCAAGTCAGACAACCAAGACTAAGTTTGCAGCAATTAAAGACAGCAAAGAAATACATTTCACTATGTTTTAAATTTCAAAGCTCAAAAATACTCTAAATAAGACAGTATAGAACCATGTCCTGAAAAGCCAACAATCTAAGTTTAAAAAAAATCACCGTTACTGTAAGTATGGAATAATATGTTTCTTCCTCTTGGCTTTTTTTGGAGAATACAAATACTTACTACTTAGTACTGACTAAGCCTCATCGCCAGTTAATGTAGCTGAGGTCATGATGCTAGACAATTAGTACCTCACCTAAACTGCATGGCAAGTCAGGCTAGCCAAAACTAAATTTGCAATAATTTAAGGGCAAAGAAAATGCACCACTACATTTAAATTTTCAACAGCCCAAAAACATCTAAGTAAAGAAAAGAAAGAATTTACAGTATAACTTAGCCCACAATCTAAAATTAAAAAGAAAAATAGTGTACCAGTTTCTGTAAAGTACGAAATGAATATGTTTCCTTCCTTTTTTCTCGAGCTGGAGGTGGAGCTCAGTCAGTCATTGAGGCAGCAAGTGATTTTTGTTTACTCGGAAGAAGCAAGAAAGGGAAGGAAATATATGTATTCTGCTTTACAGTAATTAGTAATTGCTATTTTCTTTTAAACTTAGATTGTGGACTTTAGTGACACTTTGTCTTTCTTTTGCTGTCTTTACTTGGAATTATTTTTGGGCTTTTGAAAATTTAAAACATAGCGGTGGTGTATTTTTTGCTGTCTTTAATTGCTGTAGATTTAGTCTTGGTTTGTCTGACTGCCCTGTAGTTGGGTGAGGGGTGCTATATGTCTGGCCTCTGACCTCAGCTACGTGATAACTGGAGGTGGATTTTAGTCAATATTGAGGTAGCAAGTGATTTTTGTTTTCTCAGATGACACCAGAAAGGAAAGGAAACATATTAAATTCCATGATTTACAGTAACTGGTGATTGATATTTTTCTTTTAAACTTATATTGGGAGCTTTTAGTGACACTGTAATTTCTTTGCTGTCTTTAGTTAGAATTGTTTTAGTGCTGATGAAAATTAAAAATGTAGGGGTGCTGTATTTCTTTGCCATCTTTAGTTGCTGCAAATTTAGTCTAGGCTTGTCTGACTTGAAATGTAGTTTGGGTGAGGGGTGCTATTTGTCTTGCCTCTGACATCAGCTATGTGATACCTGGGGGTGGTTGTTAATCAGTGTTGAGGTAGCAAGTGATTTTTGTTTTCTCATGAAGAAGCAAGAAGTGGAAGGAAATATATTCATTTCAGTGCTTTACAGTAACTGGTAATTGCTATTTTTCTTTTAAATTTAGATTGTGGGTTTTAAGTTACACTATAATTCTTTGCTGTCTTTACTTAGAATTGTTTTTGGGCTGTTGAAAATTTAAAATGTAGTGGTAGTGTATTTCTTTGCTGTCTTTTATTGTGGCAAATTTAGTCTTGGCTTGTCTGACTTGCCATGTAGTTTGGGTGAGGGTGTTAATTGTCTAGCCTCTAACCTCAGCTACATGATAACTGGAGGTGGATCTCAGTCAGTGTTGAGGCAGCACGTGATTTTTGTTTTCTCAGAAGAAGCTAGAAGGAGAAGGAAAGATATTCTTTCAGTTCTTTAGGGTAATTATTAATTGCTAATTTTCTTTTAAACTTAGATTGTGGGCTTTTAGTAACACTGTAATTTATTTTCTGTCTTTACTTAGAAATGTTTCTGGGCATTTGAAAATTTTTTTGCTGTCGTTAATTGCTGCAAATCTAGTCTTGGCTTGTCTGACATAAACATATTCATATCAGTGCTTTACAGTAACTCGTAATTGCTATTTTTCTTTTAAAATTAGATTGTTGGTTTTAGTGATGCTGTTATTTCTTTGCTGACTTTACTTAGAATTGTTTTTGGGCTGTTGAAAATTTAAAATGTATTTGTGGTGTATTTCTTTGCTGTCTTTAATTGCTGAAAATTTAGTTTTGGCTTGTCTGACTTGCCCAGTAGTTTGGGTGAAGGTGCTAATTGTCTGGCCTCTTACCTCAGATACATGATAACTGGAGGTAGAGCTCAGTCAGTGTTGAGGTACAAGTGATTTTTGTTTTCTCAGAAGAAGCCTGAAGTGGAAGAAAACTTATTCCTTTCAGTGCTTTACAGTAACTGGCAAATGCTATTTTTTCTTTTAAACTTAGATTGTGGACTTTTAGTGACACAGTAATTTCTTTGTTGTCTTTACTTAGAATTGTTTTTGTGCTTTTGAAAATTTCAAACATAGTGGTGATGTATGTCTTTGCTGTCTTTAATTGATGAAAATTTAGTCTTTTCTTGTCTGTCTTGCCCTGTTGTTTGGGTGAGGGGTGCTCATTTTCTGGCCTCTGTCCTCAGCTACATGATAACTGGAGGTGGAACTCAATCGTATTTGAGGTAGCCAGTGATTGTTGTTTTCTCAGAAGAAGCCAGAAGGGGAAGGAAACATATTCTCTCCGTGCTTTACAGTAACTTCCAATTGCTAATTTTCTTTTAAACTTAGATTGTGGGCTTTTAGTGACACTGTAATTTCTTTGCTGTCTTTACTTAGAATTGTGTTTGGGCTTTTGAATATTTGAAACATAGTGGTGGTGTTTTTCTTTGCTGTCTTTAACTTTTGGAAATTTAGTCTTTGCTTGTCTGACTTGCCCTGTAGTTTGGGTGAGGGGTGCTAATTGTCTGGCCTCTGACCTCAGCTGTGTGATAACTGAAGGTGGGGCTCAATTAGAGTTGAGGTAGCCAGTGATTTTTTGTTTTCTCGGAAGATGCCAGAATGATAAGGAAACTTATTCTCTCAGTGCTTTACAGTAACAGCTAATTGCTGTTTTTTCTTTCAATTTTAGATTGTGGGCTTTTAGTTACACTGTACATTCTTTTCTGTCTTTACCAAGAATAGTTTTTGGGCTGTTGAAAATTTAAAACAAAGTGGTGGTGTATTTCTTTGCTGCCTTTACTTACTGCAAATGTACTTTTGACTTGTGTGATTTGCCCTGTAGTTTGGGTGAGATGTGCTAATTTTCTGTCCTCTGACCTCAGCTACATGATAACTGGATGTGGATCTCAGTCAGTGTTTAGGTAGCAAGTGATTTTTCTTTTCTCAGAACAAGCCAGAATGGTAAGGAAACATATTAAATTCAGTGCATTACAGCAACTGATAATTTCTATTTTTCTTCTAAACTAAGATTATGGTCTTTTAGTGACACTGATATTTCTTTGCTGTCTTTACCTAGAATTATTTATGGGCCGTAGAAAATTTAAAATGTAGTGGTGGAGTATTTCTTTGCTGTCTTTAATTGCTGCAAATTTAGTTTTGGCTTGTGTGATTTGCCCTGTAGTTTGGGTGAGGGGTGCTAATTTTCTGTCCTCTGACCTCAGCTACATGATAACTGGAGGTGAATCTCACTCAGTGTTTAGATAGCAAGTGACTTTTGTTTTCTCAGAAGAAGCCAGAACTTTAAGGAGTATCAGTGCTTTACAGTAACTCGTAATTGCTATTTTTCTTTTAAAATTAGATTGTTGGTTTTAGTGACGCTGAATTTTTTTTGCTGACTTTCCTTAGAATTGTTTTTGGGCTGTTGAAAATTTAAAATGTATTTGTGGTGTATTTCTTTGCTGTCTTTAATTGCTGCAAATTTAGTTTTGGCTTATCTGACTTGCCCTGTAGTTTGGGTGAAGGTGCAAATTGTCTGTCCTCTTACCTCAGATACATGATAACTGGAGTTGGAGCTCAGTCAGTGATGAGGTAGCAAGTGATTTTTGTTTTCTCAGAAGAAGCCTGAAGGGGAAGAAAACGTATTCCTTTCAGTGCTTTACAGTAACTGGTAATTGCTATTTTTCTTTTAAACTTAGATTGTGGACTTTTAGTGGCACAGTAATTTCTTTGCTGTCTTTACTTAGAATTTTTTTTTTTGCTTTTGAAAATTTCAAACATAGTGGTGATGTATGTCTTTGCTGTCTTTAATTGATGAAAATTTAGTCTCTTCTTGTCTGTCTTGCCCTGTAGTTTGGGTGAGGGGTGCTCATTTTCTGGCCTCTGACCTCAGCTACATGATAACTGGAGGCGTGGCTCAATCGTATTTGAGGTAGCTAGTGATTGTTGTTTTCTCAGAAGAAGCCAGAAGGGGAAGGAAACATATTCTCTCAGTGCTTTACAGTAACTTCTAATTGCTAATTTTCTTTTAGACTTAGATTGTGGGCTTTTAGTGACACTGAAATTTCTTTGCTGTCTTTACTTAGAATTATGTTTGGGCTTTTGAATATTTGAAACATAGTGGTGGTGTTTTTCTTAGCTGTCTTTAATTGCTGAAAATTTAGTCTTGGCTTGTCTGACTTACCTTGTAGTTTGGGTGAGGGGTGCTAATTGTCTGGTCTCTGACATCAGCTGTGTGATAACCGGAGGTGGGGCTCAATCAGAGTTGAGGTAGCCATTGATTTTTGTTTTCTCAGAAGAAGCCAGAAGGGGAAGGAAACATATTCATTTCATTGCTTTATAGAAGCTGATATTAGTTTTTTTTTTACACTAAGTTTAAGGGCTTTTAGTGACACTGAAATTTCTTTGCTTTCTTTACATAAAATTGTTTTTTTGGCTGTTGAAAATGTAGTACATTGTGGTTTATTTCTTTTCTGTCTTTAATTGCTGTAAATTTAGTCCTGCTGGTCAGACTTGCCATGTAATTTGTTTGAGGGGTGCTAATTGTCTGGCCTCTTATCTCAGCTACATGATAACTGGAGGTGGGTCTTAGTCAGTGTTGAGGTGGCAAGCAATTTTTGTTTTCTCAGAAGAAGCCAGAAAGGGAAGGAAACATATTCATTTCATTGCTTTACAGTAACTGGTAATTGTTATTTTTGTTTTAAACTTATATTGGGGGCTATTAGTGACACTGTAATTTCTTTGCTGTCTTTACTTAGAATTGTTTTAGGGCAGTTGAAAATTTAAATGTAGGGGTGGTGTATTTCTTTACCTTCTTTAATTCTTGCAAATTTAGTCTAGGCTTATCTGACTTGAGATGTAGTTTGTGTGATGAGTGCAATTTGTTTTGCTTATGACATCAGCTATGTGATAACTGGAAGTGGTTCTTAGTCAGTGTTGAGGTAGCAAGAGATTATTTTTTTCTCAGAAGAAGCCAGAAAAGGAAGGAAACATATTCATTTCAGTGCTTTACAGAAACTGGTATTTGCTATTTTTCTTTTAAATTTAGATTGTGGGCTGTAAGTTATACTGTAAATTCTTTCTTTTCTTTACTTAGAATTGTTTTTGGGATGCTGAAAATTTAAAATGTAGCGGTAGTACTTTGCTGCCTTTAATTGTTGCAAATTTAGTCTTGGCTGGCCTGACTTAAGTATGAAGTTTAGGTGAGGGTACTAATTGTCTAGCATCTGACCTCAGCTATGTGATAACTGGCGATGGAGCTTAGTCAGTGCTAAAGTAGTAAGTTATTTTTGTATTCTCAGAAAAAGCCAAAAGAGGAAGGAAACATATTAATTTCCATGCTTTACAGTAACCGGTAATTGATATTTTTCCTTTAAACTTAGATTGTGGGCTTTTAGGGACAATGTAAGTTCTATGCTGTCTTTATTTAGAATTATTTTTGGACTTTTGAAAATCTAAAACATAGTGGGGGTGTATTTCTTTGCTGTCTTTAATTGCTGCAAACTTAGTCTTGGTTGTCTGACTTGCCCTGTAGTTTGGGTGAGGGGTGCTATATTTATTTATTTTTTGATAACCGAGTAACTGCACTAGACCCAAAAGTGACTATTTTCAGGCATGAACAAGGAGGTTAACAACACAGAGAGATACAATTACATAGCATGCAGCGTTAGGAGATATGCAATACATCACACCAAGAGAGTGATACAAGATTTAGACTAATATTGGTACAAGGCACGTAAAGGTATAAATTATACAAATGGAGATACATGCTCAAATGAAGACTGACATAGTAATATCACAATATTTGATGCATACAAGGAAGCAAATATAACAACAGGGTAAAGTTACATCCAGCTAAATCTGAGAGGATGTTAAAGGTAGGAGGCAGGGAGAGAGGTAAAGGGAGGCTGAAAATGTCAGAGTGCTGTCATAACAAGGGCAGTCAGGATGGACTGACTAAGATCTATGGAGGTTGAAGCAGATACAAGGAGAGCATGTGGTGAAGAGGGAGTGGTGAATCTTCTTTAAGGTGGCATGATTAGTGGCAAGGCATACATCTAAGGGCAATGAGTTCCAGTAGGAGGGGCCTACGTATGCAGAAGCCTGATTTCCCTGTTCTCACATCTGGGGATGCAAACTGCTGCATAGTCAGTAGATCGGAGACCATGGGAGATGTGGCTGAGGGGTCAGCAGGAGGCTAGTAGGTGGGCACACTTGGATCGTAGTACACTATCAGAAGGTTCCCAAGGGAAAGGAGATGAAGCGCAATGGGGATGGCCACTTTTATGTCAGAGTACAGCAGGCAGTGATGTTTTAACCAAGAGGATGCGGAGGCGTAACGACATATGTTGTTATAGATTGTGTCCCACCTATGAAAAGTAGCCTTAGATGCATTAGTAAAGATTGCAGATCCATAAGAAAGTGATGGAAGTAGGATTCCTTGAGCAATGGCTGTCCTAGCAGTTGGGGTAAGAACATGGATAGTTTTGTAGGCTAAGCCGAATTTTGCATTTATAGCCTTACAAATGGATGTAATATGGGGGTCAAAGGTGAGGGATTGATCATGTAAGACACCTAGATATTTAAAAGAAGTTTCTATCTCCAATGAGGAACCATCAGCCCAGGTGACATGGAAAAATTTTTGGCACAGCTTTAGTTTAATAGTGGATCCAAAGAGCATAGCCTTGGTCTTTCCAACGTTAATAACGAGTTTGTATTTAGTGATCCTGGATTGAATATTTTGTAGATCCATTGAGAGTTTATGATTAATAGAATGAATATTGTCTGAGCTAGTGTAAAGTACAAGGTCATCAGCATACAGCAATGATGAACAGGAAGATTATGCTATGAAGAATGTTATTAATGAAAATCGAGAAGAGGAGGAGACGAGATAGAATCTTTGAGGTACACCGACATTGATGACTGCTTTTTCTGACGTGGCTGAGTTGAATTTCACGGTTTGGTATCTGCTTGACAGGTAGCTATGGAAGCAGTTTACAACTCCAGTCGAGAAACCCAGGGAGTATAGATTGGTAAGCAGAAGAAGATGGTTAACAAGATCAAAAGCTTTCATCAGATTGAGAAATACTGCACCGGTTTGTTGACCCTGGTCCATGGCTTGAATAGCATCATTTGTCAGCTGTAGTAGAGCAGTTTGAGTACTATGGCCTTTTCTAAAGCCGTGTTGATTTGAGTGGAGATGGATATACTTTGTAAGGTGTTCAGAGATCTGTGCTGAGATGAGCTTCTCTAGGATTTTATTTAATACTGACAGTATAGCTATCGGTCTGTAGTTGGCTATATCTTTTTTGTCGCCTTTTTTATACACTGGCATGACTCTAGCCAGTTTCCATACCTATGGCACTATAGCTTCACTTAGGGACAAATTTAGTTTACTGGACAGTGGTCATGCGATGAAAGGTCCTGCAAGCTTTAAGAGTTTAGGTTCGAGGCAGTCTGATCCAACAGCGGTACTGTCTGATGATCAGGTTTAGATAGTTAGGACATCATTCTTCGATATAGCTTTAAAATAGAGCGGCAGAGGTGTCCTTGAAGGATGTCATCGCTGGGTTGGGGGAACAGGCATTGTATGTTATTTGGAGGAAGGCATTTGTGTAGCTCGAGAGGTCAGAGAAGTGAGAATTAAATGCGTTGGCAATTAGTGCCAGGTCATTACAATGGACACCATTCAGTATCATGTCATTATTTAGTAGGGTTTGCTTTGAGCTGAGGAAAGTCTTGACATGAAACCAAAACTTTTTGGGTCGCCTGCAGCATCCAGCAGAAGGCCTTTACAAGTATTGACTTTTGCAAGTCTTACTCTATTTCCACATTTGACTGCTGTTCTTTATAGTTATTAATCCGTAGGGAGACCAGATTTTTAAACTTTTCTAGCATTTGCTCTACTGAGGGCTGTGAGAAGGTCTTTATACATGCCATCTGGTTTGTCCTGAAACTTACTCAGCATCCTCTGTGCTCTCTTTTTCCCTACCAATGAAAAGAAAACATCCAGATAATGGATGACCGTCTTATAACCAGTTTTTTCCTGGAATATTCACTGCAAGCAGGTGCTGAACACTTCAAATGTAGCACATGCTATGGAACAGTCCATTGGCATTGCTTTGTCAAAATAATACTCTCCCCCAATTTTAAAACCCAATAGATCCCAGTCTTCTCTCCTAACTGGAAGCAGTCTGAAAGCAGACTCAATGTCCATTTTTGCCATCCATGCATCCTCTGTGGCCCGGATTATCTGGACTGCATCCTCTAGTGTCGCATATGTCACCTTACTATGCTCCTCACTGATGAAATCATTCACCAACTCCCCTTCCGGATAGGACAGGTGGTGGATCACCCTGTACTCCCCCACTTGTTTCTTGGGTACAAAACCCAATGGTGAAATCCTCATGTTCAGCAATGGGGGGGGGCGTTAAATGGGCCCTCTACCCTACCTGCTGCCTTTTCTTTCTCTATCTTCTGTCTTAGCATCTCTTCCTTTCCTTTTACTGACCCCAGGTTGCTTGCCTCCCTCGCTTGCCTGGGTCCCTACACTGCAGTGAAAACCCTGTGTTAAACCCCTTATAATCATATCCCACATGCTCATGTCTGGATATCTGTCCAGGCAAACTGTCCATGCCTTCAAGTTGATGGGGGTCCTGGCCATCCCAAACTGTTCCCTGTCGTGCCCCCTGCCACTTCTCCCTGGCCAGTCCCTCCTGTTTTGCCCAAACATTTCTTCTCTCAGTGGCTCTGACCCCCTCTATTCACGTTCCCCCTACCTCGCCCTCCCCTGTTCCATGTTTGCCCTTTAAACTCCTGGCCATCTCGAAAAAACTGTTGACCTGATCCTTGACCCCCATGCCCTTGTGCCCCCTAGGCCCATGTCATTCTACATTTGTTTGCCAGGTGCCCTTCCCTGCATTTGGAACAAGCATGCCGGAAATGACATTGAGGCCACGAGCAAAAGGCCATGTTGTAAGCCCAGCAGCATTTCTAAGGCGTGAACCCCTTTTTGCCCTACTCACCTTCGGGTGTGGACTGATCTGTTATGTAATCCGTCCACAAATCTATATGCTTGGTGTCCTATCTCACATCCCCAAATGTTGCCATTTTCTGCCGAAAAAAGTCATCATAGTATAACCACCCCACCGCACTCTTTGCTTTTGCTCTTTGTATTATCAAAGAATAAGTGATGAGTGGGATGCCTAGCTCTGGCCTTTTTTCCATGATGATGGCTGAGAAAGTGGCAAAGCCTAGGAACCACCCATCCCAAGTCTTCCTTTTGTGAACTTTTCATCATCTTTTTTTCCTAAAAGCACTATAGCCGCTGCCATCTCACTCTTACCCATGCCCTCAGCTTCCTAGTACTTGTCTGCCGCCTCCCAGCTCACCAAAGTGAATATATCCACATATTCCCCTTTCCATATCTTTTCCTTTGTGGCCAGTGGCACATGCTCGCCTATCCTCATCCCAAGTGCACCTAGCTCCCTTGTACCTTTTCCTTCTCTCTCCGCTCCCCTTTCGTTCTTTTCTGGCACCTCTTTCTCCATCCTAATCTCTGCCAGAGCCAATTCCATCTGCCCTAGACCTCCTGTCCCCAGCGCCACCACAATTTACCCTATATATTCTTTTCTACTGTCACCCACTGTGCCGGATGTGTTACCTGTAACCTTGTTGGGGCCGTGCTACCTGGAACCTTCCAAGGGTCCCCTTGTTTCTCCCTGTGGTTGAGGAGGGTGAGCTACTAGGGTTTGCAGAGGGAACACCACATTCTGGGAATCGTGTCCGGGTTCAGCCAGAGAGATCCCATCTTGATCAGGGGGTACTGGCATCACCGGGTCCATAGGCTGCAGGGGTACTGGATCAACCACCTTGGCGGGCCCCACTACCACTGGTGGTGCCCTAGCAGAACTACGTGGCCCTTCAGCTGGTCATTTCCCCCTGTCACCTTTTCCCGGGCCCACTTTTCTCTTCTCCCCAGGTCTCACTGGTTCCTCCCCCTCTACCAGTTCCCACATTCTGTTGGCCTTTTCTGCCAGTTCAATTATAGCCCTGTAAGCCTCTTCCTTGATGGTCTGCTCTTCTTTGGTGCCATGTCCTTCTTTTCCTTGCTCTGTGAGGACAACTACAGGAAAAGAAAACAGGGTTAATTGTATATATGTATCTTCCCTCTGTCCCTCACACCACATGCCCACATAAACCAACCGGGCCACCAGTAAAGGCCACCATCCTGCTTGTCAGTTCACCAGGTCCTCTGGCTGCTCCCACCATGCCGCTATGAGAAACCTGACACTACGTGGGCCACTCCCTCCTTTTTGTCTCTTCATCAGCCCCTTAGCCTCCGCGTGCTCCCCAACGCCTTCCCTTTTCTTTAACCCCTTGCTGGTCCCTGTCTCTACCCCCATCATTCCCACCTTTTGAATCTATTCCAGTGCCTCCCTTTTACAATTATTTATTATTTATTATTATATTCTTTTTTTGGCCTCGCGCCTCTAGCAGCATCTTGCTGCTGTTCCTTGGAAATGCTGCACTGTGTTGACCTCCCCATAAGCTTACTCCCTGAGAACTGCTGTAATTTTTTGGCCTCCCCACCTACCTGGGCTGACCAAGGTGCCCCGCAGTCAGCATCCCCACCATAGGAAGTGGTCACGCCACGTTGTCCAAAAATTGGTCACCTACTCCCTTATTCATGCCTCTGCCATCCTCTGTTCTCTCACAGCACCCAATCCCAAAAAGGGAGGAAGGGCCAAAAACACAGCAAACAGCCCCACCAAAAAGTGAGGGCACTGCTTCCAATGCGACCACCTCGCGGCATGTGACGTCACCTGTGAGGTCCCGAGTCGCACTCTCTCTCCTCCTGCCCCGGCCTCTCCCAGGCTCCTTGCTTTCCCCCCAGTATGCCTCAAAAAGGCCACCAAAACCATGAAAACAGCCTGAGCACCCAGAAACAGCGTTAACCCGAACCCCCCCGAGGCGTGTGACGTCAAGTCACGTGGTCCCATGTCGCGCTCGCTCTCCCTTATTTCCGGGCCTTTTCCCAGGCCTACTATCCATGCTTAAGTAAAAGAAAACAGTCCTCACACAAACCCAAGCTCCCCCAAAGGTTGTCCTTCAGGATCAAACCCTGGACTTTTAGCATGATGACCAGCCTACTATGCCACTAGCTCTAGCTAGCACCAAGCCCAGGAAAGTGCCTCTCCATAAACCCCACATGGTGTGTGACATCACACCATGTGGTCCATGCTTCGGTGCCTCTTCCAGGCCTTACCATTCATCCCCAGGCCACCAACATGGCCACAACACAACCACCAGAGCCCAAAACTAGGAAAAAGGGTTTTTTACAACCCCCCACGCGACGTGTGACGTCACGCCACGTGGTTCTGGATCGCGCTCACTCCCCTCAGCTTCCAGGCCTCTTCCAGTCCTTCTATTCTTAACAGGCAACACAAACAGCCACCCAGAGCCACAATATCCCAAAAACCAAGGCAAGTGCTTTCAGGCAACCCCCCACATGGCGTGTGACGTCATGCCATGCGGTCCATGCCCCAGGGCCTCTTCCAGACCTACCAATTCAGCCTCCAGGCAACCAACAAGACCACAAAAACAGCCACCAGAGCACCAGAAACAGGAAAAAGGGGTTTTTACAACCCCCACGGGGCGTGACGTCACGCCATGTGGTTCCGGATCATGATCGCTCCCCCTAGCTTCAAGGCCTCTTCCAGGACTACTGTTCTGACAAGACAGCCACCAAAGGGGGAACAAACTGCCACAGAAAACTGAGAACCCAAGTAAAGGCTTTTCTACCCCTCCCAATGCGGAGTGTGGCATCACACCATGCGGTCCTGGCTCACGCTCTCTCTCCCCTGTCTCAGGTGCTCTTCCAGGCCTACCAATACTTGCCAGCCAGCAAAACCAGGCCACAAAAAACCACAAAGCATCAAAAACAAGCAAAGGCTTTAACACAAAAAAAACCCATGTGGCGTTGTTGCCCCATGTGGTCCTGGGTCACTCTGTCATCCACACTCTGACTCCCATCACTACTCAGGGCTCCCATATTTGCTCAGTTATATACTGTAACATATTTAATCTTAATACTGTATATATTATTCCTCCCCTTCACTTTTTTTTTTAAAACACTTCACATCATGTCCTGCAAATCAATTGTTTGCTTCCTTACCTCTCTCTCCTGGTGAACAAACCTCAAAGAAATGTGCCAGTCCAATGTGCTGCAGTTGATGTAGATCAAAACTCCAGCAAAAAGTGGCTGAGGCCCCCTTGTGCTGTCCCTTATATACCTCCCTTCACCCCTCCCCTTCCTGTTACCTGCCCATTGTTCTGTCCCTTAGCCTCCCCCCCTTCCTTCCCCCCTTCCCTTCTGAGCACAACCATTGGACAACCTGGTCTGCCCCTTAAAGGGCAAACTCCATTGTCTCAGTGACAGAGTACTACTTCTCACTTACCTGATATGAAGTGAATAGTGGGATCTTGTTCTGAGTTGAGTTTCAGTCTCTGTGTAAATGCTATTTTTTCACAGTTCCAAGGTGATGGGATGCTGTTTCATCCTACTGTGATATGACAGTGTTCTAGAACCACTAGGATATGTATGAGTAGGATTTGTCCTGAGAACCAAAAAAGTCAGAAAAACACCTTTTTACAGAGTAGTATGCACTACAGAAAATACAAGATGAGGAAGTCTATGTGAAAATAGTGTCCTTTGTGAATTTGGGGTTCTGGTTACTATGTACCCCTCAAGCTTTGCTTTTGAAGTCACAGGGTATCAGAATCCTTATACTGGAGAATACATGCTTCTGCATAGTTGCCCATTGTAGTATTCTGTATCTCTGCAGGTGATGCGAAACAGGTATGTGTTTAATATGTGCAGGTTTTGTTTCCTATGTATCTACATTCAGGATCTAGTAGCTGTTCTACATATGTCACAGCATTGCAGGGTGATGTCATACAAGTCATCAGTGTTGTTAGCAGTTGTGTCCAGTTCCTATAATGAAGGTTCTTTATTGATTTTTGAACTTGCATTGGCTTGCCTGTGGAGGGTGGGGCCATTCTGTTAGTAGTCATTTCACACTATTTACCCATGTATATTGTGTGTAGACATATCATGGGTGTATTCCATACATGTAGAAATGTTTACTAGTCTGTCAATGTGTAATTAGTATGTAGTACTTCTTCTCAAAATAGAGTATATATAGAGAATTGTGTGTGACCATATTCTTGTACTGAGAGGTTTTCTTGGTGGCAGATGATTTCTCAAGCACAGCTTCAGAGGTATTCGTTGTCAAGGGAAGCTGAAGATAGAAGAATTTCTTTGTGCATCACTGTTAATGTACTATCTTTTACAGTATGTTGACAGTCACAATATGGAAAGTCACACCAAACCAACTGGACAAGACAATGAAGAGTAGGAATTTTAACATTTTGTTTTCTTACAAGTCACACAGTGTGCTGCAGATGTTTCTACAACTTGAAGTTTAAAAAGAAGATGAAGGTTCTATGCAGTATTCTGTGTTTAATAGTTTTAAACTAGTTGCCCAAAATGGGGAGGATGGGGAGCAGATTGTCTTGATGAGGTCTTACAATTACTCATTATGTTATCTTGTTTGAAGCTACTAACAAAGCAACAATGTTAGTTAGTGTACAGATTCAGACAGCAGGTGTAGAGTGTGCTGTTAACTGTGTAGTAGATACTATTGAAGTTGTCAGGATTAAGAATTTAGCAGAAGTGATAGTGCTGAGGTATATATTGTCATAGTAATATTCACAGACAAGTAATCTTTGTCTTTTACTATGTTTTTACAGAGGACGAACCATCTACAGAGGGTGCTGCTGGAGGAGCAGACTCCACAGAGGGTAATGAAATAGTGGAGATAGAACCCTCTATGGAGGTGACACCAGATGCTCCAACAGCGGGTCATCCATCAGGTGCTGCAGGTCCAGCTGGGCCTCCAGCTGAGGAACGTAAGTAACTGTTATCATGTTTTTTAATTTCTTTTTAAACAGCAGTAGTGGCCACTCAGTACAGTCATTTGAACTGAGTAATTGCACTATAGCCCCCCCAGACAGGTCACGTTCTGTATAGTCAGTACACAGCCATGCCTCAACTTAAGCCATGCAGATGATTGGTAGACATTGCTATTAACAGTTACACACAAGTTAGGTTACTGACCAGTTGCATTTTTTTTTTTATTTAGTTATTTAACCAGGTGAGATACACTACACTGAAAATGTTTTTACAGGTGCAACCTGGGAGCACAGGGAAGTTAAGTGACTTGCTCAGGGTCACACAGTATGCAAGTGTTAGTTGTGGGATTCAAACCCATGTCTGGTCTGCTGGATGTCACCAGATTTGCAGCTCAGAGCCTTAAACCACTGCACTATACTTCCTCCCTTTCTGGTTTTAGCCAGGCAATGAACCCCCCAACACATCCACCTGAGACACATTAGGTGGTGCATCCTGACTAGAGAGGCACAGCCCAGGTAAAGCCATGGATATCATTGGTATACTTTACCAAGACCACATGCAGAGAAGTTACCCACTGACCAGTAGGACAGGTTTACCCACGGATTGCTCGCCTGAGTTTACTATCCAGATGAGGCAATGCATCATGAGTGGAGTGCAAGAGTTGAAGAAAAGCCATTGACATCATTATTATAGTTCAGTGATAGCAGATGAACACAACTTATGAACAATTTGTTACATGCAGCCATTACATATTTAGTACAGATGCTCAACTTGTGAACAAGTGCAAAATAATAAATGTAACATTTCTGAATTTAGTATAGAAATAGCTTCATTGCCCTAAGCCTGTATTATTAGATAATAAAAGAGCTGACGGCTGAACAGCTGGTGTCCTAACAGATACTGTTGTCAAATGGCTACAATGTCATTTTTTTATGCCAGTCTGTAGAGACACGTAGTGCCCTTATACCCATTGTTATACTGAGAGTGCTGCATCAGGTGCTAAATGTTCTCTTGGAAACTAGACTAGCAGGAGCAGAGCATCTGTTGGTATGGTCAATCATGTCTGTACCCTGTGTCCGCTGGTCACATCTGTAGGATTTATCAATTGTATATGTTTTTGTGTATATCCCTCTGTGAGAATTTGAATCACAATATTATTTCTTGTACTTTTTAACACTTTTAACAAGATATGTTGCATATTGTTGAGTGGAGGTACATGGGGACTAACGTCAAATCTCTGATTGTGAATGATATTCTTAATACTCGGATATCAAGTCACAGTTGCACTGCTGTATTAAATTCTGTAATACTGCAGCAGTCCTTTTTCTGGTCTGATGTTAATAATATTCAGTTATATGTGATATTTGACACCTTGAAGTCACAGAGATGAACAGTTGCACCATGATATTGAACAGACATACTGTACTTAATAGGACTTCTCTGGAAGACCAGTATATATCAGAAATATTTAGCCACTGAATTACTGTCTATAAAGATCTATTGTCAGTGAAACTATCTTGGTATGTCAGTGGGAAGGTAGTATAGATGCATGTTACTGTTGTTCTATTTAAAAATCATTTATAGTGTATGGTAGAATGTTAATGTGGGTGAATTTCAGTGCAAACATACAGCTGTTGTACCATTGTGGAGATGTCACGATGGTGTTGTACCATCCTGAGGACGTCAGCATGATGGTACAGCAGCATCTCTCCTTATTGCGCATGTGCATCCAGCGACTCACAACTCCGTGAAAACAGGAGCATGAAGGACAGATCATCGGTAAATGGCTGACAATGTGGTGATCAGAACAAAAAAATACAGCAGAGCTGTTGAAAGGACAGTCCTGATGTGTTGAATTGGTTGGTAGCTTCATTTTTACTTAAGAAACTTGAGTCTTGTGAGAACGTAAAGTGAGCGAGCAGGGTTTCTTGTCGTAATGGTGTGCCGGGGGGGGTGTTTATGATCAAGAAATGTTAAACTGATGCCCATACACTATACAAGATAAAGGATGGGCATCAGTAAATAATAACCCTGCATTAACTTCTCGAGGTTGTCTGCCAACCTTAAACTTCTCAAGCTACGCTCTCGAGGTTTACTTGGTTGTCATGACAACCTCGCGAAGTTAACAACAGGGTTGTTGTTAACTGTTGCCCATCCATTATTCTCTATGTTATTCTATGAACTCATTTCAAGCTTTTTGAATATAGTGCAGCATTTATACAAGTCTGGTTATGTGTTTGATCAATGTACAGATTTAGGATTTTTTTTCGCTTGAATAGAAATCTAACAACAGATACTTGATTTTTGTTGTTTTGTTGAACATTTGTTTATAGGTATGACAGCTAGTACTTATGTAGATAATGATAATTTATTACATTTGTATTCATATTGCTTGATGTCAACTTTACTGTTGAAACACAGTTACTGTATGTTCATCTGGGATATCTGTGGCACTATTCTGTTACATAGATGGTTCTGTATTAAGAGTCATATATACCAAGGATATTCTTGTAGCAAGAGGTTTACTTGCTGACAGATTATCTTGAAAGCACAGCTCGAGAGGTGCTGTGCTTCCAAGGGAACCTGAAAATACAACTATTAACATGTTCTTTTTTTTTTTTACTGACATGCTGTGTTGCAGATGTTTCTGCAACTTTAAGTTTAAAAAAAAACAAAAGTTCCAGTTTGACTTGGTTTAGGAAACCAAGTATGTGCCAGCATCCCAAGTTGTCATGCTTCAGTAGTGACATAGTTAGTGTAGCATGACAGCTGTGATGATATAGCTACTGCAGCATAAGAAGTCCATTGTAGTTATGGATTTCTATCCATGACAACATTGTACCATGCAGACTAATCAAATTATCTGAAGTATGGTGTCTGACCTTGAGAAACATGATGAGGTGGGAATAGATGATAGAGTAGTGTCGAAATTTTAGTCTTCCCACATGGGATCTCAGCACTATTTTGCCTGTCAAGCAATAATCTGTGAGGAATAGTACACCTAGAGAGACTTAGATAAATATGGTGATGAGAGACACACAATGGGCTAGAGAGTGTACATGTGGAATACTGTGTGAGTCAAATGTAGGACATCTGTGTAGCTTCGTGAAGGTGAGGGGGCTAGCATCTGTTCTCTGTTAACTAGTGTACTTTTACACCTCTTGCCTTATTCGAGAGGTCTGCCCAGACAATCAGCATGAATTAGCATTAGTGAGTGTGTACAGCTGTGTGTCATTGGTGGTTGCCTACCTATAATAATACCAATGTGGAGGTAATTCAGAGCAGGACATATTACAGCAGGCTGGGGGGGCAACAGCTACAGCTGCTGAGGTTTTATTATTATACAATTTTTGCACATACTGCTATGTGAAGGTTCTTGACGTCTTTCAAGAAATAGCATGAATTGACACCTATTCTGGGGTTTGTAGCAGGATGTTGTGCTGAGAGAAGTGTTATATCATACTATGCGAAACATTTGGGGCAAATGTGTGACAAGGAAATGTCACTGAAACTATTATCAAGTTAAGACAGGTTTACTGATGTGACATAGAAGTGAATATTTCTCACCTATGATTGATACAACAAATAATCAGAATTCATTGTAGCATATTGTCACAACACTACAGAAAGGTTACTTTAATTATATCTCTATTGTTGTACTTTTTTTGTGTGTCTACAGGGCAGATTGCCGTTCTTGATCAGAACAGTGAGACACTCAGCCAGCTGCTGGAGGCTGTGCAGGGTGGTAACAGGGCTGCAGCTGACCATGCCCATAACACTGCAGCAAAATTAAATTATATAATTGGTCATGGGGGGGAATAATTAACCAACAGGGAGAAATTATTGATTTTACTGCAGCGTCATGGGTGTGTGGGGCATGTGGCCTTAGTTGCCACCCATGGGCTTGAGCAGAGCAACAGAGGCCTCACCAAAGCAGTTCAATCATTGAGAGAACAGGAAGAGGCCTCTGTTGCTTTGCTAGAGTCCATGCATGGCCTCATGGTGCGGCTGGCTGAGAACCAGCTGAAGGCCACAGAAGCTATCCATCATCTGCTGCATCAAGACCTACAGCATCTTCAGGATGACCAGCCCTCCTCAGCTCCTCAGCAACAGCCCCTCGAAGGTGCCCCTCCAACAACACCACCATCAGCTGCAGAAGAGGGGCACCTTGCCACATCCACTCCTGTGCAGCCTTCCATTTCCTCCCCCTGATTCTCTCCCCAAGGCCCTACAGCCTGAATGGCCAGCACCTCTCTGTCACTCCTGGCCGCTAATTGTAAATAGTTTAATTTAATAATTTGTTTTATTTATTTATTTGTCTCCCCCCTCCATGTAGTACAAGTGTGAGGTAACACTTTTATTTTATTTTTCACTACTTTTGTGTTATTTATATTTTATTTATTATTCCTTCTCCTCTGTATATGTGAATAAACACATTTATTTATTTTTATATTTTTTGTTTATTATCATAATTGTAAATAGAAGCTTGATATTTTTCTATAAAAAACATATTTTATTAAATATTATAGTTTTTAAATCATGTGTTTGTCTCATTATTATAAATATGTATGTTGTAAAATCATTGGTTAGAGAGGGGTGAGCTCATTGCATACCTGACAATATGCTAACTATGACTGTCAGAGCTAGTGAATATCTGGTATTAGAGATATAGTGGTGATCATTATGGTGTTGTTTGACCATGATTCTTGAGTTATGATGCAGTAGCCGTTAAACACTGATGGACTGACAACTTGGGTGAAATATTGTTCTGAGTGTGTCTTATATAAAGCTTAGATAGACTTTTTAACATGTAGTGTGGTAAGAGAACATTGCATTTGTATTTCTTTCTCAAAATGTCAGGAAATTTATTGCAAAAAACTGCCTTATGCAACAGTTACGGTTTTTTACAGAGACTAAAGTGAAGAAATTAAGCATTAGGCTTTTCAACCCTAACTCTGGCTAACCCCCCCCAAAAAAATCTCCCACCCACACTGGCACACAGACACACAGGCACAAACATACACACACACACATACACACACACAGAACACACAACTATGGGTGGGCAGTACAAGGCAAGACAACCAATCACAGACAGACACCATAATGCAACAGAAATAACATACAACTTCTTAAACATACCACAACAGGCATCCATCATCATGTTTCACCAACTGTATCACTTGTCCTTGCATCAGACACTGTTGTCTGTGTACAGCAGGATGTGTTAGAAGCATTTCAGGTATAACTACATATGCATCTCCCTCATAAATTATATGGTAGTGTTTGAGATAAATAAAAGATTTGACAACATTGTGAGGGTATGCTGTCATGTTACAATCACAGAATGATGTATAAAAATGTTGTAACCTGATCATGATCATGGGTAAATACTCCATTGGCTATGTCTGAGGAATGGTGTTTATTAAAACATTATTAAACACATTTTAACATTTGTTTTACACATGGGTCCATTGAATAATTGCAATAAGCCACTCCAGGGTGTGAGTTACTCAAGATTTACCTAGTTCTTATGTGGTTAAGTCGCTCGGCTGCACCTGGTGACACATCACATAAGGCATGGGTAAACCCCTAATAACCTGCACGCTGTTGTGCCCTATTGGTTAAATATAGAGTAGTTAGTAATAGATGATGATGCTAGTTATATTATGGTGCTATGCAGAAATGGACTACTTGGTGACAACATGGCATATGTCATTATCCACAAATGTGCAACTCGGTGTAGGATGCCATGTAAGAGAGCCTCACATTCTGCCAAATACATGAGATGTACTTCTTATATCATACTGTTATGCAGAAATGGGTAACTTTGCAAACTTGCTGCAACTAGAGTGGGTCTACACATCTTGTGTTGTCACCAAGTCATGTGTTTGTCTATTTTTATCATGGAGAGATGCAAAATTGAACAATTAGGTAGAAACATTGGGATATTCTGCTATATTGCAATGGTCAAATTGCTGGTCCTTTGTCCCTACTAATATGTCTCTGTTATTAGTTATTTAAAAGTTTTATAGGGACACTAGCAAGTAGATGGAGTCATGGGTATGGTGGCATGCAGAAATGGTAACGTTTATTGCAGCATACGGTAATGCTCTTATGCACAAATAGTTAAGTCACTACAGGCTAAGTACCACTTCCTTACCAATAAATGTATTTAAGTATTTATATTATTCTGTTATGCACAAATGGTAAAGGAGGCTGACATATCACGGTGCCATCTTATGCAAAATTGGCAACTTTGTGATACTGTGTAGCTATACTATTATGCAATAACAAGTAATTAAGTGGAGGTGTGCAATATTGTTTTACACAAAAATGACAACATTGCTAGTGGCACACTGCTATGCTTCAATTGATAAATTGACTAGTTGCTAACACAGCAGTAAATGAAATGGGTCTACACTGCTAACAACACATGTGCATTACTATTAGTCATATGTTGTTATATGGGAGGCTGTGCACATATAGGAAAGTGGAATGGTACAAGAACTGATACAGTTGATGAAACATGATGATGGATGCCTGTTGTGGTATGTTTAAGAAGTTGTAGGTTATTTTTGTTGCATTATGGTGTCTGTCTGTGATTGGTTGTCTTGCCTTGTACTGCCCCCATAGTTGTGTATTGTGTGTGTGTGTGTGTGTGTGTGTGTGTGTGTGTGTATGTTTGTGCCTGTGTGTGTGTGTGTGTGTGCCAGTGGGTGGTGGGGTTGGGGGAAAGCCAGAGTTAGGGTTGAAAAGCCTAATGCCGAATTTCCTCACTTTTGTCACTATAAAACCCTAATTGTTGCATTAACACAGTTTTTTGCAATATATATACATATATCTATTGAATTCTTCCTGATTATATTGCACCCTGAATGCTTGAATATTGTTATTAGTGGTTATCATATCTACTTTGAGATCTTTATCAATTTTAAACCAAGAAAGCAAACCAACAGCATGCCTTCTGGAAGTTGCAAGCCTAATAGCTAGAACATTAAACCTCTGGTATCCATTCATGGTTAAGTTATTTTCCTTTGTATGCCAAGTTTCCCCGAGGCATACAATCTCAAAGCTTTTCATATACCTTATCCAGTCATATCAGACATTTTTTTTGCAGACCAGAAACATTCCATGATACAATATCATATTCTACCTTCTCTGAGTCAGAATTTCCCTCTTCATACTGTAATGATTATCTGTTAGTCAAATTTGTGTATTAAGTGGATCAAACCTATTTTATACTGTATAATTAATAAGAAGTTCCTGATTTTTAACTGGGCCATTAGAACTTACCTACTTTCTTGTATTTCATTGTAAACTCAGTTGCTTTGCAATAATATGCTTAATGAAATGCCCACAGCCCTTTGATATCCCACATTCAATCAATCACTAAAATCATTTCTGCAAATAAAGCCTTCTAATGCTGCATGTAACCATCCAAACTACAAACCGTAAATATTTCTAACTTTTATAAAATTTACTTCTAAACTCCTAGATGACCTTTTTTAATCTAGGATATTTATATATTTAAGACAGAAATCCAGTAAGTGAAAGCCTGATTGTACTAGGTTTCTTTGAAAAGCACGTAAAAAAAAAAATAATAACTAACATACTCACTTTAGAATATGTCCAAATGTGGTCTTCAGGCTATGTTTCACCACCACTTGGTATTTTTAACTGAAGGGCAGACAAGATGGGCCAAGGGTTCCTTTTCTGCTGACAAATTCCTATGTTTCTATGAAGGCATATTTGCTCCAAAGACACTTAATTACAATCTGGCACAGTAGCACAACATCATTGAGACAGCAGAGAACTGTTGATGACACTATCTCTTTCAGAGTTCTTGTTTATGAGATTTAGTCAGCCTTAGTACTACTGAGATTGTGGCAAATATGGCAATAGGAGACTAGGCTTCTTTTACCAGATTCTATGGACGTGCACTCTGGACTTAAATTGAAATCTCCTGGGTCGTGCCTGAAAATAGTCGTTGTCATGGCTAGTGCACTTACCCAGTTACCAAAAACTAAATAAAATAAAAATAAAATAAATTATAGCCTATATTTCTTCCAGTAACAGTTGTGGTCAGTTGTGATCATTTTCAGTTTTCAACAAAAAGCACTTATAGAACAAATTTAAGGCAAGGGGCCACAAAATTGTAACTTGCTACTAGTCCTTGTAACTTCTGCTTTCTATCACATAACTGCTCCCAATGAAGCTGTTTTGTTAAATGAGTTCTGCATTATGGGTTTTTATTGGTGATTATGTGTAAAAGTAAAGTAAAATTTTATTTATATGAGGCACACTTTCAAAGCTCAGGGTGCCTTAACAGTGTACATTACAAAAATCTTTCAGCAATACACATAAAAACAGCAGTTGAAAATGCTCTCTTTGTGCCCCAAAAAGGAGAACACCAATGTTAAATATTAGGAAAATCACACGAGGAAATTTACACTCAATTAAGAGCAAGATACGATCCCTTAATATTAACAAAAGTGAGTTTAACATCTTTTGTTTACTTTTGTTTCAAACATGATTTTGCTGTTTTTATATAGAGTACTAGTATAAATGGAATTGCTGCACCAATCCTAGCTATAATAACATTGTAGTGTTTGAACTTGAACACTGTGGTTTATAGAATTACATTTATAATTATAATGATTTAATGGTTCTATGTCATGTCAGCAAAGAAAAAATGGCAACTGTGAAAACAGCCTTGGCTTCATAGCGAATGGAAAGATGAAGACAGTTTTATTTGAGGGGCTCACACCCCCCGCACCCTCCCATTGCGTAGGACTTTGCCCCTTGAACCCCCCTTTCTAAATATACTAACTCCGAGATCATAACACCTCAGGGAGGGGGTAATATGACTGTTGCCATCTTTCTGTTTGCTATGAAGCCATGGCTGTTTTCACAGTCGCTGTTTTGCTTCGCTTACGTCATGGGCTACCAATTTCATAGTGCATTATGGAACATTAAGATGGACCAAGATGCCCTTCCCAGATAGAAAAATTTAGCAAAATACATTTTCAGTTACCTCAGTTAAGGTTTCTCTCACAATTTTCTTAATGCTGTTCTTAATCAATTTCCTTGGCATTCCTTCTCTCACCCTTGCCCTTCCCCTATCTCACTGATGCCCTCACAGCCCTCTTACACTGTCAGCCTAACCCCAAATGGTTTCATGTCATAATAAAGAAAATACTAAGGCAATTCACAGAAGAGAGGGTCCATGCTGCCAAAAACAAAATCAGCATGAAACCAACCTCCATACCTATCAAAACAGCAATGGCAGGAAAATAAACATTTGATGCAGGCGGCTATGCCACCCACACCCCCTTTAAAAATATAGTCAACTCTGGTGGGAGCAGACACTGAACAGAGGGGATACCACAGCTGGGGCAACAGTTTGTGGAAAAAAAAATAACAACACCTACACAGGAAAAAAGAGTACTCTCAGGCAGTCCAAACCTAGAACCATCAACATGGTAGGCAGCGTCTGTATCACCACACCAGGTGACCAGCTCGGTAGCAGCAGGCTGCACTCATCTATTTAACCCACATCACCAGGCAAAGCCCTTTCATTTGCGAACACTGTTCTGTCCCTCATCCATTGCTATCCCAACCCAGTTGCTATACTTCCACCCTTGCTACTCCTATGGGTGCCCAAACAGAGTCACTCATTTTCTAGTCATTCAGTTTGTTTCACTCATACGACAGGATGCAACCCAAATGCAATGTTCAGCATTCAGCATTCAGCCAGTTGATGAGAAATTGTAAGACCTTAATACTATATATATATATATATATATATATATATATATATTTATTCTCTCCAACTATCTCGCACCTAACTTTTCCTGTTGTGACCCACCTTAAAATCCTTTATCTTTTTCCTACAGTTCATCCCTCTTTGGAATTTACCCAATGCCTCTATCGACTCTACTGCCTCTACTGATCCTAGCTCCTCCTAGGTGCTAGTTCTTATACCTTTCTCCCATCCACTACTTTCTTCTGCCATTTTTCCCTAGCCATCACAATCCCCTTGCAGGGTTCTCAGCATCCTGAAGGGGTCCTATAGTGCCTAAGCTTGCCAGCTTTCCTTCCCCCATATACCTATCCTTGGCCTTCCAGGTCCCCTTGCAGGGTTTCCAGCAGCCTGATGAGTTCCTTGGATGAGGCTTCATCCCCTTCCAGGTGTTATTTCTCATTCTCTCCCTTTCACTATCCCTCTATAATTACAATGTATCACCACAGGAGGGTTTACAGTCTCCTGAACTTTCCTGCCCCCTTGCAGGCTTCATCGCATTCTGAAGGGTTCTCTTTTTGGGTCAGGCCTTATTTCTCCTCCTTGGTGTTAATCACAATTACTCCCTCTCTGTCTCCCTCTCTAATCCCTACTCCAATCCCATGTCCCCTTGCAGGGTTCAGTGCATCCTGAATGGGTATCTCCAGCACAATTCTCTGCACTATCTGTCATCTCATCCTCTTTCTCCTTCACCCCTTATTTCACAATAGCACTTGTTCACTTATTATCATTGTACTTCTTGATTATTCTCAAAAATGACATATTTATGCAACACTGTTTGCAGCAACTGCCTTAATTAATTGTATTAATTGTATGCTATGCTGATCTTTGTAACTTGATTGTAAAATGTCTCATCCCTGATGTACCCCTTCTCCCCAGGTCACAGAGGGAGCTGAGCAACCTGTTGCTTAGTGTGCCTTCTTGGTGAAACATTTCAATAATATAATAAAACACAGTGCTCAATATATCTGTATTTTGGTATTTGTCATATATCAGTTTAGCACTAAAAATTATCAGGATAGCAAGGTATAAAATTAAAAAAGGATATGAAGTGGATACAAAGCTGCTTTCAAATATGTGATGTTTTCAATTCAGTTCTTTTGGGAATTAAAAGTTTTCTCTTTCGGTGACAAGAGTTGTGTGACTTGCTTTCATCAATTTATTTTAAGTTTTTATTATATATGTTAGGACTGTGTTGCAAAGTATGAGGCAGTGTGGTTTTCTCCTAGAATCTGTTAGCAAAATCTATATCTCAGCTAGGCATCATGGCAGAACCTCAGGGCTATGCCAATTTGGAACATTAAAGTGAGTATACCAGAGAGACAGTCTACAGAAAAATCATAATATGGGATCAATACTAGATTACAAGTAGAGAATAAATATTTAAATAGTTTTTATCCTGCTCTTGAATTCCTACACATACATCCAAACTTCATTACCAGTACATTCCATCATAGGTATGCAAATCCTCATACATATCAGGCCGTCAAGACTTTGCCAGTGCAGACCATGTCTTTTAAGCAGGCTTGCACCTCTGATCCATTATAGACTGAGAATTACAAAGTATAGAGAGTGCTCAGAGTGGATATAGTTTTGGCATTCCATTGTGGTGCCTGATTGAGATTATTACTTCTGTACACTAAGGAGAACCAAAGAGGTTGAAATGTGGCTGTATTTTGTCATTCTTAGCCTATACTGGATCTAATGTACAAGTAAGGAATAAAACACAATGAGGTGTGGTTTATGGACTGATAAGAGTACACCCCAGGTGCTTAATGAGGCATGAGGCACCTTGGAGTGTCTTATTCTGCTTATAAAATGGGTCCCTCTATATAAAGGTTAGTTCAAAAATGTACATAAAAACAGTAAAACGATGCTCATATCAGGAGAAAAAAACAAAAAGTAATCCTTGTCACTGGGTTGGAATGAAGCTGTTTAACAGTCACTGCAGTGGTTAGTGTCTGTATGGCACTCCAGTCCCCAGCCTCCCACACACTGCAACTCAAAATCTTGTACAGTATGTTTATTTTAGTGTTTTTTAATCACATTTCTTGGTTTTATTTATGTCTTGAATCACTGACTGCTCACTCTGAGCGGGAGCGAGTGTCTGAGATCTGCTGCTCTGTGATGCCTTTTGTATCTGCCGTCCCCCCATACTCAACCCATTTTGCTGTCTTAGTTTTTTTTTTGTTTAAATCTTTGTCTCCATTTTATTTACACTGCGTATCCCACTTGAGTCTGAGTGATCATGTCCCTTGGCAGCTTTCGTTCAGAGCTGTTAACTTGTGGTTTTCAAACATGTGCTGTGTGGTACCTTTGGAGGTTTGTTTTTTAAATTCAGAGTTTCTTTTATGGCTGTGTGGGTTAATGGATGGGGGAAGGGTCTGGAGATCTGGAGTTTTGTTATAAATGTTTTACTTTACTTCACTAGATCTGGTAATTCAGTGCACTCTGGTACAGTTACGGGGTTGGGGGGGGTTGCAGCTTGAGATTTTGGTCGGCATTGTGGTAAGGTTTCCCGAATCCCAATGTAACTGATTTTGGTATGGTGTCTACTTCATTGTTTTCAGGGAAGGGGAATGCGTGACATGTTTTTAACAGTTAGAGTCAACAGTTGAGTGAGTCCACCGCTGAGAACTGACTGCTGGTTTTGTGGTTGGCTTCGGAGATTGCGGTCAACTTTGGAGATCACAGTCAGCTTTTTAAACTGAATTTGAATGGCACAGTGGTATCTACTGTTATTAGCATAAATAGTGCTGGTGAGATGGTTATGGCCTAATAAGGACATGGCTGAAGTGAGTTATCAGCCAATCAGCTTTATGGAAATCTTTTGCCCATTTTATAAGCCTCTTTAAAGGACAATGTCTACTCTGGTGAAGCAATTTCAGCCTAACATGCACAAGATTTTTGTATAACCATGAATCTTTGCTTTGGGAATGAGCATGAGAGTTCAGTGTGTGTATGATTTGGAGAGATGCACAATCAAAGTGTAATCAGAGTCTGTGTGAACGTTGCTGCACTGTTATGCTGCCTTTGTGTATGAAAAGCTTTCAATTTAGTATGTTTTGCATTAAAATATGTATTCTGTATGTGCTAGGGTTTGTGTGACTTGTTTCCATTAATTTAGTTGATGTTTTAGTTGCTTATTTTATAAAGAGCTTTGTGCGCCCCTTCTCTTTATCTTGTTTTGCCCGTTGCCATATTTGAATGTAACTGAATTTAGAAGGCAGGGGTCTGCCATTGATTGATCTTATTTGATTGCAATACCTGAACTGATTCAGTGTTGCACTTTATTTAACTGAATTTCTAGCAATTTGTGATATACTTGCCCCTTTAAAGAAGCTAAGGATTAAAAACCAAAATCAAAATTGGATTATAACTGATCTAATAAAATTGATGCATGAGTGGGACAGGATGTGGCAATGGTACAGAACAGATAAATCACCTTTACTGTTGTGTGAGTACAAAAGGTTGAGTACTGTATGCAAGAAGTAGGACTGGAAAGCTTAGATCAGTTATTTTCTACCTAAACAATTTGATGGAAGTCAGAAGTCAGAGGTTAGTGAAAACTGAAAAGATTTAAATGAATTGATTGGAAGGACTAAATCTACAGTGATTTCATCACTGACAGCCTCCAATGGAGAACTACTTTCCCCACTGAGAATTGCCACTGAATTGAATAATACCTTTAATAGTGCTACTAAAATGGCTTCCCTAATTGCTGAGGTAAATAATGCTTGGGAATTGAAAGCACATAATGAACCATAATTTAATTTTAAGGAAGTACGTATGATGTGTTGTTTATGTACTGTAATGCAATGAATGTTACATCTTGAATGAGGAGGATAGAACTGATTTAAAATTGCTTTCTTGGTGATAGATTTCTGTAGCCCTTCACATTTTCAGTGGGAAGCCATAACAACTGGGTAAAGTGCACCACAACCAGGGGAATGACACAGCCCAAGCTTTAGAATGTTGGGGACATGAAGACTGCAAGAAGCAGCAGCAACCCTCCAGTTCAGCTGTGTCATTAAAAGGGCACAGAGCTACTTTTGTCTTCTCTCAAGACTTAAAAGATTTCTGTTGGGGCTACCTCATTTTAGGAAACACCTCTAAATTAAAATAGTGCCGGTTAAGCCGCAGCTTTCAAATTGACTAACCTACTTCACCCATTTCCATGCATGAACTGGGAGCCACATATGTCTTCCTAGGGTGTTTTAATGGTCTCTGTTTAAAAAATCAAAGGTGCCTCAGGTAGGTATATTTCACCTTATTTCTCAGGAGTTTAGGGCTCCTGGGGGGGAGAGGGGGTTCCCTTGGCTCTTGTGGCACTTGTCCTCACCCCACCCCAGCTTCAGGTTTCTTTTCAGATATTCAACAAAAAGAGAGAGATAAAAGAAAGAGGAATTTGTCCCTTGGGATATTGCCTCTGGCATTCCTCCTTGTCAGTCTGCAGTCATGTTCCTTGGGCAGTGTTTCTTTTCCCTTGCTAGTCTGCTGGGACTCATTCACTCTGAGTGCTTGTATTGACAATTTTATATAATTGTTCCTTTTTCTTTACTGACATGTGTTGCGATCAGAGTACTTTAGGACTGTTTCTCTACCTCAACCCTCTGAACGCTTTGCACAACCACCATTATGCCATGCTGGCAGTTGGCTACATGCTTCTTCTTCAGTTTTCCCACTTTTGTTTCCCACGTGCCAAATGGTGAGTGCAAGTGCACATAGCATGGCATGCTAGCATGGCACAAACTCCTATGTTTTATATTGCACTAACGTGTTTGTGTATTGCAAAGTGCACACACACCTATGATTAGCACAATAACATCACATAGGACATTGTGATGTTAAGTGCACTCCTGCTAGTGATCGCGCACATATAGGCTGTTTCTACAGGATGCACTGATCTTTCCTGCAAGATCATTGTCCCTAAACAGAGGGAGTGCTGGAATCTGGCCTGAGTTGAGTGCCATCAGTGAAGGCAAGCTAACTGAACTCTTAATTATCTCTTTGGCATTCAAAATTATAAACAGGACTGTTATACTTGGCACCATGGCTTATTAGAGGCCATTAATTATGAAAGGTGTAAGATGTACAAAAGGGTGATAAGGCCATCCCCCATGGGATCTTACTGTCCTCTTTGTGTTGCCCTGAACAATTTTTCACTATTGGTTCCCCCCAGCCGATCCTCTAAACTGGGGAGGGGGCACCTAGTTATTCAGTTAGCAGTGGCAAGCAGAATTGCAAAAATCTCCTTTGTTCTCCTTTGCAAGTGTTGGCCCCAGTGTTCTTCAGGACAGCTCAGCAGAGCCACCCAACCCCAAACTAGGCCACTAATTTTATATATTTATTTTATTTATGACTTTGATAACCAGGTGAATGCACTGATCCCAAGGACAGTTTTCAGGCACGACCTAGGCCATAACACATGGTGCAGAGTGACAGTGGAGTACAAGGTAACAGTAATACACATGAAACAGATTTGATAAAAGCAAGAATAGTATACACAATATACAGGTTTGATGCATAGGTCCATTTGAGAACAGTGAATACAAGGTTTCAATATCAGACATGAGAAGACTTGGTACAAACAAACAAATCATAAGCACAGTGTACAATGTGAGACTGCATTGTCCAGTGAGCAAGTAATACACAGAATACTCAGTAAAAAAAAAGTATATACAATACGTACATGCAAGGAAGTCAAATATTACTGTGAAAATGTAATATAACAGTTGTAGGCAAGAGAGTTGACTAGTGTGGGTGGTGGGTAACCCCTGGGCTGGGGAGTTGACTAGTGTGGGTTGGTGTGAGACCCCTGGGAGCATCGGCAGGATGAGTTTCCAGGAACCAGACTTTAAGGTGGGACTTGAAACTGGAGTGTGTGTCAATGGAACAGAGTTCAGCCGGTAGTTTGTTCCACTGCAAGGGGGCAGCTGCAGACCAAGCTCTGCTACTCATGTGGGTGGATACCCTAGGAACAGCTAGAGGGGGTGTACCATTTGAGCGGAGGTTGCGGAGGAGTGTTCTGGTTTTCAGAAGGGCAGCTGGGGGATTCTGGAGCTGTGCAGATGACATTGTCCACAATGCAGCAGAGGGCTAGGTCAAAGTGACCTTGCAGTGGTAGCCATCAAGGGTATTACAGAGGGTACACTGGTGGGTGGAGAATGGAGCCAATAAAGCAAAGCGGCAGGTGCTGTTGTAGGCAGCAGAGAGTTTAGCCATAGCAGTAGCTGAGATACTGGCATAAATAGGGGAGCAGTAGTCAAGAATAGGAAGAAGATTACTCTGGACAATGGCTAGTCTAGCTTCAGGGGTAAAGTATTGCCTGAATCTATAGACGGCACCTAACTTTTGATGGATCCTTCTGACAAGGGAATTTGCATGCTCAGTGAAGGTGAGGGAGGGGTCAAGCAGTACTCCTAAGTATTTGTAGGTGTTGACATCCTCCAGGGCTGTACCATCTGGGGTGAGACTGCGTAAGGGGGCGTGGCTTTTAGTTTTGGCTAGGAAGGGCTTAGATCAAAACAGCATGGATTTAGTTTTTTTGGCATTTACTAAGAGGAGGTTTTTTGAGAACTAGCTGTGGGCTGCAGCATAGTTGTGTGAGAACTGAGGAAATTGCAGCTGTGGATTTGTCACTGTGGAAGAGGACAAGGTCATTGGCATACAGGAGAGAGTTACAGTTGAGGCAGTCGAAGGAAAGTGCATTAATGAATAAGGAGAAAAGGAGGGGACCCAGGATTGAGCCTTGAGGGATCGCCACAGAGACAGGCAGGGTGGGGCAGCAGGTTTGACCAATACACGCAAATTGTGGGCTATCAGTAAGGTAGTTAGTGAACCAGCTTATGACTTTCTAAGAACAACCAAGGAGGCTAAGCTTGGAGGTAAGAAGAGCATGGTTAACCATGTCAAAAGCCTTTGAGAGGTCAATGAAGACAGCCCCAGTGGCTTTACCATTATCCATGTTAGAGAGGATGTGGTCTGTCACTAGTGCGAGGGCAGTGACGGTGGAATGATTCTTGTGAAAGCCATGCTATTGGTTGCATAAGAGGGGGTATTTGCTTATGTACTCAGTGAGCTGATCGTGGACTGCTCTCTTGAGTAGTTTACTGAGATGAGGAAGGATGGATATTGGACGGTAATTGTCGGAGGATTTGGGGTCACCGGATTTAAGAATGGGGATAACCTTAGCTATTTTCCATGAGTCAGGCATGGAGGAGGTGGAAAGGGAAAGGTTAAAGATGCAGGTAAGTGGCTTGGCAATCGCCGAAGAGATCAGCTTAAGAAAGACTGGAGATAGGCCATCAGATCCGGAGGAGCTGTGGTTAGGTAGATGTTCGAGTAGCTTCACTGTATCATGTATGGAGAGGGCTTTAAAATAGAATGGGGGTATTTGCAGGTGAGTGGCAGAGCTGGAGGAGGATGGCAGTGTGTCAGATATTAGGGCTGGGCTTTGAGGTTGGGCAGTTGGCAGCTTAGTTAGGTACATGGATAAGTTGGTGAACTTACAGTTGAAGACACTGGCCACATCATGAGGGTCGGTCAGCAGCCCATCCTGGGAGTTGAGATGTGGTGCAGCGTTGCTGGAGCGGGGGTTTAGGAGGGAGCTGATTGAGTCCCAGAATTTTCTATGGTCTCCAAGGTTGGCCTTTTTGCATGTTGCAGAAGTGGGTCTGTTTCAAAAATCTGGCCTGTTTACATTTGTTCCTCATGTGCCTGTAAGCATCCCAGAGGGCAGGAGAGGGGGTTGCTTTGAAAGTGGACCAGGCTTGGTCTCTGGCCTTCATAAGGGTTAGGAGGTCTTTGGGGACCCAGTGCGAGCACCCACCTCTGACCCATCTGGTAGTAACAGGGAAAAAGAGGTCCTGGAGTTTTAGTAGAGTCTGAGTAAATGTGTAAACTGCCATGGCTACATTGTAAAGGGAAAAAAGTGTGGACCAGTCCAAGGACTGGGCCTCCTTGAGGAGATTTGTGGAGACTGGGAAGCTGAAATTTCTTGGAGATAGATATTTGGGTTGGGGGTGCTTTAGTTTGGAAGACCAGAGGAGATAGGTCGGTGAATGATCACTTACAGAGTCAGCCATGGTGCCAGCGTGTAATGCTCGGTCCTCCCTGTTTATGTCAGAGGAGGCCCATCCAGGCATGTTCAGGTGCATTGTAGTAAGAAAAAGGCTGCAGAGACAGATGTGCAGGCAGACCCTTACCCTGACTAATTAAAGGATCATGATGAGGATTTCAGGGGTTTTGGGGAAATTCCTGACTTAAAAAAAAAATGCTCACTAATGAAGAGGATGCCTCCTCTGAGGAGGAGGAGAAAGGGGAGTGGATGGAGCCCAGGTCAGAATTCCATTACCTTCCCTGTTGACATCAAGGCCTTGTCTTTTGATAGCTGTGGCACGTAGATCCTAAGAGTTCAAGGAGAAACTGTCGGTGATGACAATGGATGTCAATCCATTCTGTCTGTGTCTTCTTCTGCTCCAAAGTAATTTTTAATTTTATCATCTGTAACTGATAATTGAGCAAGAATGGGCCAGTGTGAATCAAAGAAGGTATCTTCCAATACTGAAGACATGGCCTTTTCCCTTTTTAGAGGAAAAATCTTTGCCAGTGGGAAGCTACAGTACACCTCTGGCAGAGAAGGCTGTCTATTTTGGTCAAGCACACCACTATTCCTATCAAAGGCTCTCTGGCATTTACAGTTTTCCATGACATATGAGCGGATGCCACATATAGGAGGGCTTTGCATTTATTGCCGCAACTTATGCACTTCATATGCCTCCTTTTTGTTTGACACAGCCTTAAACTTATGGGTAATTACTCTGGGTAGCGTTCCCTGATTTGGAAGGCGTTAGGAGTTTGCAGGTAAGTGCTATGGCCTCCACTTTCTAGGTGATTCTACAGTGCAGAATTTGTGCATGCTGGCTCATTCAACCTATTGCATTGTGATGTGCATGCAGGGCATATGGCTTGGACATTGGGCCACTGATAAAGCTTTAAAATCTAAGCTGTTTATTCTTCTCTTGTGGAAGTCCTGTTATTTGGTTCCAGCCTGGCAGCAATTTTGAAGGCTCCAAGACAAGAAGGGCAATCTTCCTTGTCACAACACTGGCATTAGAAGAGGGACTCTGGCTGGACACCATGGAGGGGTAAGTAGGCAGGTGGTGTCAGAGACCCTTATTTACCTTATTCAAATCGGGCAACAGTGCCCGTTTCACCAATCAAACAAGATCCGGGTCTTTACCAAATATAACTTGTGATTACCCAAGAAATCAGGGGACTTCATGCCCAGTTTGGATCTGAAGCATCTCAACATGTTTGTGAGCCACACGACATTCAAGCTGGAGTCCCAGAGCAGTTCAGTCAGGGGATTTCTGAGATTCAACAGATCTGACAGTCACCTACCTTCACATTCCCATCTGTCAGCAGCACCAGAAGTATATCAGGTTCACGATACTGGGCCGGCATTCCAGTACAAGGTACTTCATTTCAGTATTGCAACTGCCCCCAGGGTTGTCTTGATAGTGCAGGACTCTGCAGATACTCAAGTCTCACACCTGGATGGTGAACCTAGACGAAAGCTCGATCGAACCATTTCAGACATTGGAACACCTGGCGGCAGTCTTCAAAAAAACCAAAAGGGGAGGGTGAAGGTATTTATCTCACCTTCTAGACTGGAGACTCTATTGATAGAAGTCAAGTGATTCAGGGCTCTGTCATCAGCTTCAGCCCTCAGCCTGCTACACAAGCTGGGCCTCATGTGGCAGTGATGGATCTAGTCCTGCAAGCTCACTTCATGTGCTGCCCCTTCAAATGGGATCTGACGTCGGAAGATTATCAAGCCAGAATCTCCTTTTGCCCTCAGTTATGACACTCCCTGAGTCAGTGGGTGAGTGTGCAGAATCTGAGCAAGAGGTTCCATTGGAACTCCTTCCAGTATTGTTTCTAACAACTGTTGCCAATCTGCACAGTTGGAGAGCAGTCCTGAACTATCTGCGAACTCAGGGAACTTGATCAGTTCAAGAATAGTGTCTCCATTTAATGTTCTGGAAATGATAGCAGTTTGCCTAGCTCTTCTGAGATTTCAAAACCTGCTGCAGATCAATGTGGTAAAAATAAGGTCAGACAGTGCTGTTACTGTGGCATGCAAAAATAACCAAGGTGGTGCAAAAAGCTGGGAGATGCTAAAAGAAGCCTCCAATCTTCTCAGGCATGCAGAGGAGGATCGTTTCTCTGTCAGCAGTACCCTTGGTAGGGGAATTGAATATTCAAGCAGACTGGCCGCGTCATGAAAATGTTCACCCGGGAGTGGAGGTTGAACCCGGAGGTATTCGACCTTCGGTGAAACAGTTCAGTCAGCCTCAGATGAGTCTGTTTGCCTCCAGCCATAATGCTCAGACCCCAAGGTTTCAGCCATTCTTGGTGTCCACAGGCAAAAACAGTGGTCACTCTGTTTCAGGAGTAGATCATCAACAAAGAATAGGCACTTCCTCCACTGCTTCTTTTCTCCAAGGTCATACAAAAAATAAGACACTCAAGGAGCTTCTCTTAGCAACTCAGGAGTTGCCAAGAAGACCGTGGTTCTCACACTTAGTAAACCTAGCTCAGCAAGCACCTTTTTTGCTTTTCAGTACAGGAAGACCTTATGTCTCAGGGTCCCATTTTGCACCCAAACCCAGGAGTGATGCAATTCACAGCCTGGCTCCTGAAAGAAGAAGTCTCCTAGATAGGTTTAGTAGAAAGTAGTACATATTTTAATTTTGGCAGGACAACTTCTTCCTCCACAGTTTATGTCCATGTATGGACCACCTTTTTGACTTGGGCCAGGGTGAAGGATCTTCAGCCTTCCAAGGATAAAGTTGCACATTGTTTTTTTGGATTCCCACAGGAAGGAGCCAATAATGATTGGCCTTGAGCTCTCTGAGAAGCCAGGTTTCTGCCCTTGGAGCTTCCTTGGGTATTTTTCTAGGGATTTAGGGAGGTTGTTCGTTTACTGAATGTGGTTAGCAGGAGCCGCCCTGTGTTCTGAACACTGCTTCCTCCATGGGATGTAAATCTGGTTTGAATGCCCTTGTAAGATGCTTTTCACTCTGCTGTCATCCATTTTTACTGGATGTAATAGTCTTACAAAGCATGTTTTTTGATTGCCTTGTGCTCCGTCAGAAGTATTGGGGAGCTCCAGGCTCTATCCCACAAAGAACAGTTACTTGTCATGCACAGGACAAGGTGATGCTTAGAACAGAAGCCATCTTCATTCCAAAAGTGTCCATCACCTCTTATGTGAACCAGGAGAGATCCCTCCGTCTTTCCATTCACAACCATCTCACCCAAAGAGAATGAGTTGTACAAGTTGGATTTGGGACAAGCCATTAGGATATTTCTTACCAGGATGGCTGAGTTCCAGAAATCTGATAGCCTGTTTGTTCCTTCGGAGTGGTCAAGCAGGGCCAAAGCCTCCATGGCCACCCAAGCTTGATGGGTGATGGCCTGCATTGTTAATGCTTATGACGCAGGGAACAAGAGGCATCTGGCCCTTATCAGGGCTCAGTCCACCAGGGCTATGGTCACATCCAGGTCAGAGAGAGAGGTGAAGCATCTGTTTTAGAGTTATTCAGAACAGTTATGTGGTCTTCTGTCCACACTTTCACCAAACTCTACAAATTGGATGTTCAGAGTTCTACTGAGGTAACTTTTGGTCACAGAGTTTTGCAGTCAGCAGTTCACAAGTAATCTCTTTCAGTACTTGTTTTGACATATGGAATAATATTCTCCCCCCCTCCCAGATGTTCTGGGTACTGCTTCTTAGAACCCCGTTGTTATGACTTCCCATTGACAATGGTGAGCACTACAGAAAGAAGACATTTCTTCATACTTACCTTAATTTCCTTTTCTGTTAGCTCCAATATTGTCAATGGGGCCCATCCAGGAGCCTTACTCCTTTTTCAATGTCAGAGTTGCAGAGGAGCTGCTGATGCAGGATACTTGCTGTGGACTGCCCACCTTTACACTGAGAGTACCGACTTGACCAAGCTTTGTGTCCGACGTGGAATGGGCCTTCATTCAGAAGTCTGCTGAAAAGGTGAAGACAGTTTCTATCTATTATGCAAAAGGAAGGTTGCATACAAGTATTTAGTTAATTGTTTTCTCTTATCAAATAAGCAAATATGGTAGTTAGGCTCATTATGGCACTATGAGGTCAATAGTGACTGGGGAGTTGCTGCTGCTTGTAATCCTCATCTGTCCAACATTCTAAAGATTGGGCTGTGCCATTCCTCTGGTAGGAATGCACTATACCCAGTTGTTATGACTCCCCGTTGACAATATTGGAGCTAGGAGAAGAAGAAATTGTGGTAAGTATGAAGAAATTTCGTCTTTGATGGTTGTTCCTTTGAATATGTAATAAAAAATGTTTGTTGAAATGTAGTGTCCCTGAGTCATGGAAGCTGACAACCATGGTGCCTTTCTAAGTTGGGGATGGGTCCCAGGTCAAGAATTAAAGACCTTTTTCTTTGCTGTCTCCCTGTCCAAGGTATTGGATAGGATCACCTATGACCACAACAAGGTTTATTTAGATGCACATGGCATTTATTCTTCTTACCAACATGGATTTAAGAAAGATTATAGCAGGTTAACTGCACTGACAAAGTTGTGGGTTATCTCCATGGTGCCTGGACTGCATTGAGACAGCAGTGGCTATATTTTTAGATCTTTGTAATGCCTTCAACCTGGTTCATCATGGTTGCCTACTTTCCAGATTCAGGGACCTAGGGAATTCTAATGATGTTGTGTTATGGATTGAAAGGAATTTGTCCAATTGACAACAAAGAGTGATGCTGCAAGATGTTATGCCTTCAATTTCTATAATTACTATTGGTGTACCTCAGAGCTTAGTCCCAACCCCACACTTACAGTATTTAGTATATTTTTAAATGAGTTACCTTTTTTTGTTAAATGTTGACATTTATTGTTTTGTACAGCTGATATTGTTTTACATTATTATGATCTGAATGTTGTTATATTATCTTCTGAGATACAGTGTGATTTTCTCTTGGTTAATAAATAGTTAAAAGAATCAGGTTTATTGTTAAATTTTGCAAAGCTAAATATGATGTATTTTGCTTTAAATCAGAAACTAAAGCAATTTGTTAGTAGCCCAAAAATTAAAGATATTGGGCCAAATATGCAATGGCTTGTGCTGTGCACAAATGGTTTGTGCCGGTTTTGTGCAGCATTTGTGCCCATCTGCAATAGTCAAAAGCCCAAGTAGTGCAAGTATATCTTGATAGCACTGATGGTAAAAGATAATGAATGCAAGGGACAGAGTGAGGGGATGGGCCATGAATACTGATGCACTGGCATATTCAAAAGTGTAGCACCAAGCTACATTGGTTAGCATGACCTGTAGTGCAACGCACAATACTGCCTCTGAAAAGCAGGCAGAAACACAAGGCAAACACAGTCAGGCAGAGTGCATGACCCCCGACACATGCTTCATGTATAAGGAACACTATCCCTGGTAGTCTTGTGCCCCCACCAACACGATCCCCAACACGAGTAAAAATACATGCATCCCTATCCCTGGTAGTCTAGTACACCCCCCAAAAGTACAATCACCGATCACCTACACAAGTTTCACAAGATACCCTACAATATACAATGTTGGCATTTCCCACCCCAGCCTCAATATCACAAACTATGTATGTATCCCTTGTGGTCCAGTGGACTGCTGCAGCCCTGATACCTTGTGAAGTGCAATCCCCCCACATACCTGGTGTTCTAGTGGATCCCACACCCCTAACCCAGCAGTGCCTACCACCTGCTCCCCCCCTCCATCCCAGAACCAAGCCAGTGACTGGCTCAGCCCACTGCACACCTCCGTGGCCAACTTCTGACTGATCCCTGAATGAGCATACTGTATACAATACTTGCTCATTCAGAGCTCAGTTGGCAGCTGGCTGTAGAGGTGACTGGAGGGCTGAGCCAGTCACCAGTTCGGTTCCAGGATGGGGGGGTGGGGGTCCATTAGACCACCAGGTATGGGGGATTGTGCTTTATGAGGGATTGGGCTGCATCTGTCCACTGGACCACCAGGGTATCTTGTGCAACTTGTGCCAGCAATCAGTGATCAGGGAACATGCTTGCAGGGGTACTAGACTACCAAGGATAGGTTGCATTTATTTTACTTTGTCTCTGGGATCATGATGGGAGGTCACTAGACTTCCAGGCAAGCGGTCTCATATATATTTTTATATATATATATATATATATATCTATATAATTACACATACCTCTCCAGTGTCCCTCATTATGAGGGACATCCCTCATTGTACCCCTGCATATATCCCTGACTCACATTCGTCTGTCATGGGAACAGTGGTGCACACACAGTGAATATGCTGTACATCCAAACTTGACAGCAGACATATCTATTCTATGGTGCTACATAATTTTACCCTTTGTACATACAAAGGTGATGGTTTCCACAGTGTTCTGTTCATTTCTCCATGTTTGAGTATGTGTCCCTCCTTCTGCTGATTAGTATCACTCATTGCCAGGGACAATGGCTTTCCGTTTTTAACGGTAACACCGGTAAAAATCATGGAATCCTGCTTGGTTTGCGGATTTTGAATTCTTGTAGCGGTGCCTCACGGAAATTGCATTTCACTGCACAGAATCCCTAATATTTCAGCACATTTTTAAATGTTTTTATTTTCTCTTTCTCTGCCCCCTTCTCACAACATCAGTCTCCACTTTTCAGAGATCCCTAGGCTGGCTATCCCTAGCTTCACCCCAGGTAATGCTCAGGAGCTCCTGTGAGCCTGCCCCATCCTGCCTAGGTTGTACCCCAGGTGGGAAGGAGGGACCCCAGGTCACCCCTCCACAGTCCTTTAATGTGTGTGGGCAGCCCAGTGGGTCCCCCATGGAAACTGGTTATGAAGTCTGGGGCAGCTGGGTCCCTTCTACCAGCAGCTGATGTGGGGTGATTGTTACTGGTTTTCTGGCCTCTGTCCCTGAGGGCACCAACACTCAAGGGTATCCAAGGAAGTAGGGCACATAGAGACATGCCGCTACTCCAGATCCTGGCTAGCTTCCTCTCTTCCCAAATGCTCTGCAGCTTCAATGCTCCACCACCTGTGGTCACCCAGGTGGCAGTAAAGCATCAGGACCTTCAAGCCACCGTTCCCAGAGGAGAGTGGCCCCCAGTTGTTCAATCCTACTCCCCTGGCAAGACCTCTAGCAACCTGAATTCACTTCTGATCCTGAGTCCCTGGCATTGCAAGCAGTAGTGCTACCTCAGGCTATTTATAGCGCTCTGTCAACTATACATCCACTTTGGTGTAAGAAAACATAAGCAGATGGAAAGGGAAATAATTCAGTTTTAGTAAAATGTTGCAAAGTGTTCAATGTTCATAATTTGCACTGTAGGTACTGTGCACTGTTATTGAAATCATATATTAAAACATTGTATATGGGTGTTATGGCTGACAGTATAGCCTAGTGGTTAGAGTAACAAACACTGATCAAACTGAGTACATTTAGAAGACTTGGGTTTGATTCCCACAATCTCCACTTGCATACTGTGTGACTCTGAGCAAGGCACTTAACCTCCACAGTGCTCCTGGGTCACCTCTGAAAAACAGGCAGTTTCGCCTGGTGAGTTTACCCCAGTTTACAAAAAAATATATAAAAAAAAATACCAATATATGTTTACTACATCATACAGTAGTCAGGGTACCATGTAATTTATTTGAGTTGTACTCTGGCTACAATGATGTTGTATAGGTAAATATAAATGTTCAGACACATTTTGTGTTTTATAAGCTTGTTTTTAGACTTTAGTCAGGTTTTTATTGTATTTTTTTGCATATGAACATCTAGGATATATATTGCTAAGCGTAGGATCACTGTTACCAACTAGTTTATTCAAGTTTATAATCAGCAGGGCCATCCAAAATCCTCAGTTGTTTGATCGAAAGTGAGTCTGAATGAAAGTATGTTCACAAGGCACAAGCTGCCTTACTACTTATTTAGGTGAATGGGATAGAAACATAGAAACATAGACTTTGACTGACCACCTAGTCTGCCCATTTCATCATTTGCACCTTCTCTCCCACCTGTTGTGTCAGTCTCTGTGACAACAAAAAGTTTTCTGACAGACTGCTTTAATAAAAAGCAAATGTTACATGTGTAAGTGTACTTATGCTTGGCCAGTGGATTTGAAAGCGCATTCAGTGACACATGGAAGGTAAGACCCCAGGGGCTGTATGATGCCAGTGGGTAGAGTGGTGCTCAATTCACAACTGAGCTCAGACATGAAAACTGAGAGACACCCTTTTCATGGACACCAAGAGAAAAAAAGGCATCCACATGTTTGTGAGATGCACTAGAAGAGATCCTCCACTAATCACTTGTGAATTTTTTTTGTGAAGACACTATTTCAAAAAAGCAAATACAGGCAGTTTTTTTGTTCCTCCACCCCTGGCCATCCACTCCTTCAGGCCTGCCAAGTCCCCCTACCACTGCTGCTGAGTCCCCCCCACCATCCACTGCCCCTTATGGCCATGCTACCAGGTAACCCAAATTAACCTTTCATCGGTGGGCCCCTATCCCTGTGGGAGGCTAACAAGGGAAGACAATCCCCCTAAAGAGCTTCCTGTATATCCCAGGCATGGCGGAGGTCAGAACAGACACATGTGTCTGGGACGTCATGCTTATGGAGGGACCAGAAGCCATCCTCTAAGTAGCCAGCAGGTGTTTTTCCATTTTGTGGGAGCATGCGGCCACATGATGTCAAGACACAAGCTGAGTCCATCACGCTGTCTTCCACAATGAGGGCCAATGTGTTGCCATGCCTCCAGCCTCCACCTGGGGCCAGCAAATGCTGAGCTGTGAATATACCCTCCCTCCCAGGAGAAGGAGTGGTTGTTGGACACTCAAGCCTTCACCCCCCCAGCCAGTCTTCCAGCACCCAAACCTGTCCCCAAGCCCTGGTCAGTGATGTCACAGGCAGAAATCCAATTCAGGCAGTTAAATGAGAGGAAAAAACAAATGTGCTCCACCTTAGTAGTGGTGGTGGTTCAGATTAATTCACATCTGAGTTCTAACAAGCAAAGAGACTAAGCAATTTATAACTTGTGCATGTGGGGTGTTGGGGGTTGAAGAAAGGGGATCATAGTGCTGTCACTACTGCCATCATCCCTGAGGGATGTGGACTGCATTGTTGCTACTGCCATCACACCTGAGAGGTGGGGGGCATAGTGCTTCTGCCATAACCACTGGTGGATGGGGAATGTTGTACTGCTGCTGTCCCACCTGAGTGATGGGGGCCATAGTGCTGATACTGCCATCACACCTGAGGAATGCGGAATGTGGTACTGCTGCCATCACACCTAATGGATAGGGACCACAGTGCTGCTGCTTCCATCACACCTGAGGGAGGGGGGACACAGTGCTGTTGCTGCTGCCGCCATCACACCAGAGGGATGGGGGCAGTAGTGTTGTTGGTGCTGCCATCGCATCAGAGGGGTGGGGACCTTACTGCTGCTTCCATCACACTTCAGGTATGGGGGCTGTAGTGCTGTTGCTGCCATCACATTTTGTACCTAAAATAACTTTAAATTGGTACAAGGATGGAAGGATGTGCAATAGTGGTGGTCCAAACTGCTAAAATGCATGTTAGCAGAGTTAAAAATTGTTAAATAAAGTACACAAAACCAAACACCGGTAAAAACGGATTATGGCTTAGCAGACACCGCTGACAGTACCGCTTTTTACAATGTGCAAAATGGAATTTGCCCTTTCTCAATCCCGGTAAACCAGTGTCCCTGCTCATTGCCCTCAATCTGAACTTCTGTGTCCCTCATTGCAGTGATGTAGGGGAGAGGGGGATGCATTGAGTGAGCCTGCCAGCACCAATTACCTGCAGCTACCTGGCTGTTCTCAGGTCTGGCATACAGGTGGAGTTGTGTGCACACCCCAGCCTATGGCTTCCAGCCTGCACTTCCATTCTGACATACAGATGGTGCTGTGTGCACCATATAACAGCAACAAGCAAACTACATGGTAATGTATACTAAGCAGGCCATAATGAGATGCTAATGTGGCTGTTTGCAGACGGATTGCATAAATAGGCTCATTTGCATAGGAGCTTTGAAAATAGTAAACTTTAGCCCCAGGCTAATGTGTTAGCCTGGAGCAAAGTGTTAGCGAAGGGCTAATGTGTTTGCCTCTGGCTAACCTGTCAATAGCATAGCACAGTTCTGCTGTGTGTGGCCTGAAATGTTGTTTGCTGTTCTTGTGCAACACTCCATAACTATCACCCACATTGGCCACATACTGCAGCTCTGCCTTACTCCACCTCTATGTCTACTGGGCTGCTGATGCAATTTGGCCTTCCCGGTTGCTATATTCAGAACTGTCTTAATTGCTGGGCTATCTTTGCACTGCACTCCCAACCCTGTTTGCATGACTTCATTTGCATGCTATATTCAGCTGCTTTAGCCCCATGACTATTCTTTTGAATATTGCATGAAAATGGTTCTGGGATAATTCAGCACGCTGTGCAGTGCTAAGTTTGCGCCTTGGCTAAGTTTTGAACACTTGGCTCATTGTTGGAAATGTTATTGAAAAGACTGATTGTTTCAAATATTTGTTTTTTATTTAGATTGTAACCTATCATAAAATTCTCATTACTGTATTATTATGTTATAAAGGCTTTTAATATTCATTTTGGTTTTTGGCTGGCCCAGTGGTGCAGTGGGCTGCCATCTTATCTCCATGCACACTAGTGACCCCAGTTAGAGAATGGATCAGGGTCACCTGGGGTCCAGCTAGGTGAAGGAGGATTGAGCACCCCAAGACAGCTGTCCTCCCTTGGAGAGGGAGGACTCTGAGTCCCTCCAGTTGCTTGCCACCTACTGGAGACTGGGTTGCAGTACCAGTTGGACCATCAGATATGGGGGGCATGCACTGATGCAGCATGCATGTGTGTGCTTGCATCACTTGCAGATTTCCTACATAGAAAATGAAGGAAAATGCCTCAGCTTGCTCAACATCCCCAGCAGGCACCACATAACCTTACATGGCTGTTGATATGACATTGTCTAAGTTTCAAGTTCAAGTTCAAGTTCAAGTTTATTGCAGGAAAACTCCATTGAGCAAGCTCATTCACAAGGAGGTCCTGTGACATAAACACTTAAAGTACAAACACAGATAGGTAATAACAGTATATACATGAAATACACGTTATATGATACAGGCTGGATATACATACAAGGGTACCACATAGGGTGACCGCAGGTGGTAAACATTGATATGAGACAGGGAAGCGACTTACAGGTCGCATACTGATAAATAAAACATGATGACTGGTGTGTGCAATACATATACAGTATTTTGGCAGCTAGAACAAACAACAGTCTACAACTGATATGGGGAGGAGAGATTTGATAAGTAGCAGTGGGCGTGAAGCAAAAGATAAAGCCAGGAGTAGAAGGAAGGAAAACAGTTAATATGACAAATCAATTATATCTTACCAGTGGATAAATATGGCACACATGGGAAGGAAGAGACTTAATGACAGTTACAGGTGTCTTTATTTTGTCTGAACTTAGCAATTTGTAGAAGTTTAGTGAAACTGTGCTAGTTAGTTTCAATACGGTTTGTAATTAGTTCAAATGGAGGGAAGGGCATATGCAATATACGTTTACCAAAAGAAGTCCAGCGTCCTTGGTATGTCAAGCATAATAAAGTCAGAGTTTCTTAACAGTATGCACTATATGAAATACTAATAAGGAAGAGAGATAGCTTATCAATTTCTGCAGGAGCAGTTTAAGAGTCCATAGCCCAGCATGAAACAGGCGTCTAGTAGTAAGGATGTCAACCAACAGCTGCATATAAGTCACAGTGGTGCAAGCGGTAAGGGAGTTGGTAATGAACCGTAATGCCGGTGATAAAGGATGTCCAGTTTACTTAGATTTGCAAGAGTGGTGGAGGAATAGATTACATCGCCACTAGTCAAGTAGGGGAGAAAAAGTGGCCTGTACAAGCTTGTTTCCGAGTTTGAAGGGGAAAAGGGGCCTATTTCTGTAGAAGAAACCTAACCTTGCTTTTAACCTTCTAGAGACATCTTGATGTGGTCACTGAAAGATAATTTATTGTCGATCCAGATACCTAGATATTTAAATTTGGTTACAACTTCAGAGGCTCGTTTAGCGTGGTGACAATGAAGTCTTGGGCAAGAGTATTGGGGGCCTGAGACAGCACTGCGAGAGAATATCATCGCTTTAGTCTTCTTAGCATTGAGCAGAAGCTTTGCCTTTTTAGATTATGCTCAAGTTGTGTGAAGTCCGGCAAGCACTCCCTTGACTTCAGATAATGATGAGCCAAAGTATACAACACAGTATCATCTGCAAAAAGTGCAGATTGGACGTGGAATATGTTAGCATCTAAGTCACTGATGTACAGAGAAAACAAGATGGGGCCTAAGATGGATCCTTGGGGACTCCTCTTGCAACTGTGGCAGCAGCAGAAAAAAAGCCTTCCGCCTTTACTTTTTGGAATCTTCCAGTTAGGTAGCTAGAGAACCACTGGGTGGTATGGTATGTGGCACCCAACTTTGCAAGGCAATTGACTAATAGTTTGTGATCAACAGTATCAAAAGCTTTGCTGAGGTCCAAAAAGACTGCACCAGTTACCTTCTTAGCATCTATAGCAGAGATCCAATCATTGGTTACTTTTGCTAGTGCAGTGATTGTGCTATGATTAGCCCGGAAGCCAGATTGAGCTGGGTTAATGAGAGAAGGTTTCAAGTGAGATTTTAACTGAATATGGATCAGTTTTCGAGAACTTTAGAAAGGATAGGCAATATGGAGATAGGCCTATAGTTGTTTACATCGATGGGTCACCAGATTTAAATAGAGGGAGGATATGTGCTGATTTCCAGCAGGACGGCACAGCAGCAGATGTAATGGAAAGATTGAAGATGTGGAGAATTGGGGCAGTGAGATGGGCATAGCCTGACCTTAGGAAAAAGGGTTCCAAGCCATCGTCCCCCTGCGCTTTTTTTGGTGTCTAAGTTATGAAGAGAATCTTCTACTTCTTTATAAGTTATCTAGCGCAGCTGGAAGGGACTGGGTGCAGGACTAGATGTGGTGGGAGGGGTATGCTGGCTCACCACAGCACCAGCATAAGGTGACGAGTCAAAAGCTAATCCAGCTGTGGCAAAGTGGGAGTTAAGTTCCTCCAGGATTAGGGACTTGTTTTCCACAATCTTGCCACTTGCAACTATCTTTGTTGGGACAGAGGGGGCCATGGGCTGTTCTTCTATAGCTTTGATAGTCTTCCATATTTTATGAGGGTTACCTTTAGCTTGTTCGAGAGTAGAAATATAATAGTTTTAGCAGAGTTTTTTCACACAGTTATTCCTGGCTGTTCTAAAGGCCTGCCAATCCGAAGATTCTTTGGAATGTCTAGCTTTAGCCCAGAGCTTATCTCGAGCTATAAGGGCTGCCTTGAGATCCGAGGTGAACCAGGATTGGAATTGTTCCGTACCCTTACTTTGATGAAAGTGTATTTTATTATTGTAGTGAGCTTGTCATTAGGATGCAAGCTGCCTTGTTGACATCTTTGGCTAGGTAAAGATCTTGCCATCTGATCATGCTCAGGTCAGATAGGAAGTTTACTGCACTGAATTTGCGAAAGGATCTTTTGTTATAAAGATGGGTGCGGAGGGCCTTAATTTGAGATCTTATGCAAGCAACAATTCCATGATCGCTCATGTCATTGTGAAACACTGCCAAATTAGATATTTTGTGTGGAGGGTGGTTAGTACCACATCTAGAATGGAACTGTTGGCAGTATTTAGAGTGTTGTTCCTAGTAGGTTCTCTGACTAATTGCCCAAGACCTAGCTTCGTCACAAAGGATTTGAGGCCGTGTGATTTAGGTGACAGCCAGTCCATATTTAGATCTCCTAGAAATATTGTTTCAGTTTTGCATCTACGAACATGGATTTCAAAGATTAAGGACTTCATCACCACCAGACGGGGTCTATAGCCACCTAGGATAGTGATACATTCCGAGGAGGGGAGATGAAGGCTCAGCGAAACTAACTCAAATTCCTTGGCTAGAGATTTGCAACTAATATTAGTGACCAAGTACTTAGATTTGGCATAGATAACCACACCCCCGCCTCTAGACTCTCTATCTGCTCTAAATAAATTGTAGCCCTGCAGTGATATTTGTTGATCAGTGTTCGTCTTTTTTAACCACGAGTCAGTAATTATGATAAGGTCTGGGTTAACGTGTGCAGCTTGCAGCTGTACAAGTTTTAAACAGAGCTTAAAATGTTGACCATCATCATTTTGAGACCTGTGGCCTCAGCAAAATCGATAGGCGAGGTAAGTTGTGGGGGCCAGGGTTGAGCTCCACATTTCCTGAGCAGAGAAGAAGCAGAAGTATAACTTTCTTTAAGGAGCTTATAAGAATGGAGACTGCTTTTTTATTTCTTCGCGGCAACCCATATTAGTGCTGCATGAAGAAGCGCCCACTGTAATGACAATTGATTGTGATCAATGTAAGTGCTTAGGTAGACATAGGTGAGGACAGTAGCAAAGGGGTGTAGGCTAACCAGGGGGAATAGGCTAAAAGGGGAGAGGAGAATGACAGAGTGTCTGCACGGTAGACTGTTATAACATTAGGTATTGATAAGGTACATTGGAGAACTGAATTGCATTGAGGTACTTCGAATTGCACTGTATTGCTGAAAACTCTGCACCTTAGGAGCAATAAAAAAACAATAAGGAGAGCCATGGTCCCAGATTGAGTGGTCTCATGATTTGTATTAGTGCAATATGTTCTAGGCAAGAAATTTGCCCACCTAGGTACCCATTTAAAACCTAGATGAGAAAATACAGCAGAAAGGGGAACAAGGAGATCACGAGCAGCTTAGTTAGTGGCCATCCACCCTTCAGACTCAAGTCCCCTTGTAGCAGAACCGGGAAAGATGTAGAATGATAATGCAGGCCATATTTCCCATGAAAGAATACAGTGGTTGTTAACCTGTAAGTCCATAGGACAGGTCAATGATAGGTAGAGAGGCAGCAAATTTAAAATCCACCTGCAAAGTGAACGCAAAGTGGCCACTTCACCTTGGCACTTCGCTACATGGAGTGCCCCATAGGAAAGGCTCACTTCGCCTTGTTATTATTACTTAGCATTCTCATTCCACCTTAAACATGAAGTAAGCTGGAGTGACAACAATATTGGCAGCATCCCACCCACACAGTCACCAGAATGAATGTGCATCCCCAAAGTGCTGCTGTCTTGTGTCAAGAAAACTCCCCAGTGCTGACGAAGTGAAATGAGAGTGTAACAAGAAATGCAAAGTCTCCCAAAATTAATGGTGAACTCAGTCATGCGCACGGTGGTTAGGTGACACACAGTCACCAGAATTAATGTGCACCCCAAAAATGCTACTGTCTTGTGTCCAGAAAATTCCCTAGTGCTGATGAAGTGAAATGAAAGTGTAACAAGAAATGCAATCTCTCAGAATTAATGGTGCCATGCAAATGCATAGACAGATTAAGATTGTGTTGCACACTCAAGGGATGCATAGGAAAAGGCACAACAACACCTAACCAGTGCTTACAAGTCACAAATCGAAATCTGGAATGGAATACATTTTGCCAGTTGGGGGATTAGTGCACGGCAGTAACAATTCTCTACCAGTAAAGATACCACAAAGCAGTATAAAATAATCATGCGGGTACTGTGGATAGCAGGTTTACACTGTTGCAATTACTCTGCAACATAATAAAATGTGTCTGATTTAATGGCACACATCGCACACACACTCACATGCACACTCAAGTAATGCGTAGCAAATTGAAAACCTTTAGTAATATAACCAAATGTTTTAAACAGACAAATTGTACATTGCTGCACCACAACAATCAGCAAGAAAAGTCAGAAATTACTGAAAATATTACTGTGTGTACATTAACACAGTTATACAAGAAAAATATAACCAAAACAGAAAGACTGCCTTTTGTTCCCAGTTAATCTACCTACACCACAAATACGCCCCTCCTCCAAATCACATTTCACAGTACACAGACTGATTGTTCTAAATTAACATTCAAAATCCACACACAACATTGAACACTTGATGATATGAGCACAGAAGGGTTTCCTACAATTGATGTACTAAATTTTGAGCAAAAAATATTACTCAAAAAGTCATTTTAAACAGCTTTTAGAGGTTTTGAATCACAGAGTTCTGAGAGCAAACTGTCTCCAGCTACCATTGCACACACACTACCCAGGTCAGAACTGAGACTGTGCCGAACAGTCTAGAGCCCATATGACCTGCAATCCCATGAATAACTGCAGAATTTCATTTGGAGCTCAATTACAGGGTGAAGTGAGGTGAATTACATTGATTTCAATGTACTTTGCCTTAAAATTGGTGGAGAAGTGGTTTGGGGAAGGCAGAATAACGCAGTCATTGGTTTCAATGGACTTCGCGTTCCTCATTATGAAGTGAAGTAATCCACTTCACATTGTGGAGTTCTCCACTGATTCCACATTACTCAGTGAATCACTTCATGGAGCAAATTGGGGCCATTTTGCCCACCACTACTTACAGTACTGTAACTCACATGCTGTACAGGAAGAAAGGCAAATGCCTATGGCTGTACTTCTCCAATGGGCAATAGCACAAAACTCCCAGACTTAAAAATGCTTATTAATAAGTACAATGGTGGAGCAGTGAAGCCTGGAGAGATACTATAAAACATGCTTACAATACACCCAAGTAACTAGAAAAAAAATGAATGTTGTGATTCGTGACGTGATCGTGAATAGTGATTTGTGACTGTATTTGTGACCGTGATGATGAAGAACGTGATTCAGTGTCGATGGTGTGAGATAACCAATATGAAAACTGTATTGGGAACACGAATGCCTATGGCTGTACTTCCCCAATGAGTTATAGCACAAACTCCCAACTTAAAAATGCTGATTAGTGAGTACAATGGTGGGGTGGTGAAGCCTGGAGAGAGAGAGAGAGAGAGACTACAAAACATGCTTACAATACATCCAAATAACTAGTCAAAAAATTAGTGTTGTGATTCGTGACATGATCGTGAATCGTGATTTGTGACTGCATTTGTGACCGTGATGATGAAGAACATGATTAGGTGTTGACAGTGTGAGATAAACAATACGGAACTGTATTGGGAACGGAATGCAAATGCCTACGGCTGTACTTCCCCGATGAGCTGTAGCACAAATTACCTGTCTTAAAAACGCTCATTAATGAGTACAATGGTGGGGTGGTGAAGCCTCATTATGAAGTGAAGTAATCCACTTCACATTGTGGAGTTCTCCACTGATTCCATGTTACTCAGTGAATCACTTCATGGAGCAAATTGGGGCCACTTCGCCCACCACTACTTACAGTACTGTAACTCACATGCTGTTTGGGAAGGAACGCAAATGCCTATGGCTGTACTTCCCCAATGGGCTGTAGCACAAAACTCCCAGACTTAAAAAATGCTTATTAATGAGTACAATGGTGGAGTAGTGAAGCCTGGAGAGATACTACAAAACATGCTTACAATACATCCAAGTAACCAGAAAAAAAATTAATGTTGTGATTCGTGACGTGATCGTGAATAGGGATTTGTGACTGCATTTGTGACCGTGATGATGAAGAACGTGATTTGTATCATAAGTGACTCGTAATGATGTTCCTGACTTAAAAATGCATACTAATGAGTACAATGTTCATGCAGAATTATGTACCACACCGGTCCAGTATTCTGTAGAGAAGCCAAAGAAACAACTGTGACTTAAGTTACAGAGATTGGGCCCTAAAGAGATGCAAATGCACAGATGGATTAAGATTGCGATGCACACTGAAGAGATGCAGATGCAAAGGCACAACACTTAACCAGTGCTCACCATCAGAAATTCAAATCTGGAAAAGAATACTTTTGCCAGTTGGGGCAGGCTGCGGGGGGCAGTGTACTGCACTGCTGCAGTAACAGTCACTAGTACTAGTACCAGTAAAGATACCACAAAGAAGTACAAAAATCACACAGCTGCAGTGGATAGCAGGTTCACATTGCTTACATTATTATGTGGCACAATAAAAGGTGTCTGATTTGATGACATGCGTCTCACACATACTCACACACACACTAAGAAATACGTACTATATAGCCACATATTTTAAACAAACTAAAATTATGCACTGCTGCACCAGAACAATCTGCAAAATAAATGGCAAGAATTATTGAAAATATTACTGTGTGTGCATTAACACAGTTATAGAAGAAAAATATCACCAAAACAGAAAGCACTGTCTTTTTCTCCAAGTTTATCTACCTAAACCACAGATACGCCCCTCCCCCAAAGTACACTTCCACTGTCTCTCAGTACACAGACTGAATGTTGTAAACTAACTTTCAAAATCCACACACAAACAATAAATGCTCAATGATATGAGCACAGGAGGGTTTCTTATAATCAATGAACTAAAGTTTCAGCTAACCAAATGACTCAAAAAGGCTTTTTTAATAGCTTTTAGAAGGTTTGAATCACCGAGAGCTCTCAGAACAGATTGTCTCCTACAGCTTCCTACACACGCTACCCCAAACTGAGGCTGTGCAGAACAATCTAGAGCCCATGTGACCCGAAATTCCATGAATCACTGCAAAATTAGCCTTTGGAGCTTAAAAACAAGATGAAGTGAGGCGAAGTACATTATTTTCAATATACTTCACTTTAAGAATTGGTGGAGTAGTGTTTGGAAAGGTGGAGTAATGCAAAGTCATTGTTTTCAATGGACTTCGTGTTACCCATCATAATGCCAAGTACTCCGCTTTGCGTTGCGGAGCACTCCACAAATTCGCTTTCACTCTGTGAATCACTTCGCAGACCGAATTGGGGCCACTTCACCCATCACTAATGATAGGGATGGGGAGATGTTGACAGAACCAGGGACACAGGCAATCGAAACAAATGCAGAAAATAATATTAGTTTTACCTTATTATATCAGACTCAAGACTGTTTACAGCACCTTTTATTTCTAAGAAAGTTTGGATTCAGTCCTTGGTTTTGTCTGTTATTGATTATGGTTCACATATATTCTACAGCACTGGTTACATTGCTTTTTTGTGTTATGATGTAGTACAATAATGCTTGTCGATTTGTTTTATGTCCAAGACTGACCCATCACCATCAGTTCACCCATGTTGGTGTTACAGTTGCTGTGCCAACATCGATTTTGGCAACAGCAACATGCCACTCAGCATTAGGACACTTGGCATGCATCTCACAGAACTTAGAGTGGCAAAGAGCCGTCCCAGAAAACAGTTGGATTTTCTAGGGGGATTTTCCCTCTGCACCCCTCCCCCATTTCAGTGGTCTTGGCCCCTGCACCCCCCAAAAATACATGTATAACCTCCTCCAGGGTGGGCATGTTGTGAAGGCACAGAAATTGTGTGGATTCCCAACACAGCATAACAGTGGGGTAATCTAAAATCAAGATCTGCCTGGTCACTCTCATCCTTTTTGCAGCGCCAACATTACCGCACTATAATGCTGTTACCACACCAATTGTATACCATCAGCTTTATTCATCATTGGATTGTTTTTCTTTTAAGGGGCATGTACTTACTTTAGATTCATGTCTTTTTGGCATTTATGGAAGGGTACCATTCTATTTTTTTTTTTTTTTTTTATAAAAAGCAAGTTACACAGCAGAACTTAATTTATTTTTCTGGATCTCAAACAGTTACTGCTCTTAAGCTTCCTTTACTCAAAACAACATCTGCACAAAGGTCATTTAGTTACAATGTGATTTCTAAATGAAATAATTTGCCTACACTTTTACATCAAGCAGAGTCCCACCTACATTTTAAAAACAAAGTTACAAAAATATATTTTACATGATCTTAGTCATGGCACATCTACACAAAGTGAATAAAAAGACAAGAAAAAGTCCAGAAACAAGTCCAGTACTTAACCAGTGTATCAATTTATTATCACCACAACAGTGTGTGGGCCAGGAGAACTTTCCAACACAGCTTCTAACATGTCAATCAATCTTGGTCTTTAACGAAGATTGTGCCCCTTTGTGAATGCTGTTTAAATCCATTAAAAACTTTATCACATGATTAGTGCAGATGAATAAAGTGCTTTCATATGTTTAAAACACACTACATACAATACTAATCAATATATACAGAGTACGTACTGAATGCAGACAAAACACAAACAAGACACTACATCATCCTCACATCTGATTTCATATTAATTTGTCTTTTCTCCCTCCCCCCACCACCTTTTTCACTATTTTGTTCTTTATTTTAGGTTTTGTGTTTGTTTTTGTTTTGGTAGTTTCATGTGGTCTGTAGTGTGTTTTTCTGGTGCACTTAAACATGTCTATGTACATAATGAACCAAAACGGTATGTGTTTTGAATCCTGTAATATGCCTGTTACCATCCACATCTTGTAGTTTGATTTATTTGTATAATGGTGTGTGGCAATTAATAGGACTATCTGACTTATGAAAAAGCAATTTTAAAAGAAGAAAGAATAAATAGTCTTTCATTTGAATATATTTTCCAGTCAGTTATAGCCTATGTAAGATGAAATATGCCATTTGGACAAATTAATATGAAATCAGATGTGAGGATGATGTAGTGTCTTGTTTATTCACTTTGTGTAGGTGTGCCATGACTGAGATTGCTTGATTGTTAATTGTCATAAAGCACCCAGCCACTGGTGTGGCTCTCTCACTACTTAAAAAAAAATATTGTTAGCCAAATCATCATGTACTTGTACCTAATGTATTTATGTAATTGCTGTACTTGAATAATTGTATTGTTGTTTGTATGTGTTATGTAAGGGTCATCCATGAAAATGTGCATTTAATGTTCATGGAGCTAACCTGGTTAACAAATTTTAAATGAAAAATAATATGTGTGCACTATGTTTTTAGCTTTCATGTAAATTATTTTGAAATGTATGGTTGCTGTGTTCATATTTGGTGTTTATTTTTTAGAGTGTTTTTACTCTGCAGCCTGTCAGTGTTAGATTTTGTGAATATTAGGTTTTATTAGTCATGTGTGTTTCCTGGGGTGCCACAAGGGGTTATTTTGTGGCTGTGGCTGTGCAATTTGCATAGGGACTTGCATATTGATCTTTGACCTGTACTTAAATCTTTTCAAAAACATGTATTTGAGGTGTGTTACCATGGTGGAGTAACATACCTATTCAGCAGATTACATATTGGTTAGCATACCTGCCTGGGACTATATTTCCAACTATGAGGAGGCTGAATAGATCATCAACATTTGATAAAAATAATCCATGCTGCTTAAAATTTAACAAAAAATTAAGAAAAATCTGCTGGTTGAAAAAGTGGATTAAGAAGTCTTGGGGCCAGATATTCAAAACTCTGCACTTGCGTCAGGTTTGCGTGGGTCCCCCATATTCAAAAGACCAAATAAGACAGGCAAACTGCCCCATACAAAGAGAAGGGACATGCACATGAATAGAGGCACTATGCTATATTCAGCACATTAGCACTGCAACAAGTGTGTTTGCACAACTTTGCATGACACTTTGCATGGTGCAAATTACTGCCCAGAAAATGGTAGTTCTAACTCTGGGCAAAACAAGGATGGGGGCATGAATGCAGCACCAACATGGCCATAAGCAACAGCAGCATTATGGTGCACCTGATGACTGCAGCCTATGAGGAGGCAGAAAGGGCAGACGGCCACCCTGGGCCACTCCATATGCCACAGAAGAGACATGCTACACACAGATAGCACCACCCATGTTGTCATCATATAGCACTGGCCCCAACCCTGCCAGGCATTTGTGGGTGCCACAGCACCCAGTGGATGCATTGTCATTGTGTACATGCAGCACACATGTCCAGTCACCCCATAGGGTTACACCATCACAATCTAGGACACACATGCAGCACTGGGGAATAGATGGTACAGAGGGAGGGGTGTATAGGTGGCTAGGCTACACCACATAGTATGTGCTGCCACATGGCTGGGGTCATCCACACAGTGCACATTTGCCAGTGATGGGAATGTCCCTCAAAGCAGTGTGCCTGTATGATGGTATGTGTCTGCCCCAACCTGGACATATTTCGCACACCTGTTTAGGCTATCCTTCACACTTGGCCAGCCATACATATGTTAGTGTAGGGATCCCATGCCACTGGTGCAGCATATGTGGGTCACAGGACAGTATGACTGTGGTGTCCACTGTCAAAAGTCACCTGCCAGCTGTGCATGTCACTGTGTGGATAGCAGCAGTCATTGTTGTCTGACACATTGTAGGCATTGCTGTGTCCCTCACAATACCAGCTACTATGCTACTGTACCTTATGATACACACTGTAGCGGGAATAACAATATGTCTATGGCATGCAGCACAACCACCTATTCCTGTGGTGCCAGTCCCTGGGCCACAGTAGTGTGTGTTTTTCTGTGTCAAAACCCAGCCTGCAGCTACCAAACTGTTTATCATGTCTGACATACAGGTCGAGCTGTGAGCACGCCCAGCCTGCAGCTAAATACCTGTAGTTCCAGTTTGACATACAAGTGGAGCTGTGTGCATCATGCAATAGAGCCAGGCAATATACATGGTAATGCATGCAAAGCAGGCCATAAAGAGATGCTGATGTGACTGTTTGCCCACAGATTGCCCAAGTATTCTCATTAGCATTGGTACTTTGAATATAGCAAAATTTGGCCCTGGCTAATGTGTTAGCGCTTGACAAACGTGTTAGCATTAGGCAAATGAGTTAGTCCTGGGCAAACCTGTCAAAACCATAGCACAATCCTGCTGTATTTGGCCTGCAATGCTGTTTGCAGTTGCTGTGCACCACTTCATTGCTACTGTATCACCCACATTGGCCACCTACTGCAACTCTGCCTTACTCCACCTCTGTATGGACTGGGCTTCTGTAGCAGTTTAGTCTTCCCAGTTGCTATATTCAGAGATGTCTTATTTGCTGTGCTATTTTTGCACTGCCCTCTGTGCGCTGTTTGCATGGCTTCATTTGCATGCTATATTCAATTGATTTAGCCCTGGGGCTATTCCTTTGACTGTAGGGTGAAAATGTTTCTGGGCTAAGTTTGCAAGCTGTGCAGTGCTAGGTTTGCCTTGGGGCTATGTTTTGAATATCTGGCCTCTGCTGTGCAATACCTCTCAAAGCTAATTGGATGCATCAGCACCAATGAATTGCAAAGGTGATCTTAGCACAAAGCAGGATCATGAGTTGATTTTTTTAATCAAAATGTTTAGTAGGTGTTGACACTTCAGAAGGACAGGTAGCAAACCAGGTTAACAGTTGCACTGCCAACAATGAATAGATGTATTTTTTTTATTTCCTTTTTCTCTCACTATGTTACTGCCTATTTCAGATCCAGAAATATATTTAACAGCATATAAGACTTTTTTTTTAGTCAAGCATTCTGGAACTTCCAGTGAGGGATTTCCATAGTGAGAGGTATTAAAATAAACCTCATGTAACTGGGAACAATGCTATAGTAGCTGCACAACAGAATTAACCTCATGCCACAAGACTTCACTTAGAATCTTGTCAGCTATTCTGTTCTGAGGCATTCCAGGAAGTAAGGGCTCATTCTCAAAATATAAACTAGACACAAGAGTACATTGTGAAAAAAAAAAATGCAATTTATCAAATAAACCTCTGGCCCTCATAATAAAGGACACATCATTAAACATGGATATACAAGCTTAGAACACTGTGGAAACCAGTGAATTTGTGAAACTTGTGATTTTGATTTAGTTTGTTAGAATATTATGAGTTTCTACTATAAAGTCTAATTTTACAGTACCTACTCCATGTGAACAGTACCTTTCCTATGAAGGATGAATGCAGAACTGAGCAATCTTGAATGTTAAAATGAGAGACATTCTTCTTTTGTTTATTTAACTTTGTTGACCAGGTGAGTGCACTGGCAATGAGTACCTTTTCAGGCACATCCCAGGTGCAGCAGCATAAAACAATGCAGGGAGTACAATGGATACATAAGAGAAACAATGGGGTAGTAATAAACAAACATATGGAGCTTATATCAGAGTTACAAATAATGGATTGAAAGAGACAAAGGTGGGTAGCAATGCTCTAACATGTGAGGGTGGAGTGACTAAGAGAGAGTGAGAAAGGAAGTGGGAGACAGAAGAGGGGAAGGGAAAGAAGGGATTTGACATGGGGGAAAGGAGAAGAGCTGGTAAGTGCATAGCTTGTTAGGATAGGTGGGCACAAGGGGTATGGGGGGGTTAGTGGAAACAGTTGCAGGCCTGAACAGAGGAATAATGTGTTTTAAGAGCTTAGTAAAGGCTGAGAGGGAGGTGGATTTTTTGACAGGAAGGGGCAAGGAGTTCCAAATAGAAGCTGCTTGGTAACTAAAAGATCACTGTCCCAGACCGGTGTGAAACATAGAGACGAATAGATTGTTATTAGATGCAAAGTGGGATGAAGGCAGATCAACAAATGAGATTTGGTTGTAGGTATGTAGGGGCCCCAGTTTGCATAGTTTTCTTGACAAGCGTGTTGAGTGTCAGATTGGCTTTGAGGTCAGGAGGAAGCCAGTTTGTGAATTTAAGAGCCATACAGTAGTGGACACTGGGCATACTACCTAAGGCAAATTTGCAGATTTTGTAGAATAAGGTATGTTTTTTTTTTGCAATGTGGATTTACTGAGTGTAATTGACAACTGATCCATAGTCAAAGGAATGGGTAAGGTTTGCCAATGCAATATGGGTTCCAGCAATAGGTGTTAAGAACTGGCAAACTCTGTAGAGAGCACCTAGATTCTGGTGAAGGAGTGAGGTGGTATTCTGGAGATGGGATTCAAAGGATAACATGGGATTAAGGTAAACACCAAGGTACTTGAAAAACATAGTCTTAGCCAATTGTGAGCCATTATCAGTAAGGACACAAATGTTGGAGGATAACGTGTTTAGGCTGTGTCTTGTCCCAATTAACATGGACTGAGTTTTGGGAAGGTTAAGGACCATTTTCTCATGCATAAACCAATCCTGAAGTCTAGTGAGACAGGAGCTGAGCAACTAGTTGATGACATCAATCTCAATATGATGTGTGACGAGAACAGCTTTGTCCACATAAAGAAGGGAACATATTGGTTTACAGACTATGGGCAAGTTATTTATGAAGATGGTAAATAGAAGAGAGCCTAAAGTAGAACTCTGAAGGACGCTGCTGGTGATGTTGTTGACACCGGAAAGGGTATTTCCAATCTTTATAGCCTGCATTCTTTGGGACAAGTAGTCTTTGAACCAAGCAAGTGCAGGTGGCCCGAGACCACAGTCTTGAAGCTTATTTAACAGTAACCATTGGTCAGCCAGGTCAAAGGCCTTGGTCAGGTCCATGAACACAGATTCTGTTACAAGACCTTTGTCCATGGCATGGTAGATGGCATCAGTGAATTCAGTCAGGGCAGTGTTGGTACTGTGCCCTTTACAGAAAGCATAATGAAACCATCGTGATGAGGGATAGTTGACAGGTAGGGTATCCAACCTTACGTCTTCTACTATGGCTGTCTAAAACTTTTAAGTTTTTTAAACATTATTTTTCTTTACTATAAATATTACTATATATATATATATATATATATATATATATATATATATATATATATATAAACATATTATAGTGGCGTGGTCCCGCCACTATAGTTAGGGTTGAGCGGCCAGTTACATACTAAAGTCAAAAGTTTGGACATTAATAACTTTGGACCCTTTCAATGGATTTTCCTGAAATTTGGTACACACATTAGGGCACACTAGATCTCTTGATTTGCCAAACTGCATTTTGGTCAGAGTGCCAGTCTTCATGTACAAAAGCTCTGAAAAATGCAAAATTATCCATTTTTGGATTCACCTTTTGGCATTTAAATGTGGTCCTGCACAGCTGTCACGTGGTGTGCCACTCTGCAAGATGGCTTGTTTGAAAGAGCTTTGGTGGCTGAACATGTTGCTTTCTGTTTGATGAAAAAATATTAAGGCATTCAAAAGTTATGACAGTTTTAAGTTCCTATTATAAGTCAATGGAAAAATTTATATGTATATCTTACGATCAAAGAATGGGGATTCTGGCCATCTCGTCCAGCCTGGCAGTCAAAGAATTTGCAGCCTCACAGTTCAAGAATCTTTGTTCCTGAGGAATTTCAAAAATTCTTTGACAGCGAGGTCCGCCATCTTGTTTTCAGTTTTCCAATCGCACAAACACAAATATCTCGGCTCAGGGGTCACTTCTGAAGTAAAACTTTGATGGGTTTTACTGAGAGGACCCTGATCTATCGAGCCATGGCTTTGGTTCTATCCATACCGGTCAAAAAATAGAGTTATAAACTTTTAAAATCTTAATTCGTGGCTCGCTAACGATCTTTGATCGCGAGCTTGCAAATTCTTTGATCGTGAGATTCTTTGATCGCGATCTTGCATCATGACCTAAAAACACTAATATCTCAGCTCAGGGGTGGGCTAGGGACACAAATGGGGGTGAGTTTTGCTCAGGAGGGTCTGTTCTATCGAGGCATGCTGTTGGTTCAGTTCAAATCAGTGAAACATTCGCGTTTCACCATTTTTAATTCCTTGTTCATGAGTCTGCAAATTCTTTGATCATGAGATTCTTTGATCGTGATCATGAATCATGAGAGAGGGATGACATAGCCCAATTTAAAAATCAATTTTCTCAGCCCAGGGGTGTCCTGGGAAGTCACATGAGGGTGGGTTTTACTCAAGGGGCTTCGTTCTGTCAAACCATGGTGGTGGTTTACCGTAATTCCTTCAATTTTTTGATTTACAATATTTTTAATTCTTTGTTCATGAGCCTGTAAATTCTTTGATTGTGAGATTCTTTGATCGTGATCGTGCATCGTGAGTGAGGGACGAGATGTCCCGATTAAAAAATAAATGTTCTCAGCCCAGGGGTGTCGTAGGAAGTCAAATGAGGGTAGATTTTAGTCAGGGGTCTTCGTTTTGTTGAACCATGGTGGTGGTTTACCGTAATTCCTTCATTTTTTTGATTTATAAGGTTTTTAAATCTTTGTTCATGAGCCTGCAAATTCTTGGATCATGATGCTGCAAATTCTTTGATCATGAGATTGTTTGATCATCATCTTTGATCACGAGGGAGGGACAAGATGGCCAGATTTTTTATAATGGAATAGATTTTAGTAATCTTTCATATTGAATATCTCAGGAACAGTTTGGTCTTTTGTGTTGATATTTGGAGGGAAGAAAGGCAATATCCTACAGAAGTGTATTTAGGTGGTTTGCTCAACAGTTCTATGTCCGATTTCCTGGTAGTCTACTGTTCCCCTCCCCCCTACCTGAACTGGTAAAAATAAAAGTTCATTTTATTCTCACTTCTCTGGTAGTCTACTGCCCCCCCATCCACATTCAAACTGGACAATAATAATATATTTTGAATCACGAGTCCCTAGTAGTCTATCATTTGTCCACCTTTCACCCTTCCAGTGCACTGTGCTTGGCCACCCTGCATGTCAGTCCATGTGTCCCCAGTTGGTAAGTGATACAGTGTACCTGTCACCTCCATGGACAGCTGCTGAGTGAGTGCAGTATTAGTTCTACTGCCGGCACTCTCAGAAATTAACTTATGAGTGTGTCTGTGCAGTAGCGGTAATAGTGTAGTCAGTTGGCAGTTGGTTGTGGAGGTGAGAGGTGTTTTGTACCACTTGATGACTGGGAATTGGTGGAGGGAGGTGGAGGGTGGGTTGGCATGTACAGATGTGTGTTTTGGCGGTTTACTCAAGAGTTCCATACCTTATTTCCTGGTAGTCTACTGTTCCCCTCCCCTCATACCTGAACTGTTAAAAATAAAAATTCATTTTATTGGCACTTCTGTGGTACTCTAGAGCCCCCCCATCCACATTTGAACTGGACAATAATAAAATATTTCGAATCACATGTCCCTGGTAGTCTATTGTTCCTCCACCTGCCACTCCTCCAGTGTGCTGTGCTAGGCCACCCTGCACCTCAGTCCATGTGTCCCGAGTTGGTAAGTGGTACAGTGTACCTGTCACCTCCATGGGCAGCTGCTGACTGAGTGTAGTATTAGTACTACTGTAGGCGCTCTCAGAAATTAATGTTTGAGTGTGTCTGTGCAGTAGCAGTAATACTGCTCTTAGCTGGCGGTTGGTTGTGGTGGTGACAGGTGGGTTGTGCCAGTTGCTGACTGGGGACGGGTGGGGGGAGGTTGAGAGTGGATTGGCATGTTGGGGTGAGGGGAAACAGTAAAATAGCAGGGACTCTGTGCTAGCCCACCCTGAACATGTCTCTACCTGTCCCCATTTGGTAACTGGTAGTGTACCTGTCACGTCCATGGCCAGCTGCTGACTGAGTGCAGTACTAGTGCTACTGGAGGCATGCTCAGAAAGTAACTTTTGAGAACATCTGTGCAGTAGAGCTAATACTGTACTTAATTATCAGTTGGTTGTGGAGGTGAGAGGTGGGTTGTGCCAGTCATCGACTGGGGATGGGTGGGGGGGAGGTGCATGTTGGGCTGGCATGTTGGCATGTGGGGGGGAACAGAAAACTACCAGGGACTCTGTGGTAGCACACCCTGTAACTTACTACACCTGTCCCCAGTTGGTAAGTGGTACAGCGTACCTGTCATGTCCATGGACAGCTGCTGACTGAGTGTAGTACTAGCGCTACAGGAGGCACACTCAGAAATTAACTTTTGAGAGCATCTGTGCAGTAGTGTTTGTGTATGGTGGTTGTAGTGTTGAAATGGAGGAAGTGTTAATCTATCTGCGGATATCTGAGCTATTTTTGGAAATAGGTGGCGATGTCTGTAGTAGCATTCTATGTAGAGTCTGTCACAGACATTTGAAGAAGCTGCATGACAAGATGCAGATTGCAAGCTACAGCTATTGTGAGTTGGGCTCAATATGTGGGACACGTGGCAAGGCATAGTGAGATGTGTCTTGTCATGTAGGTATATAGCCAGAAATGGAATATGTGTCTTTTTTTTTTTGAAATTTACAATGACTAGATCAACAGGTGTGGTCATAGAGTCATTGGAAGAGATGCTACATTGCTGGTTGATGGTGAGAGTACACTGTGATAGATGTTGTCCTTGTTATCTGTGAGGTGGTCAGCGGCAATTAAAAAGTAACTTGACAACAGTTGGTAGTATTGTGACTTTGCACTTATCTGAGATCTGTGCCATGAGACACTTACTTAGTTGTCTGTGCCACATTTCCCCTCCACCACCCCTTGCTGACCATTTGTAGGAGGTGGTGTTGCTACTGTTCTGCTTAGTCTGTATTCTGAGTGCTATGCAGTAACAGTGCAATAGAAAACATGGTGGTCAATATTAGAAGCACATAACAGTAACTGCATGAAAATAAAACTCAGGAGACATAGAAGTAGTTTAACAATTAGTTTATTATTTAAATAGTATTATATATATATATATATATATATATATATATATATATATATATATATGCAATGGGTGGACATATATTCAGTGTGATAAATGCGTTTATCTGAGTCACTGTATGTATAAATAAATTTATACATACAGTGACCATTTATACACACAGTTACTATGTCACAAATCTCTTTAGAGTTCATTTAGAATGTTCAGCTACAGAAGCAGTTCTAACCATATTCAAATGGGAATAACTTTAAAATGAGAAAAGACAGAATGGTACTGTGAGCACGAAAATTGTTCAACACAAAATTATCTACAAAATGAGTGGTGTTTCATGTATAGATACCTTATAGATTTTTTACAATTAGCAAAAAAGCAGAAGAAAATGTAATTGTTTATTCACTTTTTTGGAAAACAAATGTGAATAACTTTAAAACAAAAAATGATAGCATAGTACTGTGAGCACGAAAAATCTTCAGCACAAAAATATCTACAAAATAAGTGGTGTTTCATTTATAGATACCTTTTACTTGTTTTTATAATTAGCAAAAAACAGTGTAAAATTCAATTTTATTTTCCCTTTTTTGACAAACAAATGTGACTAACTTTAAAATGAAAAAGGTAGCATAGTACTGTGAGCATGACATTTGTTCAGCAAGAAATTTTCTACAAAATGAGTGGTGTTTCATTTAATAGTAACCACTATGCTAGGCAGACATACTCTTGGAAAGTTAACCAAAGCTCCCAGAAATTATCATTTAGAATAAAGATAAACAGTCAAAACCAAATGTTCCTGCACTGCAAGAAAGCATCCCTATTGCATAAATGAAATATACAATGGTGAGCTGTCAGATAAATGATTTATCTACACTTGTGCTATTTGACCTCAGACACCTCACTCATGGCTTATGCCACTCATGAGGTTACCCAAGGTCAAACAGCACTTGTGTAGATAAATCATTTATCTGACAGCTCACCATTGTATATCCCATGTATGTGTGTGTGTATATATATATATATATATATATATATATATATAGTCATATATATATAGATTATATATATATATAGGCTGAATTGATTGGTTGCTCTTGGGATGGGCAAAAAACAGTTTGTTGGTTATTTCTGCTATCACTTCTCAGAATGTATTTTATTTGTTGTCATTTGCCTGAGCTGAGATACAGTCTTTGCTTTCTGTTCTTACTGTTTTGTTGGCACTCTTTTTTAAGAAGTATGAATTTAAACTATTTGAATAGTAGTTTGTATGGTTGATTATGTTAGAGAATATTTTCTTGACAAATGCTATTTTTTCAACATGTATTGCTGAGTTTTATTAGTTATGTGTGTGCTAACAGTACTTTATTATTACCCTGACTTACCAGTTCTATGTTTACAAAAATGGATAGTACCAAAATAGTGAATAATAGATGGGAGATGGATAATTTAATATACACTTTTGTTGTGGGATGCAAATCCTACATGGCCTTAGGGGTTTATCAAAGCATCCTACAACAAGGATGTGCATTAAATTTCATATCAAACAGCCTCCCATCTTTTAATTTTTATAATAACAGACCAGCAATTTTTCTCCAGCAGTTTGTGAGACTGTTTGGCCCCGCACACATACAGAATGTTGGCCAATGAGGAAGCAGCATACTTTGACTGGCATGGTTCATGAATGTCATAACAACCAGTTGGTTGTTATGGAAAATATCAACCTGTCAGTACATTGAGAGAAATTGCTGACCAGTTATTATTAATAATTAAAGATATGTTTTTGAAGATTTAAGTGGTGATATTGTACAACTGGTTAGAATATTGATATTTACTAACTGTGTTATCTTTAATGGTATTTATTATTTCAGTACATGTTCACATGATAAAGTAAGAAATGTTATGTGTTGGTCATGCTAGCATTATTACATTTTCCTACAATATCACTACATCTGTAGATTAACGTAGTGGTGTTATAGTTTCTGCAGATGGTTAACATCTGAGGAATAATGTTTAGTCAAATATTTACAATTACATTATGAAGATCAATGTTAGACTATTGTTCTATTTTGTGTCAGTTACATGTGTGATTATTTTTTATGTGTGATTTAAGTACCATTGTATCAAATTAGCGATATGTTGATATTTGTTGGCACTACTTACGTTAAAATAGCAGTTATTTATTGTAAGTTAGATATTGTAATGTTAACCAGTTAGAAAGAAATTAAACTATCACAGATATGTGCCACATTTTTTTTCACTTTAGGGTGTGGCGATGGTACTCATGTCAATATTGTTGGCAAAACTGAAAATAAATGAATTTTTAGAAGTATTATTTATTTGTTGGGAAAAAATTCCTCATCTGACCTCCAAATATATGGACAGTCCTTTTACAGCAAGAGCAGACCAATTGTCTGCATTGTATAGCAGAAGTATACAATCATTGTAAGTATTTAATGATTACTTATGATTTGTATACTTTTGCAGAGATGTATAGAGACTAATTATACTGTGGCAATAGGCCGGAAACCACATGTATAGATCTATTTTATGAGGTATTACTTATGTAAATAGTAGCACTTAATGTAATGCAATACCATTAAGTGCAGAGAAATATTTTGTTTGGAACAGTGGTCAGGAAACAAAACAAAGATGAACATTTCTAAGTCTGTTGAACCTATGTACATTCATATTGAAGCTCAGTATTATATACATATATACAAGTCTGAGTCACATTCATTTTCAATTATTTGTCATATCCAGTGCTGTAAGTCATAGACTTGTGAGAGATAATGTCATATTCAGTGTTCAGAGTGCAATAACAGTGATAGCAAATTCTATCACATTGTTTTCAACAATATAAGCATACTAGTAGAGATGACACTGTGGTGTAGGCAGTGATACTCTCAATGTGGGTGTGATAGCTACATTTGCCAAGACATAACTTATTAACTGATGTTGAGTAATATCCAACGCCCTCGAGTCTGCTTGGATTTGGCAGAAGTCAAATTAGTAAATATCATAGTAAAGGTCAGTAATGTAGACAACAACAGGAAAAAGAGTCTGAACTTTACCTGATGTGTGCTGTAGAAACAAGTAGGATTTTCAACTAAATATGTTGAGAAATGTGTTGCATCTCTGATAAGTGTTTAAATAGGCAAATTAATTTGTCCTTGCCATGTAAGATAGTACTGTGACATAAGTGAGTACACAGTAATATGTGCTGTGGTATGTTAAGTTAAGTAAGACATCTGCAAAAAGATATGACTGACTGGTTATTGATTACAGTTCAATACCCTCAAGTCTACTTGAACAGTAATAATGCAGTTTTTTGTTGCAAGTATATCTAATTTGCAAATGCTGAATTTCACAATGGAATGTTTTTGAATTTCAGTTGTGATTAATGAGCAAAACAGTCTTGTTTTGCATCTGTATTATGAGGGTAGCAGATTGATACACAGGGATTTGTGTGCCATAGCTAGCTGCATTGCTGTACTGTTCTGTTACCTTTTTCTATGGCAGAGAAATGTGTTAGTACAGAATGGGCTGTGCTGATTTTGAGCAACAAGTGCAACACATTGGTCACCATGGGTGTCATGAGATGCTGGTAGTGTTCAATGAAGTTTGCAACGTAAATGTGTATGTGTATTGGTGACTGAGGAAAAAAATCTGGCTGGTATATGCAGATGCAATGTTATTTTTGCAGAGGCACTGGTTTACTGATTTGCTGTGATGACACAGCATCACTCTTCCATACGGTGTGCAGCATTGGTACAGCGGAGTATTATGACACATGCATCCTTCAGATTTCTTGGGAGCCTTTCCCTAAAGGTGCATACTGTATCATTACACTCCACCCATCCCTTTCTGAATCTTCACCAGGTGACATAGTGTCCAGAGTGAATGGATAGGCTGTGATGGAAGATTATTGCATGGGTGTCACATTGAGTACCTGAGAACATAGTTCTTCCAGCAATGAAGTGTGAAATTGGTGTTGTGACTTTCATGCCTAGAGAGTTAAGGCGCTGTAGTACAATAATAATATATGAGCTTGAATATGTACCTCTCAGTGAGCATACACAAGACCGACCACATCTTTGACAGAGCCAAACAGTTTCTGCATTAGCAAATAACTTGCGGAATTTCACAATTGTCTGTTCAGGGACATAGACAGAGAGCCACAGCATGTTATGCATTGTTTGTGATTCTTTGTGTCCACATGACAAACATGTGTACTTGGACACATAGTCAACATTGAAGTGTTGATGCAGATCTATGCCATCATCTGCTAAACTGTTTATTATTCCCATCATGAACTCTGTGACATCTTGTTGTACATTGCTAGCAAACATAGATTGTCCTGCATATTGACCAAGAGTTAGCCTTAGAAGAGTCAAGCTTTTTAAACTGGGAAGCTCATCTTGAGTACCTCTTATGACTCTCTTTAATGCCTCTGAGAGAGGTGTTGATGGGTAACAGTTTAACACACTAGTAAACACATGGATGTGGAGGAGTGCTTGCATAGTTGCATTTGCATAGCAGTTGACTCCTGTACTGTTGTCAAATGTTGGCAGTGTGTTGACTCCAATATATTTTTCGCAGGGGGGCATGCAAGCAGTCTCTTAAGAGATTGCTGCTTTGTGCAGTACTCAGGTGATAACTGTGGAGTCTTAATATGCCGTCTTTTCAGTTTGTGTCCTTCATCAATTGTAATTGCAGTGACAGATGCGTATTTGGGAACTGGTAGTAGAGGAGCATTTGTTGGGATAATGTTCACAATCTGTTGTACTCAACTTTACATTTTTTTGTCAGCACATATTTTGCTTTCAGCCAGTTTCGCTATGTGTACTCCAGACAATTGTCTTACATGAGACAGGGTGACATAAAACATGCCATCCTTGAATATACCAGTGCCTATATCTATTATAGCACTATCAAGGCTGAGGCCTTGTGATTTGTGTATGGAGACCACATAAGCAGCACACAATGGAAACTGATTCCTTGTCACATATATGTCTTTCACAAGTTCAGACTTAACTGTTACTCTGTCTATTGGGTGAGGTATTTCACAGTTGTCAAATTTTACAACTACAAACTCCAGAGCCGTATCCTGTACATTGTACAGGAACTCTTGGGATATATCCCATGGCTCCATTTACAAGACCTCGATCAACATCAATATTTCTGTGGAGCATGACACGTGCATTTCTACACAGTGGTAGCACAACTTCCAGACCAGCTGTTTGTGACACATCATTTGTGAGCTCTTTCAGATGATCTGCCATTCTCGATAACACTGTTCGTGATAGAGTAATGCCATCTATGGTATCTATGCATTGTAGAGTGACAATAGGCTGCTGTTCTCTCTTCATCATGATGTCACTGAACTCTGCACACTGCATAAGCCTTGGTAATAGACATACAACATGTACCTCAGCTTTCTGAACATGTGCAAACATATCACAAGCATCCTAAATAGGAGCATTATTTGTCATTTGTCTCCCTCCCAGGCTATACCTTATACCGGGAGGACCGAGTAGGCAAACGAGGGGGAGGCTGTGCAATCTACACCAGGGACACAATACCTGGACACGCACTCCCCACCCCTGCCCTCATAAATGGGGCCCAGGCCCTTACCCTCAAACTCACCCCAGACCCCTCTAGGAGCCCTCTCTATCTCACCACAGCCTACATTCCCCCAAAGAACCAGCACCCAGCCCTGATATCTTTAACGGACTACCTGGCCACCCTCCACCATAAGGCAGAACAAATCCTAGTGGGGGACCTTAATGTAAATTGGCTCAGCACCTCCTCATCCACCACCAGAGACTCATTTGCCACCCAAGATCTGACACAACTCGTCACCCAGCCCACGAGACTTAACCCTAAGAGTGGTACCAGCACCCTGCTGGATGTTATTATAACTAACCGACCCCATAAAATCCAAAACATCCAGGTCCTCCCAGACTCCCTGAGTGACCACTCCCCTATCCTATTCCACTGGGTAGCCCCCAATCCCAAACCCAAAGCCCAGACCACCCTCCACAGGCGCCTCCGCCCTGGTGGGCTGAAGAAACTTAAAGCACTCCTCACCCAGATAGACTGGTCCCCCATTCAGCAGGCAACCAACATTGATACTGCCCTCACCTTTTCACTCACACCCTCAACATGGCCTGTGATCTCTTTGCACCCTTAACCAAAACCCGGTCCAAAACAGAACGCACCCTGGGTTAGCCCGGCCCTCCTACAATTACTTAGAAACCGGGATAACCTCTGGCACCTTGCCACTGAAACAGGTCGTCTGTCTGATAGGCAAGCATACAATGCAGCCCAAAATAAATGCTCATGGGCCATCAGGAAAGCCAAGGCAGACCATTACCAGGCCTCCCTTACCTCCTCCTGGGGCTCAGCCCGGACCTTCTGGGATAATATTAAGCAACTCAATGGTAAAGCTTGCTCCCCTGCCCCATCCCAGCTCACTAGAAATGGCACAACCTCCACGGAGCCTGCCACCATAGCTAACTGGTTCAACACCACTTTCACTGACCTTAGCTCAGTCCTCCCTAATAATTTCTTTGACCCTCCCCAATCAAACTCCCCTGTCCTCCAGCACCCCAGCTTCCTCCTGTGAAAGATTTCCACCGGGAGGCCAGACCCATCCTAATCAAAGCTCTCAATGGCAACAATCCCGCAGTGACCACTGGACCCCAGCATCCTCAGGCTGGTGCTAGATGAAGTCCTTGCACCTCTCACAAGCCTAATTAACCAGTCACTCTGCCTGGGACAATTCCCCACAGCTTGGAAAACAGCCATTATCACACTATTCATAAAGGAGGCGACAGGTCATCGGCCAACAACTACCGGCCAATCTCCATCCTCCCTCCCTCTCTAAAGCCCTGGAGAAAGTGGTGCCATTCAAATCACTGTGATTATCTGGCTAAGCATAACATCTTATGCCCAGAGCAACATGGCTTCCATCGGGTCACAGTACCAGCACTGCCCTTATTAGATTCTCCAACTTCCTACACCTCCTTGGATACCAGCTCCCTAGCTGGTGCAGTGTTCATTGACCTCTCAAAGGCTTTCGACACTGTCTCCCATCCACTGCTGCTGAATGCACTCTGCCTCACTGGTCTCTTGGCTGGCCCCTGACATGGTGTGCTAGCTATCTTGACACCTGATCCCAGTGTGTCAAGATTAATAGCACACCTCCGATACCCATCCCATTCTCTCTGGGTCCCCAAGGCTCCATCCTGGGTCCCTCTCTTCTTCGCTGTATCTGAACACCCTGCCCAGTGCATGCTCTGGCAAAATTCTGCTGTATGCAGATGGCGCTGTCCTTTTTGCCACCTACCGTAATCCCATCTCTACAGGACTCCCTACAGCAGTCTTTCAACAGTGCCGAGGCTTGGTTTAAGGAGCGCAGACTCATCATCAATCTTAACAAAACCAAAACTATGCTCTTTTCACACCCCCAAAACAAAGCTAGCAATCACCCACTCTATATCCTTCCAAGCACCAACCAACCACTGGAACAAGTCTGCTCCTACAAATACCTTGAGGTTACCTTCGATTCAGCCCTCACATTTCACAACCACATCGACGCCCTAACATCCGCCACCAACACACGGCTTGGCATCCTATTCCTCCATAAAACCTGCCTTCCCCCACATGCTATCCGGCTAGCTGTTACATCGTCCGTTCTGTCCCTTGTAGACTATGGTCTACCAGTATACAGTGCTGCCGACACCACTGCACTCAACAAAATTCACCTAACCCTGAATAAAGCATGCAGATTGATTACTGGTGCCCCCAGGCTCACACACACCTGTCAGCTATATGTCGATGCTAACCTGCTTACCCTGGATGAACGGCTCCGATACCAGACCTGTCTCCTCACCAAAAAAAACCCTACTCGGGCTCTCCCCCCCTGGGGTAACGGCATCCATCCACCAGAGCATTCCCACCATTGCAACACAGTCTTCCTACAAGACCACTCTAAAGGTCCCCAGAACAAGAGCCAGCCATGGCCAGAGGTCCTTCAGCTATAGAGCCCCAACCTGGTTTAACTCTCTCCCTGCCACCATCACCAATGCCATCACCATCTCCACATTCAAAACTGCACTTCGGAACCACATCTTCAGCACTCATAACTGCTCCTGTCTCTAAACATAGCCTCCACCTCTTTTTTCTCTTGACAATGCCCCCCGGGCAGCTCTCCACCCAACCATCCCCTCCACCACTTCCCTGTACACCATGCCTAGGTTTAACCTGGCCAGTGCCAGCTGTTTCAATGTTTACCTACCAGAATGCTCACTTGATACCGACTTGTGTGAATATCTGTTATCAATTACATGTACCCTGTACCCAATTGTATTTGTCTGACCACAATGTGACGTGGCACCTCTGGTGAATGCCTATTGATTTTTTGCAAATCTTTGCTATGTAACTGAAACGCAATGTATGTCTTTATGTGATGAAGTACCTTTGGAAATGAGCCTCTGGCTCAAAGGTTGTAAACTGATTCTTAAAATAAATAAAATAAAAAATATTTCTTGTGATAATGCACTGTCTTAGCATCTCAACATGGGTGGGTGTAAGTGCACCAATACATGCTTCATCAAGTAATGCTTTGTAAGACATGTCCCCTTGTTGTCTCATGTTCTGAGAGAGTTCAACATATGAGAAAAATTCCCACAGATTAACTCCACCAATGCATCCAATTGTTTTCTTTGCCTCTTCAATGGATAGACTACAGAAAACATGCTTGCCATTTACAGGTGCTAGCTGAAGGAGATCTCCAAGAACAAGGATGTTGTCCCCACCAAATGACACATTATCATTGGTTCTGAGTATCTCCTGTAGATGTAGGTGGATGAATGTGAGTAGAACATTTGAGACCATGCTGATCTCATCAATTATGAGCAAATGCATTTTGTCAAACATTGACTTCAGTTCATTGGCAACATCATATGACAATTTCCTGTAATCACCACTCTTTCCATGCTCGACTGGCAACATGAATAACCTATGGAGTGTGATACCACCAATGTTATAAGCTGCCAATCCTGTAGGAGCTGCAACAATAACAGATATTGGTATACTGGTAAGGTCACACACTCCTTTGCTTATGGCTTCGATCAAGAAAGTTTTACCAGTCCCAGCACCACCACTTATAAACATCCTGATTGATGCTTGCTCTTCACAAAGACACTGCTTTTCATAGTGCTGGATTGCATGTTTAACTGCGTGCATAATAAAGTGATACACAACTCCTCGGTGTGAGTTTAACTTGTCGACAATTTCGGTGACTGACTCTGACAAGTACATGCTTTGTTGCATTGTGCCCTCAACCTCTGACATCAGCACAGGTGGGTCATTAGGAGGAAGAGGAGCACCAAGTGTGTCTTCTCCTTCCACATCAACCATTTCCTGTGATGTAACAGGTGTGTCATCATCTAGGACTTTCTTCATGTTCTCTATCTGTTTTTTTTCCATTGCAAGTCTCTCAATGTATGTCTCAAAGACATGACTCTGGAAGGTATGATATGTTTGCATGAACTCTTGTTCATATGACTCAGACAATCCTTTTAACTCAGATTCTGATCTCCAAGGTTTGAATTGAAACAATAGAGCAAAGTAATAATGTTCTTTACTTTCTGTTGTATTCAAGGTCAGTTTGCAGTGGTCAATTAGCCATGGTTTGCATTTTTTTTACAAGTGAGCCATTAAAGCCAGTGACTTTATATATTCTTTTTTTCTGGGTCAGAAGGAACACCCCACTTGTAGTCATACCATTCAGCAACCTCAAAGAGACACAGATCATCCATAGCACTGTGCCACTGTGGATAGTAGTTGTCAATTAAGTTGCTCTTAACAATACTTGTGGATGTTGGTCTTGTGGGCAGCCAACTCCTCAATCTCTTCATGACTCTTAAGAACACGGTGCCTCTTCTGCTTGTGATTTACATTTAAGAAAGGTATGGACTCTGATTTACCATATAGACATACACCTGTGAGCCGGTCACTTGCTTCATAGGCTCCGCACTCACGGTGTGATAGAGTCTAAAGCCCTAGTGACCCAAGTCTGGAAGACATTGACCTATCACAGTTTGAAAGCTCTTCCCACATTTCTTGGAGGTTAGTTTGCTCATGTTTAGTAATGTATGATGCTACATACCTCACGAGAGCCATTGAGTTATCTGCAACAAACTGGACGTCAATGTTTGCTTGCCACATCAACAGAAGAGAAGGACTATAGTCATTGATATAGACTTCTGATTCTGTGTGAGGTAGTTCATACACTTGCTTTGCTGACTTTGCTTTCAGGTGGTGTCGCAGGGCTAAAAAAACATCATTCAGTGAAGCAGCTAGGCAAACTCACCTTGGGAAGCCAAAACGGCAGTGAGTATACCACTGACCTTTGTTTTTAACTTTCCTCAGACAGTATTTGCCACAGAGGTGTCATTGGAATTTCTGGACCAGTTCCCACAGTGTTGCGCTATCATACTTGTCTGGTATCTGACATGTGACATCCTTCAAGATGAAGCTTAGAATGTCAGATATTTCACTGTCTCCAATTCGTGGGGCATCTTTAATCCACAGCAACATATGAATGTGTGGTGCTGCACGGGCTTGGTACTCAACCCTCCAGAAGTAGTGCTCAACAATACAGAGGGGAGGATTTGTCTTAGACAGTATGAATTTCAAAAGACTGTGGAACCGGTGGTGGAAGTAACGTGAAATGGTTACTGGATCAAGTGAGCAGAGTTCATTGAGAGTCATTGTTTGGATGTTCTTAGCATCAGAGTTTGCCCATCTCAGTATATCGAGCAGATCATCCCAATAATATTCTGTGCAACTGAGTGTCACAAACCATGTTGCTGGTCCAAACTGTCTCAGCATGCACATTACCTCAGAGTGACATCTGTACCAATATTCTTTGGTACCACGCATGCTAGACAAAATAGAAGAAAGACTGATTTTCAGTGTTTCATCTTTGGTCTGCAACTTGTGTGGTAACTGTGAAGCTGTCATATTATTGAATTCTGTCCCAAGTCTCAATGTGTGAGCAATACTAGCAGATAGGACACTAAGTTCACTTTCCCAAAGAAGGTGGAACAGGTAAGCAATGTTTCTTTGAAGCTTGCCATCCTTATGTAGTATTCGTGAGGTCCTATACTCAGCTCCTGGTACTCAAACTTCTGGTTTGTCTAATTGACCACCTGAATTAAGTGGGAACAGATCAGGGAAGCAATGAGCTTCTAGAGTGGCCTCCCATATACTAACAGGATTGCCCTCCACTTGTTTCATTTGATATAAATCAATGTTATCCATTACTGGGTCTTTTCAGTGCAATGGGTGTATGGTGAATTGCTCATACACATTCTGTACAGTTGCCATGTGAATCTTCTCAAGTATTGCCTTGTCAGAGTTGTCTGTGGCAATATCTGTTGAGAGACCGCTAAATGCGTCAATGTCAATTTCAGTATAGAAAGAATTGTGCTCTTTTAGATATCTCAAAGCATTCTTCACATTGTCTACATTGACAATCTCTTGCCATATTGTTTTCACCTTTGTTGGCACACCATTTACCAAGCTGACTACAATATTGTCCGGAGAAATAGTGTTGACATTGTCTTGCAGAGGTAAAGGCAGGTAGACAACAGAGCCTTTGAGAGAGCATACAAGTTCTTTGTTTGGTAGGTCTCATGTCCTTGTATTCAGCCTGATGATTGTTTGAAATGGCTTTATGGTCTGAATGAGAATCCTTTCAAAGAAGTTCAACACTGTTATCTCATTAGGTGTTGGCTGTACTTCCATTTTATTGAGTACTGACCAAGAAGGTAAACTATCATTCTTGATTTTGTTATAACAGTAGGAACAGAGTGACACAGTTGTGAGTTCTTCAAAGTCAGACTTTAATAGGAGGTACGCATGGAGACATCCCACATTTCATTCCAAGATGGAATGTTTTGCAGGTCTACTTTGACACATAAGTGCTTGTAGAACAATTGTTCACATGACACACATATTGTATCAAATTTCTCTGTTTTGCTTAATTCAAATTTAGCAAATTCACAACCAAAATATTGAAGTTGCTTTTCTTTAACCAGAGATGTCTGAGGAGTACTTGCTTCTTCATTAACAGTAGCAGCAGACCTCAATCTTTGGGTTCTTTGCAACTTTTTTGATTAACTCACTAAGTCTTTCAGCATCTCCATCATCGAGTAATGCTTGGAATTGCATGTAGTCTCGAATGAGAGATCTGACGTGATACAACCTTTGCACAAATTTGCGAATGGCAGAGTTATGCACTGCTAGCATACGAAAGTGATGAAATGTGCTATTGCAGTTCATGGACTGTAAGCATGCAAGGGAGTGACCCATCAGGCCTTTGTGAGGCTGGACCTCACACTTGTCAATGTTATGAAGCAGTGTGTGTCGTTCAGATCTCTTTGTGGTAGGAGTTGTTGAGAGAAAACTTTTTATAGATATAATAGATTCCTCTCTAATGTTATATGTGCTGTCACATGCCCATTGTTTTGCTGATGACTTTGGATCACTTTCAACCTCTTCTGCTACATTGTCATTGTTTGGATGGACGGTTTCATGGGATAGAGGTAAGACATTCTGTAGTTTTCTATGCTCATCTAGTGTTAAAGTAATATTTCTACTGTGTGCATGGTATGTCTCTTCCCAGAAGAATGCTTATGAGTACTCTGAATGAAACCAGTCTCCTTGAAACACAAGAGAAATATTTTCTCTGTTTAAGTGCTCAAAAGATAAAATAGTGTTTCTCATCTCCTCAATCTTTGTACTCAGTTTATTAATGGCTGACATCATATCAGTCCAGAGTTGGGAACGTATTGCTAGAGCCACATTGACAAATCGTCTTTCTCTTAAGTGGAGTTTCATCAATGAGATCTTAGAACGTGGTCTGTTACCTTTGCGTCTCACTATTTTGGAGATCACACATTCAGTCCTAGCTCTGTGGACTAGCTTTTTGAAAAACATTATCTTACTGTGTTGAGCATTAGCAGAGGTACTACGCCTAGCATTCTTTTTTCTGTTTCACATGTCTACGCTTTGGTGATGACAGTGCTGGACGTTGTGATTGTAATGTTTCTCTAGGAAGGCTACTTGTAGTAGTTTTCTTAGAGGTGGGTTTCTGTTTCTTTAGTTGTGTATGATTTACTCTGTGAGTGATGTGGACAGAAGAGAGTTTTTGTATGCTTCTGTTTAGAAGCTTTACCTTTTGTTCTTGTATGGCATGACAATGAACAAGCAGTACAGCTAGCACTTTCTGTGCTCTGGTTTTACTGCAGATGGCCATGATGAAATTGGCGAAGTATTTCTTCAATATGTTTGTTGTTGTAGTCCCCTATGGAAAGTGAAAATACATATATTTAGTAGTAAACAACACTAGCCACATGGCAGTAAATCAGAAATTGTTCGTTTGAAAAATAATATGTAGTATTGTGCTAATAATAAAACATCTGCTATGATTAGCATTACTTTCTTATGAATTATTTAACTATTGTGTGCATAGTACTGTGCACTTAATATAGCAGCCACTAGACATGTGGGTAAAAGTTGATAAAGAAGAATATGTGTGCCACGTTTATTGGTTGATGTGTTTGGGTAGTGTTAAGTGTAAATTTGTGAAGCTGTTAAATATTTATTGTGGCATTGTTACATGCACTTATGCTGACATATAATGATAAATGGAATAGCAAGTGTTGAGTTGATTGATTGGTGCAATCATAATATTATGGGTCTGGCTGAATGTGGTGATTATGTCAATAGTCTAGTTGAAACAATATTACTTTATTGATAGTTGGGATGGAATTATTACATGAGTCTAATGATGATTGGCTCTTATAGTGAATGTATGGAAAGTTGTATAAGTTAAAATTCATGAATTTGTATTTTTTGTAGCAATCAAAGAATTTGTCAACTCACAAACAATTCTCGCGGTCAAAGATGGTTGCGATCAAAGAATTTGCAGTCTCACGAACAAAGAATGTGTAAACCATGTGCTATTAGTGTAGAAGTTTGTTTGCATTGGTTTCATAACATGCAGAACTTGTGAACTGTCAATAGACATATGTGACCGTTGTGTGGTGGGATAGTATGTAAATAGTTGAGTTTTTAGAACTTTTCCTGTTTTTTTTGGTGAAATCACGTGGTTTTCTTCATGACCTAAGAATTTGTCAAGTCACGGTTCAAGTTCACGATCAAACCGAGTGGCAGTCAAAGATTTTGCACGCTCATGGTCAACGATCATTAAAAACATGGGAAGTATGTAAAAATGTTTTAAAAACAAATAAGACAAGTATTTTTGTTACTTATGGGTCATTTAAATGCTAGGAGGGTTTCTGTACTGTATTGCTGCTGAAAATATTGGGTTTGCACTGTGTGAAACGTTTAATGTCGAAGTCTCACGTTATTCTCGTGATCAAAGATTTTGTAAGCTCGCAGTCTATTCTTGCGGTCAAACCAAGTTGTGGTTCAAGATTTTGCATGCTCACAGTCAAAGATCATAAGAACACTGTAATTATGTGAAAATGCATAAAAAACAAATAAAACACTATTCCTTTTACTTATGGGTTATGAAAAAGCTAGGAGGGTTTATCTTGCTGTGATGCTTTTTAAAATATTGGGTTTAGACAGTCAGATATGGTTTATGTCGAAGTCTTGTGTTATTCTCACGATCAAAGATTTCATATGCTCTCGGTGAATCCTCGCGGTCAAACCAAGTCGCGGTTGAAGAATTTGCATGCTCACGGTCAAAGATCATAGAACATGCGGAAATTATTTTCAAATGTGTTGAAATGATATAAAAAGAGTTTTTTCCTTGTTTATTAGTTAGTATAATGATATCAGGGTCTGTCCTGTTGAAAAAAATTAGGGAAGTATTGTTTTTTTCACTGTGAAAGACTACTAACGTCGAAATCTCGCGTTAGTCTCGCGATCAAAGATTTTGCACAGTCGCGATCGATCCTGGTGATCAATGCGAGTCACGGTCAAAGAAATTGCACGCTCACAATCAAAGAAATGGCTAAGTCAGTCATGTGAGTTTTCTGAACCAATAGAATTGAAGAATAACATTCTGGGGCCATTTTACATTGAGTGATCGAGAAGGCAAGAGGGCAGAATAAGAAAGTAAGTGCTTGGCTCAAATATGATAGAACTTTGGGAAAGTAATCTTTAAAGTTTTAAAGAGTCATTTAACAGTGTATTGGCAAATTAGGAACTACTGTATGTATTTTTTCACAACTGATATTGGCAGGAACTGTTTACTTTAGCTAGATTATTTATGGAGTTTACAGCATTTTGAAATTTTGATAGCAGCATGGCCTGGGAAAGTGTCACACAGTTTAGCAATAGATTTAAGTGTTTACATAGCTGTGTCACCAATGGATTGGTTTTAGTAAACTCATGCAAACAGGTTTTTGAAAGTGTGATTTGTACAAGTGAAAAAAAAATAGCATTTATTAAAAAACTGTATGTTTTATGCATTTCACAATTTAGTCAAACTGCTGTGATTGTTTTCTTACACTTATGTATTGTCCTTGGGATCTTTCTTGTGGCTCAAAACAGTTTTTATTATTCACTGCTTGCCAGGGTATTTTTGGTATCTCAGACTGGCTGATCTGTACAAGTTGACAGTGTGCTAAGGAGATTTATTTTTACTCAGTGCTACTTTGGTTTGTGACAATTGCTGGCTTATCTAATAATAGTGGCACTTTCTTGCTACATATATGTGTGTTTTAATTGTTGTGGAATCCTGGCTTGGAATGATATTGTGTCTTGCCTAGATTAACCAGGTACTGCTTTTGCACTTGTTGTATAGAGAGAGACAAATAATTATATTTAACTTAGGTAATTAAGTCACAGTACTTCTCACTGCAAATAAGTTTATCATTAAATTAAACTGATTGTAAGACCTGTGCAATCAAATTAGTATAGTACTATTGATTACTGTTGTTCACTATTTCTGTCAAGTAGTAAGAAATGGTTCCACTCACCACTCAAGCAGTTGGCTGAGTAAGAGAGGGAATTTAGTTTGCCAGAACATTATGGCTAGTGACTTAGACCAATCAAAATCTGTGTTACTGGCAAGTTATGAGGTGTGCCAATCAGATGACAGTATTCTCCACTCAAAACAAAAAAACAGTTTAATAAATATCATGCAATTAGAAAGACAACTTATATGCATAGCTAGGACTCCATATTGAATTAGTCAATCTGTGAACAGGTTATTGATTGTGATTGTTTTGTCTGCATTAATAAGATTTGTTACTCAACATGGCAGAAAAATCCACAGTAACTGTATGGATAGTAGGATCAAGTTTGGTGAGAAGAGCAGCAGTGTTCAGTAGATGTGGTTATTTTGGGAATGATTTACACCTAGCTGGATGCTCTGTCTCTTGGTTTGGGAAGGGCGGCATGAGGTGGGAGCAGCTCATGCCTACCATGTGCTATTTATTGGAGACACACCCAGAACCAGACATACTCCTTATCAATCTTGGAGGCAATGATTTGGGTAACAAGAGGGCTATTGACATAATAGAGGTTGCACAGTCTGACTTGCAGCATCTCATCAGTATGTTGCCATCTTGTAAAATTCTGTATTCAGATATTACATAGTGCATGGTCTGGAAGGGTGAGGATTACTGTCCTGCACTTGAAAGATCACGCAGGAAGATTAACATACAAATATCTGGATTACTCTGTGCTATGGGAATGCACACTATTTGTCATCCCCAAATTACGTATAGCAAGTATTGGCTATTTTTAAAAGATGGTGTGCATCTCTCTAACACTGGCAATGACATTTTTTTGGGGGACCTTTGACATGGTATCCTTACAGTTCTGTGATTGTGTGCCTATAGGATGGTGCCTCTCAAGTACATCACATTCACACTGTGAAAAGAACGGCTCTTTTTAGAGCCACCACAAAATAGAACTGTTCACATCTTGTACATTGCTGTCTGCATGTTAGGTTGTGAGTGTCTGGGAAGCACAGTTTCTCTGCTTTTAACAGCAGAGAAGTGAGGTGGTGCTTATTGGTCGATGAGTAGGATGTATATATTTGCTTGATATTGTATGTGTGGTTTTTTAGGTGGGTTGTGTGGTATTTTATTGCCTGTCGTGGTAAAGGCTTGTTATGGGGGGGTGCATTATACAAGTATGGCTGAAAATGTGTCATATGTTTCTGAGGATGAAGTGGGAAGCAAAGGATGGTTTAGTGATATGAGGAGAGATATGCTGTTGATGAAGTGTGTTATGTGTTGCTAGGGTATGTTGATTACTGATCTGAGCCATACTTTTTCTGTGTGTGAAATGTTTGTGTTGTGTAAAAGTTTTAACAAAATTTTTTATGTTTTTTTTTACATGGGTAGATAACTGTGTGTGTGTGTTTTCTGGTATCAAGACTCTACTGTCTAGTAAGTATTTTGTTTTTTGTTTTATGTCATTGTTGAATTTGATGTATTTTGTTAGGCAACACTGTGAGTGGTGATTTCGGGTTCTGGTAACAGCATAAATAGAAGTAAACTGAGAAGCAAGTGGAGGTATTACTTGTTTTACATGCAAGTGAAAATAAGGAATAATATGGAGAGTCAGTAACATATGTATTTTCAATACATATGATGCAGTAATGTTAGTTAATGTTTTAGTATGCTGTGTAGTATGATCACTTGCTGTCATTCCATGCCTGCATCACATGGTGTTGTAAAATGTTGTTAATCTTGTTGAGTGTTAAGTATTTGCTTGTGTCAGGAGATCAATAATGTGAGGAACAGACAGAACACTCCTCAGTGTGTCTCAATGCTGTGCAGCTGTTTTATATGACCTATCAGACTATTATATTAATATATTAATAATACACCTTTTTCATTTTTAAAACTGATAGTGCAGCAGTTATGTATATTTCATGATTATGGTGTTTGGCAATCTGATGGAGATAGCACATGCATGTGTTTTAACAACAGAGTTATTGTTAGCTCAGAGTTCACAAGTGAGCAGACATATTTGATAGTGAGTGGCAAGCAACATAAATAGTAGTAAGGTAGAACAGTAGCAATGTAATATCTAATAGTTTTTCATGCTATCTTTTTTTTCTTGTTTCAGACTACTATCATGCCAAAGTCGTGGAGTGACGCAGAGGTGCTGGCCCTGGTTCAGGCTGTGAGGGAGCATGTCAATGCTACGGTTGTCATGCAAGCGACTAATCTGAGCCTGGCCCATACATGAGGTAAGGTAGGTGTTTGGTCACAATGAGTCTTCACATTTTTCAACAGAGCTACACATGCAATAGATGACAACGGTATGGTCAGTTGTATTTCTTGCACATTTTTTGGATGTTCCTGGGACAGTGTGCAATCAACAGATTGATCATTCTGCTGTATGTGCTGTGAATAACATATAGATTTTCTTGTGGTACACTGGGGTTTGCGTGAAGACTACTTGTGGAGATTGTGAAAGGAGACATATAATGGGCAAAGGATTTCAAGCAATCTGTTTGGTTGTTAGGTGTGTATTAGATGTATCTAATGCACAGCTAAAACTACAACCCCCATCTAGAATACACAGACCCATTTTATAATCACAATAAGCCACTCCAGGCATAAGCGTTGCACAGTTACAATGCACAGCTAGGAGACTAGACGCACTTGACCTGTGGCTTCATGCCTCAGTATGTCCCCGTAGTTGTGCATTGGAACTGTCTAATGCACACCCATTGTGTGTTATTGCTTACATGTAGGCATGGCAGCAGTGATCTGCTGTCTAAAGAGGTACTGAGACCTGTGTGTATGCTGCTAGGTAGTTGTATTGGGCAGGACATCACAACATACAGAAGTGGTCAGTAGACTCCTGTACAAGATGACATACTACGTCTCTGTGTCTTTAGTTGCAGACCATGTCAGCATGGTTGTTACTGTATTGGTGGATATAATACTACATATATTTTTATGAATTTACTGTGATGCTTATCAATGCGTTATATAGTATGGTGTGCACGCATATTGAGGTATGGTGTTAGCAATTGGTGTTCAGCTTTACTGTGCTCTACAGTCAGTGGTTGGATAGATGACTTGTGGGTGGGGATGTGCCACATGTTGGTGAGTGGGTTGTATTGTGGTGGTGTGAGTGAGTAGCCAGGTGGGGAGGGGTATACTGGTTAAGCACTGCATTCTTTTTTCCAGGATCTGTATGGTTAGCATTGGGAGTACACTGTCTTTCCTGCTAGGAATACTGCATTTGTAGTATGTGTAGTTAGACTAGGGCCAGTCTTTGTAGATAGGTCAAGAAACATGACAACCTATCATTTTCACTGTGACATGAAACATTTACTATATTTTTGTTATGTTTTTTCTCAGGCTAGTCATACCTTGGGGAGGCAGGAGATCAGAAATTCTCCTGATGCGTGCCACAGGAAGTGGAAGATCACCCACCAGACATTTTTCAAATCTAAGTCTGTGGCAGGTGATATGCGAAGGAGTGTCCGGGGGAGTGGTATGACATAGCCTATGCTATGTGGGAGGATGCAGGGAAACCAGAATTTGGAGATCACCATCACAAGTGTGAGTATATATTTGAAACTGTTGTGATGAAAAAATTTGGTCTGTGACTGAGAGAATTGTTTTTTCTATATTTCAAATGAGTATTGGCATTTATTATTAAACTGTTAGTGATATGTACCATTATACTTCTGTGACAATTGATATATCACTACAGATATGCAAGAATGACAGGTTAGCAATTGTTACTTTACAAGTGTGTTTGTGGTGATATGGATTTTCTTCAATGAAAAAAAGAGTCAAGATTAGATGAATTCTTTAAAAGTTGTCAATGATACTTTTGTGGTGGTGTTCTAGTGCATGTAATATTCAGAATATGAGATGTTCTGATGTTTAAATTTTACAAATAATGATTTTTAAAGATAGGCAGGTGATATTTGTGCACAGGATACTGATCATAACAAAAGAGTGGGATATTGTGTAACCAACAGTATGTGTTTTGTACTATGTTCATCATTAGATTGCTAGCTGATGGTGTTTGTATAAGTTTTTTTGGTTTTTTGTTTACTCAGCTAGACCAACTGTGGAACCTGCATCCTCCCATCCTATACAGCTGCAACCACTCCCGGAAGGTGCAGCTTGAGGGGCTCCAATTGAACAACTACTTGTGCTCGACTCTGCTGGTGAGTTATTATAATGTACTGCTGTCTGTATTATTATTTAATAGGTACTATGGGTGTCATAGAGTATGAGAATGGTTACTATACATGTGTGGTGATGTAAAATCTTCTTGTATCTAGTTTGTATAATGCTAGAGAATGTGCAGACCTATTTGAGGCATCTGATTGGCTGAAACACTTTTGTAGCTGGGTATCTATCAGATAATATACACAGACATGTGTCTGTGTGTGCGTGTGAACAGTTACAGTGAATAGTGCATAGTTTCTAAAGCATATTCTGATGGTGGCTTATGAAGTGTTTTATCACAAAAAAGATAGTTATCATGTTTTTTAAAAGAAACAATTTTGTGTAACAGTTATTTTTCTTCAAAGTGAGATATTTTCAAGCACAATAATACATTTCAGGGTGGGCAGCATGGGCAGTAGAGGGACATCCAGGGGTTATAAAGCCATGTGCCTGTGACGCCAGGTGCCATCACACTCCTGGGTGGTGCTGTATTGTACAATAGCACTTATGAAGTCAGATATGATTGCTTGCTTATTAGTTATATATTTGTTATGTTTTAAACAGGTTCTCAGGATGACATTTTCACTGTGTTATGTATCCAACATATACTTAGTCAGGAAGTGGTATAAGAAGAAGTATTAATGTATGTGTTTAGTATTACTATGGGTATTCATGTGTAAATGTATTTTATCAGTGAGAGACTATTACAGTTTGCTAATACGAAATAACATGATTGCACATAGATGTAGATTATTTAATTTAGTATTCCAATTAGTGAATCAGATGTGTGTTCTGTGATTTACTGAAACAGTAGATAGCATGCCACATGTGAAGACTGAGGAATTTGAACAACTGATTATTGTGATATGTATATTCATGTATACAGATGTTGATATTGAGACATGAATGGCTTATTTTGTTTAACTGAGTTTTTCAGAGGATGAACCATTTGCAGAGGGTGCTGCTGGAGGGGAAGACTCTGCAGAGGGGGTAGAAATTATTGAGATAGAGCCCTCTGTGGAGGAGATGCCACAATCTCCAGCAGCAGGTCATCCTTTGTCACCTGCAGGTCCAGGTGGGCCTACAGCTGAGGAATGTGAGTACTTCTTATATACTTTGTGCTTTTATTATTAAAGATTAGTATGAGGTGTACACAGTATTGATACTTTCAAACATAGTACCACTGCAGTTAGTTTACAGTCCCAGTTCAGAATGTTGTACCTTGACACAGTAACTTGGTGTTACAGGTTTATCATACTGTGGTAAGAAACAATCTTGGGTCTGAATTTTCAATTAGACATCAGAGCATGGAGTTATGAAACATAGGAGTATCACATGACAGAATTGCATCTGCTGGGAGTATGCAGTGCTTAATCAGCATGTCTAGCTTTACGTATCAGTAATGGGCATCTTTTTTTTTTTATCTATTGTGTATATGGAGAGGCCTGAATAAAAGTAATAGGTAGGTTGTATATGTATAGTTTAAAAATGTTTCTTAGATGGAGAATCTACGTGCCATCGTCAGTGTTTTGTATTAATAAATCCAACAAGGGATACAGAATGTGCTACAGAATGTGCATCATGTTAATTGAGTTCCTAATGGTAAACTGTGGATTTTATTAAATGCCATATGTGCTTTATCTCTGTCTATTCAAGAAGTTCAATACTTAGACAATGGTGTGTGGGTAAGTATGGAGAGATAGACAGTAGTAAATGCTTTTTCCTTTTCAGTGGTGTTTACTTTACTGTATATGTTCAATGTTTGTATCTTTAATATGAAGTTAGGCTGTGAAACACTGTCAGAGACTGATGAATGTGTGCATTTAGTATCGGATACATACATCTCAAGGATTTGTAAGAGATGGCACAGCACTACAGTGATGGTAATTATCAAAGTGGTATGTGTTACCAACTGAGATATTGAGTAACAATGTTTTATTTGCACCATAGTATCTCTGACTTACACTGAAATGCTGTTGTCACAGATCAGATGGTTATAGAGAGTGGTATAGTAGTATTCACTCTTTGAATAGACAATATACAGTGGCGTGAAAAAGTATTTGCCCCCTTCCTGATTTTCTCTATTATTGCATGTTTGTCACACTGGATGTTTTCAGGTCTTTAGACAAAATATAATATTAGATAAAGGGAACCTGAGTGAACAAATAACACTTTTTTTTTTTACTTATTTCATTTATTTAATGAAAAAAGTTAACCAACACCAACTGGCACTGTGTGAAAAAGTAATTGCCCCTAGTTAAATCAACCCAATTAAAGGGATAATTAGAGTCAGCTGATTGAACACAGCCAGGCTTGATTACAGCCAGCCCTGCTCAATATAAACCTCACTTATTTTGGCCCTTACCATCAGAGTCACGCTGCTGGCACAAAGATTCAACAAGGACATTATGCCATGATCAAAGGAAGTTCCTGAAAAGATCAGAAAAAATTTGTTGCCCTCTATCAGTCTGGAAAGGGTTACAAAGCTATTTCTAAGGCTCTGGGACTCCATCGAACCACAGTGAGAGCCATAATCTCCAAATGGAGAACACTTGGAACAGTAGTGAACCTTCCCAGGAGTGGCGGTCCTGCCAAAATTACTCCAAGGGCGCAGTGTAAAATCATCCAAGAAGTCTCAAAGGATCCTAAAACAACATCCAAAGAACTGCAGGCTTCTCTGCCTCAGCTAAGGTCAGTGTTCATGACTCCACAATCAGAAAGAGACTGGGCAAAATGGGCTTCATGTGAGAGTAGCAAGCAGAAACCACTGCTAACCAAGAAGAACATAAATGCTCATCTCTATTTGCCAAGAAGCACCTGGATGATCCACAAGCCTTTTGGGAAAATGTTCTATGGACAGATGAGTCCAAAGTGGAACTTTTTGGACAACATGGATCCCATAATGTCTCGCGTAAAGCAAACACAGCATTCCACAGTAAGAACACCATACCAACAGTCAAACATGGTGGTGGTAGTGTGATGGTGTGGGGATGATTTGTTGCCTAAGGACTTGGATGAATTGCCATAATTAAAGGAACCATGAATTCTGCTCTGTACCGGAAAATTCTTAAGGAGAATGTCCAGTCATCCTTCCGTCAGCTGAAGCTGAAGCGTAGTTGGGTCATGCAGCAAGACAATGATCCAAAACACAAAAGCAAGTCCACATCAGAATGGCTAAAAAGAAGTAAAATTAAAGTTTGGAGTGGCCTAGTCAAAGTCCAGACTTAAACCCAATAGAGATGCTGTGTAGGACCTGAAACGAGCAGTTCTATGCTCAAAAACGTACTCAAATGTTACTGAATTAAAGCAGTTCTGCAGGAAGAGTGGGTAAAATTCCTCACAGCGATGTGAAAGACTGATATTGAATTATAGGAAGTGTTTGGTTGCAGTCATTGCAGCTAAATGTGGCATAACCAGTTATTAAGTGTAAGGGGGCAATTACTTTTTCACACAGTGCCAGTTGGTGTTGGTTAACTTCTTTTCATTAAATAAGTGAAATTAAAAAAAAAAACAAGTGTTATTTGTTCACTCAGGTTCCCTTTATCTAATATTACATTTTCTCTAAAGACCTGAAAACATCCAGTGTGACAAATATGCAATAATAGAGAAAATCAGGAAGGGGGCAAATACTTTTTCATGCCACTGTATCTGCACATGTAATGGGGGCTGCTGGTGTTCTTACTGGTCAAATTTCAAACATCGTTTGTGGTTGAACTAGTTTCCAACTGCTGTTACATGAATTTATATAAAAGCTGTTTACCGTTGGGTGTTATTGTATATCTCATAGTGACAATTGTTGCACTGTGCACATGCCATTCAACATGATGGTATTCTGCTGTGCAGTGCTACAACTGCAACAATGTAGACGTGATGATTTTTCTTAATTGTAGACATGTTATACATACTTGACATATGCTGATTTATACATTACTTTAAGGGATACCGAGAATAGGGAACTATTGTTGAGTTGAGAGAATGTGATGCAGATACAATATGTGTAGTATTATTCTATATATTTCATGCTGAGGGCACATGTATATATAGGAAACAGTGATAACTCTTTTCTTAAGTCTACTAATTTTTTTAATTGTTAATGGAATACATTGGAGTACATTAGAAGTCTTATATATATTGTTAACAGACAGTTTCAGTGGTCTGTTTTACAAAAGACCAGTATGGTTCCATCTACTAACATAATTTTTATTGTTTTTTTTCTTTTGTCTATACAGGGCAACTTGCCGTTCTCAATAATATCAGTAACACCCTTAGCCAGCTGCTTGAGACTGTGCAGAGTGGCAACGAGGCTGCTGCTGAACATGCCCGTGACTCTGCAGCAAAAATGAACTACCTAGTAGGGCAGGCGGGTGAAATTATTCAGCAGGGCAGTGAGATTATTGACTTGCTGCAGCGTCACAGGCATGTAGGGCATGTGGCATTAAATGCCACTCATGGGCTTGAGCAGAGCAACAGGGGTCTCTCCAAAGTAATCGAGTCATTGAGGGACTTGGATGAGACCGCTGTTGTTTCGCTTGAGTCCATGCATGATCTCATGGTGCAGCTGGCTTAGAACCAGCTGGAGGCCACAGAAGCAATTCACCAGCTTCTGCACCAGGACCTGCAACACCTAGAGGATGACCAGCCCTCTGAACAACCTCAGCAGGAGCTCCTCGAAGGTGCCCCTCCAATATCTCTATCAAAAGCTGCTACAGAAGAGGGACACCTAGCTGCACCTACTCCTGACCAGAGTTCCATTTCCTCGACACCGTCACCTCCTTAAGTCCCCACAGCTTGAGTGGCCATCACCTCTGCATCACTCCTGGACACTTTTTTGTAAATAGTTTGTCAAGCTCACAATATATTTCAAGTTCTTTCAACCTACCATTCATTTATTCATTTAGTGTGATGTACCACTTTAATTTATTTTACACAGCTTTAATTTTATGTCTTTTTTTATTTCTTGTATTTAAGTTCTTTGTATATTTATTTATGTCTGAGTTTCAGTCAATTTTTGTACAAAAAAGTTTTATATTTTTCTACAAAAATATTTCTATAAACAGTTTTAATTTTGCAAACATTTGTTTGTCTCATTATTATTATAATACATATGTATATTGTTGAGTTATTGGCTAGGGTGGGTGCGGGTTATTACATCTGTGACAGTTAAGTGACCACCAGTGTCACACCAAGGAGATGGTTTGTATTAAAGGGATACATTGTTAATGGTGTTGGTTTGCTTTGTGTTACATTTTGTGCTTGCATTAGTGAGCCAGACACTACTATTTACTTCTAAAATTTATGTGTCTTACTGAACCATTTCTTTTGGTTTCTGTATTTTAATTGTACAGACAGCAAATAAAATGGAGCAGAAATTGTTTGAAGTTTTTAGAAATAGTTATGATTGTCTCCACTGCAATCACATGAATGGATAGTACAATACACAGATGATGTATTATTACAAGGGGGGAGGATGGCGGTGTGGGGAAGGGAAACCAACAGGGCCAGGATAAATGGTTCGGATAAGAGAGGGTTAAAGGGGACACCTATTCAGAGGGGGTTTGAGTTAAGGGCAAAATAATGAGGGAGGCAGAAAGGGAGGGTGACAAGGGGTCTCTAATAAAGCAGGAAGACTCCATGGAATTGAGATCATGAATAAAGGGGAAGGGTGGCTGAGAGGCATAGTGGAGGTAACCATAGGATGATGTGTTAAGGTTCTGTTGTTGGGAGACTCAATGATTAGGGGTATCCAGTGGAGGGACAGGGGGTGGATGCCATAGCCAGGTGACTGTAGTGAGTATCTCTGGGCTGACAGTGCACAGAGCAAAGTTCATGTTGTATGAAATGGTTAGGGATTGTGGAGGGAAACCAGATTTCCTGGTGCATTTGGGAACTAACGATCTAGAAGGAAATAGCATTTTGAAAATCCAAGCTAGGTTCCAAGAACTTGCCAGAGTCTGTCGGGATAGTGGATGAAACATTTCCTTTTCAGAGACATTGCCAGTACCAAAGGCCTCAGTGGAGAAAAAAATGAAGCTCACAGAGGTTAATGACTGGCTCAGGAAGTGAGGTGAAGAGAGTGGGTTGGGGGTGTTAGGAACTGGAATGGAGTTTGTGAGGATAAGGACTATATGCCAAGGACAGGCTTCATCTTGCTCCATTAGGAAGGAAGTCCTTAAACAGGGATGGCTGACTCATTCAAGAAAGGTAGGGTTTAAACTGTGGAGGGGGGAGGGATAAGGGAGGGCTGACCAGAGGACCCTCCTACAGATGAGGGGAGTAGCCTTCTGCCAAGGGGAGGGGGAAACAGACTGGGGTGGAGGTTTCAGGAGGAGCAGAGGGAGGATGGAAGTATAAGGAATTTGGGTGGGGTTCACAAAGAGGATCAGGGATAAGGGGGGTTGGTGTTAGTAAATGCCAGAAGCTTGGGAAACAAGTTGCCAGAGTTCCAAGCCATGCTGTTCGAGGGGGTGGATGTGGCGGCGTCACGGAGACGTACAACAAAACCATGACTGGGACCTAAACGCACGGGGTACACTATGCTTAGGAAGGACAGAAAGGAGGGCAGAGGTGGAGTGGCTATGTTCATTAGAGATGACATAGAAATTGCTAGGGTAGAAGAGGCAGAGGAAATGTGGAGGCCTTATGGTCACCTTACGATCCCCAGCAGGAGATAAGGTCAAGCTTGGTGTAGTATATAGGCCCCGGGATGAGTGATGTTCTAGAGGATGGTTTGCTGGACAACATCATTGCCCAGTGTGACCAAAAGGGAAGGATTGGTGTTGATGGGGACCTTAATATGCCAGATACAAACTGGGGAACCATGTCTCTAAGGTGGCTATGAGCAGAGGCTGCTGAACGGTTCCAGGATGTGTTCTCAACACAGCATGTGATGGAGCCTGCGTGGAGGGATGTCCTGGATGTGGTCTCTGGCAGATGGGGATCTGGTAAGGGACCTGGTTGTACAGTACCCCTTGACTGGGAGTGACCACAATACTGTCTGGTTTCAAATAAGCATGAGGGGAGGGGGGTGAGATCTAGGACACTGGCAGTGGACTTCAGGGGGGCAGACTTTGAGGGCATGGGAAATATTCTCAAGGATCACTTGAAGGGGATTACATCAATGACAAGTGTGGAAAGGAGATGGGAGGTCATAAAACGGGGACTTCATGAGACAGTCAGGATCTGCGCTATGTTGAAACGTAAGGGAGCAAGGTCACATAAACCATGCTGGTGGTCCAGTGAGGTACAGGTAGCCATCAGAGAAAAGAAGGCGGCCTACAAAAAATATAAAACAACAAGAGGGGATAGGGATAAGGAAATGTACCATCTTGCATCTAGAAAAGTCACCCGTATGGTAAGGGGAGCAAAGTCCAGTAAAGAGCAGCGGCTGGCACAAGGGGATACAAGGAGGGGAAAAGAGGTTCTTCCGGTACATTGGGGAGCGGAGAAAAACTAAGGGCCATCTCAGCAGATTGAGATCAGAAGGAGGGTGGGTGGAAGAGGAGAGGGACCAGGCAGAGGTATTTAACGAGTACTTTGCCTCTGTGTTCACTATGGAGGGGGATTGAATATCTACAAAGCAAGGCATGAAGGGGATAGAAGCGGCAGTGAGTGGGATCAGGGGAGCAACAGAAATGGAGCAAGAGGGAGGAAGAGGTACCCCAGGGGTGTCACATCTGATAAGGATAAAAAGGCCAGTAAGGTGGAGGGGACGGATGATGCTATCTCTGTCAAAAGGGTGTGGTTAGCCCTCAAGGCCCTAAAGAAAGACAAATCTCCTGGGCCAGATGGCATTCATCTGAGAGTACTATGGGAATTGGCGGACATACTGGCTGCACCCCTGGCGGAGCTCTTCAACAGGTCACTTGAGACAGGGAGGGTACCTAAGGATTGGCGAGAGGCACATGTGGTGCCAATCCATAAAGGAGGGTCGAGGGAAGTACCAGGTAACTATAGACCCATCAGTTTGACCTCGGTGGTGGGAAAATTAATGGAGAGTATACTAAAGGAATGATTAGGGGTGTACTTGGAGGAGGTGGAAGGTCTGGATAGTCGGCAACATAGGTTTATGCCAGGTAGACCATGTCAAACCAATCTTGTGGAGTTCTACGAATGGGTAACATCAGAACTGGACAGGGAAGCCTGTGATGTATTATTCTTGACTTCAGCACATGCTTGACTCTGTCCCCTACAATGGTCTGGTGGAGAAACTGATGGGGTTAGGAGTAGGCCCTTGATGGTCAGATGGATTGGAAAATCATTAGCTGGACGCACCCAGAGAGTAGTGGTCTGTGGAGCTCTCGAACCCTTGAGAGGCTGGTAGTGGGGTACTGCAGGGCTCGTCCTGGGTCCGATCCTGTTTAATGGCTACACATCGCCATCAGGAGGGTATAGGTGAAATGAGTCTCTTCAGATGACTCCAAGATGGGAGCAGTAGTTGAGGGAGATGAGGAGGTTGGCCCTGCAAGGATCTGGACACCCTGGAAAGCTGGGCTCACACGTGGAAAATTAAATTTCAATATCACCAAGTAAGGTGTTGCATCTTGGTCGGGAAACCCTAAACAGAGGTACACCCTGGGAGGGGAGGTGCTGGAGGCCTCAATAGGGGAAAAAGACCTAGGGGTCATGGTGGATGCACGTATGAATAACTCTGAGCAGTGCAGGAGAGCAGCTAGCAAGGCAAACAGGATGTTGGGATGCATCGTAAGGGGATCACCTCTAGGAGCAAGGAAGTGATTCTGCCGCTGTACAATGGACTGGTTAGACCATACCTTGAGTACTGTGTACAGTACTGGAGACCACACTTGAAGAGGGACATACAGCTCCTGGAGAGGGTACGGAGGAGGGCAACTAAGATGATATGAGGGCTAGGATTTGACTTATGAGGACAGACTTGAGGAGCCTGCCTGTTTTCATTGGAGGAGAGAGAGACAGGGGGACATGATTGAGGTCTTCAAGTACCTCAAGGGAATAAATAGGGTAAACATGGAAGGATCTTTAGACTAAAGCAGGGAGGTATCTCCAGAGGACATGGTTTGAAGTTGGAAGGTAGAAGGGTGAGGGGGGAAAAGAGGAGGAGGTTTTTCACTGAGAGGGTGGTGGACCCTTGGAATGCACCGCCTGGCGAGTTGGTTCAGAGATCCACAGTGGAGGGCTTCAAGAGAGGGTGGGACAGACACAGAAAGTGGATGTATCAGATGATGGCCTGTCCCAGGAGGGTGGGGATGGATGATAGGGGTTTCTGGAGCACAAGGGATGGGAGGGCCTCGGAACCCAACTATGGATCTAAGATTCGAGCAGACTCGCTAGACCGTAAGGCCTAATCTGCTGGCAAATAGTATATTAGTATGTCTCAAGATGGGTATTGGATTGTGTATTGAATAGTGCATAGGTAAGATAACTTTATTTTAAGGTGTTGTAAGAGAAACAGCATTTGTTTTCCTCAAAAGGTAAGGAAATTAATTGCAAAAAACTGTTAATGCAAGAGTTAGGGTTCTTTTGCAGCGAAAAAAGTGAGGAAATTCGTCGTTAGGGTTTCCAGCCCTAACTCCGTCTTCCCCCCAACCAACACAACTCAATCCCCCCAAGCCCCCATTCCCACTGGCACACACACACACACACACACACAGGCAGAAACATACACACACACACACACAAAACACACAACTATGGGAGCAGTACAAGGAAATACAACCAATCACACAGACCCAATCTCCGCAAACACATACACAGAGTGCAACCTGTTCAGAGGGAGGGTAAACAAAATGGTGCAGACAACAAAATAAAGACAGTGAGTACAAAGAATGTATGCATAATAATGGTTCTCGGAGCAGAAAATGAGGAGTTGGAATACTTAATTGCTTATATCTCAGGAACCGTACGATGTAGAAAAAAAATTTAAAAGTCATATGATGTATGACTTTCCTGTCTAGTTTTGCACTTAGCCCCATATGCATTTTTCTGACATAAAGTCCATATCTCGCACCGTTTCTGAGATAAGGGCCCTGAAAGGCGCTCCGAACGCCATAATGTTATCATATGGGAAAAAAAGAGAAGTTCGGAGTGCAATAACTTTGGCTTCCTGTAATATTTTTTCACCAAGCCACAAAAAGGCACATCTGTGGGATGATGGCTGTTTTCCCTCCAAATTTCAGCCCAAAAGACCAAACCGTTATTTTGCAGCAGGACTCCAAAGGATTCCTGTAATGCGTCGGACGTTGTAATGTTATCCTATGGGAAAAAGCATCAACTTTGGAGTGCTGTAACTTTACCACCATGTAATATTTTTTCAACAAATCACTGAAAGGCACATCTGTGAGATGTCAGCTGCGTTTCCTCCAAATTTCTGGCCAAAACACCAAACTGTTCTTCTGCAGTACGGTGCCAAAGAATTGCTGTCATTTTCCCACAGCCTAGAAAAGTACTATTGAAGTTTGCAAAATCTTTTGCAAATTCATTCGACAGTGTCGCAAGTGCGACAGTACTTTGCGAAAGTACTTTTTACAGAAATTTGAAAAACATATTTCTGGGGTGTTTTACCCCAAGATAAAGACATGGCTAGTATCCTCAGGGTCCGACTAGGTGAATACAAAAAGAATTAGGTTGCTAGAGGGTCCCAATTTTAAATGGCAAAAATGTTTCTGATCACTAACTGAAAACAAAATGGTGGATTTGCAACAGTAAAAGGGCCATTTGCGACACTAAAAAATGCATTTGCGACACTGTTGAACTTTTTAACTTTTCGCATTGACTTATAAAGGGAAATTGTTTTCTGAATAACTTTTGAACTGTTTAATATTTTTTCACGAAATCTTCAAAAGTCACATTGGGGACCCCAGGCCGCACGTTCCCTGAAGATTTCAGACCAGTCACACAAACTGTGCGACCTGTAGGCACGACAGTAAAATTCCACAAAAGTGGAAATGTGCAAATGACGCTTCATAACTCCACAGCCGTATAAGCAGATCCCAAGGTGTGTGGGACTTAATCGCGTATTCCAAATTTCAGGCAAATCCATCAAACGGTTACAAAGTTATTAAGGTGCAGAATTTTGGGTTTAACATGTAAATGGCTCCTCAACCCTAACTATAGTGGCACTACCGTCCCACTATAATATATTTGTAGAATGATACCTTTGTATACTTATAGCATGACTATGGACATAAGAGAAAGAGAGAGCACACTAAGCTGCAACTTATTTTCAGGTGCATCCTGGGAGCACAGGGAGGTTAATTGGCTTGCTCAGGGTCACACAGTATGCAAATGACCACAGTGAGTTTTATACCTAGGCCTGCTCAGTCTCCAGGTTCACAGCTTGATACTTTAACCCTCTAGGTTATACTGTCTCATATTAGGTAAATCCAGTGCACTGAACCCTCACTATAAGGCTTTGTGTTACAATTGCCATTTTGTTGCACAGCTCTACAGGTGTGGAGTTACCGTAGTGCCATTTCCTTTCCAATCTTCCCTTGATGAGGTATTGGGGAAAGGGTGTAAGACTGATGCGCTGCCATCAAAAAACAGTACACTGGCAAATAATTATTTCTGTGGCATGTTGTCATCCAGTGTCATCACCATACAGTGCAGTCTGGGAAAAAGTATTCACCATGAGCTCCTTCCTGGGGGAGAGAATGGCAAATCCTAGGGTCCATTGTTCTGCAGCACTGGGTAACTGATAGATTTTCATCAGCTTCCACTTCATGACCACTCACAAGTCCTTCCACTTGTGCTTGATAGTGAATACAGTTCTGTCAGTAGTGCCATAATTATTTAGAGCCTTCTGGACATCCAGTCAAAAGAGTGTTTTCACCTCACCAGAGGCACAGATGGTTTCAGCTCTACGCAGTGTGGAATTGCGGTGATATACTGCAATTGTCAATATATATACCAGTTTGTAGCTCAAGTTAACCATCTGAATGGCACACACCACAGACTCCTCTAGTTTTCCAGCCTCTGCCCTATAGCTTGTCCCAGCCTCTGGACGAATTCTTGATTCACAGTGTTGGGCTGTTGCCCATTGTTATCACCATACAACAGGTGCTGCTGCAGGCACTGTTATTCTGGCATCTAAATCCAGGTAATGTAGCTAGGGATGAAATATGCACATATTATTATAAGTAATCAAAAAACATAACATAGTGTTGGTTGTGTTGTCGCAACTACAGATCCAGGGATGTAGTATGGCATTAAGCCACAGGCCAGAGTATCTGGGCCAGCTGGCAGTGGAACTTTTTTGTATTCACTGGTTGTCCTATCCTAATACAATTGGTGTGAATAGGTTTCAGCCTATCAAGAGGCAGGATTCTTACTACCTATGTTTTAAGTTGTGGTAAAGGTGTAAAGTACTTCAGTATAAAACTTTTTCGTGTTGGTTCTGCAGATATTTTTTATTTTATCCTCATATCTCCATGCATAAATCTTTGAAATACCCCTTGGTTAGGCGGCATACCATGTACAAGGTGATCGCAATTGAGCGCTTTCCAAAAGGGTGACTCAATCACAGCACCTGTGTACAGAGCTACCCTTGGAAGGTAGGGACCGGATATGGGGGTAGGCGACTACAGTGATGAGATGTTTGTATATATACACTCTCGCGGGAGTGGGGGGGACCACGTCATACAATGGGTGGGAGGGAGGGTATGAGAGGTATTGTACAGCAGTCAGCTGCCAAACTGGCCATGTGATGTGGTGGGTAGGTGGTGGACTGGGGTTGGGAGGTGCAGGGTTCAATTCTGAGCATGATTGTGTTTTTCCGTTTGGTCATTTATTTAAATATTTTTTAAGTTTTACACCTCCCTGCGGAGTTGAGAATCCTTTAGTAGGGTGATGCAGGGGGGATGAAGCCTCCCACAGGGGGGTGAGGGTGGCATAGCCCCCAGCATAAATAGAAAAGAAGTCACTTGTATTCCAGTCACTGCAAGTGTACATTGCCGTAATTCATTTTCTGTGATGTACACTCACCCTAACGGTGATTGCTATTCCGCAGTTGCCGTTATCACATGGAAATGGTTAGGCATACCAGCCAAATGGAAGGGGATATACCACTTGCCTTTCTGCACTACTGTAGAACTGTTTTCTACATACTGGAGGTTGGTTTGTGATTAAGTTCCAAAGTGCATATGAAGTTAATAGAGAATTATTACTGGAAACTATGTTCAATTCACAGATATTCTGCCAAAGTTTATTTATTTATCGAACTGATTCACCAAGAAAGGCACACTGAACAACAAGTTCCTAATCTCATGGTGTGTTCTGGGGCAAAGGGTAGTGGAAATACTTACATGCATACAACAGCAAACATTATTACAACAATACTGGCAGCGGTGATTAGTAAATATCAGAAAGAACATATTAAGTGCAGTATAAGACTACAATTGTATACAAAGGTGACAATGGACAGGTCAAGTGCATTACATTAGGATAACACCTTAAATTCATGATGATGGTGCCATTTTTCCTAAAAGAAAGGGGAGGATAGGGAGTAACAGACAGAGGTGGAAAGGTAGCAATGCTGGGAAGGGAACAGATGGATAAGAATCAAGGTTATAGATATAATGATAATAGTAGATTGATAGGAAACTAAAGTCATGGTTATGTTGGTAACCTGAAAGGAATGGCCAGGTAGGGATCTCAGAAGGGAAAGAAAGTAGTGGGGCTGGTAGGGAGCTATAATTCAAAATAGTTACTTAATATATTGATAGATGCTGGGCAGCAGGTCAGGAATGCCTGGTAGGTTAATTACAGGTACAATTCACAGAGAGGAAATTATGTAGGGCTGAAGTTATAGAGGAGGGGGAGAAGGAGTGGTGAATCTGGTGAGGCACTGAATTCCACAGTTTCGGGAAGCGATATGAGAAAGCAGCCTGGCCTACAGTGGTAGACTGGTGAGGGACAACCAAAGAACGGGAGTCATAAGATCTAAGTGACTGGGCAGAGGAAGGGACAACTGATAGAGAGGAGGTGAGATAGGATGGGAGCAATCCAAACCAGAATTTAGAGACACATTTAGCACAATGATGGAGGCACCTATTTTCTAGTGAGGAAGGCTAAAAATTGGTGAGAAACCAAAGTAGGGATACTTTTCAGGCAAACAACTACAGAGCAGCTGCTGACTGAAAACAGACTTGACTGTCACTGAAAAAAGCATCATCATGCAGAATCATGAATACTGTATGTGAGTGTGAGTACTGTGGATACATTTCAGGAGATGACCAAGCTTAAGATAAAGATACCACCATTTCTGACCCCCTCTCAGCGGTCAATGAGTTCAATTCTTTCTTAACCTCCTGTGCCTCCTTCCTCCTCTCCTCACTCCCCCCAGCCCATCCGCCTCCTCTAACCCTTCAACCACACTCCCCAACCCCTCATTTCTCCTTCATTTGTATCTCATCTGCTGTAGCCATTAAGGCTCTACTAACCCTCAACAGAGCAGAAGCCCTGAAGGGCTGTATCCAAAATGTCTCCATCTCTCTGCCCCACCATTGCTCTCCCTATTTCCTCCCTTCTATACTTCTTCTTCTCCCCCGCCTCTCTCCCAAAAGCCTAGAAATATGGCAGTTATTCCACACCCTATAGGTGGGGGAACCTTCAAATTCAGGGAACTGTCACCCAATTTCCCTAGTCCCCACCCTTGCTAAACTCCAAGAGCACTTGGTATTATCTCAACTCTACCCCTTCCTTGACTCTTCCTCCTTCTTTAACCCTTACTAGTCTGGGTTCCAAAAATCCCACTCCACCTCTTCCTCCCTCCTCTGGCTTACTGACACCATTCTCACAGTAACGGATCAGGGCCAAATCACCGCAACCATCTTTGTCAGTCTGGCCAAAGCCTTTGACACTGTTGCCTACCACCTTCTCCTCACTAATGTTGCAGAAGCAGGGCTCTCCATCACTGCCACTAAGTAGTTCTACTCCTACCTTGATGGTGGGACCCAATCAGTTAGAATTGGCAACTCCCAAGCCGGCCCGCTGGCAAGGCTTCCATCTGCGGCGCCAACATCCCTGGTTTGGAGATGGACTTGGGAGTTATAGAGTCAGTTGGGGGAAGAAGGATTGAGCATCCCAGGGACTGCTCTCCTTCTGTTGGGGGGGGGAGAGAGTATCAAGCACTATGTGGAGCCCTGGTGCAGGCTGAGGGTACTGCAGCAGCTAGTGCCACACAACAGAGGGTGGGGTAGATGCTGGTGTCATTGCACATCCCCACCCCCAAGAAACTGCATATTAAAAAATCTTGGGCCCATTCATGACGGTCCCCGCCTCCACCACCACTCCCATGGTGATCAATGTTTGCTGGGAGGGGTCTGATTCTGTGGCTCCGCCCTGGAGGCAAGCCAGGGAAAGTGACCATATTCCTCAGGGAGGGGGTGCCTACCCAGTGGCCCCACCTGGGGAGGTAAGTCCGGACATTGGGGAAGTGGCGAGTGGGGCATGGGGGGGCCTGATCCCCTAGTACAGGGGAGTGGGTGACCAAAAAAAAAAAGAATTGGCAACTCCCATCACGCCCCCAATCAATGCTGGTGTCCCCGAGGCCCTGTCCTTGGTTCCATATTATTTTCAGTGTTCCTAAATGACATCCCTGCTGCCTGCACCTCAGTGTCCATTCACATGTATGCTGACAACACGGTCCTCTTTGCCTCTGGGCCAGCCCATCCCCTGCAGATCTCATGACTAGAGTCCAGCTGGACTTTGACAACATTCAGCTCTGGTTCTGCTCAAATCAACTGGTTCTAAATACTAAAGAAATGGTCTCTATGACCTTTGGCACAAGGCAAAAAATCTCTAGGATTGCTTGTCTCCCCTTCATCCGTACCCTGGATAGGTCCACCATAGAAGATATACCATTCTTTGTCTACCTTTGGGTCTGGCTTGTTAGTCACCTCAACTTTGCTGAACAGGTGGATGCCATTCACAAAAAATTGCACCCCAAATTAGGAGCATTGTGCTGTAACCATGGATGCATCCCTGTGTTGGCCAGCAAAGCCATTGTTCAGAAACTGATCCTCCCTATATTCAAATATGGTGTATATTCAACAGCGCTGCTGCTAAATGCAGCCTCTCTAGACAGGCCTCCTTCTGGTACCAGGTCATTATGTTGCAGACTAAACTGCACATGAAGAACTGTGAGGTCTATTGCATGTAGTGCTATAGAGTGACAGGGGTATATGAGTGATACACAAGTATCGTAACCCCTGTCGTTCTGCACAGGAAGGGGAAATGGATGTAACCACTGCTGGTTGGGTGCTTGGTTGAGCCACTTCTGTGGTGGAGTGGAGAGAGCACCCAACCTAGCAGTGGAAAGATAGGGAGGGCCCAGGTTTGATTCCCTGCTAGGGAAACGTTTTTCATTTTTTTTTGTTCATGAGCAGAGGACAAATGCCGATCAGGATAGTCTTCTTGCCCCTGTGTCCACACCCCCTCTGAGCTGATTATAATAAGTTCAGGGGGAAGAGGGTATCAAAGCCCCTCATATGGGGGGGAGTGCTAGGGACAAAACCCACTGCAAAAACACAGAGACCATTCAGGTGTGCACCGTTTCTGTTGCTGTGGCATTATGTGCCACCACTCTGTTGCCGCAAGCTGTTTTCCATGCATGGGTTTAACTTGCATGGTTTCATCCATGACATAATAACCCTGTGACACTCCCTCTTTCACTCCTTCTGTTGGTTTTCTCTTGACTGCCACATCGAAACCCACCACTGTTCTTTCTACACCTTCCCCTCCCTAGAAGCCAGATGCCTAGCTCAGTGCTCCACTTTTCTAGCCAAATACTGGCTTGACTCTCTCCCTTCTTATCTAACCAGTATCCTCTCCCAACCCTCCTCCTCCTCCTCTTATGCCCTTCATATCTCCACATTTCTCTGCCTTTCTCTCCCCCACAATACTTCCTCAGCAGGCCAGGCTGCTTTCTCCAATCGTTTCTCTAAACTCTGGAACTCCCTCCCCAGATACATCCATTCTACCTCCTACCTCCACTGTCTATCCTTCCTTCTGCTTAACTTTATCTCTCCCTCCTGTACCTGCATCTGATCTCTCACTATCTACTTGGCTCTCCCAAACCCATCTACTCACCTCTCCAAACCAACCCATCTACTTGCCTCTCCACACTCTCTTCTCTGCTAATCCTAACTATATACTCCTCTCCCCATTTCACTCCCACTCTCCTCTCCTCCAGTTTTCTGGTCTGCCTTCTCAATCCAATTCTCTCTTAAGTTTCTTCCCACCCTCTCAACCATTGTTCCTCATCCTTATCTCCTAAAAATGACTTCACCTTCTAATATAGGGTATATCACAAAACTGCACTTCACTAGCTACCTAAGTTACCAATTGTTGTAATCTGTGATGACCAAACTCTACTACTTGTAGTCTATGTTCTAAATGTATTTATTTATTTGCTTTTGTTTACCAGGTAAGGCACACTAGACAGCCAAGTGCCTATTTTCAGGTGCGACACGGGAGGGTTACAAGCTAGAGCATACAAGAACAGTGAGGAAGTTGAGTTTACATACAATAAGATAACAGGCAATATCAAAAATTGACATCCAGAAAAATGACAAGCTGAACAGGGTTTGATTAGGTAGCTAACAGCATTAGAAACAATTTAGCACAAGATAAGTACTGTGCACAAAATTATATAAAACAGGTAAAGTCAAATGCAAACAGAAGTAAGTGCCAGCAGATAGGGTGGGGGGACCGGGGTTACACTGAGAAACGAACCAACGGGGGGAGGGGAATAGAGGGCCTGGTGAATACTTAGGGAAGGAGGACAGGGAGTAAGACTGGTGCAAATTACTCATGTATAACCTGTCAATTCTACTTGTATTCTACATTCTAAATTTCCCATGTATAACTTGTAAATTGTTTATTGTACTTTGCCTCCTCTTCCCTCTCCCCCCAGGATACATCTGGAAATCAGCTGTTCTCATCTCAGTATGTCCCTCTTGATGAAAAGTTTTTAAATAAATAAATAGTGGCATCAGTGTAAACAAAGCATTGGCAATGGTAATTGACCAGAACAAAACACACAATACAAGTAGATACTTCAATCAAAAACTGATTTATGCTAGTGGTATAGATACAGCAGACCTGAGTTTGATTTCCACAATCTGCATTTACATACTGTGTGATCATGAACAAGCAAATTAACCTCTCTGTGCTCCTTGGTCCCCCTGTACACAGGCCTTGGGCCCATTAAGTATTGTCTAGTTACTAAAGAATGAAAAAAAAGGCCAGTGACTAGCTACTCTGTCCTTAGTTTTGTTCACATTCACTAAGAAAGCTGGCTTCCCTACTCATCTTTATGTTTTCTTTTTTCTACATAAGCTCATGACTTTTGGTGTATACCCTTCAACATTTTAGTTCCCCTCCTTTGTACAGTTCCCATCCTGTGTATATCATTGTAGAGATATACTCCCTTCACTGCACATTGTACCTAAGATGAGGTTTTACCAAATGTGTGTACATAGGGATAAGAATTTCCATTTTTTGAACTCATTTTAATGTGATGGCTCCCAATGCAGCCCAGTATACCCCATCCACCAGCCCTCCTTACTGCCTTCTTGCATTTCCTACATACCTATAGGCCATCTGACACAGGTCACTGTCCATTTTTGTTGTTAGTTCCCCCCCCAATTGTGCATTGTTATGTGCATAATGTTAAGTGTGTGTTCTGTCTTTCTTTCACATAACATTGTTTACCTCCCAAACTGATAAGAACCATACCCCAAAACAGCTGAAATAAAATAAAGTACAAAAGTGGTGTCCTTGTCCTCATTATATTCCAACTTAACGAAACCAGAAAGCCAGCATTCCAGATGAATAAATGCCAGGAAAAAATGTTCACTGCTAGTGCAAATTTATTGATGACAACAAGCCACACAAAAGATTACTGTTGTTAGACAGTTAGGCCTTCATTAGGGGGGCCCCCTAATGAAGCCCTAACCGCCGAAGTGCAGGGGTCATTTGTGTGGCTTATTTTGCTATCAATAAATTTGCAGTATCAGTGAACATTTTTTCTTGGCATTTATTCATCTGGAGTGCTGGCTTTCTGGTTTTGTCTTGCCTTTTTGGAGCTAGCTGCTCTCTACAAGCACCTGTCCCCAGTGTTAGCACAGCGTGCTTCTGGACCTGTTATATTCCTACTTAATAATGTCTGTTTGCCATGAAATGTTTTTTGGGCCTCAGTAATACTTCCTTTCTGTCATGGTTTGTTTGTTGAAAAGCAGGAGTGAGCACTGCAATAATCTGCTAAACAGCATGTGTGCACTGTCAGGTTGCCACTGCCCACTGAACCCCCTGAAAACATATTATATGACTTGCTCCACTGTTGATGATGGCAAAGATAAAATATACATTATATACTCTTTTTTCATTATACCATCAACAGTGGAACAAGTCAGCCAGCACATATGTTTTCAGGGGGCTGGGCAGTGTGCACCTGATAGTACACACATGCTGTTTAGCAGATTATTTCACTGCTCACTCCTGCATTTCCACACATGCACACACAAAGACAGAAAGAAAACATTACTGAGACCACTAAAATATTTTCTTTTTGGAAACAGAGATTATTAAGTCAGCATATAACAATGAAGGGAAGGACACCATTTTTAGCTTATTTTCTGTAGAATGTTTTTGGCCAGTGTTTGTACAAATCTTGGGTTGCTGTCTTATGTCCCAAAAATTCCTGACTCCAGATGAATAGAAATGAGAGCATAAAATGGAATGAAAAGTCTCCATTAATTCATGCCACACTCATTCCTGTGTGCACCCAGTCCCCATAATTGTGCACCCCCAAAATGCTGCTGTCTTCATATGTCCTGAAAATTCCAGACTACACATATTGAGAAATGATGAGAGCATAATTTTCTGAAAAGTCTGTGGTCATTCTTGATGCACTAAATTGTGCATGCACACAGTCCACATAATTGTGGACCAAAGAAATAGTACTGTATACATGTGATGAAAATTCCAGACTCCACATATTGAAAAAAATGATGAGACCATTAAATGTGATGAAAAGTCTCTATGAATTTGTGCCACACTCATTCATGCATGCACACACTCCAACAAGAACTATGTCACCTGCTGCTGATCTTGGAATTTCATGTAATGCTTCTTGTCCTGACTGGGCTGATGCACAGTGTATTGTCAAATGTTGTGTTAGCTAAAGATGACCATTGAGTTAACCATGATGATGTGATGATGCTGTTGGTTACAGAAAGTCTGCTGCACTGACCCAAAAAGGAAGGACGCCCTATGTGTGTGTACACTAATACTACCCTTGGTAAGTTAATGTACCTGGCACCAGCAGGGTTTTTCACATAACTTGACCTTAAATGTTTATATACACACATATTATAAATATATATTTATATATATATACATGTAATCCTTGCTTTTTTTTTGTATCACAGGTCACCATATAGTCGAACTTGGGGTGTGCATTTTTTGACTTGATGAGGAATTCTGGCGCTGGAATACTGTCAAGCCAGTCAAGGTAAGTATTTTTTTGGGGGGTGTGGAGGTTATCATTTGGAAGCAAGTTTCATTAATGGTTTCTTTTTTGGGGAATTCTTCACAGGTTTTCTGTGTATCCTCTAGTACAGTCCTGATGGTTGGGATTCATGCCAGTTGCAGGTGTGATGTTGAACGTCTTATTTATAGAAAGCACCAATGGAAGCACACTGCACCGAAATGTTTCCTGCAAAAACAGATGAACAAGAAATTATTAGCACTTCACTGCAGTATCATATTCTGTTCAAAGTGCCGCTGTTACTGTCTGTTATATATCCAGCTTAACAGATACCAAGCTCTTAGTAAGCCACACCAAGAACAGATCACAAATTTAGTACATATAACCAATGCACTGTCCCAATGTCTTAACTTAAGCTACATTTGAAAAGACATCTTGTCATGACCTGGATAAAACTTTGTTCAACACCACCATGGCCTGCTGCAACAATACAGTGTCTGATGTGCATGAAAAATATTATTATGTGACATACATGTCACCTGCTTTCTATGATTTACACTCTCTTGGAAAAATAAACTGCAAAAAAGACCTGATGAAATAAAATTGATATACTTACCTGAAACAGATATCCTATAGGTGGTTGTAGATAGTACTGTAGTACTACAGTTCTCTGGTCCAGGAGAGTGCTTAAAACTGTTAACCTGTAAAAAAAGAAAACAAATTGACCATATATGTTTCTCAAGTGCATCTCAAAGATGCAACAGGAAGCATAACACAGCTCAAGAAACTTCCATAGTATGAAAAATTAATACACATACTCACTGTAAAGAATTGATAGTAAGAAGCCTTACAGCTTTGGCTGCTGGATGCGGTCTCCACTCCATCTGCCATGGCATGGATAGGGCACAGGGTGGAAAACAATCACATTCCCTCTGAATGAGATAGTATCTGGTGTATTTAGCTGGCAGTGGTTTACTGGTGGTGGTCATGTGGGCATATGATGACATTCCCTCTCACTATCAAGTGGCTTTGGCTGACTGCGGTTTACTGGTGGTGGTCATGGGAACAGCTGCAACACATTCCCTGTCACTGTCAGACACACACGGGTGGGTGGCTGGACATGGTGTGTATTCTGTTGCAATATTTCACTCTCAGTCAGGAGGCAGGTGTCTTTAATCAGCAGGTTTTAAGTAGCTAACACCTAGTACTACAAATGGACAGTTGTGTTTAAGAGGCTGCCTGTGTTTGCTAATGACAACAGCAGACATTCTGTTAAGTCTAATCAAAAATAATACCAAGGCAGGGAAGGTAAAATAGAAGAATTGTGAATTTACTTGTGCCAAATTGCCAATATGAAATTATGGAATGAGACTCATTTAGGGTGGGACACTGATTTTACATTATGAAAACCAAAACATGTACCATTGAAAAAATGTAACAGCCTTTCAACCAGTTAACTTAAAACCCGCCAACATCAACCTCAACAACATCATCATGCAGGAAGCTGCCCTCGAAGTTATCAGTGTATGAATTGTGCCCACTAGGGAATTCTTTCTCCATGAGTTCATCATCTACCTCAGTGGTAGGCCGTTTCATGCTGCCACCAGGGTGGTCTGCTTCTCCCACATCACCACAACCATGATCATGACAGGGTACAGATAAAGAGGTTGCAGTTCAAGCTGGTATGTGCTCCTGATTCATTTTTATGAATGTCAGCATGCTGACATCTGAAGGAGAGATGATTGTATGACGGTCCTAAACGATTGCCCCCACAGAACTGATAACCCTCTCAACACTTACACTGGAGGGTAGACAGGTCAGGTACTTCAGTGCCACTGAGGTCAGCTCTGGCCATTCACTGACCTTTTCACTCCAGTATAAAAAAGGATCATCAATTACTGACAGATGACTGTTTTCAGCCAAATATGAGTCAACCATTTGCTGTGCTGCACGAAGTCCAGTAGATGATTCATCATCCACTTCTCCAGATTCATTGAAGTCAGAAGTCCTGACTTGGCACAAAGTACCCCAAAGTGGGTTAATGGCAAAGAGTTTTGATGATAGACCACCTGGAACTCCAGCCACCTTACAGGATTTTCTTGGTACTACTCCAGACTGACCATCAGCCTTGTTATGCTGCTGAGGTTTGCTGACCTTGGCACATGACTTCTGTCCCCCATGAATCAAGTGAAGCAGTTGCACACTGATATTTTTAACCTGTTTATGCCCTTCCTCCAGTAGTGACACAATTCCATGTTTATATTGTGGGTCCAGCATTGTTGCTATTGTGAATTCATCACTTTGCTGAATGCTCAAGATGTGCTGATTGCGGTCTTATACTGTCAGCATGTGTTCAGTAACACACTGCTGGTACAGTCTCCAGAACTATCAAGACTATGCTGCAGATTCAGCAATGTCTGCCTCAGCACCCGCAGCAGTTGAATTGATTGGCTGATGGAGGCAGACTTGCCACTCACTGACTGTGTGGCATGTTCAAAAGGCCTCAAAATTGTTATAACATATACCATGAGGTGGCACTGTTTGATTACGAGAGACATGGAGGCCCCAGAAGTGTCATGGCTAATGTGCATGATGAGATATTCGGAGATTGTTTTGTGTTATTTATGCAACCTCTCTGCTATGTAGAAAGTTGAGTTCCACCATATGACAACTTCCAGCTTGAGGCAGAGCCGTGGGAAGCTGCTTTGGATCTGCAGCTGCCGAAGCTGGTCACAGGCCTTTGCAGAACATGAAAAGTGTGAACAGATACGGCATGCAACTGCCAATATTTCCTTTAAATCAGAGTGCTACAGAAACTCCTTTTACCACCAGATTTAAACAGTGAGCCATGCATGGAACCCGAACAAATCCACCATTCATGATGCATTTAAGCACATTTGAGCCATTGTCACTTGCTATAAATCCAGCTCTCAGGGACAAGGGGTTCAGAGACTCATCAGTTTTAGTCAGTAGCAAGTTCAGCATGTTTTCACCAGTGTGGGAACAGGCCACACTGCGCATTGCAAGCATTGCATGCTGTCGAATTCCTGGGAGGTTGCTACATGACAGTCTGCCTTACTACGCTGATTATTCCCACTAACACCAGCACAAACAACCCCCGGCACCTGCGCCCAATGTGCAGTAATACACAAATATGAACTCCCCGCTGTTTTGCCACTTGTACACATCTCCATACTTAAATGGATGAATGGCAAGCAGGAATGTTGAAGGGCATGTCTTACAAAGTTGGCCACAGTCCAGTATAACTCAGAGACAGCATGGGTGGAAAAGTATGTCCCGGATTGGCTTTCCATTTCGGACAGGTACATGCCAAAATCTGCAGGAATCCTGAATTCTCCATGAAGGAGAAGGGCAAAAGATCAATTGCAAGCATTTCAGCTACAGCAGCATTAAGTTCATGTGACACTGCATGATTGGGTGGGTACTTCAGGTTACAGGCAAAAATACTCTGTAACATGGCTGACTTATTGTTACACATTTTGCACTGGGTGTGTCAACTGGCTCTGCTCTGTGAATGGCCAGGGGTGGTGTGCAAATGTGGTATGAAGAGGGGTGCACAGGTGACAAGTCTGCAAATGAAGTTATTTTCCCTGTTTTAAGCACAGGGGTTGATGTACCACTTGAACTAGACATACTGCATAGACCACAACCATTGCTGCTACTCTGACCACCACTTGACAAGATTTCTAAATCATAATCCTCCTCTTCATCATGCCTATAGTAATCCTCTGGTGTTATTTCAATGCTACTACAGACATTGCTACTTGGTCTTACACTCATGGATGGGGATAACATGCTGGATAAGGTTGATGATGAGGTTGAATGCCCCACTATGGCATTAGCTGCCGTCTGGTGCCGAATCCACAGTTCCATGTGCCTGTTCGTAAGATTTGTATGTTGGCCCCCTGTGCCAAAATGACTCCCCTTTTTACCTCAGCTCACACGTGCATGGAAAACCTGACAGATTGCAACTGACACATCATTTGCATCTTGGACAAAAAAATCCCAGACAAGGGATTTTGATCCCCTACTTTAACATGTCCCTGGTGCTACGTATTGGACTCCCTTTTTTAAAGCACTGAAATGGGGGGTGTACTTCATGATTTTTCTTGCTGGACACACTTGAACTCCGACTGACCATGACTACCTATGATTATTACTGGGTCATCATCATCGTCATCATTATCCTCATCATCAACAGGAACCGCTACATCACAACTTTTTTTGGGGGGGTTTAACACCAACAGACCCAGACACAGCCACCTTGACTTTCTTTTTCTCCGGTTCCCAACAGAGGTCACTGACATCATCATCATCATCATATTCATCATCGACATCTACAATCTCAGTTTGGATGCTGTCCTGTGGAGAACATGTTCCAACCACAGCATCATTATCATCACCGGATATTTTTGTGCCACACTTTAAATCATTGGATAGCAGAGGCATGACCTCAACAGCACTGGAAATGTGACATTGTGAATTATTATTGTGAGGATCAAAATCATGTTCAACTACCATGGGGATGTTGGGGAGTATGACATCATCTGCACTGTCAGTCATAGCTTTAGACTCAACTATATTTTCTAAAAAGGTTTACTGGTCAGAAGTAGAACTTGGGGCAGCAATACTCATGCCAGCAGCAACTGCACTAACACCACCAGTGGGGACAATATCATCTCCTAAAACTATTAGTGAAGAAACAGATTGAGTTGTAAAAAACTTTGACAGAGAAATCCCTTTACTGACATCAACAATGCACTTCTGCATACTGCGTAATGTTTGTGTATTAATGTTTGTTGTTTGATTGCATTTATTATGTTGAGTATTGACCTGTTTTTTGTATTTTTGTAAAGGTTACCATTGTGAATGAGTTTTTACTCAATTGGTTTTTACCTTGAATAAATAAACAAACAAATAAACAAATCATGCCCATGGCCAATCTTGCCACTGGTAGCAGTGCCATGGACCAGAAACAGCTTTGCTTGCATATCTCTTTGCAGGCATTTTGGGGGATCACCAAATACATTCTAAACAAATTTAGATTTATGAAATTTCAGTTTGGGGTGGATGGGAAGCCAAAAAACAACTTTGGCTTGCAGATGGAGATTGGTCACTAAACAGATGCAAAAGCACAGACAGATTAAGATTGCACTGCACACTCAAGAGATGCAGATGGAAAGGCACAACAACACCTTAACCAGTATTCACAAATCCAGAACTGGAAATGAATACCTTTTTGCTGGTTGGGGGGGTGAGGCAGTGCACTGCAGTAACAGTCCACTATCAAGATACCACAAAGCAGTGCAAAATAAGACAGATGGATAACAGGTTCACAGTGCTGTGATTACTGTGTGGCATAGTAAAATGTGTCTGACTTGAAGGCACGTGTCACACAAACATACTCACACACACACTACAGGTAATGCACAGCAAATTAAATCTTCAGTAATATAACCAAATCTTTTAAACAAACTGAAATTCTGCACTGCCCCACAACAATCAGCAAAAAATATCAAAGATTACTGAAAATATTACTGTGTGTACATGAACACAGTTATACAACAAAAATACAAACAAAACAGTTAAAAAGACTGCCTTTCTCCCAGTTAATCTACCTCCACCACAGATATGCCCCTCCCCCCAGCACACTTTGACAGTGTCTGTCAGTACACAGGCTGAATATTCTAAATTAACATTCAAAATCCATATAAAAACAATAAACATTCGATGATATGAGCACAGGAGGATTCCTACAATCGATGTACTAAATTTTGAGCAAATAAAATGTCTCAAAAAGGCTTTTGAATGGTTTTTAGAGGGTTTGAATCTCAGAGCTCTGACAGCAAACTGTCTTCCACTACCACTACACATACACTACACAGAACTGGCTGTGCAGAACAATCTAGAGCCCATGTGACCTGCAATCCCATGAATCATTGTACAATTTGCCTTAGAGCTCACCAACAAGGCGAAATAATGTGAAGTACATTGAAATCAATGTACTTCGCATTAAAATTGTAGTAGAAATAGTTGGGGAAAGGTGGAGTAACATGAAATCAGTGCTTCCAATGGACTTTGCAATCATAATCAGAAGATGAAGTACTCCTCTTCACATTGTGGATTACTCCCTGGATTCTGCCTTAATACACAAATTGCTTCACGTAGCTGATTTTGTCCACTTTCCCTACCTCTAAACATGGGCTAACAGGAGCAAGAACTCTCAGACAGGAATACATTTTCAGGGACAGAAAAAAAAATGCTTGTCAAGATATAAGAAAATTAATACAAATAAGTAGAACACCAACTAAAATATAAAGCCTTACAAGAAATAACAGTAAATCACTCATAATTTGTGAGAAATCTGATTGTAAAAGTCTACAAATAGGCTGCACTGCTTTAACACACCTACCCTACTCCACTCAACTCCTTCACAGATACAGACAGAACTAAAAACTAATTAAACTAAGTAGTATGCAAAAATCCACAAAATTAGAAAATGTTCCCTAGCAGCACTAGGAACAAAATGTATATTTGGGAGCAAGTAGCTCTCAAAAACAAGTTTTAAAGAAGTTTTAAAAGGGTTTATTGGCTGTGCTGAACCACAACAGACTGCTCTCTAACTCAACAGGCAATAGACTGTGCTGTAAACAACCTGCACGTGATATCGGACCTGTTTACCCACAATACATTGCAAATTCCACATTTGGAGCATAATTTCACTGGCAAAATCAAAAGTAACACTAGCGAAATTTTTACCACAAGACACAAGTTATACATGGATGGTCAAAAATGATCGATCAAAGCATTTTAAGTGAAATTTCACAAATAACGTGAAATCAAAATACCAGGTGAAATTATGTTTCACCTTGGTGAAAAATTTCACATAATTGTGAAATTATACAAAATATTTCACCTTGCAACATTTTTTAGTTTTGCACAACACTAAATGCCTTATAGTGTCTGCCATTTTCTATGATATCTCCCTGTTTTCTGACGCTTGGGTATATGCTGAGCAGCCATATCCATTGAATATTTCAAGCGCTTTCATCTCAACTGAGAATGTCTTCTCTTCTCTGAGGTCAATTGTTCTACATTCTGTCTTAGTTATTCTAAAGAACTATTTTCCCTTCTTCTATGTAGGGAGCTTTAACTCATGTTTTTCCGTTTGCCTCCCTAATTTTGTATTTACATTTCCTTTGTGGAGCTCAGTAAACATTTTCATCCTCTGGGGTTTTTGTGTTGCTCAGTTGTTTCTCCATGGTTCTGACAATTGTAGGCCTCATCCATAGAGGTCTGTTTCCTCTAAATTTATAGTTTGTGCTCTTTAATGCATATTTATCACATACTGTAGTTTGGAGATCCTGGTTTTGAATAAATTCCAAGCACATTTAGCCTCAACCCCCTCTACTGCATTTTCCCAAAATCATTCCTCTAGCTTGCATTAATACTTCTCCAGTGACTGAATTATAGGGTTTTTTTTTGTACATGTTGTTGGATCTTTATTCTTGATGTACATGTGATTCATTATGAAAACTTTCATATTGTTTTCTCTGTTTGCTAAAGCTTCCCTGGTACTACCTGCTTCTGTTTTTACACATTGACTATCCCAAACGAGATGAAGAATATGTTGTCCTCTAACAGGGGATAGGATATGTTGAATCATATTGTTTTTTTTAAGAATTTATCCAGCACTGCAGTCTCCAATCTTCCCACCCCAATTTGTAAAGGTGTTCCAATCAGTACTTAGCATATTAAAATCCCCCATTATTTATTTATTTCTGCCATCTGCACTGCCTTGTCTATTTCATTTTATAGGGATATATGCATTCTGTTATCAGAATCCAGTGATCCTAGCATACAGCAGTTTTCAGCATCATGGGCCCAGTTCACAGACAGACCTTAGATTGACACAAGGTGACCGTTTCTCAAAACTCAGTGCAAGCCATCCAACAGTGGCTTGCGCCGATTGTTTGTGAGCCACGGACCCTACACCCGATTCTCTATCAGGCAGGGTCCCAGTGGCAAAGTGCTGTGGTTTATGGCAACCCTAGCAGTGTGCCAAATGGAGGGTGTATCTGGACATGTTGCTGCAAGCCTGCATCAATGTGCCGAAATGTGCATAAGCACACCCAGTTTAGTGGCCCCCACCCATCACCAGCAATAATATATAAAATAACTCTGGTGGCCTAGTGGCCCCCCTCCTCAACCCCTGATCATTGTTGGATTAAATAATAATGTGCCCATTTTCCCTGGTAGTTTAGTGTTCCCCCATCCCTGATCCCTGAACATTGTTAATATAAATAATAATGTGCTTCTTTTCCCTGGTAGTCTAGTGGCCCCCCTCCCCGATGATCCTAAAATTACTTTATCAATTAACACCTGGTAGTCTAGTGGCCCAACAACCCCCACAGTAGTGCAGCTCACCACCAGCCTCTCCTCTTTAGGGAGCCTTCAACTGGCACAGCCCACCTCTCACCACCACAGTCAGCCACCAACTGAGCTCTGAATGAGCGTGTACTGTATATAGTATGCAGTCAGTTAGCTATCATTCACTGAGCACGTACTATATACAGTATGTGCTCATTCAGCACTCAGTCAGCAGCTGGCCGTGGGGGTGAGAGGTGGGCTCTGCCAGTCACCAGCTCCCTTAGGGGTTGGGGGTGGGGTGGTAGGGCACTGTCGAGTGGGGATGGGGGGTCCACTAGACCACCAGGTGTTAACTGATACAGTAATTTCAGGATCATTGGGATCAGGGAAGGGGAGCACTAGACCACTAGGGAAAAGGGACACATACTTATTTTTATTAACAATAATCAGGGATTGGGGTGAGGGCCACCACCATGTCTCAGATGCTGCTAATGAACAGGGTGTCTTTGCTACCCTTGTAGAACCCCCAGGTGTTCTACTGCCACATTGTGGTGGCATAGGTCCTGTTATAAGCCCACCAGACTGTGCATGACCCAGCCACTGTAACACATCACTTGCAGTTTGTGTCATCCACCTTGTCGGTTGACACACTGGATGTCTGGGTGCGCTGTCTAGGACCACATACAGGCTATGGGCACTATACATACAGCAGCGCTGCCATTGCCTGTTGGCAGCACCAGGCAGTCACACCTCCAGCTTTGCTGTACCCAGCCCACACCCATGTCTGTGTAGGTGTTCTGGGTATGCCCTATGTGCTTCCTGCACATGTCCTCTGGTGTGCCTGCATCATCATTAGTCTCTGTATGGGACAGCAGTTGGCCCGTTGATGCTGGTGGTGCATTCCAGTCTGCCTTTGTGTGTGCCTGGTGGTGCTCTGGCCTGCTCAGCTGAAATGACTGCTGATCAATCAGGCCCTGGCAGAATGGCCAGCCAGTGCAGTCTGTGTCCTTGCTGTCACCTGCATAAGCCTCCCATTGTGGTGTTCCTTATCTCAACCCTGATCTCCCTCACCCTATTCTGTGTCTACCTCTGGCATGTTGATATGGTGTGCTATGGTGATGCTCTGCAGTATGCAGCATGCCAGAAATATTTCACATGCCATGGTCGGGGTGTATTGCAGTGTACCCCCACCAAGATATGCCCCAGCAGAGGAAATGCATTTTTAGGAAGCAAAAGGTCCTTTCACTCACCAACTGTGTGGAGGTGGCTTCCTCAGTGTAGTGCATCTCAACTTCTTTCTGTGGATGTCTTAGTGCTGTCATGAGCCATGGCAGCTGTGGATAGCCACTGTCACCTGTGGAATTAGAATAATTTGGTTACTCTTGGTAGCCTGTGTGTACCCTATCATTCTTGATGGGTTATTCTGGGTTGTTGGTGGCACTGTGGCCCACCAACAGACAGTGATCCTGCCACTGGTGGTCCATTGCCCATAACACACACCCACAGTTTCCCAAGTGCCCCACCCTCCTCTTACATGATATGAAAGGTCCAAGTTGGTCATTGGCAACATCCTCCATGCATACAGGCCTGCCACATTGCATGCAGGACACTTCTCATTGTTACCGTGCCATGCACATTGCACTGTCATATGCTGTGCCCACATGGCACATATGCTGCCCCATTGACTGGCATTCCATCTGCACATGTCGGTCTGTGTGTATGCACACCCCTCGTATGTGGCCCCCACACAACATACTGTACCAGTCTGTGGCACATGCACTTACCTATCAGCCATCCTTCATTTATGCCTCCCTGTTCAAATGCTTCACAAAGGCCACTGTGTCGGAAGATGTAGGCTTCATGGCAGGATCCAGGGTACTGGACGACCACATCCAGAATTCAGCACTGGCTTTCACAAAGAAGCTGCACATTCATGGAAAGCAGGAAAGTAAAGGAGACTGGCTCCTGCAGCAAAGGATAATCTTGTGTTGCTACAAAATATCAGACTTCAGTTCCTTCAAATCAGTGTAACGACTTTATTAAAGTGCAAATTAGCAAACAACAATCACAATCCAAAAAGAGATATAGAAAATTGCTCCAAAAAAGTCCATAGAAGTCTATAAAAACATATGAGCCAGTACACCGGCTATTAGAACACACTTGCAGCACCAACTCAGGAAGAGTCCCGCCCTTGGTTCGCCACATGATGTGTTCCACATTTGATGTGCTTTCTCAAAGACCTTTGTTGCAGGTGCTGGTCTCCTTTACTTTCCTTCATTTACTGTTGTGACTGTGACACTGCAATTCTAAGGTTTTATTCATGATCTTTACAACTCTTGCCCAAATTCATGGAATGGAAGCCTTTTCTGTTGATGTATGCCTCTTCTGTTGCAGGTGCTCTGATGGTGATGTGTATACAGTCATGGAATCATGCACTGGTATCAAAACTACTGCTTCACAGCCTGCAGGTACTGAGAAACCATTGGGAAGCTGATATATTTCTCTATCTGGTGTAGCAGTGCCTCCAGGAATTACCTAAGGCACCTGGCCACAGAAGCCTGAGATATGCCCAGGGTGTCACCAGTTGGGGTCTGGAAGCTTCCCATTGCTAGAAAGCACAGTGCTGTGCTTACATGTACATCCATGAGTACTGAGTGCCCTCTTTGTGTAGTACTCTGCAGGTCCCCTCTCAACTCCTGGCACAGCTGTGTTATGGCAGCCTTATTGAGGCATTAGCATGTAATGCACTGCTCCTCAATCATGTCCCAGTATAATATACTCCTCCAGTACACCAGTGCCATATGTGTCCTGGTGGTTCTGCACTTTTCTTTGTGGCATGCTGTTTCCTCGGCCCTGTCAGTCTGTTAGTGTCCTTGTCTCCACCATCTTGCCTGGTCAGCCTGATGCTCAGTAGGGCCACTGGACCAGTCATATTGCTCTGTCAGTCTTGTGCTTCTGCACTGCAGCCTCACAAGGGACTCAGTTCTGCCTGCCTGCTGTGGGCTTAATTACATGCTCTAGTGTCAGTATGACCAGCTCCACCTAGGTCTAACACATGCTTGATGTCTTTGGTGCAAATTCAATTAGTTCCATCTTTCAGAATAAAAAAGGGGGATGCTGTTTCAGTTTTTTGATACAAGCCTCATAGTGACAAGGCACATCTATTTTTTTTACTCAAGCCTGGCACAAGCCACTTTGGCACAAACAACCCTGATTTTGATGCAAAGTGCGTTATTGAATAGGACTTGATGCAAACATTGATGCAAGTCACAAGTTGCATCAAACTGTTTGGGTGCAAGCACCATGCATCATTTCTGTCCCTTTCTGAATCAGGCCTCATATTCCTTCTTGTCTATTCATGTTGCAACACTACCGTCATGATGCCCTGTGTGATGACTAGACATAATGATTGGAAACACATAGCTGTTAAGAAATCAGAAGTGTGGCTCTGTCCTTTCTTGCCAGTTCATATCCAAAGGTGTTGACTGACATGACTAGACAAGACAGAACCTAACACTGAACACCGCTGTAGTCCAGAAATGAGTGAGTTAAAGTTAGCCAATTCTAGTTTACTTACTGATTCCATTGATGTGTCATTGCATTCGATTATGTCAGAAATATTACAATATCTTAGGTCTTTTATCAATGAATAGAGCTATACCCAATCCCTTTCTAACATCTTGGGCAGGACTTTTGAAGCCATTAGATTGGTGCAAGGTGCAGGCGTCCAATATGTAGGATGCAACCAGCACCTTACACCAAGGGTAGCACCGGGAGCAATTTTAAAAGGCAGCCTCCTTCAATCAGCAGAGTGCTAGCGCTGGCCTTGCACCATGAAAGTGGCTATGTCATGGCACTAGGAGGCTTGAGGCAGACCCTGACTGCTACAGCCCCAAAGTACCAAATTTCAAAGCCCTCACAGGAACAAAGTGCGAAGTACCATTAGACCAGCAATGGGCTGGTCTAACAATATTTAGACAACTCCAGGGAGCATCGTCCAGTATGTGGCACTGTGTGGCTTGCCCAAATCTACTCCAAGTGATGCCTCCTGGTGATCTTGTGGCCCACCTCCCTGCCTGTTGTGCCTCAACACTGTCCAAGCGATGCCCACTGGTTATCTAGTGGCTCCCTTCCTGCCCGACTGCCCTGTGTAAGCACCCTGGTGGTCTAGTGGCCCCCCACCTGCTACCATGGCAAATAGTGCCCACCACCCCACTCCCCACACATCCACACCCCAGTTGCAGTGACCGGCACAATCCTTCTCACACCACCATGGCTGGACGCCATATACGAACATACGAAATTTGCCAGCAGATAAAGGCCTACAGGTCTAGCAAGTCTGTTCAAATGTGCAGCTAGCACCCCTTATTCTGCAGCTGCCCCTCCCTTCCACCCTTCCCCTTCATTAACCCTCCCCCTTGTCCTGTCCCATCCCCTTTGAAGCAGTCCACTGTTCTACTGGATACCACTTCTGCAGGTAACGATTCCACCCAGCCACCACCTCTCTGTAAAAAGTGTCTCCTCATCTCCCCTGAACCTTCCTCCTCCAGTCTCATATCATGGCCCTGGTGTCCCTCCTCCCTTACTTGAACAGCCCTCTGTACCTGTCTTGTTTATTCCTTTCATGTATTTAAAGGTTTCAGTCATCTCCCCCCGTCCCCCCTGTCCTCCAGTGAGAACGTGTTCAACTCCCTCTTCTCGTATGATAAGTCCCCCAGCCCCTTGATCATCTTTGTCACCCTGCGCTGCACCCCCTCCAGTAACTTAATGTCCCTCTTCAGATACGGGCACCAGTACTGCACGCAGTGAACTGTGAAAGCACGTACAATAGGTATGCACTTTGACAGATCATTCAGTGACAAGCTGTGGTGGTGTGTGGAGGGCTGTGCTGGTTGCAGGAGCGGGTTATGGAATGGGGGAGGGAGTAGGGTGGTGGGTACTACCAGCCTGGTGGGGGGCCACTCAATCACCAGGGTTCCGGTGTGTTCAGGTGTGAGGTAACAGTAGCACGGTGGTGTCAGTGGGTGCTCTAACCAGTACCATGCCCCTGTCTGTGGGAGCCACTGACATCCCACAGCTGTTGTGGAATTCCTGTTGGGTGCACCATCCATTTGGTGCACTGCCACTGTTGCCGCAAGCTGTGGGATTTAGGCACCAGGACCCTGTTGGATGGAAAATCAGGTGCAGAGTCCCTGATGCCCCGGCACTTGGTGCAAGCTGTCATTGTTGTAGTTTGCATTGGGGATTTGAAAATCCAGCCCCTTGTCTCCTCAAAATAGTCAATACCCTTATATCTTGATTTTCCATTCATCATTTTCTGTTCATATATTGCTCTTATACTTATTATTGTACATGTGGCATTTCTGTATATCAGAAAGGCATTAGGTCAGCCCATTATTCCTCAGACTTCTTGCATTAATTAGTATGCAGCTCCAAATGTTTTTTTTACTACTGTAGATATCTTCATTTCCTCCTTGACATTTATAATAATAGAGTGTCTTGTTTTCTTGGTATTGTTCTCCTCCAAGCAATTATCGGTAATTCCTTAGTGAAAGAAAAAATTCCCACATTGCTGCCCCATTATTTTTTGTTTAAAAATGTGAACAAACGTGTTTAATCCTTTGGCCTAGAATCTCAGCATTCAGTCTTCTTAAATGTAGGCCACCCAAGCTAACAAACATTTTCTGGTCCAAACATCTTCAGAAATAGTAAGGAAGGTAAAATGTTCTCTTTTAGCCCAGATGTGAATCCAGTTGTCCATTACTTTATTTTACTTTACTTTATTTATTGACTGAATGATTGACTGACTTATGTATTTACTTATTTATTTAGGTTGTCATTATCTGTGTGACTCTGGATACAGTACACATTTCTGACGTAACTACTTAATGTAACTACTTAACATCAGGGATAAATGGAGAAAAAGGCAAAGGCAGTAAGGACAGGGACCTGTAGTCTGGGTAACAAGCTCCCTGAACTGGTGGCCTTCATGGAAGAGGGACACCTGGATATCATGGCAGTTACAGAAACATAGTACACAGAAAACCATGACTGGGATGTCAATATACCAGGGTACACAATCTACAGGAGGGACATGGAGGGTAGCAGAAGAGGAGGAGGAGGAGGAGGAGGAGTAGCTATTTACATGAGGGAAGAGATCAAAGCAATGGAATTAAAGGGTAAACAGGGAAGAGAGGAGGCACTGTGGGTTACCCTGGAGAACAGAAATGCCACAACAATCCACATGGGGGTTGTATACAGACCCCCATCTCAGGGGGAGGAAATGGACAAAGAAATGATGGAAGGCATCCTTAGGATGGCAGAAAAAGGGGAGATATTGTTGATGGGGCACCTGAATATGCCAGATGTTAATTGGAGCACCTTTGCTGCAGCCACATCCAAGAGCAGGGTCATTCTCAATGCCCTACAGGGGGCATGCCATAGACAGCTAGTGTTGGAACCCACTCGGGAGGGAGCAATCTTAGACCAGGTACTCTCAAATGGGTCGGAGAGAGGATCTCAGATCTAGAAGTGGGTACGCATCTGGTGACCACTAAACAGTGCTGTTCATGATAAACACAGCCACAGATTCAAGCCATACAAAACTGAGGGTAATGCACTTTAGGAGGGCTGACTTTGTCAGAATGGGAGAATGCCTCAAAAAAGCACTAGCAAAGCACTAGCAAACAGGCAAGAAGGTGAGGGTGGAGGAGCAATGGAGAAACATCAAAACTGCCATTACAGAGGCAACAAGGCTTTGTGTGAAGGAAATAAACAACTCAAAATGAAAGAAAACACCACTATGGTTCTCAAAAGAGGAGGCTGGGTAGGTCAGGGTGAAAAAGATAGCATTCAGGATGTGTAAGGAAACATAGAAGGAGCAGGACAGAGCACTGTACCAGTTAAAGCAGAAGGAAGCGAAGAAGGCAGTCAGAATAACAAAGGCACACACAGAGGAAAAGAGAGCCAACTCAGTCAAGAAGGGGCTAAAACCTTTTATAGGTACATTAGGGAGTGAAGAAGGACCAAGGGAGGATAGTGAGGTTTAATAAGGGGAGGGGAGGGGGTGGAAGAGAATGACTGTGAAAAGCAGGGATACTGAACGAATAGTTCTGCTCAGTATTCACAAAAGAAGAGGAGGGGGAGGTACCTAATCCAATCAACAGAACAACTTTGGATAAGGGGGGTCAATACCAGTCCTTTCACAGAAGAACAGGTTTGAAAGAACTCCTAAAACTGAAGATGGACAAAACAATGGGGCCTGATGGGATTCACCCCAGAATTCTAAAAGAACTAAAGGGTGAACTAGTGACAACACTGACTACCCTTTTTTAACAAATCATGGGAGGATGGTGTGGTACCTTAGGACTCGAGGAGGGTAGATGCGATTCCTCTTCACAAAACTGGGAGCAACGCAGAGACAGAAAACTACAGACCTGTTAGCTTGACTTCAGTGGTAGCGAAAATGATGGAATCACTTCTGAAAGAAAGAATTGTTGAGCATCTAGAGGCCAGCAAGGCACAGAACCAAGGCAGCATGGATTCACAGTGGGAAGGTCATGTCAGATGAATATAATAGATTTATTTCACTGGTTGACAAAAGTAGTAGACCAGGGAGGGGTTGTGGACATGGCCTACCTAGAGTTTAGCAAGGCATTTGACAGTCTCACACAAAAGATTAATAAACAAAATAGCCAGCCTGCGAGTGTGTCTCAGGGTGGTAGCCTGGATAAAAAATTGTCTGGACAACAGTACACAAAGGATAATAATAAACAGAGTCCACTCCGAAGAAAGGGGGTTTATTAGTAGGTTACCGCAGTGTTCAGTACTGGGTCTGGTCCATTTTAATGTCTTTATAAGTTACATTGCAGAGGGACTGGAATGAAAAGTATGCCTTTTTGCAGATGACACAAAGATCTGCAACAAGGTCAATACACAAGGGGGAGTGAAAAGGATGAGAAGGGACTTGGCAAGGTTGGAGGAATGGTCAAAAGTATGGCAGCTCAGATTCAAAGCAAAGAAGTGCAAAGTAATGCACCTGGGAAACAAAAACCCAGGGGATGATTAGACAATGGGGGGGGGGAAGCTATTTACAGCAACAAAAATGGAAAGGGACCTGGGAGTAGTCATATCAGATGACCTAAAGTTAAGCAAGCAATGTGAGAAGGCAGTATGGAGGGCTGTGGGGATACTGGGATGTATAGAGAGAGGCATCATGAGTAGAAAACAAGAAGTTGTTATCCCTCTGAACAGACAATTGGTGAGACCCCATCTCTGCAAGGACATAGACAGGATGGACACAGTCCAGAGGAGGGCAAGTAAAATGGTGCAGGGTCTGCACCAGAAGCCATACAAAGAGAGATTAGAGGAGATTAACATGTACATCCTCAAAGAAAGGAAGGAGAGAGGGGACATGATAGAAACTTTCAAGTGCCTCACGGCAATCAACAAAGTCCAAGAGGGTAGCATCTTTCAGAAAAAGAGATGTGCAAGAACAAGGGGGCACAATCTGAAGATAGAGAGGGGATGGCTCTGGGGCAATGTGAGGAAATATTTGTTCACAGAGAGGGTGGTGGATGCATGTAAGGTCCTTCCTGAGGAGGTTGTGGGGTCAAAAACAGTGCAGGAATTCAAGATTGCATGGGACAGACATAACGCAATTCTGGTGAGGGGTAGGAAGAAGTAGGCTGTTGGTTAACTAGGATCGGCAGCTTATCCAATAGGTAGGGAATTGGGCAGACTAGGTGGGCCAAGTGGTCCTCATCTGCCGTCAAACTCTATGTCTCTATTCTCTTTTCCTTTAACTTGTGATTCAGTTTTTCAAAATCTGTTATAATGTTGCCATCCAGGTTTTTGCTTATGCCATTTGTACCTGCATACACAATATTAAAATTAAAAATTATTTGTTTGGCTTTTGATCATTACTAAAAAATAAAAACAATTAAAATCAGATGTTTACTAACGATCACATAAATACAACCTTTACATTAATGGTAAAGTGTTAAGTTTTCAAATCTGATGTTATCGATCAATCGTTAGAAAATGCAATGCACAATTATACACTAAGTACATACACCATATACGGTTGTTTAGACATATAGGGCAAGATATTTTAACAGGAGGCGCAAGCGAGGTGCAAAGGCTTCTGCCATGCTTGCACTTGCATCTGAAACAGTGGCTGCTATATTCATTCGGATAGAAGACTGGGGCTATCTGATGGAATATTGGTCTGTGTCAGTGCAGCACTAAGTGAAAGTGTGGTGCCACAACATGGATCTGAGCTGTATCTAGCCCCCAGGGAGTAGCGCTCCCTGAAAATGATAGCATCGGGACTCCAGTGAGCTATATTCAGTGCAACATAAAAATGAGCCCATTAGACATAAAAAAGGCACTGGGGCAATTTGCACTGCAGCCCATTAACACCCCACCTGTGTGTGTTTGATGACTGCCCTGGTGTCTAGCAGCAGCCCCCACCCCAAAACATCTCTCCTGTGTTAGGCTTACCTATCACTGGTGTCCAGGAGCATCCCACCCCTGAACACCTCTATGCTATTTACAGTGTCATATCACTGGTGTCTAGTGGCATGCCCCACCACCAAACACCTGTTCCATGTGAGGTATACTCATCCCTGTTGACTAGTGGCACCCCAAACCCCAAACACCCATCTGGTGTTAGGCTGCAATATCCCTGGTACCTCATAGCACCCCCATCCCATAAACTCCTGTCCTATGTTAGGTATACATGTCACTGGTGTCTATTGGCACCTCCACCACCCTTGAACACCATTTCCATCTAAGGGTTACTTATCCCTTGTGTCTAGTGGCACCACCACCCCCTGAATACATGTTCCATGTTAGGTATACCTATCACTTGTTTTTAGTGGCACCCCCACCCCTAAACACCCCTCCTGTGTTAGGTTAACCACTCCCTGGTGTCTAGTGGCACCCTCCCACCCCCAAACACCCATCTTATATTATGTTAACTATCTGTGGTGTCTAGCAACACTCTCCTGTCCCCCAAACCCTCATGCATTGTACAGCGTCATAGTCCTGGTGTCTAGCTGCACCCTCCCCCACCATCTGAACACCTGTCCTTTTTTAGATATACATATCACTGGTGTCTAGTGGCACCCCCACTCCCAAATACCTGCTCCATGTTAGGTTACAATATCCATGGTGTCTCATGGCACCTCTACATGCAGTGAGGGACCACTCATGGTATGGCTGGAGATGACAATAACTAAAATGTGCTCAAAACAAAAATGGTCTGCACAGTCATGTGACGCACTTGTCTAAAGCTGACATCAGTTAAATATGTATTTATATTTCTTTTTTATTTATTCATTTCAGATTAGCACCTTTGAGCCAAAGTTTCTTTTACATAGGTTCCATGTCAAAAACATATAAGGGGGATAGGTGCAGTACAGAAAGGTAGGGATTAAACAAACATACAAGTAGCAAAATCGTACAGTCAAAACAATATTGTAACTACAAAAGAATGAGGGTGAAACTTTTTTTTTACATGTGAGTTGCACAAGATTATACCATAGTGCAGCCAGAAGCATTGTCAAGCAGGATACTGTGTCTAGGACCAGAGCCTAATGCACTAGTTCACAATGGTGGCAGGAGTGGAAGACAGGAGGGGAGCACCACCAGTGGGTTGATATATGCCAGATGCAGATTGGTCAATACCAGCAGGAACATCTGCCAGAACTAGACACATGGTGGATTCCCTGCAGGGGGAGGGCCTCAAACAACTGGTGCAACAACCCACAAGAGACAGGGCTATCCTACATCTAGTACTGACTAACAGGGAAAGGATCACAGATCTCCAGGTAGAAGGTCACCTGGGGGCCAGTGACCATACATGGTATGGTTCAATGTGACCACTAGAACTAAATCATCCCATTCCAAGGCAAAAATATGGGACTTCAGAGGAGCTGACCTTGATAAGATGGCCAACAGAGTTAAGCTAGCCCTGGCAAAAAGAAATACAGGTGAGGGGGTACAGGCAAAGTGAGCAAGCATTAAGGATGCAATACTTGAAGCAACATCCCATTGTGTTAGAGAGAAAATGAAGTGCAAAAGAAGAAGGAAACCACTTTAGTTCTCAAAAACAGTAGCAGAAAACGTCAGCGCCAAAAGGCTGGCCTTCAGGAAATATAAGGGAACACAGCGGAATGAAGACAGGGAGACATATCAAACTTCCCTAAGGGAAGCAGGGAAGGCAGTAAGGCAGGCAAAGGCCCAAACAGAGGAAACACTAGCACAAACAGTAAAAGAAGGTGACAAGACTTTCTATAGATACATTAGTGAAAGGAGAAAGTTCAGTGGGGATATTGCTAAGATCAAAGGAGATAAGGGTGTATGTGAGAAGGAGGACCATGTAAAAGCATCTATCCTAAATAGATACTTCTGCTCAGTATTTACTGAAGAGAAGATAGGCCAGGGCCCACAGCTCAGCACCATGGACATGGGGGGGGGGGAGAAGGAGGTGTGCACTAGTCCCTTCACAAAAGAAAGGGTCCTACAAGAGCTCGATAAGCTCAGGGTCAACAAGGCAATGGAACCTGATGGCATACATCCCAGGGTACTAAAGGAGCTAAGGGTGAAACTAGCAGAGCCATTATCAGAACTGTTTAGTGAGTCTCTGAGCACAGGAGAGGCCCCAGAAGACTGTAGAAGGGCTCATGCGATCCCACTCTATCAGAGTGGTAGCAGGGAGGTGGCAGGGAACTATAGACCAGTCAGTCTTACCTCAGTAGTGGGTAAGATTATGGAGGCACTCCTTATGGAAAGGATTGTGCAACACCTGGAATCCATAGAAGCACAGATCCAAGATGGCATGGGTTTACAAATGGAAGGTCCTGTCAAACTAATCTCATAGATTTCTTTGACTGGGTAACCAACGTGGTGGACCAAGAGGGAGCAGTTGATGTTGCCTACCTTGACTTCAGCAAAGCTTTCAATACTGTTCCACATAGAAGATTGATTAATATGCTGGGTAGGCTCGGGGTGGGTCAGAAGTTGATCAACTGGGTGGCAGACTGGTTGACGGGCAGAAAACAGAAAGTGGTGGTAAATGACATACAGTCAGAAGAGATGCAAGTTACGAGTGGAGTACCTCAGGGATCAGTCATGGGGCCAGTCTTCATCAGTGACATTGTAGATGGACTGGAGGGTAAAGTTTGTCTGCAGATGACACAAAGATCTGCAACAAAGTAGATGATCCAGATGGGGTGGGCAGAATGAGAAGAGTTCTGGATAAACTACAGGACAAGTCATGTTAAACTGTTCCTCCAATGAGTTGTTTTAGCATGTACAACTGAGTTGCATAAATATTGCTGAATCCAGCACAAAGCCCTGCAGAAACTGTTTCTGTAGATTTAAAACTCAATTTTCCATTGCACTGTGACTGGACTGCCGATGCATTCAAATTGAGTGGTAAAAACATTTTACAAACATTGCTCTTGAGCTGGTTAAACATTGAAAAGTAATGTAATATGCATTGCCAATGCATTGCCAACTACAGTATAAAAAACAATGCTAAACCAACTCATTGCTGGAACAGTTTAATGTGACTTGTACTGTAGCAAAATGGTCAGAAGAGTGGCAACTGGGGTTTAATGCAAAGAAGTGCAAGATCATGCACGTAGCTTGGGAGGGGAGTTGCTGGCAGTCACAAGGGAAGAAAAATACTTGGGCATCATCATCACCGATGACCTGAAATCATCCAAGCAGACCACTAAAGCAGTAGGTAAGGCTAGGGAGATGTTGGGGTGAATTAGTAGGGTATCATAAGTTAGAAGAGGGAGGTAATAGTTCCTCTTTACAAGACACTGGTTAGGCCCCATCTGGAGTACTGTGTACAGTACTGGAGGCCACACCTTCACAATGACATTAACCAAATTGAGGCAGTCCAGAAAAGGGCAGCCAAAATGGTGCAGGGACTGCATCAGAAAACATATGAGGAGAGATTAACGGAGCTCAATATGTTTACACTAGAGCAAAGGAGGGAGCAAGGTGATATGATCGAAACATTCAAATACCTTAAGGGCATTAACAAGGTAAAAGAGTCTAACATGTTTCAATATAAGAAAAACAGCAGGACAAGAGGACACAGCATAAGATTACAGAGAGGCCAATTAAGGGGTAATGTGAGGAAGTTCTTTTTCACAGAAAGGGTGGTGGTTGCATGGAACGGACTACCTCAGGAAGTAATGGATACGAATACAGTGCAGGGCTTCAAATAGGCATGGGATAGGCATAAGGGAGCAAATACAGGTGAGTATGAATAGATAGGCCATTGACAGAGCAAAGGCCGATGTCACATTTACAAGGTAGAAAAAGAAATGGGCAGACTGAATAGGCCTTGCGATCCTTATCTGCCATCATTTTCTATGTTTCTATATAGAGCTGGGAGGGTGGAAAGGATAGCATGAGATTGAAGGAGGGGTTAAGAGAGAGCAGAGAGCAGAGGGGAGATAAAAGTGAGTGATGATAGAGGTGGCTGTGAGGGAGAGATCATGGGAGGATAAAGGAGGGTGGGGAACGGGAGGCGTACTAGAATGGGGATGGGCAGGGAAGGAGCTGGAAGAATATTAGGGAAATTGAGTACGCAGGAGAGCGGGGTGGCAGGTGAGGAATAAAGTAGGGATAAGGGAGGAGAATTGTGAGTGGGTGGGAGAAAGGGAGGCATATTGGTAAGGTGTGGAGGAGAATGGAGGAGCAGGGGAAAATTAGGGGATAGACCAATGGGTAGGCATAACATACACAGGTAGCTAGGTAGCCGCAATACTAAAGGTTGGTGAAGGTGTGGGAGTGGGAAATGGTAGTTAAACTGGAAGAACCTAGGATTAGGTAAAACAGTCACAGGAGGCTCTGGTTACAAGGTAGTAGCAAGGTGGATAAATACCTTTATTGGCCACAGGACATCGGGGGTAGGTATTTTGTTTTGAGCTGGACTTTTGCCCCCACCCATACCCTGAACACCCATCTGGTGTTAGGCTGCAATATCCCTGGTGTCTCATGGCAGCCCCCACACCTCAAACACCCATTCCATGTTAGTTATCGCTATCAATGGTGTCTAGTAGCACATTCACTCCCAAGAACACTGGTTCCATGTGAGGGTTACTTAGCCCTGGTGTCTAGTGGCACCCCTCCACCCATGAATACCCATTCTATGTTAGGTATACCAATCCCTTTTGTCTTGTAGTGCCTCCCACCCCTGAACACCCCTCCCATGTTAAGTTTACTGCTGTCTGGTGTCTAGTGATGCCATCCCACCCCCAAACACCCATCTAATATTATGTTTACATATTCCTGGTGTCTAGTGGCATTCACCCCCCCCCATACACCATTATGCACTGTACATTCAAATAGCCCTGATGCTTATAACACACCCTCAAGCATCTGAATACATTTCTCATGTTAGATATACATATTCATAGAAACATAGAAATATACACATTGACGGCAGAAGGAGACCGCTGGGTCCATCCAGTCCACCCATTTGTTTTGGATTTATTTTGACACTCTAGTTGCCCTTTGTAGTCAGGACTCCCTTGTGTCTATCCAATACATTCTTGAATTCCCCTGCAGTGTTGACCCGCACAATCTCCTGGGGCAGGCCGTTGCAAGAGTCCACCACTCTCTCAGTGAAGAAAAATTTCCTGGTGTGTGTTGGTAGAGAACCTCCCTCCTTTCAGTCTGAGGTCATGTCCCTGGGTCTGGAGCTCTTCTTGAAGTGAAAACGTTCCTGTGCCTGTACCTTGTCAATGCCTTTTATGTACTTGAGTTAATGCCTTTTATGTACTTGGTGTCTAGTGGCACCTCCCACCCTTTGAACACCCATCCCATGTTAGGTTGCAATATTCTTGGTGTCTCGTGGCACCGTCACCCCCAAACACCCATCCCATGTTAGGTTTATCTATCCCTGTTGTAGATTGGCACCCCCACCCTGATCACCAATCTCTTATTATTAGAGTTACTACCAATGGTCTAGTAGGCTCTCCACCCCTGGAATGCTGCTCCCCTGTTAGGTATACGTATTCCCTTGTGCCTAATAGCACCCCTACCCCCGAACACCTGGCCAATGTTAGGTTTGCCTATCTCGGGTGTCTAGTGGAAACCACATCCCTGAACACACTTCCTGTGTTAGGTTTACTGATCCCTGGTGTCTAGTGGCACCCCCCACCACCAAACACTACCTTGCCTTATACAGTGTCATATCGCTGGTATCTAGCAGCATCCCCCACCCCCTGAACACCCATTCTGTGTTAGGTTACAATATCCTTGGTGTCTCATGGCAACCCCCAACCCCAAATACGCAATACCATCTGAGGAATGCCTGTCCCTGGTGTCTAGTGGCACCACCAACTGCTGAACACCTACTGTGTATTATGTTTACCTATCCCTGATGTCTAGTAACACTCCCCACTCCTGAACACACATCCCATGCTAGGTTTACTTATCTCTGATGTCTAGCAGCACCCTATCTCAACACCCTTGTGCCATGTACAGTGTCATATCCTTGGTGTTTAGTGGCACCCCTCACCCCCAAACACCTGTTGTATGTTAGGTATACATATCCTTGGTGTCTTATGGCAACCAGACCCCAAACACCATCTTCTGTGTTAGGCTACAATATCCCTTGTGGCTTGTGGCATCCCCCCACCCCAGAACACAGGTCCTGTGTTTGGTATAACCATGACTGATGTCTAGTGACACCCTCATTCTCAAACAACTATCCCCTGTTAGATTTACCTTTTCCTTATGTCTAGGGGCACCCCACAACCCCAAGCACCCTCATGCACTATATAGCGTCATAGCTCTGGTTTGTAGCAACACCTGGTACCCTCTGAACACCTGTCCCCTGTTATGTATACATATTCCTGATTTCTAGCAGTACCCACTACCTGCAAACATGTTTCTTGTGTTACAATTAACTATTCCTGGTATCTAGTGGCACCTCCCAGTCCCAAATACCCATCCTATATTAGGCAGACATAACCCTGGTGTCTAGTGGCATACCCCTCTGCTGTACACCTGTCCTGTGTTATGTTACAATATACCTGGTGTCTTGTTGCAACTCCCAACTCCCAAACACCCATCCCATCTCAAGTATACCTAACCCTGGTGTTTAGCAGCATCTTCCACCCCAAACACCCATTCTATATTATATATAATGCTCCCCTGGTGCCTAGTGACACCTTGCAACCCCCAAGCACCTGTCCCTTGTTAGGTTTACCTATCCCTGGTGTCTAGATTCACCCCTTCCCCTGAATATCCATCCCATATTAGGTTTACCTACCCTGGTGTCTATTGGCACACCCTCCCAACACCCAGTGCCCTGTACAGTGTCATATCCTTGGTGTCTAGTGGCACTCCCCACCACCTGAACACTCATCCAATGTTAGGTACACATGTCCCTCATTTCCAAACATCCATCCAATGCTAGGTTGCAATATCCCTGGTGTCTCAAGGTACTCCCCCCATCACTGAACTCCTGTTCCATGTTAGGTTGCAATATCCCAGGTTTTTCATGTCACCCGCCCCACCCCCAACCACCTATCCCATGTTTGTTATCTCTATGGCCAGTGTCTAGAGGCACCCTGTGGTAGTGTGGGTCCCAATAAACAGATCATAAAACCAGATATGATGCATAAAAAATGCATATGTCTGCATTTATCATTTTATTCAAGAAGAAGAAAAAAGAAAAGAAAAGAAAAAAAAAAGAGAAAAAAATACTACGTTCAATATATACAAAAAAGGATACATAAAGGGTGTTAATCCTCCTTGAGACCATATAAGCTGCCATTTTATGGTCTGCCTGCCCTTATAGAAGGACCTCTGCAACTAACATGGACACTCAGGTAACAGTTTATTTTAGTACAATACCTTTTTAACAAACCGAAGAATCTATAACATTAACAGGGAATACAGGTTAGAGGTGCGCTCCCTATCTGATTTCCTGTAAGGTGCTAGACTTCTATTTGTGTTATAATACATAAAAAAAATTATTTCATTCATATAGCAATGTTTCAGTTTTATTCAGTACTTCCTACAGCCCTATTCTTTGCTTGTACTGCACAAAACCCTTTCTGTTCCAGTTTCCCTTAGTTTTACAGCCACTGCTTCTTAACTTACTAGCTGAAACTGCAGCAGATACTTATTTCACAACTCAGCCCTCTGCTGTTTAGAGGCTCTTTTGTTTACCAGTGAAACAGCTCCTTCTTGACATTTGTTTTGGGACACTAAGCTTGTTGATCCTGCTCTTTTAAACCTGTTAATGTCTCATTTTACACCATTTCAACATGGAGAGCAGAGAAAAAAAAAGATAATGGACTGCTTCTCCCAGTAGACACTGAAGTTTTGCTGAGCATAGCTTTTTCAATAATTTTTTTAACAAGATGCAATTAATTACTGACAGAAAGAAAAAAGGACAGTAAAGGATAGATAGAAGATTGCCAGGTTGGCCACCCTGACAAAAAAGTATAGGATAGCTATTGAAATATAATAGAGGATAGGATAGAGTGAAAAGAAATAATGGGGGTATTGCATCTTTAAGTGATTGGTTATACTTCACAACAGGCCCCCAGTTACACTCCTCCCACCACAAGAAGGCGACATAATGTTTGTTGTGTTGACTGGAACCCCTCACCCTGTGAAGGGTTGGAACATCCCCCCACCCACTCCAGAAGTTCCCCCCTGGGACCCTTAAAGATAAACAGTACTCAAAACACTACTCCAAATCAGACAACACTGTTTACAAGTCATACTTTTTCCTGGGCGTGTGCCATCTTGGCACCTTGTGATACACATACAATTCCATTATCTATATCTGGAACAGAGTCACTAGCTGGATCAGCACCAAAGCATGATTAAAAAAATCAGCGTTCCGATGCTGAGAACCAGCTCTATGCCATACAGTAAACTTATAAGGTTGTAATGATAAATACCACCTTAAAATACTGGCATTTTTATCTTTCTTCAAATTTAGCCAGCATAAGGGATTGTGAACTGTTAGAATTGTAAACTGATTTTCCCAAAGATAATATCTCAGTGATTCTACTGCCCACTCGATGGCCAGACATTCTTTCTCCACTGTGGAATATCTCCTCTCTCTTTCATGTAATTCCCTGCTGAGGTATAAGATGGGGTGTTCCTCTCCCTGGCTATGCTGGGTCAATACTGTCCCTATGCCTGTGTCAAAGGCATCCATCTGTAATTCAAATGGTTTAGTGAAATCAGGGCTACATAACACTGGGGCTGAGCATAGGATGGCCTTGATTTTGTTAAATGCCTCATCACAGGCGGGACTCCACTTTACTTTATTGGGAAACTGTTTTTTGGTCAGACCTGTGAGAGGAATAGCAATGGTGGAAAAATCCAGGATGATGCATCTATAATAACTTGCCAGACCAAGGAAAGGCCTGACATGGCGCTTCATCATGGGTAGGTGACTGTTAGCCAAAGCTTCAATTTTGTCTACTTCTGGCTTAATCCTCCCATGTCCAATAATGAACCCCAGATAGCGTGTTTCTGTCTTAGCTATAGCACATTTGGATGGGTTAATGGTCATACCAGCATCCTGGATACTTTGTATCACAGCACTAAGCTGTAGTAGACGACCACGTCATCCAAATAAGCAGCACTATATCCCTTGTGAGGTCTCAAGACATGATCCATGTACCGTTGAAAGGTAGCCGGAGCTCCATACAGGCCGAACGGCATTGTAGTGAACTGATATAGACCAAGAGGGGTACATAAGGCAGTTAATTCTTGGGTTTTTGGGGCCAATGGAATCTGCCAATACCCTTTTGTTAAATCTAAGGTGCTTATATATCTTGCAGATCCAATCTGATCTAGGAGATCATCGATGTGTGGCATTGGATACCCATCAAACTCAGATATGTTGTTAATTTTCCTAAAATCTAAGCATAGCTTGATGCCCCCTCCTTTTTATCCACAGCTACTAATGGAGAGGACCAAGGACTGTGTGAAGGAACTATCATTCCTGCCTGTTCCATTCGTTTTATCTCAACCACTACTTCTGGTCTGACCTTTTCTGGTAATCTATATGGCTTCTGATGAATTGGTTTGGTTTGGGTAACTCTGATCTCATGGACTACACCTTTGGCTCTCCCTGGATTCTTCGTGAATGTACGTGCAAAATACTCCAAGAGATGATTAATCTCTAATCTCTGTGCAGGGTTTAAGTCAGGATTGATATGCACGTTAGTGTCACTAACAGATTTATCAATCCTGCCATATACTATATCTAGCTCTGCTCTATCAGGATTGGTCTGGATATACAACGTTGGGGTTTCTGTTTTTCTACCCATTTTCTCAGCAGGTTGGCATGGTAAATTATTTTTACCGGTCTATGCCCTGGCATCTCAATGGCATAGTTTACTGTGCCTACCTGGTGTAAGATCACATATGGTCCTTGCCAATGCATGAGCAATTTATTTTCAGTGGAGGGTAACAATAACAACACTTTTTCCCCAGGTTCAAATGCTTTATGTTTTAAGCCATATCATAATGTTCTTTCTGTTTGAAGTGTTTCTGGATGACATTTTGATGGGCTATAGTCACATATTTCACTAGACTTTTCCTCAGTGCAGTCATGTTTTCAAGTATATTTTTGCATACTACATTAGACCCTTATTCCCAATGCTCCTTTACTACATCTAAGGGACCCCTAGGGTTATGCCCATATAACATGGTAAAGGGGGATAACCCCATAGTAGCCTGAGGCACCTCTCTATATGCAAACAGCAAATAGGGCAAAAACTTATCCCAGTCCCTGCCTTCCTCCTGCACATACTTCTGAAGCATACATTTCATTGTCTTATTAAATTTTTCCACTAACCCATCAGTTTGGGGATGGTATGGGGATGTACTAACAGCAGATACCCCTAGCAAGTTGTATAGTTCTTGCAGCATGATGGAGGAAAAATCACTTCCACGGTCTGTCAGGATAACCTTGGGTATTCCCATCCTGCTGAAGACTTTTGCCAGTTCTTCTGCAATACGAGGGGCAGTAACCATCCTCACTGGTATTGCTTCTGGGTACCTGGTTGTGTAGTCACAAATAACTAAAATATACTGATGTCCCTTAGAACTTTTTAATAAGGGTCCCACCACATCCATTGCCACCCAGTCAAATGGAGTAGTCACATATGGTATAGGTTGTAGGGGCACAATATCTTTCTTCCCCTCCCTTGGCAACCAATTGGCACTGGGGACAGGACCTACAATAGGCCACAACATCCTGGTGGACCCTTGGCCAGCTGAATCAAGATAGAATACATTGTACTGTCCAGTCTCTACCTTCATGACCAGCAATGGGGATATCATGTGCCAAGTGCATTATTTGTTCCCTATATTTACTGGGTACCACTAACTGTTCACTTTGTACCAGGCTGTACAACAACTCTGTACAGGATATTGTTTTTGATAATAAATTGAGATTGTCCAGGATATCCAACTTTGTCCACCTGTAAAAATAAAGATGTTTAAGACTGATCACATTTTTGGTCCTGTACAATATCTTGCACTAGAGTCTCTGGGATAATAAGTTAACCTTTAGCCTGGTGATTTTCATTCCAAGTCTTTTTTTTCTCTTTGTCTAGTCTTCTTGGACTTTATGTCCTTTACTGACAGTCTCAAAATAACCATTATCAAAAGGAAAGACTTCCTGTAAGTCTTGTGCTTTGGCCTGGGACCTAGTAACCGCATTAACAGTTCCTGGAGAATTCATCTGCTGCTGCATTAAAAGGTCAAAATGAGGAAAGTCTTGCCCAATAATGACAGGTACTGGGAATCATGGAACAAGGCCTACCAACATGTCATGGCTTTCTTTATTTACAGTTATATTAAGACATGCTGTAGGGTATCGGTGTATGTCTCCATGTACACACCGCACAGTAGTATCTGAATCACTCTGGGGCATATTCAGTGCTAGATCAGCCCTGATCAAAGTTTGTATACTGCCTGAGTCCAGCAAACCCAAAGTCTGTTGTTCCTCAATATCCACAGAGGTCACATACCCAATATTTGCTAGGGCAAGATGTGCTAAATCAGATCTTTTATTTGGGCAGTTCCTGACAATATGCCCTTTTCCAAGACAACCATGGCATATTATTTCTGCATATGAAACTCTCCTATCTCTCTCCCTTCGATAGAACTGTCTCTGGTTAGTAGAAACATTAAAAGGTGGTCTTATCAGCGTGTTAGATGGTCCTGGATTGCCCTGGTTACCTCTGGCTTGGATGCTTCTTGCTGCTAGGTAATCTCTCAACTTTATGGTGTCTTTGGCTGTCTCAGGTTTATGTTCTTTTACCCATAATTGCACATCCATGGGTAATATCTGGATGAATTGTTCAATTATTATCAGTTCCATGATTTGGTCTACAGTTTTGGTGGTGGGTTGTAGCCAATTTCTACAATAGTCCTTCAAATGGGCATAGGTTTCTCTTGGGGTATCCAAGCTTGCCATTTTCTGTGACCAAAATCATTGCCTGTATGTCTCCGTGCTAATATTATATCTGCCAAGAATTTCTTATTTAACTCTGTCATAATTTGAGCTATCAGCTCCACTTAGCTGGCTGTAGACTAGTTGTGCCTGTCCAGAGAGGTATGGGACCAAACAAATCACCCATTGGTCTCTGGGCCAGTTGCAGGTTTGGGCCACCCTCTTGAAAGTTGTCAAATAGGCCTCAATATCATCCACCTCTGTCAACTTAGTTAATTTAATGTCTCTAGGAACAGATCTCTCCATCTGCCCCTGGGTCATGTCCTGAATAGCTTTTAAGGTTGCCATCCATTTTTCCTCTTGTCTCCGTCTCTCTTCTGCCTGTATCCTCTGGTCTTCATCCCTCTGTCTCTGGTCTTCTTCTCTCTGGCACTCCCTCCTTCTTCCATCTTTCTTTGTCTGGTAGCAGGTTCGATCCCTGGCAACAGCTGGACACCAGTCTTCAATCTGACAGACCTGGTCAGATGTAATGCATCCAACTCCACTTGTTCTGGTTGTTGCATCTGCAAGGGTATTTCCAGTGCAACACCCCTCTGGAGTACCTTCTGACACCCCAGAGGTTGGAATTCTACTTCTGACACCAGTTGTGGTAGTGTGGGTCCCAATAAACAGATCATACAACCAGATATGATGCATAAAAATGCATATGTCTGCATTTATCATTTTATTCAAGAAGAACAAAAAAGAAAATAAAAGAAAAAAAATGACAATAAAAACAAATACTAAGTTCAATATATATATAAAGAAGGAAAAATAAAGGGTGTTCATCCATCACACCTCTTCAAACATCAAGAGATAATTCTCATAAAGAAAAAAAAATACTCTTCAGAATTCTTGAGTTCTTTCCCTTCTCTTAAGCAATGTGGAAACTTGCACAATTACTTCTAAGAACCTTCTCTCTCCTTGGTCAGAACCCTACTGACCACCTATCTACTTTGGTTCTCCTAGAGGAACCTTTTATAATGCCACAGGGTGACCTCTTCAATCATGTGATACCTTAATTAAGATGAACAATAGCATTTTCAAGCTTATATATATAAATATATATACACATACATACATATATTAAACCAACTAGTATCATTCTAGCACTTAGAGGGTTTACCCAAATAAGCATTTATTTCCTCACAAGGTCCTAAAACAAAAATATAGACTTAATTATAGGACTATGATGTCAGAGCATTAGCTTAGCTCCTCCCCCTTCTGACATCACTCCTCCTTGAGACCATATAAGCTGCCATTTTGTGGTCTGCCTGCCCTTATAGAAGGACCTCTGCAACTAACATGGGCACTCAGGTAACAGTTTATTTTAGTACAATACCTTTTTAACAAACCGAAGAATCTATAACCTTAACAGGGAATACAGAAGAGGGGCGTGCTCCCTATCTGATTTCCTGTAAGGTGCTAGAATTCTATTTGTGTTATAATACATTAAAAAATGTATTTAATTCATATAGCAATGTTTCAGTTTTATTCAGTACTTCCTACAGCCCTATTCTTTGCTTGTACTGCACAAAAATCTTTTTGTTCCAGTTTCCCTTAGTTTTACAGCCACTGCTTCTTAACTTACTAGCTGAAATTGCAGCAGATACTTGTTTCACAACTCAGCCCTCTGCTGTTTAGAGGCTCTTTTGTTTACAAATGAAACAGCTTCTTCTTCACATTTGTTTTGGGACACTGAGCTTGTTGGTCCTGTTCTTTTTAACCTGTTAATGTCTCATTTTTACACAAGTTCAACATGGAGAGCAGAGAAAATAAAATATAATGGACTGCTTCTCACAGTAGCCACTAAAGTTTTGCTGAACATAGCTTTTTCAATAATTTTGTTTTTAACAAGATGCAATTAATTACTGACAGAAAGAAAAAAGGACAGTAAAGGATAGAGAGAAGATTGCCAGGTTGGCCACCCTGACAAGAAAGTATAGGATAGATATTGAAATATAATGAAGGATAGGATAGAGTGAAAAGAAATAATGAGGGAGCGGGAATTATTGCATCTTTAAGTGATTGGTTATACTTCACAACAGACCCCCTGTTACATACCCCACACCCTCAAACACTCCTCCACTGTTTGGTTTACCATTTTCTCATGTCTAGCAGCAACTACTAACTCCTATCTCTCCCATGCACTGTACAGTGTCATAGCCCTGGTGTGCAGCAGCACCCCCCACCCTTCAAACACCTTTCCCATGTTAAGTATATATATACAAATAAGCCATCCATGATGAAGCACAGTGTCACAGGTTTACTGCATGACAAAAGGGATTAACTCCCTTTCAAATTGCATTGTTTACTGCAGTAACTCTATTGCAGAATTCTGCAGTGCTGTGCTTCATCCTAGAGTGCTTCACAGTATATATATATATTCATATATATATATATATTTCAGGTGTCTAGTGACATCCCCCACCCCGTGAACACCCATGTCATGTTAGGTTGCAATATCCCTATGTTTCATGGCACCCCCAAAAAAATCCCATGTTAGGTAAATCTATTCCTAGTTTCTACTAGCATTCCCACCCACAAGTACCTGTCCTGTATTAGGGTTACCTATCACTGGTGTCTAGCAGCACCCCCCACCCACAAAAACCCATATCATGTTAGATGTACCTATCCATGGTGCCTAATGGCACACCCACCCCCAAACACCCATCCTATGTTATGCTTACCTATCCCTGGTGTTTAGTGGCAACGCCACCCCTTAACACATGTCTCATGTTGGGTTTACCTGTCACTGATGTCTAGCGGCACCCCTCACCCCCAAACACCCCCTTGCCTGTACATTGTCATAGCCCTGGGATCAAGCGGTACCCCTCGAACACCCATCCCATGTTAAGCATACATATCCTTGGTGTCTAGTAGCACCTTCTACCCCCACCCCCAAACACCTGTCTAGTGTGAGGTACAACTATCCTTTGTGTTTAGTGGCAACCCCACCAAACACCTGGCCTATGTTAGAGTTACTTATTGTTGGTGTCTAGTGGCACCTCCCACCCCCTAGTACCCATCCTGTGTTAGGTATACCTATCCCTGGCATCTAGAGGTACCCTACTGAACACCCATATCCCTGGTATCTAGTGGCACCCCCACACCCAAACACCTGTCCTGTGTTAAGTATACATGTCCCTGGTGTCTAATGACAACCTCCACCCCCAAACTCCCATTCCATGATAGGTTGCAATATCACTAGTGTCTTGTGGCACCCCCCTCCCCAGAGCATCTGTTGAATGCTAGGTATATCTATCCATGGTGTCTAGCAGCACCCCACATCTCCAAACACCCATCCCGCATTAGGAATACTGATTCCTGGAGTTTAGTGGCACCCTCTAATCCCTAAACACTTGTCCTGTGGTAGCTGTACATTTCCCCTGGTGTCTAATTGCACCTGAATCCCAGACAACCTGTGTACAATGATACAGAACATCCCAGTGTCCAGTGGCACACCCTGACTCCCCAAATGCCTGTCGACATATGTGATGGGAGGCACTGGTGGACTGTATGCTTGCTCACTGTCAGCTTATATGATGGCTGGCAGAGAAGGTGAAAGTAGGGCTGTGCCAGCCACTGTATTGGGATTCCCAACACATCTCCAGAGACCATGGTATGGGGGATTGGATGGGTGGTGTTCTGTGAGTGGGCAGGGCTGGTGAGGAAATCTAGACCGCTAATGCTTCCTGTTACATATATGTTTGCTGGCATTCAGGAGAGGGGGATGGGAGTACCTCTGGACACCAGCGCATTCTGTATCATTGCACACAGGTCCTTGAGCAGTGGGGTGCCACCAGTTGCCAGGGATATGTAAACCTAATATGGGACAGGTGTTGGAGGATGCCAGTAGAACAGGGTTTCTCAAAGGATGATACCAGTTTCCCTGGAGAGCCCCTAACCAGATTCAGGAAAGGCCCAGTCAAGCCTGGCATTGTACTGCATCAAAAGCATCAATGCAAGTTATTGTGAATATTTTGAACCTGTAACTTTTTATTCTATTTTAGATCACCCCTTTTCTCCTGTCTTGTAAAATGCTCTTTGTTCCACAGGTTAAGTCTGCTTTAGCATTTGTTTCAGATTTGAAATAATTATATATCTTTGAACACCCATTATCCCTCAGGGTCAGACAGCAGAGTCTGTCGTGTTGGTTTACCATAATCACAAGAAAAGTGATGTTAAGTGATGGGTATTCAAAAAAGCATTTAACACTGCTGAAAACTTGGGACACCATTTTAAAAGGAGTTCTCATTTTATTATTTGTAATCTCAAAACTTCTGAAGCTAAGCAATAAAGAACAGCTTTTACAAGACTGGAGAAAAGGGTGATTTAAAATGGAATAAAAATGAATAGTTCAATATTTTTACAGTAACATGCATTACTTCTGTACATTTGTAGTGCTTGATGTTTGGTATAAAGAAACTTGGAAAACTGAATGTAAATAATATCGTGTGAATAAACTTGGTAATTTATTCAATATTTATTCAACAACATTTCACATTCTTTCTGGTGTACGAGACAATGTATTGTATGGTATTGTTTTTGTTGGAATGCCTGATGTTTTTCAATAAATTAGAGGAGGTCTGAGATTTTTTTCATATCTTGGGGGAGGCTCATTGTGACAGTGCCTGAGAACTAATGCACTAGACACCAGGGATAGGTAAACCTAACATTGGATGGGTGTTTGGGAGTGGTGGTGCCACCAAACATCAAGGATAGGTATACCTAACATGTGATGGGTTTTGGGGTTGGGCAGTGCCACTAAGCACCAGGGATAAGTAATCATATCATGGACAGGTGTTCTGAGGGGGTGCCACTTCACACCAGGTATATGACAGTGTACAGGGCAGGGGTGATCTGGGAGTGGGGGTGCCACTAAATGCCAGGGATATGCATACCTAACATGGGAAAGCTGTTTGCAGTGGGAGTGTCAATAGACACCATGGATATATACCCTTAGTGCTGCAGGAGGTGTTTGAGGTTTGAGGGTGCCACTAGATAGCATGGATACCCTATTGGGTATACTTAAGAAAGGGCAGGTGTTCAAGGGTTGGGGAGGCTGCTAGACAGCAAGAAAAGATATCCATAACATGAGATGGGTGTTTGGGATGTGTGGCTGACACTAGACACCAGGGAGATGTATATCTGACAAGGGGCAGGTGTTCAGGGGGGAACAGGACACCAGGGATATAATACCTCACAGGTCATGGAGTTATTTGAGCACAGGGGTCCCACTAGACCTAAGGGACTGTATATTTGCAGGTGTGATGGATGATCTGCAGTAGGCGGCTGCAGTACAGCCACCTCACCATTAGTGTGGCAGGGGTGCGGACTGAGTGTTGGGTTAAACCATGACTCTCAACAGCAGGAAATAGCATTGCTTTGGGGGATATTTACCACCATCACAAACCTTTGAACATTACACTGCAACCATATGCAGGAGGGCCCCTCATTTGCATGGGTGCAGTGTTATTTTAGTGCCTGGGAATAAATGGGTTTCAGGCATGCTTACTTGGCCTATAAATATGAACCACCTCCAAAGCACAAGCCACAGATTCTGGTTGCGCTGGGGCAAACCATGCTAGTTTCTGCACTAACATTTGAATTTCAGCCCTGCATTGTCGGAAATGTTTTGCTTTTTGGCAGAAGGAAGCACTGATAAGATTTTAAATAACTCAGGCATATCCTGAGCATAAACAGGACCCCACTAGATTTGGATCGGGTTACCTACATTTCTGTACTGTGTATTGAAGTCTGTAATCCCAAAACCAACTAAAAATCATTTCAAAACTGTCCATGGGACTTAAAAAAGATGATCAATGATTCCTCCAGAAAATGTTCATCTAATGTTGTAGTTTACAGAAATTATGTAGTTCAACATTAGGAAACCATCAATTTTAAACCTACATAAATATCAATTAAATTTCCTAGTGTCTTCTCTAGTGGGATGTGGCATTTCATGCCTAATAGCCTCCCCTTTAAAGCCCTGTACAACAGAACAATTTAGACTCCAAAGGCCTATTTTATGATTACGGCTTTGATAAAGTCAATTATCATTTCCAAAATTTCAGAATTATCAGATGAAAACAAAGAAGTTACTACACTATTAGGATCATTGTTTTTTTCTAATATAATTTCACTAAGATACTTCTATTTTTATTGATTACAAAAAGGACAAGCCCAGTACAATGTGTTCTAAATCATCCACCTCACTGTTTCCACTGTTGCAATGGGGAGATGGTATAGTACTTCATTTCTGTGTTGTTTGTAAGATGAAAATTACAGTACTTTGGAAGAGTTCCAGTCTGTATCTTCTATACAGGCATCTTTTATTTTTGTTCTGAAAATAATCCAAGTAAGATTCTCTTTTGAATAGTTATTTGAGATATTTATAAGGTATGAATTGTGGAGTTTGTGTTATTGAAAGTTTCTTTTGCACAGCAATATCATTATACAGCTGAGGCAGTCACAATGCATGGCAATAACTTGCAGTAAATTACATGTCACAAAATACTACATAACAAAAAGTCTTAATTGCCATTGAATTACATTGTTAAGTGCAGCATACTGCAGCATTTTGTGATATAATGCAGCATTCCATTGTTGCATTCTGGCTGATGGCACTGTATATTTAGTTGAATCAGTATGTGATTTAATAAAATCTAGGAATTCTGTATATGTTACCATGATATTGGCAGGACCAGCAGAATACGCCTCTTTCTTAACGAAATTCAACAGTGGAAAATGAAAACCTATTTATGAATATTCTACTTGCTCTTCATCATTTTTGGAGGCCTATGATCAATAATTATTTGATGATCCATAACAAAAAATGCTGTCTTAGCTTTAATCAAGGTGTCCTGTGAATATTTCCAACTTGTGCTCTCAGTATGATTTACAGTACAAATACTAGGATATTTAAGAGATACCTACAGCATATATAGTTTATTTAAACATTTTTTTAATTAACTTTTGTTAGTCATTCTTTAGATTTCTGAGGGATAAATTACTGATGCTTTAACTTTGCCATTAATAGTTATAAGACAACCACTAACTAATGATCTTCAGTAGCAGTTTCTCATAAACGTAAGGACACCATTTATAGCAGCCTAAGTTTTTGGTGTAAATATTTTACATCTAAATGACATTTAAGGTCCCTAGTATAATGTATTCCCATATAGTCATATATGGGTGCTGTTTGAAGTTTGGTTTTATCTGAAAAAAAGTCAATAAAAGTATTGACTATTGCTACCAAAATGTAATAATTGAGATTGTTGCTTTTTTACTGTCAAGTATCTTTGTTGACATAATGTATTGCAATAATCTAACTTACTTTACAGATCTAGCTGTGAAGTGGAAATTAGTACAATGTCACCTGCATACTCAAGATATGACACTAAGTGGTCCATAACTTTTGATGAATGATATTCTTGGCTACCAAAGGCTTGCTCCACACCAAAGGCCTGCTCCACAAAAATCTTACTATATGCAGATGATGCAGTGCTCTTTACTTCACATCATAAACCCACACCCCTTCAGGACTCCCTTCAACATGCCTTCTCCCAGGCAGAAACATGGTTTAAGTACTGTAGACTGGTCATAAACTTAAAAAAAGACAAAGTCAATGATTTTCTTTTACCGCCAAAATAAAACTAAAAATGCATCTCTCCAAATCCTCCCCAGCACCCGGCACCCCCTTGAACAGGTATTCAACTACAAATATCTTGGACTTACTCTCGACTCGGCCCCTTACCTTCAATGACCACATAAACACCCTTTCTGCCACAACAAACACCCAGATTGGACTCCTTTACCGACACAGGGACTGCCCCCCCACGCCCTTAGGCATGCCATCACCTCATCAGTACTGTCCCTAGTGGACTATGGGCTCTCTGTATATGGGGCAGCAGATAACGCCACACTCCAGAAAATCCAGGCCTCCCTAAACAAGGCCTTCAGGCTCCTAACTGGTGCACCTAGGCTCACTCACAATTGCTCCCTCTATACCTCTGCCAATCTTCTCAACCTTGATGAAAGGCTCTGCTACCAGACCTGCTTACTGTCCAAGAAAATACTGCTTGGACTCTCCCCCCACCGGGGTCACCACCTCTCTTCATCCTGCAACCCCCACTATCTTCACCCGCAACTCAGAGAAAGCTCATCTGGTTGTGCCCATGGTAAAAACCCTCCCTTGCCCAGAGATCATTCCATCACAGGGCCCCCACATGGTTTAATGCACTCCCAAGCACCATCACTAGCGCATCCAAGATCACCCACTTCAAAACCACTCTTCGCAACCACCTCTTCAATATCCGCTCCTGTAACTGCTACTAATATTTCACTCTCACACCCACTCTGATCCAAATTCTCTGACAAAGTCCATTATGGATTGTAACCTCTGCTCAATAACACCAAACCCATGAATAGGGCTGACTACTATGTTTAGATGCTTTCTCAAGCTTTAATGTCTTCTGCCTGTCATGTTGTAAATATCGTCATTCAAACATTATAAATAATGTCTGACAATATCTACATTGAAATGCTGTAAATAATGCCTGTGACAAATTTCTGTAACACATGCTTAATATAATTGTTGTTATACTGTGTTCTGTATTACCATCTGTCTTGCATGTGACGAGGTACCTTTGTAAATGAGCCTCTCGCTCAAAGGTTGTAAACCGATATATCAAATAAATAAATAAATAAATAAATAAACATAACTGTAAAACTTTTGTATATATACATAGATTAAATAACAGAGGAGCAAGTATGCATCCTTGACAAACTCCTAGATCTGAATTTATTTTATTCATGAGTTGTCCTAAATAGAGATGTGTCAAAGTTGTAATTCACTGGTGAAGTTGCCACATGGTGATGGAAATTCACATTTGTAGAGTTTCTCAAAGTTTTCCTTACCTTCAGTAACTTTGTCTTCACCCAAAATCACAAATTTTTATAGGCAAATGGCAGACTCCAGTTGGTGAAGTGTAGAATTTAAGCCACAAATTGCAGAATTTCATCAGCGAACAACAGAATTCCAACATTTGTGGGCCAAATTCTCTCATTTGTGGGTGGAATTCTGCTATTCACTGGTGGAATTCTGCTGTTTGTAGTGAAATTTCACAATTCACAGATCGATCTGCCCTTTGGAGATTGTGTTAAATTCATGGATTAATTTGCAAAGCAAATTTAGCCAACTTCACCCATCTCTAGTCCTAAACTGTTACATTGTACTTGAGACGATGGGCAGATTTTCATAGACTTTAGATTGCCGTAAGCCTGGGGTGCAACAAAGATGTGGCGCATAAGGCTTGCAACAGTCTAATGGGATTTTACATCACTTGTGGCAATTGATGCAAGTTAGACCACCTTTTTGTGGTCTAGTTTGCATTACTTTTGGGGACAGTTTTTACAGAGCTTGTGCACAGATTTAGTGCAAGCTGCCAAAAACTGTGAAAGCTGTCACAACTAAACCAGACCTTTGAAAATACAACCCAGTTGCAGTAAAAGGGATTAGTGCATCAGTCATTTCAAAGGATTGTGGTGCAGGAATTGAAAATCTGTGGCCATTTGTTCTCATGCAATCTAATCTGAATGTCAAGTAAGTGTACATCAGTCCCTAAATAAAGGAGTTTTCCATAATGTTCTTCTAACAGAATCAAAGGCTATTTTCAGATCAACAAAACAACATAACATTCCCTTTTTAACTGCTACATACTCATTTATAAAATAGTAGAGAATCATGCAGTGCTGGATAGTTATATGGTTCTTTCTGAAGCCATTTTGAGCTTCTACTAAAATCTTATGTGATTCCAACCAATCATTAAATTCTGAGAGCACAATACAACAAAAGATTTTTTGAGTTATACAGTATCTATGAGACTGATTATCCTATACATTTGTGGATCATTTTGTGGGCTTTTTTGTGCATTGGATAGATGATTTAAATTTCCAAGTGTTTGTAAGTGTCTGACTTTGAAGAATATGATTGAATAAATGATATCCATCAGTCCAAAAAATATTAAATATGTCTGATGCTATTTTATCTGGTCCAGAGCTGTTTTTTTTTCTATTTGAAAACCTACTTCTATAATTTCTGACCTGACAAATATACTGGAAATGGATGATAGAAATTGAGGATCTCTCGCCCAGTTGCATCCATAATATCAATACACATCACCTCATTTTTATAATAATATAACATTTGAAAGTACTTGCCCCATTGGGAATGCTGAATATACATATCTAAAGATACAGAATAACTTTTGCAACCTTGAGCTACAAGTATCCAGAAATGGTTTTGTTTTTCTCAATTACTGATTGATATAAATTCTTCCAAAGATCTTTAAGATACTTTTGCTTTTGTTTTATCAATAAAGTTTTTTTTTCCTTTTTCATTTAGGAGATTTAGATTCTGTGGAGATTAATTTAAGCAGGTTTTCATCATAGTACCTTTACTTTGCCAAGATACAGTATTATTAAGCCAAGAGCCCATTTTCTTCCTATTTTCTGAATAATTGTATAATGATGGTACAACAGTATATAGCTCAGATGTTCTTCCAACCTCATGATTATCTCTGGGTAATATTGTTCAACAAAAATGTATTTTCTATAAGACAATGTTTGAGAAGAGTTTAAAAGTAATTCTACTTTATCTGTAATAAGTCCATCTCGGACCATTTTATTCTTCTATTATTTACTTCTTCAGTCTTGCTTGGGTCCCTATTTCTGTAATTTGATAAGTCATTTTTATATTTCTGATACATTTGTAAGGGAGCAGTGAAGATTCCATATGTGGAATTATCTCTAGATCTGTCAATTTATCAAGTACATTAGTATTTCTAAAAATAAATCAATCTTGATGCCCCTTTAGCAGAGTAGTATGTATATGCCTCATCCCTGTCATTTTTAATTCTGCCATTTATAAGTATTAAATCTGTTTCATGGAGAATATTCAATAATGAATTACCTGTTTCATTTGTACATGTATCTTGTGACCCAATTAAAAGGTCAAGGTTTTCATTTAACACGAGTCATTATTTATACTTCATTTGTGAGATGATATTCTGACATTTAGATCACCAGCAAGTAATATGTCAAAATACTTGCTGATTACTTCAGTCAATGTTAAATTCACATTATTCCAGACTTTTGCAAAATTATTTAGTAATTTTATTGGCAGAATATACACATTTATAACAATGATTATTTGTGTCTTTCCTATTATTCTTACCACTAATAAATTAACTTTCATTACGTAATGCTGTGATATAATTCCTTTCTTTAATTTACTAGCCATAGTCAGGAAATGTTATTTCTTCCCAGCTTGAAAGAATTAGTCCCTTTAATGAAAATGTCTCATAACTAGGAAATATAAGGGTTTCATTAGATCACTAGGCCTGCTTTAACATTATGACATCATATGAATAAATAAACTCCAAACAATCCTTGTCAGAAAGTTTGGATGAAAGCCCATCTATACTGTATTATATTGCTTTTATGGGATCATTACTCCTTATTAGCAGAAGCCCAAAATTATTTTGTCAATTAATAAGTTGACTTCTTAAATAATTTGAAGTAGTTTGAGAAAGAAGATAACTTGGAATTGGAGCAATATCCTCAACCCAAAGGTTTTATTTTTCCCAGTAGGGGAGGAAAAGACATGGAATTCTCCTATTTTATAATCAAATCTCAAAAATATAGGGTTCATGTCTATTAAATGGAAACCCAATGAGTCAACATATTATGCTTTATCTAAACTTGATTATTACATCATTTTTGAAGTAAATATCAATTTGTGAATTAATACTACTGTTAGAATTTTTTGGTGCTCCAAGAAACTGAGTCACATTCTAAGTTGATTTTTAAAGTCCAAGTCAGAAAGTCTGTGTCAATGCACTTGATTTTACTTATGTGCTCCCTATGGGGAACTTGCCAACAAAGTTAGTGGTTTAGGTTTCAAGTTACAGTTGTCCTGGATTCCCCCTCTTTCCCCCACAAAAAACACAGACCACTGTATATTGCTGTGCTCAGATTGGCAATCAATTTATTATGTATACCATGCTTCCATTTCCTTCTCATTTCTTTATTATTATATTTCCTCCATTGCATTTTATTGCATTCATATATCAGTTGTTGATCCTCACTCCCCCAGGTGAAAACCTGGATGCCTTCTTCTCCTCTTTTTCTATTAGGTAACAGTGAGCACCAAGACCGCTTTTTCTCCTTCAGTTTCTCCTTCTTTCCATTGTCTTCCTTTTTCTTTCCCCCTCCCCTCCTTCCCCCTCCTTTTTCCCATTAGCCAGTCTCCAGCTTGCATTGGAAGGCTGGCTTTCCCCTTCAAAACCAGCTTGGAGACCCCCCTTTTTTTTTAATTTGTACCATCTGCATGCCTCCTCCATGCCTCTACAAAGCTCATCATCTCTGTATTAAACATATCTATGGCTAGATCTGACAGGTGCACTCCATCTGACTTGTAGAAATTGTCCACCCACTCTTCCACCCCCCCCACCGTATTACCTTCCCTCCCATTTTCTTTATCAATGTCCCTACTCTCTGATTAATTTTTCTCCTAGCCCTGTCTAAAGCTCTATGGCTATGCTCATGCCTCCAGACTCTTCTTGGGATTATGTCTGACCAGGCCAGGCAAACTCCCAGCCACCATTGTTGGATTTTTTCTAAATCCCTTTTTACCGGCATATATGTATCCAACCATGGTTTTTCCCCAGTGTCATTGCCCCCTAGATGTAAGATAATTAGGTCTGGAATTGGCTGCCTCTCTTTCATCTCTCTCAGCCTGGGAAGTAGCTGCACCAATCTCATCTCTTGGATGCCACGCCACAACAACCTACATTGTCTCACATCCTGGTATAACTGCTTTCCCCCGGGCTTTTTCTCCGCTCTTTTTTCCTCCTAATAAATGTATGAGTGACCACAGATCCATATTTCCTTGATCCTCCCTTTTCCTATGGGAATTAAGCAGAATATATTATTCAAGGCAAGTTTCCCCCATCTATATATATATATATATATATATGTATATATACACACATATATACACACACACACATATATATATATATATGTATATGAAAAACCTTTATTTTTTAGGCCTTCCTTCCCCCTTCCCCTTTCAGTCTATCATCTGCCACCAATCAGATGACATGTTAGTCTCCATACTGCAATGCCTGAATATACCTTTTATAGCTGGCAGACCACCCTTTTTCCAACATCTTGGTCACTGTCTCCCCTGCAGCTGCCCACTGCGATGCAGCTCCTATCTGAAAAGAGTAAGAGGAATAATTGCCTGGGTCATCCCCCAGAAATAGCATGCCTTTTTTAAGCATGGCTGTAGCCTGGTAACTGGTGACTCTTTTTTCATCCCCATGAATAAATAAACTCCCTGTTTTATCTCCCTGCTCTGCGATATAAACCCACAAAGCTTTTACTAGGCACACTGAGTCTTCCTCTTGTGACTTCAGGATCACTGTGCAACCTGTCCCCCTTTGATCTGTCTTTGATTTCCTTATTAGTGCAGTATATGTATCTCCTTTGTCCCCCAGCTTATGTCTTCCCATTCCAGTCCCCCTTCTCCCTCTTTTTTGCCATGCCCACTGCTTTGCTTACTCTCAAGGCCCCTGCAAACATTACCAGGAAGATTGCATGAATCAGCCATGCCTTGTCTTTTGATCTTCAGACCACCTGCAATGCCCCTTTTAATTTTGCCAGCCAATGTTCTCCTATGGGTCATCTACGATCTGCGGGTCTGTGCTTCAAGTCTTCCCCATCCTTGCATCATTCTCCAGATCAACATAGACTTCATTGGGTTCCCCCAATTTTTAAGGCTGCAGATTAAGCTTATTCCCACTAAGTACACCCCCATCGTGTTGCGAGCTGTGCCTTTTTCCCATTGATCCACTGTAAACTTCCCTAACTGCTCCTCTGTGATTGGACCACTTACCTCCATGGTGTGTGTTGCCCTGAATATTTGGAACACCCATCATGCCCCTTTGTAGGCCCTCAAAATCCATGGTGCCTAGAAGCTGTAGAACAGCAGTTCTGCTCCCTCTCACCAACGTCCCAGATGTTTGTTGAAACTGGTGTTTTCCGATCCTCTGCTGTTGGTGCCAGCATCCGGAAATGGTCCAGCTGCAGATGGGAAAGCTAGGGTGTTTTGTAGCCCTTCTATGTGTTTTGCCCTGAATTACATATTCAGTTGCAGGGCCCTTAAAACTAATTGTCTGAACACCCCCATGACTGCGTTCGATCTGGCTCCCATGTTATTCAAAACGTCCACCCCTGCCTTGTTGTCACACCAAAATGTGACCTTCTGGTTATGCAATTCCTCTCCCCATACCAGGGTACAGGTCCATATTGGCATGATTTCCAGCAGTGTGATATCCCTCACTTTCCCATCTTTCACCCAGCTTGCCAGCCATGGTTCTGCAAACCATTTTCCTTTTAAATAGCCTCCCATACCCAACCCCCCTGCTGCATCCGTGTAGAGCTCCAAATCCGTGTTATACACCCACTCACCTTGCCAAAAGGAACAGCCATTATAAGTATTGAGGAACATCTCCCATACCTTGAAATCCTCTTTTACTCCCTTTTTTATGTCCACCAAGTGGTGCAGTTTTGTTACTCCCGCTGTTGCCCTCGCTAGTCATTTTGTGAAGGCCCTAGCCGGTTCGATTGCTCTGCATGCAAAGTTCAAATGTCCCATGACCTGCTGCACCTGTTTTAACTGCACCCTTCTTCTTCCCATGATCCCTCTAATCAACTTCCTCAGTTTCACTACTTTGTTATCTGGCAACCTAAAGATTTCATTCCGGGCATCTATTTCTATGCCTAAGAACTCTAAGACCTTACTGGGCCCTTCTGTTTTTTCCGGAGCCAGTGGGACCCCCAGCTCCCTACACAAGTCTTGAAAGCTGACTAACATGTTCTCTGTCTCCCTCTTCCTGCTACCTATTAGAAGGAAATCATCCAAGTAGTGTATTATCACTTTATACCTGCTGTGCTCCTGGAATATCCACTGTAGACAGGTGCTAAATGCATCAAATGTTACACATGCTATGGAGTACCCCATGGGTATTGCCTTATCAAAATAGTATTGTTCCCCCACCTTAAACCCCAGTAGGTCCCAATCTTCCCTTCTGACCGGAAGCAATCTGAATTCAGATTCTATGTCTGTTTTCCCCATCCAGGCATCCTTGGTTGCCCGGATGATCTGCACCACCTCTTCTAATGTGGCGTAGCTCACTTTACTGTGCTCTTCACTTATGAAATCATTCACTGATTCCTCCTCTGGATATGATAGGTGGTGAATCACTCTGTATTCCCCAATTGTTTTTTTGGGAACTAACCCCAATGGAGATATTCTCATGTTCCACAGTGGTGATTTTGTGTAGGATACTTCTATCCTACCAGCCACCTTTTCTTTTTCTATTTTTTGTCTTAAAATGTCCTCCTTTCCCCTTACTGAACCCAGATTATTCACCTCTCTTGCTTGCCTCGGGCCTTCGCATTTTAGCAGAAAGCCTGACTCAAAACCTGCCCTAAGTGACTCTGCCACCCTCCTATCGGGATATTCCAGTAGCCACTTTCTCCATGCTTCTGTCTTGATGGGTGTTCTTGCGCTTGAAACTGATCCCTTGTCATTTCACCTTCATCTTTATTATCCCCCCTTTCTTTTTCCCTTTCTGGTTCCCTGTTTCTACTAGGTCTGGCTTCCTCTACCTGCATGTCCTCTACCCCTCCCCCCTTTACTCCAGGTGTGCTCCCTATATCCCTGTCCCTCTCAAAAAAACTGCTGGCCTGTGCCTTGCCCCCCTGCACCTTGTGCCCCTTGTGCCCATGTCGCTCTGCATCTACTCGCCGGGTGCGAACCCCCACATTTTGAGCAGGCATGAGAAAATAGCATTGGGGCCAAGAACAGAATGCCCTATTGTAAGCCCAACAGCTCCTCTGATGTGCCCCTCCCCTTTTTCCCATCCCCCCTTCCGGTGTGGACTGGTCAGTTACGTAATCCATCCACAGATCTAACTGTTTTGTGTCCCAGCGTACATCCCCGTAAGTTGCCATCCTTTGCCGGAAGAATTCATCATAATATATCCAGCCTACCTCCCCTTTTGCCTTCTCTCATCTTATTATTGAGGAATATATGATCAGTGGTATGCCCAGCTCGGGTTTCTTTTCCAGCACTATAGCTGAGTATGTAGCAAAACCTACGAACCATCCATCCCATGTCTTGCCTTTGGTAAATTTATCTTCCTCTTTTTTGCCCAGCAAAACCACGGCTGCCGCCATCTAGCTCTTCCCTATGCTCTCCACCTCCTCGTATTTTGCTGCTGCCTCCCAGCTCACCAGAGCAAATATATCCACGTATTCGCCCTTCCAAATCTTCTCCTCAGTGGCCAATGGTACGTATTCCCCTATTTGCATTCCCAAGCTTCCTATCTCCCTCATTCCTTTTCCCTCCTTTTCTGACCCTTTCTCCTCCCCTTCTGTTACTGCTGACTCTGACCTAATCTCTGCCATGGCAGACTCCATTTGACCCAACCCCCCTCTCCCGAGTGCTGCTATAATTTGTCCTATGTATTCTTTTATGCTTTCTCCTACTGCCCCAGCTACCTTACCTGTGGCCTTATCAGTTTCCTGCAGCCCGTTGGACTCGGGATACCTGGGTTAGCTGGTTGTATTATTGGCTGTGGGAGGGCTGGTATGCATGGGGGATCCGGTCTAGGTTCCACTGGAGGAACCTCCACCTGGTCTTGGGGAGGTACTGATGGGACAGGGATCTGGGGCTGAGGTGGTACTGGACTGGCTGTTCTGGAAGATATCCCTGCTTGGGGTTGCACCCTGGTAGGGCTGCTCGGCCTTCCTGCCTACCTCTTCCCATCACCCTCTTTTCCCTTCCCCGCTTTCTGCTTCTCCCCGGATCTCCCCGGCTCCTCTCCTTTTACCATCTGCCACAGTCTGTTGGCCTTCTCCGCAAGTTACATTATGGCTTTGTAGGCATCCTCCTTAGATGGTTTGCTCTTCCTCGGTGCCATCTCCTCATGTAGGTCCATGTAAGCTGTAAAGATACTGCCCAAAAACCAAGAAAATTAGGCCATGTTAATCATCCTCATATCTATATGTATCTATTTTGAAATAACCTCTTGTCTGGTGGTGTCTCTCCATGTAGCCCCTTAGGCATCACGTCCCCTTGCATGACCTTGCTGGCCTCCCCCTTTTTTTATGCCTACCCCATAACACCCCCAATCTCTGTAGGCCTCTTCTGATCTTGTTGCCCCATTCCAGCCCTATCCTGGCCTTCTAGCCTCCCCACATGGCCATCCAAGCTTCCTGGCCACAGTAGAGCTTGTGTCACCCCCGGGCCTTTCTTTGGTACCTCCCCTTTCTGGGAACATTGCTCCTGTGGACTCTGCCTCTTTTGCACCTTTTCTTCTTTTTTTTTTGGCATGGTGAAGCTCTCTCCTCCCCACAAGCTTCCTACTCATAGGCCTCCCTAGTCACTTTGAGCATCTTTTTGGCTCTGCCCATTTTCCTTCATCCCACAGCATGTCCTCTGGTCCACGTGGCCACCCTAGCTGGCTCTGAGCCAACCTCCTTATTCCCCTGGTGCCCTTCATCCATGTGCTGGCTTCCTTTTTTTTAAAAATCCTGCTGGTCTCTGCGGGGCATTGCCTGGCCCCCCCCATCTTTCCCAGGTGATCCCCTTCTTTTTTGGCCTTGCTCCCCTCCCCTGGTTCTCGGGCCTTGCCCAGGAGCATGACCGTCATCCCCTGCAGCCACCATGATGGCCCCCCATGGTATTCCCCTCTCCCCGATCGTGTTTCTGCTTCCGTTCCTCCTCCTCACCTTGCGATTCAGCCTGATGGCTGTTAAAACTACCTTGGCTCCCCCCTTGCTCCCCCTTTGGCTCCCCTGTTCTCTTCCAGCCTTCCCCCTATGGTGTGTGATGTCATGCCGCGTGGCCCGACTTTGATGGCTCATAATCTGAATTGCCCCCATCCCCACTGTTCTCTTCTCAGGCCATGCAACAGCATCCTAATCGTGCAACATTCTTGCTTTTTTGTTCAGCTACCAGTCTTTAACCATGTTCAAGGCATCTGCCTTGCAGGCCCCGAAATGCCCTTGAGTCCTGAGAGAGGCCTAGCTGCTGGCACCAGTCACAAACAAACCCTTGTTCTCTCCTGTAGGGTTAACCATATATTCCTGTGGCACATTCCACTCACCACAATGCCTCTCAGCAAGCAGGCATCTGCCCTGCTGACCGAAAACAAACCTAAACCCTTCCCCCCAACCATGTGGCGCTCTCGCCCTTCCCCAACTAGCCACAAAAACCTATTAAACAAATTGGCATCTGCCCTGCCAACTGAAAACAGCCATAAAACTGCATGGTGCTCTCGCCCTTCCCATCGACCTCTTATTTGGTCTGCTTCTCAGCCCCAAGAGCTACCTTCTGCATTCAAACCAGCCACCACACCTTTTAAATAAGCAGGCACAAATCTTGTCCCCTAGCAATGTTTTATCTGGCTCCATAATGCTTTTTTCTCACAAATGCTGGCATAAACAGTACAAAATCTGAGTTTTTTCTCTTTTTTTAACAAAGGGGCTATTTCTGACAACTGTTACAAATGACCTACTGCCTAAAGCTGTGATATACTCGTCACTTATCATTCATATAATTAAAGCCCCCTTTTTCACCTTTTTTTTATATATAGTCTGCATCAGGAAAACCTGTTGCTGCTTACCTGACTAAATCCCCAACCTTTGTTCTGATGCCGATCTGATGTGCTGTAGTTCAGGATAATCAAAACTTCAGCAAAAAGTGGCTGAACCACTCCTGTGCTGTCCATTATGTACCTCCTTTAGCTCCTCCCCTTCCTGTTGCCATCCTATTGTTCTGTTCCCCTTGCTCCTCCCCCGTTCTTACCCCTTCCCTCTGAGCACACCATCTTCAAGTAGGGGGAAGGGGTGCACCAGGACAACTTGGTCTGCCCCTTAAAGAGCAAACTCTATTATTGGAATCAGTTTGGGGTTGATTTTTTGTATTCCTGGGAGATATGTTAATATCTTATCTAACACCTGTTGTTTTGTGAACACTAATGAAGTGTTAAAAAAACTCTAAGGATTGCTCATAAGGTGTTTGCTCTACTATTATTTCCAGACCTTGAAAAAGTGCCTTTTTGGAGATAACTTCATCTGCTAAAGATGTAATGTTCACAGTCATGATTACCTCTATTTCCTTTAATGTCTCTGGGTCTTTGGGTCCTGAAGTCTATAGAAGCACAAAACAGCCTCATTAGATAGCTAACTTTTTTGGAGTGTGGAATTTGTTTCAGTGTTACTCTAGTTAATTCCCTCTGTTTGTATGTAGTGTATACAGTGGAAAGTAGGTTCTTGTTCTGACCAAGTATTTGTGGAGAAAAATAAATATAATGGTTTGGAGCACATTATACCAATAGCTTCCATATTACCTCTCTTCCCCAAGTGTAATCCACTGTTCCCTGGGATCCCAGATATAAGTTGAACTCTGCAGGTCTATTTGATTCCCTGGTCATACAGAGTATGTCCCTTTCTCTCATTTATAAAAAAAAATAATAGTGTTTTGAGTTTATTTAATATTAGCTTGTGAGTTTCATTTTTATCAGAAGGAATTCCATTTATTTTAATGATAGCCATTCCTCAATATTTTTCATTTATTATGTTATGTTCTAGTTGTTTCATTCTTGCATTAATATTTATGGTGATATCCATTATTTCTGTCAGTGTACAAGTTTTCAAATGATTTTCTCTCTGGAAATCAATAATAGTATCCTGACTCTTTCCCAACACTTTTGTGGGTACTGATTTTAGGGTTTCTTCATTACTTTCACTGCTACTTTTTCCCCTTTTTTGGGCAAGGTTTTCTTTGGTTAATTATTGATATTTTTATTCTTTTTATTGGATTTCCAAAACTTCTTACCTTGATTTACAAACACCTTTCTTTTTTTGTTTTTCCTTCTTCTGATTGGGGAGTCCTAAATTCCAGTTATTAGATTCCTAACAAATGGAGGTGGAAAATTAACTTGAATACATGTATTTTCATTACTTATCTCCTTCTTTGTTGTTTTCTGTTCTCTGTTTTTCCACTGAAAGAAAGTCTCATCAACTTCATAGTTGTTTTTAAGATAGTTCACTAATAAATGTTTTATCCAGAAATGTTTTTTTCAGGATGTTTGCGCTTGAATCTTTTTTATAACCCAGAGTGATTCCATGATTAGAACATTCACATTATAAGGATCAGGTATGCATTGCAATAGCTCATTGAAAAAAGTTCCGAAGCCCCAGGCAACTTGTCTGTCTGAAAAACTGTGGGGAGAGGAGTCCAACACTGACAACTGTTTTCAGAACTCTCAGAGAAAGGCTCCCATGAAAATTAGGGAGAAAAATATGGTCTTATTTCTGGAAAAAATGACAAATGTTCATCATTATGTTGTGACATATTCCCATGTTGGGTAATATGGGTGCCTGCCTGACTCTGAAATGCAACATCCCTGTTTTTGATTATTAAATCTTTCAATCCATCAATTGTAATGCACACGTCACACATTACATCTGCAATAATTTGTTTTTTCAGAACAAAAAACTCTCTTAGTATTAGTTAATTTCTTAGATGTCAAGTTGAGGCCTGAAATTTTAATGGAAAAGAGAAATATTTACAACCCAAATTGATTTTAATATGAACATTTTCCAAATTACTTGTAAACACTTTGTTAGTCAGGGTTTTTGCTGTTTCTTGTGTTGGCTATTGTGCTGTTTTTTTTTTTAATCAAAGTTTATTGGTTTTACACTACAGAGAACAGATCCAGTATACATCCACTGTATCATACAATGAGTCAAAGACATAACAATCCTTTATACATTGGAACTGTCCCCAACCTATCTAAGCTCTAAACCCCCACTCCCACCCCCTAAGAGTACCTCCCACCCAATTCAGCACAGTCTACCTCATCCATGTATTCCACAGATTCTGTTCCTAACATCCAACCTTACGTATTAAGATTAAACAGCATATGGAGAGGTTCCCATATCCTTTTATATCTATCCATTCTGTTCTTAAGACTAGCCACTGTCTTTTCCGTTCTGAGGTTGGCAAGTAGCTCTTTCAACCATTCAGAGTATGAGATATGCAGACTATCTTTCCAATGACAGAGAATGATCTTCTTCACTGAAAGGTATATCAATGCCATATGGTATCTTCTAATGGTAATTGGAATCATGGCGTAATCACCCAGAAGACACACCTCAGGGGTAAAAACATCTGATAATCCTAGCAAGGGGTCTGAATTTTACTGGATGCTCTCCCAGAGCGTTGAGATCTTGGGACAGGTCCAAAATATGTGATACAGGGTACCCTCTGCTTGATGACATCGAGAGCAGGTTGGCGACACAATAAGCCCATATTTATATAATTTTTGTGGAGTATAATATATATTATGTAAAATATGGAATTGAGTGACCCGCTGTCTATCCTGAGTAATATATTTATGACAGTAACGCCATAACACTGTCCACTCTATTTCTTTCTAAGGAAAAAATGAATCCCAATACTTCACAGCTGCACAACAAATCAGATATACATAATTATATATTACCTTATAGATGTTGGATACCGTATAAGTTGAGTTACACATAAGGGTCAATTCTTCCAAAAAGATTTTAGTTCCCTTAGGAGGAGGTGTCACCTCAAATGCCTCAACTAGTAGATGCCTTAACTGAACTATCTTAAATGTACCTTTAGTAGGAATATTGAGAGTTTTTAAAATATCCGCAGTTGAGAACCATAACTTCTCTTCTGTAACTAAATTGGAGAGCCTGGTAACATGCAACTGGGGAAGCCAGTTGAGTGTGATTGGCTTGTTATCTATTTTTAAGTTCAGATTCCCTCTTATGGGTTGTATTAAGTCAAGAGTATGGTTATATTTCATTTAGGCACATATCTGAGTATGTACCTTGACAGAAAGAGCTATGGGGGTTACTTTTAAGCCTGGAGGAATGGCATTGGTATTAATATGAAACAAAGCAGCCAGAATTAATTGTGCTGTTTTTAATTGGCTTTCTATTTTGACCATGTCTGAAGGGCTTTGTCAATTTTATCAGTTAACAGAGTATCACAGAATTGAAATTTGGCTCTTGTTAATTAATGCATTGAGGTTCCTTTTATATATAAAGCTCAAGATTTTAAGCTGAGTAGAATTTGTATTTACTTTAGATTTGTTAGTACCTTTTTTGTTATTTGCTTGGATTTCTTTGTCTTTATTTTTTCCAATGAATTAACGTCTGATTGTAATTTATGTTTTTAACTGACCTGACACTGTTTTTATTTTTATGTTATAGATTCAAAAATGTTTTATCAAATTTAGTATTTATAGTTCTCATATTTGAAAACACATATTTATAGAAAAACCCCAAAATAATTACAGTTGGAATATACACACTCAATTGAAAATCGTTCATTATTTACTTTACGAAACCCTTCAACAAGGCTATAAAAACACATTAACGTCAAGTCCAAATTCACCACTTGGAAAGTTCCAGTGATTCTTCCTCTTGGGTTCTTTTTGGAATACAGAGTAGAACTGGATATATGCTGAGGTGATTAGCTGGAGCTTCTCAACTTCCAATAGGATCTTATGGGTGCTAGTTGTTCAATAGTTCCATAACTCTGTGCTAGATCCACTAAGATATGTTAGGGTAAATTGAGAAACAAATTAAGTAACATGCATTTCTTATCATTTCTATTAATTTTAGTTCTCTTTCTTATCAGTTTCTACTGAGTTTCTAGCTCAACCTTGCTCTTCACCTGGACAAAATATACAAGTTATGTAAATCACCTTTCATTTCAAATTTTGTAGCAATATCACTCAATATTTGGAGACTATAACTATTTTATACTTTAATTACGTCTTACTTTTCTGTAGTTCAAATATTGTTTATTGTCGGTCATAGACCTTTAAAAAATTTTACAAAAATAGGCATTCATACAATATCATAATGACATTTTTTCTAAATACCACTTATACACCCTTTTAAGTTTGTTCACACACAATATAACAATTATCAGTTGCTAAAAACTGAGCAATAATATATCATATTTTATAGAATCAACATTGTATCAGAGAAAAAAAACTCCATACACTTTCACATAATCATGTTGGATAATTTCCCAATCAATAATGCTTTGTATTTTATCTGAATTGTCTGTATAGCGATCAAATAAGCAGCTACATTCTTAATAATTAGTTCATCATTTGAGGTGAACAGAATAGTCAATAATAATTATTTGTTAGTAGATTGAATTGTTCTAATTATAGAGACTATCCATTTGAATCTGGGGGAGTTATACCATTTACAATCTAAAATGACATGTACTAAATTTTCCAGTTGTGATTTATTACAATTACAGCATATGGCCACTAAATCTTTTTGCCTGTTGTATTTTGCCAATAAAACATTACTACAAAATAGTTCAGATCTAAATTTTGTATATAATATTCTTTGCTTGCTATCTTTTAATACATCCAGGTAATATGATAGTGGTGGGATACATCATTATGCACTAACCAAACAGCAATGTTCAACTTCTTCATAAAATGTAAATCTTTTTCCATTTTGTTTTCCAAAATCTTTTGTGTAACAATTTTTTCTGTACTTTCTTTTTATTGATTTAATAAAAAGACATTACAGTTTTTTTCCCCTCATGCAATATGATTCATTCCATTACAATAGCAAAATATGGAATATCACTTCATTCTAGCTATTACATAGTATGCAGCAGGAGTGGGGGATAAAATAAAATAATCGGCAAATTCCAACAACTGTCCCATACGAAAGTTCAAGTTTCCAGCTACTTCATGGCTAAGGTGATAGTCTATTTATTAGGTAGACTATCTCAAAATTTAAACTGCACTAACCAGTAGTGCTGTGACCTTTCAAAGAGAAAATATATTAAAGGTAGACATGGTTCCCATGCACTCCACTGTCTCCTGCTCCTACCCACACTCCATACAAACAATTAGCTTAGAACAGAACAAAATGAGCAATTGAAATAACATGAACAACATTTTAAACTGGGTCAGTATAATTATGAGAAGGGATTAAACAACACTACCCCCTCTCCCAAAATATCACTTCACCCTCGGTATCCCAGTCTCTAACTTTTAACTATTAGGCAAAGTAAAATGAATAACTAAATAAAAAGTCAGAGTTAGTACTCAGCCTTCCTCCGAATCAGAGCTGACCACATTTTCCAGTCCTGGTTTTCTTTTAAATTCAGTAGCTGCTTTTTCTGCCCAGCGACCCGCATCCTTTGGGTCTGTAAATTGTCAACTCTGACCCCATATGTGACTCTTAGACAGGCTGGTAGCAAGAAGGAATGTGCTATCCCCAACGAGTGAAGCTTCTGGTGAACTGCATCGAATTGTTTCCTCCTCGAGCATGTCTGGTAAAGAGATCAGGAAATAGCTTGATTTCATGGTTCTGGATCTCCAAGGGAGAAGCTGCATGAGCTGCCCATATTAAGATGTGCTGGACCACTGGACCCATCGTCTTCAGGATCACCATCCTCAGTTGACCCACGTCTGCAGGCTGTACCCTAGGTGTTGCTCGGTACGCCTGCTGCACAGCTGTCCATTCAAAATCCTCTGGGATCGATAGGGTCTCAGCCAGCCACTGCCACATAAAGGACAAAAGGTTCACCCCTTCCACACCTTCAGGTAGGCCAACTACTCTGACGTTCCCCACTCAAATCATATTCTCCACTCCCTCCAGGTGATATTTTAGTTGCTGGTTTTCTTTCACCAGGGTAGCTGCTGTAGTCTGAGCTGCTAGAGATCGCTTGTCTGCATCAGCAACAGTTGAGTTCAGTGCTGATATCACTGCATCATGGGTCTCCAATTTAGAAAGTGCTTTTTTGAGTTTTGAGTCCATCGCTCTGACAGATTCCATGAGTGTTTACCATGGAGGGTCCTTAGAAGTAGCGGGCCCCACCGCATGGTCTTGATCAGAGCTAGGAGGCTGAGGTTCAGATGCAGTAGAAGGCCTCAAATTTGTAGCAGAATGAGGCTGATTTTGCTTAGTACGCCCCGTCACAAGTCTGGCATTCTTTAGAGAGCTGAGAATCTGCAGAATTCACTGAGTTCAGTTGAAATAAAAGGTTCAACTAAAATTATATGTTTTAGTCATTAAATTAGGAGCAAGAAGTGCAGAGCTGTAGAAAACACTTCCTGCCTGGAAGCTGGCTCTCTGGCACCCCCGAGTAATGTATTTTTGATACTTAATACTAACAGTTATCCCTTGCTCGTTAAGCCTTTCCAAGTATCCCAGCCCATTTTCTTTTAAAATATTAAATACTTTTTTCAACCAACCAGTTGGATTTAATCTTTTATGTATTCATGTTTGTTTTTCTTTTAAACATAGATATGGCAATCAATGTTTTTCTAATTGTAAAAGTTTAATCCAGTAGTTGATTTTCCTAGAAGAGACTAGATCAGCATTACTCATAAGACTGAATTCAGCACTGATTATCTGGGCTGGAACAGATTGACTGAGACTCAAACTTGACCTGAATAACTTTATCAAAGGAACTTCGAAAGATTTGGTTATTTTAGATTCCCAAATCTCAGAACCATATAAGAATTGTGCATTATATTTCATTTTGGCTGCTACAATGAGTGATTTTCTTGAACACCCTCCATATTTTTTATTAAAAATATTTAAAGTCTTCTTCAATTTTAAATTTAGGGAATCTAAATGATTTGACAAACCATCTGACTGAGACAAGGTAAGAACTAAATACTTGTAAAATGTGATGGTTTTTAGCCTTAATGTCCCTACCAGCCATAATTTTGTTGTTTATTTGTGTAAACCCATCACCATTACCTGGCTTTTACTTGTATTAATTTTTAGGTCAAACTCATTAACATATGCTTGTACAATTTCCAGCTTTTTGAGAAGTCCAGACTGAGGCAGGGATATTAAGACCAAATTGTCATCATAGGCAAGAGCTGGACAGCTTTCCTTTAATATTCCTTGAGTTGAATTAATAGCCTATTGATATAAATGCAAAATAGTGTAAGGGCTAATACACAACCATGATGAATTACAAGATTAGTAGAAAAGCTATTAATGGATTGAGCTTCAGAAGATATTCTTAATTGGGCCCAAGTATTAGTATATAATTCTCTGTAAATATTTATTAATTAAGGGGTAAAGCCACAATCTCTCATTACTTTCCAGAGTTTCTGTCGTGAGAGCCTATCAAAGGTGGCACTAAGATCAATAAAGGCTAAATAGACCTTTTGTCTCCTAAGTTTCACATATTTCTCATACAGATGGTTAAGAGTGTAGCAATTATCAATAGTACTATAACCACTCCTAAATCCCACTTGATATTCGAACAGCCCTCCAGAAGCCTTTAATTCATCTTTTAGTTTTACAAGAATAATTTTAGCAAAGATTTTTCCTATGATATCCAGAAGGGATATGGGTCTTCACATTGCCAGATTTTACCTATCTTCTTTTTTTAAATTTATATAATTTATTTTTATTTATTTTATTTTATTCTTTGGTAATCTGGTAAGGCCCACTAAGCACATGTGCCTGTTTTCACGGGTGACCTGGGAGCACTGGGCTGTTAAGTGACTTGATCAGAGTCACATAGTATGCAAGTGGAGAATCAAACTCAGGTCTGGGCTGCTGGATATACCAAGCTTGTTCACACCTCATTTCTCTAATCTCTAGGCTATACTGCTAGACCATTCTTGCATTAAAATAATCATATCACCATTTCCAAGATTCTGGAAATTTCAGATTTTTACAACATGCATTAAAATATTCAATAAGTATGCATGACCGTGCAGAGGGAGCTGTCAAACTTACCTCTGCAGGAATGGAATCAGGCCCAGGTGCTTTACTTTGTTTCAGAGAAGCTATGGCATAATAAGTTTCAACATGTTTTATTACATCAAAAGATGACATATCAGCCCCTTCCATATAAGTAACTTCTCCTAGATTAGAGTCGTTGAAAATATCAGAGTAATATTCGATCAATACATCAATGGGAAAGTACGAATCTATTTCAGTTTTAGAGTTGTCAGTGCCTTTGGCTACTAATCTACAATAGGCTTAAGAATCTTTTGATTCTGTTACTGATAACATATTTTCCCATTGTTTAATATAATAATCTCTTTGTTTCATTTGTAATAAGATCTTATATTTTTATCTTTCGGAATTCAAATATTTATTGTTTATTTTCAACTCTGAGTTTTTCTTTAATCTAATCAATCTATTTAAGCCCATTTTTGCCGAATGACAGTCTTTATCATACCAGGTATAAATTCTCCTTTTCTTTCCTAAAGTACTGTCAGAAGCCTTTAATAGCACTTTAATTTCATTAAGTCCTATTAATACACTATCTTTAAATTCTTTGTCCACCTTAATGTTATCAGTTTCATTTTTGAGCTTATGAATTTTTCCCACTACTAATCTTTCATCTATTTTGTTCCGTAATTTCCATCCCTGGTTCAGTCTGCATAACTCTTTCCTCTTTTATTTGATTCTTTAGCTTCAAAACTACTGGAAACTGATCACTTGCCATGTGCTTAACAATTTCACAATGCTCCCATTCCTCCATATCTCCATTCCAAAAAACATAATCTATGACTGTAGGGCCATAGGAAGAAAGATGTGTAAAATTCCCTGAACAATCACCATGTATTCTGCCATTAAGTGGTGCTAAAAAATGAGTTTCTAATATATTCATTAATTTTCAACCCATGTTGTTTATTTTCCTATCAGCTGAAGTCCTGGGAAAATAATAAGTATTCCCGTGACACCAGCTGTGAAAACAGCTATCAGAATACACATCATAACTGCATATTCCTGCATTAAAATCCCCACAGACTAATATTGTTTCACAGGCAGTGGTGGCCCAAACCATGCATATAGTGTCTTCTATAGACTTCACAGACCATCCTCATAATATTTAGCTGTAAAGGGTGAAATACACATACATATATATATATATATATATATATATATATATATATATATATATATAAAATCTGTATATATATATTTTACATATATATATATATATATATATATATATATATATATATATAGTACCCTGAATGCTTGGATGTTGTTATTAGAGGTTATCATACCTACTTTGAGGACTTTATCGATTTTAAACCAAGAAACCAAACTACCAGCATGCATTCCTGAAGTTGCAAGCCTAACAGCTGGAACATTAAATGTCTTGTATTCATTAATGGTTACATTATTATCCTTTGTATGCCAAGTTTCTTGGAGGCATACTGTATAATCTCAAAGCTTTTCATATACCGTATCCAGACATGTCAGAATTTTGTTTTTTGCATACCAGAAACATTCCATGATACAATATCATATGCTACCATCTCTGAGTCAGAATTTTCCTCTTTAGAATGATTATCTGTTTGTCAGATTTCTGTATCAAGTGGATCAAACCTATTTTGTACTGTACAATTAAATAGAAGTTCCTGATTTTTAACTGGGCCATTAGAAAGTACTTAGTTTTTTTGTATTTCATTGTACACTCAGTATGCTGCACAACAATATCCTTAGCAAAATGTCCACAGCCCTTTGATATCCCACATTCAATCAATCACTAAAATTATTTCTGTAAATAAAACCTTCTAACTCTACATGTAACCATCCAAACCACAAACCATAAATATTTCTGATTTTTATAAAATGACTTCTAAACTCCTAGATGACCTTTTTTAATCTAGGATATTTATATATTTAAGGCAGAAATCTATTAAGTGAAAGCTTGATTGTACTAGGCTTCTTTTAAAAGCACATAAAAAAAGATAATAATAACTTTCCCCTTCACAAAGGTGGGAGCAAGACAGAGGCAGGAAACTACAGACCTGTTAGTTTGACCTCAGTGGTAGGGAAAATGATGGAATCACTTCTAAAGGAAAGAATTGTTGAGTTCCTAGAGGCCAGTGGGGCATAGGACCCAAGGCAGCATGGATTCACAGCGGGAAGGTCATGTCAGATGACTCTAATAGATTTTTTTGGCTGGGTGACCAATGTGGTAGACCAGGGAGGGACAGTGGACATGGCCAACCTAGACTTTAGCAAGGCATTTGACACAGTCCCACACAAAAGATTAATATAAAAGTTAGCCAGCCTGGGAGTGGGTCCCAAGGTGGTAGCCTGGGTTAAAAATTGGCTGGACAACAGGATACAGAGGGTAATAGTAAATGGAGTTTACTCTGAAGAAAGTGGGGTTACTAGGGGGTACGCGAGTTCAGTACTGGGACTGGATCTCTTTACAAAACACTCTGAGGCTTGTCTGAGTGCCAGCAGATAAGGCCTGAGGTCTATCAAGTCTGCTCAGATGTGCAGCTAGCACTCCTTATTCTGCAGCTGCCCCTCCCTTCCACCCTTCCCCTTCATTAACCCTCCCCCTTGTCCTGTCCCATCCCCTTTTGAAGCAGTCCACTGTTCTACTGCATACCACTTCTGCAGGTAACGCATTCCAACCAGCCACCACCCTCTCTGTAAAAAAGTGTCTCCTCATCTCCCTCCTGAACCTTCCTCGCTCCAGTCTCATATCATGGACCCTGGTGGCCCACCCCTCCCTTACTTTGAACAGCCCCTCTGTACCTGTCTTGTTTATTCCTTTCATGTATTTAAAGGTTTCAATCATGTCCCCCCTGTCTCTTCTCTCCTCCAGTGAGTACATGTTCAACTCCTTCAACCTCCTCTCATATGATAAGTCCCCCAGACCCTTGATCATCTTTGTCGCACTCCCTCCAGTAACTTAATGTCCCTCTTCAGATACGGACGCCAGAACTGCACGCAGTACTCCAGGTGTGGTCTAACTAATGACCTATACAGTGGCAGAATCACCTCCTCCCTCCTCGAGGATATACCCCTTGCAATACAACCCAGCATTTTGTTGGCCTTTGCAGCTGCCTTCCTACACTGTGCCTAGTTGTTCATTGACCCTGTGATGAGCACACCCAGATCCTTCTCCTCCTCTGTCTGGGCTAGCTGCACTCCCCCTAGCTGGTAAGTCCTCCTTGGGTTCTTCATCCCAAAATGCATCACCTTGCACTTTTTGGCATTAAAGCCCAGTTGCCAGGTGTCTGACCAGGTTTCAAGCTTTGCCAGATCATCCTGCAACCCCTGCCATCCCCTAGGTCATCCACCACCGAGCCAACCTTGGTATCATCAGCAAACAGACTGATCTTGCTCTTGATGTCCCATGATATGTCTGCAATGAATATCCCAAACAACATTGGTCCCAACACCGAGCCCTGTGGAACACCGCTCGTCACTGCCCTTGGGTGTGAGAGCTCCCCACCCACCACCACCCTCTGTTGCCTTCCCTGCAGCCAGTTTCCTACCCATCTCACCAGCATTGCACCTGCCTCTGTGCCTACTAACTTCCTCCTCAGCCTTCCATGTGGCACTGAGTCGAATGCCTTACTGAAGTCCAGATACAGGACATCCACTACATGTCCCCTGTCCAGTTGCCTAGTTACCCAGTCATAGAACCCGACCAGGTTGGTTTGGCAGGATCGGTCACGTATGAAGCCATGCTGTCTGCTGTCCTGTAGTCCTTTGGCCTCTAAGAGGCCACCAGCCTCTCCTTCAGGATAGTCTCCATTAGCTTACCCACGATGGATGTGAGGCTCACTGGTCTGTAGTTTCCCGGTTCATCCTTGGGGCCACTCTTGTGGAGGGGCACCACATGAGCCATCCTCCAGTCCTGAGGTACACACCCCGAATGTGGTGAGGCATTAAATAGGTCTGCCAAAGGTCCTGCAAGGACCTCTGCCAGCTCCTTCAGTACCCTGGGGTGGATGCCATCTGGGCCTGGTGCCTTGTCCACCCTCAGTGCCTTCAAACCCTCTTGAACTCTGCCCTCCAGTTTCCCCATCTGTCACCACTTCCCCCCTCGTCTGCCATTTCACCCATCTTGGGTGTCACCCCTCTTCTCTTTAGTAAATACTGAGCAGAGTACTCATTTAGTGCTTCCGCCTTATCGTGCCCTCTTCCCTCTACCCCCCTCCTTCCTAATCCTTATTATGTGGTCCTTACAGCTCCTTTTCTCCCTGATGTACTTAAAGAAGTCCTTCTCCCCCTTCTTAATGCCTTGTGCCAGCCTGAGTTCCGTAGATGCTTTGGCTCCCCTTACTGCCTTGTCACCTCCTTTGATTCTATCAAGTACTCCTCTCTGTCCTCCCCTCCCTGTTTTCTTGTATTTCCTAAAGGCAGCTCTTTTCCTCCTTACCTTTTCCCAGACCTCCTTGCTCAACCAGCTCGGTTTCTTAGCCCTAGCCTTCTTGCTCTGGGCTTTGCAGCAGGTTTTGGTTGCCTCAACTATCCCCAACTTTATGAGCTCCCATCTCTGGTTAGTATCCATACTAGATTGAATTCTGGCCAGGTACCCTTTTACCACTTCCCCCATCCTCCCAAAGTCAGCCCTCCTGAAGTCCAGCACTCTTGTGCCAGATTCCACTCCTTCCTTGCCCATATCCAATGTGAGCCATACTGGTGGTGGTCACTCCCTGACAGCGGTTCCTCCACTGTAAGTTCTCTCACTGAATCCCATTTTCCAGCACAAGGTCAAGGGTATTCCCTAACCTGGTTGGTTCACTGACCATTTGCAGCAGGAAGCTGTCCTGGAAGGCATCCAGCAGTACCTGCTCCTTCTGTTCCTGGTTGTTGTGGTGCTCAGTCCACTCCTGGCATGTTGAAGTCCCCACAATCACCACACTACCCTTCTCGCAGGTCCTCCTGATCTGTCCCACTAGTTCCCTGTCTAACTCCTCCATCTGAGATGGTGGCCTGCACACCACTCCCATTCTAAGACTCCTATTCTTGGATCCTGAATTTGCACCAAAGTGACTCTGTACTACCCTTCTCCCTTCCTCCCTTACACACTTAGTCCTTCCTTCACATATAGTGCCACCCCTCCTTTCCCAGTCACCCTGTCCCTCAGAAATAACCTGTACCCTGGTACAGACAGGTCCCAGTCATTATATTGGGTGGCCCATGTTTCCGTGATGGCTGCAATGTCCACCTCTCCCTCTGCCATGAGAACCTGAAACTCTGCAGTTTTCCTCCCAAGGCTCCTAGCATTAAGGGTAACCACCTTCCACCCTTTCCCCCTCCTCCCATCCTGCCCTCCTTTCCTAGCATCATCAATAGTACTTGCCATTTGTCCTTTGTCACTGTTATGGGGGGTAAGCTCATATGATTTCCCAACCTGTGGTCTCTGAATATCTCTTCCCCAACTGCCACCCCCCACTCCTAGTTTAAACTCCCAACTTCCTTTATATATTCTTCCATCCTCTGCTTCAACACTTTCTTTCCTTCCTCACTCAAGTGTAGTCTGTCCTTGGCATAGAGACTACTGTCCTCCCAGGTCCCTCCCCCCCCCCCCAACAGCCCATACCCTTTAGCACAACACCAGGTTCTTAGCCATCTGTTAAATTCCTCTATTCTCAGCTTTCTTGTTGTGCTTGCCTTTGGCACTCTGAGTATCTCCGGAAAAAGTTACTGATCTTCCTGCCCCCTCACATAATTGTGCTAGTTCCTCAAACCTCCTCTGGACTATATCCACTGTCTTGTCAGCCAGGTCGTTTGTCCCCAAGATGTATAATTAAATGAGGCTTGTCCCTACCCCTTCTAGCATATTTCAGAACAGACTGTCCCACCCTTTCTGCTGTCATTCCTGGCATGGTCTCCACCCAAATGCGACTATGCCTCTCCCTTGCTACTCCCACTAACTCCTCTTAGTATTGAGTCCCCAGCACTAAGATTCCACCCTCTTACTCCTGCTTGCTTCCTTTCATCTCCCTCCCTCATTTCCAGCTCCTCTTCCTCCTGCACATTATTATGCCCTTTACCCCTGTTGCAGTTCTCCCAGCAGAACTTCCCCCGCTCCAGTTCGGTCCAGGCATTTATCAATTACTCCTCAATTTCATCACTTCCCTCCTCCACCTTCTTCCTCTCTAGCAGTGCAAAACTATTTTCTGAAGATCCTTCACAAATGCCTGCTCCTCTCTCTGCATAGTAACCTGTTCTCTCCTTTCCACTCATGACTTTTGCCACTTCTTCGCCTCCCTCACAAGTCCCTATTGCTCCTTCCATTTGACTTTGTCTCTGACCTGGTTTCCCCAGCAATCGTTCTTCTGGCCTGGGCCCCTTTGTCTCTGCCTCCCTTCTTCTGAGCCTCTCTTCACCACTGTTGGCTTAAATTGCCTCCCTCATCTCCCTTCTTCCTCCCTCCAGTGTTGGGCTAAACCCCACCCCAATCTGCCTTGCCTGTCTTAGTTCCTCCTGCAGACCCTCAATCTCCGTTCTAAGTTTTCTATGTGGTTTGCACACTAAACATCCTCCACTCTCCAGGCAATGTTTAGAAAGATTGGTGCACCGCAGTTGTTGCAACTACCACCCTACCCATTGCTGTCGTTGCCCACCAGCGACCCCCACCCTTCAGATGCAGGATCAAAGCACTCCCCAATTCCCCTCTCCCCCTCTATCAATTGCAAAACATTCTTTATGTCCCTTACCTCCTTTGTTGCACACATTTAGATATGTTGAGCAACTGCTTTTTATATTCCTATCCACACTCAAAAATACTTTAAGTAGCTATTGCACAACCTTCTTCAACTCTTACTCCTCCTTTACCCAATGCAATAACTATGTGAAGTAGTAATAATGAAGCACCTAGATTTGCATTTACTTCCCTTCCTCTTTAATGTCTTTATAAGTAACATTGCAGAGGGACTGGAAGGAAAAGTATGTCTCTTTGCAGATGACACAAAGATCTGCAACAGGGTTGATACAGAAGGTGGGGTGGAGAGGATGTGAAAGAACTTGGCAAGGTTGAAGGAATGGTCAAATATATGGCAGCTTAGATTCAGTGCAAAGTAATGCACCTGGCAAACAAAAATCCAGGGAAAGAGTACACAATGGGGGGTGAGATAATAACAATTACAGAAATGGAAGGGGACCTGGAGATAGTCATATCAGATGACCTTAAGGTGGTCAAGCAATGTGAGAAGACAGTAAGAAGAGCTGGTGGGATACTGGGATGCAGAGGGAGAGGCATCACCAGTAGAAAACAGGAAGTTGTTATCCCTTTCTACAGACAGTTGGTGAGACCCCATCTGGAGTTCTGTATCCAGTTCTGGAGACCCCATCTCCACAAGGACATAGACAGGATGGAGGCTGTCCAGAGAATGGCAACTAAAATGGTGCAGGGTCTGCCCCAGAAGACATACGAAGAGAGATTAAAGAAGCTTAACATACATACACTCGAGGAGAGGAGGGAGAGGAGGGACATGATAGAAACTTTCAAGTACATCAAGGGAATCAACAGAGTCCATGATGGTAGCATCTTTCAGAAAAAGAGATGTGCAAGAACAAGGGGGCACAATTTGAAGATAGAGGGGGGGACAGCTCAAAGGTAATGTGAGGAAGTATTTGTTCATGGAGAGGGTTGTGAATACACGGAACAGCCTTCCTGAGGAGGTAGTGGACTCAAAAACAGTGGATGAATTCAAAAATGCATGGGACAGACATAAGGCAATTCTAGTGGGGGGGTAGGAGGAAGTAGGTTGTTAGGTAACTATGATCTGCAGCCTATGCATTAGGTAAGGAAATGAGCAGACTAGGTGGGCCAAGTGGTCCTTATCTGCCAACAAATTCTATGTTTCTAACATACTCACTTTAGAATATGTTCAAATTTGGTCTTCAGGCTTGTTTCACCACCACTTGGTATTTCTAACTGAAGTGCAGACTAGATGGGCCAAGGGGTCCTTTTCTGCTGGCAAATTCCTATGTGTCTATGAAGGCATATTTGTTCCAAAGACACTTAATTACAATCTGGCACAGCAGCACATCATTGAGACAGCAGAAAGCTGTCAATGACACTACCCCTTTCAGAGTTCTTGTTTATGAGATTTGCTCAGCCTCAGTACTACTGAGATTATGGAAAATATGGCCTTAGGAGACTGGATTTCTTTTACCAGATTCTATGGACGTGCACTCTAGACTTAGATTGAAATCACAGTCTGTATTTCTTCCAGTAAACAGTTGTGGTCAGTTGAGATCATTTTCAGTTTTCAACATAAAGCACTTATAAAACAAATTTAAGGCAAGGGGCCACAAAACTGTAGCTTGATACTAGTCTTTGCAACTTCTGCTTTCTATCACACGTCTGCTCTCCATGAAGCCATTTTGTTAAATGAGCTCTGCATTGGGGGTTTGTATTGGTGATTATGTTTGACATCAGTGGCAGTCGAAAATGATCTCTTTGTGCCCAAAAAAGGAGAACACCAATGTTAAGTATTAGAAAAATCATACAAGGAAATTTACACTCAATTAAGAGCAAGATATGATCCCTTAATACTAACAAAAGTGTGTTTAACAGCTTTTGTATACTTTTGTTTCAAACATGATTCTGCTGTTTTTGTCCAGAGTAATAGTATAAATAAACTTTCTGCACCAATCCTATCTATAATAACATTGTAGTATTTGAACTGAACAATGTGGTTTATATAATTATACTGTATTTATAATTATAATATAATGATTTAATGGTTCTGTGTCATGTCAGCGAAGGAAAAATGGCAACTGTGAAGACAGCCACAACTTCATAGCGAATGGAAAGGTGAAGACAGTTGTATTTGATGAGGGTTACACCCTCTGCACCCCCATTGTGTGGTGCTTTGCCCCCTGCACCCCCCTTTCTAAATATACTAACTCTGAGATCATAGCACCTCGGGGAGGGGGGAATATGACTGTTGCCATCTTTCTGTTCGCTATGAAGCCATGGCAGTTTTCACAGTCACTGTTTTTGCTTCGCTTTCGCCATGGGCTACCGATTTCATAGAGCATTATGGAGCACTAAGATGGTCCAAGATGACTTTTCCAGATAGAAAAATAGAGCAAAATACATTTTCAGTTATCTGTTAAGGTTTCTCTCTGTTTGCTTAATGCAGTTCTTAATCAATTTCCTCTGCATTCCTTCTCTCACCCTTGCCCTTTCCCTATCTCACTGATCTCCTCACACCCCTCTTACACTGTCACCCTAACCCCAAATGGTTCCATGTCATAATAGCAAAAATACTAAGGCAACTCGCAGAAGACTGAGTCCATGCCACCAAAAACAAAATCAGTACAAAACCAACCGCCATACCCATAAAAACAGCAATGGCAGGAAAATAAACATTTATTGCAGGGGGCTATGCCATTTGCACCACCATAAAAATATAGTCAACTCCTGGGGGGCAGACATAGAACAGGGGGGATACCACAGCTGGGGCAACAGTTCAGAGAAAAAAAAAATAACACCACCCACACAGAAAAAAAGAGTACTCGCAAGTGGTCCTGAACCTGGAACAATCAACATGGTAGGCAGCGTCTATATCACCACACCAGGTGACCAGCTTGGTAGCAGCAGGCTGCACTCATCTATTTAACCACATCACCAGGCAAAGCCCCTTCATTCGCCGTCGCTATTCTGTCCCTCATCTGTTGCTATCCCAACCTCGTCAGTATACTTTCACCCTCACTACTCCTATGGGTGCCCAAACTGAGTTGCTCATTTTCTAGTCACTCAGTTTGTTTCACCCATATGATGGGATACCAACCCAAATGCAGTGTTCAGCATTCAGCCAGTTGATGAGAAGTTGTAAGACCTTAATGCTATATATATATATATTTATTTATATATATATATCTCTCTATATATATATGTATATATATATATATATATATAGTATATATATGAAGAAAAAGAAGAATCAGCATTTATATAGCACTTTTCATACACAGTGTATCCCAAAGTGCTTTACAAGCAATGCTAGACTGGTAGTGAAGTGACTGAATGTGTGGTGGCAGCCATATCGCACATCATCACCCATACACAGCCTGGATAATTGCACAAACCAATTTATGGGAAGGGGAATGTTGGCCAGGACACTGGGAATGTTCCCTACTCTTTGCCAAGAGTGCCCTGGTTCTTTTACTTCCACTTGGACACCCACCAGGACAACACCTGGATGGGCAGAAGGGACCTTGGTTTAAAGTCTCATCCAAAGGACGGCACACCCCAGAAGTACAGCACCCCCAAATACTGCACTCAGATGCCAGCTATTTTTAGGTGCAAGTTAAATCCCGATGTGGGACAAGAACCCAGGACCTTCTGGTCCAGAGGTGGATGTGCTACCAACTGAGCCACGCTGACATGTGTGTGTGTGTGTGTGTGTGTGTGTGTGTGTGTGTGTGTGTGTGTGTGTGTGTGTGTGTATATTCCCTCTCCACCTATCTTGCACCTAACTGTTCCTCCTGTGACCCACCTTAGTTTCCTTTATCTTGTTCCTTACAGATCATCCATCTTCAGAATTTACCCAATGCCTCTATCGCCTCTACTGCCTCTACTGACCCTAGCACCTCTGAGGTGCTAGTTCTTATTTCTTTCTCCCTTCCCCTACTCTCTCACCCTTCTTCCCTAGCCATCACACTCCCCTTGCAGGGTTCTTAACATCCTGAAGAGGTCCTATAGTGTCTAGGCATGCCACCTTTTCTTCCCCCATATACCTATCCTGGTCCTTCCAGCTCCCCTTGCTGGGTCCCCAGCAGCCTGGTGAGTTCTTTGGATCAGGCCTTATCCTATCCCAGGTGTTATTTCTCATCCCTCCTTCTCACTATCCGTCTATAATTACAATGCCTAACCGCAGGAGGGTTTATAGTCACCTGAACTTCCCTGCCCCCTTGCAGGCTTCATCACATTCTGAAGGGTTCTCTATTTGGGTCAGGCCTTATTTCCCCTCCTAGATGTTAATCACAATTACTCCCTCTCTGTCTCCCTCTCTAATCCCTACTCCAGTCCCGTCTCCTTGCAGGGTTCCCTGCATCCTGAAGGGGTCTCTCTGGCACACTTCTCTGCACTATCTGTCATCTCATTCTCTTTCTCCTTCACCCCTTATTTCACAATAGCACTTGTTCACTTATTACCATTGCACTTATTAATTGTTCTCACAAATTGCATAGGTATGCAACACTGTTTGCAACAACTGCTTTAATTAATTGTATTAATTGTATGCTATGCTGATCTTTGTAACTTGATTTTAAAATGTCTCAGCCCTCAGGTACCCCTTCCCCACAGGTCACACAGGGACACATACAACCTGTTGCTCAGTGTGCCTTCTTGGTGAAACATTTCAATTTTTTATATATATATATATATATATACAGTATATATATATATATATATATATATATATATACATATAATAAAACACTGTGCTCAATATATCAGTATTTTGGTATGTCATATAACAGTTTAGCATTACAAATCCTCAGGATAGCAAGGTATAACATTAAAAAAGGATATGAAGTGGATACAAAGCCTGCCACTGCTGCTGCACTCTCTATGTCTCTCCACCAGACCAGCAAGTCTTATACATGCATGCACAATAATTAATGGGTTCAGTCTTCTTTTTTTTAATATGGCTTCAGTTCTTGGTACAATGTCTCCTGCTTATTATGAGGTATAATATTGTCTCTGAAAATCCACATTCAACTTATCAAGTGGTTTTGTGTTTTTATTAATAACAAATTTTTGTTTGTAGGGCTAGTCCAAGTGCATGGCACTGTTCTTTTAAGGTCTCTCAGAGTGCTTGTCTGATTGCATGAAAGTGCACAGAGTACTTGTAGTGCAGCACAATTTACAGTTAGAGTCTGAGAGGAGAGAACAAGATGTGCTGCTTTCAAGTATGTGACGTTTTCAATTCAGTTCTTTTGGGAATTAAACATTAACTGTTTTGGTGACAAGAGTTGTGTGACTTGCTTTCATCAATTTTTTTGAAGTTTTTATTATATATGTTAGGGCTGTGTTGCAAAATATGAGGCAGTGTGGTTTTCTCCTAGAATCTGTTAGCAAAATCTGTACCTCAGCTAGGCATCATGGCAGACCCTCAGTGCTATGCCAATTTGGAACATTCAAGTAAGCATACCAGAGAGACAGTCTACAGACAAATCATAAATATGGCATCAATACTAGATTACAAGTAGAGAATAAATATTCAAATGGTTTAGTTTTTATCAATCAATCAATCAATCAAAGTCTTTATTTAACCAGGCGTTCATCGTTGAGCAGACGCTCATTTACAAGATGGACCTGGGTGGAGCATGAACAATTGTATATACAGGTCAACACAGGTATTTACAAGGCAATACAGATAATACTCTTTACAGAGAGGAAGAAAAAGAAGTTCATATGTACATAGAATTATACAGATATTGTACAGATTACATGGTATTTACATACATAGAAGTGTCTATAGGAAGATAAAGCAGGTTATCTAAGGTTGCAGGAGGAAGTAATGGAAGAAAAAAATAAAAATATACACCAGGTAGAGGTGAAGGTAGGGGGAAGGGAGGGAGGTAGGGGAGAAAGGCTAGGAGGGCACGGTGCACAGAAAGGAGTTGGTAAAACGGGATGTAGAGAAGGTGGATGGAGAAAAGGAGTATGTGTGAGCCCCGGGATTGAATGCTATAAAGTACTGGGCATGGTAGGATGTCACAACCCAGGGTAGTGAGCTCCTATCCGAGGATGGGAAAGGAAGAATAAGGGGATGGATGGGCCTAGTGTTGATAAGACAGGGGGATAATAGAGAGAGAGAGAACAATTAGGCTGGTGAGGAGCAAGCTGGGGGGGTCAGTACTAAAAATTGGGTCTAGGCGTGGCTATATACCAGTGCTCTCCAATCCCTACACATACATCCAAATGTCATAACCAGTATATTCCATCATAGGTATGCAAATCCTCATACACATCAGGCTGTCAAGACTTTGCCAGAGCAGACCATGTCTTTTAAACAGGCTTGCACCTCTGATCCAGTATAGACTGAGAATTACAACGTACAGAGAGTGCTCAGAATGGACATCGTGTTGGAGCTCCAATGTGGTGCCTGGTTGAGATTATTACTGCAGTACACTAAGAAGACCCAAAGAGGTTGAAATGTGGCTGTATTTTGTCATTCTCAGCCTATACTGGATCTGATATACAGGTAAGGAATAAAACACAATGAGGTGTGGTTTATGGCTTGATAACAGTACCCAACACGTGCTTACTGAGGCATGATGCACTTGCGCTGAGAGCCTTTAGCACCTGGGAAGTGCTCTTATCAGGCCATAAACCAAACCTTGGAGTGTATTAGTCTGCTTATAAAATGGCTCCTTCTGTATAGAGGTTAGTTAAAAAATGTACATAAAAACAGTAAAAAATGCTCATATCTGGAGAAAAAAACAAAACGTAGTCCTTGTCATTGGCTTGGAATGAAGCTGTTTAACAGTCACTGCAGTGGTTAGTGTCTGTGTGGCCTTCCAGTCCCCAGCCACCCACACACTGCAACTCTCAACATTTTGTACAATATGCATATTTTATTTTTTTTTATATCAAATTTCTTAGTTTTGTTTATGTCTTGAATCACTGAATGCTCACTCTGAGCGGGAGTGAGTGTCTGAAATCTGCTGCTCTGTGATGCTTCTTGTGTCTGCCCCCCCCCCCCAATACTCAAATCATTTTGTTCTCTTAATTTTTTTTTGTTTAAATCTCTGTCTCCATTTTATTTACACTGAGTATCCCACTTGAGTCTGCGTGATCATGTGCCTTGGCAGCTTCTATTCAGAGCTGTTAACCTGTGGTTTTCAAACATAACTTGTGCTGTGCAGTACCATTGAAGATTGTTGTTGTTTTTTTTAATTCAGAGTTTCTTTTATGGCTGTGTGGGTTCATGGATGGGGGAGAGGGCTGGAGATCAAAGACTGCAACTGCCATGACCAGATGGAAGAGCCGAGATGAAAGAATGGTCATGAGACCAGTACGTGTGGTAAAGAAGAAGTGGTAGTGGCAAAAATGAAAATCACAGATTTGTCAGCTCTTTCTGAGCTGCAGAAAGCAGAGTTCAGAGTTTTGTTATAAATATTTTACTTTACTTCACTGAATCTGGTAATTTAGTGCACTCTGGTACAGTTACAGGGTTGAGGGCAGGGTTGCAACTTCAGATTGTGGTAGGCACTGTGGTAAGGTTTCCCGAATCCTGATGTAACTGATTTTGGTATGGTGTCTATTTCATTGTTTTCAGGGAAAGGGAATGTGCAACATATTTTTAACAGCTAGAGTCAACAGCTGAGTGAGTCCACCACTGAGAACTTGACTTCCAGTTTTGTGGTTGGCTTCGGAGAGTGTGGTCAACTTTGGAGGTCGCAGTCAGCTTTTTAAACTGAATTTGAGTGGCACAGTGATATCTACTGTTATTGGGCTTTCCCTGGCATAAGTAGTGCTGGTGAGATGGTTACGGCCTAAAAAGGACACGGCTGAAGTGAGCTGTCAGCTTTATGGAATTTTTTTGCCCATTTTATAAGCCTCTTTAAAGGACAATGTCTACTCTGGTGAAACAATTTCAGCATAACATGCACAAGAATTTGTATAACCATGAATCCTTGCTTTGGGAATGAGGCATGAGAGTTCGTTGTGTGTATAATTTGGAGAGCAGTGCAAAGTGTAAGCAGAGTCTGGGTGAGCATTACTTTACTGTTATACTGCCTTTATATATGAAAAGCTTTAAATTCAGAATATTTTACATTAAAATATTTATTCTGTAGGTGCTAGGGTTTGTGTGACTTGTTTCCATTAATTTAGTTGATGTTTTAGTTGTATATTTTTTAAAGAGCTTTGTGCACTCCTTCTTCATATCTTGTTTTGCTCATTGCCATATTTGAATGTAACTGAATTTAGAAGGCAGGGGTATGCCATTGATTGGTCTTATTTGATTGTAATACCTGAACTGATTCAGTGTTGCATTTTATTTAATTGAATTTCTGGCAATTTGTGATATACTTGCCCCTTTAAGGAAGCTCAGGATTAAAAACAAAAATCAAAATCAGATTATAACTGATCTAATAAAATTGATGCAGGAGGTGAACAGGATATGGCAATGGTACAGAACAGAGAAATCACCTTTTCTGTTATATAAGAACAGAAGGTTGAGTACCGTATGCAAGAAGTAGGTTTGGAAAGCTTAGATCGATTATTTTCTACCTAAACAATTTGATGGAAATCAGAATTTGAGAGGTTAGGGAAAACTGGAAAGGTTTAAATGAATTGATTGGCAGGACTAAATCTACAGTGATTTCATCACTGACAACCTCCATTGGGGAGCTACTTTCCCCACTGGAGACTGCCACTGAATTGAATAATACTTTTAGTAGTGCTATAAAAATGACTGCCCTAATTGCTGAGGTAAATAATGCTTGGGAATTGAAAGCACATGATGAACCAAAATTTAATTTTAAGGAAGTTACGTATGATGTGTTGTTTATGTACTGTAATGCAATGAATGTTACATCTTGAATGAAGAGGATAGAACTGGTTTAAAATTGCTTTCTTGGTGACAGATATCTGTAGCACTTCACATTGTCAATGGGAAGTCATAACAACTGGGTAAAGTGCACCACTACCAGGGGAATGGCACAGCCCAAGCTTTAGAATGTTGGGCACATGAGGACTGCAAACATCAGCAGCAGCAACCCCCAGTTCAGCTGTGCCATTGAAAGGGCACAGAGCTACTTTTGTCTTTTCTCAAGAATTTAAAGATTTCTGTTGGGGCTACCTGATTTTAAGAAATAAACCTAAATTAAAATAGTGCCTTTTAAGCTGCAGCTTTCAAATTGACAAACCTGCTTCACCCATTTCCATGTGTGAACTGGGAACCACATATGCCTTCCTAGGGTGTTTTAATGGTCTCTGTTTAAAAAAAAACAAAGGTGCCTCAGATAGGTATATTTTACCTTATTTCTAGGGAGTTTACGGCTCCTGGGAGGGGAGAGGGGTTCCCTTGGCTCTTGCAGCACTTGTCCTCACCCCCACCCCAGCTTCAGGTTTCTTTGCAGATATTCAACAAAAAAAAAAAAAGAGAGAGATAAAAAGAAAAATAAACTTGTCCCTTGGGATATTGCCTCTGGCATTCCTCCTTGTCAGTCTACAGTCGTGTTCCTTGGACAGTGTTTCTTTTCCCCCTTGCTAGTCTGCTGGGGACTCATTCACTCTGAGTGCTTGTATTGACAATTTTATATAATTGTTCCTTTTTCTTTATTGACATGTGTTGGATCAGCATACTTTAGGAGTCTTTCTCTACCTCAGCCCTCTGAATGCTTTGCGTAACCACCATTAAGCCATGCTGTCAGTGTGGTGCATGCTTCTTCTTCAGTTTTCCCACTCTTGTTTCCCACATGCCAAAGGATGAGTGCAAGTGCGAATAGCATGGCACGTTAGCATGGCACAAACTCCTATGTTTTAAATTGCGCTAACGTGTTTGTGTATTGCAAATTGTGCACACACCTGTGATTAGCGCAATAACATCATGTAGGATGTTGTGACATTGAGCAAACCCCCGCTAGTGAGTGCGCACGTCTAGGCTGTTTCCACATCATGCACTGATCTTTCCTGCAAGATCCTTGTCCCTAAACAGAGGGAGTGCTGGAATTTGGCCTGAGTTGAGTGCCATCAGTGAAGACAGGCTAACTGAACTCTTAATTATCTCTTTGACATTCGAAATTATAAACAGGACTGTTATACTTGGCACCATGGCTTATCAGAGACCATTAATTATGAAAGGTGTAAGACCTGCAAAAGGGTGATAAGAGCATCCCTCATGGGATCCTACTGTCCTCTCTGTGTTGCCCAGAACAATTTTTCTCTAATGGTTCCCCACAGCCGATCCTCTAAGCTGGGGAAGGGGACATCTGGTTATTCAGTTGGCAGTGGCAAGCAGAACTGCAAAAATCTCCTATGTTCTTCTTTGCAAGCTTTTTGGCCCCAGTGTTCTTCAGGACAGCCCAGCAGAGACACCCAACCCCAAACAAGGCCACTAATGTCAGAGGGAGCCAATCCAGGAACATCCAGGTTCATCGAAGTAAGAAAAGGCTGGAGAGAGAGATGTGCAGGCAGATCCTTACCCTGACTAATTAGAGGATCATGATGAGGATTTCAGGGATCTTGAGGGAATTCCGGACTTAAAAAAAGAAAATTGCTCACTAACGAAGAGGATGTCCCCCCTGAGGAGGAGGAGAAAGAGGAGTGGATGGAGCCCAGGTCAGAATTCTGTTACCTTCCCTTTTGACATCAAGGCTTTGTCTTTTGATACCTGTGGCATATACAGTAGATCATAACAGCTCAAGGAGGAACTGTCCGTGACAACAGTGGATGTCAATCCATTCTGTCTGTGTCTTTCTCTGCTCCAAAGTATTTTTTCAAGTTTTATCATCTGTGACTGATTATTGAGCAAGAATGGGCCTGTGTGGATCAGAAAAAGTATCTTCCAATACCGAAGACATGACCTTTTCCGTTTTTAGAGGGAAAATCTTTGCAAGTGGGAAGCTACACTGCTGGCAGACAAGGCTGTCTATTTTGGTCAAGTACATTGCTATTCCTATCAAAGGCTCTCTGGCATTTACAGTTTTCCATGACATATGAATGAATGCCACATGTAGGAGGGCTATGCTTCTATTGCCACATTTTATGCATTTCATATGCCTCCTTTTTACTTGTCAGAGCCTTAAACTTGTGGGTAATTACTGTGGGCAGCTTCCCCAGATTTGAAAGGCATTAGGAGTTTGCAGTTAAGTGCTATGTCCTCCACTTTCTAGGTGATTCTACAGTGGAGAATTTGTGCATGTTGACTCATTCGCCCAATTGCATTATGATGGCCATGCAGGGCATATGGCTTGGACATTGGACCGCTGATCAAGCTTTAAAATCTAAGCAGTTTAGCCTTCCCTTGTGGAAGGCCTGTTATTTGGTTCCAGCCTGGATGTAATTTTAAAGGCTCCAGGACAAGAAGGGCCATCTTCCTTGTTAAAACACTGGCGTTAGAAGAGGGAATCTGGCTGGACATCATGGAGGGAGTCCAGCCCATAGCCAGGTGCCTTACAACGAGGGTACGTGGGCCCATCCCTGACCCCCTTCAGGGATGGAAGACTAATTGGAGTTTTTCTCAAGATAGGCCCAAACAACTTCAGATGTTTGGGTTATAGAATTCTAGACCTGGGCTATGCATTGAATTTTCAATGATTACCTCAAGGGGATGTTTTCTGCTGTCCCCAGTCTCCAAGGATGCTGCAAAAAGCCAGGTGGTGTCAGAGACCCTGATTTACCTCATTTAAATCTGGAAATGGTGCCAGTTTTGCCAATCGAACAAGATCAGGGTCTTTACTCGGCCTGACTTGTAGTTACCCCAAAAATCAGGGGACTTTATGCCCAGTTTGGATCTGAAGCACCTCAACAAGTTTGTGAGCCACAAAACATTCAAGCTGGAGTCCAAGAGCAGTTCAGTTGGGGGATTTCTGAGATTCAACAGATCTGACAGTTGCCTACCTTCACATTCTCATCTGTCAGCAGCATCAGAAGTATATCAGGTTCACTATACTGGGCCAGCATTCTAGTACAAGGCATTTCATTTCAGTCTTGCAACTGCTCCCAGGGTTGTCTTGATGGTGCAGGACTCTGGAAATGCTCAAGTCTCATGCCTGGCTGGTGAACCTAGAGAAAAGCTTGCTTGAACCATTTCAGACATTGGAACACCTGGAGACAGCCTTCAAAAATGAAAAAAGGGAGGCAGAAGGTCTTCATCTCACCTTACAGACTGGAGACTCTAATGATGGAAGTCAAGTGATTCAGGGCTCTGTCATCGGCTTCAGCCCTCAGCCTGCTACGCAAGCTGGGCCTCATGCAGCAGTGATGGATTTAGTCCTGCAAGCTCACTTCATATGTAGCCCCTTCAAATGGGATCTGATGTCAGATGATTATCAAGCCAGAATCGCCTTCTCCCCTCAGTTACTACACTGCCTGAGTCATTGGGTGAATGTGCAGACTCTGAGCAAGGGGTTCTATTTGAACTCCTTCCAGTACTGGTTCTAACAACAGTTGCCATTCTGCACAGTTGGAGAACAGTCCTGAACTATCTACAAACTCAGGGAACTTGATCAGTTCAGGAACAGTGTCTCTACTTAATGTTCTGGAAATGCCTCCAATCTTCTCAGATGGGCAAAGGAGAATCGTTTCTCTGTCAGCAGTACCCTTGGTAGGGGAATTGAATAGTCAAGCAGACTGGCCGAGTCGTGAAAATGTTCACCCAGGACTGGAGGTTGAACCCAGAGGTGTCTGACCTTCAGTGCAACATTTAGGTCAGCCTCAAATCAGTCTGTTTGCCTCCAACTATAATGCTCAGGCCCCAAGGTTTCAGTCGTTCTTGGTGTCCACAGGCAAAAGCAGTGGTCACTCTGTCTCAGGAGTGGATCATCAACACAGCATAGGCATTTCCTCCACTGCTTCTTTTCTCCAAGGTCATACAAAAATATGACACTCGAGGAGCTTCTCTTAGCAGCTCTGGAGTTGCCTGGAAGACCATGGTTCTCACACTTAATAAACCTAGCTCAGCAAGCACCTTTTTACTTTTCAGTGCAAGAAGACCTTATGTCTCAGGGTCCCAGTCTGCACCCAAATCCAGGACTGATGCAGTTCACAGCCTGGCTCCTGAAAGGAGGAGTCTCCTAGATAGGTTTAGTAGAAAGTAGTACATACTTTGATGGCTGGCAGGAAAACTTCTTCTGCAGCTTATGTCCATGTATGGACCACCTTTTCAACTTGAGCCAGGGAGAATGATCTTCTGCCTTCCAAGGATTAAGTTCCACATTGTTTTTTGGATTCCCACAAGAAGGAGTGGATAATGTTTGGCCTTGGGCTCTCTGAGATGCCAGGTTTCCACCCTTGGAGCTTCCTTAAGTATTTCTCTATGGATTTAGGGAGGTTGTTCATTTACTGAATGTGGTTAGCAGGAGCCGCCCTATGTTCTGACACCGATTCCCCCATGGGATGTAAATCTGGTTATGAATGCCCTTGTAAGATGCTTTTCACTCTGTTGTCATCCATTTTCACTGGATGTAATGTCTTACAAAGTATGTTTTTTGATTGCCTTGTGTTCAGCCAGGAGGATTGGGGAGCTCCAGGCTCTATCCCACAAGGAATAGTTACTTGTCATGCATAGGGCAAGGTGATGCTTAGAACAGTACCGTCTTCATTCCTAATGCGTCAATGACCTCTTATGTGAGCCAGGAGATATCCCTACATCTTTCTATGCACAACCAACTATCCACAGAGAAGGAGTTGCACAAGCTGGATCTGGGACAAGCCATGAGGATATTTCTTACCAGGATGGCTGAGTTCCAGAAATCAGATAGTCTGTTTGTTCCTTTGGAGTGGTCAAGCAGGACCAAAGCCTCCAAGGCCACCCAAGCTTGATGGGTGAGGGCCTGCATTGCCAATGCTTATGACACAGGGAAGAAGAGGCCTCTGGCCCTTAGCAGGGCTTCCTCCTCCAGGGCTATGGTCACATCCAGGGCAGAGAGAGGTAAAGCATCTGTTTTAGAGTTATACAGAACAGCTATGTGGTCTTCTATCCACACTTTCACTAAACACTACAAACTGGATGTTCAGAGTTCTGCTGAGGCAACTTGTGGTCACAAGGTTTTGCAATCAGCAGTTTATAAGTAAGCTGTTTTAGTACTTGTTTTGACATATGGGATAATATCCTCCCCCCCGTATGTTCTGGGTACTGCTTCTTAGAATCCAGTTGTTATGGCTTCCTATTGGCAATGTAAAGCACTAAAGAAAGAAGACATTTCTTCATACTTACCTTAATTTCCTTTTCTGTTAGTGTCAACATTGTCAATGAGGCCCACCCAGGAGCCTTGCTCATTTATCAATGTCAGAGTTGCAGATGAGCTGCTGATGCAGGATAATTCCTATGGACTGCTCATCTTTACACTGAGAGGACTGACTCGACCAAGCTTTGTGTCCGACATAGAATAAGCCTTCATTCAGAAGTCTGCCAAAAAGGTAAAGACAGATTCTATCTATTATGCAAAAGGAAGGTTGCATACAAGTATTTAGTTAATTGTTTTCTCTTATCAAATAAGCAAATATGGTAGTTAGGCTCATTATGGCACTGCAAGGTCAGTTGTGACTGGGGAGTTGCTTCTGCTTGGAATCCTCATGTGTCCAACATTCTAAAGATTGGTCTGTGCCATTCTCTGGTAGGAATGCACTATACCCAGTTGTTATGACTCCCGTTGACAATATTGGAGCTAGGAGAAGAAGAAATTTGTGTAAGTATGAAGAAATTTCGTCTTTGATGGTTGTTCCTTTGAATATGTAATAAAAATGTTTGTTGAAGTTTGGTGTTGTCCCTGAGTCATGGAACCTGACAACCATGGTACCTATGTAAGATGGAGATAGGTCCCAGATCAGGAATTAAAGACCTTTTTCTTGCTGTCTTCCTGTCCAAGGTATTGGATTGGATCATCTATGAACCCAACAAGGTTTATTTAGATGCACGTGACATTTATTCTTCTTACCAACTCAAATTTAAGAAAGATTATAGCAGGTTAGCTGCACTGATAAAATTGTGGGTTATCTCCATGGTGCCTGGACTGCATTGAGACAGGAGTGACTATCTTTTAGATCTTTGTAATGCCTTCAACCTGGTTCACCATGGTTGCCTACTTCCAGATTCAGGGACCTAGGGATTTCTAAGGATGTTGTGTTATGGTTTGAAAGGAATATGTCCAATTGACAACAAAGATTGATGCTGCAAGATGTTATGCCTTCAATTTCTATATTAATATTGGTGTACCTCAGAGCTCAGTTCCAACCCCACATGCATTTAGTATATTTTTAAATGAGCTACCTTTTGTGGTAAAATTTGGCATGTATTACTTTAAGCAGCTGATATTGTTTTACATTATTACAATCTGAATGTTGTTGTATTGTCTTCTGAGATACAGTGTGATTTTCTTTTGCTTAATAAATAGTTAAGAGAATCAGGTTTATTGTTAAATTTTGCAAAGATAAATATTATGTATTTTGGTTTAAACCAGAAACTAAAGCAAGTTATTAGTAGCCCAAAAATGAAAGATATTGGGCCAAATATTCAATGGCATGTGCTAGGCCCAAACTGCGCCGGATTTGTGCAGCATTTGTGCCCATCTGCAATAGTCAAAAGCCCAAGTAGTGCAAGTATATCTTGATAGCACTGATGGTAAAAGATAATGAATGCAAGGGACAGAGTGAGGGGATGGGCCATGAATACTGATGCACAGGCATATTCAAAAGTGTAGCACCAAGCTACATTGGTTAGCATGACCTGTAGTGCAACGCACAATACTGCCTCTGAAAAGCAGGCAGAAACACAAGGCAAACACAGTCAGGCAGAGTGCATGACCCCCGACACATGCTTCATGTATAAGAACACTATCCCTGGTAGTCTAGTGCCCCCACCAACACGATTCCCAACACAAGTGAAAATACACGCATCCCCATCCCTTGTAGTCTAGTGCCTCCCCAAAGCACAATCACTGATCACCTACGCAGGTTTCACAAGATACCCCACAATATGCAATGTTGGCATCTCCTACCCTAGCCTCAATATCACAAACTATGTATGTATGTATCCCTGGTGGTCCAGTGGACTGCTGCAGCCCTGAGACCTCGTGAAGTGCAACCCCCTTCACATACCTGGTGTTCTAGTGGATCCCCCACCCCCAATCCAGCAGTGCCTACCACCCTGCTCCCCCCCTCCATCCCGGAACCAAGCCAGTGACTGGCTCAGCCCACTGCACATCTCTGCAGCCAGCTGCTGACTGAGCCCTGAATGAGCATACTGTATACAGTACATGCTCATTCAGATCTCAGTCAGCAGCTGGCTGTGGAGGAGAGTGGTGGACTGGAGCCAGTCGCCAGTCTGGTTCCAGGATGGGGAGGGTGGTAGGGCACTGGGGGGTGGGGGTCCACTAGACAACCAGGTATGGGGGGCAATTTATCAGGGATTGAGCTAGCAGCTGTCCACTGGATCACCTGGGAATCTTGTGCAACTTGTGCCAGTGATCGGTGATCGGGGAACATGCTTGGGGGTACTAGACTACCAATGACAGGGATGCATTTATTTTTACTTTGTGTCGGGATCATGCTGGGGGCACTAGAGTTCCAGGCAAACAGTCATATATATATAATTATACATACCTTTCCATCCCTCATTTTACCCCTCAATATATCCCTGACCCACATTTATCTCTCATGGGAACAGTGGTGCACACACAGTGAATGTGCTCTACATCCGAATTTGACAGCAGACATATATATTCTATGGTGCTACATAATTTTACCCTTTGTACATACAAAGGTGATGATTTCCATAGTGTTCTGTTTGTTTCTCCATGTTTGAGTATATGTCCCTCCTTCTATGGATTATTGTCCCTCGTTGCCCTCATTCTGAACTTCTGTGTCCCTCATTGCAGTGATGTATGGGTGAGGGGGATGCACTGAGTGAGCCTGCCAACACCAATTACCTGCAGCTTCCTGGCTGTTCTCAGGTCTGGCATACAGGTGGAGTTGTGTGCATACCCCAGCATGTGGCTTCCAGCTTGAACTTCCATTCTGACATACAGTACAGGTGGGGCTGTGTGCACCATATAACAGCACCGGGCAAACTACATGGTAACGTATGCTAAGCAGGCCATAATGAGATACTAATATGGGTGTTTGCACATGGATTGCTTAAGTAGGCTCATTTGCATAGGAGCTTTGAAAATAGTACACTTTAGCCCTAGGCTAATGTGTTAGCTTGGGGCAAAGTGTTAGCACAGGGCTAATGTGTTTGCCTCAGGCTAACCTGTCAATAGTATAGCACAGTTTTGCTGTGTGTGGCCTGCAGTGCTGTTTGCTGTTGTTGTGCAACACTCCATAACTATCACCCACATTGGCCACATACTGCAGCTCTGCCTTACTCCACCTCTATATCCACTGGGCTGCTGTTGTAGTTTGGCCTTCCCAGTTGCTATATTCAGAGCTGTGTTTAGTTGCTAGGCTATTTCTGCTCTCTGCTCCCAACCCTGTTTGCCCGGCTTCATTTGCATGCTTTATTCAGCTGCTTTAGCCCGGGGCTATTCTTTTGAATATTGCGTGCAGATGGTTCCGAGGATAATTTAGCATGCTATGCAGTGACTAAGTTTGCCCTGTGGCTAAGTTTTGAACTCCTGGCCCATAGTTGGAAATGTTATTGAAAAGGTTGATTGTTTCAAATATTTGTTTTTATTTAGATTGTAACATCATACAAATCTCATTACTGTATTATTTTGTTGTAAAGGCTTTAATATTTATTTTGTTTTTGGCAGGCCCAGTGGTGCAGTGGGCTGCCACCTTTCTCCATGCAGTCTAGTGAGCCCAGTTAGAGAATGGATCAGGGTCACTTGGGGGCCAGCTAGGTGAAGGAGGATTGAACATCCCAAGACAGCTCTCCCTTCCTTGGAGAGGAAGGACTCTGAGTCCCTCCATTTGCTTGCCACCTAGTGGAGATTGGGTTGCAGTACCAGCGGGACCATCAGATGTGGGGGGCATGCACTGATGCAGCACGAATGTGTGTCAACATGCATGTGTGTGATTGCATCACTTGCAGATTTCCTACATAGAAAATGAAGGAAAATGCCTCAGTTTGCTCAATATCCCCAGCAGGAGCAACACAACCTTATGTGGCTGGCCTCCTGTTGATATGACATTGTGTAAGTGGTTGTTAACCTGTAAGTGCATAAGACAGGTCAATTATAGGGATGGGGAGATGTTGCCAGGACCAGGGACACAGGCAATAGAAACAAATGAAGAAAAAATATATATATATATATATACTTTTTACTTTATTATATCAGACTCTAGACTGTTTACAGTACCTTTTACTTCTAAGAAAGTTTTGATTCAGTCCTTGGTTTTGTCTGTTGTTGATTATGGTTCACTTATACGTTCTGCAGCACTGGTTAGTTACATTGCCTTTTGGAGTTATGATGTTGCACAATAATGCTTGTCAATTTATTTTATGTCCAAGACTGACCCATCACCATCGGTTCACCCATGTCGGTGTGACAGTTACTGTGCCAACACTGATTATGGCAACAGCAACATGCCACCAGGTATTACAATGCTTGGCATTGCGCCTCCCAGAACTTAGACTGCCAAAGCACCATAGAAGAAAACATTCAGATTTTCCAGGGGGATTTGCCCCCTGCACCCCCTCCATTGCAGTGGTATTGGCCCCTGCACTCCCCAGAAATATATATAACCTCCTTCAGGGTGGGCATGCTGTGCAGTCACAGAAATTGTGTGGATGCCCAACATGGCATGCCAGTGGGATGATCTAAAATCAGGATCACCCTGTCACTCTCACCCTTTTGCAGCCACAACATTTTCTGCATTATAATGTGTCTCCACACCAATGGTATACCATCAGCTTTATTCATCATTGGATTGGTTTTCTTTTAAGGGGCATGTGCTTACTTAAGATTAATTTCTTTTGGCATTTTTGGAATGGTCCTGTTCTGGATTTTTTTTTCCTATAAAAAGCAAGTTACACAGCAGAAGTCAATTTATTTTACTGGATCTCAAACTGTTACTACTCTTCAGCTTCCTTTATTCAAAACAACATCTGCTCAAAGGTCATTTAGTTACAATGCGATTTCTAAATGGAATAATTTGCCAATACTTTTATGTCAAGCAAAGTCCCACCTATATTTTAAAAACAAAGTTAAAATTTTTTTTTAACATAATATTAGTCATGGCACACCTGCACAAACTGAATAAAAAGACAAGAAACACATCCAGAAACAAGTCCAGTACTTAACCAGTATATCGATTTATTGCCACCACAACAGGGTGTGAGCCAGGAGAACTTTCCAACACAGCTTCTAACTTTTCAACCAATCTTGGTCTTTAACAAAGATAGTGCTCCCTTGTGAATGCTCTGTTTAAATCCATTTAAAACTTTATCACATGATTAGTGCAGACCAATAAAGTGCTTTCATATGTTTAAAACACACTACATACAATACTAATCAATAAATAGAGAGTATATACTGAATGTATACAAAACACAAACAAGACACTACATCATCCTCACATCTGATTTCATATTAATTTGTCTCCCCCCCCACCTTCACCATTTTTCATTATTTTGTTCTTTGTTTTAGGTTTTGTGTTTGTTTTTGTTTTGGTAGTTTTGTGTGGTCTGCAGTGTGTTTTTTTTTTGGTGCAAGGATGATGAAGTGTTTTGTATACATTCAGTATATACTCTGTATTTATTAATTAGTATTGTATGTAGTGTGTTTTAAACATATGAAAGCACTTTATTAGTCTGCACTAATCATGTGATAAAATTTTAAATTGATTTAAACAGAGCAGTCACAAAGGGGCACTATATTCATTAAAGACCAAGATTGGTTGACACATTAGAATCTGTGTTGGAAAGTTCTCCTGGCTCACACACTGTTATGGTGGCAATAACTTGCAAAAACTTGATATACTGGTTAATTACTGGACTTGTTTCTGGACTTGTTTCTTGTCTTTTTATTCACTTTGTGTAGGTGTGCCATGACTGAGATTATGTTAGACAGTTAATTGTCATAGAGCACCCAGCCTCTGGTGTGGCTCTCTCACTACCTAAAAAAATATATTGTTAGTCAAATCATCATGTACTCGTACCTAATGTATTTATGTAATTGCTGTATTCTAATAATTGTATTGTTGTTTGTATGTGTTATGTAAGGGTCATGCATGAAAAAGTGCATTTAATGTTCATGCAGCTAACCTGGTTAACAAATGTTAAATAAAAAATAATATGTGTGCACTATGTTGTTAGCTTTCACATTAAATACTTTCTGTGTGTTTGAAATGTATGGTTGCTGTGTTCATATTTGGTATTTATTTTGTAGTGCATTTTACTGTGCAGCCTGTCAGTGTTAGATTTTGTGAATATTAGGTTTTATTAGTCGTGTGTTTCCTAGGGTGGCATGAGGGGTTATTGTGTGGTTGGTTGTGACTGTGTAATTTGCGTAGGGCCTTTGCATATTGATCTTTGACCTGTACTTTAATCTTTTCAAAAACATGCATTTGAGGCATGCTATCGTGGTGGAGTAACATACCTTTTCAGCAGATAATATATAGGTTAGCATACCTGCATGTGACTATATTTCCAACTATGAGGAGGTTGAATAGATCATCAACATCTGATAAAAATAATCCATGCTGCTTAAAGTTTAACAAAAAATGAGAAAAATCTGCTGGTTGAAAAAGTGGATCAAGAAGCCTTGGGGCTAAATATTCAAAACTTTGAACTTGCATCAGGTTTGTGCAGGTTCCCCATATTCAAAAGACCAAATAGCGGAGGCAAACTGCATTAGCACCCAGAAAAATCATAATGTTTGCCCCATGCAAAGAGAAGGAATGTACGCGTGAATAGGCGCTATGCTATATTCAGCACATTAGAACTACAAAATGTGTATTTGCACAACATTGCATGACACTTTGCATGGTGCAAATTACTTCACAGAAAAAGGTAGTTCAACTCTGGGCAAAACAAGGATGGGGGGCATGAATGCAGCACCAACATGACTGTAAGCAACAGCAGCATTATGGTGCACCTGATGAATGCAGCCTGTGAGGAGGCAGAAAGGGCGGACAGCCACCCTGAGTCACTCCATATGCCACAGAAGAGACATGCTTCACACAGATAGCACCACCCATGTTGTCATTATATGGCACTGGTCCCAACCTTGCTAGGCATTTGTGAGTGCCCCAGCACCCAGTGGACACCTTGTCATTGTGTCCATACAGCACACATGTCCAGTCCCCACATTGGGGTACACCATCACAATCTAGGACACACGTGCAGCACTGGGGAATAGAGGGTACAGAGGAGAGGGTGTGTAGGTGACCAGGCTGCACCACATAGTAGGTGCTGCCACATGGCTGGGGCCATTCACACAGTGCACATTTGCCAGGCATGGGGATGCCTCAAGCAATGTGCCTGTATGATGGTATGTGTTTGCCCTGCCCCCGGACATATACCGCACACCTGTTCAAGCTTTCCTTCACATGCAGCCAGCCAGGTGTATGTTAGTGTGGGAATCACATGCCACTGGTGCAGCATATGTGGGTCACAGGACAGTATGACTGTGTTGTCCACTGTCAGAAGTCACCTGCCAGCGTGCATGTCACTGTGTGAATAGCAGCAGTCATTGTTGCCTGACAAATCATAGGCATTGCTGTATTCCTCACAATACCAGCCACTATGGCACTGTACCGTCTGATACACACTGTAGCAAGAATAGCAATATGTCTATGGCATGCAGCGTAACCACCCGTTCCTATGGTGCTAGTCCCCCGGGCCACAATAGTGTGTGTTTTCTGTGTCCAAACCCAGCCTGCAGCTACCAAACTGTTTATCATGTCTGACATACAGGTGGAGCTGTGAGTGCACCCAGTCTGCAGCTACAGACCTGTAGTTTCAGTCTGACATACAAGTGGAGTTGTGTGCACCATGCAATAGAGCCAGGCAATATACATGGTAATGCATGCAAAGCAGGCCATAAAGAGATGCTAATAGGGCTGTTTGCCCATGGATTGCCTAAGTAGGCTCATTGGCATAGGATCTTTGAATATAGCACAGTCTGGCCCTGGCTAATGTGTTAGCGCTGGGCAAATGTGTTAGCATCAGAGCGAATAGGTTAGCCCCTGCAAACCTGTCAAAACTATAGTTCTGCTGTGCTTGGCCGACAATGTTGTTTGCAATTGTTGTGCACCACTTCATTGCTATCAGCCACATTGGCCACCTACTTCAACTCTGCCTTACTCCACCTCTGTATGCACTGGACTTCTGTTGCAGTTTAGTCTTCCCAGTTGCTATATTCAGAGCTGTCTTATTTGCCGGGCTATTTTTGCACTGCCCTCTCAGCCCTGTTTGCATGGCTTCATTTGGATGCTGTATTAAACTGATTTAGTCCTGGGGCTATTCCTTTGAATATAGTGTGCAAATGGCTCTGGGCTAATTTTGCCCCAGGGCAAAGTTTTGAATATCTGGCCTCTGATGTGTAATACTTCTCAAAGCTAAATGGATTTATCAGCACCAATGAATTGCAAAGGTGATCTTAGCACAAAGCAGGATCATGAGTTGATTTTTTTAATCAAAATATTTAGTAGATGTTGATGCTTTAGAAGGACAAGTAGCAAACCAGGTTAACAGCTGCACTGCCAACAATGAACAGATGTATTTCTTTAATATTCCCTTTTGCTCTCACTATGTTACTACCTATTTCAGATCCAGAAATATGGTTAACAGTATATAAGACTGTTTTTTAGAGTCAAGCATTCTGGAAGTTACAGTGAGGGGTTTCCATAGTGAGAGGTATTAAAATGTTATTTAGTTTTTGTTGACCGGGTAAGTGCACTAGACAAATCCTGCCTATTTTCAGGCACAACCCGGGGGAGGGGGATACAGATGAATGCCAACTGACCTTGAACCAGATTAAGCTGTTGGTGGTATTTTCAGTGTATGAGGGAAATTTGGCCAGGACACCAGGGAAATTCCCCTACTCTTTTTCGATAAGTGCCATGGTATCTTTAACATCCACCTGAACTACCACCAATCCAGGCAGATGGGACCTTGGTTTAAAGTCTCATCCAAAAGACGGCACCTCAGAAGTGCAGCACCCCTCTCATGCTTCACTACAGTGTCAGTACTGGGATATTAACCCAAGTGCCAGATGTGGGAACTGAACCCACAGCCCTCTGATCTCCCAGCCTCAGAGGCGAGTGTGCTACCTACTGAGCCACTGACACTGACAATAAGCCTCATGTAAGTGGGAATGATGCTGTAGCTGCTGCACAACAGAATTAATCTAATGCCACAAGACTTCACTTAGAATCTTGTCAGCTATCCTGTTCTGAGGCATTCCAGGAAGTAAGGGCTCATTTTCAAAATATAAACTAGACACAAGAGTACATTGTGAAAAAAATAAATAAATAATGCAATTTATCAAATAAGCCTCTGGCCCTCATAATAAAGGACACATCATCAAACATGGAGATACAAGATTAGAACACTGTGGAAACCAATGAATTTTTGAAACTTGTGATTTTGATTTAGTGTGTTGGAATATTATGAGTTTCTACTATAAAGTCTAATTTTACAGTACCTACTCCATGTGAACAGTACCTTTCCTATGAGGGATGAATGCAGAACAAGCAATCTTGACTGTTAAAATGAGAGACATTCATCATTTGTTTATTTAACTTTGTTGACCAGGTGAGTGCACTGGCAATGAATACCTTTTCAGGCACAACCCGGGTGCAGCAGCACAAATCAATACAGGGAATGCAATGGATACATAAGAGAAACAGTGGGGTAGTAATAAACATAAACATTTGGAGCTCATATCAGAGTTACAAACAATAGCTTGAAAGAGACAAAGGTGGGTAGCAATGCTCTAACATGTGAGGGTAGAGTCACTAAGAGAGTGTGAGAAAGGAAGTGGGAGATGGAAGAGGGGATGGGAAAGAAGGGATTTGCCAGAGGGGGGAAGGAGAAGAGGTGGTAAGTGCATAGCTTGTTAGGGTAGATGGGCACAAGGGGTGGTGGGGGATTGGTGGAAACATTTGCAGACCTGAACAGAGGAATAATGTGTTTTAAGAGCTTAGTAAAGGCTGAGAGGGAGGAGGATTTTTTGACAGGAAGGGCAAGGTGTTCCAAATAGAAGCTGCTTGGTAACTAAAGGATCACTGTTCCAGACTGGTATGAAACAAAGAGACAAATAGATTGTTATTAGATGCAAAGTGGGATGAGGAGATCAACAAATGAGATTTGGTTGTAGGTATGTAGGGGCCCCAGATTGCATGGTTTTCTTGACAAGCATCAAGAGTGTCAGATTGGCTTTGAGGTCAGGAGGAAGCCAGTTTGGGGATTTAAGGGCCATACAGTGGTGGACACTGGACACACAACCTAAGGCAAATTTGCAGATTTTGTAGTATGTTTTTTTGCAGTGTGGATTTACTGACATCAATGACAACTGATCCATAGTCAAGGGAAGGGGTAAAGTTTGTCAATGCAACATGGGTTTTAGCAACAGGTGTTAAGAACTGGCAAACTCTGTAGAGAGCACCTAGCTTCTGTTAAAGAATTGGGGTGGTGTGCTGGAGATGGGATTCAAAGGATAACATGGGATCTAGGTGAACACCAAGGTACTTGAAAGACATAGTCTTAGCCAAGGGTGAGCCATTATCAGTAAGGACACAGATGTTGGAAGATAACTGGTTTAGGCTGTGCCTTGTCCCAATTAGCATCAAATGAGTTTTGGGAAGGTTAAGGACCATTTTCTGTTGCATAAACCAATCCTGAAGTCTGGTGAGACAGGAGCTGAGCAACTGGTTGATGACATCAATCTCATTACGATGTGTTAAGAAAACAGCTTTGTCCACATAAAGAAGGGAACAAATTGGTTTACAGACTATGAGCAAGTTATTTATGAAGATGGTAAGTAGGAGAGAGCCAAAAGTAGAACCTTGAAGGATGCTGCTGGTGATGTTGTTGACACTGGAAAGGGTATTTCCTATCTTTATAGCCTGCATTTTTGGGACAAGTGGTCTTTGAACCAAGCAAGTGCAGGGGCCTGAGACCAAGGCCTTGAAGCTTATTTAACAGTAACCTGTGGTCAGCCAGGTCAAAGGCCTTGGTCATGTCCATGAACACAGATCCTGTTACAAGACCTTTGTCCATGGCATGGTAGATGGCATCAGTGAATTCAATTAGGGCAGTGTTGGTACTGCGCCCTTTACAGAAAGCATTATGAAACCATCATAATGAGGGATAGTTGACAGGTAGGGTTTTTTAAACATTGTTTTCTTTACTATAAACATTACTATACATATATATGGGATATGCGGGGGTTGACTGTGTGATAACTCATTTATCTGCTACAGCTGCCAGTGACCTCAAGTAACTTCACGAGTGGTGAAGCCACGAGTGATGGTTACGAGAGATCACTGGCAACTGTAGCAGATAAATGAGTTATCACAGTCAACCCCCGCATATTCCATTTATGCAACAGGCTTTTGTGGGGACTTTATATCCATTTTCCTGAAAACTGCGATATTGGCCATTAGCGTGGATTGCGCAGACTTTGCGCGACTTTGTGTGCAGTCACTGTGTGTATAAACAAATTTATACACACAGTGACTCAGATAAATGGATTTATCACACAGTTTATCTCTAAACACCAGTTGCATAAATATATATATATAAATATATATTTGTAGAATGATACCTTGTTATACTGTTAAACTTGGTTAAGGACATAAGAAAAGAGAGCACACTGAGCTGCAGCTTATTTCAGGTGCATCCTGGAAGCACAGGGAGGTTAATTGGCTTCTCTAGGGTCACACAGTATGCAAATGACTACAGTCGTTTCATACCTCCATAGAAACATTGACTTTGATGGCAGATAAGGACCGCTGGTCCACCTAGTCTGCCCATTTCCCCTACCTAGAGTATAAGCTGCAGATCTTATTTAACCAACAGCCTATTTCTTCCTACCCCCCACAAAAATGTAATTATGTCTGTCCCATGTATTCTTGAATTCTCCCACAGTTTTAGACCCCACAAACTCCTCAGGAAGGCTGTTCCATGCGTTCACCACCATCTCTGTAAAAAAATACTTCCTCACATTGCCCCTGAGCTGTCCCCCCTCTATCTTCAAATTGTATTCCCTTGTTCTTGCATATCTCTTTTTCTGAAAGATGCTGCCCTCTTGGACTTTGTTGATTCCTCTGAGGTACTTAAATGTTTCTATCATGTCCCCCCTCTGCCTCCTTTCCTCAAGGGTATACATATTAAGCTCCATTAGTTTCTCCTCGTATGGCTTCTCTTGCAGACCCTGCACCATTTTAGTTGCCCTCTTCTGAACTGCCTCCATCCTGTCTATGTCCTTGCAGAGATGGGGTCTCCAGAACTGGATGCAGTACTCCAGATGGGGTCTCGCCAACTGTCTGTACAGGGGGATAACAACTTCCTGCTTTCTGCTGGTGATGCCTCTCCCTATATATCCCAGTATCCCCCCAGCCCTCCCTACTGCCTTCTCACATTGCTTGCCAATCTTAAGGTCATCTGATATGATTACCCCCAGGTCCCTTTCCATTTCTGTTGTTGTTACTACCTCCCTCTCATTATGTAATCTTCCCCCTGGGTTTTTGTTTCCCAGGTGCATTATTTTGCACTTCTTTGCATTGAATCCAAGCTGCCATACTTCTGACCATTTCTCCAACCTTGCCAAGTCCCTTCTCATCCTTTCCACTCCTCCTTGTGTATCAACCCTGTTGCAGATCTTTGTGTCATCTGTAAAGAGCCATAGTTTTCCTTCCAGTCCCTCTGCAATGTCACTCATAAAGACATTAAAAAGAACTGGACCCAGTACTGAACCCTGTGGTACCCAACTAGTAACCCCTCGTTCTTCGGAGTGGACTCTATTTACAATTACCTTCTGTGTCCTGTTGTCCAGCCAATATTTTACCCAGGCTACCACCCTGGGACCCACTCCCAGGCTGGTTAATTTGACTAATAATCTTTTGTGTGGGACTGTGTCAAATGCCTTGCTAAAGTCTAGGTAGACCATGTCCACAGCCTCTCCCTGGTCTACTACTTTGGTCACCCAATCAAAGAAATCAATTAGATATGTCTGACATGACCTTCCCTCTGTGAACCCATGCTACCTTGGATGCTGTGCCCCACTGGCTTCTAGGTACTCAACAATTCTTTCCTTCAGAAGTGATTGCATCACTTTCCCTACCACAGAGGTCAAACTGACAGGTCTGTAGTTTCCTGCCTCTGTCTTGATCCCACTTTTGTGAAGGGGAATCACATCTGCCTTCCTCCATTCCTCAGGTACCACACCATCCTCCCATGATTTGTTAAAAAGGGTAGTCAGTGGTGTCACTAGTTCTTTGCTTAATTCTTTTAGAATTCTGGGGTGAATTCCATCTGGCCCCATTGCTTTGTACACCTTCAGTTTTAGGACTTCTTTCAGAACCCTTTCTTCTTTGAAAGGACTGGGATTGACCCCCCTATCCAGAGTGCTTCAGTTAATTGGATTAGGCACCTCCCCCACCTCCTCTTTTGTGAATACTGAACAGAATTATTCATTCAGTATCCCTGCTTTTTCACTGTCCCTCTCTGTCCACCCACCGTCCATTCTATTCAACCTCACTATCCCTCCCTTTGTCTTTCTATGCTCCCTGATATATCTACAAAAAGTTTTATCCCCCTCTTTAACTGAGTTGGCTATCTTTTCCTCAGATTGGGCCTTTGCTATTCTGACTACCCTCCCTCCTTACTTCTGCCCTAACTGGTACAGTTCTCTGTCCTGCTCCTTCTGTGTTTCCTTATACTTCCTAAATGCTATATTTTTCTCCCTAACCTTAACCGCCACCTCTTTTGAGAACCATAGTGGCTTTTTTCTTTCATTTGATTTGTTTATTTGCTTCATACAAAGGCTTGTTGCCTCTGTGATTGGCAGTTTGATGTTTCCCCATTGTTGCCCCACCCCTTCTTCTAGCCTGTTTACATTACTTTCTAAGGCACTCTCCCATCTTGCCAAAGTCAGCCTCCTGAAGTCCAGAACCTCACTTTATATGGCTTGACTCTGTAGCTGAGTTTATCATGAACCACACTGTTTGGCGGTCACTTGTTCCAAAATAGCTACCCACTTCTAGATCTGAGATCCTCTTAATGTCCACATTTGAGAGTAGGAGGTCTAAGATTGCTCCCTCATGAGTAAGTTCCAAAACTATCTGTCTGAGACATACCACCTAAAGGGCATCGAGAATGGCCCTGCTTTTGGATGTGGTTGCAGCAAAGGTGCTCCAGTTAGCATCTGGCATGTAAAGGTACCCCATCAACAGTATCTCCCCTTTCTCTGCCATCCTAAGTATGCCTTCTATCATATCCTTGTCCATTCCCTCCCCCTGACATGGGGGTTTGTATACAACCCCTGTGCAGATTGTGGTGCCATTTCCAGTCTCTAAGGTGACCCACAGTGCCTCCTCTACTCCCTGTTTACTCTTTTGTTCAGTTGCTTTTATCCCTTCCCTTACATAGAGAGCTACTCCGCCCCCTCTTCTCCCCTCCCTGTCTCTCCTATAGGTTGTGTACCCTGGTATGTTAACATCTCAGTCATGGTTCTCTGTGTACCATGTTTCTGTGACTGCTACAATATCCAGGCATCACTCTTCCATCAAGGCCACTGGTTCAGGGAGCTTGTTGCCCAGACTATGGGCATTGGTACTCATTACCCTCCATTTCTTGATGGCTTTACCCCTTTTTATCCCATCCCTGTCCTTATTGCATTTGCCACTTTCTCCATTTACCCCAGCGCTTCTCCCTATCGACATCTCTATGTTGGTATCTACCTCACTTAGTACCCTGATTTCTTTTGGGGGCTAGGATTTCCTGCTCCTCTCCAGTGCCTCCTCCTTGGCTAGTTTAAATGCTTGCCAATGAAGCATTTAAACCTATCGCCTAGGATCCTGGTTCCCCTCCTGGACAGATGCAGACAATCATGCCAGTATAGGCCTGCATCCCTTCAGGTGGACCCCCAGTCCCCAATGCAGCCAAATCCCTAAGCTCTACACCAGTTTTTCAACCACTGATTGAATCCCATGGTGTAGAGCACCCTGGCCTCACCTGTGCCATAGACAGACAGCACCTCTGAGAAGGTTACCGTGAGTGCTATTTGTCTAAAGCCCCTCCCCATCTCCACAAATGCTTCTTGCACTGCTCTGATCCCTTTCTTAGCCTAGGCCTTCTTGGTCTCCAGGTTCACAGCTTGGCACTTTAACCCTCTAGGTTATACTGTCTCATATTAGGAAAATCCAATCCACTGAACCCTCACTATAAGGCTTTGTGTTACAATTGCCATTTTGTTGCACAGCTCTACAGGTGTGCAGTTACCATAGTGTCATTTGCTTTCCAATCTTCCCTTGATGAGGTATTGGGGAAAGGGTGTAAGACTGATGAGCTGCCATCAAAAAACAGTACACTGGCAATATAATTATTTCTGTGGAATTTTGTCATCTGGTGTCCTCACCAAACAGTGCAGTCTGGTAAAAGTATCCACCATGAGCTCCTTCCTGGGGAGAGAATGGCAAATCATAGGGTCCATTATTCTGTAGCACGGTAAGACCGATAGATTTTCATCAACTTCCACTTCATGACCACTCACAAATCCTTCCTCTTGTGCTTGAAAGTGAATACAGTTCTATCAGTAGTGCCATCATTATTTAGAGCCTTCTGGACATCCAGTCAAAGATTGATTTCACCTCACCAGAGGTACAGATGGTTTTAGCTCTATGCAGTGTAGAATTGTGGTGATATACTGCAATTGTCCCCGAACTCTCTAGGCATGATGGATACTACAACATTTTTAACTTGTTGAATGCTCATTGGCAATTTTATTCATGGCACAAAGAGTATATTTTACAACCATATATTTTGAATTCAGAATTCAATTCACATCAAAATTTCTTTTCGAGCGTCCTGGTTCCGGACTCTGTCTTTCTTCTGGTCATTCTTCCATCTTGCTTTCAGGGCCCAGACACTATGAATCCAGTCCCCTCTTCCACACCAGTTCCTGTTCCACCTACCCGGGCTTTCACCCTCCAGGCCCAGACACTTCTCAATCTGGTGCCTGGACTTATCCTCCTCCCAGCTTTACCACCATATCTGGGTTCTTTGTCCCCAGCCCGTGTATCCTACCCTCATACCCGCTTTCTTCCCCCCAGCTGCCCCTTTTTTGTTTCTTCCCACTCCATTGTGCTCCTTGTCACTCCCATCTAGGGGACTCTGCCCTAGCCCCCTGACCCGATGCTGCCTCCTTGAAAAAACACACCTGGCCCTATGTCCAGATCCTCCAGGGCACTCAACCTGCCCTCCAGTCCTTTCTTTGCCAAACATGCCCCCAACACCTTCCTTAGCAGGGTTGGGAAGGTGGGAAAAATTCCTGCAAAAGAGGCCATCCTGCCTGAGCCCTGGCCTAATATACCCTATAAGCCCCTGGTCAGGACCCCCTTTGGGGCCCCCCAGCCAATCCCTTGGGCTCTGGCCTGCCCTTGTCATTTTACCCTTATCTGCCTGGTGATGTCACTAAGCCCCACCCCTTCTATTCCTTCTGCCCCCTCCACCACCCCTCCCCCTCCTGTACATTCTTCTTGGCAGGGATCACTGGACAACCTGGCCTGCCTTTAGTGGTAAGCCCATTGTCCCTGAATCCCCTCAGGAATGATGGGCGCTATAACAGTTTTAACTTGTTGGTTGCTCATTGGCAATTTTATTCATGGCACAAAAGACTATATTTTACAACCATATATTTTTAATTCACAATTTAATTCACATCAAAATTTCTTTCCAAGCTTCCTGGTTCTGGCCTCTGTCTTTCTTCTGTTCATTCTTCCATCTTGCTTTCAGGGCCCGGACACTGTGAATCCAGCCCCCTCCCCCCCTTCTCCACACCAGAACCAGGCTGGTTCCACCTACCTGGGCTTTCATCCTCCAGGCCAGGACACCTCTAAATCTGGCACATGGACCTATCCCCCTCCCTGCTTTATCACCACGTCTGGGTTCTTTGTCCCTAGCCCATGTATCCTACCCTCTTCCCTGCTTCCCCCCCTCTTTTTTCTTTCTTCCACCACCCCTCCTCCAGCTTAAGACAGATGGAGGGGCTCCCTCCCTTGCCGGCCAGTATCTAAACCCTTTGCTGGCTATCTACTTCACTAGCTCCCCAATAGGTCACAGGAATAGGCACATGCCAAACTCTGATAGGTGGACCCCATCAGACCTGTACACCACTGGCTGGTTGAAGAAGATGTCCTTCTGCTGCAGGTGTGCCCCCCATCTCTATTACTGCCCTGGCCACCCTCATATTTAAATGCTTCCTGACTTATTGATCAGCCAGATGTCCCACACCCCCTCAAAACCCTCCAGGAATTGATGTCGGACCAGCGATTGTCACCCTTGGCCACCACCTCTTAATTATTCTAAGTCTCCCATGATGCTCTGTTCCAATGCTCTCTATGGCAGACTCCCCCAAGTCATTGCCCCCCAGGTGTATAATAAGGCAATCTGGGGTGTCCCATTGCAATTTTAGCTCTTCCATCAAAGGCATGAGCTGTACCCACCTCATCCCCCAATGCCTTTCCATAGCACCCTGGTATGCTCTGTGTTATATCTCAGGTCTGCTCCTCTGGAGGTGGCAACGTCAAACCTTTCAGCTCAATATACGAAGAAATGCCCTACTATCCAGATTTTCCTTTTGGAACCTGCCATGGAAACAAAATAAACAGTGTGAGTTGCTGTTACTAATACCTCACATACCTCGTATAGCAGCTGGACCTCCAGCTCCCCACTTTTTGTACATCCACCAATGCAGCTCCTCTTTCTGCTACCTCCTTGGCTGCCCCAATCTGGAATGAATGTGTGGCAAATTTACTTGTATCTTCTCCCAGGAATGCCAGCACCCTCTTGAGTACTGCCCCTACCTGAAAACATATGACCTGGGAGCCGTCCCCATGTCAGAACAGTACTCTCCCGGCCCTTCCCATGCACTCCCATATGTCTTCAGCACACTCATGATGCAGCTGGCTGACTGTGGTTGCCTCACCAGTGACACTTTGGTCCCTCCCATCCAGCCAATCTTGGACTGGGCCAGGGTACTGACCTCCCTGTCATGCCCCATAGGACATCCTCATGCTGTAACACCTGCCCAGTGGCTGCTTTCTGCAGGGCCGCCATCTCTTCCACCAGAATGCCCTGCTGCCATAACTGCAAACATGGCCGAATAGTACCCCTCCTGGCTGATGTGCATACCTTCTGGGTGGCCCTAGGACCTTTACTAGTAACTCCCATCTTATGGGTTGCCTTCCATCTACCCAGGCAACTTGACCCCCCAACAGACACCATGCGTTTATTGTCCTGCTGGCCCCAACATTGGGTCACCCCTGTCCTGGCACACCCAACTGATGCCAGCTAAGTACATGACCATCATGGCATGGGCCAGCCCTCCTCCTACATTTCTGCCACAAACCTCCTTACCTGCTCATCCTGGGCCAGTTTGGCCCTGTCCCACCTATGCTTCCTTCTGAAATTCTGAAACTTCACCCATCCTGCCTCATGCTCCCTCAGTGTGTTGGCTGCCAAGGCTCCCCAGTACAGAACCCTGGCTGTGTCTCTCCAGCCTCCCACATTCAGTTGGGCATCCTGGTCCTGTGTGGTGCTGCCTGAGGCATCAGATTCTGAAACCTGTTGAGCTATAAATGGGAAAGACTGTCAGCCACTTCATTCTTCAACCACTGAATGTGCTGCATTTTGAAAGATATATTCAACTGCAGCCCCAATAACTCCAGTCGCCTAAGCAGCCATCTCACCATCTCTGTCCTCCCCTTGCCTATTAATGACTTTCACACCCTTTGTTATCGCACCAAAACAAGTTGCACTTCCTTGAATCCTATCGCCCCATACTTCCAAAGCCACCCATATTGGGAAAATTTCCAAGAACGTGATATCCTTCAATGACCCCCCTTTTTCCCATGTTGCTGGCCAAGGCTCTGACATCCAATCTCTTTGGAAATACGTCCCTATTCCCAGAGTCCCCTATATGTCTGTGAACAGTTCCAAGTCTACTTTCCTTTCCCACTCCTCCTGCCAGAATGTCACCTCATTGCAGCTGTTGAGAAACTCCTCCCATACCCAAAAGTCCTCCCATATTCCTCTTGACACTTCCACCCAGTGATGCGGTAGCTGAGCCTTCCCCATTGCCCTCCCCAACCTCCTTGTGAAGGCCCTGCCTGGGCTGATGGCCTTGAAGGCAAAATTAAGGTGCCCCAGCAGCTGTTGCATTTGTACCAGCGGCACCCTCCTCCTCCTCCTCCTCGTAACCCGGGTTAGTAGACCTCAAGGCACACCACTTTGTCCCTGGGAAGCTGAAAACATGCCTCCTCTGTATCCACCTCTGTGCCTAGAAATTTCAATTTTCAGGCAGGGCCTTCCATCTTTTCCTATGCCAATGAGATACCCACCTGTCAGCACATAGCCTTAAAATTCCACAACGTCCCCAATGCCTCTGCCCTGGACTGAGGAGGAAATCATCCAGGTAGTGAACCACCCTTCTGTGCCCATACCAGGCCCCAAATACCCACTGCAGCAATGTGCTGAATACTTCAAAGGTGGAACACGCCACTGAGCACCCCATGAGCATGGCCTTGTCAAAATACATGCCCCCTTGGAATTGAAACCCCAACAGGTCCCAATCCTCGGGGCTGGACAAGCAAAAGCTGAAATGCAGATTCTATTTCCATCTTTACCACCCATGCCTCTTCGATAGCTCTGATTAGCACTATTGCCTGCTCCAGGGAGGCCTATGACCCTGCCCTAAGGTGATTGGCTATGCCCTCATTTACCAATGATCCCTCAGTGTGAGATAAGTGACGGATCAAATGGAACTCCCCTGCCACTTTTTTGGGGACAATACCCAAAGGGGACACTCAGAAATGCTCACATGGGGGGGTCCGCAATGGGCCCTAATTTCCTTCTATGTCTTGGTACCCACTATATCTTCTTTCTCCCTTTACTGGCCCCAGGCTCTTGGCCCACATTCTTGACCACCCCCCTTGAAACCACAGAGGAAATCCCACCCAGAAGCCTGCTCTGAGCAGTTCCGCCACTCTCCTATTTGGGTAGTCTGCGGTCCACTCCTCGACCACTGCTAGGAAGATGGGTGCATGCCAGCACATAGCCCTATCACTCCTCACTGCTTATCCTGTTAATGCCATCCCCCGGGAGTGAAGTGCTGCTCTCTCTGACCACCCTCCTAGCACCTGCCCTGGCCCCCTGGGCCCCCCAAAAGGACTTCTCATGGTACTGCCCCTGTACTGTCCCCCCTGTCTACCACTTGTCGGCAGTTGGTGACTGGGTGTGACCCCCTGCACTTAGAGCAAACGTGTCAGAACTTACAATTGCCCCATGTACATGTGGCCTTGTTGTAACCCCAACATGCCCTGACTACTGCGGTGGGTTCAGCCTTCCTTGCTTGTTCACCCACGGCACCTCCCCCTTCCCCAGAAAGGGTCCTCACCCACAGCTCCAAGTGGGTACAGTCCCATCTCAGATCCCCTTAGGCCATCATCCTCTTCCAGAATGCCTCCTCATACTTCAGTCAGCCATACCCGACTTTGGCCCTGTACGCATCTCTGATAATGGACATGTACTTCAGCAAGGGATGGAGAGCTCCGACTACTTTTCCAACACTGACGCACTGTATATGATGAAGCATCCTTGCCAGTTCTCGATGGTTTTCCTTTGTATTAGCTTCCTCTGTCTTGTGGCCCACCACTGCCAGAGCCACTGCCATTTCAACTTTCCTACCAACTCCTTCTGCTTATACTTTGTGGCGTGTCCTCATCCACCCACTTTCGAATGTGTCCACATACTCTCCCTTCCAGATTTTCTCTTTGATTAAAACCTGGAATTGATCCTCAACAGAGCAGCCGGAGGCCCATCATATAATTTTTTCACTGGCATCTTGTCCCCACCAACCTTTTCCACCCCCAGCCCCTTTTCTTTTTAAGGCCTGAATGGCCCACTCCATCTTTTTGATCCCTGTTTTACCCATGTCCCCCAGTAGCCCCTCCAAGTACCCTTTTAGGCCATTTTCATCCGACAAATCCATGTCATCCTTACCACCATCCGTGTTCCCATCATCCAGTTCTGGTGCAGGTAGTGGTGCTGGGATAGGCACCAGGCATGGTACTTCCTTCCTGGGCCTCTTGCCCCCTGCTCCCCTGCCCGGGTGCTCCTCCCACTCTTTCCACTTTCTCACAGCCTCCTCTTCTGCCTCCCTCTGCTTGGCAACGCCACCAGCTCTGACATCTGCCCCATCAGCTTGGACACCTCCTGCATCAATCTTTCACTGGACAATTGGGCTCACTTGGGTGCAATGGTATTCCCATGTCACTGTAATCAGAGGAACAAAACAAATTGTTCGAACTGTGCATTCCACAGCCTGGCCAACCTTACCCTGTGTCCAGGCTGAGGTCCCATACTGTTTCCAGGTGTCCGTTGCCCACCGGCTTCTGCCCACATTGCTTGTCCATCCCCATGCCTTAGTCCTTGTACCCAGGCCATTTCCAGCCGTATCCCTGTTTTTTGTGTCCCCCCCGTTTGTTGTTTTCTTTTTTTTGGGAAAAAATGCCTTGCATAGTCTTGCCCGACCATCTGCAGTGCCCCCCCCCAGTTGGTACCAAACCGAGGGGCCCTACCACTGCCTGCAAACCTCCATAATCTTTATCCCACTGTATGGGCAGGCCTTGCTCTGCTACCATTGCCCACGTGTTTGCTGGCACCCGCTTTGCCTCATTTTCCTCCTCCTTTTTAAAAAAAACAAACAAGGGGGGTCCTCCCCCCATGCCCAGGTACACATTCAATTGCCTCAAACCCACTTGCAGTTCTGTTTCGTTATAAGTCCTGCTGCCCCTTTTTATTTATTTTTTTTAAGCTCCAAGAACATTTTGGCCATAATCGTGGGCTGCTGATTCCCTATATCTGCCTTAGTCCATCTGAACTCCGGGCCTACCTGACTCCGTCCACCTGGACTCCCCCCTCCATGCAGTTGTATTTGAACTGTAGTCTCCTTACTTACTTAGCAAAATGAGATCCAGTGTGTGACATGAAATGAGGATGCTGTTGTACCCTCTAGTCATTCTTTGCAGGCCCCCTCCAGCCAAGTATCGCAGTGCCTCTCTGTGGCCACTACCTTCTTCTCTGCTATCAGCAGACCACTTGCCCTTTGTAATGGCCTCGCTGCTCCCGCATCATGTACTCTCCAATGGCCTTCCCCATGAATGCTCCACGACTCGCGACTGCCTCTGCCTGCACTGCAAAAAAATGCCAAAAACCCAAAAGAACCAAATGGGGTGGGGGGAAATCTGCTCCATCCACCTTCCTCTTCTCTTCCCAGCAGCCTTCCACCTGGCTCTCCCTGTACAAAGGGGGCCAGCACGTTGTACCAGGCGTGCCACGCCTCGTGGCTCTAAGGCCCATCTGCACCCCACATGCACTTCTCTGGCCCTGTCTCCTGATATCGACCCACATTCTCTTTTCTTTTTTTTTTAAATATCAAATGAAAAAAAAACACCTCCAATGCATACCCTGAGCCAACGCTTCTTCTTTTCTCAAGCTGGGTCTGACTTCGCTCACTGAGCAAACCACAAACACACCCCCATGGCTCTCTGCCACTAACTTACAACCCCATGGCTTTCTGCCATTATGATGGCAACCACGCCTCCGCCATGAGCCTGCCTGCTGCCCAGGCTCTTCTGGCCTACACCTGCATAAAATTTCTTTCTTTTTTTTTTTTTTTATTTTGATGTGAAATGAACAAAAATCCCCCGTGGTTCTCTGCATTCAAACGTGGACAACCATGCCTCCCTGTTGAGTGGGCTTGCTGCCCAAGCTTTCTGGCCTATACTCTTGAACAACAACCAGAACCAAGTCCTAGACCCATGCACTGCACCATGTGCTCAGCAATTAAGAGAACCTCCTAAAAATTGCAACCCCATACTATGCAGCCACTCACTCCTGGTTGCTGCCCACGCTAGTTCCAGGCTAAAATTGCCCTGCGACCACATTCAAACACCCGTTTTAGGCCAGAATGAACACTGCAGTGGCAAACCAGTTCCTGCCCAGTCTATTCACACCACTAAATGCAAGGAGAGACATGCACAACCAAAAACCCCGAGCTTTCATTCATAAACTACCTTTCTATGAATAATTAATTATCACAGTACATACTAAATGTTAAACGACTCCCTTTCTTTCTTTATATATATATATACTTTTTTTAAACAAACATCATGATATGAGCCAAACAAAACCACAAATGCTAGCCACCATGATCCACATGGCTTAAAAGGCCTACAAGCCTCATGTGCCTTACCTGCTGCTTGCCACGATGTGTTGAGTTCTCAGCATGAAAAAATCCCAGTAAAAGAGGCTGTCCGCCTGATCCCTGGCCTAATATACCCTCTATAGGCCCCTGGTCAGGACCCTCTTTGTGCTCTGCCCCCAGCCAATCTCTGGGGCTCTGGCCTGCCCTTGTAATTTTACCCTTACCAGCCTGGTGATGTCACTGGCCCTACCCCTCTATTCTTTCTGTCCCCCCACCACCCCCACCCTCCTGTGCATTCTTCCTGGCAGGGATCACTGGACAACCTTGCCTGGCTTTTAGTGGCAAGCCCTATTGTCAATAAGTCCATCAGTTTGTAACTCAAGTTAGCCATCTGAATGGCATACACCACAGACTCCTTTACTTTTCCAGCCTCTGCTCTATAGTTTGTCCCAGCCTCTGGACCAATTCTTGATTCACAGTGTTGAGCTGTTGCCCATTGTTATCACCATTACAACAGGTGCTGCTGCTGGCACTGTTATTCTGGCAAGTAAATCCAGGTAATGTAGCTAGGGCTGAAATATGCACATATTATTATAAGTAATCAAAAGACATAACATGGTGTTGGTTGTGTTGTCACAACTACACATGCAGGGATGTAGTACAGTATTAAGCCGTAGGCCAGAGTAACTGAGCCAGCTGGCAGTGGAACTTTTTTGTATCCATTGGTTGTCCTGTCCAAATACAATTGGTGTGAATAAGTTTCAGCCTATCAAAAGGCAGGCTTCTTAGTACCTATTTTTTAAGTTGGAGTAAAGGTGTAAAGCACTTCAGTATAAGACTTTTCATGTTGGTTCTGCAGACATTTTTTTATTTTATCCTCATATCTCCATACATAAATCTTTGAAATGCCCCTTGGTTAGGCGGTATGCCATTTACAAGGTTACTGCAATTGAGTGCTTTCAAAAAGGGTGACTCAATCATAGCACCTGTGTAAAGGGCTACCCTTGGAGGGTAGTAAAAAGATATGAGGGTAGGCTACTACGGCAATGGCATGTTTATATATATACATGCACACGGGGGGGACACATCACACGATGGGTGGGAGGGATGGTATGTAGGGTATTGTGCAGCAGTCAGCTGCCAAGCTGGCCATGTGGCATGGTGGGTAGGTGGCAGTCTGGGGTTGGGAGGGTGCTGGGTTCAATTCTGGCCATGATTGTGTTTTTGCGTCGGATTGGTTTTTTTTTTATATTTTTTAAGTTTTACACCTCCCCCCAACATGAACCTCCTGGAGTTGAGAATCCTTTAGTAATAATAATAATAATCTTTATTTTTAATGCTCCTTTCAAAAGTCAAGGCACAGAACAAATTGTAAAATCACATCAGAATAAAACACTATAATAAAACCAATAAAATAAAAAACACCAAACATCATGATAAAACATTAAGATCAGACCAGGTCAGCATCATCCCCAAATGCCTTAATCCACAAAAAGGATTTTAATGCTTGTTTAAAACCCCCCACAGTCGCGCATGCTCTGATCCAACGGGGTAGAGAATTCCAGAGGGTCGGTGCCATGAACATAAAAGCCCAGGCACCAGAAGATTTTAAAACTACCCTCGGAATCTCCAGCAACCCCTCGTTGGCAGAGTGGAAGCGGTTGCTCCAGGAGGTAAGAAACCAGGAGCTCTTTCAGGTAGTCAGGGCCCAAACCGTGCAGGGCTTTATAAGCCAGTAAGCCAACTTTAAAGGTGATCTGCCACTGAACCGGCAGCTAGTGCAGTTCCCGCAGCACCGGTGTAATATGGGAAGAATGAGGCATCCCAGTTAACAACCGGGCTGCGGAGTTCTGAACCAGCTGCAAGTGGTGGATATCAACCCCTGGAAGCCCAAAGTAAAGGGAATTGCAGAAGTCCAAACGCGAGGTCACAAAGGCGTGGATCAATGTAGGTAGGTCCCCGGACGGAACAAGGTGCTTGATCCTAGCAATGTTCCTAAGATGGTAAAAGGATACCTTAACAATGGCTGACACTTGAGCACATAGTGTCAGCCAATCGTCAAGAATCACCCCTAGGTCATGCACCTGTTCAGAGACAGGGAGCTCAACATCCCCCAGGACTAAACCTGAGGGATGGTTTGTCCCCCAACCCCCTATCCGGTGACCAGGATCCACAACCATCACCTCTGTCTTCCCAGAATTCAACTTCAGCCAGCTGGACCTCATCCAACCTTGGATTTCACCAAGGCAGTTTTTAAACACCGAGAGTGCTCCATTGTGGTCAGGTGCAAAAGACAGGTAGAGCTGGATATCATCGGCATAACAATGAAAGTCCAGCCCATACCATCTTACAATGTCTCCGAGGGGAAGCATGTACACCGCAAACAACATAGGGGACAGCACTGAGCCCAGAGGCACCACACAAGACAGAGAGATAGGATCGGAAGAAAACACCCCCGATACCACCCTCTGAGTTCTACCGGTGAAGGAAGAAGTAAACCATCTGTGGACCAAACCTGAAAGTAGGAGGATGTGGGGGGTGAAGGTGGCTTAGCCCCCAGCATAAAATAGAAAAACAGTCACCAGTATTCCAGTCGCTGTGAGTGTACATTACCATAATTCATTTTCGGCGATGTACACTCGCCCTAATGGTGATCGCTATTCCACAATCACTGTTATCACATGGAACTGGTTAGACATACCAGACTTTCGTAAGGGGATATTCCATTTACCTTTATGCACTACTGTAGAACTATTTTCTAGGTACCTGCCGTTGATTTGTGATTAAGTTCCAAAATGCATATGAAGTTAATAGAGAATTATTACTGGAAATTGTTCAATTCACAGATTTTCTGCCAAAGTTTATTTATTTATTTATTGAAACATTTCACAAGGAAAGGTACACTGAACAGCAAGTTGCTCATCTCATGGTGCATCCTGGGGGAAAAGGTAGTGGAAATACATACATGCATACAATAACAAACATTATTACAACAGTACTGGCAGCGGTGAATAGCAAATATCAGAATGAACATATAAAGTGCAGCATAAGAGTACATTTGTATACAAAGGTCACAATGGACAGGTCAAGTGCTTTACATTAGGATAATACCTTAAATTCATGGTGATGGTATCATTTTGCCTAAAAGAAAGGGGTGGATAGGGAGTAACAGACAGAGATGGAAAGGTAGCAATGCTGGGAGGGGAGCAGATAAATAGGAATCAAGGTTATAGATATAATGATAGTAATAGATTGAAAGGAACCTAAAGTCATAGTTATATTGGTAGTTACATACAACCTGAAAGGAATGGCCAGGTAGGAATATCAGAAGGGAAAGAAAATAGTGGGGCTGGAAGGAGCTGTAATTCAGAATAGTTACTTAATATATTGATAGAGGCTGGGAGCAGGTCAGGAATGCCTGGTAGGTTAATTGCAGGTACAATTCACAGAGAGGAAATTATGTAGGGCTGAAGTTATGGGGGGAGGAGTAAATCTGGTGAGGAAGTGAATTCGCAGTTTTGGGAATCAATACAAGAAAGCTGCCTGGGCTCCAGTGGTAGACCAGCGAGGGACAACCAAGGAACGGGAGTTGTAAGATCTAAGTGAGTGGGCAGAGGGAGGGACGACTGAGAGAGGAGGAGAGATAGGATGGGAGTGATCAAAACCAGAATTTAGAGACACAATTAGAACAATGATGGAGGCATCTATTTTTTAGTGCGAAGGCTCAGGAAGGCTAAAAGGTAATGAGAAACCAATGTAGGAATAATTTTTAGGCAAACAACTACAGTGCAGCAGCTGACTGAAAACAGACTTGACTGTCACTGAAAAAAGCAGCATCATGCAGAATCATGAATAGTGTATGTACGTGTGAGTACTGTGGATACATTTCAGGAGATGACCAAGATAAAGATACCACCATTTCTGACCCCCTCTCAGTGGTCAATTAGTTCAATTCTTTCTTAACCTCCTGTGCCTCCCCCCTTCTCTCCTCACTCCCCCCACAGCCCATCTGCCTCCTCCAATGCTTCTCCCGTCCCCCCAAACCCTCGTTTCTCCTTCATTTGTATCTCACCTGCTGTGGCCATTGTAGCTTTATCAGCCCTCAACCCTTACAAGAGCAGGATCCCTGATGGGCTTGATCCAAAAATTCTCCATCTCTCTTCCCCTGCGATTGCTCTGCCTATCTCCTCCCTTCTATACTTCTTCTTCTCCCCTGCCTCTCTTCCAAAAGCCTGGAAATACGGCACAGTTGTTCCACACCTTATAGGTGGGGACCCTTCAAATCCCAGTAACTATCACTCTATTACCCAATTTCCCTAGTCCCCACCCTTGCTAAATTCCAAGAGCACTTGGTGTTATTTCAACTCTCCCCCTTCCTTGACTCTTCCTCCTTCTTTAACCCTTACCAGTCTGGGTTCTGAAAATCCTACTCCACCTCTTCCTCCTCCTCTGGCTTATTGACGCCATTCTCACAGGAATGGATCAGGGCCAAATCACCGCAGCCAACTTTGTCAGTCTGGCCAAAGCCTACAACACTGTTGCCTACCACCTTCTTCTCACTAAGCTTGCAGAAGCAGGGCTCTACATTACTGCCATTAACTGGTTCTGCTCCTATCTTGAGGATTGGACCCAATCAGTTAGAACTGGCAACTCCCAAACCGGCCCACTGGCACAGTGGCAAGGAATCTGTCTGCAGCACCAACCTCCCAGGTTTTGGGATGGACTTGGGAGTTAGAGGGCTAGCCGTGGGAGAAGGATCGAGCATCCTAGGGACTGCTCTCCTTCTCCGGGGGGAGGGGGAAGAGTGTCCAGCACTATGTGGACCCCTGGCAGAGGCTGGGGGTACTGCTGCAGCTGGTGCCACACAATAGGAGGGTGGGGGCATGGGATGGATGCTGGCATGATTGCACATCCCCGGCCCCAGGAAATTGCATAACCAAAAATCTTGGGCCCGTTAATGATAGCTCCGCCTCCACCGCTGCTTCCATAACGATCAATGTTTGCTAGGAGCGGTCCAAGTCCATGGCTCCACCATGGAGGGCAAGCAAGGGAAAGAGACTGTATTCCTTAGGGAGGGGGCACCTATCCAATGGCCCCACCTGGGAGGGTAAGCCTGCACATTGGGAGAGTGGCGAGCAGGGCGGGGGGGCTGGATCCTCTAGTACAGGGGAGTAGGTGACCAAAAAAAAAAAAAGAACTGGCAACTCCCTATCACCTCCCCAGTCAGTACTGGTGTCCCCCGAGGCCCCGTCCTTGGTTCCATATTATTTTCAGTGTTCCTAAATGACATCCCTGCTGCCTGCACCTCAGTGTCCATTCACATGTATGCTGACAACACGGTCCTCTTTGCCTCCGGACCAGCCCCTCTCTTGCAGATCTGATGACTAGATTCCAGCTGGACTTTGACAACATTCAGCTCTGGTTCTGCTCAAATCAGCTGGCTCTAAATGCCGAAGAAACAGTCTCTATGACCTTTGACACAAGGCAAAAACTCTCTAGGATTGCTTGTCTCCCTTTGTTCTACACCCTGGATAAGTCCACCAAAAAAGAAATACCATTCTTTATGTACCTTGAGGTCTGGCTTGTTAGTAACCTCAACTTTTTGCAGAACACATGGATGCCATTCACATAAAATTGCACCCCAAATTAGGAGTGTTGTACTGTAACCATGGCAGCATCCCTGTGTTGGCCAGCAGAGATATTGTTCAGAAAATGATCCTCTATGTATATTTAAATATGGTGATATAGTCAACAGCACTGCAGCTAAGTCCACCCTCTCTAGACAGGACTCCCACTGGTACTGGGTCATTATGTTGCACACTAAACCATGCATGAAGAACTGTGAGGTCTATTGCATGTGGTGCTTCAGAGTGACAGGGGTATATCAGCGATACGCAAGTATTGCTACCCCTGTTGCTCTGCACAGGAAGGAGAAGTGGATGTAACCACTGCTGGTCAGGTGCTTGGTGAAGCCACTTCCATGGTGGAGTGGAGAGAGCAGCAGTGGAAAGGTAGGGAGTGCCAGGGTTTGATTCCCTGCAAGGAAAACTTTTTACTTTTATTTTTGGTCATGCACCAAGGACAAGTGCAGATCAGGATATTCTTCTTGCCCTTGTGTCCACACCCCCTCTGAGTTGATTATAACAATTCTGGGAGGGGAGAGTGGGTGGCAAAGCCCCTTACATAGGGGGGTGCTAGGGGCAAAGCCCCCCGCAAAACCAAAGTGACCGTTCAGGTGTGCACCATTTGTTGTGGGGGCATTATGTCCAGTCTTTCTGTGGCTGCAAGCTGTTTTCCATGCTCGGGTTTGAGGTGCATGGTTTCATCCATGACATAATAACCCTGTGACACTCCCACTTTCACTCCTTCTGTCAGTTTTCTCTTGACTGTCCACATCACACCCACCACTGTTCTCTTTACACCTCCCTCTCTTCCCCACCCTCGAATCCAGATGCCTAGCTCAGTGCTCCACTTTTCTAGCCAAATACTGGCTTGGCTCTCTCCCTTCTTATCTAACTACTATCCTCTCCCAACCCTCCTCCTCCTCTTATGCTCTTCATGGCTCCACATTTCGCTGCCTTTCTCTCCCCTCCTCAGCAGGCCAGGCTGCCTTCTCCAACTGTTTTCCTAAACTCTAGAACTCCTTTCCCATATCCATCCATTCTGCCTCCTCCCTCCATTGTCTATCCTCCCTTCTGCTTAACTTTACTGTTTCCTCCTGTACCTGCATCTGACCCCCCACTATCTACTCAGCTCTCCCCAACCCATCTACTTGCCTCTCCACACTCTCCCCTCTGCTTATCCTAACTTTATACTCCTCTCCCCGTCTCACTTCTGCTCACCTCTCCTCCAGTTTTCTGGTCTGCCTTCTCAATCCAATTCTCTGTTTTAAGTTGCTTTCCTCCTTCTCAACCATTGTTGCTCCTCCCTATCTCCTAACAATGACTCCACCTTCTAGCATAGGGTATATGGCAAAACTTCACTTCACTAGCTACCTAAGTTACCAATTGTTGTAATCTGTGATGACCAAGTTCTTCTACTTGTAGTCTATGTTCTAACTTGCACATGTATAACCTGTCAATTCTACTTAAATGCTACATTCTAAATTGCTCTCGTATAACTTGTAAATTGCTTATTGTACTTTGCCTCCTCTTCCCTCTCCTCCCAGGATGAATCTGGAAATGAGCTGTTCTCATCTCAGTATGTCCCTCTTGGTAAAAAGTTTTAAAATAAATAAATAGTGGTATCAATGTAAACAAAGCATTGGCAATGGTAATTGACCAGAACAAAACACACAATAAAAGTTGATACTTCAATCAAAAATTGATTTAGGTTGGGGGTATAGATACAGCAGACCTGAGTTCACTTTCCACAATCTCCATTTCATATTGTGTGATCATGTACAAGTAAATTAACATCCCTGTACTCATTGGTCCCTCCTGTAAACAGGCCTTGGGTCCACTAAGTATTGTCTAGTTACTAAAGAATGAAAAAAAAAGTCAGTGAGTAGCCACTCTGCCCATAGTTTTGTTCACATTCAGCGAGAAAGCTGGATTTCCTACTCAACTTTATGTTTTCTTTTCTCTAGATAAGCTCATGTCTTCCTACCCCAGAATATTGTTAATTCACTGTGATCCTTGCATTATGTTGTCACTGTTATAGTGCAACTGTAAAACAATGGCAAATAACACTTCATGACTACTATAGCTGCACTTGTTTAAGTGCGAGGGTGCATGCTCCGTAGCAAATATATGTTTTCATTTTTTTTTACTTGTAAGCAGGATGAGCAAAACTGCCCATTTTCACCAGCAACAAGTTACAAAACATAATTAAACATACACAATATTAGACACAGTCAATAATGAACACAATATAAAAATACAGAAAGCAGTCAACAATTATTTAATATGAACAAATATAATTTTCCATCAACCAAGATTTCAGTCTGGTTTTAGAAGACCATATTGTCATACTCTCTACAATATTGACAGGGAGTGAATTAAAAAACAAAGAAGCCCTATATAGAGTAGATCTCTGACCAAAAGCAGATTAAAACAATGGAATTTCATAAATACATTTGGCCTGGGATCTAGTACCACTAGAATTAAGAAACCTAGGTAATAATGAAGAAACTTCAGGAGATATAAGGCCATTTTTAACCTTAAACATCATAATACCCATTTTGTACAAAATACTATTTTTAATGGCTAGGCTATAAGTATGCTTTAATACAAAACAATGATGTGTTCAAAAAGGGGCACCAAGCATCAAATGTAAAATAGTTATAAATTACTATAAGTTTGTTGAATAATCGACCAGAAAAAGAGGAATATGTAACAATACCATAATACAGAACACTCATCAGAAAACTATGAGCAAGTAAAAACCTAGATTCCCTAGTTAAGAACTGCTTAACTCTATAAAGTGAACCTAATCTCTGAAGAAGAGTTTTCCTTAAATTATTTAAATGAGGTTCAAAATCTAATTTAGATCAAGAATTATCCCTAAATATTTAAAACTATGTACCAAATCAATCACATTTCCATCCAGTGTAGCAATGACATAAGTCCTGAGGCTCAATGGTCTCATTTGAAAACAGCATGACTTTAGTTTTACCTGAATTAAGTACCATAGTATTTAAGAGCAACCATTTCTGAAAGGAATCAAAGTCAGACTGAACCTCAGCCAGAGCATATTTAGGGGTGGGATCCATGCTGTAGATTACTGCGTCATCAGCATACGATATCATTGATGAATGAGAGTACACCAATGGGGCAGAATTCATATAAAATGAAAAAAATCAACGGGCCAAGAACAGACCCTTGAGGTACCCCACATTTAATAGTACTAGAGGAAGAAGTACTATCACCTATATGGGTACAATGAGATATGTTAGAAAGATAATCCTGATACCAAGAAATAACATTGTCAAAAAAATTTAATTTAGAAAGAATACCATTTAATAAACCGTGTTCAACCAAATCAGAGGCCTTGATGAGGTCCACAAAATGTTTTAATAGGCCTTAGAAATGGCGCTGCAAACATCAGAATGCAGTACTTGATTGGCTGAGAGATGGCACCGGGTTGTTATTTTAACAACACCGGTGTAAACAAGTTCCTTTGTTGCCATCATTGTGTACCTTACATCCTTGTGCCCAGACCATACCCATACACTGCCAAGAACGTGAAAAAGGCCAATCCCTCACACAACCCGACTCTATACCGAACTCAGCATTGCCAAAAGAAGTGCAGGTGGCAGAAGTCAACTTTGACCTTATCTCGGCAAAAGATTTAAAAAAAATGTTCAGAACTGACAAACAAAGTGATAGCAAACAACCAGCCACTAAAAAAATAAAAAAAGAAGTAAGTGACCGTTTCAAAGATTTAAGCATCACTGACGTAGACAAACTAGAAACAGACTGTGAAGAGCAAGCCACAAAATGGCAGACAATGTGGGCTGTCCAAGTTTTTCAACAGTGGGCGGTGGCTAAACACATAACTTACAATTTAAAGGCAGACTCCCTTGACAGCATAAATTCTCTGCTCAGACAATTTTATGCAGAAGCACGAACGGAGTCAGGAGAGCAATATTCAGTCAGCGGCTATTGCTCTCTCTGTGCTGGTCTATCACGATACCTAAATTCCCCAGAAATAGGGTGCAGGGGGGTCACGTGATGCAGAGTGACTGAAAGCAGCTTTCTGCTGAGCTCCCACCCTCCACCTTTAAAATCACTTAATTTTGCTGGAATATCAACGCTCCTTCAATCACATCGCAACCTAAAAGTATTATTGATCGTTCCAGACTCCTTTGAGCTGAATTGTATGCTTTGTGTAGTTTCTGACAGTCTACAGTGATGGACTCGGAGATGAAGGCGGCTGGGTGAAGCATACCCCTCCAGCATTGCCAGAGAAAGCACCCAAGAAGGCCAGAAATTCGAACCTGGGGCAGTTAATAAAGCAAACGTCTACTGGCACATCAAGTAATCTGTTAACAGATGATCGTTTCCTCCAGGAATTGATACCTTTCAAGGAAACGCTCCAGGAAATCTCGAGCAAGATTAAATCAATTAGAGGCGACTTCACAGAGCTATCGAGGAAGGTGGGAGATATGGAGGCAAAGACAACCTCTCTTGAACACTGGAGAAATAAAACGGATCCAGAAATTATTAAACTAAGGCAACAAATCCAGAAACTACAAGATAAGACCGAAGATCTGGAGGCTAGGAGCAGGAGGAACAACGTTCTAATTTTGGGCTTACTCGAATCAGAAGAAGTCGGAGACACTATAAGATTCGTTCAACAATTTCTCAATAAAGTAGTTGGCCTTTCTCCCATAAATCAGCAATACCATATTGAGAGGGCACATAGATCTCTAAGGCCCAAGCCTCCATCGGAGCTCCCCCAGACCAATTATCATCAGGTTCCTTAGTTATATCGAGCGGCAACACGTTTTGGCTAAAGTTAAAGAGCTAGAATCTGTCCAGTGGAACCATACTAGCTGAGAATCACCCAGGATCTCCCATATGAGATCAGACAAAAAGAGCAGCATTCCATCCGATTGTCAAGAAGCTAATTGCAGCAGACAAAAGATTTAAAATGAACTATCCAGCAAAACTCCTGGTTTCCTTAGATGGCACCTGGCATGCTTATGAAGATCCTGAACAAGCTTTTAACCGATCTCACCAAAAGCTTCCAGATCTCTTCAAAGGGACTGATGTTACTGAGAGACTACCTATTAGCTTTACGATCTAATCTGTAATATGGTTAAAGTTTGACCATGTTTGGTCTGCATCTTCTTCGCTTAGAATATCGCTTGGATGGCTCTGATTGATGGCTTATCTGATTCTTGAGGGAGGTGGGTAGTTCAAGGTGGTACGAGAAGGATGGGTAGGCTGCAGGCCTATGAGGCCTAGTGTCTGAATGGCGCCATATGCATCCTCGCTCTTCATGACCCAGGTACTGAGTGTGGGTACGGGTTTCCGTGGGATCTTTTAGCGGTCGGGATTCATTTTATCCGTCAGTTCTACTTCCGACCTGCACTTCCTCTGTGCTAGGTTTCCGGTCGAAGACGCCTGAATCTCTCACTGCTTTAACTTTGGGCTGCTTGTACATTCAGCTACGGCTTTTGGTATTTACCTTCTCCTTCATGCTAGGTTCTGTCAGTTTAAATAGGTATGTTGACATCAGTTAGGTAGATATTGCTGAGATTTTCTTTATATATAGAGTGATGTGCCGCCTATACTGTAGTGCTCACCGAGTCTGCAGATTAATTAACCGGGAGTTGGAGGTGAGGGTCGTGGTAGGAGTGTCGCTCGGAACCTGTTTCGCTGATCATGTTGGGGTAATGGGGTACCCTGGTCAATCCATGATAAGAGGCACAGGCCCTTCTAATAGGCCCAGTAATGAATACAATGGGGTCTTTAGTTCTGGACAGGATCCTAACTCCATGAGGATATGGGACAGACCACGGTACCCTGGGGAGGGGTTCGAGAGTATGGGTTAACTGGTTGGTCCTTTGGCTAAGCTTGTTGGGGGTTACTTGTAAATAGTTTTCCGGCAAGGAGGGAGGGGAGTATGGGAGGTGAGGAGGGGATGGGGTACCACTTTCTTCATTCTGGATGTATTTTGTGGGGCTTTTCTGTGCCTGTTTAACTTTAATAATGAGTAGCCTATTTGCTTTAGTGATTTCTGGTTTGTTCCAAGGGACAGCTATAATGGGGGTGGGGTGGTTTTTCGGGGAGGCGAAGGTGTCACCACTAATGAGATTGGAAGATAATGCCATGGGTATACTCTGAACAAGGTCATTCCACTTACTGCTATAAATGGCTCTAGGGCATATTAAAATTGCCACTTGGAATGTCAGAGGCATGAGGGAGGCAATTAAAAAATGTCAAATACTTTTAAACTGCTCCTTAGTTGGTGTAGATATTCTCTTCCTGCAAGAAACACATGTCACTGTTGAGGAAACTAAGTCGTTACGGACTAAAGGTTTTTCACAGGTTTTCGTGTCGGGTTGGGCTACAGGTAGTAAAGGGGTGGCTATCATGATTGCTTAAATGTGCCTTTTATATTAGAGAAATGTATTCAAGATCCAGAGGGCAGGTTTGTTTTTGTGAAGGGGCTGCTTTGTAATACAGATGTGGTTCTGGGAGCTATATATGGTCCTGTTGGAGGTAATTTGACTTCCTTATGCAGTTAGCAGACAGACTGAGTGTATTTTGCCAACGACATTTATTTTAGGAGGTGACTGGAACATTGCACCATCGCAGAGACCCTAGATAGAACCTACAGACCCCTGAAACCCCCCTCCATCTGCTCAATTGGCACTAAAAGATCTATGTAGTTTGTTGGGTTTAGAGGACCCTTGGAGATTGCTGAACCCTTCTACTCGGAGCTACACCTACTACTCTCCAATCTATAATTCCTGGTCAAGGCTGGATTACATATTAGTGAGTACCAACCTTCTAGCCAATATTTCCCTTACTGGTATTGAGCCCATTGTTATCTCGGATCATGCAATGGCATGGATCAAACTTTCACCTAAAACCCCGGGGCAACGAGATACCTCTTGGAAGCTCAATACCCAGATTTTGAAGGATGAACAGATTACTTCCCACTTTAAGTCACTGATCTCGACCTTTATGGAAATTAATCAAGGGTCAATACCCAGATATGATTTAGTGTGGTGCTCACTGAAATGTCTCCTCAGGGGAGAATTCATAAAAGTGACTTCCAGAAGAAAGAGGTTGAGGGAGGAGAAAATTAGTTCTTTGGCTAACCAAATTAAGTTGGCTGAGAAGGCTCTCTCCTCTACCAACTCCCAAAATGCCCTAGAGAATTTGTATAAACTCAAGGATGAATATGAGGACTTGATTAAAGAAAAAACAGAATTTGACATTTTGAAGTCTAAAACAAAATATCTTGATCAGGGAGAGAAACCCGGGAGACTACTGGCTCTCAGACTAAGGGAAGTAGAGAGTTCTAGATTAATCCCTGCCTTAAAAGCGAGGGATGGATCTATCAAAACGGCCCCAAGGGACATAGCTGAGGTCTTTGAGGTTTTTTATCAAGATCTGTACGGGAACAAGGCCTCTCGACCTCAATTCCAGAGGTAACAGCTTTTCTGGAGAATACCCCCCTTCCCAGACTTCAGCCCAGTCAATGCAATGAACTCTCAGCTCCCATTACCTTAGGGGAAGTGGAGGAAGTTATTCAAAGTCTAACCCTGAATAAAGCCCCTGGTCTGGATGGTCTACCCCCTAATTTTTACAAGACTTTCTGCAAAGAATTAGCGCCTGCCCTCCTCAACTTGTTCAACTACATCCTCACTTCTGAGCCACTGGATCCTTTCCTGTTAGAAGCTACTATAATTTTAATCCCTAAATCAGATAAGCCTACTCTAGATCCAGCCAGTTATAGACCAATCTCGTTGCTCAATTATGATGTCAAAATTTTGACCAAGATCCTCTCACTGCAATTAAGCAGGTTTGGCAATCACTTCTGAGTGCAGACAGGTAGGCTTTGTCAAGGAGATCAGCAACAGATCATATGAGGGCTCTTTCACATATTTTTCATGCAGCCCAGGAATCTCAGGTTCCCATGGCTTTAGTTGCCTTAGATGTGAAAAGGCCTTTGATCGAGTCAATTGGGAATTCCTGGGCCACTTTAAACAAAATGGGTTTCCAGATAAATTTATTCAGTGGATTAAGGCAGTATATGGATCACCTTCGGCCAGAGTCTATTGTAACGGGGTGTTCTCATCCCGATTTCCCTTGCACTCTGGTACTCGCCAGGGTTGTCCATTGTCACCGTACTTATTTAATCTCTACCTAGAACCTCTGCTGATGTGCATCAAATCCTCATCCAACATCTCAGGATGTGTCATTGCTCAACAAACACTGACTATATCGGTATTTGCAGATGACATCTTTCTGCACCTTGCCAACCCGGTCAGATCTTTACAAGAGGTACTGAAGATAGTGAACCAGTTTGGTGAAGTTTCCAATTATAGATTGAATTTATCTAAATCTGAGATATTCCCTCAACTCACTCCTGTTCCACTCTAGCGTAGCTCAGTTTGGCATGAAATGGGCCCTAACCACCTCAAGTACCTGGGCATCCGTCTGGCCGGGATGAGGACACAATAAGGAAACTTAACTTAGAGGATTTGGTGGACAAAATTCAAAAGACCTTAACAGATGGGACAACCTTCCCATTGCTATAGGAGGGAGGATCAGCATAATCAAAATGAATGTACTCACGCATTTTTTACCCCTTGAGCCTTTTAAACATATGGCTCTCAAGTCCTTCTTCCAAAAGGTCCACTCAATACTAACCAAATTCATTTGGAGAGGCAAACAGCCCAGAGATCCTTTCTTAAGCTTTGTCTGCTTGAAAGAAAAAGGAGGTCATTGCCCAATTTTGAATTTTTATTACTGGACCAGTCATCTAACTAAATGGCAAATGGCTTTGTCCTCCAAATGACTATTATACGCCCAAATGGCTGAAGCTAGAGCTAAAACTTGGAGGCATATAGTATTGATCCTCAGCACATTTTCTATTACAGTTTCTCGGCTTTACCGAATATTTACGAAATTCAGTGTTGGGGTTGTCCGTGAGAGTCTCAAACCAATACTGTACTTCTGTTAAGATTCAGTATTCAAAGGACCTGGGTCAGCCATTGATTCTTAACCCTAATATTAGGATTAGGTCTCATTGGCTGACACAGATATGGCTACCACAGATTCGGGATTGCTCAGTTGAAGATCTTTATATACAGGGTTCCCTTGGCTCCTCTGGTGACCTGATGACAAAACTGAATATTCTCCCCCAGAGCATCTTTAAGTTATACCAATTGAGACACCTCATAGGTAAGGAATTCGGTTTGGTGAGGACCACCTCTATTATTAGGCCTTTTCTGGAACAACTCAGGAATTGTGTCACAAAGCCCCATAGTATTGCCAACCTATATTTGCAGCTTATGCTTACTAAGGTTCTGGAGGCCCTAGCCGGTTCTAATGTTTGGGCACCCATAATTCCTGGGCCTTCCATGTCTTGGAACCAGGTATGGAGAGATATGTATGTGTTCCTTACCTTAGATAGGAATAGGCTCATACAATTTTATATATTAAATAATATGTACTACACGCCGTCGAAATTGGCCAAATTTGGTAAGTCTAGATCTGCTAACTGCATAAGATGTGGCAATGAACTGGGAAACATACTACATGTGTTTTGGTCTTGTGTTAAGGTTGCCCCATTATGGAAAGCTATCCGTGACAGCCTGGACCCAATTTTGGGGCTGAAGGAACTATTTACACCTGAAATCTGTATACTAGGTATCTACTCCAATATCAAGGTTATAGAGGAAAAATACCATATGGCCTTAATTTCAATAGCAGTTAAAAGATTAGTCCTCCGACATTGGTTAGATCAATCAGAGTTCTCCTATCAGGATTGGGTGGAGGAAATGTCCCAGTGTTTTAAGGTGGAAAAACTAATAGCTAGTTCCAGGCATGTTATATCTACTTTCCAAAAAATGGGCAAGCTTTATGCCTTGTACCTTCATTGAACCTCCTATTTGAAACCCTCTGACGTTCCCTCTCTTTTTCTCTTAGCTTGCTTTCCTTCCAAGTTACTTTCCCTGTCTTCGGACTGGGTACAAGAGATATTGGTACCTGTTAAATAATGCCCAAGGTATAGGTTGAAGACATCTTAAGTGCATTCTGCTTTGGTGGTGACTCCTTCCGGGGTAAGGGGTGGAACTATACTGACCTATGTATTGGCAACATCTTCGTTTATTGTGGGTTTTTCTACCTGTTGTGTTCTGGTTTCTGTATATCATGTTTGTTATTATGTAAAACGAATAAACAGAGAATTTCAAAAAGAAATAGGGTGCAATGTATCACTAGTAACAGACCAACAATTCAAAACATCCAACATTATTTCCCATACTAACATATTTTTCTGTTTTTTCTTTAGCATTCGCTGACAATTCATTCAACGTGGTACAGTGCAGCTTTGCAGGACCAGTTAACTTCATAAATTACCAGAAGTAGAAGAAACACTACATCTTACTTTTTGTTCTCACAAACTAAAAATTACAACCCAGGATTTATAGCCTTTCAGTTTATTTCTCTCCCGTCCCCAAAAGAGGGACTATTTTTTCAACCCTACTTCAAAACAAGTTTAAAGTTCAATAAATTTACTCATTCAATTGTAAAAATGCACTTCCTTGTCTCACTGTGGTTATTCCATTTTCTAAGTGTAATAACACCCTCCAGGGTGGGCGTTATGGGATATAATGGACCTTCCAGGGGCTATAAGGCCCTCCGCCTGTGGCATCGGGCCTCATTACGCCCCTGGGCGGTCCGTTATATCCCAATAACGCCCACCCTGTCAGGTATTATTACTTACACAGTTTGGATTTGGTTTGCATGGGGGCAACCAGTTAAACCAAAACATACAGTTAAGACCCCATTCCCATTTCCTCCAGAGACAATGATCACATCATCAAATGGGTTAAATGGTCATAGCCAGATGTTTATTGAGGACATAGTCACAATACACACATGTGCTTCATGTACAGTGGGGTGTCTGGTAGTGGAACCACCTCCATAGGTGGAGCTTTCCACCGGGTACCCCCTGGGCCCCCAGTTACTCCCAGTCAGAGCTAAGAACCCACAAGAAGTCTCCTGAAGAAGGGAGGAACCACAGCCCATGGTGCCAGGTGTGGCATAGAGATGTCACCAACCTCCTCTGCCATGGTTCTGGAGCATGCTATGCTAGGCGATGCCTCTCCCCATCCAGTGCTAACTTTGCTGTCCCACACCAGGCATGACCCATTCACAGCCCAGACTCCCTGACCACTTGCAATGGCTACAACCTCTTATTATCTCCTACCTCCATAACTGAGCTTCATGGATCCAGCCCATATGAGGGCAAAAACCCAGAAAAACCCTGTTTAAGGGGAGAGACTGATGAAAATTCCCTCATGACTCCTACATCGATCCTCTCAAGAGCAGGGCTGCATTCATATTGTTCACCCTTTAAAGTACCTCCCCCTTTCCCTGTCCCCAGTCCCCTATCACAACTGGCCCTCCCTTTCTCCACTACTTCCTTCTATTAGAATAGGTGGTCGAGTATGTCAAGCTCCTTAGAATCCCAAGCTAAAATGCTGGGCTCACAACGTGCCAGAGTTTATAAACCCTTCATATAACCATCTTCTTCCCTGTTGGCCTACCCTAGTACCTCTCCCTGATTGGCTGTCTGCTCCATAAAGACTATCCCATCATGATATTCCGTCAAGTTGCTGACTACATTTCAGTGCCACAATTAGGGCATTGCAACAAGGACTGAAAGCGACAGGGGCGATCTTGGTTTTTGATCACCCTGCACTCATGCCGTCTTTTGCTCCCACACAATTTGCCTCCATTTCAGGGCATGCTCACCCCAGAGTTTGTTATATTTCCTGCCAGGGGGTGGGGGGTGCAGGATGAAAATCCCCACACAAAAAAAGAATGCACTCTGGCTCCAGGAAGCCACAATGCCTGGTGCTGCAGAGCCAAGCAATGTATTGCCTACGCCCATATCAGTGTTGACAAAATGATTGTCACACCAATAGGGGTTAAACCCCATCACCCTTCCCTCTGGCTGGACACAGCCAGCTCTCCCATCCAATACCCAGCAAGGCCAGGTTCTATGGTTGACAATTAGGCCAGGAATGTGGCAGGGAAGGGGGAAAGGAGGCTGCTGCCCAGTTGGGGGAAGGGAGGGGTTGGACAGTCAAAGTCCATTCAGGTTTGAATTCTCCTGAGTCATTAGCTGGTTAAAACTCATTCTCATTTTTCCCCAGAGATAATAACCCCACAATCAGATTGGTTACATGGCCATATCCATATGTTTATTGAAGAGACAGTGACAGTACATAAGTGTGATTTGTGCACAGCGGAGAATCTGGTAGTGGCACCCCCAGCAGAAGTAGGGCTTTCTGAAAGGAACCCCACAAATGGGATTGTCCAGTTGCTGTGCACCTGGTAATGTAGGCAGAACCAAGACACACTCTAAAGTCCTCCAGGCAAAGGGAGGAGCCCACAGCGCAAAGTGACAGTTGCAGTGTAGTGATGTCCCATCCATCCTCCATCACGGTTCTGGAGCATATCATGACAGGTGATGCCCTCCCCTCCTGGCACCATTTCTGGCTGTCCAGCTCCATGCATGACACCCTCAAAACACAGACCCCCCCATACAACACTGGACAGGCCTTTATGCTGAGCTTGACCCACCCCAGCATGGCACAATAGGTGTCCCACTCACTACATTTGGGAGTTTCCCTAGTGGGAGATGGTACTCCGTCACCTGTTAGGTCTGTCCTGCCTGGAAATGAAAAACAACTCCAGGCCTCCCATGTCATGCCCCTTGCACCTGCTACTGTCCTACCATAGCACAGACAGCTTTTTCCCATCCCCGTTGACCATTCTGAGGCACTCTCCAACCCTCGATCACTTTGGTTGCCCTTGTAAAGTCAGCATAGTAGCATAAGTACCAGATTAAGTGTGACACTGCATCCTGCTACCACCCCCTTGACTCTGGTTTGGTACCGTATTATGACCATTGCTCTCAGGATGCCCAAATGGCCACCTGTCTCCACTCTTTGCCCCACAAAATGCGGGACCTGTTTGGAAGACTGAAAAGAGCAGTTAGCCATTGGAGATGAGGGCTGACAGTGACAACTGCATGAAGGTCTCAAACAGAAGTACCAGTGGACCAGGCCAGAGTCCCTAGTTCTTCCCAAGACAGCCACCTTGTACAGTTGTGCACCATCTTGATAGCATTAACAGACGTGGGGTTGGGATGAAGTCAGCACTGAGCCAATAGAGAACATGCCACCATGACATTGGCCTGGGATAGGCATTATCCCACTAATCTGTCAGTGGTTACCTCCTCCTGGAGCTAAGATACACCATTTTTGGTGTGGCTTCAACTGACTTCTAGTTACCTGGCTCCCTCGCCTCATCTGGGGCCATGATATGGTATCCTAAAGCCCCTGTGCAACATCCCCAGATTAGCCATGTTGTCCACTGACCTTAATGTAGCCTGTGCAACACCGTTGGGACACTTCCCAGTCTCTACTTCCTTTGGCTCCTGTTATAACCAGGCCTTGTCTCTTCCCATACAGTTAACAAGAGGGTGGTCCAAGCCACAACAGCACTGGTACTTGTACTGACAATTGACTATTATGCAAGAATCTTTTGTGTATTGATAGCACAACCATTTCTGTTTCCCCTCATGTTGGCTCTGCTGACCCTCCATCAGCTCCATTTTCTTTGTTAGGCTGCTGTCAGTGTGCTACACCTGGGACTGCTGTATGTGGATCTCAACCTCAATGGCACGTTAAGTTGCTCCCACTGCCTGTCGGGCATGGACTGACAATGCTGCCAAAAGACTTTGTTATAACACAGCCACGCATTGCCTCTGCCCCTCATTTGGTCTTCAGTACTGTGGTCCAGTACTGAAACAGACCTCTACACTGTTTGGGATCATGAGGGACCCTCACACTGGCGAAGATCATGAAGGCAGAAATACTTCTTAAACAGGATACTTTGACCTTGAGACATTTCTTTGTTTCCCCCTTTTCATCTTTCTTGTTCTCCTCTACCCTGACTGACTCCTTGTGGAAAAGGGGAACATATCTACAGATTACGAAATCTGAGTCTGTTGTTATACTTTGTCCATTAATTAGGCATCCACTGGGGCCACCACACTGGCATGTGTGTGCTTCTGTGGAGTCTTATCTATCTTATGGACTACTGGAATGGCATAGCCCCCATGAGTCTGCAGCTTCTGAAGCCTTGCAGATGAGTGAACACACCCTCCATTACCATTATCTGGCAGTCGAGCTGCTGATCCCATAGGGTACCTGTGACAGGGGTACAGAAAGGTCCCACTTTGGACACCCAAACTTTAAATTTCCCTGGCGACTCCCCAGGCAGCAGTGACTCACCAACTGGTTTGGGTGGAGCCACCTTGGGGGACCAGATGGGGATGCTGTTCTGCCACTCCTGCTGCAGTAGTGGCCTGACACCAGCTGCAGACACTTCCCTCACACCTAATGCTGCACCATAGCTGGTGCTGGAGTCCTCCGTGCTTTTGACATTGGCTTCTGGGATCTCATTCATTCATTCATTCATTCATTCATTCATTCATTTTATTGGATAGCAAATTGAAAGGACTCTAGTTTACAGTTGTGTCCCAACATTAATACAATGACAAGACAAAACATACATAAAGTAAATTGCTGCTCTGGCTGCCTATTGCTGAACCCTACTCTGGTCTTTTTTTTCTTCAGTTTCATCTCTAGTCCCCTTGGCGTCCTGACCCAGAACCAGACCCCTGGAGATCTGAAGGAAGGGTCAGTTTGGGAGCCTTAAGGAGTCTGAAAGGGAAGTGCTACGGTACACAACTGACTACTACAGCTGCAGTTGTTTAAGAATGCGGGTGCATGTTCCATAGAGAACACATGTCGTAAGAGACCACAGTTTGGAGCAGGCTAACAAGGAGGCAAACAGTTAAGGCACTTGATACATTTAAAGTTACCAGCTCTATAAGATGGGTTGATGGCTAATAAATATACTGCGTAGGTGCATTCTCTGAGTAGCTTGGGGGTCTTATTATATTTCTGTACTTAGAAAGATTTACCTTGAGGGACTTTACTGTGCTCTTCAAATGAGTGTACAGCACTACCACATTGTGGATCCACCAATTGGCACCATAGAGAGTCAATTGCTACAGTAGGCTGTTGAATTAAAAAGTATTACTTTTATTCCATAGGGACACCTCAGAAATCCTCTGTAATGTGTTTTGGAAAACAAAAAGTTTTATGTACAAACACCAGCATCTAATATTATTCGCAAACCTAAACTTCATGACATGTTATATCTTCATATCAAGTCAAGAATTCTGTTTTTCCTATAATCTCATAATTCACTCTTTGCAGCTTTATTGGGTAGGAGTAATGACCCCCACTTCCACTATGGTGCAACATTGTTTCATGCAAGGTTAGCAGTCAAGTGGCTGTCTCAGAACACAGTCAAAGGTAATTTAGTGCATGTATGCTTAAATGCCAGTTATCAAGATTTGAAGAACAACCTGCCCTCCTTCTTGGTCAAAATCTGGTCATATAGGGCATACCAACCTATGGGTAACCTCCTCAATAGGAATGTTCACTACAATAATGTACCCTAAATCCATGTTTTCAAAAAAGATTAATGCAGAGATCCGATATCAAAATACAAATGCCATAATCGTATCTAATCACATCACAACTCCACCCCAATGATGACCACCGGACACACAAAATGCATCATAAATTATAACAGTCAGAAACTGTTTTTTCCATCAAGCTTTTATTCCATTCCACTGATCTGCCTTCCTTCTCACCATGAAAGCACTCCCCAGCCCTGCTACTTAGCTTTTCATGAATGTATGCCTTAACCACCAGTTGCTCAGGACAATCTCATGGTGAGATGGGTGCCACCAAGGAAATAGTGCATAGTCCTGTGGGGGTGCTGGTGTAACCCCCTGCAAATGGGGTTCCCAAAAGTCTTCCAGGAGCTTGCTTGAATGCTCCAAGCCTGAATGGTGTTTGGTGTTTAAGCCATTTATCTGTGAGTGCTTTTAGAGCCTCTGGTACTGTCTCTTTAAGAGCTGCCTGCTTGCAGACATAATTAGTTTGTATGGGAGGACTGTGTGTTTTCCTGCTTGAGTCCCATTTGAGCTGCTGCCAATTGGCCCATTTTGCAGCCGCTAAGAGTGTAAAGGAGCCTATCTGAAAGATGTAACTGTTTGCCAGAAATAATTTAGAGTAATAATGAAAATACGGTTTGTCTAACTTGCTTTCCTTTGTAGTCTGAATTGTTTTGCCTAGCCCTCCATTCTAGTTTTGAACTGCTGAACTGGACCAATCAGCGTGGGGACCTTTGAAGTGGATCCTGCTGCTGGCAAATCAGAACTTGGACTTAAGCTGAGTCAGCCACAATGGGACTGTATGGCAGATGCTTCTGGAATTGTAGTTTGGACTTCAAGCTTTTTGCACCAACGGGGAGTCTATTGTGAGTGACAGCCAAACCAGCCAAGAACTGGGAGAGACTCAAAGGAAATGCCTGGTTTTGTCTTCTGGAGAGTCAGTTTAGTTTTGGCAGTGAAGAGTCAAGGAGCCCTGTGTTTCTTCAGTGTGCAGTTCAGCGCGGGAAACGCATGTAAGGCCCCAAGTTTCGGTCTGCAGCTTGTGCAAGCGCTTGTTCAGACTGAATCCGACCTGTGAAGAGAATAAAGGAGATCTGAAGACTAGAAACCAGGCTCACGCTGTAGAAGACTGGAGAAATTGCTGAATCACGCTCGGTCTGTCAGGAACTGAACCTGCTCTGTGTTCTCCCGGGTATTGTGCAGTAATTGCGATCGGGATAGAGAAGCAGCCTGCCTGGTATAGTACTTTCCTTTTACATATAAACGTGTTTAGTGCTTGTGGGGAATCGCATTTCAAATCCCCTGTACTGTGAATTGAGTGCATGAAGCTGGAAGTAAACCCCAGCTTAATCCAGACTACATCCATTTACTCCAAACTGCAGTGGGGTCCAGTCACAAGGACCTTGCCCACATGGTCTGCTCTTCCTGGCAATCCAGGACAATCTGTCTTCCATCCAGTTCCCAGCATTGAGTTTGTGAGTACAAAGCAGAGTAGCTCCCTGCCATCTGTTTATCGAATTGCAAGTGTGTTATCTAATTGTTGTGTTTTATTTCTTCACAAACTGAGCCATCCAGCTCCGGATTACAATTGGGTATTGTGCAAGTATTTTTTTCATCACAGGGCCCCAACCAGCTGCGCCAGATAGGCTAGCCTTTTATTGCCTGGGTACCCAGAGACAGTGACTTATAGGTTAGGCCTGCGCACAGTGCCCTAGTATAGATATATATATGTATTAGAGTGGTAAGCTAATTAACCTGATTTCCCCCAGTCCTTGTTATTTCCCTCTAAATAAATCAGATCTGTTTGTTTCAGCAAAGTTACACTGCCTGTGGTATTCGTTTATGTTAAAGTATTGTACTGTGGTTTTTGCACTGTATCATCTTGTTTTACAGGGGTCCCCAGAGTCCAGCTGACCGAACCAGTCCTGGGGATAAGTGCATACTGTGAAGATAATTTGATATATTGTGTGGGCCACTAGTGGGAAGAAAGGGGGTCAAAGAGTGTCCCAGGGGCTGTGACCAAGTTATTTAACTATTGCAAACCCTTGACCTCTGGGTGGAGGCACTCGCCATTAGACCTAGGCCCCTCAACCTGTTAGTAGTTAAGCAGGCAGGGGTAGTAGCCCTTGGGAAAGTGCCACCTAGGGGTTACACTGGCATTTCCTGTAGTTGTCATTGTGGTGAAGTTTTACTTCACCAACAAAACTGCTGCAAAGTGGCAAAAATTCGTATATGCAGAGTTTTCAAGTTTTCTCTTCCTCAGTAACTTCCACTTTGCCTGAAACCACAAAGTTTTCCATGTGAGTGGTTTAATTCTTCCCACAAAGTGAATAATTTTGCCACAAATGGCTAAATTCTGCCATTCACTGGCAAAATTCTGCCATTTACAGGTGAAATTCAACACTTCGTGGCAGCATTCTGCCATTCGCAGCTAAATTCCACACTTCATGGATCAATCCACACTTTGCAAATTCCAGTAAAGTCACAGATTAATTCACTGAGCAAATTTAGTCAACTTCACCCATCTACAGCAGTGGATGTCAGAGGCAAGACAAATAGCACCCCTCACCCAAACTAAATGGCAAGTCAGACAAGAATAGACTAAATTTGCAGCAATTAAAGATGGCAAAGAAATACAGCACCCTACATTTTTAATTTTCACCAGCACTAAAACAATTCTAAGAAAAGACAGCAAAGAAATTACAGTGTCACTAAAAGCTCCCAATATAAGTTTAAAAGAAAATAGCAATTACCAGTTACTGTAAATCACAGAATTTAGTATGTTTCCTTCCTTTCTGGTGTCATCTGAGAAAACAAAATCACTTGCTACCTCAATATTGACTAAGACCCACCTCCAGTTGTCACATGTAGCTGAGGTCAGAGGCCAGACATATAGCACCCTCACCCAACTACAGGGCAAGTCAGACAAGCCAAGACTAAATTTGCAGCAATTAAAGACAGCAAAGAAATACACCACCGCTTATGTTTTAAATTTGCAAAGCCCAAAATAGTTCTAAGTAAATACAGCAAAGAACTTACATTGTCACTAAAAGATCACAGTCTGAGTTTAAAAGAAAAATATAAGTACCAGTTACTGTAAAGCATGGAAATTATGTTTCCTTCCTTCTGGCTTCTTCTGAGAAAAAAAGCACTTGCTACTCTGACACTGACTGAGCCCCACCTCCAGTTACTACATAGCTGAGGTAAGAGACCAGACAATTAGCACCCTCACCCAAATTACATAGAAAGTCAGATCAGCAAGACTAAATTTACAGCAATTAAAGACAGCAAAGAAATAACCACCAGTATGTATTAAATTTTCAACAGCCCAAAAACAATTCTAAGTAAAATCAGATAGAAATTAGTGTCATTAAACCCCATAATCTTAGTTTAAAAGAAAAATGCAATTATCAGTTAATGTAAAGCATGGAAATGAATATTCTTCCTCTTCTGGCTTTTTCTGAGAATACAAAAGTAACTTATTACCTTAACACTGACTAAGCCCCATCTCCAGTCCAGTTATCACATAGCTGAGGTCAGAGGCCAGACAATTATCAACCTCACCTAAACTACAGGGCAAGTCAGACAAGCCAAGACTAAATTTGCAGCAATTAAAGGCAGCAAGAAATACACCACCACTTTGTTTTAAATTTTCACAGCCTAAAAACTATTCTTGGAAAGACAGCAAAGAATATACAGTGTAAGTGAAAGCAAACAATCTAAAATTAAAAGAAAAACAGCAATTAGTTCTTACTGTAAAGCACTGAGAGAATAAGTTTCCTTATCCTTCTGGCTTCTTGAGAAAACAAAAATCACTGGCTACCTCAACTCTGATTGAGCCCCACCTCCAGTAATCACATAGCTGAGGTCAGAGGCCAGGCAATTAGCACCCCTCACCCAAACTACAGGGCAAGTCAGACAAGCAAAGACTAAATTTTCAGCAATTAAAGACAGCAAAGAAATACACCACCACTATGTTTTAAATATTCAAAGCCCAAAAATAATTCTAAGTAAAACAGCAAAGAAATTACAGAGCCACTAAAAGCCCACAATCTAAGTTTAAAAGAAAAATAGAATTACCAGTTACTGTAAATCACAGAATTTAGTGTTTCCTTTCCCTTTCTGGTGTCATCTGAGAAACAAAAATCACTTGCTACTCTCATATTGACTAAGACCCACCCTCCAGTTGTCACGTGAGCTGAGGTCAGTGACCAGACATATAGCCCTCACCCAACTACAGGGCAAGTCAGACAAGCAAGAACTAAATTTGCGCAATTAAAGACAGCAAAGAAATACACCACCGCTTATGTTTTAAATTTGCAAAGCCAAAAATAGTTCTAAGTAAATACAGCAAAGAACTTACATTGTCACTAAAAAGATCACAGTCTGAGTTTAAAAGAAAAATATAGTACCAGTTACTGTAAAGCATGGAAATTAACTGTTTCCTTCTCCTTCCTTTTCTGAGATAAAAAGCACTCTGCTACCTGACACTGACTGAGCCCCACCTCCAGTTGCCTTCATTAGCTGAGGTAAGAGACCAGACAATTAGCACCCCTCACCCAAATTACATGGCAGATCAGACAAGACTAAATTTACAGCATTAAAGCCAGCAAAGAAATACACCACTCAGTATGTATTAAATTTTCAACAGCCCAAAAACAATTCTAAGTAAAATCAGCATAGAAATTAGTGTCATTAAACCCCATAATTTTAGTTTAAAAGAAAATGCAATTATCAGTTAATGTAAAGCATGGAAATGAATATGTTTCTTCCTCTTTGGCTTTTTCTGAGAATACAAAATAACTTACTACCTTAACACTGACTAAGCCCCATCTCCAGTCCAGTTATCACATAGCTGAGGTCAGAGGCCAGACAATTATCAACCCTCACCTAAACTACAGGGCAAGTCAGACAAGCCAAGACTAAATTTGCAGCAATTAAAGGCAGCAAAGAAATACACCACCACTTTGTTTTAAATTTCACAGCCTAAAAACTATTCTTGGTAAAGACAGCAAAGAATATACAGTGTAAGTGAAAGCAAACAATCTAAAATTAAAAGAAAAACAGTAATTAGTTCTTACTGTAAAGCACTGAGAGAATAAGCTTTTATCCTTCTGGCTTCTTCGAGAAAACAAAATCACTGGCTACCTCCTAACTCTGATTGAACTCACCTCCAGTCATCACATAGCTGGGAGGACTGAGGCCAGGCAATTAGCACCCTCACCCAAACTACAGGCAAGTCAGACAAGCAAAGACTAAATTTTCAGCAATTAAAAGACAGCAAAGAAATACACCCACCACTATGTTTTAAATATTCAAAGCCAAAATAATTCTAAGTAAAGACAGCAAAGAAATTACAGTGCCACTAAAAGCCCACAATCTAAGTTTAAAAGAAAATAGAAATTACACAGTTACTGTAAATCATTGAAATGAATATGTTTCTTTCCATTTCTGGCTTCTTTTGAGAAAACAAAAATCACTTGCTACATCAAAACTGACTAAGACCCACCTCCAGTTATCATGTCAGCTGAGGTCGAGGGTCAGACATATATATATGTTATGTTGTTCCCTGGCTGCAGTTTTAGTTTTAATTTTAATTACTAATTCTGCAATTTGTTCTCATATACCGCTGATAATCTTAGGATGCATAAACTAGGAGGCTAGTTAATAGTTCCCTACAGCTGTTCCTTTTTGCCCTATCTGTCACCCTCAGTCCCAGTTATTAGCCTTATAAATATGTTTATTTCTAAATCTTATAGAGCAGTCTGGGTACCTCAAATTGCAGCCTCTCTTATCCTATCTCTAGTCCTACTAAGTATCCCTAATGTGCCCAACCACAAGAATCACGTCCATAACAGAGATATGAATTTCAACAATTTCACATACTCTAACATGCTAATACTAACTGAATGTGGCATGACACGACCTGCCCTCCTCCCTAAACTACTCTTGTACCTTGCTACCAGCTTCACCATAAATGGTGGTGTACCTACTGTTGTAGTCCCAAATTTGTCAGGTATAAGCTAAAGTATTTCATATTGCTGGCTCTTATGCTGTCCGTGGATATTGAGCTGAAACCTGGTCCTGCTCCAGGTACATCACCCTTAAACTGCTCTGGATATGATACTAAAGGACTTCACATAGTCCATCTAAATGCCAGAAGTCTTCTCCAAATTATGCAGACCTGGAAGCTTGGGTGGTTAACCACTGCCCTGATGCTATGTCTATCTGAGACATGGCTAAAACCCTATCCCAGACACATTTTGTCTGCTCCCAAACTACAACCTTCTCGGGTGTGACAGACCACCTCTCTAAGCGCGGGGTGTGTGGCAACCTATTACAAAACAATCTAAATATACGATTAACTGACAAGAATCACTTTGTGAATACATCCATGCCATACTCAGGCTGAGAGACAAAAAATCTCCATATTGTATGTGCCTACAGTCTACCAAATAGTGGAATAAAAGGCCTAGTGGATTTGCTGGATCATACAGCTGCACATGCAGGGAAGAATGAACTCATCATTCTTGGAGACATTAATTAAAACTGGCTAGGAAAATCTCAAGATACCCTTCTATCCCTGATTCAGAGTTACAACCTGCACCAAATTATCACTGATTATACAAGACTGTCTGTCAGTACTGACACCAGCACCTTACTGATTAGGTCTTAACAAATTGCATGGACAGAATTACTAAAACAGGTATGCTACCAGATAATATCAGTGATCACTCTCCATTTTTGCATTTTGAGTCACATCCATAACGCCCCCAATATCCCCCCAAAACTATATATACATGCTTCATAAACTATGCAAACTTAAATCAGGCTCATTTCCTATATATGATGCGCCTCACACTGACTGGCCCCCTGTCTTCCAATCCACAAGTACTGATGCTGCCCTGCATGCCTTCTTGAGCAGGTTTTTACCCTGCAAGATAAACACACCCTAGTGGTCACTGCAGCCGTCATAGTTAGACAAACCAGATGGCTGCATAAAGACCTCCTACAGCCTCTCAAAAGTAGAGACAAATGCTGGGTAAAGTTTAAAAATCTGGTCTCCTAATGGATTTTATTAACTATAAAGAACAGCAGTCAAAATGCAAAAGAGGAGTAAGACTTGCAAAAGTCGAACTGTAAAGGCCTTCTGCTGGATTGCTGCAGGCTACCCCAAAAGTTTTGGTTTCATGTCAAGACTTTCCTCAGCTCAAAGCAAACCCTACTAAATAATGACATGATACTGAATGGTGTCCATTGCAAAGACCCGGCACAATTGCCAATACATTTAATTTCATTTCTCCTCACCTTTCGTAAGTACACAAATGCCTTCCTCCAAATAAGTTAATGCCTGTTCTCTGACCCAAATGATATCTCAAGGTACACCTTCCTCTCTTATTTTAAAGCTATATCAAGAATGATGTCCTTAACCATCTAAACTCCATATCAGACATTACCGCTGTTGGATCAGACTGCCTGAACATAAACTCTTAAAGCTTGCAGCACCTTTCATCGCATGACCTCTGTTCAGTATACTAAATTTGTCCCTAAGTGAAGCCATAGTGCCTGAGGTATGGAAACTGGCTATAGTCATGCCAGCGTATAAAAAAGGCGACAAAAAAGATATAGCCAACTACAGACCAATGGCTACACTGTCAGTATTAAGTAAAATTAAAGAGAAGCTCATCTCAGCACAGATCTCTGAACACCTTACTAAGTATAACCTTCACCACTCAAATCAACACGGCTTTAGAAAAGACCATAGTACTCAAACTATCTACTATAGCTGACAAATGATGCTATTCAAGCCATGGACCAGGGTCAACAAACCGTGCAGTATTTATCAATCTGATGAAAGCTTTTGATCTTGTTAACCACCCTTCTGCTTACCAATTCCACTCCCTGGGTTTCTCAACTGAGTTGTAAACTGGTTCCATAGCTACTTGTCAGCAGATACCAAACCATGAAATTCAACTCAGCCACCCAGAAAAAGCAGTCATCAATGTCGGTGTATCCTCATGGTTCTATCCTCGGTCCTCCTCTCTCGATTTTCATTAACAATTCCTATAGCATATCCTGCTCTATCATTGCTGTATGCTGATGACCTTGCACTTTACACTTAGCTCAGACATTAGTCATTCTATTAATCATAAACTCTCAATGATCTACAAAATATTGAATCCTGATCACCAAAACAAGCTCATTATTAATATTGGAAAGACCAAGGCCATGCTCTTTGATCCCCTATTAAACCAAAGCTGTGAATAACTCTTCCAGGTCACCTGGCTGATGGTTCACCATTGAGATGGAACTTCCTTTAAATATGTAGGTGTATGTTCCATCCAATCCTCCATTTTGAAACCTATATTACATCCATCTGTATGTTGTGAATGCAAAACTTGGTTTAGCCTACAAAACTAGCCATGTTCATTCCCACCAGACAGCCATTGCTCAAGTAATATTTCTCACTTTCTTTGATGGATCTGAAATTATATTAACGATCTGGCTACTCTTCAATAGGGACACAACCCATAACAACATACATGCCATTACGCCTCCTACATCCTCTAGGCTAAAACATCGCTGCCTGTATTCCTCACCCAAAGTGGCCATCCCATTCACTGTTCCACTCCCTTTGGAACCCTGGCAGGTATGTGATCGCGTATGCCCACCGACTTAGCCTCCTGTTGACCTCAGCTATCTCTTGTTCTCACGTTTGTCTTTTTCTTGATTGCGTCCCCAGATAGAATAATCTCAGGTGTATCTGGCTTTACAGGGTCTCCCATTGGAACTCACTGCTCTTAGATGTACATCTTGTCTCTACTCATGCCACCTTTAAGAAGAGTCACCACTCCTCTTCACCGTATGTTTCCTTGTATCTGCCTAAACCTCCATAGATCTAGTCCCTCCTCCTGACTGCCCCTTTTATCCAGCACCCTGACACTTTCAGCCCCCACCTCTCCCTGCCTCCTACCTTAACATCCTCTCAGATTTGCTGATGTATTTTTCTTCCTTGTTGTTTGTTTTCTTTTGTTGTGTTCAATATTGTGATATACTGTCAGTCTCATATGAGCACTTACTCTTTGATACTGTATACCTACTGCCTTACCAATTGTCTAACTAGATCACTTTGGTGGTATTGTACATTCTAACACTGCATGTTGTGTAATTGATCTCTGTGTTGTTAACCCTCCGGTCATGCCTGAAAATAGTCACTTTTGTATCTAGTGTACTTTTACTGGTATCAAAAATTAATAAATATAGCACCCCTACCCAAACCACAGGGCAAGCTTGTGACAACCAAGACTAAGTTTGTAGCAATTAAAGACAGCAAAGACATCCCTTACTATGTTTTAAATTTTTAAAGCTTCAAAATAATTTTAATAAGACAGTATAGAACTTACATTGTCCCGAAAATGCCCATCAATCTAAGTTTAAAAGAAAAAAATCAAATACTGTTACTGTAAAGCATGGAATTCATTATGTTTCCTTCTCTTTGGCTTTTTCTTGAGAATACAAAATAATCTTATTACCTTAGCACTGACTAAGCCCCTATCGCCAGTTATCACGAGGCTGAGGTCAGATGCTAGACAATTAGTACTCTCACCTAAATCTGCATGGCAAGTCAGGGTAGCCAAGACTAATTTGTAACAATTAGGTGGTAAAGAAATGCACTACCACTACATTTTAAATTTTCACAGCCTAAAACAATTACTAAGTAAAGAAAGAATTTATAGTATAATCTTAAAGCTCATAATCTAAAATTAAAAGAAAATTGTAAATACCAGTTTCTGTAAAGCACTGAAATGAATATGTTTCTTTTCTGGTTTCTTTCCTGAGAAAAATCACTTGCTACATCAACACTGACTAAGAACCACCTCAGTTATCACATAGTTGATGTCGAAGCAAACAAATTGCACTCCTCACCTAAACTACATGTCAAGTCAGATAAGCTTAGACTAAATTTGCAGCAATTAAAGACAGCAAAGAAATACACCACCACTATTTTGAAATTTTCAAAGCCCAAACAATTCTAAGTAAAGACTAGAAAAGAAATTATAGTGTCACTAAAAGTCCACAATCTAAGTCTTAAAAGAAAAATAGCAATTACCAGTTACTGTAAAGCACTGAAATGAATATATTTCCTTCCCTTCTTGCTTCTTCTGAGAAATAAAATCACTTGCTTCCTCAACACTGACTAAGCTCCACCTCCAGTTATCACGTAGCTGAGGTAAGAGGCAAGACAATTAGCACCCTACCTAAACTACAGGGTAAGTCAGACAAGCCAAGACTAAATTTGCAGCAATTAAAGACAGCAAAGAAATACACTACCACTACATTTTAAATTTCAACAGCCTAAAACAATTTTAAGTAAAGATAGCAAAGAATTTACAGTGTAACTTAAAACCAAAATCTAATTTAAAGAGAATAGTATTACTAGTTACTGTAAAGCATTGAAATGAATATATTTCCTTCCCCTTCTGGCTTCTTCTGAGAAAACAAAATCACTTAGCTACTCAACACTGACTGAACCACCACCTCCAGTTATCACAGTAGCTGAGGTCAGAGGGCAAGACAATTAGCACCCCTCACCCAAACATACGGCAAGTCAGACAAGCATAGACTAAATTTGCAGCAATTAAAGACAGCAAAGAAATACACCACCACTACATTTTAAATTTTCAAAGCACAAAATAATTCTAAGTAAAGACAGCAAAGAAATTACAGTGTCACTAAAAGCCTCAATCTAAGTTTAAAAGAAAATAGCAATTACCAGTTACTGTAAATCACAGAATTTAGTATGTTTCCTTCCCTTTCTGTTGTCATCTGAGAAAACAAAAATCACTTGCTACCTCAATGTTGACTAAGACCCACCTCCAGTTGTCATGTAGCTGAGGTCAGAGGCCAGACATATAGCACCCCTCATCCAACTACAGGGCAAGTCAGACAAGCCAAGACTAAATTTGCAGCAATTAAAGACAGCAAAGAAATACACCACCGCTATGTTTTAAATTTGCAAAAGCCCAAAAATAGTTCTAAGTAAATACAGCAAAGAACTTACATTGTCACTAAAAGATCACAGTCTGAGTTTAAAAGAAAAATATAAAGTACCAGTTACTGTAAAGCATGGAAATTAATGTTTCCTTCCCCTTCTGGCTTCTTCTGAGAAAACAAAAAGCACTTGCTACCTTGACACTGACTGAGCCCCACCTCCAGTTACCACATAGCTGAGGTAAGAAACCACATAATTAGCACCCAATCCCAAATTACATGGCAAGTCAGACCAGCAAGACTAAATTTACAGCTATGAAAGACAGCAAAGAAATACACCACCAGTATGTATTAAATTTTCAACAGCCCAAAAAACAATTCTAAGTAAAATCAGCAAAAGAAATTAGTGTCACTAAAAGCCCATAATCTTAGTTTAAAAGAAAAAATGCAATTATCAGTTACTGCAAAGCATGGAAATGAATATGTTTCCTTCCTCTTCTGGCTTTTTCTGAGAATACAAAAATAACTTACTACCTTAACACTGACTAAGCCCCATCTCCAGTCCAGTTATCATATAGCTGAGGTCAGAGGCAGACAATTATCAACCTCACCTAAACTACAGGGCAAGTCAGACAAGCCAAGACTAAATTTGCAGCAATTAAAGGCAGCAAGAAATACACCACCACTTTGTTTTAAATTTTCACAGCCTAAAAACTATTCTTGGTAAAGACAGCAAAGAATATACAGTGTAAGTGAAAGCAAACAATCTAAAATTAAAAGAAAACAGCAATTAGTTCTTACTGTAAAGCACTGAGAGAATAAGTTTCCTTATCCTTCTGGCTTCTTCGAGAAAACAAAATCACTGGCTACCTCAACTCTGATTGAGCCCCACCTCCAGTAATCACATAGCTGAGGTCAGAGGCCATGCAATTAGCACCCCTCACCCAAACTACAGGGCAAGTCAGACAAGCAAAGACTAAATTTTCAGCAATTAAAGACAGCAAAGAAATACACCACCTCTATGTTTTAAATATTCAAAAGCCCAAAAATAATTCTAAGTAAAAACAGCAAAGAAATTACAGTGCCACTAAAAGCCCACAATCTAAGTTTAAAAGAAAAATAGAAATTACCAGTTACTGTAAATCATTGAAAGGAATATGTTTCTTTCCATTTCTGGCTTCTTTTGAGAAAACAAAAATCACTTGCTACATCAAAACTGACTAAGACCCACCTCCAGTTATCACGTAGTTGAGGTCAGAGGCCATATATATATATATATATATATATATATATATATATATATATATATATATATATATATATATATATATATATATGTTGCTTCCTGGCTGCAGTTTTAGTTTTAATTTTAATTACTAATTCTGCAATTTGCTCTCATATACTGCTTGATAATCTTAGATTCATAAACTAGAGGCTAGTTAATAGTTCCCTCAGCTGTTCCTTTTGCCCTATCTGTCACCCCCAGTCCCTGCTATTAGCCTTATAAAATGCTTATTTCTAAATCTTACAGAACAGTCTGGGTACCTCTAATTGCAGCCTCTCTTATCCGATCTCTAGTCCTACTAAGTATCCCTAATGTGCCCAACCACAAGAATCACGTCCATAACAGAGATATGAATCTTAACAATTTACATACTCTAACATGCTAATACTAACTGAATGGCATTGATATGACCCCGGCCCTCCTCCCAAACTACTCTTATACCTTGCTACTGCATTCACCGCGAAATGGTGGTGTACCTACTGTTGTAGTCCCAAATTTGTTAGGTATAAGCTAAAGTATTTCATATTGCTGGCTCTTATGCTGTCCGTGGATATTGAGCTGAAACCTGGTCCTGCTCCAGGTACATCACCTTAAACTGCTCTGGATATGATACGAAAGGACTTCACATAGTCCATCTAAATGCCAGAAGTCTTCCAAAATTATGCAGACCTGAAGCTTGGGTGGTTAACCACTGCCCTGATGTGCTATGTCTATCTGAGACATGGCTAAAACCTCTATCCCAGACATATTTTGCCTGCCCCAAACTACAACCTTCTCAGGTGTGACAGACCACCCCTAAGCGCATGGGTGTGTGGCAACTATTACAAAAACAATCTAAATATGAGCATATTAACTGACAAGAATCACTTCTTGTGTGAATACATCCATGCCATACTCAGGCTGGGGGACAAAAAATCTCCATATTGTATGTGCCTACAGTCTACCCAATAGTGGAATAAAAGGCCTAGTGGATTTGCTGGATCATACAGCTGCACATGCAGGGAAGAATGAACTCATCATTCTTGGAGACATTAATTAAAACTGGCTAGGAAAATCTCAAGATACCCTTCTATCCCTGATTCAGAGTTACAACCTGCACCAAATTATCACTGATTATACAAGACTGTCTGTCAGTACTGACACCAGCACCCTTACTGATTGGGTCTTAACAAATTTGTGGACAGAATTACTAAAACAGGTATGCTACCCGATAATATCAGTGATCACTCCCCCATTTTTTGCATTTGGAGCACATGCATAACCTCCACATCCCCCCAAAACTATATATGCTTCATAAACTATGCAAACTTAAATCAGGCTCATTTCCTATATGATGCATCTCACACTGACTGGCCCCCTGTCTTCCAATCCACAAGTAATGATGCTGCCCTGCATGCCTTCTTGAGCAGGTTTTTAATCCTGCAAGATAAACACACCCCAGTGGTCACTCGGCGCGTTCGTGCTAGACAAACCAGATGGCTGCATAAAGACCTCCTCACAGCCCTCAAAAGTAGAGACAAATGCTGGGTAAAGTTTAAAAAATCTGGTCTCCCTACGGATTTTAATAACTATAAAGAACAGCAGTCAAAATGCAAAAGAGCAGTAAGACTTGCAAAAAGTCAATACTGTAAAGGCCTTCTGCTGGATGCTGCAGGCGACCCAAAAAAGTTTTGGTTTCATGTCAAGACTTTCCTCAGCTCAAAGCAAACCCTACTAAATAATGACATGATACTGAATGGTGTCCATTGTAATGACCCGGGCACAATTGCCAATGCATTTAATTCTCATTTCTCCGACCTCTCGAGCTACACAAATGCCTTCCCTCCAAATAAGTTAATGCCTGGTTCCCCCAACCCAAATGACATCTCAAGGACACCTACGTTCTATTTTAAAGCTATATCGAAGAATGATGTCCTTAACCATCTAAACTCCATATCAGACATTACCGCTGTTGGATCAGACTGCCTCGAACATAAACTCTTAAAGCTTGCAGCACCTTTCATTGCAGGACCACTGTCCAGTATACTAAATGTGTCCCTAATTGAAGCCATAGTGCCTGAGGTAAGGAAACTGGCTAGAGTCATGCCAGTGTATAAAAAAGGTGACAAAAAAGATATAGCCAACTACAGACCAATAGCTATACTGTCAGTATTAAATAAAATCCTATAGAAGCTCATCTCAGCACAGATCTCTGAACACCTTACTAAGTATAACCTTCACCACTCAAATCAACACGGCTTTAGAAAAGGCCATAGTACTCAAACTACTCTACTACAGCTGACAAATGATGCTATTCAAGCCATGGACCAGGGTCAACAAACCGGTGCAGTATTTATCAATCTGATGAAAGCTTTTGATCTTGTTAACCACCCTCTTCTGCTTACCAATCTCCACTCCCTGGGTTTCTCAACTGGAGTTGTAAACTGGTTCCATAGCTACTTGTCAAGCAGATACCAAACTATGAAATTCAACTCAGCCACCTCAGAAAAAGCAGTCATCAATGTCGGTGTACCTCAAGGTTCTATCCTCGGTCCCCTCCTCTTCTCGATTTTCATTAACAACATTCCTCATAGCATATCCTCCTGTTCATCATTGCTGTATGCTGATGACCTTGCACTTTACACTAGCTCAGACAATAGTCATTCTATTAATCATAAACTCTCAATAGATCTACAAAATATTGAATCCTGGATCACCAAAACAAGCTCATTATTAACATTGGAAAGACCAAGGCCATGCTCTTGGATCCCCTATTAAACTAAAGCTGTGAAAAAATTTTTCCAGGTCACCTGGGCTGATGGTTCACCATTGAGATGGAAACTTCCTTAAATATGTAGGTGTGTTACTTCATCAATCCTCACCTTTGACACCTATATTACATCCATCTGTAAGGTGTAAATGCAAAACTTGGCTTAGCCTACAAAACTAGCCATGTTCTTACTCCCACCGCTAGGACAGCATTGCTCAAGTAATAATACTTCCCTCACTTTCTTATGGATCTGAAATCTATATTAACGCATCTAAGGCTACTCTTCATTGGTGGACACAATCATAATAACATATGCCATTACGCCTCGCATCCTCTAGGGCTAAAACATCACTGCCTGCTGTACTCTCACCTAAAGTGGCCATCCCCCATTGCACACTGTCTCCACTCCCTTGGGAACCTTCTGGATAGTGTACTATGATCAAGTATGCCCACCGACCTAGCATTCCTGCTGACCCCTCAGCCCATCTCCTTTGGTCTCCGATCGACTGACTTTTCCTTGATTTGCATCCCCAGATGTAGAACAATCAAAGGTAAATCAGGCTTCTTGCACATAGGCCCCTCCTACTGGAACTCAATGCCCCTAGATGTACACCTTGCCCCTAATCATGCCACCTTTAAGCAGAGTCACCACTCCCTCTTCACCGCATGCTCTCCTTGTATCTGCCTCAAACCTCCATAGATCTTAGTCCCTCCTCCCTGACTGCCCTTGTTATCCAGCACCCTGACACTTTCAGCCTCCCTCTACCTCTCTCCCTGCCTCCTACCTTTAACATCCTCTCAGATTTAGCTGGATGTAACTTTACCCTGTTGTTATATTTGCTTTCTTGTATGCATCAAATATTGTGATATTACTATGTCAGTCTTCATATGAGCACTTATCTCCATTTGTATAATGTATACCTTTACGTGCCTTGTACCAATATTAGTCTAAATCTTGTATCACTCTCTTGGTGTGAGGTATTGCATATCTCCTAACACTGCATGCTATGTAATTGTATCTCTCTGTGTTGTTAACCTCCCGGGTCATGCCTGAAAATAGTCACTTTTGGGTCTAGTGTACTTACTCGGTTATCAAAAAATAAATAAATATAGCACCCCTCACCCAAACTACAGGGCAAGTCAGACAACCAAGACTAAGTTTGCAGCAATTAAAGACAGCAAAGAAATACACCCCCACTATGTTTTAAATTTTCAAAAGCCCAAAAATAATTCTAAATAAAGACAGCATAGAACTTACATTGTCCTGAAAAGCCAACAATCTAAGTTTAAAAGAAAAAAATCAAATACCGGTTACTGTAAAGCATGGAAATTAATATGTTTCCTTCCTCTTTTGGCTTTTTCTGAGAATACAAAAATAACTTACTACCTTAGCACTGACTAAGCCCCATCGCCAGTTATCACGTAGCTGAGGTCAGATGCTAGACAATTAGTACCCCTCACCTAAACTGCATGGCAAGTCAGGCTAGCCAAAACTAAATTTGCAACAATTAAAGGCGGCAAAGAAATGCACTACCACTACATTTTAAATTTTCAACAGCCCAAAAACAATTCTAAGTAAAGAAAAGAAAGAATTTACAGTATAACTTAAAGCCCACAATCTAAAATTAAAAGAAAAATAGCAAATACCAGTTTCTGTAAAGCACTGAAATGAATATGTTTCCTTCCTTTTTTGGCTTCTCCTGAGAAAAAAAATCACTTGCTACATCAACACTGACTAAGAACCACCTCCAGTTAACACATAGCTGATGCCAGAAGCAAAACAAATTGCACTCCTCACCCAAACTACATCTCAAGTCAGATAAGCCTAGACTAAATTTGCAGCAATTAAAGACAGCAAAGACATACACCACCACTATGTTTGAAATTTTCAAAAGCCCAAAAAAATTCTAAGTAAAGACAGAAAAGAAATTACAGTGTCACTAAAAGTCCACAATCTAAGCTTAAAAGAAAAATAGCAATTACCAGTTACTGTAAAGCACTGAAATGAATATATTTCCTTCCCCTTCTTGCTTCTTCCGAGAAAAGAAAATCTCTTGCTGCATCAACACTGACTAAGCTCCACCTCCAGTTATCACGTAGCTGAGGTAAGAGGCAAGACAATTAGCACCCTCACCCAAACTGCAGGGCAAGTCAGATAAGCCAAGACTAAATTTGCAGCAATTAAAGACAGCAAAGAAATACACTACCACTACATTTTAAATTTTCAACAGCCCAAAACAATTCTATAAAGACAGCAAAGAATTTATAGTGTAACTTAAAAACCCAAAAATCTAAATTTAAAAGAAAAATAGTAATTACCAGTTACTGTAAAGCATTGAAATGAATGTATTTCCTTCCACTTCTTGCTTCTTCTGAGAAAACAAAAATCACTAGCTACCTCAACACTGACTAACAACCACCCCCAGGTATCACATAGCTGATGTCAGAGGCAAGACAAATAGCACCCCTCACCCAAACTACATGGCAAGTCAGACAAGCCTAGACTAAATTTGCAGCTATTAAAGATGGCAAAGAAATACAGCACCCCTACATTTTTAATTTTCACCAGCACTAAAACAATTCTAAGTAAAGACAGCAATGAAATTACAGTGTCACTAAAAGCTCCCAATATAAGTTTAAAAGAAAAATAGCAATTACCAGTTACTGTAAATCACAGAATTTAGTATGTTTCCTTCCCTTTCTGGTGTCATCTGAGAAAACAAAATCACTTGCTACCTCAATATTGACTATACCCACCTCCAGTTGTCACGTAGCTGAGGTCAGAGGCCAGACATATAGCGCCCTCACCCAACTACAGGGCAAGTCAGACAAGCCAAGACTAAATTTGGAGCAATTAAAGACAGCAAAAGAAATACACCACCGCTTATGTTTTAAATTTGCAAAAGCCCAAAAATAGTTCTAAGTAAATACAGCAAAGGACTTACATTGTCACTAAAAGATCACAGTCTGAGTTTAAAAGAAAAACATAAAATACCAGTTACTGTAAAGCATGGAAATTAATGTTTCCTTCCCCTTCTGGCTTCTTCTGAGAAAAAAACACGCACTTCTCGACACTGACTGAGCCCCACCTCCAGTTACCACATAGCTGAGGTAAGAGTGACCAGACAATTAGCACCCCTCACCCAAATTACATGGCAAGTCAGATCAGCAAGACTAAATTTACAGCAATTAAAGACAGCAAAGAAATCACCACCAGTATGTATTAAATTTTCAACAGCCCAAAAACAATTCTAAGTAAATCAGCATAGAAATTAGTGTCATTAAAACCCATAATCTTAGTTTAAAAGAAAAATGCAATTATCAGTTAATGTAAAGTATGGAAATGAATATGTTTCTTCCACTTCTAGCTTTTTCTGAGAATACAAAATAACTTTCTACTACCTAACACTGACTAAGCCCATCTCCAGTCCAGTTATCACATAGCTGAGGTCAGAGGCCAGACAATTATCAACCCTCACCTAAACTACAGGGCAAGTCAGACAAGCTAAGACTAAATTTGTAGCAATTAAAGGCAGCAAAGAAATACACCACCACTTTGTTTTAAATTTTCACAGCCTAAAACTATTCTTGGTAAAGACAGCAAAGAATATCAGTGTAAGTGAAAGCAAACAATCTAAAATTAAAAAGAAAACAGCAATTAGTTCTTACTGTAAAGCACTGAGAGAATAAGTTTCCTTATCCTTCTGGCTTCTTCGGAGAAAATAAAATCACTGGCTACTCTCAACTCTGATTGAGCCCCACCTCCGTAATCACATAGTTGAGGTCAGAGGCCAGGCAATTAGCACCCTCACCCAAACTACAGGGCGAGTCGCAGACAAGCAAAGACTAAATTTTCAGCAATTAAAGACAGCAAAGAAATACACCACCACTATGTTTTAAATATTCAAAAGCCCAAAAATAATTCTAAGAAAAAACAGCAAAGAAATTACAGTGCCACTAAAAGCCCACAATCTAAGTTTAAAAGAAAAATAGCAATTACCAGTTACTGTAAATCACAGAATTTAGTATGTTTCTTCCCCTTTCTGGTGTCATCTGAGAAAACAAAAATCACTTGCTACCTCAATATTGACTAAGACCCACCTGCAGTTGTCACGTAGCTGAGGTCAGAGGCCAGACATATAGCGCTCCTCACCCAACTACAGGGCAAGTCAGACAAGCCAAGACTAAATTTGCAGCAATTAAAGACAGCAAAGAAATACACCACCGCTATGTTTTAAATTTGCAAAAGCCCAAAAATACTTCTAAGTAAATACAGCAAAGAACTTACATTGTCACTAAAAGATCACAGTCTGAGTTTAAAAGAAAAATATAACGTATCAGTTACTGTAAAGCATGGAAATTAATGTTTCCTTCCCCCTTCTGGCTTCTTCTGAGAAAATAAAAGCACTTGCTACCTCGACACTGACTGAGCCCCACCTCCAGTTACCACATAGCTGAGGTAAGAGACCAGACAATTAGCACCCCTCACCCAAATTACATGGCAAGTCAGATCAGCAAGACTAAATTTACAGCAATTAAAGCCAGCAAAGAAATACACCACCAGTATGTATTAAATTTTCAACAGCCCAAAAACAATTCTAAGTAAAATCAGCATAGAAATTAGTGTCATTAAAACCCCATAATCTTAGTTTAAAAGAAAAAATGCAATTATCAGTTAATGTAAAGCATGGAAATGAATATGTTTCCTTCCTCTTCTGGCTTTTTCTGAGAATACAAAAATAACTTACTACCTTAACAATGACTAAGCCCCATCTCCAGTCCAGTTATCACATAGCTGAGGTCAGAGGCCAGACAATTATCAACCCTCACCTAAACTACAGGGCAAGTCAGACAAGCTAAGACTAAATTTGCAGCAATTAAAGGCAGCAAAGAAATACACCACCACTTTGTTTTAAATTTTCAGCCTAAAACTATTCTTGGTAAAGACAGCAAAGAAATAGTAGTGTAAGTGAAAGCAAACAATCTAAAATTAAAAGAAAACAGCAATTAGTTCTTACTGTAAAGCACTGAGAGAATAAGTTTCCTTATCCTTCTGGCTTGTTCGGAGAAAACAAAATCACTGGCTACCTCAACTGTGATTGAGCCTCACCTCCAGTAATCACATAGCTGAGGTCAGAGGCCAGGCAATTAGCACCCTCACCCCAAACTACAGGGCAAGCTCAGACAAGCAAAGACTAAATTTTCAGCAATTAAAGAGTGCAAAGAAATAATACCACTATGTTTTTAAATATTCAAAAGCCCAAAAATAATTCTAAGTAAAGACAGCAAAGAAATTACAGTGCCACTAAAAGCCAACAATCTAAGTTTAAAAGAAAAATAGAAATTACCAGTTACTGTAAATCATTGAAATGAATATGTTTCTTTCCATTTCTGGCTTCTTTTGAGAAAACAAAAATCACTTGCTACATCAAAACTGACTAAGACCCACCTCCAGTTATCACGTAGCTGAGGTCAGAGGCCAGACATATATATATGTTGCTTCCCTGGCTGCAGTTTTAGTTTTAATTTTAATTACTAATTCTGCAATTTGCTCTCATATACTCACTGATAATCTTAGGACGCATAAACTAGGAGGCTAGTTAATAGTTCCCTACAGCTGTTCCTTTTGCCTATCTGTCACCCCTCAGTCCCTGCTATTAGCCTTATAAACATGCTTATTTCTAAATCTTACAGAACGGTCTGGGTACCTCTAATTGCAGCCTCTCTTATCTCATCTCTAGTCTCATTTGAATCCTTAATGTGCCCAACCACAAGAACCATGTCCATAACAGAGATATGAATCTTAACAATTTCACATACTCTAACATGCTAATACTAACCGAATGTGGCATTGACATGACCCCTGCCCTCCTCCCTAAACTACTATTATACCTTGCTACTGCATTCACCACAAAATGGTGGTGTACCTACTGTTGTAGTCCCAAATTTGTCAGGTATAAGCTAAAGTATTTCATATTGCTGGCTCTTATGCTGTCCGTGGATATTGAGCTGAACCCTGGTCCTGCTCCAGGTACATCACCCTTTAACTGCTCTGGATATGATACTTAAAGGACTTCACATAGTCCATCTAAATGCCAGAAGTCTTCCAAATTATGCAGACCTGCAAGCTTGGGTGGTTAACCACTGCCCTTGATGTGCTAAGTGTCTATCTGAGACATGGCTAAAACCTCTATCCCAGACACATTTTGCCTGCTCCCAAACTACAACCTTCTCAGGTGTGATAGACCACCTCCTAAGCTGCTGGGTGTGTGCAATATATTACAAAAACAATCTAAATATGAGCGTATTAACTGACAAGAATCACTTCTTGTGTGAATACATCCATGCCATACTCAGGCTGGGAGAAAAAAATCTCCATATTGTATGTGCCTACAGTCCACCCAATAGTGGAATAAATGGCCTAGTGGATTTGCTGGATCATACAGCTGCACATGCAGGGAAGAATGAACTCATCATTCTTGGAGACATTAATTAAAACTGGCTAGGAAAATCTCAAGATACCCTTCTATCCCTGATTCAGAGTTACAACCTGCACCAAATTATCACTGATTATACAAGACTGTCTGTCAGTACTGACACCAGCACCCTACTGATTGGGTCTTAACAAATTGTGTGGACAGAATTACTAAAACAGGTATGCTACCAGATAATATCAGTGATCACTCCCCCATTTTTTGCATTTGGAGCACATCCATAACCTCCACATCCCTCCAAAACTATATAAATGCTTCATAAACTATGCAAACTTAAATCAGGCTCATTTCCTATATGATGCGTCTCACACTGACTGGCCCCCTGTCTTCCAATCCACAAGTACTGATGCTGCCCTGCATGCCTTCTTGAGCAGGTTTTTACTCCTGCAAGATAAACACACCCCAGTGGTCACTCGCGCTGCTTCATGCTAGACAAACCAGATGGCTGCATAAAGACCTCCTCACAGCTCCCCAAAAGTAGAGACAAATGTTGTAAAGTTTAAAAATCTGTCTCCTTACGATTTTAACTAACTATAAAGAACAGCAGTCAAAATGCAAAAGAGGAGTAAGACTTGCAAAAAGTCAATACTGTAAAGGTCTTCTGCTGGATGCTGCAGGCGACCCACAAAAGTTTTGGTTTCATGTCAAGACATTCCTCAGCTCTAAGCAAACCCTTCTAAATAATGACATGATACTGAATGGTGTCCATTGTAATAACCCGGGCACAATTGCCAATGCATTTAATTCTCACTTCTCCGTCCTCCCGAGCTACACAAAGGCCTTCCCTCCAAATAACTCTAATGCTTGGTTCCCCAACCCAAATGACATCTCAAGGACACTCTATATTCTATTTTAAAGCTATATCAAGAATGATGTCCTTAACTATCTAAACTCCATATCAGACATTACCGCTGTTGGATCGGACTGCCCTCGAACCTAAACTCTTAAAGCTTGCAGCACCTTTCATCGCAGGACCACTGTCCAGTATACTAAATTTGTCCCTAATTGAAGCCATAGTGCCTGAGGTAAGGAAACTGGCTAGAGTCATGCCAGTGTATAAAAAAGGTGACAAATAAGATATAGCCACCAGACCAATAGCTATACTGTTAGTATTAAATGAAATCCTAGAGAAGCTCATCTCAGCACAGATCTCTGAGCACCTTACTAAGTATAACCTTCACCACTCAAATCAACATGGCTTTAGAAAAGGCCATAGTACTCAAACTGCTCTACTACAGCTGACAAATGATGCTATTCAAGCCATGGACCAGGGTCAACAAACTGTGCAGTATTTATCAATCTGATGAAAGCTTTTGATCTTGTTAACTACCCTTCTGCTTATCACAATCTCCACTCCTGGTTTCTCAATTGGAGTTGTAAACTGGTTCCATAGCTACTTGTCAAGCAGATACCAAACCGGGAAATTCAACTTGGCCACCTCAGAAAAAGCAGTCATCAATGTCGGTGTACCTCAAGGTTCTATCCTCGTCTCCTCCTCTTCTCGATTTTCATTAACAACATTCCTCATAGCATATCCTCTTGTTCATCATTGCTGTATGCAGATGACCTTGCACTTTACACTAGCTCAGAAAATATTCATTCTATTAATCATAAACTCTCAATGGATCTACAAAATATTGAATCCTGGATCACCATAAACAAGCTCATTATTAACGTTGGAAAGACCAAGGCCATGCTCTTTGGATCCCCTATTGAACTAAAGCTGTGCCATAAATTTTTCCAGGTCACCTGGGCTGATGGTTCACAATTGGAGATGGAAACTTCCTTTAAATATCTAGGTGTCTTACTTCATCAATCCCTCACCTTTGACGCCCATATTACATCCATTTGTAAGGCTGTAAATACAAAACTCGGTTTAGCCTACAAAACTAGTCATGTTCTTACCCCCACCGCTAGGACAGCCATTGCTCAAGTAATCCTACTTCCCTCACTTTCTTATGGATCTGAAATCTATATTAACGCATCTAAGGCTACTCTTCATAGGTGGGACACAACCTATTACAACATATGCCGTTACACCTCTGCATCCTCTAGGCTAAAACATCACTGCCTGCTGCACTCTCACCTAAAGTGGCCATCCACCATTGCACACCGTCTCCACTCCCTTGGGAACCTTCTGGATAATCTACTGCAACCAAGTATGCCCACCGACCTAGCCTCCCTGCTGACCCCTCAGCCCATCTCCTATGGTCTCCGATCGACTGACTTTTCCTTGATTTGCATCCCCAGATGTAGAACAACCAAAGGGAAATCAGGCTTCTCACATGTAGGCCCCTGCTACTGGAACTCATTTCCCCTAGATGTACACCTTGCCCCTAATCATGCCACCTTTAAGAAGAGTCACCACTCCCTCTTCACCGCTTGTTCTCCTTGTATCTGCTTCAAACCTCCATAGATGTTAGTCCCTCCATCCTGACTGCCCTTGTTATCCAGCACCCTGACACTTTCAGCCTCCCTCTACCTCTCTCCCTGCCTCCTACCTTTAACATCCTCTCAGATTTAGCTGGATGTAACTTTACCCTGTTGTTATATTTGCTTTCTTGTATGCATCAAATATTGTGATATTACTATGTCAGTCTTCATATGAGCACTTATCTCCATTTGTATAATATATACCTTTATGTGCCTTGTACCAATATTAGTCTAAATCTTGTATCACTCTCTTGGTGTGAGGTATTGCATATCTCCTAACACTGCATGCTATGTAATTGTATCTCTCTGTGTTGTTAACCTCCCGGGTCATGCCTGAAAATAGTCACTTTTGGGTCTAGTGCACTTACTTGGTTATCAAAAAATATATAAATATAGCACCCCTCACCCAAACTACAGGGCAAGCCTGACAACCAAGACTATGTTTGCAGCAATTAAAGACAGCAAAGAAATACACCCCCTCTATGTCTTAAATTTTCAAAAGCCCAAAAATAATTCTAAATAAAGACAGCATAGAACTTACATTGTCCCTAAAAGCCCACAATCTAAGTTTAAAAGAAAAATATCAATTACCGGTTACTGTAAAGCATGGAAATTAATATGTTTCCTTCCTCTTGGCTTTTTCTGAGAATACAAAAATAACTTACTACCTTAGCACTGACTCAAGCCCTATCGCCAGTTATCACGTGAGCTGAGGTCAGATGCTAGACACAGTACCCCTCACCTAAACTGTATGGCAAGTCAGGCTAGCCAAGACTAAATTTGTAACAATTAAAGGCAGCAAAGAAATGCACTACCACTACATTTTAAATTTTCAACAGCCCAAAAACAATTCTAAGTAAAGAAAAGAAAGAATTTACAGTATAACTTAAAGCCCACAATCTAAAATTAAAAGAAAAATAGCAAGTACCAGTTTCTGTAAAGCACTGAAATGAATATGTTTCCTTCCTTTTTTGGCTTCTCCTGAGGAAAAAAATCACTTGCTACCTCAATACTGACAAAGAACCACCTCCAGTTATCACATAGCTGATGTCAGAAGCAAAACAAATTGCACTTCTCACCCAAACTACATCTCAAGTCAGATAAGCCTAGACTAAATTTGCAGCAATTAAAGACAGAAAAGAAATACACCACCCCTACATTTAAATTTTCAACTGCCCTAAAACAATTCTAAGTAAAGACAGCAAAGAAATTACAGTGTCACTAATAGCCCCCAATATAAGTTTAAAACAAAAATAACAATTACCAGTTACTGTAAAGCAATGAAATGAATATGTTTCCTTCCCTTTCTGGCTTCTTCTGAGAAAATAAAAATCACTTGCCACCTCAACACTGACTAATACCCACCTCCAGTTATCACGTAGCTGAGATGAGAGGCCAGACAATTAGCACCGCTCAAAAAAATTACATGGCAAGTCAGACCAGCAGGACTAAATTTACAGCAATTAAAGACAGCAAAGAAATAAACCACAATGTATTACATTTTCAGCAGCCAAAAAAACAATTTTAAGTAAAGATAGCAAAGAAATTTCAGTGTCACTAAAAGCCCATAAACTTAGTATAAAAAAATAAACAATTATTAGCTACTGTAAAGCACTGAAATGAATATGTTTCCTTCCCCTTCTGGCTTCTTCTGAGAAAACAAAAATCACTAGCAACCTCAACACTAAGCCACACCTCCAGTTATTGAGTAGCTGAGGTCAGAGGCCAGACATTTTGCATCACTCACCAAAACTACAAGGCAAGTAAGACAAGCCAAGACTAAATTTGAAGCAATTAAAGGAGGCAAAGAAATACACCACCACTTTGTTTTAAATTTTCACAGCCTAAAAACTATTCTTGGTAAAGACAGCAAATAATATACAGTGTAACTAAAAGCCCACAATCTAAAATTAAAAGAAAAACAGCAATTAGTTCTTACTGTAAAGCACTAAGAGAGTAAGTTTCCTTATCCTTCTGGCTTCTTCAGAAAAAACAAAAAAAACTGGCTACCTCAACTCTGATTGAGCCCCACCTCCAGTTATCATATGTTGAAGTCCGAGGCCAGGCAATTAACACCCTTAACCCAAACTATAGGCAAGTCAGACAAGCAAAGACTAAATTTTCAGCAATTAAAGACAGTAAAGAAATACACCACCACTATGTTTTAAATATTCAAAGCCCAAAAATTTAAGTAAAGACAGTAAAGAAATTATGTTACAAAGCCCACAATCTAAGTTTAAAAGATAAAGAAATAACTAGTTACTGTAAATCATAGAAATCAATATGTTTTTTCCATTTCTGGCTTGTTGAGAAAACAAAATCACTTGTTACATCAAACTGACTAAGACCCACCTCCAGTTATCAAGTAGCAGGTCAGAGGCCAGACATGTATATATGTTGCTTCCTAGCTGCAGTTCTAGTTTTAAAATATTGTGATACTATATCAGTCTTCATATGAGCACTTATCTCATTTATATAATTTATACACGTGCCTTGTACCAATATTAGTCTAAATCTTATATCCTCTCTTGGTGATGTATTGCATATCTCTAACCCGCATATGTAATTGTATCTCTCTATGTTGTTTCTCCGGGTCGTGCTAAATTAGTCACTTTTGGGTATAGTGCACTTACTTGATTATCAAAAAAATAAATATAGAACCCCCACCCAAACTAGGGCAAGTCAGACAACCAAGACTAAGTTTGCAGCAATTAAGACAACAAAAATACACCCCCTCTATGTTTTAAATATTTAAAAGCCCAAAATAATTCTAAATAAAGACAGCATAGAACTTACATTGTCCTAAAAACCCACAATCTAAGTTTAAAGAAAATATCATTACCGTTTACAGTAAACATGCAAATTAATATGTTTCCTTCCTTTTGTCTTTTTCACAGAATACAAAAATAACTACTACATTAGCACTGACTAATCTGTCACCAATTATCAAGCTGAGGGTCAGATGCTAGACAATTAGTACCCTCACCTAAACTACATGGCAAGTTAGGCTAGCCAAGACTAGGTTACTGCAACAATTAAAGGCAACAAAAAGTACTACGCTACATTTCAAATTTTCAACAGCCCAAAACAATTCTAAGTAAAGACAAGAATGAATTTTACAAGTATAACTAAAGCCACAATCTAAATTTAAAGAAAATAGCAAATATCAGTTTCACGCTAAACACTGAAATTAATATGTTTCCTTCCTTTTCTGGCTTCTTCTGAGAAAAAATCACTTTGCTACCTCCTTTGACTAGAACCACCTCCAGTTATCACATAGCTGATGTAGAAGCAAAACAAATTCCACTCTCACGCAAAATACATCTCAAGTCAGATAAGCCTAGACTAAATTTACACAGCAATTAAAGACGTAAAGAAATACACTACCCTACATTTAAATTTTCAACTGCCCTAAAACAATTCTAAGTAAAGACAGAAGAATTACAGTAAGTCACTTATTAGCCCCCAATATAAGTTGAAAAGAAAAATAGCAATTACCAGTACTGTAAAGCACTGAAATGAATATGTTTCCTTCACTTTCTGGCTTCTTCTGAGAAAACAAAAATCATTTTCCACCTCAACACTAAGACCCACCTCCAGTTATCACGTAGATGAGATAAGACGCCAGACAATTAGCACCCCTCAAACAAATTACATGGCAAGTCAGACCAGCAGGACTAAATTTACAGCAATTAAAGACAGCAAAGAAATAAACCACAATGTATTACATTTTCAATAGCCAAAAAAACAATTTTAAGTAAAGATAGCAAAGAAATTTCAGTGTCACTAAAAGCCCATAAACTTAGTATAAAAAAATAAACAATTATCAGCTACTGCAATGCACTGAAATGAATATGTTTCCTTCTCCTTCTGGCTTCTTCTGAGAAAACAAAAATCACTAGCTACCTCAACACTAAGCCACACCTCCAGCTATTGAGTAGCTGAGGACAGAGGCCAGACATTTTGAATCACCCACCAAAACTACAAGGCAAGTCAGACAGGCCAAGACTAAATTTGCAGCATTTAAAGGCAGCAAAGAAATACACCACCACTTTGTTTTAAATTTTCAACAGCCCAAAACCAATTCTAGGTAAATACAGCAAAGAAATAACAGTGTCACTAAAAGCCCACAATCTATGTATAAAATAAAAATAGCAATTACCATTTACTGAAAAAAAAGCACTGAAATGAATCTGTTTCCTTACCTTTCTGACTTCTTGTGAGAAAACTAAAATCACTTCCTTCTTCAACACTAAGACACCTCCAGTTATTACGTAGCTGGTCAGAGACAAGACAATTAGCACATCTCACCCATGCTACAGGCAAAATCAGACAAATCAAGAATAAATTTGCAGCAATTAAAGACAGCAAGAAATACAACCACCTCTTCATTTTAAATTTTCAACAGCTCAAAGCAATTCTAAGTAAAATAGGAAAGAAATTGCAGTGTCACGAAAAGCTGACAATCTAAGTTTAAATGAAAATAGCAATTTCCAGTTACTGTAAAGAACTGAAATTAATGTTTCCTTCCTTCTGACTTCTTCTTAGAAAACAAAATTGCGCTATCTCAACACTGACTAATCCCACATCTACAATTATCATGTGGCTGAGATCAGAGGCCATACAGTTAGCACCCTCATCCAAAATACAGAAGGTAAATCAAACAAACTAAGACTAAATTTGCAGCAATTAAAGAATGCAAAGTAGTACACAACCACTATGTTTTCAATTTTCAACACCCCAAAAACAATTTGAAGTAAAGACAGCAAAGAAATTACAGTGTCACTAAAAGCCCCCAATCTAAGTTTAAAAGAAAAATAGCAATTACAAGTTACTGTAAAGCACTGAAATGAATATGATTCCTTCCAATCAGCTTCTTCAGAAAACAATAATCACTTGTTATGTCAATGCTGACTAAGACCCACCTCCAGTTAACACATTGCTGAATATAGAGACCAGACAACTGTCTTCAACTATAAAACAAAAGTCACTTCCGATATCAACAATGACTAAGCCCACCTCAGTTATCATGCAGCTGAGGTCAGAGACCAGACAATTAGCACCCTTCACCCAAACTATGGGGCAAGTCAGACAAGCCAAGACTAAATTTGCAGCAATTAATGACAGCAAAGATATAGACCACCCCTACATTTAAAATTTTCACCAGCCCAAAACAATTCTAAGTAGAGACAAAGAAATTACAGTCACCCAGAAGCCCACAATCTAATTTTAAAAGAAAAATAGCAATTACCAGTTAATGAAAAGCACTGAAATGAATATGTTTCAATACCTTTATGGCTTCTTATGAGAAAACAAAAATCACTTGCTAACTCAACACTGAATAGGCCCACCTAAATGTTATCATGTTACTGAGGTCAGAGGCCATACAATTAACACCCTCACCCAAACTGCAGGGCAAGCCAGACAAGCCAAGACTAAATTTGCAGTAATTAAACAACAAACAAATTCCACAACCACTATGTTTCAAATTTTAAACACCCAAAAAACAATTTTAAGTAAAGACAGCAAAGAAATTACAGTGTCACTAAACCACCCAATCTAAGTTTAAAAGAAAATTAGCAATTAATAGTTACTGTAAAGCACTGCTAGAATATTTCCTTCCTTCATCTTCTGAGAAAACAAAATCACTGGCTACCTCAACTCCAATTGGCCCCACCTCCAGTTATCACAGAGCTAAGGTCAGAGGCCAGACAATTATCACCCTTCACCCCAAAACTACAGGGCAAGTCAGACAAGCCAAGACTAAATTTGCAGCAATTAAAGACAACAAATAAATACACCACCACCGTGTTTTAAATTTTCAAAAGCCCATAGACAATTCTAAGTAATGACTGTAAAGAAATTACAGTGTCACTAAAAGCCCCCAATCTATGTTTAAAATAAAAATAGCAATTACCAGTTACTGTAAAGCACTGAAATGAATATATTTCCTTCCCCTTCTGGCTTCTGCTGAGAAAAAAAATCACTTGCTTCCTCAGCAGTGACTGAGCCCCACCTCCAGTTATCACATAGCTGAGGTCAGAGGCCAGACAATTATCATCCTCACCCAAAACTACAGAGGCAAGTCAGAAAGCAAGACTAAATTTGCAACAAATTTAAATCAGCAAAAAATACACCTCCCACTACATTTTAAAGTTTTCAACAGCCTAAAACAATTCTAAATAAACATAGCAAATAAGTTACAGTGTCATTAAAGAAGATAATCTAAGTTTAAAAGATGAGTAGTAATTACTAATTACTGTAAACACCAAAATCAATATGTTTCCTTCCCTTCTGGCTTCTTCTGAAAAAAGAAAAATCACTTGCTACCTCAGCACTGACTGAGCCCACACTCCAGTTATCACAGTGCTGTAAGAGGCCAGACAATTAGCACCTCTCACCCAAACTACAGTCAAGTCAGATGCCAAGACTAAATCTGCAGCAATCAAGACAACAAAAAATACCACCAATACATATTAATTTTCAAAGCCACAAAACAATTCTAAGTAAATACAGTAAAGAAGTACAGTGTCACTAAAAGCCCACAATCTAAGTTTAAAAAAAAAAATGAAGTACCAGTTACCTAAATCACAGAATTTAATATGTTTCCTTCCCTTTCTGTTGTCATCTGAGAAAAACAAAATCACTTACTACCTCAATATTGACTAAGACCCACCTCAGTTATCATGTAGCTGAGGTCAGAAATGAACATATAGCACCCTCATCCAACTACAGGAACCCAGAATCAGACAAGCCAAGACTAAATTTGCAGCAATTAAAGACAGCAAGCAATACACCACCATATGTTTTAAATTTCAAAGCCAAAAATAATTCTAAGTAAATACAGCAAAGTACTTACATTGTCACTAAAAGCCACAATCTAAGTTTAAAAGAAAATATAAATTACCAGTTACTGAAAAGCATGGAAATTAATGTTTCCTTCCTTCTGGCTTCTTCTGAGAAAACAAAAAGCACTGCCTTGACACACACACTGAGCCCCACCTCCAGTTACCACATAGCTGAGGTAAGAACCATAATTAGCACCCAATCCCAAATTACATGGCAAGTCAGACCAGCAAGACTAAATTTACAGCTAGAAAGACAGCAAGAAATACACCACCAGTATGTAAATTTCAACAGCCAAAAAACAATTCTAAGTAAAATCAGCAAAGAAAATTAGTGTCACTAAAAGCCCATAATCTTAGTTTAAAAGAAAAATGCAATTATCAGTTACTGCAAAGCATGGAAATGATATGTCTCTCTTCCTCTCCTGGCTTTTCTGAGAATACAAAAATAACTACTACTTAACACTGACTAAGCCCCATCTCCAGTCCAGTTATCACATAGCTGAGGTCAGAGGTCAGACAATTATCACCTCACCCTAAACACAGAACCAGCTAGACAAGCCAAGACTAAATTTGCAGCAATTAAAAGGAAGCAAAAGAAATACACCACCACTTTGTTTTAATTTTCACAGCCTAAAAAGCTATTATTGGTAAGACAGCAAAGAATATACAGTGTAACTAAAAGCCCACAATCTAAAATTAAAAGAAAAACAGCAATTAGTTCTTACTGTAAAGCACTGAGAGAATAAGTTTCCTTATCCTTCTGGCTTCTTCGGAGAAAACAAAAATCACTGGCTACCTCAACTCTGATTGAGCCCCACCTCCAGTTATCACATAGCTGAGGTCAGAGGCCAGGCTATTAGCACCCCTCACCCAAACTACAGGGCAAGTCAGACAAGCAAAGACTAAATTTTCAGCAATTAAAGACAGCAAAGAAATACATCACCACTATGTTTTAAATATTCAAAAGCCCAAAAATAATTCTAAGTAAAGACAGCAAAGAAATTACAGTGCCACTAAAAGCCCACAATCTAAGTTTAAAAGAAAAATAGAAATTACCAGTTACTGTAAATCATTGAAATGAATATGTTTCTTTCCGTTTCTGGCTTCTTTTGAGAAAACAAAAATCACTTAAGGCATTAAAACTGGACTAAGACCCACCTAGTTATCATGTAGCTGAGGTCAGAGGCCAGACATATATATATGTTGCTTCCCTGGCTGCAGTTTTAGTTTTAATTTTAATTTCTAATTCTGCAATTTGCTCTCATATACTCACTGATAATCTTAGGACGCATAAACTAGAAGGCTAGTTAATAGTGCCCTACATCTGTTCCTTTTACCCTATCTGTCACCCCTCAGTCCCTGATATTAGCCTTATAAACATGCTTATTTCTAAATCTTACAGAATGGTCTGGGTACCTCTAATTGTGACCTCTCTTATCCTATCTCTAGTCCTACTACAGTATCCCTAATGTGCCCAACCACAAGAATCACGGTCCATAATAGATATAATCTTAACGATTTCACATACTCTAAATATGCTAATATTACCAACCTGAATGTGGCATTGATACGACCCCTGCCCTCCTCCATAAACTACCTTTATACCTTGCTACCGCATTCACCACAAAATGGTGGTGTACCTACTGTTGTTGTAGTCACAAATTTGTCAGGTATAAGCTAAAGTATTTCATATTGCTGGCTCTTATGCTGTCCATGGATATTGAGCTGAACCCTGGTCCTGCTCCAGGTACATCACCCTTAAACTGCTCTGGATATGATACGAAAGGACTTCACATAGTCCATCTAAATGCCTGAAGTCTTCTCCAAAATGATGCAGATCTGGAAGCTTGGGTGGTTAACCACTGCCCTGATGTGCTATGTCTATCTGAGACATGGCTAAAACCCTCTATCCCAGATACATTTTGCCTGCTCCCAAACTACAACTTTCTCAGGTGTGACAGACCACCTCCTAAGCATGGTGGGGGTGTCGCAATCTATTACAAAAACAATCTAAATATGACCATATTAACTGACAAGAATCACTTCTTGTGTGAATACATCCATGCCATACTCAGGCTGGAGACAAAAATCTCATATTGTGTACTACAATCCACCCATAGTGGAATAAAAGGCCAGTGGTTGCTGGATCATACAGCTACACATGCAGGGAAGAAATGAACTCATCATTCTTGGAGATATTAATTAAAACTGGCTAGGAAAATCCTCAAGATACCTTCTATCCCTAGATTCAGAGTTACAACCTGCACCAAATTATCACTTATTATACAAGACTGTCTGTCAGTACTGACACCAGCACCCCTACTGATTGGGTCTTAACAAATTGTGTGGACACAATTACTAAAACAGGTATGCTACCAGATAATATCAGTTATCACTCCCCAATTTTTTGCATTTTCAGCACATCCATAACCTCCACATCCCCCCAAAACTATATATGCTTCATAAACTATGCAAACTTAAATCAGGCTCATTTCCTATATGATGTGTCTCACAATGACTGGTCCGCTGTCTTCCAATCCACAAGTACTGATGCTGCCCTGCATGCCTTCTTGAGCAGGTTTTTACTCCTGCAAGATAAACACACCCCAGTCGTCACTCGGTGTGTTCATGCTAGACAAACCAGAAGGCTGCATAAAGACCTCCTCACAGCCCTCAAAAGTAGAGACAAATGCTGGGTAAAGTTTAAAAAATCTGGTCTCCCTACGGATTTTAATAACTATAAAGATCATCAGTCAAAATGCAAACCAGGAGTAAGACTTGCAAAAAGTCAATACTGTAAAGGCCTTCTGCTGGATGCTGCAGGTAACCCAAAAGTTTGGTTTCATGTCAAGACTTTCCCCTCAGCTCAAAGCAAACCCTACCCAAATAATGACATGATACTGAATGGTGTCCATTATGACCAGGGCACAATTGTAACGCATTTAATTCTCCTTCTCCAACCTCGAGCTACTAAATACCTTCCCCTCCAAATAACCAATGCCTGGTTCTCCCAACCCAAATGACATCTCAAGGACACCTACGTTCTATTTTAAAGCTATATCAAAAAGAATGATGTCCTTAACCATCTAAACTCCATATCAGACAGTACTGCTGTTGGATCAGACTGCCTCGAACATAAACTCTTAAAGCTGCAGCCACCTTTTATCATGAGACCACTATTCAGTATACTAATTTGTCCCTAAGGTAGGCCATAGTGCCTGAGTATGGAAACAGCAGAGTCACGCCAGTGTATAAAAAGCGACAAAAATATATAGCCAACTACAGACCAATAACTACAGTCAGTATTAAATAAAATCCTAGAAGCTCATCTCAGCACAGATATCTGAACACCTTACTAAGTATAACCTCTTCACCAACTAAATCAACACGGCTTTAGAAAAGCCTCAGTAATCAAACTGTTTTACTAGCTGACAAATGATGCTATTCTAGCCATGGACCAGGGTCAACAAACCGGTGCAGTATTTATCAATCTGATGAAAGCTTTTGATCTTGTTAACCACCCTCTTCTGCTTACCAATCTCAACTCCCTGGGTTTCTCTGCTGGAGTTGTAAACTGGTTCCATAGCTACCTGTCAAGCAGATACCAAACTGTGAAATACAACTTAGCCGCCTCAGAAAAAGCAGTCATCAATGTCGGTGTACCTCAAGGTTCTATCCTCGGTAACCTCCTCTTCTCGATTTTCATTAACAACATTCCTCATAGCATATCCTCCTGTTCATCATTGCTGTATGCTGATGACCTTGTACTTTACACTATGTCAGACAATATTCATTCTATTAATCATAAACTCTCATTGGATCCACAAAATATTCAATCCTGGATCACCAAAAACAAGCTCGTTATTAACGTTGGAAAGACCAAGGCCATGCTCTTTGGATCCCCTATTAAACTAAAGCTGTGCCATAATTTTTCCAGGTCACCTGGGCTGATGGTTCACCATTGGAGATGGAAACTTTCTTTAAATATCTAGGTGTCTTACTTCATCAATCCCTCACCTTTGATGCCCATATTACATCCATTTGTAAGGCTGTAAATGCAAAACTCGGATTAGCCTACAAAACTAGCCATGTTCTAACCCCCACCACTAGGACAGCCATTGCTCAAGGAATCCTACTTCCCTCACTTTCTTATGGAACTACAATCTATACTAATGCATCTAAGACTACTCTTCATAGGTGGGACACAACCTATAACAACATATGCCGTTACGCTTCCGCATCCTCTATTCTAAAACATCACTGCCTGCTGTACTCTTACCTAAATTGGCCATCCCCCATTGCACACCATCTCCTCTCTCTTGGTAACCTTCTGGATAGTGTACTGCGATCAAGAATGCCCACCTACCTAGCCTCCCTGCTGACCCCTCAACCCATCTCCTATGGTCTCCGATCTACTGACTTTTCCTTGATTTGCATCCCCAGATGTAGAACAACCAAAATCAGGCTTCTACTTAAGTAGGCGGCTCACTACTGAACTCATTGCCCCTAGATATGCCGTTGCCCTAATCATTCCACCTTTAAGAAGAGGCACCACTCCCTCTTCACCGCAGGCTCTCATTGTATCTGTTTCAACCATCCATAGATCTTAGTCCCTCCATCCTGACTGGCCTTGTTATCCAGCACCCTGACACTTTCAGCCTCCTTTTACCTCTCTCCCTGCCTCCTACCTTTAACATCCTCTCAGATTTAGCTGGATATAACTTTACCCTGTTGTTATATTTGCTTCCTTGTATGCATCAAATATTGTGATATTACTATGTCAGTCTTCATATGAGCACTTATCTCCATTTGTATAATTTATACCTTTACGTGCCTTGTACCAATATTAGTCTAAATCTTGTATCACTCTCTTGGTGTGATGTATTGCACAGCTCCTAACACTGCATGCTATGTAATTGTATCTCTCTGTGTTGTTAACCTCCCGGGTCGTGCCTGAAAATAGTCACTTTTGGGTGTAGTGCACTTACTCGGTTATCGAAAAATAAATAAATATAACACCCCTCACCCAAACTACAGGGCAAGTCAGACAACCAAGACTAAGTTTGCAGCAATTAAAGACAGCAAAGAAATACGCCCCCACTATGTTTTAAATTTTCAAAAGCCCAAAAATAATTCTAAATAAAGACAGCATAAAACTTACATTGTCCTTAAAAGCCCACAATCTAAGTTTAAAAGAAAAATATCAATTACTTTTTACTGTAAAGCATGGAAATTAATATGTTTCCTTCCTCTTTTGGCTTTTTCTGAGAATACAAAAATAACTTACTACCTTAGCACTGACTAAGACCCATCACCAGTTATCACGTAGCTGAGGTCAGATGCTAGACAATTAGTAACCCTCACCTAAACTACATGGCAAGTCAGGCTAGCCAAGACTAAATTTGCAACAATTAAAGGCAGCAAAGAAATGCACTACCACTACATTTTAAATTTTCAACAGCCCAAAAATAATTCTAAGTAAAGACAAGAAAGAATTTTACAGTATAACTTAAAGCCCACATTCTAAATTTAAAAGAAAAATAGCAAATATCAGTTTCTGTAAAGCACTGAAATGAATATGTTTCCTTCCTTTCCTGGCTTCTTCTGAGAAAAAAATCACTTGCTAACTCAACACTGACTAAGAACCACCTCCAGTTATCACATAGCTGATGTCAGAAGCAAAACAAATTGCACTCCTCACCCAAACTACATCTCAAGTCAGATAAGCCTAGACTAAATTTGCAGCAATTAAAGACGGTAAAGAAATACACCACCCCTACATTTAAATTTTCAACTGCCCTAAAACAATTCTAAGTAAAGACAGCAAAGAAATTACAGTGTCACTAATAGCCCCCAATATAAGTTTAAAAGAAAAATAGCAATTACCAGTTACTGTAAAGCACTGAAATGAATATGTTTCCTTCACTTTCTGCCTTCTTCTGAGAAAACAAAAATCACTTGCCACCTCAACACTAAGACCCACCTCCAGTTATCACGTAGATGAGATAAGAGGCCAGACAATTAGCACCCCTCAAACAAATTACATGGCAAGTTAGACCAGCAAGACTAAATTTACAGCAATTTAAGACAGCAAAGAAATAAACCGCAATGAATTACATTTTCAAAAGCCAAAAAAACAATTTTAAGTAAAGATAGCAAAGAAATTTCAGTGTCACTAAAAGCCCATAAACTTAGTATAAAAAAATAAACAATTATCAGCTATTGGAAAGCACTGAAATGAATATGTTTCCTTCCCCTTCTGGCTTCTTCTGAGAAAACAAAAATCACTAACTACCTCAACACTAAGCCACACCTCCAGCTATCGAGTAGCTGAGGTCAGAGGCCAGACATTTAGCATCACTCACCAAAACTACAAGGTAAGTCAGACAAGCCAAGACTAAATTTGCAGCAATTAAAGGCAGCAAAGAAATACACCACCACTTTGTTTTAAATTTTCAACAGCCAAAAACCAATTCTAAGTAAAGACAGCAAAGAAATAACAGTGTCACTAAAAGCCCACAATTTATGTTTAAAATAAAAATAGCAATTACCATTTACTGTAAAAAAGCACTGAAATGAATCTGTTTCCTTACCTTTCTGGCTTCTTCTGAGAAAACTAAAAATCACTTCCTTCCTCAACACTAACTAAGAGCCACCTCCAGTTATTACGTAGCTGAGGTCAGAGACAAGACAATTAGCACATCTCACCCATGCTACAGGCAAATCAGACAAATCAAGAATAAATTTGCAGCAATTAAAGACAGCAAAGAAATACACCACCACTTCATTTTAAATTTTTAACAGCCCAAAAGCAATTATAAGTAAAGACAGGAAAGAAATTGCAGTGTCACGAAAAGCCAGCAATCTAAGTTTAAATGAAAAATAGCAATTACCAGTTACTGTAAAGAACTGAAATTAATTTTTCCTTCCCCTTCTGGCTTCTTCTTAGAAAACAAAAATTGCTTGCTATCTCAACACTGACTAAGCTCCATCTACAATTATCATGTGGCTGAGATCAGAGGCCATACAATTAGCACCCCTCACCCAAAATACAGGGTAAGTCAGACAAGCTAAGACTAAATTTGCAGCAATTAAAGACAGCAAAGAAGTACACAACCACTATGTTTTCAATTTTCAACAGCCCAAAAACAATTCGAAGTAAAGACAGCAAAGAAATTACAGTGTCACTAAAAGCCCCCAATCTAAGTTTAAAGGAAAAATAGCAATTACAAGTTACTGTAAAGCACTGAAATGAATATGATTCCTTCCACATTCAGCTTCTTCTGAGAAAACAATAATCACTTGTTATGTCAATGCTGACTAAGACCCACCTCCAGTTAACACATTGCTGAATATAGAGACCAGACAACTGGCTTCTTCTCAGAAAACAAAAGTCACTTGCTACCTCAACAATGACTAAGCCCCACCTCCAGTTATCATGCAGCTGAGGTCAGAGACCAGACAATTAGCACCCTTCACCCAAACTATGGGGCAAGTCAGACAAGCCAAGACTAAATTTGCAGCAATTAATGACAGCAAAGATATAGACCACCCCTACATTTAAAATTTTCACCAGCCCAAAACAATTCTAAGTAGAGACAAAGAAATTACAGTGACCCAGAAGCCCACAATCTAATTTTAAAAGAAAAATAGCAATTACCAGTTAATGTAAAGCACTGAAATGAATATGTTTCCATACCTTTCTGGCTTCTTATGAGAAAACAAAAATCACTTGCTAACTCAACACTGAATAGGCCCACCTAAAGTTATCATGTTACTGAGGTCAGAGGCCATACAATTAGCACCCCTCACCCAAACTGCAGGGCAAGCCAGACAAGCCAAGACTAAATTTGCAGCAATTAAAGACAGCAAAAAAATTCACAACCACTATGTTTTAAATTTTCAACAGCCCTAAAACATTTTTGAGTAAAGACAGCAAAGAAATTACAGTGTCACTAAAACCACCCAATCTAAGTTTAAAAGAAAATTAGCAATTAATAGTTACTGTAAAGCACTGATAGAATATGTTTCCTTCCCCTTCTAGCTTCTTCTGAGAAAACAAAAATCACTGGCTACCTCAACTCCAATTGAGCCCCACCTCCAGTTATCACAGAGCTAAGGTCAGAGGCCAGACAATTATCACCCTTCACCCAAAACTACAGGGCAAGTCAGACAAGCCAAGACTAAATTTGCAGCAATTAAAGACAACAAATAAATACACCACCACCGTGTTTTAAATTTTCAAAAGCCCAAAGACAATTCTAAGTAAAGACTGTAAAGAAATTACAGTGTCACTAAAAGCCCCCAATCTATGTTTAAAATAAAAATAGCAATTACCAGTTACAGTAAAGCACTGAAATGAATATGTTTCCTTCCCCTTCTGGCTTCTGCTGAGAAAAAAAATCACTTGCTTCCTCAGCAGTGACTGAGCCCCACCTCCAGTTATCACAGAGCTGAGGTCAGAGGCCAGACAATTATCATCCCTCACCCAAAACTACAGGGCAAGTCAGACAAGCAAGACTAAATTTGCAACAATTAAAATCAGCAAAGAAATACACCTCCACTACATTTTAAATTTTCAACAGCCCTAAAACAATTCTAAGTAAACATTGCAAATAAGTTACAGTGTCATTAAAAGAAGATAATCTAAGTTTAAAAGATGAATAGCAATTACTAATTACTGTAAAGCACCAAAATCAATTTGTTTCCTTCCCCTTCTGGCTTCTTCTGAGAAAAGAAAAATCACTTGCTACCTCAGCACTGACTGAGCCCCACCTCCAGTTATCACACTGCTGTGGTAAGAGGCCAGACAATTAGCACCCCTCACCCAAACTACAGTCAAGTCAGACAAGCCAAGACTAAATCTGCAGCAATTAAAGACAGCAAAGAAATACACCACCAATACATTTTAAATTTTCAAAGCCCCAAAACAATTCTATGTAAAGACAGTAAAGTAAAGAAATTACAGTGTCACTAAAAGCCCACAATCTAAGTTTAAAAGAAAAATAGCAATTACCAGTTACTGTAAAGCACTGAAATGAATTTGTTTCCTTAAAGTTCTGGCTTCTTCTCAGAAAACAAAAGTCACTTGCTACCTCAACAATGACTAAGCCCCACCTCCAGTTATCATGCAGCTGAGGTCATACACCAGACAATTAGCACCCCTCATTCAAACTATGGGGCAAGTCAGACAAGCCAAGACTAAATTTGCAGCAATTAAAGACATCAAAAATATACACCACCACTACATTTTAAATTTTCAACAGCCCAAAGCAATTCTAAATAAAGACAGCAAAGAAATTATAGTGTCACTGAAAGCTCCAATCTAAGTTTAAAAGAAAAATAGCAATTACCAGTTACTGTAATGCACTGAAAAGAATATGTTTCCTTCCCCTGTCAGCTTCTTCTGAGAAAACAACGATCACTTGATATCTCAACACTGACTAATCTCCACCTGCAGTTATCATGTAGCTGAGGTCAGAGGCCAGACTATTAGCACCGCTCACCCATACTACTGGGCAAGTCAGACAAACCAAGATTAAATTTGCAGCAATTAAAGACAGCAAACAAATTCACCACCACTGTGTTTTAAACTTTCAACAGCCCAAAAACATTTCTAAGTAAAGACAGCAAAGAAATTACAGTGTCACTAAGAGCCCACAATCTATGTTTAAAATAAAAATAGTAATTACCAGTTACTGTAAAGCATTGAAATTAATATGTTTCCTTCCCCTTTTGGCTTCTTCTGAGGAAAAAAAATCACTTGCTACCTCAACAGTGACTGAGCCCCTCTCCACTTATCACATAGCTGAGGTAAGAGGCCAGACAGTTAGAAACCCTCACCCAAACTAAATGGCAAGTCAGAAAAGCAAGAACACATTTGCAGCAATTAAAAACAGCAAAGAAATACACCACCACTAGGTATTACATTTTCAATAGCCCAAAAAACAATTCTTAGTAAAGACAGCAAAGAAATTGTAGTGTCACTACAAGCAGATAATCTAAGTTTAAAAGAAAAATAGCAATTACCAGTTACTGTAAAGCACTGAAATGAATATATTTCCTTCCCCTTCTGGCTTCTTCTGAGAATACAAAAATCACTTACTACATGAACACTGACTAAGCCCCACCTCCAGTTATCACTTAGCTGAGGTCAGATGCCAGACAATTAGCACCTCTCACCCAAACTTCAGGGCAAATCAGATAAGCCAAGACTAAATTTGCAGCAATTAATGGCAGCAAAGAAATACAGCACCACTACGTTTTATGTTTTCAACAGCCCAAAAACAATTCTAAGTAAAGACAGCAAAGAAATTACAGTACCACTGAAAGCCCGCAATCTAAGTTTAAAAGTAAAATAGCAATTACCAGTCACTGTAAAGCACTGAAATGAATATGTTTCCTTCCCTTCTGGCTTCTTCTGAGAAAACAAAAATCACTTGCTATCTCAATACTGACTAAGCCCCACCTCCAGTTATCACATAGCTGAGGTCAGATGCCAGACAATAAACATCCCTCTCCCAAACAATGGGGCAAGTCTGAGAAGCCAAGACTAAATTTGCAGCAATTAAAGACTGCAAAGAAATACACCACCACTACGTTTTAAATTTTCAACAGCCCAAAAACAAGTCTAAGTAAAGACAGCAAAGAAATTACAGTATCACTAAAAGCCCACAATCTAAGTTTAAAAAGTTAGAGAGGTAAACACCAACTCAGAGAAGTCAATAGGGAGCAGGACAGGAATAAATGCAGAAAAAGGTGTTAAGGACAGGGATGGGGCTTAAAGGGGTAAAGCCATAAAAAGTAAATGGAAGGTGATGAGTACCAATGCCCGTAGTCTGTGAAACAAGCTCCCTGAACTAGTGGCTTTAATGGAAGAGGGATGCCTGGATATTGTGGCAGTCATTGAAACATGGTACACAGGGAACCATGAGTGGGAAGTCAACATACCAGGATACACAGTGTACAGGAAGGACAAGGTGGGTAAAAGAGGAGGAGGAGGAGTTCTCTATATAACGGAAGGGATTAATGCAATAGAACTAAAGAGCAAACAGGAAGTTGATGAGTTACTATGTTTCACCCTTGAGACAGGAAATGGCACCACAATCCGCATGGAGGTTGTATACAGACCACCATCTCAGGAGGAGGAAATGGACAAGGAAATGCTAGAAGGCATCCTTAAAATGGCAGAAAAAGGGGAGATATTGTTAATGGGGGACCTGAATATGCCAGATGTTAACTGGAGTACCTTTGCTGCAGGCACATCCAAGAGCAGGGTCATTCTTGATGCCCTACAGGGGGCATGCCTCAAACAGCTAATGTTGGAACCCACTCAGTATTGAGCAATCTTAGACCTGGTAGTCTCAAATGGGGAAGGAGAAAGGATCTCAGATTTAGGAGTGGGTAGCCATCTAGGAACAAGTGACCAACAAACAGTGTTGTTCACAGTAAACAGCCATAGAGTCAAGCCATACAAAAACAAGAGTACTGGACTTTAGGAAGGCTGACTTTGGGAAAATGAGAGAGTGCCTTAGAAAAGCACTAGCAAATGCTCATGAAGGAGGGGTGGAGGAACAATGCTGAATAATCAAAACAGCCATCGCAGAGCAACAAGCCTTTGTGTGAAGCAAATCAATAAAACCAAACGAAGGATATAACCACTATGGTTCTCAAAAGAGGTAGCAGGGACGGTTAAGGAGAAAAGGACAGCTTTCAGGAAATATAAGGAAACACAGAAGGAGTAGGACAGAGAACTTTATCAGTTAAAGCAGAAGGAGGCAGGGAAGGCAGTCAGAATAACAAAGGCACAAACTGAGGAAAAGATAGCCAACTCTGTTAAGAAGGGGGATAAAACCTTTTATAGGTACATTCGGGAGTGAAGAAAGATCAAGGGAGGGATACAGAGACTTAATAAAGGGAAGGGAATGTGGGCAGATGGTGACAGTAAAAAAGCAGCGTACTCAACGAATATTTCTGCTCAGTATTCACACAGATGAGGAGGGGCAGGTGCCTAAACCAAACAAAGGAGAAACTCTGAATAGGGGGGTCGATACCAGTCCATTCAAAGAAGAAAGGGTTTTGAAAGAACACTTGAAACTGAGGGTGGACAAAGCAATGGGGCCTGATGGTATTCACCCAAGAATACTAAAAGAACTAAGGGTAGAACTAGTAACACCACTGACTACTCTCTTTAACAAATCATGGGAGGATTGAGTGGTACCTGAGGACTGGAGGAGGGCAAATGTGATTCCACTTCACAAAAGTGGGAGCAGGGTAGAGGCAGGAAACTACATACCAGTTAGTTTGACTTCAGTGGTAGGGAAAATGATGGAATCACTTCTGAAGGAAAGAATTGTTGAGTACCTAGAGGCCAGTGGGACACAGGACCCAAGGCCACATGGTTTCACAGCAGGAAGGTCATGTCAGATGAACCTAATAGATTTCTTTGACTGCGTGACCAAAGTAGTAGACCAGGGGGTCTGTGGATATGGCCTACCTAGATTTTAACAAGGCATTAAACATAGTCTCACACAGAAGATTAGCATTCAAGTTAGCCTGCCTTGGAGTGGGTTCCAAGGTAGTAGCCTGGATAAAAAACTGGCTGAACAACAGGACGCAAAGGGTAATAGCAAACAGAGTCCACAGTGAAGAAAGGAGGGTAACTAGCGGGGAACCGCAGGGTTCAGAACTGGGACCAATCCTCATTAATATCTTTGTAAGTGACATTGGAGAGCACCTGGAAGGAACAGTATGCCTCTTTGCAGATGACACAAAGATCTGCAACAGGGTTGATACACAAGGTGGGGTGGAAAGAATGAAAAGGGTCTTGGCAAGGTAGGAGGAATGGTCAAATACGTGGCAGCTCAGACTCAATGCAAAGAAGTGCAAGGTAATGCATCTGAGAAACAAAAGTCCAGGGGAAGAGTACACAATTGGGGGGTGAGTTAATAACAACAACAAAAATGGAAAAGAGCTAGGAGTAATTATATCAGATGACCTAAAGGTGGGCAAGCAATGTGAGAAGGCAGTAAGGAGGGCTTGGGGGGATACTGGGATGCATAGGGAGAGGCATCAACAGTAGAAAACAGGAAGTTGTTATCCCTCTCTACAGACAGTTAGTGAGACCCCATCTGGAGTACTGCGTGCAATTCTGGAGACCCCATCTCCGCAAAGACATAGACAGAGTGGAGGCTGTTCAGAGGAGGGAAACCAAAATGGTGCAAGGTCTGCATCAGAAGACATACGAGGAGAGACTAAAGCAGCTTAATATGTATACCCCTGAGGAAAGGAGGGAGAGGGGGGACATGATAGAAATGTTCAAGTATCTCAAGGGAATTAACAAGGTACAAGAGGGTAGTATCTTTCAGATGAAGTGATGTGCAAGAACAAGGGGGAACAATTTGAAGATAGAGGGGGGGATGGCTCAGAGGTATTGTTAGAAAGTATTTTTTCACAGAGAGAGTTGTGGATGCATGGAACAGCCATCCTGAGGAGATTGTGGAGTCAGGAACAGTGGGAGAATTCAAGAATGCACGGGACAGGCATAAGGCAATTCTAGTTGGGGGCAGGAGGAAGTAAGCTATTGATTAACTAGAATCTGCAGCATATCCATCAGGTAGGGAAATGATCAGACTGGGTGGGCCAAGCAGTCCTTATCTGGCATCAAATTCTATGTTTCTATATTTAAAAGAAAAATAGCAATTACCAGTTACTGTAAAGCACTGAAATGAATATGTTTCCTTCCCCTTCTGGCTTCTTCTGAGAAAACAAAACTCACTTGCTACCTCAACACTGACTAAGCCCCTCCTGAAGTTATCACTTAGCTGAGGTCAGATGCCAGACAATTAGCACCCCTCACTCAAACTACAGGGCAAGTCAGACAAGCCAAGACTAAATTTGCTACAATTAAATACAGCAAAGAAATACACCACCACTACATTTTAAATTTTCAACAGCCCAAAAACAATCTAAGTAAAAACAGCAAAGAAATTACAGTGTCACTGAAAGCCCGCAATCTAAGTTTAAAAGAAAAATAGCAATTACCAGTTACTGTAAAGCACTGAAATGAATATGTTTCCTTCCCCTTCTGGCTTCTTCTGAGAAAACAAAAACACTTGCAAGGTGTGATCCAATGCAAGAGATTCTCTTGAACATCTGCTGTTACAGTAATTATGTAACTGTTCTTTATATATATCCATGCGATCTTCCCCTTTGCAAGGCCAACATCATATTACACAGCTAACAGATATATGTTCACATAAATCAAATATGTATTTATAGCTAAATAAACTGAAGTTAGATTTATACAACACATGAAACAACTGATACCTTGTACAGTACATTCAGTGCTTTAATTCTTTGCATAACAATCTTGAATTGTTCACTTTTTTCTGAAGTGGCACTTTTAGGTGTTAGAATTTTTTATCTCTATTGTCTGTGCTACTAGTCAGCTGGTGGTGAGAATAATTTTCTACAGCTTACTGTAAACTGTTTACACCCATCATAAATGTGTTAATTCTTTGAACATTATCCAAAAACAGCAGTAAAGCTTAAACTCTAAGGCCCAGATATTCAGATTGCGCCAGGCTGTGGCGCAAGCCTGGGCGCAGTGCAACTTGGCTGTGCAGGGGTATTGGCAGAATGATATTCAATGGAGCTGCGCCCCGGCACAGCACTGCTGAATATTGCACCCTGGCCATCTGCAGTGTGCATGGCACAGTGGCACTGTGCCAGTGCAAGTGGCCAGAGTGGAGCAGTGGGATGCCCTAGCTCAAGTTCCATTGCGCTAGGTGCAACAACCGTGATATTCAATAGTGCACATACAAATGGGGCCATAATGCATGTAAGGCACAAATGGGGCCATTTGCATGTCATTATGGCCCCATTTGCATGCAGGTGCACCGTTCCCCAGCAACTTGTGCCTAGCGCCCTGCCAGGCTATAACCGTCGGGGACCGACGCCCCCTGCACAGTGCGTAAAAGTGCCCCACTGCCTGATCGTGGGAATATGTAGAATATAAACACATCCAATATCCCTGCTGGTCCAGTGGACTGCTTGCAGCCCGATTGTGGGCATATGTAATAAAATGGAGAGGTCCAATATCCCTGGTGGTCCAGTGGTACTCAACTCCCCACCCACCCAATGGGCCCCACCACCCTACTCCCCCCCGGTCAGCAGTGGGTGGCAGCACCCCACCCACCTGCCACCTAACACCAGCCGACTGACACCATATGGTAGGGCTGTACACCCATTGGTCCACAGCATGAACCAATGGGCTTGCAGCCTGTACAATATTACTTAGTCCAGATATGTGAATGGATCCATTCACATATCTGGACTATGTAATCTGATCGGGCTGCATGCCCATTGGCTCATGCTGTGGACCAATGGCGTGCAGCTCACCATATGGTGTCAGTCAGTGGGTGGCGGGTGGCAGGTGGGTGGGGTGCTGCTGCCCGCTGATGGTGGGGTAGGGAGAGCCGGGTGGTGGGGTTCAGTGGGTGGGTGGGGAAGGGGTACTGCTGGACCACCATTGATATTGGACCTCTCCATTTTATTACATATGCCCACGATCAGACTGTGAGCTGTCCACTAGACCACCAGGGATAATGGATGTGTTTATTTTCTACATATGCCTGTGACTGGGCTGCAAGCAGTCAACTGGACCACCAGGGACATTGGACATTTATTTACTTCTATATATGCCTGTGATCAGACATGGGGGGGTGCCACCACGAAGGTGCAGCCAGAGCTCGGATGGCCACCCAGAGATGGCAGCTGCCATGTTGCACCTTGCAATACGGCAGCTTACCTGCGGGTGGCCAGCTGTTATTCCTTTTTTTTTGGCTCACCTGTTTGCAGCACAGGTAGGGGTTGTGCACGCATGGGCTCAGCACATCCCGGGCTGAATATCGGGGTGTGCGGAGTCTGCATGGACACACCCATCCTACCTGCGCTGCATACATTACTGATGCACTCCGGTGCATCGGGATTTGTGCCAGGCTCAATCCCTTTTTGAATATCATGTCAGGGCACATCAGTGGGTTGCGCATGGTGCAACAGTGTTGCACCATGTGCAACCCTTCTGAATATCTGGGCCTAACAGCCCAGTTTTCAAAAGTGTTAGAATGATGCAAGGGACTTGCTTCCAAAGATTTTGATGCAAAGGGTGACTTGCTACACAACTTGTGTCAGTCACAATATTTTAATGCAGATGCATCAAATCCTGATGCAGCTGTGCCAAAGCCCCCTTTTGCTAAGGTTGCATCAAACAACCAGGTGCACCAGGTCACAAGGGGCCTTTACTACTATGATGCCGTATTATTCAGAACTATCACATGCCCTTTCTTGACTGTGTTAGAGTTATATGTATGTACAGGTCAATAAACAGGTTCAGTACTGTGTAGTAATATACTACTTATTTTTAGACATTAAGAAATTAATATAATAGCAAATGCACCCTGCCGGGTGCCACATCACCCCCTTCATTTCCAGCTATCTCCCCAATCCTGCATGCCACCTCCCATGCCCCTTCTACCCCTGACCCCCACCTGTCCAGTGGCTTTGCCTCCCCCCAACCATCCCAGCTCTTCTAGTGTTGTTTGGTGATCTGGGACCGGATCCCTGTGGCAATTCTCGCAGGTGCACTAACTCTTTGGCACAGCTGTAGACTTGTGGAAAACCCCGGGAGTTTGGTGCCAGACCATGATTTTTGCTCAGTCGGGTATAAGGTTCCTGGCACACCTGGAGTTTACCACAGCCCTGGAGTGACTCAAATTGTGTCTCTCTAAGAGTTCTTTGAAAATTGAACCCTAAGAGTCTTTTGAGCTGTGCTCAGCTGAAGAGCTATTTTTTTTCACTAGGGTTTGCTGCCAGTTTTCTTCAGTGATATCTTTGAAAGACTATAATTCTTGTATGACTTGCATTCACAAAAACACATTAACAACTCCTGTTAAATGAATGACTGTTGACCAGAGGACCTTATCATCATACTCCCATTATTTCTGCTGTTCCAGCTTAAGGACGTTCCCTGGTCTTTCAAATTCCCATTTTTATGATGCTCTCGAAAAGTTTTCAGGGTAGTTTTCTGGCACAAGTACATTCTTAAATATATTGAAGTATTATTAGAATAATGATTTATCCTATTATGTCATATCCAGCTAAGAATATACTGTAGAATTTCTAATATTCACTGACAATAAACCTTCACTATGTTCGCAGTTGACGTGCCGATCGCGAACAATAATGGGCAGTGAAATAAGCTTGGCAGTCTAAAATACTTTATTTTGCAAAATGAAATAAAACAACAAAAAACACCAGCAAAAAATCAATACTGTGCTTTGCCACAAGCGCTGTTAATGCAAATCAATTAAGAGGCAAGCAATAGTTCAGTAGCTCAAGTTCAGCTTGCTGTGGAGTGCCGTATCAGATTATAAGAGCAGCAATCACTTAAATGGATTCTAAACATAAAAGATAGCCAGCAAAATAGGCACCGATAACAGGCTATTACATCAAACCTTGTCAGGTAATCTATCAGGCTGTCACAATTGTCTGTGGCTAGGAAACTACTGTGAAGTGTCTTATCATGTAGCAAACATTGAGCTTCACTGAGCTCAAAGTACCACACAAACTACAAAGCAGAAAGTACAAAGGACTCACAGTATGATCTCAGGAGTCTCTTTTGGCTATGTGGAGTCAAAGCAGGAGAAGCCAGACTGAGTGCCTTGGGAATGTCTTGGGAAACCTGACCTCTTAATAGCAAAGTTTTATTCCCGCTAATAGAGAGCCAGAGGCTGCAGTGCTATATTAAACAGCCGTGATACTAAGTAATTCTATAGTATACAGAATGGCAGCAAGGAAATTAGCTCTCACAGTTGCAGCAGTTGTTATCATTCAAGGTGCTTTACCTAAATATCTGTCTGTCTTTTGTTACACTGTTTATTTCATGTTAAAGTCCTTGCAATTCTGCACGTGCTTTTGAATTGTTTGAATAGCATTCTTGCAAGTTTTATTTTTTATTGGGATGTGTCAATTATTTTTGTCCTGAGCTGATCAGCTATGAAACTGCAACTTTGAAAGCAGATATAACTAAAAGAAGCATGGCAACCCCTATATGTCTTTCCGTTTCTATATTCATAACCATATTCTACATCTATCAAAATAATTTATGAAAATTACATGGATTTGAAATGGTTTTATGTATAAGCATACAAATATTTCTCCCTTTTTTGAGGACTATCAGTTCAAGAGAATGTCATAGTATTTGTAATTTGCTCTTTATTTTTTGCATTTGTGGGAAAAATGAAGCAAGCAACACGACAAATGATTTGTCCTTGTTTCATATGTTCTTACACACTCATATCAACATCTAAAATATTGATGTTATAGTCACATAAACAATCTGACCCCTTCTGGATTTTTCCATAAAGACAGCTTAAGTCTCACTAATGCAACTTAAAAACAAGCATGGCAACCCCTGTTTTTTTTTGCTGTGGATTTTAAATGTTTAGTTGACCATCATGTACTGTGCAAGAAATTATGACTTTGACATGGGGTTGCTGAATCACCAGGGAACATCCTTAAGCAGGGTAGTACCTCAAACACCCTACAAGATCCAGTATATTGATGAGAACTTCCACTGTTCTTGATGGGTAGTGTTGGAGTATGGAAATTACACAGGCATCCCCCTGTATCATCTAGCATCTTATCATGCCTCTTTATTTCATTACTTCCACCCTTGTGTAAAGCTACCAAATACAGTATCTATTTGGACTTCTGCAGGTAGGGTTAGACAGTGTGTTGTTATAATGCTGAAACCCTTTCTAGAAGTGCTGAAAGAGACCCAACCTCTAATAATTGATCATATCCCTTTTCTAAAGTTTATAGATGTTTCTTTCTGCAGAAAAAGTAATGTTTTATAACATTTCATTATACAGTATTTGAAGTTTGTAAACACGCTGACTGCCTGTCTTAAATGGTGCACCCGTAATAGAATTTAAATGGTTGACATCCATGTGCAATGATTTATTCAGAACAACAGCACTCCAGAGTGATCATAGTATGTGAAAGGGGACATTTTAAAAATATGTATCACAGCACCTGTATACTGAGTTAGTCAACTAAATCCTTTACTGTGCATGTGTGAAAGGGTTATAGCACATGCACAGTAAAGGGTTTGGCATTAATAAGCACAAGATATACAGTATATCTTCTAACTGAAGCTGCATCTTCTATTACACTATAATTTAATATGCCACGGCTTCAATTAGTGGATAGCTACAATTGGTTCTATGTGATAATAGTGAGCACCGAATGGCGAGTCTCATTATTGCGACGTCAGGGCGATGAAAACAATTTTGCCACCCTGACATCCTCGGTACATGGAAGAAGGGCGTAGGGGATTTAAATACTTTGCTTTCTGCTTTCTCCACACACACCCATGTGGGGGGGGGGCTTTGCCCCCCCGCAACCTTCTACTTAAAGATTCTCAACTCCAAGGGGGTGCATATCAGGGGTGTGCAAAAGCAAAATAAATACAAGTTCTGGGTCAGGTGCAACAAAAACACAGTAGCGCTCAGACCCAGACAAGAACCCAAAACCCTAGGCACTGCAAGCTGAGGCCAATCCCTGATGCCATAGCGCAGCTTAGCAGCCAACCGCAGCACCACCCCCTACATTCCCTCAGCCCTCTCCCAGGTCACGCTCGCCATGCTCACTCCCACCCAGCCTCACCTGCGAACATACATATAGTGACATCCTGTCACTAGGGTTGCCCACAATCCTACATCCAGTCACCCTCCCTGTCCTCTCACCTTTTGGGCTTTCATCCACATCGCATCGCCATTTCGGACGATGCTGACTTTCAGACACCAACCTCACTTGCTACCGCTACAGTTGCAGGGTGGCTTTTATTTAAACCTTTCTTGATGGTTTATCTCCCACTAATTAGGTGTTCTCTTGTCATGACACTCAGAAATGTCATTCATAAAGTGAAATACGTATGGTCTTGATTTCAATGCTATGGTTGTGCAAAGGGCCATGGTTGAGGGTAACTGACCTATAGCTGAAGCACACAAGATGGATGACAAAGCAAATCAGATAATGGCAAAAACCGAAGGGTAAAATCTCTGATCTGCTCTCATTTACTAGCAGCAGTGGCAGCATTAAAACAAAAAGAGGAGACTTGAGGGTGCAGGTGAGAGAGGTCAGCATCCTGAGACTGAGAGCTGTCTGCCCATGTTGATAGTGTTCCAGCAGAAGCAGCACCTAAGACTGACAAGAAAAGCTATGGCTATTAATATTATCATTCTTTTCAGGACCCATCTTTAAAAATGAGAAGAGGCTGGTTTGATAAATTTTTCCAGATCTGGGGTTTTATTCTGCAGGTAAAAACTGTGGGACATCTATTACCAAAAGATTTCTTCCTGAAGGTAGTGGATTTTATGACTTTTTGCCACAAGCAAATCACTCATGGGAACACTGATGTCTTATCCATTGGCAAAATGGATGAGACCTCCGTGTGTGCTGACAAGCCATTGAACAACACATTGGATAAGGTGGGCAGCACATCAGTGCATTTACTAACCAGTGGTCATTAGAAGCAGAGGATAACTGTATGCCTCGCTGCAATGTCAAATGGTTGAAACTTACCACCACTGACAGTTTTTGAAAAGCATGCATGCCCAGTGAACTTCTGCTGTTATCATTGCCCTGAGCCCCAACAACTGGATGAGTGAGATGCTGACAATGCAATGGCTGAATAAAGAATGAAGCCATGTCACCTTCAGTCATAAACAATGAGTCTGGGACACTTTTCAATGTCACTTCAGCCTGACTGTCAAACTAGACTTGAAACAAACAAACAAAAAAAAAACAATGGCAACTATCACTGGTGGCTGCATTAAGCTCCTGCAACTGGTCAAAGTTTCCTGGAATGTGCCTTTCAACATCAGGTATCACAAGTGTTATGATACCTGGCTTGCCACAGAGGAGAGAGATAACCTTGGCTGGTAATTCCAAAGCCCCATCTATCGACAGTATGATGGAGTGGGTGATGGTGGCATGGTTAGCAGTTAGCACTTTATTATTTGCAGCTTATATCGCCTCACCACCAGAGGCATCATTGTCCTCATCTACTTTCACTAATCTATTTTACCTTCTCCTATATATGTCATTGGTGTCTATCCCTCCAGTCACTCCCCACTCTACTACAATAACCTGCTCCTTTCATACTATCTCTCCTCCTCACTCTCCTCTAACAGCCCCATCCTATACCCACAGATACTGCCCTGCTGACTAGCAATCTCCTGGCATCTCCCCTGGTGGCAGCTTGACAGTACTGCAATGTTTATCTCAATACTAACCTCTATCCTCCTTCTCATCCTGGGACCCCCAGTTACTCACCCGTGACTTCCTCCACTGGCACTCATGAGTCACAACACAGACTCCAACCAACTATCTTTGGCACGGAAGCTCTGGTGTACCCCCTCACTCATCACCCACCCAACTCCTCTCAACACCACCTCCCATGTCCCATTGCTTTCCTCTCCTACCCTACCCTCATCGCCATGGCCACCCCCTGCTCAGGCAGTACCCAAGAATTAAAGCAGCATACCCACATCACCAAACAGAGAACACTGGCCCTCCTCAGAATATTCACCCTGCTGCTTCTAATGTCAGGCAATGTAGATCCCAATCCAGGCCCTGCCTCAGTCAGCCCTGGCACCTCCAACCATGGGCTAAGAATTGCTGCTATGAATATCTGCAGCCTATACCCAAAATTAGCACAGCTTCAATGCTGGGTACAGTGGCATGAACCAGATGTGCTAGCCCTCTTTGAGACCTGGTTATCAAAGAAAGTCTCAGACCCATCCATAGCACTCCCTGGCCTCACCACCTATTGAGCAGACAGACTTGGCAAACAGGGAGGGGGTTGTGCCTTTAACGTGCGAGACTCCCTGCCTTGCCAAAGCCTACTGGCACCCTCTCTGTGCCATGGAGCGCAGGCTCAAACTATAAAAATTATACCAGATACTACCAAAGCCCCTATAACCATTACTGTGGTGTACATCCCACAGCGTAACCAAACCTTAGCTTTTCAGTCTCTGGCAGACTACATCTCCAGCTTCCCACCCAAAACTGAACACATTATAATGAGTGACTTTAATGTGAACTGGCTGTCAAGCTCAGCCTCCCCTATAAAGGACACCATCTCAGTGCTAGACCTGACCCAATTAGTCACCCAGCTAACCAGGATTAAACCCCAAAATGGTACTAGCACCCTCATTGACCGCTTACTCATCAATTGCCCTAATAGAATCTCAAATGTGGTGGTAATGCCAGAAACATTAAACGACCATTCCCCCCATCCTCTTTGCCTGATCATGCTTGTTGAAACTTCCCCAGCCAAGCAGTTTCCTTCGATGATGTCTCCAACCTGGAGGCCTCACTAAATTAAGGAAATATCTGAACCAGTGTAACTGGTCCTCCATCAGACGTGCCCCCTCCATGGATGCTGCCCTTGAATACTTCATCCACACCTTCAACAAGGTCTGTGATGTATTTGCCCCACTCCAGAATGTGAAAGCCAAAAAACAAAATGCCCCCTAGGTCACACCTGCTTTGCTCAATAAGTTGAAGAGACGTGATGATCTCTGGTACAAAGCAACTGCTTCTGGGGTACACATGGACAAGCTGGCCTATAAAATGGCTCACAACAAGTGCACCTGGGCTATTAGAATGGCCAAATCCTCCTATTACAAGTCCACCAGGGCCTCTTCCTGGTGAAATGCTAGGTTATTCTGGGACAACCTAAAGGAACTAAATGGAAAGTCCAGGACGCCTCCCCCTGCCCAGCTGTTTGTCAACAGTATTATTACTACGGACCCACTCACTATCGCCAACAGTCTGAATGCAACATTCTCTGATCTGAGCGCAGTCCTGCCAAGCAACTTTTCGACTCCACCCCTAAGCATCCTGAACCCAACAACACCTACCCCCCTTTCTACCTCAAGGTGATTACTATGAATGAAGCAAGTTTTTACCTTAAAAAAGCACTATGGGACTTAAACCACTGCATAGACTCCTTTGACATGAAAATCCTTAATTTGGTTCTTGACTCGATACTAGCCCCCCTGATGGATCTAATCTACCTCTCCCTGTGTCTAGGGCAGTTCCCAAGTGACTGGAAGGTGGCCCCCATTACTCCAATATTGAAGAGTGGGGATCCCACACTGCCCAACAACTACAGACCCATCTCAATACTCCCACCCCTCTCAAAAGCCCTGGAAAAATCATTGTAAACCAACTCACAGACTACCTACATGTACATGATCTCCTATGCAGGGAACAACATGGGTTTAGAGCTGAACACAGCACAGCCACTGCCCTCATAGAGTTCTCCAACTCTTTGCACAGTGCACTAGATAAAAAACTGCTAACAGGAGCTGTATACATAGACCTCTTGAAAGCTGTCAACACTGTCTCCCACACCATCCTTATAAATACTCTTCACAGCACAGGACTGTCCCCCGGACCCATCACGTGGTTCACAAGTTACCTTACTGATAGGTCATAGCTTGTGAAGATAAACAGCACCCTCTCACCCACACTATCAGTCCACTCTGGGATGCCCCAGGGCTCCATCCTTGGCCCACTGCTATTCAGCATCTTCCTGAGTACCCTGCCCTAATCCTGTCCCTGTAACCTTCTACTCTACACAGATGACACGGCTATGTATGCCTCTCATTCAGATCCTGCAGTCCTTCAGTCCTCCCTACAACTTGCCTTCAGCCAAGTTGAACACTGGTTCACTGACCACAGACTCATGGTCAATGGCCATAAGACTAAATCAATACTCTTCTCCCACCTACAGAGTAAGGACCACAATGCCCAGCTAACAATCTTCTCCAAAACCCTCCTCCCACTGGTACAGGTCTACACCTATAAATACCTGGGCATAACCTTTGATCCTAATCTCTCATTCCACCCACATATAAGTAATCTTTCCTCCACCATAAATATAAGTACTGGGCTGCTGTATGGGCACAAAGCCAGCCTACCCCAGGAGGCACTAAACATGGCTGTTACCTTTTCTGTTCTCTCCCTGGTAGACTATGGGCTAACTGTCTACTCAGCTGCTGACCACACAGCACTAAACAAAATCCACCTATTCATTAACAAAGCCTGTAGACTCATTGCTGGAGTGGATAAGCGTACCACTGCTGTTCCCTATATACACTAACAAAGATCCTTACCCTAGATGAAAGAATATGTTATCAGATATGTCTCCTTACTAAGAAGATCCAACTAGGCGTTACCCCCACTGGAGTCTCCACCTCCCTCTGTTCTGCACATACTACAACAAAAACCTGCACAGCAGGCAAATTAATATGGGCTGTTCCCAGAGTCTCCACCTCACTGGCACAATGGTCCTTCTCCTACAGAGCACCTACCTGGAACAATGAACTCCCCCCTGACCATCACCTCCATCCCCAGAATAGGCCCCTTCAAAACAGCCCTCAAGAACCACATAATCTCCACCCATCCCTGCCTCTGCCCCCACTAACATATAGATATAGGCCACAGCCAGTAAAACTCTGAAGATAACCCTGACCCACTTCTGCCACTGTGTATTCTGACAATGTTGGTTTTCTGGCTGCTCTAACCACCTACCAGCATTTTAGGCCTTGCATATATTTGTTGATTGTACTACTCACTGAATTGCTTAAGCTCCCTATAAGACTGTATAGCTACCAAATCTGCATAGGTCTAGCAGCAATATCCACCTGCCCCTCTTATAGTACTCTGCCTATATGCAACATGTAATGTATATACCCTGTTGTCTCTGTCTGCCTCCACCCATATGTAACTATGTATAATGTCTGCCTCTTCTTAAGTTTGGTTTCTGATGTGGAGCCTTTAGAAATGAGTCTGTGACTCAAAGGTTGTAATCTGATTGTTTCAATAAATAAATAAATAAAAGAAATGGCTGTAAAATCATTTCAGGTTGTGGTGCAAATATGATTTACTGTATGTTTTACTGAAACAAAACTGCTGGTATTAAAAGAGATGGGGAATATTTTTTACATAGAGCCACCAAAGCCTCAAGGAGAAAAGTATAATATTTAGACACAAAACAGCTTATATTTCTTATTAGATCTGTATTTCTTATCTGCATTATTTATTACTGAGGTCATATGCATGAAAACAGGAGAGCTGTTCCCTGAGGGTTCATCAGCTCCTATTGTATCTTTCCAACCTGATGTCATAGTACTCTGCTTGTGACATCATAGTTATTCCCATTGCAACAGACTGTGATGTCACAACAGAGCATTATAATTGCAAGTAGGAAATAAGATACAGAGGCAGATAATCTCTGAGGGATAAACATTTGTTTTTGGGGAAATGTTTTCAGTAATAAGTAATGGGGTGAGCACTCTGTAAAAAATATATACAGTAGCATCCCCAAGGATGAAACTTAATTCTGCAGCATTTTGCAGCACTCTGCAGAATGCTGCAACAGACCTACTGAATAAAGCCATGTAATTTCAATGGCAATTAGTCCCTTTTGTCATTCAGAAAAATGCGGCACTGCCAGGATGAAGTGAATGCCACAGTTTCCAGCATGACAAAGGGGACTAATTGCCATTGAAATTACATTGCTTTATTCAGTAGGTCTGCTGCAGCATTCTGCAGAGTGCGTTAAAAGTGGGTTTTATCCTGGGGGACACCACTGTACATGTATATGAAATACAAGCTGAATTGTGTCTAAATATTATGTTCTCCAAAGTTTTTCCAAAGGCATCAGCTGCTCAAAACTGCCCTTTCATCTTCCTTTCCATGCCAGTTATGTATCCTGATACAGTTTGCTGATTTTGTTGATAAATAAAGGCATGGGGTCTACCGCATGGCGATAATGTGCTGCACTATTTATGCCATGAGGCATCATGTCTTTGTTCTGTGGGGGGCTCCTGCTGCCACACCCCCTGTTATGGGGGCTGCACCACCCAGACCCCCCAATGATGCTCAACTCTGGGGGGGTCCAATTCGGGGAGCGCACAGGTCCAGGTTTCACCATAATGCCATACACTATTAAGTGTGCAACACTATGACCCGGTATGATAAATAAATAATCCAACTTTGGGGTGCCCTCAGGTCTACATAGCGTTCCACTCTTCTCACTAGCTACTGTTCTTGAAATTCATATTTCTAAGACATCCTATAGCACTGGGAAACTGTCATTCCATGCTGTTCATCAAAATGGCCTGGAATGGTGTTATTGATGTCATGGAATGTTGAGGCTGTTTGAAAGGAGAGAGCAGCAACTGCTAATGAGAGAGGGATTGAGGTTAGTTACAAAGGCAACAAAATTAGATTATTAATTTAACAAAAAAGGTCAAAAAACATAACAGAATACTGGATAGAAAATAAAAGAAACAACTGGAGGGAATCGAGAGGTATAAAAACTATTTCCTATCACCTTTGATAGGCACTTACAGCCTTCTTTTTTAAAATATCAGTATGCAGCATCAGAATCGCAGACCAAGATCTGATCAGCTGCTTTAAGTATGACAGTATTGCTTTTGAGGCTATAAACATTCTGACTGAAGTACTTGTAGTGCTCAAAACCTAGTCTGACTCACATTCCAAGCTAAAATTGCAGAGCCTCATTCAGTTCAACATAGACAATTATGACAGTGTTGAGTTAGAGGAGGGGAGGATGAAACCAAATTTGTTTCCTTTTCAGAGAACATTTTTTTTTTCTTTTCCAATCAAATAAATGACCCACACACTGAACAGCAAAAATCTGTGTCCATGTTGACTGTTTTTTCTTAACACAGATGTTCTCTTTGCCTTTTCAGCTTTGTCTTCCTGCAATCCATCACCAATATTTTGTTTTCCAGGTATAAAAATGAAAAGTAACATAGTAAAATACTAGCTAGTTAACTATAACTGTAACCGCAGTGAAGAGACTCTGAGACATTAAGCAGAAATGCCAAAACCATGTGCTGTAATATATCACATCCTGTAACAGTACTAGCATGAACATTAAAAGAAGGGGATAAAACTTTCTATAAATACATTAGTGAAAGGAGAAATTCCAGAGGGGGTATTGTTAAGATCAAGGGGATAAGGGGTAGTGTGTGGAGGAGGACCACAGAAAAACATCTATCCTAAACAGATACTTCTGCTCAGCACCATGGACACAGGGAGGGAGGGAGATGTGCACAAGTCCCTTCACAAAAGAAAGGGTCCTACAAGAGCTCTCTAAGCTCAGGGTAGACAAGGCAATAGGACCAGAAGGCATACATCCTATGGTACAAAATGAGCTAAGGGTGGAACTAGCAGAGCCATTAGCAAAACTCTTTAGTCAGTCTCTGAGTACTGGAGAAGTCCCAGAAGACAGGAGAAGGACTCATGTGATCCCACTCCACACGACTGGCAGCAGGAAGGAGGCAGGGAACTACAGACCAGTCAGTCTTACCTCAGTAGTGGGCAAGATTATGGTGGCACTCCTTAAGTAAAGGATAGTGCAACACCTGGAATCCATAGGAGTACAGGATCCAAGACAGCATGGGTTTATAACAGGAAGGTCCTGTCAAACTAATCTCATAGATTTCTTTGACTGGTTAACCAGTGTGGTGGACCAAGGGGGAGCAATTGATGCCACCTACCTTGACTTCAGCGAAGCTTCTGATACTGTTCCACATAGAAGATTGATTAACAAGTTGGGTAGGCTTAGAGTGGATCAGAAGTTGATCAACTGGGTAGCAAACTAGTTGGTGGGCAGAAAACAGAGCAATGGTAAATGGTATACAGTCAATAGAGATGCAAATCACAAGTAGGGTACCTCAGAGATCAGTCCTGGGGCCAGTCCTCTTCAGTATTTTCATCAGTGACATTGCAGATGGACTGGAGGGTAAGGTTTGCCTCTTTTTAGATGACACCAGAATCTGCAACAGAGTAGATGATCCAGATGGGATGGGCAGAATGCCAAGAAATCTGGAAAAACTATCAAAATGGTCAGAAGAGTGACAACTGGGGTTTAACACAAAGAAGTGCAGGATCATGCACATAGAGAAGAGAAACCCTAAAGTTACCTATAGATTGGGAGGGAGATGCTGGCAATCACAAGGGAAGAAAGAGACTTGGGCATCATCATCACAGAAGACTTGAAATCATCTAAGTAGGTCACTAAAGCAGTCAATAAGGCTTGAGGGATGTTGGGGAGTATTAGTAGAGGGATCACAAGTTATAAGAGGGAGGTAATAATCCCTCTTTACAAGACACTTATTAGGCCACATCTGGAGTACTGCATGCAGTACTGGAAGCCGCACCTGCACAAGGACATTAACAAAATGGAGGCAGTCCAGTGAAGGACAACCAAAATTGTGCAGGGACTGCACCAGAAAACATATGAGGACAGATTAACAGAGCTCAATATGTATACCCTAGAGCAAAGGCAGGAGAGAGGTAATACGATCGAAGTATTCAAATGTCTTAAGGGCATTAACAAGGTGAAACCATCTAACATGTTTCAATATAAGAAAAATAGCAGGACAAGAGGACAAAGCATGAGATTAGAGGCAGGCCGATTAAGGGGTGATGTGAGGAAGTTCTTTTTCACAGAAAAGGTGGTGGATGCATGGAATGGCCTACCTCAGGAAGCAGTGGCTATAAATACAGTACAGGGCTTCAAACATGCATGGGATAGGCATAAGGGAGCAATACAGATGAGTATGAATAAATTGACCATTAACAGAGTAAAGGCCTATTGCACATTCATAAAATAGAAAAAATGGGCAGACTGGATGGGCCTTGCGGACCTTATCTTCCTTCAACTTCTATGTTTCTATAGAAGCAACAGCTTCAATTGGAGGGCTTATACTATTAACAACTCTGGTTTTCACCTGCAGCTTCTCTTAAAGGGTGGCTTCTATTGGAAGGTGGCTACAATTAGAAGATTTATTGTTTTTGTTTCTCTGATTTGCAATGTCTTTCATTAACAGTTTATAGTTGTTGTCCATGTTTTGCACACATGCTATGGGTTGCTCACTCAACTCGTATCAGTACTACAGCCTTTCAATGTTGTCAAGAAAAGGGTGTTTTTTATTGGCCAAGACTTTGAAATGAGTATGTGAGTTCACATTTCCTACTTCCTTGTTAACAGTGCTATACATTATGTTTCAGAAAATGACTTTTCAAAATAAAATTGGTGCTGTATTGCTGCATATTCAGATGACAGTAATTTAGAGATTGATTGTAAACATTCTGCATGCTGTCATACTCTGTGTGGTATAGCAGGAAGAAAAAATTGCCAATATTCGAAAACTAGCACTAAATATGTTAAAAAGGTCAAGAAATTATTGATATTAGGAGCTTTGCAATGTTCTTAATATCAGTTTATGACTCACCGGCTGTAGTCTCTACCTAGGGCTGACCTAGCTGTTGACTGACTGCCGGGAAACACTGAGCCAGTGTTGGTCAGAAATATTCAGTGTTCCACTGAGGAGGGAAGCTATCCCATCAACCTGAACTGGTTGATGGTCAAGCCCATTCTCAAAGCGCAATCTCTGGAACCAGATGCCTTGGTCAATTGCAGACATACAGTATCTAGAATCTGCCTATTTTGGAGGACAGTATTGGAGAAGTTGGTAGATTTGCAGCTCAAGGGTCATCTGGAGAACTATGACAGTTATAACCCAACACAGCATGAAGACTTTCCATATGAAGGTGGTAAATGATCTCCTCCAGGCAAATGATTAACAGAAGTATTCAGCAGTTGTTCTTCTCTATCACTCATTTTAATTTAACATTGTAGTCCATTGGGTTGAGACAGATTGCCTGAAACACTTTAGAAGACTAGTAGTAACAATCTTGGGTTATTTCATTTCATTCCATTTTGGCACAGAGCAGTCAGTGCTGCTGGGAAATTTCTTGTTGTGCCTAGCTACACTGTGTGGGGTGCTTATTGTTTTAATACTGTTCTCAACATTCTTCACGGTTTGCATGCTGCTTATGGAAGAGACAATACAGCATAGAGCTTCACTGTACAATAGTCACAGTCAATTTAACAATTTATCTCCTGGGATTTTATGGAAATACAGTGTAAAAAAAGGTTTAATTGTTGTCTGTACCACAGAAAATCTCATAAAATCTCCTTATAGAGCTCCACAGATTTTGAAAAATAATTTCCCACATCCTCTATAGAGATGTTGTAAAGTTTTAATTTGTTTATGAAATTCAGGTGAATTGCTAAACTCTGCCTTCCTGGATCAATTTGCAAATGTTTGCCCCATGCTAAAAATTTGCAAATTTCCAACTTTGCCTAATAACTTCCCTGTTAGTGTTCCTAAAGCATTTTTTTTTTGTGAAAATAAGGATTTTGGTAAGCAACTTGTCTAAAGGTCACATGGAAGAACATCTGCAGGTCAATGGCATACCTTTGTACAGTGGCTGCCTAGCTTGCTTGCTGTTTCTCTTTTCTCGTTTGACAGAGAGAGTGGAAAGAGCCTGTTTTGCACCAGAAAGAATGATGTGGTCATTGCAAAAAATGTCTTAAATGCACTAGTTAGGATTAAACCAACAAAGTAGGGAAATGTGGTGTTAGGGTTCCAAACCGTAACATCCTACCACTACAGGCAGCCACAGGAGAAACCATTACAGTTTGATCTCTCCTGTGTCTTTGCAAATCAGGTGTGGGGTGTGCCTTGGGGTTGTCAGCCTTAATTCTCACCCTATTCCACCAGAAAATAAGCTGAGATTTGTACAGTACAGTATATGGGAATGGGGTAAGCATTAGGGTTGACAACTCAAGGCAACCCCATTTCTTATTTGCGAAGACACAGGAGAGGTCAAACTGTAATTGTTTTTCCTGTTGCTGCATTCAGGGTGGGAGTGGGGTGTTAGGGTTGGAAACATTAACATCATATTTTCTTACTTTTCTTGGTGTAACCCTAACTAGTGCAATAATGAAGTATTTTTTATATTGAATTTCCTTACTTTTTGAGATAGTTTAATGGTAACATCATTTGCCTGTGGGAGTGCAGACCCTGCACTTACATCCCTCCATAGATACATACATCTATGTTGCTGTGAAAACATAGGGCCCTCTGGGCTTGCCAAAGCAGCAATTTCTTTCCTTTGTTGTATGGCTTCTTAAAGTTCCAATGTCATCCTAATTGAATTTGCATTTGTTTTATTTTTATGCTGTTTTACATTGCCCCTAAATTTTTAGGTGGGGGTATGCTTGATTCTTGTAGTACTCATTAAGTACTTTGTTTTGATAGATAGACTGCCCCTTAAGTCCAAATACTGAGGGAGTTATGGCATGTTGAAGTTCCAATGTTATCATATGGAAATTCTCATTTTTTGTTAGTTTTTTTATATTGCCCCTAAATGTTTGGGGGAAGGGGACTTGTGTTATGCTTGTAGTACTCAAAAAGATCCTTGTTTTTTTTTTTGAAATTTAAGTTTATTTATTTTACAAAGAGCAACCCACAAGATACAACAGAGTACACAATTCGTAGAGAAAAACATGGTATAACAAAAAAAAAAAAAACAAAACAGCCCCCGATCCCCACCTCCCCATACCGGACCATCCCCCACAACCCCCATCCCCACCCTCCCATCCACCCACCATCCTCCCCCAAACAAAACCCCCACCCCTACTCCTCCCACCCACCCAAACCAAGCGTGCAAACAACCATTATATCCAAAATGGGTAAATAACATAGTAACCATTCAGAAAATATTCCACTCCAAAGTCAGGGGATGCAAATAGCAGTATATGATAGACACAAAAATATCTTCGCGACATCAGGCAAGAGGCCAAGAACTCATTGGTGCAGGTATAATGCGTGTAGCTTACCCCATTTTTTCTGAAACAGATCCATACGGCTGCGCAAACTGGCTACCAATTTTTCAGTATTAAGGTAGGCAGAAAGCTCAGTCAGCCATTCAGCGTAAGTCAACGCCAACTGGTCAGTCCAATGTCTAAGGACCAGTCTCTTAACTGCTGTGGACACCAAAGCCATGTGGTACCGGCGTTCCACACTATCTATATTAGTGTAATCACCCAGAATACAGATCTCGGGGGTAAAAATTTCTGAGAGACCAAGTAAGGGGTCCAAGTTATCCCAAATGGAGGACCACAAGGGAGCGACTTTGCTACAGAGCCAAAAAATATGTAGACAGTCTCCTTCACCCTGCATACACCTGGAGAAGAGAGGAAGGGGAAGCCTCTTAAGTTGGAAAAGCTTTTTAGGAGTATAATACATGTTATTCACAATATAATATTAGGTAATCCTGAATCTGTCCTGAGTGTGGTATTTGTGGAGGTCATTCCACATATGAGACCAATTCAGGGTGGATTCGGGAGACAGGGAAGACCAGATATTAGAGCCCCCGACAGGTTCCGAAAATTTGAAGTTTAGAAGGAAAGAGTATATTAACGAGACGGAGTGCGGTTTGGAAGCCAGAGTTATTTGAAAAAGAAAAGGGTGGACTACCGGTTTATTAAAGGGAATGCCAAATTTCCCAGCAATAAGGTGTCTCAATTGATAAACTTTAAAAATCTTAGTACTAGGAATAGCATGTTTATCAAGTATCTCCACTGAAGAGAGAAGGGATCTTTGGTCATAAAAGTGTTCCAGATGGGCTTCTTTAATTTGCGGAAGCCATTCGGGAGTAATCATCGAGTTACCCAACTTAATATTGGGGTTAGAAATAACTGGTTGACTCAGATCCCGCCCGGGAAAAATATTAACATACCGCATACATTGGATAAGGGACTTAAGGGATACAAGAATCGTATGATCTGCTATCCACTGCAAAAGCACAGAGGGGGGAGTGTAGAAAATAGCATAGGGATCTAGCTTAGCTTCCGAGAGGATCGACTTTTCAATCTGGATCCAAATCGGGCAAAAAGAGTTAGGGTTAGCAGGGAGCCATCTCCCTAATTTAGCAAGATGGGCCGCCCAGTGATAGAGCAAAAGGTTGGGGAGCCGAAGGCCGCCCTTATCTTTGGGGAGGGATAATTTAAGAAACGACTGCTGCACTCCTTTTCCCCGCCAGACAAAATTTGAGAACATCACGTGAAACTGCTGGAAATAAGAAGCAGGTAGCCAGAGACTTAATAAATTAAGAGGATAGAAAATATGGGGGAGAACGTTCATTTTAATAATATTGATCCGGCCCCAAAGGGAAATAGGAAGGGTAGCCCACCGCGATAGGTCCTGCTGAATGAGAATTTTAAGATCGTCTAGATTAAGCTTCTTAAGGAGACAGGGATCCGTTGAGAAGTGAATCCCTAGATATTTAATCGATGTAGGGGACCATCTCATACCAAAGCTGACGAAATCCTGCTTATACGTGCGGGTGTTTAATGGAAAAACTTCAGATTTAGAAATATTCAGTCTATATTGAGAAAAGGCACAAGTATTGTTTGACGATGTCCAATGCAGATCTTAGGAATCGCGGGGCATTCAACATGCAGAGTATATCATCTGCATAAACAGAGAGAACTAGCTCCGTTGGCGCACCGAACAACCTTTGACAAGAGGGGAGGATTTAAGCTTAATAAGAAGGGGTTCCAAATATAAATTAAATAAAAAGGGCGAGAGAGGGCAACCTTGCCTAGTACCGGTATATAACTGAAACAGCGATGAAAAAACTCCATTGCAGTATATTTTGGCCGAAGGAGAATTGTAAAAAATCTGGACCCACTTTAAGAAAGGAATCGGAAAATCCATCCTAGCCATCACAGCCCAAAGAAAGGACCAGTCCACCCGGTCAAAGGCCTTCTCTGCATCTAACGAAACTAGGGCCATAGGGAGATGGGATGCCCGAGCATGCTGAGAGATATGAGAGAGAGTTCTTAAGTGATCTAATGGGGATCTAGAATGCACAAAGCCGACCTGCTCTGGACTAAGTAAATGGGTCCAGACCTTCTTGATCCTTTCTTCCAAAACCTTAGAGAAGATTTTCATATCGTAGTTTTGTAGAGATATGGGTCGGTAGCTCACCGGGTCGGTAGGTGTTTTACCAGGCTTTGGAATTAAAATAATGGTGGCTTCGAGAAGAGTGGGGTCTATGACACAGGAGGAAGAAAGATACTCATAGAGTTTAAGAAGTAAGAGAGAGAGATCTTTGGAGAAGACTTTATAAAAATTGGCAGGGGAAACCATCTGGACCGGGTGCCTTGTCTGAAGTCATAGAAGCAATGACCTTCTCTATCTCACCCAGCGAGAGAGAGAGAGGCAGTCAAAATTTCTTTATGAGACAACAGAAGCTCGGGATATTAATATCAGCTAGGTAATCCGTAATATCCGAAAGGGAAGCAGGAGATGAGGGCAGACTATATAAACCCTTGTAATAACTTTTGAAAATTCGCACAATTTCTCTGGGAGAGGTTTCTATGGAGCCGGTGGGCGATTGCAAAGTCGGGATTATCCTGGAACCTTCCAATGTGCGAAGGCATAGGGCTAAAAGTCTCCTGGCTTTTTCCCCATGATCAATGTAACTGGCTTGGGTTCTAACAAAACAGTACTCGGCCTTTTCTTTTAGGAGGTCAGTGTATTTGCTTTTGGCATCCAAAAGGGCTTCCAAGGAGGATAGTGAAGAGGCCAGAGAGTAAGCAGTCTCTAATTCTTTGATTTTATACATTAAGGAGAATGCCCGCACTTGCCGGTCTTTCTTCCTTGCAGAGGCTAACTTAATTAGCTCTCCCCTAAGATAACATTTTAGGGAACACCAGATAACACTCGCCTCTGAGGCCGGGAGATCAGAGGGCTGTGGGTTCAGTTCCCACATCTGGCACTTGGGTTAATATCCCAGTACTGATACTGTAGTGTAGTATGAGAGGGGTGCTGCACTTCTAAGGTGCCGTCTTTCAGGTGATACGTTAAACCGAGGTCCCATCTGCCTGGATTGGTGGTAGTTCAGGTGGATGTAAAAGATCCCATGGCACTTCTCGAAAAGAGTAGGGGAATTTCCCCGGTGTCCTGGCCAAATTTCCCTCATTCATTAAAATATCACCAGCAGCTTAATCTGGTTCAAGGTCAGTTGGCATTCATCTGTATCCCCCTCCCCTGGGTCGTGCCTGAAAATAGGCAGGATTTGTCTAGTGCACTTACCCGGTCAACAAAAACTAAATAAATAAATAAATAAATAAAATAAATAAAACATCGAATCTCGGAGTAGAGCCAAGATTGTCTGCCAAGAAAAGGGAGATCAGGGATCTTATTTGCGTCACCGTGTGAGGGTCCTTGAGTAACTGGGTATTAAACCTCCAGGTAGTATCCCGGTGGAAATCAGGGTCCGGAAATAGTTTGATTCAGACTATTGCATGGTCAGAGAGAATGATCGGCTCAATGCCGGACTGGAGGAGGCCCGAAGGAGAGTATTACTAAGCAAAATATAATCTATTCTCGACCAGAAGCATGGGGCTGGAGAAGAACAGAAAGGCCCAGAGAGAGGATTGGAAAGTCTCCAGGGATAACACAGCCCCAACATCTGTAAAAGTCATGTAAAGCCCTTGCGTGGATGTGAGGGCCGATCACTTTGGGGTCCCTGTCCAGGCAGTAAGAAGGTGAGACATTCCAGTCCCCCTCCAAAATAAGTTGCGAGGAAGTAGAACACTAATTTTGTCAGCTAAAGTCATAAAGAAACCCGGGCTTCCCCCAACGGGACTGTAGACTGAGCCTAAGACTATGGTGTTCCCGTTAAGAACGCCTTTAACAAAAACAAATCTCCCATCTGGGTCCTCCACTACCAGGTCTCTCAAAAACAAGATGTGCTTTTTAATAAGTATAGCTACCCCCTTACTAAAATTAGATCCACCCGCCACATAAATTTGTGAGAAACCAGATCGAGATAGCCATTTAACCTCTGCACTGTGTAGGTGGGTTTCCTGAAGAAATAAAATATCAATTTGCAGCAAAGTACAATGGTTAAAAACCTGAGTTATTTTGACTCTTTCCCTGAGCCCGCGCACATTCCATGATGCTATTTTAATAGCCCCTGTAGCCATTTTAAAAATAGTATGAGAAAGAGGCAGAGACTAGAATACCCAGACATGAAACAGAAATGGAGGCACACTAGAAACCCAAAAACCCATCCACCGCAGCCCGCCAAAAAAAAACCATTGAGAGTATCAACACTTTGAAAGGATTAACCAGAATTAAAATATAATCATACCAACATGAGATTTGGCAGGCCAACCCCCCCCCAAATACCTTCCCTAAGCCCAACTAAACAACTATATACAACATGGTACCAGAACTGGGAAATGTCAGGGATAACAAGAAAAATCCAGAGTTCTGGAAACCATTCCCCCAAAGCGAATCCAGAACATCCCAAAAAACAGGGACCAGTTGAAGGAAAAAAATGTCTGGAATCTATCCCACTGGGAAGAAATTCGCTCCCAATCCACACAAGCAAACCCAGCAGGAGCCCTGCTAATGGGGCTGGATTGGCAAACCCCCCTTCCATAGGCTCGCGACTCAGCTACCTCGAGAAGCGGGGCCCAGGAATCCCCCCCCACCAGCCAAACTGCCTATTCTGCATTGCAAGTACAATAACTAGCGATCCATTTAGTTGCAACTCCCCTCCATTGAAGTCGTGAGGAAAGAGGCCAAAGAGAGATATTATTACTCCCCCTGGGTGGGCAAGAGAAAGGAGCATCTAAGCGGCGGGGTAAGCCATAAAACTAGAGGCTTATCGTCAACCAGATCGCCTTGTTTCCGGGGGGCGCTATATGGTGACAGGACCAAAACAGGGTCCTGCACCTAAAACCGGTACCCCCGGAAACCTCCACCCCTAATACGCAGTTCTGGGGAAAGACTAATAGGTCCCGCTATCGCGGCCTACTGCGACCCCTGCTCAGCCTGCCAGGATCTCGCCCAAAGCAAAAAAACCTGGAGATGACCAAGACAGGTAAGGGCATCGGGAATCGACCAGTGGAAAGGGTGGCAAGGGGGTCGGGACATCTAAGAAGGGAAATCCATAAAAGGAAAGAGAGAAAAAAAAAAAATAATCTTTTAGAAGCTAAATGAAATCAAAGCGCCCCACAGACATAGTGTTCATTACACAGTTCATCCATTTGACTTGAAAAGGTCAGGAAGCTTAGTGGCCAGGTCTTTGTGGGCCACATCTTGAGAGTCAAAACTGTGGGTGATACTTCCAACGGAGACCTTGAGGGTTGCGGGGTACACCATCCTGAAGGGAATAGACGCCGCAATCAGCTTCTGGACAATTGGGTGGAAGGCAGCCCTTTTGGTTCTCATTTCTTTGGGGAGATCTTGAGCTACACGCATTAGCTGGCCCATGAAATCGCCTGCAACTCTCGGGTTGCTGAGGCGTGCTGTCTCTGATGTAGCTCAGAATTTTATGATTATAGAGTCGTGGGGAGATCCGGGGGCGGTCGAGGCCTCAGCGACCTATGTGCCCCTCTCAAGGTGGTAGCTAGGGTTGATCGGTGAGGACCGACTATCTTGGTAAGGAAACGCTGCAAAGGCCATGAGATCTGGCCCCTCTTCCAACTCCGGCAGGCCCAAAATGAGGAGGTTATTTCTCGGTTCTGCGCCCTCTAGGTCCTCAGTTTTCAGTTGAAGCTTCCGCACCTGTTGACCAGCCGGACATCCCTGTTTCGGCCTTCACTCTTGACTGCTCCAAAGAAAGGATTCTGGCCTCCGAATCTGACACCCTTATGGTAAGGGAAGAGAGGTCCCTTCGTAGCGACTTCAATTCAGCTGTGATGGCCTGGAGTATACTCCTTATTGGGGTCAGCTCCTGCATAAACTTATCCTCCGTAAGGAGACCTGTCGGCTGAGACTTGTCTCCAATTTTCTTAGACCCCATGCCCGCCTGGGTCCGCGACTTCTTAGGCTGCTTTTCAGGGGACGCAGGCGGCGTATGCTTAATCGCGGCCTGCTTTTTATCCACTTCCATCTCCTCACAGAGTAGAGAGAATTGGCAAGATACACACCCAGAAATCGGAAGTCGGGGCGTGGGCAAACTAATTATGTCGATTTGGCTGAGTTAGTGGTCTAAGGATTGCGGATTCTGGCAGTTAGGATGGCTGGAGGAGAGAGCTCTAAGCCCCTGCTGCCATTCAGCAAGCTGCCATCACGTGACCCAAAGATCCTTGTTTTAATGTATAGCTTGTCCCTTAAAGTCCAAATACTAAGGGAAGTATGACTTGTTGAAGTTCCAGGGTTATTCTGCAGGAATTTCCAATTTTTATTTTTATATTGCCTCTAAATGTTTGGGGAGTATGCATTATTTTTGTAGTACTCATTAAGACCTTTGTTGTGATATGTACATTGTCCATTAAGTCCAAATATTAAGGGAGGTATGGCTTATTGAAGCTCCAATGTTATCCTATGCGAATTATCATTATTTATTTACAGTACTTTTATTTTTATTGCCCCTAAATGTTTGGGGGGAAGGGATTTGTGTTACTTTTTTAGTACTCATTAAGACCTTTGTTTTTATATATATATATATATATATATAGATTGCTTTGTTAGTCCAAATATTGAGGGAGTTATGGCTTGTAAAATTTCCAATGTTATCCTATGAAAATTTTCATTTTTATTTTAATTTTTATGTTTTTATATGTGGGCCCTAATTTTTTTTATTGTGGGGTATGTGTTATTCTTGCAGTACTCATTAAGACCTTTGTTATAGTGGCACAGTCACACCACTATAGTTAGGGCTGAGCAGAGATTTCTATGTTAAACCACAAATGTTGCACTTTAATAGCTTCGCAACCGTTCAATGAATTTGCAAAAACATTTGCATGTGCAGTCCAGGGGGGTGGGGTGGGGGGGAGTTTTCTTGATGTGCAAAGTTTAATTCCAGTCAGATTTATTTATTTATTGAGAATATCAGATACAAGTTTGAGTCATGGACTCATTTACAAAGGCTCCACATCAGGGTACACAACATAATAGGAGGCAGACATTTATACAAAATTACAGTGGTGTAGGGAAAGAGATCACAATTTATCAAAGTGTGTCAAGTAGTAAGCAGTATACAATATTAAAGAGAAAGTAGGAGACAAGGAACTAGATGCATAGCAAGGTATGTAAAGTTGTTAGTCTTATACAGTTGGGTAGTTAGACAAGTCCTGTCAGGAGCTTGTGAACGTCTGCAAACCATCTAGTCAGAAAATGGTATAGCACATGCAGTAGCAGGAGGAGCGAGCAGTTGGGTTACCAATATTATCATTATTACATAGTAACAGCAGTGGGATAAGTGTACACTTAACCTAGTATCATGCTGCCTGTAGACTGGTTCTAGTGGGAACAATGGCAGTGGAGGGCAGAAATTATGTGTTTTTTGAGGGTTGTCTTAAAGGGGCCTAATCTGGGGATAGAGGTGATGGCCTGGAGGACAGCATTGTACCAAGATGGCACTTTATAGGAAAAGGACCATTGTGCTAAGGTGGTAGTGACCCTGGGAATAGCCCATGTTAATTTATCCGCCACATGGGTGTTTGTAGAGGTAAGTGCCACGTGGAGGGAGGCTGAGACTCCCTTGGAAGTGAGGCCTAGCTGGATTTTCTTAGCAAGGAGACATGTTTGGTAACACAATCTTGCATCCAGGGTGAGGATTTTTGTTAGGTCATATAAGGTGCAGCTGTGGGTATGCCTATCCACTCCAGTGAGGAGCCTATAGGCTTTATTAATGGATAGATGTATTTTATCTAGTGTCGTGCGGTCAGTGACCACGTAGACGATTAGCCCATAGTGTATGAGGGAGAGAACAGAGGAGGTAATTGCAATATTTAGTGCCTCTGGGTGTAGGCAGGCTTTGTGTTGAAACAGTAGTCCTGTGTGTATATTTATGGCAGAGGAAAGATTATTAATATGTGGGTGGAATGATAGGTTAGGATTGAAGATAATGCCCAGGTATTCATATGTGTAGACTTGCTCTAGTGATAGGAGAGCTTTGGAAAAAAATTGTTAGCTGGGCCTTGGGTCCTTGTTCTGCAGGTGTGAGAAGAGCATAGATTTAGTCTTTTTTACATTGACCACTAGTCTGTGGTCAGTGAACCACTTTTCAACTTGACTGAAGGCAAGTTGTCGGGAAGACAGAAGGGTAGTGGGATCCGAGTGGGAGGCATACATTACTGTATCATCTGCATAGAGAAGAAGGTTACTGTACATGGACAGGATTTAGACAGGGTATTCAGGAAGATGCTGAATAGCAGTGGGCCAAGGATGGAGCCTTGGGGGACCCGTGAGTGTAGTGGTAGAGTGCTTGTGAGGGTGCTGTGCATCTTCTCACATTGGGACCTATCCATGAGGTAACCTGTGAACCAAGTGATGGGTCCAGGGGACAGGCCAGAGTGGTGAAGAGTATTTAGGAGCAGGGTGTGGGAGACTGTGTCGAACGCTTTTGACAGGTCAATGAAAATGGTTCCTGCGAGCAACTTTTTATTTAGGGCATTGTGCAGTGAGTTGGAGAACTCTAAGAGGGCAGTGGTTGTGCTGTGTCTGGCTCTAAAACCATGTTATTCCCTACATAGGACGTTGTGCATAGTTAGATAGTCTGTGAGTTGGTGGCAATAATTTTTTCCAGAGCTTTCGAGAGGGGAGGGAGTATAGAGATAGGCCTGTAGTTGTTTGGTGATGTGGGGTCCCCACTCTTTAGTATAGGTGTGATGGTGGCCACTGTCCAGTCATTTGGGAATTGACCTAGGCATAGGGAGAGGTTAAGGAGATCAGTCAGGGGGGAGAGCACCGAGTCAAGTACCATAGTAAGGATTGAGTCTTTGCAATAGTTTGAGCCCCCTAGGGCTTTTTTCAGGTAAGAACTTGCTTCAATCATAGTAACAACCCTAAGGTAGAAGGGGGGGTTAGCATTGCTGGTTTCAGTGGTAATAGGGGTGGGGTTGAAGAAGTTGTTAGGAAAAACTGCGCTTAGATCCGAGAAAGCTGCATTTAGGCCATTGGCGATGGTGTGTGAGTCTGAGGTAATACAATTGCTTACATTTAGTTGGGGGGGCTTCCTGGACTTTCCATTCAGTTCCTTCAGGTTGTCCCAGAATAGTCTAGCATTCCCCCAGGATGAAGCCAGGGTGGACTTGTAATGGCTGGACTTGGCCATTCTAATAGCCCAGGTACACTTGTTGCAAGACATTTTATAGCCCACTCTGTCCATTTGCGCACCTGAGGCAACTGCTTTGTACCAGAGATCATCCTGGGTTTTTAGTTGCTGGAACAGTGCTGGTGTTACCAAGGGGACATTTCTTTTTTTAGTTTGAACCTTAGTGAGTGGGGCAAAAGTATCACAGCCATTTTTGAATGTGCGGGTGAAGTAGTCAAGGGCTACATCTATGGTAGGGGTGCATCTGATAGGGAACCAATCACACTGGGTAAGGTATCGCCTTAGTTTAGTGAGGCCACCAGGTAGGAGACATCGCCAGACAAAACTGCAAGGTTGGGGTAGTTGCTGCTGGCAAGACCAGCTGAAGAGGATTGTGGAGTGATCACTTAGTGAGTCAGGGAGTACTTTTAGATTTGAGATTCTATTGGGTCGATTGGTGATTAGGAGGTCGATTATGGTGCTGGAATCATTTCTGGGATTAACCCTGGTTGGTTGGTTAACTAACTGGGTTAGGTCTAGTGCTGAGAGGGTCTTTTATATCAGTGGTTGAGCTTGATAACCAATTCACATTAATGTCCCCAAAGATAAGGTGCTCAGTTTTGGGTTGGAATCTGGAGATATAGTCAGCTAGGGATAGACAAGCTGAGGCTTGGTTTCGTGGTGGGATGTACACCACTGTAATGGTTATAGGGGCTCTGGTAGGGTCTGGAGTAAGCTTTGATGTCACGGCCTGTGCCCCGTGGGTCAGTGAGGGAGTTGGTAGACTTTGGCATAGTAGAGAGTCTCGGATGTAAAAGGTACATCCCCCTCCCTGTTTTGCCAGATCTGTCAGCTCTATACATGGTAAGGCCTGGGAGTGTGACGGAGGAGTCTGGGACCTTCTTTGACAGCCAGGTCTCAGTGAGGGCTAGCACATCTGGTTGATGTTGCTGGGCCCAACATTGTAGCTGTGCTAGTTTTTTGGGTAAGCTGCAGATATTCATTGCAGCTATACTTAGCCCACTGCGTGTGGTGTCAGGATGGACTGAGATGGGGTCTGGATTAGGGTGAATATTGCCTGATATAAGGATCAGAAGTGTGACAATTCTAAGGATGGCTAGCATTCTGTTTGCTGATGTTGGCATGTTGATTTTTTGATGGGGTACTTCCTGTGCATGGAACGGCCAGGGAGATGAGGGTGGGGTAGGAGAAGAATACAATGGGACATGAGAGGAGGTGTTGTGAGGAGAAAGGTGGGCGGTGAGAGGGAGGAGGGGTGAAGTGGAGTTACCGTGACAGGTAGGGTGGGTGGAAGCTGGTGTTGCATCGCAGCCGTGCTATGGGGTAGGTCCTGGGCGAGGAAGGAGGGTAAAGAGGAGTAACAGTGACAGGAAGAGTGGGTGAAAGCTGGTGTTGCATTGCAGGGGTGCCATAGGGGTTGGTTGCTGGTAAGGGACTGGGGAATCTCTGGAGGAGGAAAACAGAAGTGAGGAGTAAGGCAAACATTTTAGTGCCATTGCTTTGTTATTAGGGGTGATGACAGGTGTTGGATGGCAGATGGAAATAGACGGTGTGGTACAGGGGGGAGAGGCTTTTATGAGAACATAGGAGGGAGAGACAGGGAACAGAGACCAAAGGATTTAGTACACATATGTAAAGTAAGGGGGAATCAGCGTTTGGTAAAGTAGTGCAATGCTGCATCTGGTGGTGATTTGTTATAGGCTGCTAATGCTAAAGTGGGCTGATTGGTTCTGGATCAACCTCTCCTCTCTATTGGCTCTTAGCATTCTTAGCATCTGTTTTACAACCCTATATAAGGGCGTGTCGATCAAGGGTGGTGGTGGGGGTGGTGGGGAGCTGACGAGCAGTGTCGGTGGGGCCTACACCAGTCTGTAATGTGCCACGATTCTGTGGCTTGCTGTGCCCATGCTTTGGTTGCCGTACCTTTTCAGTGTCTTGGGGGGTGGGGGAGGGCATCTGCTTTGGCCCTCTCAACCTCAGCGGTGGACCCTCTCTGGGATCCTGTGGGCAGTGGGTTGTGGAGAAGCAGGTAAGAAATTATTTATACTGTGTTGTGGGGGAGGAGTTACCACAATTTGAAGCTATGTTTCATAAGCACTGCAAGATGCACTTTTAGTTTCTGACTATGATCTGAAACAAGTCCAGTAATTACAGTTGCAAGGCTAATCAGTCAGAAATGAGCTAAATCAAATCCTTTTCCAAGTCTTGTAAGCACAGATTAGCTTTTAAAACAATAAGGCTACATTAATTTTATTCTTAAAGCACACTTGCACAGGAATTCAGGCAGAGCTAAGCTAAATCGAATCCTTTTCCATGTCTGTAATCACATATTAGCTTTTAAAACAAAAAGGTTACATTAATTCCCTTTTATTTGTTCTTAAAGCACTCCTGCACAGGTATTCAGGTGCAGCTAGTAGCATGGGAATCTTTACAAATGAGACCATCTCCACTGCTGGGCCAACATAAATTTAAAAGTAAAAAGGTGCTAAACACAACCAGTCTGTAATGCGCCACAATTCTGTGGTTTGCTGTGCCCGCGCTCTGGTTGCCATACATTTTCAGTGTCTCGGAGGTGGGAGACGGCATCTGCTGTGGCCCCCTCAACCTCCACAGTGGACCCTCACTGGATGCTGAGATGCAGATAGTCAAAAAACATACAAAACTGATGTTTTTGAATTTTTTTGTCATCGCCTTGCACTTAGAAGGTTTGAAATTTTGGTCTGAAATTTATTGGGTAGAAAGGGCTTTGCCCCAGATGTTCTTTTTACTGTTTTGGTGAAAAAAACATGAATCCATTCCAATGTTATTGAATTTTAAATGTGTGGTTCTGAGCATGCTCAGTAGGCACTTCAAGATAGCTGTTTGGAATGAAAAAAGAATTTGCGCTTGATGAAAAAGTATTCTGTTTCATATGGGGGCTAATCCCTTTTCATGCAAAAAAACAATTTTTCATTTGGCTGCCATCTTATTTCTGTTTATATATATATATATATATATATATATATATATATATATATATATATATATAATATAGAAACCACCACCCCATATCCTGTACCCCATACCCCACACACCCTCACTGTTATTGTGTCACGGTCGCACACTATAGTTCTGGTTGAGCAGAGGTTGCTATGGTAAACCTCAAATGTTGCACTTTAATGTATTCACAGCCATTCAATGGATTTGCAGAAACATTTGCATGTGCTGTCCGGGGATAGTTCTCTTGATGTGCTAAGTTTCATTCCAGTTGTATTTGTAGATGGCGAGATGCATATAGTGAAAAAACATATAAAATTGCTGTTTTTGATATTTGTTTGTCATCATCTTGCACCCAGACAGAATGAAATTTTGGTCTGAAATTTATATGGTAGAAAGGGTGTTGCGTCCAAATGTTCCTTTTACTGGTTTGGTGAAAAAATATTAATCCATTTCAAAGTTATTGAATTTTGCATTTGTGGTTCTCAGCATGCTCAGTAGGCACTTTGGGATAGCTACTTGGAATGAAAAAAGAATTTGCACCTGTTGAAAATGTATTCTGTTTCATATAGGGGCTAATCCTTTTTCATATAAAAAATGCTTTTTCATTTGGCTGCCATCTTATTTCTGTTTGAAAATATATATAAAAACATAGACCCCTCCACCCCGTATCCCATATCCCACACCCTCACTCAACTGAACAGGTTCCAGGGCAAAGATCCACTCTCCAATTGAAGACATGTCTTGCTGCTGGAACCACCAACTGCAATATGAAAAATTAAGGTAAGTGCAGTTCAATGTATTTCAATGCAGTTTGAACTTTTTTTTAATACTTTATTTATCCTGGTCAGCCGGCTCCCATCCACCAGTCCCTCCAGCCCCATCACCCCAGTGTCCACTAGGACTCACCTCTATCTCTTGCTGCTCTGAGGTGCCCAATTAGCTGGGTGTGGAGCCTGTGGGAGACTGGTATCATTCTGCTGGTCAGCCAGTGTTTTCACCCCTTTTCTCCCATGAGTGCGGCATGAGAGTGTGCAATTATGCCAAATGCTAAACTGCACATGCTTCCACATGCTGTACAGTGGGCATCTGCTCTGTGTCCACCCCCTCTGTCTGTGGGTCCATTGTGCCAGCCCCCAGCTGCCATTAGGGGCCAGGCAAGCAGTGTACTCTGTCCCCACCCCTCCTCAGGACAGGAAAGATGCCATCCAGATGCTCAATCCTCTCCCTCCCTGGCTGACCCCTGGTGACCTACTTGCACCATGAAGATGGGTCACCACACTGGAGGCAGGAGGTAAGGCGGCAATGCCACTGCCCTCCATGTTACTGGGCTGGCCATGGTTTTGAACTTTCATGCATACCTTTGTCATTTTTGTGTATTTTGACTCTACATTTTCAGCATGGTCTTTTTGTGACCCCACCGCATGTTCAACCATGGTGGAATTTCACAAATCAAATCCAAACATCAATTTTGCTGTTGACTGGAAAAATCACCTTTTGGGTGGGATTTGATCATTTTCACCATCCTTGTTCATATGGTGGGGTCATAAAAAGGATGTGTTGAAAATCTGGGGTCAAAATATGCATCTGTTGAAATTTTATTACACTCACTTGAGACTTTAGTAATTTTAAATACTTTGACCCCTAATTTTCAACTTTGCCATTTTTATACAACGTCAGGAACATGTCATTTTTCCAGTCTTGTCCAAGGTGAGTTTTCACACCTGTGGCTCAGAATGATGCTTCAGTGGGGATTTGGACATTTTCAGTACCGAGTGCATGAGGTGGGGTAATAAGAAGGCTATGTTGACAGTTTGGTTGCTGTTTTGCTACAATTGCAAGAGCAGGGCAGGATTTGCTTCTACTATCTCAAAAAAAAGGAAAGTCATCACAAAAATCTTTGTTAATGCACCAGTTAGGGTTAACCCATCAATATTAGGCAAATGTGGCATTAGGATTTCCAACCCTAATACCCCTTCACCCTAAAGGCAGCAGCAGAAGAAAGCATTATAGTTTGTCCTCTCCTGCATCTTCACAAATCAAACACCCACAAAGTGACTGCAAATCCTCCAAATATGGAAGGTGCAGGGTAAGGACGACCGGCCCAAATGTAACAAGAAAGTCAAAATACCTGCACTCGAAAATGCTCAAAGCACACAGTTTATTTCCAGATTCCAAAACTTTAATGCAAACTCATAACAAGAGAAAGTGTACAGATGTAGCCACTGCCACAATGCCCTGGTGCTTTGGGTCAGAAACCCTTACTCATGAGGTGTGGTTACTAGGAGACAAATGATGCCATTTTATACTAGCATCTCATGAATAAACATCAGCTGACATGACATTAGTGAGTAAATAAATGTCAAAGTATATACATGAAACAATATGTAACAAATCAGGTGTGAGGTGTGGGGTGTGTTTTGGGGTTGTCAACCCTAACAGTTATCCCATTCTCATGTACTTTACATATCTCAGCTTCTTTAATGATGGAATGGAGTGACGTTAGGGTTGACAACCCCAATGCACACCCCACATTTGATTTGTGAAGATGCAGGAGATGGGCAAACCATAATGGTTTCCCCTGTTGCTGCCTGCAGGTTGGAGGTAGGGTATCATAGTTGGAAATGCTAAAAACACATTTCCCTGCTTTGTCCATTTAACCCTAACTGGTGCATTAGCAAAGTTTGCATTATCATATATAAATTGACACTTAATTCCAAATATTGAGGGACTTGTGGCTTGTTGAAGTTCAAATATGGGAAAAAATAAGTCCAAAATCTTTTTCCATATGAAGGTATCCTTTTTCATATCAAATGAAAAATCCATATGAAAAAGGATTCCTTCTTACAAAAAAAGAAGCAAAAAAAAAAAGTCCAAATATTTTTTTTCTTATAAGAGTATCTTTTTTCATATGAATGAAAAAAGCATATGAAAAAGTATCCTTTCATAAAAAAAGATTAGGACTTTGCATTTTTTTTTATTCTTTTTTTGTTTGAAGGGATCCTTTTTCATTCGTATGAAATAGGATGCCCTCATAAGAACTGGGACATCGAATTTTTTCCACCTCTTTATTTTATATGAAGGGATCCATTTTCATGAACTTTTTTCATTCATAAGAAAAAGGATGCTCTCATATGAAAAAGAATTTGGACATAAGTTTTTTTTCAGATACTTTTTCATATGAAAGGGATCCTTTTTTGTATGGCCAAATTCTTTTTTCATATAGCCATAAAAAAAATGGAAGCAAGTCATGAAAAAGGATTGAAAATAAAAAAAACACATTTGGGGTAATTTTTCAACTGCAAACTCCACCTAAAGGGGTCCCAAGGTACATGTGTTGGTGTCCATCCAGGTTGTCAATTTTGTGGGTTTGGAAAACTTTTTTTGTTTGAAAAAAATGGAAACAAGCTGGTGGCCATACAAAAAGCATTTTTCCTCACAAAAAAAGAATGACCCCCATATGAAAATGGATCTTTTTTTGAATGGACAAAAATCATTTTATGTTCCAAGCAGCTATTCAAAAGACTGTACTGAGCATGTTCAGAAACACAATTTTAAAATGTAATAACTTTGGAATTAATTAATATTTTTCAGCAGACCAGAAAAGGGCACATCTGTGGGCCAAGCCTTTTCTACCCAGAACATTTCACACCAAAATTCCACACCACCTGGGGGCTAGGTGATGAAATAAAAAACAGAAAAAAACACCACTTTAACTTTTTTTGTTATCTGCATCTGGGAAACCACATATCCTACCAGCATGAAACTTGGCACATGAAGAGCTCTTCCTTGTGAGACTATGCCTGCAAATTTGTTTTTCAAATCTATTGAATGGTTGCAAAGATATTAAAGTGCAAAGTTTAAGGTTTAACTAGAACCCCCTGCTGAACCCTAACTATAGTAGTGCTATTGCACCACTATAACACTGTATATAAATATATAAATAGCATTGCCTCCATTCAACAGAATTGTGCAAAATTTTCCATGTGCAGTCTGAAGGAAAGGTGTCTTGATTCAACAAGTTTTGTTCCAGTTGGATGTGTTAATTCCAAGATCCAAATAGTACATATTTAGGAAATATTTTGTATTTTTTTGCTATTTTTTTTGTTATCACGTACAGCCCAGTTGGTTTGAAGTTTTGGTCTGAAATTTTCAGGCTAAAAATGGCTTGACAAAGAATAGTGCCCTTCTTTGGTTTGATGAAAAATTATTATTCCATTCCCATGTTATGAGCATTTGAAGTTTTAGTTCTACACATGTTTAGTAATATATCAAATGTATAGTAAAAAGACCCAACTGTGCATGCTCAGAGCCAACATTTTAAATCCTTATAACTTGTAAAATGATTACTATTTTTTCACCAAACAATAAAAGGCATGATCCTGGGGCAAGCCATTTTTACCCTGAAAATTTCAGACCAAAATTCTAAACCATCTGGGTTGTAAGCGATGACAAAAAAAAAAAAAAAAACCCATAAAAAAACTAATTTTTCCTAAAACTGCACTGTCTGGCACTCAGAATCTGCACATCTGACTGGAACAAAACTTTTTTTTAATTAAGTAAACTTTATTGACAAAGTTTAAGAATCAAGCAGCATCAATAGTGAAAAAAAGCCAAAACCATAATGTACAGGCAGAATACAAATAAGTAATGTATAACCAGGTTACCACTATGTCTAAATACTGAAAAAATAGGGAAAATTAGCACAATAAAATAAGTTTCATACAGCTCAAATGATGTATGGTGTCAACAGTCCTATAAAAAAAGGTAACAGACAAATATCACAAATCCTAGTGAGGCCTGGAACAAGGAGAACTATAAACCACTAATAATCAACAGCTTGTTATCAACAAAAAACAATTAACAAAAACTGGACTAACCTAGATCAGATGAGCCAGAAGAAGTGTAAGTTAAAAAGAAGAAAGGAGTGGGAAAGAAGCACAGCATGGAACTCCCACAACAAAGAAAAACATTGTGCGTCTCTATGTACACCAGACCGATGTCACTATTCTACAACCAGAAGAAAAAAAACATAGAAGAAAAAGATGGAAGCAACGGTGGTGGACTACCCTCAAGCAATCCCATATTTATTGCAACTGTAGAATGGTATGGAAAGTTTGCCAATGAGAACAATAGGTCTTCTCAGATTGCCAGATACTAGAAAGTGCACTTTTCATAAGTAGAACATCAAACAAAGCCACCAGCCATTTCTTATATGTGGGTGGGGATTCATCAATCCAATGCCATGCAACAACCTGCTTGGCAAAGGCCAAGATCAGTGCAATGTGAAAGTGCTGCTGTTCAGCAAGCTGCTCCAACCCCATACCTGTTAGACAGAGTATGGGGTAAAATCCTCATGAAGGCCTAGCAGTTGGTCTAAATGCATCTGTATGCCCTGCCAAAAAATGTTGCTTTTTATTCACAATCCCCAAAAATTTGCATGAGGGTACCTCTACCCACCCGACATTTGTTGCAAATGGCATTATCAACCAAATGAAATTTAGCCAACTTATCAGGGGTGTAATACATATTACAAAGAAGAAACAAGAAAGCAAAAGTCCGGCATCTGCAACCCCAAAATAGATAGAGTCTGCTCACATAAATTTCCAAAGGCGCTTCATTTTATTGGTGCCATGTGCAAAGTCCTCTTTACAGTATATTACAAAGTAGCTTATAGTGAGACAGTTTAAACCGTAACATTTAAAAACACAATTGAAATTGTACCACACAGACAACCTTGATGTCTGATCCTCCAGTTCAGCAAAATTTGCTGCTTAGTTGGAAAGCCGAGGTCCAATCTAGCAGCAGCATGCAAACAAAGTCTCTTATAAAGATGGGACATAACATAAGGCAGATTAGCACCCATACAGAGTTCATCCCAAACTTCTGTGGTCTGAGTGGACCAAGAAGGAGGACCCAAAGCTTTACAAACAATCTGACGCAGCTGCATTAATTAAAAAGCTACTTTATCCATTAATGCAAAATTACTTCTGAAAGCATTAAAAGGTAAAAGGCAACCATTCTGAATTAAAGAAGAAAGGCCACGCAACTCAATTCCAGAAAGAAAGGCATTTCCAATTGGTAAGGAACCAATACAAAAATAAAAGTTGTGATGGATTCATTGAGACCAGTCTAACAGAGGGCTAATACCTAAACATTTGTGTAACTGGCCACAGACTTTAACCAATGTTCTGATTAGAAAATCACGTAGTATGGTGGGAAGTTGTCAATATCTGCTGCACATAAGAGCTTAAATGCAGCTGGTGCCATTTGACCAGGGCTATCTCTAAAGTTTGATAGGCCAGAAGTTGATCTAAAGTCACCAAATCAGAGGCCTTTCTTCACCATTGAAAATGGGAGGCATGTCCGGCTAAATAATAAAGGTAAAAATCTGGCAGGCTTAGCCCCCAAATTCTTTTCCTGGAACAAGTTTTGCATACACTCTCTGGGGACTTTTGACCACCCACAAAAAATTGGATAGCAAAGTGTACAGAAAAAAACATCTTTTTAAAAAAAAAATTCTATTTACGCTCCTTTCTCTGATCACATAAATCTCTATCCAGTGGGGATGTTCAGGGCATCCGTTTCCCACCCGGCTTGCAGTCCTCTTGTATCAGTCTGCAGCTCCTGGGAGCTCTCCACCAATCAACCCACCACCCCAGCTCTGAGCCCCGGCGGGATTACCATTTACTCCTCCGGCACTCTATCTACAATCTAGAAGGGCAGTCATGGAGTGAAGGAGAGAGACAGCAACCAGCTGGTAGGATCCAGCTGTGGGAATGAGGAATGATCATTAGTCCCATCTTTGTCTGTCTGGGTACCAGGGCTTTTCCATATATTCTGTTCCCCAGAGGCGTGGACATCCAATGACAGTCAACGCATGACAGGTGCACTCCCGCATCCATCTGCATGCCTTCCACCACTGCCTCCAACCCATGTACATTTCTCCCACATGTTATGATGCCCCCAGTCTCCACTGGGGTCACTTTCACAGTGGGAGATGCAACCCACTCACCCTCAAGAGAAGAAAGCAGTCCTCCAGGTGCTCAATACTGTTCTGCCCCTGCTAACCCCCGATAACCCGAGCTCGTTCCCAAACACCGGTCACCGATGTGGCATGAGGTGTGGCATCCAGCACCTCATCCCTCAGAGCCATCGGGCCATCTTAAAAAAAAACAAAAAAACATATTTTTGGTATAAATACTCTGGTCATATTAAGAGGGTATAGAAGGCAGGGGAGCACATTCATTTTAATAACATTAATACTGGCCCAAAGTGTTAATGGAAGTTTAAGCCAATGAGCCAGATCATGTTTCAGAGTAGACAACAAGCCTGTGAGGTTATGTTTAATTATACAATGAGGTATGAAAATCCTGTAACCTCATTGGCCAAAACACATCACATGACTGTGGTATATCCTACAATAACCCACAGCTGAGAAATGACATTTATAAAAAACATACTTAAACACATTTTAAATTTATTTTACATGGCTCCATTGTATAATTGCAATAAGGTACTCCAGTGTGTAGCTTATTGGGGGATTTACCCACTTCTTGTGTGGTTAAGTCACTTGGCTTGCCTCATGACACACCACACAAGGCGTGGGTAAATCCCCCAATAACCCACACCCTGTTGTGCCTTATTGCTTAATCATAGCCTGAGCAGTTCTACAAACTTTTATACCTAGATAGACCAAAGCATCAGGTGTCCAAGAACCACCCAAATTCATAATTTCAAATCGGAAGGTACTGGAGTTTAGAGGCATAACAACTGTTTTGTCACAGTTTAATTTGTATCCTGAGACAGTGCCAAATGATCCTAACACCTCAAAAACTGCAGACAGAGAAACAGCTGTGGAATGTAGGTGAAATAAATTGTTGTCTGCATATGTTGAAATAGCATACCACTGCCCCACAATCTGGATCCTATGGATATGTGGATGTCCCTTAACAGAATGTGTAAGGGATTCCAAATACAAGTTGAATAACAAAGGGGATAGGGGACAATTTGATAGGTACCTTTCTTCAGGGAAAAAGGGAGAGAAAGAAAACCATTGCAATAGATGCGGGCGGAGGGCTGGGAATATAATAGCTTCACCCATAATATAAATTCTAAAGGAAGCTTAAAATGCATCAACACTTCAAATAAGAACCACCAGGAGACCCTATCAAAAGCTTTTTTTTTTCCTGCATCAAGGGACACCTGAATGGCAGGGGTGACTGAAACATAACTTGACAAATCAAAAGACCTTGCCCCAACAGCATATGCAAACTTTCGTGCAATTCCTTTTGAACAGGGGCAAAGCTTTTAAGGGTCAAATTTAGGGGTTTAACATTAAACAGCCTGCTCAGCTCTAACTATAGTGGCGCTACTGCACCCCTATAATGCTGTATATAGATATTACAGAGGTGCAGTTGCACCCCTATAGTTAGGGTTGAAAAGCCTGTTTAATGTTAAACCTTATTTTTTGCACCTTAGTAACTTTTGCATCTTCAGTTGAAATAGCCCAAAACTTGGAATGCACAGTCAGGCTGCCAGAATCCAAAGGTGAGGAATGATTTGTGATGGAGTCTTCTTCAGTTTTTGATATATGGAGTGCCAAAAAACAGAAAAAAAACACACTTGATCTCTTATACTTAACACTAGTAATATTTTTGTTCTCATCCACAGCCTATACCATATGGAATTTTTTCATAATATTTTCAGGATACAAGGGACCAGTGCCAAGGGTTTGCCTTTGTATGGTTTGGTGAAAAAAAAATTATCCCATTTTAAAGATATAACAATTTTAAAAATAATCTTTTTTGTGAATGGTTAAAAAAGCAATTGCGAAAGGCAAAAAAAAAAATCACGAATGGTGAAAAAACAATTGCGAAATATAAAAAAATATCTTGAGCGGTTATTTGAATGATTTACTTGTTATGCTGAAAAAAAAAAGTCATGATGGTCACCATTTTTTGTTAGTGTTTCTGACTTAGAACCACCAAAATTAGAATTAAAACAAACAGCTTAACCTAGCTAAATGGGATCAATTCACATATATTCTTGTGTTTGTTTGTTTGTTTAAAGCCCTGCCATAACTACATGTTCTGGGCACCCCCAAAATCCAGGGTGCCCAGCTTAGTGAGAGGAGCCCTTGACCCAAGTTCTCTGTATGAGAACAGTGGCACTTTCTTGACTTTTGAGCCACAGTTGGAACTCGTGCTTCAAGCTGCAGTGAAAGCAGTGAGCCACCATTTCCCTGGTGTCTAGTGGCACCACCCATTGCCATCTTTACATGCTTTTAATGTTTCCCTAGTGTCTAGTAGCATCTCCCTACCATTTGTTGCCATCCCCACAATGAATGAATATTTCTCTTGTGTCTAGTGGCACTCCCCACACTCTGATCTTGTTCCTGTATTTAATTTATATTTGCCTGATGTCTACTGGCACCCCCACCCCTCAGATCACCATTCCTGTATAATGTCAAATTTCCCTTGTGTCTAGTGGCACCTCTCACCTTTCCAATCACTGTCTCTGTATTCTTAAAATTTCCCTCCCGCCTAGTGGCACCCCCACCCCTCTGATCGCTGTCCCCGTATGTTATCAAGTTTTCCTGGTGATTAGTGGCACCCTCACACCCTTCAATGCCATCCCAGCAATGAATTAATGTTTCCCTGGTGTCTAGTGGAACCCCCACCCTCTGATCTTAGTACTGTATTTAATTTATATTTCAATGGTGTCTAGTGGCACCCCAACCCCCTGATCACTGTCCCCATATTCTTAAGATTTCTCTCCTGTCTAGTGGCACCCCCACCCCTCTGACTGCTATCCCCATATGTTATCATGTTTCCCTGGTGTCTAGTGGCACCCCCACCCCTCTGATTGCCAAACCCATTTATTGTGAAGCTTTCATGGTGTTTGGTGGCACCCCACCCCTCTGATCATTGTTCCCCTATGTTGTGAGATTTCACTGGTGTCTAGTGGCACCCAACATCCCTCTGATTGCTGTTGCCATATGTTGTGAAGTTTCACTGGTGTCTAGTGGCACCCAACATCCCTCTGATTGTGGTTGCCATATGTTGTGAAGTTTCACTGGTGTCTAGTGGCATCCAACATCCCTTTGACCTCTGTTCCCATATGTTGTGAAGCTTCCCTGGTGTCTAATGACACCCCCACCACTCTGATCACTGTTCCCCTATGTTGTGAGATTTCACTGGTGTCTAGTGGCACCCAACATCCCTCTGATTGCTGTTGCCATATGTTGTGAAGTTTCCCTAGTGTCTAGTGGCACCTGACCCCTCTGATAACATTTTCTATATATTGTGAAGCTTCCCTAGTGCTTAGTGACAACACCACCCCTCTGATCTCCATTCTTGTGTGCTGTGAAGTTTCTGTGCCATCTACTGTCACCCACCACCCATCCCATTACCATTCATTTTTTTTTTAAGTATTCTTGGAGTCTAGTGGCACTCTTCCCCATTTCGCTGTCCTGATCTGAAATAAAGGAAAATGTCACTAGATGTCAATTTTTTTCTACTGTAAAAATGGGTCCTTTGCTGATCCGAGCCTTTACTCCCACCTCCCACTCAGCACCCACCACCCCATACCCACCACTCCCCCCACACACCCTCACTTACCTGAAAAGTTTCCAGGGTGAAGATCCACCTTCTGATCAAAGACATGTCTTGCTTCTGGATCTGGCAACTACAAAATGAGATATTAAGGTAAATGCGGTATAACGCATTTCAATGTGGTTTTCAACTATGATGTATAACTTGGCATTTGTGCATATTTTGACACTAAATTTTCAACATGGCCTTTTGGGAAGGGCACCTCATGAACAATGTCAGTGAAATTCCACAAATCCAGCCTGAAAGCCAAAATACCAGCGAGAACCCTGATTTTTCCTAAAAATGCACTTTCCATTGCTCAGAATCTGCACATCTGACTGGAAAAATACTTGGCAAATCAAGAAACCTTGCCCTCTAGACACACATGCAAAATTTCATGTAAGTCCATTGAATGGGGGCAAAGCTAATAAGGTTCAAACTTAGGGGTTTAACATTAAACAGTCTACTCAACCCTAATTATAGTTGTGCTACCACATCACTATAACACTGTATGTAGCTGTATATACTGCTTATAAATATCTCAATAGCTTTGCCCCCATTCAATGGAATTTCACAAAAATGTTGCATGCACAGTCTGGGGTCAAGGTGTCTTGATTTGCCAAGTTGTGTTCCATTCAGATGTATGTGGATTCCAAGATCCAGATAGTGAATTTTTAGAAAAAAATATGAGTTATTTGCTGTTGTTTTTTTTTTTCCCATCACCTACAGCTTAGATGGCTTAGAATTTTGGTCTGAAAAGTTCAGGGTTTGCCCCAGAATGGCACCTTTCATTGGTTTGGTGAAAAAATATTAATCTGTTCCAAAGTTATAAGCATTTGAAATTTTGGTTCTGAGCATGCTCATTGGGGTATCAAATGTCTATCCAAAAGACCATACTGAGTATGCCCAAAATTGAAATTTCAACTACTTAAAACTTGGGAATAGATTAATATTTTTTCACTAAACCAATGATATGCACCATTCTGTGGCAAGTCAATTCTACCCTGAAAAATGCAGACCAAATTTCCAAACTGTCTGGGCACTAGCTGATGACAAAAAAAAAAAAAATTGTTTTCACTTTTTTCACTATCCAGATCTCATAATCTGCAAATTCAACCAGAATAAAAATTGTCAGCTCAAGAGATCTTGCCTCAGAGACGATGTGTGCAACACTCTGTGCAAATTGGTCAAATGGTTTTGAAGGTAGGTCCTCCAAATCCCCCTTGGTGTGGGACACTGGGTATCCCACTCCCAATGTCCTGATGCCAGTGTTGCCCCATGTATTTAACCCTATTAAAAAAAACAGTCCCCTGATGTGGCACAGGTGTGATGCACCACCTGACATGGGGGGTGCACATTCGCAATGTCAGCAGTAGCTCCTACCCATCCCTCAATAGTGCGGGACACTGGGAAGTCAACTCCCAGTGTCCCCAGTAAATCCCCCAGCAGTGTTCCCCTTGTCTGTAGATTGCTGACAGTAGGGTGTCCAATACCCATATTTGCAGCAACCCACCCTTTCACTGGAAGTGTGGGACACTGGGTAGTCCACTTCCAGTGTCCCCAGTTGTCCTTTACCCCACAGCTATTTCTGGACTCCGGGGAGCCTGAAATAAGGAAAATCATCCCCCAAGGACTTTTTCCCCTAAAAAGAAGAAAACAGTCCTTTGTCATCTCCCCCACACCTTTCCCCATCCCCACCCTTCCTCTGCACAACATACCTCCCTACACACCCACCTCACCCCATACATACCTCCAGTGGTAGGTGGCTGTGATCTTCGGTGGACCGGGGCACGTCTGCACTCTTCAAAGCTGAACCAGAAACTGAAGAATCAAAGGTAAGTGGTGTAATGGCAGTCAATGGGGGGTCTCAACTTATGTTGATATCACAGCCACTTTTCATAATTTTGACCCAAAATATTTAATATGGGGTTCTTTTGAGCCCACCTCATGAACACTGCCACTGACATTTCGTTTCTCGGTCTCAAAAGGTGATTTCACAGTCACTGTGTGGAATCACTTTTTGGGACAGAATAACAAAATGACAGTGCCACTGTTCATGAGATGGGGACCCAAAAAGTGCATGTTGCAAATCTGGTGAAAAAATTCCAAAAAATGACTGTGTTATGAGCATGCGTTGTGCGATTTCTATGCCTGCTCGTAAAATCGTCAGTGTTTAATATTTTCACTCCAGATTTTCAACATTGCCATTTTGTTACACCTCCTCATGAACAGTATAGCAGTCATTTTTTACATCTGGCCTGAAATGTGTTTTCACTTCTGTGGCACAGAATGGCAGAGTCACTGTGCAAAATCAACTTTTGGAATAGAGTAATGAAATGACAGTGCCAGTGTTCATGAAGTGGGGTCCCCAAAAGGCCATGTTAAAAATGTGGTGAAAAAATTCCTGAAAATGCCCAAGTTATGTGCATCTGTCGAACTGTTGTGCCCGCAGAGCCTTTCGGTGCCTGTATCTCGAAAATGATTCGAGATATGTATTTTTCACTCTCCGCAGCTAAGTGCACTAAGTCTCCATGGAGGTGTTGAAGTCATGATTACAACTGCATTGGAATTTCTTTCATGGTTTCTACGGTTACTGAGGTATTGCCAAATTAATGTTACAAGGGTTCCTTTTCATGACTATAGGGTTGCGGTATTTGTCCATACTTATGCGTAAGTGTGCGCCCAGGGCCCAGAAGGCCCACGCTCCCATATATGCATATCATTATGAAAAAATGGGCAGTGTGAGGGGCACACAGGGCCCAGAGCGTCCATGCTCCCACAACCACATACCAGCTACAATAGACTTTCTCAAAAAGAAGGGCAATTCATTGCAAAAAACTACATTAATGCATCAGTAAGGGTTTTTATTGAAGCTTCAAAAGCTGGGAAATTTGACATTAGAGTTACCAAGCATACAAACCCAACCCCCTACCCTCCATACAACAACACGTGTCAGGGTGTGCCATGGGATGGTCAGGCCTAACTCTCACCCCATTCTCCTATAGTGTATCATGTCAGCCTGTTTACACCATTAGAAGGTTTCCATCTCATGATTATGACTGAAATGGAATTTTTTTCATAGTTGCTATGGTTACTGAGATATTGCCAGATTTGCATTACAAGGGTTCCTTTTCATGTATCTAGGCCTGTGGTATGTCTCCATACTGATGTATAAGTGGGAGTGCAGGCTTTGGGCCCTGCATTCTCAGATATGCATATTAGTTTTGTGAAAGTACCAGGTAGTTTCGCAAAAGTACTGGTACTTTTGCAAAAGTACCAGACAGTTTTGCAAAAGTGCTAGGTAGTTTCGCAAAAGTACTGGTACATTCATGAAAATGCCAGGTAGTTCAGCAAAAGTACCAGGTGGTTTCGCAAAAGTACTGGTATTTCCATGGAAGTATCAGGTAGTTTTGCGAAAGTACCTTTGGTTGACATGGGGGAACTTTTGAAAAAGTCTCTCAGTACTTTCTCGAAAGTTTCCCATGCAAATCAGTGGTACTTTCATGAAAATACAGGCAGTTTCATGAAAGTGCAGCCAAACATCTGCCCCAAAGCATGCAATTCTTTGAGACATCATAGGAAAAAAAATGGTTAGGGCTTTTTGGCTGAAATTTTCAGAGTGCCAAGCGCTTGCCCCACAGATGTGCCTTTTGCTGGTTTGGTGAAAAAAAGTTACAATGATTCCATAGTTACAGCACTCCGTAGTTGTGCAATTTCCCATAGTATAACATTACATTACCTTTTGGCACCCATATCTTGAAAACAGTTCAAGATACAAACTTTTTGCTACTTGCCATTTAGGTGGACTAAGCATGAGTGGAGGTTTCCATGTCATGATTACAACAGCAGTGGAATTTTCCCCATACTTGCCTTGGTTTCTGACATATTGCCAAATTTGTATTACAAGGGTTCATTTTCATGTTTCTAGGCCTGTGGTATGTCTCTGTATTTATATGTAAATGGGAGCACAGGCCCAGAGGGCCCACACTCCCACATATGCATACCATTATGCAAAAAATGGGATTGAGGAGGCATGCCTTTATGCAGTGCTAGGAACGCAGGGCCCAAATAGCTTCCACAGGGACATGAGGGTTCATTACAATCTTTACAGTTATGGATATTTGCTAGCACAGGGCCTGTAGGGCCCTGCGTGCTAATAAAAGAATAACATTATGTATTCATGACAGCATGCTTTGAGCACAGGGCCAAGAAGCCCTGTGCTTCCACAACCTCATACCACTTACATTACACTTTCTCAAAAGGAAAGGAAATTCATTGCAGAAATCTGTGCTACTGTACCATTAGGGTTGCAACAACAAAAGTAGGGAAATTCAACCTTAGGGTTGACAAAGGTAACACCACACCCCCATTGTGCATGCAGGAACAGGCATAACAGATGTGTTTTGGCATTATGAACCCCAATACTAACCCCATTCCATGAGTAACTTAAGATAGGTATAGTATAGGACAGCGGAGTGACCACTGGGGTTCACAACACCAAAACACATCCATCATGCATGTTCTTGCATGCACCAAGGATGGTGTGGTGTTACCCTTGTCAACCTTATGGTTGAAGTTCCCTACTTTTGATGTTGCAGTCCTAATGGTGCATTAACACTGTTTTTTTGCAATGACTATATATATGTATGTATACAGTATATATATATATATATATATATATAGATATATATGAAATACAAAATCACACATGCCCCCATAATGCAAAGTATAATGGACTGCATATGCAAATCACCACTGAATATTCTGTTTGCACCCTTTGCAAACTGTGTGACAGGCCTTTTGGCACCATGCATTTCTGCTTAAAGTTGAACCAGCATAATATTCTGTGGTGATTTGCATATGCAGCTCATGATGCTTTGCATTATGGGGGCATGTGTGATTTTGTATTTCTTTGAAACTTGGCTTCCCGGCCTGTGCTCTTTGAGGTAACCATTGCCTCAGTGCTTGCACGCAGAGGTTCTTTATATTTTAACTTGTTGTTTGTTTTAATTGGGTTCTCCACAACATAACCCAGATAGACCATCTTAGAGTAGCTGGTTCATTACAATGGGGTGTCAAACAGATGAGGCACACTGATGAGTCTTGGTAGGATGAAACACGTCTCTGTATCAGCTGTTGACACCCTTTGCAAACCATGTGAGAGGCCTTTTGGCACCATGCATTTCTGTTTAAAGTTGAACCAGCATAATATGCTGTGGTTATTTGCATTTGCAGCCCATGATGCTTTGCATTATGGGGCATGTGTGGTTTTGTATTTCTTTGAAACTTGGCTTCCTGGCCAAAGTCCTTTGGGGTAACCATTGCCTCAGTGCTTGCGTGCTGAGGTTCTTTGTCATATATATATATATATATATATATATATGAGTAATTGTTAAACTTTGTGTGTGTAGTGCCACTCTTGACTGGAATGGGTATGCTTTGTAATCCCATGCTGGTGAGCTCAGCTTGTGGGTGAGCTCAGTGACCCAGCTGGATGGGGTGAGGAGGGGATGATGCTGTTATGCAACACCCCCCCCATCCTGGGAATGAAAGGTGTAGGTTTTTCTGCATGGACCTGGTCACCATGTAGTGAAAACAAAAATCCTTTTGGCATATGGCCCTGCACCTTTCCTCCTTTGGGTGTCAGAAGGCCCTGTGCTTTGCTGACAGATGTGCTCTTTGTCTTGTGCATTTGTAGCTGTGGCCACATAGAAGTGCAGCTACCATGGGGCCCTGCACTACCACAGACCACCAAACAGCCATGAATTCTTCACCTCTGTCACTGCACCAAACTGCAGTGCCCACAATTTACCAGTCCTGCACTTCTGTAAGTGGATGGAGTCTTCTCTTCATGCAGGGTACCTGCATCTGTTCATGCAGGTCCCAGATGGACCTGTATGAATGAGGATACACTTCCACTATCTCAAAAAGAAAGGAAATTCTTTGCAAAAACAATTTCTTAATGCACCATTTAGGGTAACTCCATGCCACAAAAGTAGGGAAATGTGGCATTAGGGCTTCCTACCCTAACACCCCACCTCACTCCCCAAAACAGCAAAAGGAAAAAAATTAGGGTTTTGGGTCTCTGGAGTTTTGGTGAATCAGTGGTGGCGTCTTCTTGGGGGTTGTCAATCCTAAAGCTCCCCCAGCCCATCAAATCCAATCTGGAGCACAAGGTACAGCTCCAAATCACTGTCTTATAATGATGCACTCTTCAAAGATAGAGAAGAATGTCTCATCACAGGTTACCAACACAATGTGTTGTGTCTTTCTTCATGCAGGGCTGCCCTGCATGAAGATAAGAGATCATGTGTAATGTTGTTTGTTTATGGAATGGCATGGACATTAGGCTTGATAAGGATAAGGATTTAACTCCTTTACAGTGTTGGAGTGTTTTTAAAATCACTATTTTGACTATTAGGGATACCTATATCCCATCTAAATATAAAAATTCTAATGGGAAACAGTCTCCTAGATGGCTAAACAAATACAAAAAATGTTTAATTAATTTAAAAATTAAAAAACATAGTAACTATTTAAAAAAAGGACAGTGTCAAATTGGGACTCCTATTTGAAAATCAGTAGGCAATGTAAGTCTTCTATCAGAAAGGCCAAAGCTAAGTGGGAAGTTCATTTGGCATCTTCTGCAGATAAATCGAATTTCAAACAATTTTTTTCTTATATTAATTCCCTTAGAAAAAATCCATGTATGGTAGGCCCTTTGACATCTAACAATATAATTGTTCATGAACCCAAAGCCATGGCTGAAGTTTTCAATAAAGAATTTTGTAAAGCCTTTTCCCATTCTAATGAGCATAATATTATTATAGTTTATTGCCATCCGAATCTCCTATTCTTTTTTCAGAAGAGTCTATTATTAGTAAATTATTATTATTAAAAGGTAAATTTTGTTCAGGTCCTGACTCTATTGCAGGACACTTACTTTATTTAATGTCCTCTTATATTGCTTTTCCTTTAAAAATATTATTTGATCTTTTTTTACTACATAATTTTGTTCCCTGTGAGTGGAAAGAGGCTTTTGTTGTTCCCATTCATAAGAAGGGTTCCAAACATCTAAGTGATAATTATCAGCCCATTAGTTTGACGTCATCTATTTGTAAACTCCTTGAAAGCTTACTTAAGGATATGTTGTCTCCTTTACTTGATGACTCGGACCCAGAACAGCATGGCTTTAGGAAAGGAAGAAGTTGCCTTACTAATCTGCTCTGTTTTTATGAGATTTTTAGCTCCTACTTGGATAACAGGGTATCCTGTGATATCGTTTTTATTGACTTTAGTAAGACTTTCGATTCTATACCTCATAGGGCCCTTATTCATAAACTTTCCATTCTTGGCATTAATAGTTATGTTATTAGATGGATTCAAAATTGGCTTATGGACAGGACTCAGAGAGTGATGATAAATGGATCTTTCTTGGATGTTGGTAGGGTGCTTAGTGGTGTGCCTCAGGGTTCCGTTCTTGGTCCTTGTCTTTTTCAGGCCTTCATTGCTGACTTAACCAATACCTGCCTTTCTAATACTATTAAATATGCTGATGATGTCAAGATCGGGGGTCCTAGTTCTAACCTTGAGCAAATTTCCTGTATACAGCATGATCTCAATGTTATATCTGCTTGGGTAACACAATGGGGAATGAAGTTAAATACTGATAAATGCAAGGTTATGTATCTGGGTTCCAATAACCAAAAATTTCAGTATATTTTGGATGATTTTCCATTAAGTTCTACTACGGACAAAAAGGATTTAGGTATCACCATATCTGATGATTTAACTTATTCTACGCATTTGCACTCTGTTATTAGTAGAGGAAATAAAATTATGTGGTCTATTTTGTGCAATATTAGATCCAGAAACAAGGATGTGTAGTTGCCTTTATTTAGATCTTATGTTCGCCCACATCTTGAGTATGCTTCACAATTATGGTGCCCTTTTAAAAAATCAGATAACTATTCACTTGAAAGGGTCCAACGAAAATGTACTAAAAAAATTTCTGGATTGGAAAGGTTATCATATGAATCTAGGTTGAATACATTAAAATGAATGCCATTAATTACTAGGCGCATCCGTGGAGATCTTCTTCTTTTATATGACATCATTAAGGATCCTTATATTATGTCTGAATTAGGTTTTTCTTTTAAGAAATCTGTTCATAATACAAGAGGTCATTTTCTTCAATTAACGGTAAATGTTTTAAGCATATCGGAAGAAAGTACTCTTTTACTGTTAGGATCATTGGGCCATGGAATCGGCTCCCTTTGGAGGTAGTTTCTAGTAATAATAAAGTGACTTTCAAACATCGTCTGGATAAATTAATTATGTCCGGGTATGATTTATCCTATTATTCTTTGGTATAGTATAGGAGTATTATGGGCCTCGCCCGACTCGCTCCTTCACCCCACTTTAGTAGTATGAACCTTAGTAGTAGTATGATAAATCCCAAGGAAGACCCTATCACTGATTTGCCAAGACTCAGGAAACCCCAAACCCTTATGCTTTTTCCTTTTTCTGTTTGAAGGGGGTGGGGCATTAGGGTTGGAAACCCTGATGCCACATGTCCCTACTTCTGTGGTGTTGAATTACTCTAACTGGTGTATTAAGGAGGTTTTTTGCCAATATATTTGTATCTAACAGTGGCTACACATACTAGTTACAGTATGAATATGTTTATAAATGTTTATTCAAACATCAGCCTTCTTGTTTGGGTTGTTGAGATTATCCTGCTGTTCACTTGACTATCCAATGGGGGTATCTCTAATTGTTTCGGAAAAGTTGTAGCCTACCCAAAGTTTTGGTGCCATTTTTTTTTTTGCAATTTATTTACAATGGATTGCCCTATTAACATAGAAAAATATAATATGACAGCAGATAAGGACCAACTAGTCCACCTAGTCTGCCCATTTCCATACTTTGTTTAGCAATCCCTACCCTTATCTGGACTGCCTGGATGTAACCTCTCATTACCAGTGGAGTCCTACATCTACACAATTCAAGGATGGGTTGACTGGAGCACTTAATGATGAAGTGACTTGTCCAAGGTTTATTTGTTTATTTTATTGTATTTAAAATGTTGTTAACAAGGAATGAAGCACTGGGCCACATGGCCCTTTTACAGGCTTGACTCAGATGTTATGGCAGTACATAGAGTACAATAACTTAAAGAATGCATAATATATTTTACAACAAAACACATTTTAAATAATTGTAACAATGAACTAACAATTAACTTTTACAGACATCAATTAAATAAAAGATTGTATCAAAATAAATACCATCTGTGTAAGAAAATGAAAGATTACTTTTAACAAGTTCAGGTTTCACAAACTCCAAATATTGAGCAATTAATCTGCAGTTGTACTGTGCTTCAGACCTGAGTGACCTCTTTAATAACATTTTTAACATTCTGTATGTTTCGTAAATGGTCAGATAGATGGTTCCAGGTCTCGATTGCTGCTTGTTTAAAGGCTATTTGTCTTCTGGTAGTTTTATATAATGGAATTGTCAAAGTTACTGTCATCTGGTCTTAGAGCTTTCAAATTCTATTTTTGTTCAAAAAATACAGCAAGATGATTGTTTGATGAAATGTGCAGTAATTTATAACAAAACAAGACAAATGTAATCTGTCCCTTAGTTCCAAAGGGAACCAATTTAATTGATTGTATAATGTGCAATGTTGTTCTCTTTGCTTAGCTCTTAGAGCAAATCTGCTAATTGTATTATACAAATGCATATGTTGTTTAAAAATTTTTTTTAAAAGCCCCCCATATTAAACTTCCATACTCAACAGTAGGAAGAAGTCAGCTCTGTGGGTTCCACAATGAGTATTTTGGCTGCAGCAGAATTTGAACCTGTCATCATCTCACCATTCACAAACTAATGGTATAACCTCCTTAGAGCTAAGTCCCTGGCCGTGGTAATTTCTGAGTGAACACAGTTATGAAGGGACCATCTTTAACATATTAACAAATGGGCAGCCCCAATCCCTTGCCTCCACTCTTCAGTTCATTGAAAATGGCTGCCCCTGAGATCTTCTGCAAATGCTCTGCTCACTGTCCCCAGAGTTAAAACTAGGGCTGATGAAGCATCTTTTGACTACTCTGCCCCCAAATTATGGAACTCCATTCCTCCTGAAATACGATTATTCCCCTCCACTCATTCCTTCCGTATGAAATATCATGAACATCTCCTTAACTAGGCACTCTTCTCTTTTTACAGCAGCTATCTTCCCTATTTGCATTATTGCTGACTTAACGGCTTCTAAACAGCACCTCACTGGAATAGTTCCTATGAATACAACTCTCTCCTATCTCTCTTATGTTCTATGGCACTCTATACTAAATGTACTATTATTATTATGGAGGGAGATGAAAGGAAGCAAGCAGGCAGTAAGAGGGGTGGAATCTTAGTGCTGGGGGACTCAATACTAAGAGGAGTTAGGTGGGGTAGCAAGGCGGAGAGGCATAGTCGCATTTGGGTGGAGGCCATGCCAGGAATGACAGCGGAAAGGGTGGGACAGTCTGTTCTGAAATATGCTAGAAGGGGTAGGGACAAGCCTCATTTAATTATACATCTTGGGACAAACAACCTGGCTGACAAGACAGTGGATATAGTCCAGAGGAGGTTTGAGGAACTAGCACAATTATGTGAGGGGGCAGGAAGATCAGTAACTTTTTCCGAGATACTTCCGGTGCCAAAGGCAAGCACAACAAGAAAGCTGAGAATAGAGGAATTTAACAGATGGCTAAGAACCTGGTGTTGTGCTAAAGGGTATGGGCTGTTGGGGGTGGGAGGGACCTGGGAGGACAGTGTCTCTATGCCAAGGACAGACTACACTTGGAGGAGGAAGGAAAGAAAGTGTTGAAGCAGAGGATGGAAGAATATATAGAGGAAGTTGGGAGTTTAAACTAGGAGTGGGGGTGGCAGTTGGGGAAGAGATATGCAGAGACCACAGGTTGGGAAATCATATGAGCTTACCCCCCATAACAGTGACAAAGGACAAATGGCAAGTACTATTGGTGATGCTAGGAAAGGAGGGCAGGATGGGAGGAGGGGAAAGGGTGGAAGATGGTTACCCTTAATGCTAGGAGCCTTGGGAGGAAAACTGCAGAGTTGCAGGTTCTCATGGCAGAGGGAGAGGTGGACATTGCAGCCATCACGGAAACATGGGCCACCCAATATAATGACTGGGACCTGTCTGTACCAGGGTACAGGTTATTTTGTAGGGACAGGGTGACTGGGAAAGGAGGGGGGGTGGCACTATATGTGAAGGAAGGACTGAAGTGTGTAAGGGAGGAAGGGGAGGAGGGTAGTACAGAGTCACTTTGGGTGCAAATCCAGGATTCCAAGAATAGAGTCTTAGAATGGGGAGTGGTGTACAGGCCACCATCTCAGATGGAGGAGTTAGACAGGGAACTAGTGGGGCAGATCAGGAGGACCTGCGAGAAGGGTAGTGTGGTGATTGTGGGGGACTTCAACATGCCAGGAGTGGACTGGAGCACCCCAACAACCAGGAACAGAAGGGAGCAGGTACTGCTGGATGCCTTCCAGGACAGCTTCCTGCTGCAAATGGTCAGTGAACCAACCAGGTTAGGGAATACCCTGGACCTTGTGCTGGCAAATGGGGACTTTGTGAGAGAACTTACAGTGGAGGAACCGCTGTCAGGGAGTGACCACCACTCAGTATGGCTCACACTGGATATGGGCAAGGAAGGAGTGGAATCTGGCACAAGAGTGCTGGACTCAGGAGGGCTGACTTTGGGAGGATGGGGAAGTGGTAAAGGGTACCTGGCCAGAATTCAATCTAGTATGGATACTAACCAGAGATGGGAGCTCATAAAGTTGGGGATAGTGGAGGCAGCCAAAACCTGCTGCAAAGCCCAGAGCAAGAAGGCTAGGGCTAAGAAACCGAGCTGGTTGAGCAAGGAGATCATGGAAAAGGTAAGGAGGAAAAGAGCTGCCTTTAGGAAATACAAGAAAACAGGGAGGGGGAGGACAGAGAGGAGTACTTGACAGAATCGAAGGAGGTGACAAGGGCAGTAAGGGGAGCCAAAGCATCTACGGAACTCAGGCTGGCACAAGGCATTAAGAAGGGGGAGAAGGACTTCTTTAAGTACATCAGGGAGAAAAGGAGCTGTAAGGACCACATAGTAAGGATTAGGAAGGAGGGGGGTTGGGTGGAAGCAGGGTACGATAAGGCGGAAGCACTAAATGAGTACTTCTGCTCAGTATTTACTAAAGAGAAGAGGGGGGTGACACCCAAGATGGGTGAAATGGCAGACGCAGGGGGGAAGTGGTGACAGATGGGGAAATCATGGAGGGCAGAGTTCGAGAGGGTTTGAAGGCACTGAGGGTGGACAAGGCACCAGGCCCAGATGGCATCCACCCCAGGGTACTGAAGGAGCTGGCAGAGGTCCTTGCAGGACCTTTGGCAGACCTATTTAATGCCTCACTACATTCGGGGTGTGTACCTCAGGACTGGAGGATGGCTCATGTGGTGCCCCTCCACAAGAGTGGCCCCAAGAATGAACTGGGAAACTACAGACCAGTGAGCCTCACATCCATCGTGGGTAAGCTAATGGAGACTATCCTGAAGGAGAGGCTGGTGGCCCTCTTAGAGGCCAAAGGACTACAGGACAGCAGACAGCATGGCTTCATACGTGGCTGATCCTGCCAAACCAAACTGGTCGGGTTCTATGACTGGGTAACTAGGCAACTGGACAGGAGACATGCAGTGGATGTCCTGTATCTGGACTTCAGTAAGGCATTCGACTCAGTGCCACATGGAAGGCTGGGAAGGAAGTAGTAGGCACAGGGCAGGTGCAATGCTGGTGAGATGGGTAGGAAACTGGCTGCAGGGAAGGCAACAGATGGTGGTGGTGGGGGAGCCTCACACCCAAGGGCAGTGATGAGCGGTGTCCCACAGGGCTCGGTGCTGGGACCAGTGTTGTTTGGGATATTCATTGCAGACATATCATGGGACATCAAGAGTAAGATCAGTCTGTTTGCTGATGATACCAAGGTTGGGCGGTGGTGGATGACCTAGGGGATGGCAGGGGTTGCAGGATGATCTGGCAAAGCTTGAAACCTGGTCAGACACCTGGCAACTGGCTTTAATGCCAAAAGTGCAAGGTGATGCATTTTGGGATGAAGAACCCAAGGAGGACTTACCAGCTAGGGGGAGTGCAGCTAGCCCAGACAGAGGAGGAGAAGGATCTGGGTGTGCTCATCACAGGGTCAATGAACAACTCAGCACAGTGTAGGAAGGCAGCTGCAAAGGCCAACAAAATGCTGGGTTGTATTGCAAGGGGTATATCCTCAAGGAGGGAGGAGGTGATTCTGCCACTGTATAGGTCATTAGTTAGACCACACCTGGAGTACTGCGTGCAGTTCTGGCATCCGTATCTGAAGAGGGACATTAAGTTACTGGAGGGAGTGCAGCGCAGGGCGACAAAGATGATCAAGGGTCTGGGGGACTTATCATATGAGAGGAGGTTGAAGGAGTTGAACATGTACTCACTGGAGGAGAGGAGAGACAGGGGGACATGATTGAAACCTTTAAATACATGAAAGGAATAAACAAGACAGGTACAGAGGGGCTGTTCAAAGTAAGGAGGGAGGCCACCAGGGCCATGATATGAGACTGGGCGAGGAAGGTTCAGGAGGGAGATGAGGAGACACTTTTACAGAGGGTGGTGGCTGGGTGGAATGCGTTACCTGCAGAAGTGGTATGCAGGAACAGTGGACTGCTTCAAACGAGGATGGGACAGGACAAGGGGAGGGTTAATGAAGGGGAAGGGTGGAAGGAAGGGGCAGCTGCAGAATAAGGGGTGCTAGCTGTACATTCGAGCAGACTTGATAGACCTCTAGGCCTTTATCTGCTGGCAAATTTCGTATGTTCGTATGTTCGTATTATTGTTTTTTTCTTACGGACACATTGACATAGAATAAACCTTTTTTCTCTCTCCCTAGCATACTGAAGGTACTGTGGAAACATATATGTCCTATTTGATGCAATTCTAACTGATGGCACTACAAACTGTGTACTTTCTTGCCAACATGTGTCTTGTTATGTTGTATTCACTACTTGTATTCATGCTTGTACTCACCTGGTCACACCTGAAAGTAAGCATTTAGTTGCCTAGTGTGCCTACCTGGTAATCAAAAACTAAATAAGTAAATATATAAATAAGCAATCAACAAGACCTACAGTAATGCAAACAGGATGTTAGGGTGTATTTGCAGGGGCTTTGACAGCAGAAGGAAGGAAGTAATTAGGGCTCGTATAAGTCACAAGTGATATCATGTCTTGAGTAGGATAGAGATATTTGAGCTGTTCACCAGATGCAATAACATAACGACTCAGTGTCAATGGCTCAGCAAGTTTTCTCACTCACCTCTGAGGTTGAAAGAGCAGAAGGCTGTAGGTTCTATCCCTACACCAAGCACTTGGGTTAAATCCCAATACTAACACTGCAGTGCAGCACGGGGGGGGGGTGCTGCACTCTTGAGGTGCTGTCTTTTGGATGAGTCTTTAAACTGAGGTTGCATCTGCCTGTTCTAGTGGTAGTTGAGGTGGATGCTAAAGATCCCATGGCACTTCTCGAAAAGAGTAGGGGAAGTATTTATTGTGGAAATAACACAATACTAGTGACAATATTTATAGATCGAATTACATTCCTAGGAATGTGACCTGTGAGTTATACTTAGCATGCTAAATCTAAGTGACAAACCTTCTTGCCACGGCTTATCTACTTTCTCAAAAAATGCTTAATTAACCTTATATCCTACTTCTCTTCTATAACCCTCTCCCCTTTTTTCTTTTTTTTCCGGGTAATTCACCCTATACAGTGCTTCCATAATGTTCCCAGTGTTTGTGCAGCTTCTTTTTTCTTTTTTTTATATATCTGTTGTGTTTGTCCTATAATTATTATAACCAACTCTTGCTGGGATATATATTGTTGATGCAAAGTCCAATGGCATCTGGATTGCCAAATGTGATATTTGATAATGCCACATATAAGACATAGAGTGCCATAAGGATATTTTATCCAAGGGCCTGTATACAATCATAATATTAAAACTTCAGAAGACATTTTAGCAAAATGAACATCCAGCACTGTTTGTGCCAACATAGTCCAAAAGGAAACAGCATAAGGACATTCAAAGAATAAATGTTCCTGAGTCTCCAGAATTGTGTTGCACAGTTCTCATGGGCAGTAACATTCTTCCAGTTTTTTATGCTTGTGGTTATTCTTTACTCCAAGTTTGCCATGGCATGTTAGCCAGCAGGTGTCCCATGAGTATCTAGGAGTTCTGTGGTCTGAGAGTACCTTTTGGAAAAATGATTTGTTCTGAAAAGTGAATCAATAAAAGCTGTTCATATAATAAATGCCTAGGCAAAGATTTCAAGTTGTCAATATTGACTTTCCAGATTCTGAGCTTTTAAGTCACAACCCTAATATATTCTGGAAAAGCATTAGCTGCCAGTTTAAAAGTCCATTTGTTAAGACACCATATGGGTAGCATTGTATCCAAACATTCAAACCCACAAGCTGTCCATACATATGAAATACTTTTTAATAAAGATACAATATTCTGATTCCAAAATAGTGTATGAAAAAATAAAACTGGGTGGATCATACCAAGCCACCCTTGTGATATAGACCCATATATAAGATTTCACTTTATTGTGTTTAATCTACTTTCCAAAATAGTGCAGAAGAATACACTATATATTTTTGTGTCTAGAGACACAGGTGGAGGGAACACCGGTCCTATAAAAAGTGAAATAGGTATAAGAAAGGTTTTGACTAGGTATAACCATTTTAATTTTAAAACTTGTCATTTGTTTCATGTAAAGGATCTTTTTTCACAGATCACCAGCTTATTCTTCCAATTAAGAACATCAATATTCCTTTGCCCAACATGTACTCCCAAAATGTCTGCCTCACGGACAATGGCTATTCCTCCTACTGTAGCCCCCAACTGTAGTGCTGTGTCCCCTATTGCTAATGCAACATTTTTCTACAGGTTTATATGTGCACCAGTTAGTTTTGAATATTCATGAATGATATGGGGGGGCAGGTTTGCCTTTCCTTTCATGTGCTAAAAACAAGCATAGATCATCAGCATAGGCCATAACCCTTAGAGGCTGTGAAGTGGGTGATAGTGATATACCCCGTTCGTTCTTGTCCGATAAAAGTTTCCTAATCAGGATGTCAATATAAAAAGTGTGTAACAGGGGGCTCAGTGGAACCCCCCCCTGCTGTACACCTCTTTTTCTAATAATTTTCTGTTCAATTGTACCATTAATCAATGGAAAAAAATGGGCATCTGCATAAAGTAATTTTAGCCATTTAAACAAAAGGCTCAGGAATCCCATAAATACCCAATATATGAAATAAAGCATCATGACAGATGACATCAAAGGCCTTTTCTTGGTCTAAGGCCAGTACATAGTCATGTGCTTTCTTCATGCAGCTTCTGGAGAAAACTTCAAGCAAACAAAACAAATTGTCTCTGAAGTTTCTGCCAGATATGGCACAGGTTCTATAAAGGGGAAATTATTTTTTGTGCATCTTGCTGCAATCTGTGACACAAAACAATAGACAGTATCTTGAAGTCCAGATTGAGCAAAGAGATACAGTGAAGCCCATCAGGATGAAACAGAGTGTCACAGGTTTCCTGCATAACAGAAGGAATTAACTCCCATTGAAATTGCATTGTTTGCTGCAGTAACTCTACTGCAGAATTCTGCAGAGTTGGGCTTCATCCTAGTGGGCTTCACTGTTGGTCTCCAGTTAAATAAGTCCATCATATCCCCCTTTTTGCATAACAGATTAAAAAATGCCTTAGCCATCAGTTCATTCATGTCTAAGTTCAGTAGAATATCATTGAAAGTCTCTGCAAGTAAAGGGGTCAAAATATCTCAAAAGATTTTATACAGGTTTGGGCTTAGGCCATCAGGGCCTGGGGCAGTATTCCACTGTAGTTTATGTATTTCCCTTAGTGCTTCTTTCTCACTAAAAGGAGTGGTTAAATTGAACTGTTCTGGTTGCAATGAATCAAAGTCAACATCTGCCAGGAAGTCTTGTATGTTTCCTTCTGTTGGTTCAGATGTACCAAAGTAGCAATGAAGTCTTTGTGAAATCAAATCTAAAATGGTATTAAAGTCAGTATTTATAATGCCAGTGTGATCCTTAATGGCATCTCACACTTTCCTTTGGACCCTAGAGTGGCAATCCTTAAAAATATCCAAATAATTCTTTATGCCCTGTGTGCCTGTGGTTTGTTCCATCTTTAAGGATCTGGCCCTGTCATACAGTTAGTCTCTCATCTCTACTTTGATTTGTTGTATCTGTATAGAAACATCCAAACATTCAGTATTTTTCAAATGTATAAGTTAAAACAATTGTTTTTGGAGATTTAGAAACTGAAAATAAGTCTTATGCCCTTTTTGTTTACCCCACTTTTGGTATAGTTGCTGAATCAGAATTTTAGTATCCAGCCACCAATCCACAACCGTCTCATGCCATACAGCTACAGTGGCTCTAGCTTTTAAAAATTCTATTGTGTGGTCTTGTATATTTTTATCAGTTAATTCATTATTTATCTGCCAGTAACCTAGACCCATGTTATTAGTTTGTAACTGCCCTAATCCAATGTGCAGTTCTAGGTGGTCCGAGGTTGCTGTTGGTAATATATTTGCTTTTAAAAAATGTCCACTACTTGGAAATAAAGACATGGTCTATTCTAGATGAGAGACTACCACTATGATAAGTATGACCCACTTGTGGTATCAATTGCCTATAGGAATCTTTTAAACCAGCAATAGATAGCATCTGTTTTAACACCTTTGTGTCACAATACAGTTTTGTGGTTTTCCCAGATTTATCCCCTAACTTAAGGGGACAGTTGAAACCTCCCCCCAAATGATTTTTCTATTAGTATGCAGGTATTGTTGCACCAACCAAAATAACTTGCTTCTCTGTGTTTTTGTCTGAGGGTCATATATCACCCCAACTCTAAAATCCTGTTGTTGGTACTGAATATCTAAAAGCAGAGCCCTTCCAGATTCTAAATCCATGGCCTTTTAAACTTTAACTTGCCCATGAAACAGTACCCTAACACCTGAGCATTGTTCTTCCAACAAGGACCATACTGCAGGTCCCCGTGGCCAAAGTTTCTGGGCTTGGTGAATGTTTGTTTCAGAATGTAGTCTGGTGTCCTGAAGCAGGCAGATAGTCACGTGGGACTCATGTAAGCCTTGAAAAGTGATGCATCCTGTTTTGTAATTTTTAATGCTGTTCACATTTAAGGAAATGACATTGAAGATGTCCCTCGACTGATCAGTCATGGGGAAGTTGTGAGAAAGATCTCAGTGAAGTCTTCATGGTTTTTTCTTTGTTTTTTTCTTTACTTTTGGTTTTGCTGCCAGGTCTCCTTCCACATCTGAAGTGTCTTTCTTTTAGGATGCAATGGATGAGTCAGAATCCTACTCATCTTCTGCAGAATGGTCATGCAATGCTGAATATTTGTTGGAAGTATTTGTCTCATAAAGTTTTGACACTTTTGATATAGGAATATTCCTTGATGACCGTCTCTTGCCTTGAACCATCAGGAAACCATCCGCTGGAGGGGGGAGTGGCATAACTGACTCTTGTTGAATCTGAGAAGGAGTTTCTTGCTCCTGTTCCTACATAGCCACTGGTTGCTGTTCCACTTCATCTTGTGGAGTTTCCCAGGTACAATTAGAATTATCTATCAGAGTGTCTTCAGTATCATCAGGGGTTGTCTCAGGTAGGGCCTGCTGCAGAGCACTCAAAGAGTGAGTCTGAGGTGTAAAAGTTGCAAATGTGGTTGATTGCTTTTTTTGTGCAGCATGCACAATATCATCTTGGCTTCAGAAAGTCTCATTGTTGTGTACAGCCCACGGACACTATAAAATTAAATGACCCATCTCTTCACATAGGTTACACTTAGGTAGACTTCTGCAACAGTTGCTGGCATGACCTATTTGGAGGCAGAAACTGCAAACTAAGGCATCACATACATTGCTTAAATGAATGAAGGAGCTGTGCTGGGGGTATGTCTTGGGCTGTCCCAGATAGAAACAGAGCCCATGGGTCAGTCCCAGATAAAAACAACTTGTTAGGTGCACAGGCTCCTCTTCTGCCATACAAAGTTTCACTCTAATTTTCCATCCACCAATCCATATGTTTTCACTGTCACGTATCAGTACAGGCCTTTCTAAAACATCTGCCTTCTGTTTCACCCAGTGCAAAATATCTTGGATGTGCACATTCTCATTTTGAAATAATATAGTGATCATTTTACTGAGGGTGTTGTGAAAGGAATCACTATAAATGGATACTATAACTTAGTTTATTTTAGACTAGAATATTTTGTCCAAAATGTATCCATTTGCAAAGGTGTGGTGAAACTCACATTGAAGATTGTATCTCCTGAGATGTAGATTAATGCAAATATGTTAGAGGCCAGAAATTGCATTTGATTTTTTCAACAATTTTCTGGACACATACACCCTGTCAGAGGAATGTCAAGATCACCTTTGTATTTAAGCCTGACAGCATTTCTCTGGGTTCTGGGTTTGCCCAAGTTTGAGAATAAGCTGGCCATCCTAAATCCAGGTTTGGCCTGAGGCTCAGTTGTACCCAGCTGTGTGTGTGCAGGGGGGTGCACCCTTTGGTCAACTTGGGCCTGATGAGGGATTATGATTCTCTTGCTGTTCTCCCTCTTTCTCTATTGATTCTGTCCAAGAAGTAGAAGGTTTGGGCTTCTGATTAATAGCAAGTTGCTTATCCATTTGTAGTCTTGATGTTTTTTGTGAGGGAACCTCAGTTTGGTTTTGAGGATCAGATGCTTCTCCCGCTGTCACAACACTACAGTCAGTTACATTTTCATTTGTAAGATTTACAGTTTTTTGCACAATACCTGTTGTTGCAGCATCTGGTGCCATTTCAGTAGCTTGTTTGGATGCTTCTGATGTAGCAGGAGATGTCATCTGCCACTGTAATTCAACTGCCACACCTTCTTTGTCTGGGCCCTATGTTGCTTACCAAAAAAAACATATTGTCCCTTTTTGGCTAGTCCTTTGGTTGCTGCAGTGGTCAGAGGGTATCTGGGAAGCCCGTGTTTCCCATCTGGTGCTAATTTCCACCCTGCAGCATGTAAAGCTCTCTCTCCGGGGATCAAGTTTTGTTCGGATCCATCCTCTGCTCCTCATCTGCTACTGTAGTCTGAGAATCATGTTCCTGGCTCTACATATTCAGTATCTCTATCTTGTCATTATTCTTCCACTTTTCCTGCATTAGATAGACTATTGAGCCTCTGCAAGCCTTTTGCTCCTTAGCGGCCATCTCTTCAGATTTCCTTGGAAAAGTCACCGCATCTGGAGTGTCTCGCAAGGCAGCAGGTACCTGTGAATTAGGCTCTGAGTCACTGTCCACATTAGCACTTAGTACCTCGACTTCCATAGCAATCCCCATTGGAAAATCTCCATCTATAAAACTTTCAGGAACCTCCATGGAACTACAGAAAATAATGCTCTTTTGCTCAGAGCCTAAAGCTCCCGAACCTCCTCCACCAACATCCACCTCTGTATTGTCCTCCATTCCACTGCATTCAGCTCCTCCTCCTACTCCTCTGTCTGGCTCCAGACTGGGCTCCTTCATCCTTGCTCACAGGAAGAAATGTCCCCTGGTGCAATAGCAGAGGAATTTCCACAGTGTCCAGGCCAAATTTTCCCCATGCACTAATACTATCTCCAACAGCTGATCTGGTTCAATGTCATTTGGAATCCATCTGTATCCCCCTCTGCTGGGACAAGGCTGAAAGTAGGCATATGTGTCTAATCCACCTTTCCCTGTCAACAAAAACTAAATAAATAAATAACTGTAAGCATCAGTAGAAATTGGGAGGTGAAAGGTTCAAGAAGGATGTCAGGAAGTTCTTATTTATAGAAAGGGTGGTGGAACAGTAGCAGAGATTGTCCGAGGAGGTAGTAGTGACAAGCTTATTCAGTGGAGTCAAAGCAGGTTGGGACAGATGCAGTGGAATAATATGGACTACTGTATACAAGAGGAGGATTGCTAATAATGTTTTGAGTAGTTTAAAAGAACTACTGCTCATAATTGATAACTTGTATAGGGAAGATTTGACGGATGGTTACTCTTTTTCTGCTGTCAGTTTCTATGTTTCCATTATTTCACGATCACCTTTTGTGCACAGGATGTGATAGGGAGCCCATTGCATAAAAAGACATAGGTTCCAGGTTTGAGAGCTTATTATCTCTCAAGAAAGAATGAAGAGAGAAGAAGGGAGCCACGACCCTCATGAAGAGGGGGACGGTGTTCCCAGTGGGTAGGCAGTGCTGCCAGATTTTTGGACCAATTTCACAGGTACACATGGGTATTTTGAGGAAAGCATTGCTTCCAAGGCAGATTGCCTCATTTGCCACAGCAGCCATCTGTGCATTTTGTCATGGCCTGTGCTGATCACAATAACAACACTTCAATGAATCAGCCAGGCAGTTACCTAATAGGTCTTGCAACTCACAAGTAGCTCACAAGCATGAGGGCACTGAACATGACAATCCTGATTTCTGGACTGAGATCCCAAGATACTGTAAATAGATAAATTAATGATCATCTGGTATGTAAATATTAACTTATTTAACATAATTACCACCCGAATTTATTCAGCAAGACTTGAAGAAAAACACTGTGGATGTGCTTGGTTGAGGCTACATGTGAAATGTTTCCTTGGGGTGGTATGATAGTATTGGTCTCTGGTCTTCAATTGTAACAGTCAACATTGACACCTTTGCCAGTAGTCAGTATATTAATAGACATGTTTTGTGCAACAATGATTTTTGAGACACTTAAATTTCTGAAAACCACCTACACAAAAAGGCTTTTTGATAGTCTATGGCCATCATTATGAAATTTAAAAATGAAAAGTTTTGTCACCTCTGTAGCTGCTTCATATCATTGTGATTTGCACCATTATTAAGTGCTAAGATTGCCTGGGGGGGGGTGGGGGTGATGATCTGTACTTTAATAAATGCTGAGGCTTCAAATACTGTTTTCACCTAGGTGCATTTTTGTCTTCCATTATTCTGTCAGTGACAACTTGCTGAGCCCAGTGAGTAAAGGCAGGAGGCACTGAGAAGCTGCAGCTGTAAGTGATGTAAGTTAATGAACCACACACGGTCCTCTGATACATAGGGTCTCCGACCCCTCAGTACAAGGTCAAATAGGCACCCTTTCTATACTGAAACCCTAGCTGTTGAAAACACTCTCGTAAGCCACAGGGCCCATGGTTGCACACAGTGATTCACATCACTGTATTTTTCATATACAGATCAATACAGATCATTTTGGTATGAATTTCATTTTTATAACAAGAAACATTACAAGAGGCCTCCAATTATCACACATGTCATGTCCGATGTCCGCTATAAAAGCCCAATTCATAAAGCTCATTGATGGCCCAATTTGAGTAAGTGAGGTATCTCTGAATGTATAGTACTAACTTTATAATTTAGAGAAGGTTTTATCTTGCATAGTTTACCAATGACTATGTACTCTCCAGATATGCTCTTGGGAGTGCAGATAATACAACATGGGCTGGGTGGAAAAGACTTCAGTCATGTTTCCTGGTTCTAACCCGCATGTGTAAATTGACAAGTGTAAAATGTACCAAAATGAGCAATTTATTTCCAAAAAGGACAGTTGAAGTTAAACCATCTTGAAAAATGATCAAGTGTTGACATATCTCCTGAGAAGTATCCTAAGAGCCAGATAAGTGATGGCATGTCCCCTTAATGGTACTCTAGGTGTAAAAACAAATGATGACATACCCTCTTATCAGAACTCTAAGGCAGATGTTCACACTGGAAAGCACTGTGGGGAAAACACAAGCACAAGCTGGCAAGGAGGCAGCCTATGTTGTATTTTCAAGTAAACAGAAAACAGCAGTATTGGAATGTGTACACAGATCTTCTGGCTAGAATCAAGGATATTAGCTGTCACACCAAATTTACTCCACTTGAATAAAGAATTCATGGTCTTTTACAAGGGTATACCCCATATTGTCTGTACAGAACCATTTGCAAAACTTTATGCAAACCTGCACTATAAAGGTGGCTTTGAAAAACATCATGCTGTACCACTATTTATTGCATTGCGGACTTAGTAAAAATAGATTGTAGCTGCATTAGTTCTTGGAAAACAGGATTTGCTGGACAGTTTGATACCTTCTATTATACAATGGCATGAAAGAATGCTTCCCTCTTATTGGTCAGTCTGGGACTGGACCTGTGATGTTATCCCAGTACAACATCATGGGTCTAGTCCCAGCACACAGACAACCACATTAACGGAGAATAGGATCAGTCCATGGAGCCCACTTTAAGTTCCCCCCTAACGCAGACACATAATGTTGCAACCCTGTAAATGTCACTGTTTATAAAAATAACTACACAGAATATGACATTCAGGTCTCCTTCACAGCTACAACCAAAGACAAATGGCCCCACAGTGGAATCTCAATGTTTTTTCCCCCTAAAGCCCCACTACGAGTGTGAGCCCCTTCACAAAACAGCATGAGTACTCCCTCGCCTCACAATCCACCACTACCCCTCCAGCAGTTACTTGTTTTTTTATCGCCTTCACTTGTCTTTCTGATCCCAAGGCAGAAGCCGTTCCCTGTCACAAGATAATGTGAGCCATTTCCAAAATTCCAGAAGTCTCACTGTTTTTCTCAGCCACTGACAAGTTCTCATTTCATCCAGTGCAAGACAGTCGGTTCCACAGCAGGCAGCGGGGATTGACTAAATGAAAGTAATTTAAACTTCCCAATCATAACGCAGTGTGGGGGGGGGATCGAAGTACCACAAACAATACAAAACTTCGGAGGGGGTCTGCAACACAAAGAAAAAAGTCTGAGGGAGCAACCAGATGAAGACACACATCCATACAGTTACCACCAACACCACCTACTAGCCAAAATGGGACTATTTTCTCTTCCATATAACTCCACACTGAAAAATCAACACAAAATCTACTGACAAACATTTTTTTTCATTTTATTTTTAATTATTGTAAATGAGCCATTGCATAATAGCAATAATGCACTCCAGGGTGTGTGTTATGCTGGGATAATATCACTTCTGGGGTGATTAGTCACACACTCGACCTGCGGTCTCATGCCTAATCACCCCAGGCGTGACATTATCCCAGCACAACACACACCCTGTCTTACATTATTGCTTAATTGGGCTAACATATGTCTTGTACAAATATGTCATAGTACATAACCATTTGGGACCCACCAAGTCCCTTCATCAGGTGAAATAGCAATCTGAACAGAAGAAGCAGATGTTATATTGAAGTAAGTTATATTGTTTCAAAATAATTTATGACTGGATAGTGGGATGAGTTAAAAGAAAGAGTAAGTAGACAAAGTGGTTTGCCCACCTTAAAAGAGAAGAACCCAATTGTCTACATGTCTGGACCAATGGATGTAGGGTCTCAGGGTTGATTGACAAGGGGAGAAGGATATGAGGGAGGGATGGGGTGGGGTTAGGTGACGGCAGAAGAGGGAGGGGTGATGAGATCACTTAAGCAGTGAGGTGGAAAAAGCTGACTGGACAATTGAGACAGAGAGAGAGAGGGGATGAGCTAAAAAGGGTACTTAAGGAGCTGTACTGCGGCAGAGAGCTCACAGTTTTGCTTCAAAGATTTTCTTAAGAAGCATGTCAGTTTTGGCAATTTTCTGAGTTAAATTAACTCTGAAATAATTTCGCTTGCTTATTTGTTGGCCAGGTGGCTATTTGATAGTGATAGGCTATTTGGAGTTAGTTTAAAAAATAAATAAATAAACTAAACAATTAACAAGCATCTATACTATTAATAGATGCTACGTGGTTATAGGTACAGTAATGTTTAAAATTAATTGCATTAATTGGTAGTGACTTGATCAGACAGCCGGAGTGCAGGAGTCAACAAGTGAGTACATCTGAATTGCAAGCAATTGTTAAGGTAAGTAGTATAAGACTAAAATGTATTGGTTTTCCTGAAGTAAAAAAAAAAATGTGGTTTGTGTTAGGTGTTTTTAGCAGGTTTTCTGTGCCAAGTCAGCTTAAGAAGCCAGCATGCACTAGGATGGGTCTCCAGTGGTTACAGCAAGATGTTTTCTTATATACTGTAAATATATTATTTTATAGTTCTGTGGCATGCAAAGTTTTTGCTAGGTGCTTTGGTAGGCTATTGAGCCAAGTCAGCTTAGAAAGCCAGTTTGTGTGCTAGGCTAGGTTTACAGTGGTTACAGCAAGATGTTTTCTTATATAAATATATTATTTAATAGTTTTATGGTATATAAAGTTATTGTAGCTAGTTTCTCTCTAACTCTGTGGTAAAAAAGCTGCACAAGGGGTTAATGCATGAGATTTGTGCTGGCTTGGATGCGGAACACCACCGAGTGGAACTCTCGGGCAGGGAGCAGGTCCAAGGTGACCGGAGGGTGGAGATAAAATAAATAATAACAGCTTTCTGGGTACAGCAGAGCCTCTGATTAAAAGTAGCTGCTGCAAGGGTGAAAATTAGCCAAAGGATTTGCTTCTGTCTGGACGGCCAATGGACCGAGCTGGGCCTGATATTGGGGCTGCATGGTAATGGTGTTTGATGTCATCACCATGTGTTCAACCGGGCCAGGGGCACTGAGGTGGCCAGTGCATTAGCAGGAAAGGAGGGTAAGACACTTTTCAAGATAAAAACAAGCAGACTTACTGAATCGGCAGCAATAGCTGCAGTTTTTGCGGGCATAAGGATGCATAATTCCAGTTCAGGACATCGGCTCAAGTGCCAGCGACTCTCAAGGTGCAGCAGCTGGATATGGGTCCTAGCATGGAGGGGCAGAGTGCAACCTTGGGCACATGCAGAGGGAAGAGTAACCAAGTGGTTGCTTCTGTAGGGGAAGCTGATAAAGGGGTTTCTCTTTTCCCTGTTTTTGGTGCAAAAAAAAGGAAAAATGGCAGAACAATGGAAGCAGCAGCTGCCAAGGTGTATTATGGGGTGGGGAACTTCCATGGTTAGCTGCTATTTTGGGATTGGGTTTTGGTAGCAGGCCCAGATGTAATTTTGAGGCCTAAATGGCCTGACTGCAAGGTGGATTAAAAGGATATGTGCAAATGGCCATTAAATTAAAAAAAAAAGGGTTATAACCAAAACGGCTATAAAAATAGGGGTTATAGTCAAAAAGGAGAAAAATTGGGGCTATGCGAGCAAGGTAGTACAGGCAAATGATCAAGCAGGTTGCTACATTGCAAAATACAAAAATAAAATGATAAAAAGCAAACGTTTTGTATAACATAAAAGGAGGGTGGTCGCCATTTTGGGTAACAGGGCCGGCCACCAGTTTTGGGCCCAGGTGGCTTGACCTCCATGCAGGTAAGGCAGATTAGCATCGTCCAGAGTAAAACAAACAAACAAAAGAAAACAAAGCTAAAATGAAGGTGCAAGTGAACACTGTGAGGACAAAATTAATTTAAGTAAATTGGTTGCTGCTTTTAGGGTGCTTTATAAAAGTAAAAAAGAATATAAAAAATAAAGGGCGTATATAGACCCCCTAAGGATGTAGGAGCATCTGCTAGGCATTTGCTAGAACTAACTGGGGGAGGCAGTTGCAGTACCACAGGAATGTTGGGAAGCCCATAAAAGGGGCAGATGGGTTATATTTCTGTTGTTTGACATGTCTATTTTCTGTTTATATCTCTTCAGGTTCAGTTCCTGTTCTTAACATGGCTCCAAGAAAAATGAAGCCATGCAAGGAGGAGTGTTAACAGATGGTAATGAAACTGGTGGGCAAGGCCAATAAGCTATTGGCAGCTGTGGACCCACCCGCTTCAGCAAAAAGGAAGATGTTGAAAGGGGACAAAAAGCAGGGAGGGAAGGACAACAAAAAGGCACCTAGGGCCCCGCCCATGCCTAGGATAGTGGGTTCCATTATGGTGGACCTGGCACCAGTTGATCCAGTACCTCCTCCTGCTCTGGTGCCCATGCCGGCACCTGCCCCTGCCCCTTTACCCCTGCCAGAGCCACCAATCCAACAAGGGCACATAGTTCCTACCATGGTGATGTCTTCAACTCATTTATCTCCACCAGACAACATCCAGATGCTGCTGCCATCAGGGGCAAGCCCACAACTGGACCCCCAACCAGCAGGTAACAAGGACTTCACACTAGAAAGTAGTGTGAAAGAGTATGTTGAGCAAATGCCCAAGTCTATGGGGATAATGGTTTGGGGCAGCTGGAGAAGGCCCTGGAGGAAATTAAGAAGAAAGGCAAAGGGATAGAATCAAATGTGGAGACAGGAAATGCAGGCAGTGAAAAAAGGGTGGGGTCTGAGATAGGGGCCCCGGGGGTCCGGATAGGTGACCACGTGTCGCTAGTCACTAAAGGAAAAATATGGAAAGGGAAATATGTAGACATATTTGCATTGGCTAATGTGGACAATATTGATAAATATGAGGAGAAATAAAGTTTTTGAGAATAAGGATATGGCAGCAGCAGTGGTGCTACTGGAAAAAGGGGAGGAGGAGAAATCCTTAAAGGGTAAGAACTGGGACACCTGGTCAAAGGTTTCACATATTACATGGCCATAGTAATAGAGAAGAAACCTGAGCTGGCCACTCCGCTGTTGACCTATTCTTTAATCATAAAGAATGCCTATAAGAATGGGGGCACAGCTGGTTAAAATATGATGAAAAATTGAGGAAGAGGATGGCTAATTTTGGGGATGTGAAGTGAGACACTAGGTAGATAGACCTGCAGCTGGAAATCTACATGAGGGCATTCAGCATGAATGGAGATGGGGACAAGAAAGTATGGGCGGCACAGAAGTGCTGCTGGGGTTATAATCAGGTTTTCTGTTCCTGGCCGCAATGCTGCTTCTGGCACTCATGTTCTAAGTGTGGGGGCACTCATCTGTCTTCAAAATGTCAGATGAATTGGGACAAAGGGGTGCCCAGTCACACCAATTATTGTAACCAACCCTTTTGAGCTGGCCACTCAGGATATAAGAGACAGCAGTGGAGGTGGGGAAATAGGGGGCAGAGCAATGGGGGTGGCAGGGGACAACTTTACTATGGTGACCAGCAGGACAATTGAGGGAGCACCAGATAGAACCTTTAGGCTGGCAGACACACCCATAGGAACAGACATACTAGCAGAATGATTAAGATTTTACCTGGATAGGTAGGCGGCCCACACATTATTGGATGTTTGCAGCATGGTTTAATTCTACATTTTCAGGGGACAAGTCTACATTTTCAGGGGACCAGAAAGGGATCCAAGATGAAGAACTTGAAATCCATAAAAGGAAACAAAGCCTTGCTGGAGAAAAAGATTCAAAAGGAGGTTACAGCTGGCAGGGTCAAGGGACCATTTAGGCAACCTCCCCTTCCTGATGTATGGGTATCGCCCCTTGGGCTGGTGCCTAAGAAACAACCAAGGGAATTCAGGGTAATACATTACTTATCCTACCTAGACAGGGATTCAGTTCATGATAATATTAACGAGGAAGACAGTAAGGTGACGTATGCCATGTTAGAGGAGGCAGTCAGACTGATATGGGCTACCCAGGGGGCATGGTTGGCAGAAAAGGATGGAAGCAGCTTTCTGGTTGCTGCCAGTCCACCCAGAAGATTGGGACTTGCTTGGGTTTCAAGTGGGAGGTTACTATTACTATGATAAGGCCATACCCATGGGTTGCTCGGTGGCATGTGCTACGTTTGAGATGTTTAGCACATGGCTGCAATGGGTCTTTCAGCAATGGTATGGTTCCAGGGCAGTGATTCACTACCTAGATAACTTCCTTTTGATTGGAGAGGGGTAAGTAGTAAGTAAACTTTATTTTTTAAGTGCTTTTCAGATACCAAGGTGCTGTACAACAAAATGATCAAACAGTACAATCAGAATAAACATACATGAACATTTTTTAAAAGCCTTCAGAAAAAGCCTTAGAAAACAAATAAGTTTTGAGCTCAGAAGATGGCTAGAATGCTGAAGGACTTTGAGTCAATGTGCAAAGAGTTGGGGGTGCAGCTATCCCCAGACAAGACAGAGGGCCCCAGCCAGAGACCGGAGCTTCTGGATATTGAGATAGATACAGAGGGGGAGTTATTTAGACTCCCAGACAAAAAAGTGCCAAAGTTAAAATTTCTGCTGAGGGTGGTGATGTCTTGAAGATGGGTACAGCTGCATCAAGTGCAGCAATTGATGGGACATCTGAATTTTGCATGTAGGGCCATAGCACCAGGCCACACGTTTGCACGGCATCTAGGTAGAGCAACGCAGGGGCTGTCAAGACTGTACCACTGGGTGAACATCACAAAATGCACTAGTGAAGATCTTGAAGTGTGAGAGGTATTTTTAAGAAGCTATAATGGGAAGACATTCTGGCAAGAGGACTGGATTTTCAACACTGACCTCCAGCTATATACAGATGCAGCTGGGGGTTAGAGATGGGCGAAGTGGCCCCAATCCACTCCACGAAGTGAATCACGAAGCGAAAGTGGATTCGCAGAGTGCCCAGCACTGCAAAGTGGAGTACTTCGCATTATAATGGGTAAGGCGAAGTCCATTGCAAACAATAACTTTGCATTACTCCGCATTTCCAGACCACTACTCCACCAACTCTTAAGGTGGAGTACATTAAAATCAATGCACTTCGCCTCACTTCACCTTGTTTTTAAGAACTGAAGGTGAATTTTGCAATGATTCATGGGATTTCAGGTCACATGGGCTCTAGACTTTTCTGCACAGCCTCAGTTCGGGGTAGTATGTGTAGGAAGCTGTAGGATAAGAGACAGTCTGCTCTGAGAGCTCTGTGTGATTCAGACCTTCTAAAAGCTGTTCAAAAAGCCTTTTTTAGTATTTTTGTTTGCTCAAACTTTAGTTCATCAATTTTAGGAAACCCTCCTGTGCTCATATCATCGAGCATTTATTGTTTGTGTGTGAATTTTGAATGATAATGTAAAACATTGAGTTTGTGTAGTAAGAGACAGTGAAAGTGTGCTTTGGGGAGGGGCGTATCTGTGGTGTAAGTAGATTAACTTGGAGAAAAAGTTATTTCTGTTTTGGTAATATTTTTCCTGTATAACTGTGTTAATGTACACACAGTAATATTTTCAATAATTCTTGCCATTTTTTTGCTGATTGTTGTGGTGCAGCAGTCATAATTTTAGTTTGTTTAAAATATATGGTTATACTACTGTAACTGAAGTTTTCAATTTGCTACACATAACTTAGTGTGTGTGTGCCAGTATGTGTGTGACGTGTGTAATCAAATCAGACACCTTTTACTGTGCCACATAGTAATTTCAACATTGTGAACCTGCTATCCACTGCAGCTTTGTGATTTTTGTACTTCTATGTGGTATCTTTACTGGTAGTACTGGTACTAGTATTAATGACTGTAATTGCAGCAGTGCAGTACACTGCCCCCCCCACTGCCCACCCCAACAAGCAAAAGGTATTTTTTTCCAGATTTGAATTTCTGATGATGAGCACTGGTTAGGTGTTGTGCCTTTGCATCTGCATCTCTTCAGTGCACAGTGCAATCTTAATCTGTCTGTGCATTTACATCTCTTTAGGGCCCAATCTCAATCTATAATTCAAGTCACAGTTGTTTCTTTGGCTTCCCTTCAGAGTACTGGACTGGTGTGGTGCATAATTCTGCATGAACATTGTACTCATTAATATGCATTTGTAAGTCAGGACAATCATCATGTTCACGAGTCACTCATGATACAAATTGCGTTCTTCATCATCACGGTCACAAATGCAGTCACAAATCACGATTCATGATCATGTCACTCTCGAATCACAACATACATTTTTTTACTAGTTACTTAGATGTATTGTAAGCCTGTTTTGTAGTATCTCTCCATGCTTCAACACCCCACCATTGTACTCATTAATGAGTGTTTTTTAAGTTGGGAAGTTTTGTGCTACAGCTCATCAGGGAAGTACAGCCATAGGCATTCAAGTTTCCAATACAGTTCTATATTTATCTCACACCATCGACACCAAATTATGTTCTTCATCATCACGGTCACAAATGCAGTCACAAATCATGATTCACAATCATGTCATGAATCACATAAATTTTTTTACTAGTTACTTGGATGTACTGTAAGCCACTTTTGTAGTAAGTCTCCATGTTTCACCACCCCACCATTGTACTCATTAATATGTGTTTTTAAGTCGGGGAGTTTGTGCTACAGCTCATCAGGAAGTACAGCCATAGGCATTCGAGTTTCCAGTATAGTTCTATATTTATCTAACACCATTGGCGTCAACACTGAATCACATTCTTCAACATCACAGTCACAAATACAGTCACAAATCACGATTCACTATCACGTCACAAATCACATTAATTATTTTACTAGTTACTTGGATGTATTGTAAGCCTGTTTTGTACTTTTTCTCCAGGCTTCACCACCCCACCATTGTACTCATTAATAAGTGTTTTTAAGCCAAGGAGTTGGACAGTGTCTGCAGTACATACACAGTCAGGAAAGAAGATTGACTGCACACATACAGTTTAACACAGTATACTTGCACTGCTCAGCCTGCTTTTCCACAAACACTCCACGACCAAAAGTAAACATTAATGAGGCACCAAAGCAGTACACACACACACACACACCCACACATAACAGAAGGGGGGGAGCCAGAATACAAAGTGTCATGCATACGGAAGACAACAAAAAAGGACATACTTACATACAAGGGTCAGGGATGGTGGAGGAATACATTTTATAACACAGCAAGGAAGGTGTGGGAGGGTACATGGTGTGAGGAAAAATAAACTATTGTGGGATCCCATGGTGATCCAGTAGCAGTTCCAGCATGGACATAATTTGCAACTGATGTCCCTCTATGCGATCCAGCCACTGCTCAACAGCACCCCAGAGAACTGCCAAATCAGCCTGCATTATACGCAGATCTCTGGGGTCTAGACATTCTACAGGCTGACCTGCTGGTGGTGGTGGTTTGGGTGCTAGTGGAGCAGCAGGTGCTGCTCTGGCCCTCCTCTTCTTAGAGCCATTGCCATGCACAGCTGCACCCTCTGCCACAGAAGGGCCAGCAGGTGCAGGCATGGCACTATCTGTGGAAGCCTGCCACTCCAACTGCTGGTGATTGATCATATAGGTGAGCTGGCCCCCAGTCCCCAGGTGAATCCCCTGGGGGCCATGGCACACCTCCAGCACACATAGGCAGCACCTGATCATGCTGCTGTCCTCCTAGACACAGTCAAAAAACTGGCAAACAACACAGGTGCAGGGAGGACCAGGCACAGGCAGGGGAGGGCCAGATGAGCTGGGAGCCAGCAGGTTACAGTGCTCAGCAGGGTTGGGATCCACACCTGGGCCCGGGAGCACAGGCACATCCTGCTCCAGAGTACCTGGTGCTGGTGCTGGATGTGGTGGTAGTTCAACTGCCTCAGAGTCAGGAGGTGGTGCTGTCCCAGTCCTGCTTCTGGGGTTGGGGGGAGACACTCATAATTTTTGATCGGTCCAACAGGAACCAATGGCCATGCTCCCCACACATGCTCAATGTACACACCTACCAGTACCATGCTCTCCCAGAGCTGCCCCAGCCCCAGACATTCCCTCACCCTGGTCCATCTCTCCTACTGTGCTTCCTCAGTCTGAGCAATGACTTCTCACACTGTCACACAACACACACACAGTCACACAGACACAAACAACTAACTACTTTTAAAGGTAAGAAAAATAAATTTACAGAAAGAACAAATTAAGTAAAAAAGAGTACAGAAAAGACAAAAAAATGTAGCTTTTAAAAAAGCTGTTTGGTCTAAATCAAAGTTTAAATCTCCTCCTCCTTGCTCTGATCTCCAAGTCTCAGCAGTGACAAAACAACACACTTCTCTCTCTCTCTCTCTCTCTCTCTCTCTCTCTCTCCATCTGCACAGGAGAAAATGAAAGTGTCTGCTTGTATGACTCACTTCCTTCCTTTTCCTGCCTGGCTATGGCTAAAGAGCATGGTGAAGTCCATTGAAAATGACAACTTTGCCTTACTTTGTGTTGTCGTTCCACCTTAACACAAAGTGGTAATGACAAAGGTGGAGTGAGCACTTTGCATTGCCCTCTCAGCGTGGCAGTGGCAGTCCAGTGCCCACTTCACGGACACTTCGTCAGCTGAATTTAAATTTGCTGCATCTGTACTGGGGGTATGGGTATGGGGCCTACTTTGGGAGAATGCGGTTTGCAGAGGCTTGGCCCACCGATTGAGTGAAAGCTGGCATCACCAGGGAAATTACCTTTTTGAAAATCTTCCCCATTTGGGTAGCAATGGAGGTCTGGGAGGAGGAGGACCTAAGAAACCAGATGGTCACTTTTTGGAGTGACAATATGGCAGTAGTGGACATGCTAAACAAATGAGGGTCCATGTCAGATAGGGTAATGAGGGTTCTGAGCAGGGCAGACTGGCTGGGTCATAGGCCAGGATGCTACATAAGGAGGACAGGCCACATTTCCCTGAGTTGATGGGGGCCTTCCTTCATGAAGCCTAGTTATCATTCTTATAGTAGTAGTAATTTAACTTTTTTATACTACATTTCTAAGCCCAATTAAAATATCAGTATTAAACATTGCAACCTGTTAATTCAACAGCAACGTAAAAGAAAACACACATAGATACATAGATACATAGACAGTGTCGGCAGATAAAGGGCCTATGGCCCACCTAGTCTGCCCATTTGAGCTTGTAAGTTCAGTTTGTTTTCCTAGAAGTCTATTTCCCCTTACCCCTGACCTCTAGAATTCCTTTATGTCTATCCCATGCATTCTTAAATCCCGTGATTGTTTCAGCTCCCACCACTTCCTCTGGCAGGGTGTTCCACTTGTCCACCACCCGTTCTGTGAAGAAATTCTTTCTCATGTTTCCTCTGAATCGTCCTCCCTCCAACTTCATCCCATGCCCTCTAGTCCTGAAACATCTTTTTTCGCTTAAAAATAGTGTTTTCCTGCACCCTGTTCCTCCCTGTAAGATACTTGTATGTCTCTATCATATCCCCTCTCTGCCTCCTCTCCTCCAGGGAGTACATGTTCAGTTCCTTCAACCTGTCTTCATAGGACTTGTGATGCAACCCATGCACATTCTTTGTTGCCCTCCTCTGAACCTTCTCTACCCTGTCTATGTCCTTACGTAGGTATGGTCTCCAGAACTGTACACTGTACTCCAGGTGGGGCCTCACTAGTGTCTTGTATAGCGAATTATGACCTCCCTTTTCCTGCTGGTGATGCCCCTGCCTATACATCCCAGCATCCTATTTGCTTTACCTGATGCCTTGTCACACTGTTTCCCTACCTTGAGGTCATCAGAGATGACAACCCCAAGATCCCTTTCCTGCTTGGTGCATGCTATATCCTCACCCCCAACTGATATATTGTGCCAGGGTTTGTGCCTTATATGCATTATCTTGCACTTCTTTGCATTGAATTTCAACTGCCAAACCCTTGACCATTCTTCAAGTTTCTGCAGGTCCCTTCTCATTCTGTCTACACCCTCTGGAGTGTCTACTCTGTTACAGAGCTTTGTGTCATCAGCGAACAGTGAAATTCTGCCTTCTAGATCCTGTGCAATGTCACTGATGAAGATGTTGAATAGGACCGGTCCCAGCACTGAACTCTGTGGTACCCCACTGGTCACTCTTCCCTCTGTGGAGTGACAGCCATTTACCACCACCCTCTGTTTCCTGCCACCCAGCCAGTTACCTACCCACCTCACTACTGTCCTGCCCACACCCATATTCCCAGTTTGTGTAATAGTCTTCTATGTGGCACAGTGTCAAAGGCCTTGCTGAAGTCCAGATAGGCCATGTCCACTGCCTCCCTGATCCACCTCCCTAGTCACCCAGTCAAAAATTCAATGAGGTTGGTCTGACATGACCTCCCCTGGTGAAACCATGCTGCCTTGGGTCCTGTAGTCCATTGACAACCAGATGTTCCACCAATCTCTCCTTCAGTAGTGCTTCCATGATCTTTCCCACTACCGAGGTGAGGCTGACTGGTCTGTAGTTCCCTGCTTCCTCTTTGTTCCCACTTTTGTATAAGGGGACTACATCTGCTGTCCTTCAGTCTTTGGGTACCCTCCTGTTTCCAGTGATTGGCTGAACAGGATAGCCAGAGGTTCAGCCACCACCTCTCTTAGTTCTTTAAGGACCCTGAGGTGCACCCATCTGGCCCCATTGCTTTATCAGCTCTTATTACTTCCAGTTCTTCAGGACCCTTTCTTGTGTAAAGGGACTTGTGTCCATTTCTGCACCATTCTCACCCTTGTACTCCCTTCAGACCCATTACCCCTCTTCCTTAGTAAAGACTGAGCAGAAATACCTGTTCAATATGTCAGCTTTACTGTTGTCATCCTCCACGCGCTCCCATCCTCCCCTTCAGTCTCTATCCTCCTTTGTCTTTCTTTTTTCACTTATGTACCTGTAAAGGTTTTGTCCCCTTAACCACTGATTTTGCAATGTGTTCTTCTGTCTGAGCTTTGGCTTCCTTACTGACTTCCTTCTCCCTTGTTTCTCCTGGTACTTCTCCCTATCCCTTCTGCCTGTGTCTTTTGTATTGCCTGAATGCAATCTTTTGGCTTTCACTTTCTTTTGCTACCTCTTTGGAAACCATAATGGTCTCCTCTTTCTTTTCCTCTTGCTAACCTGCTTAATGCATAATTCTGTTGTTCTTATAATCCCCATTTTAAATACTGCCCACTGTTCCTCAATCCCTGATTCCTGTCCCATTCCCTTAATGCCTCTTTCAAGCATCTCCCCATTTTCCCAAAGTCTGCCCCCTAAAATTCAGGATATGTGTTTTGTGTGGTTTGGTTCTGCTCTTCTGTGATTTCAAACCACAATGACTGGTGGTCACTGTTACCCAGGTGCTCCCCACTGTTACTCCCCATCACACTGTCCCTGTTTGTGAGCACAAGGTCCAGTATTGCCTTCTGCCGAGTTGGTTCCATGACCAGTTGCTTGAGGAAGGCACCCTGAAGGGAGTCCAAGATAAATCTGCTCCTAGTTGATGCTGCTGCTGGGATGCTCCAGTCCACGTCTGGTATATTGAAGTCTCCAACCAGTACTACCTCACCCTTGTCTGCCATCCTTTGGATGGCTAGCATCAGCTCCCTATCTGTTTCTTCCTCCTGGGCTGGTGGTCTATAGACCACACCTGTGCGGATGGCTGGCCCCATTTTCCTTTCCACACACAACGACTTTGGTTAATGATGACCCTGAACCAAGATGGTGGCCATGCTGGGCTAGCCCTCAGGAGCAGGAGTTGGAGTTTTATTTCCTTTAAGTTTATTTTAGTTGTTATTTCATTCATTTAATTCATTTGTTTAATTCGTTTGTTTAATTCGTTCTGTCTCACTTTGGTTGATTTTATTGTTTGTTTTTCGGGATTCAGAACTGTGTTTGTCTTCTCTGAATAATGTGTTCGAGGATCAAGGGTGTTTAGGAACCTGGAACTGAACTAGGAACTGGAGCAGAGAGTGGAAGTGGAGAGTGGAGCCCCAGAGTCGGACTGAGGAGGTGAACTGATGCTGACTGAGGAGTAGCGCGACATAACCTGGATTGCTTGGGTGAGCAGTGAGGAGTGCTTTCTTTGCTGCACTGAACTTGGAAGAGATTTGGGTGAGCAGCCAGGAGTGTGGAGTGTTTCTTTGCTGCACTGAACTTGAAAAGAGTTTTTGGAGGACTGCGGGAGAAATCCTTCCCTGACCCTGACCTCGAGCCAGTGGTGAGCCATGGTGCCGCTGCCGTAGGGCTGCTGTATTTGTGGCTCTTCTGCTTTCACCACTCAGTAGCTGGAGGGCAGCCTTTGCGGTGAGCAGATTTGGAAAGAGGGATCGGGTTCGGGGTGGGGATCTGCCTGAAGCCGTGTAATATCCTGAAAGATACCTGGTACTGAAGCGTTATTTGTTATTAACTAGCAGGCTGTGCGAAGGAATTGAACTTTAGTCTTCTGGCTGTGTGACGGAAATGAATTTTCATCCTCTGGGTATCCTGGACTGATTTTCCTCTGCTCCATTGTTTCTAGTCCTTAGCATGAGTTTTTAATTTAATTATAGTTTGGATATATGATTTTTGGATCTTTCTCTGCTCTTTGGGTTTGCACAGTGATCTTTAACTACAGACTGCTCCTATGTACTTCAGAATCTGAGACTTCTGTTCGAGGTCTGCTGCTTTTCAAATGAAAGTGAGAGTTCATTTGAAAACCTGAATTATTGTTACCATCTTTTGGAGAGATAAGTTCTTGACTTATTTTGAGTTTAATAAGAGCGGTCTGCAGCATATTACAGCTTTGGACTGGTTTTCACCTGTGAGAGGGGTGAATTGGTTACTGGTCGACCTGGAGTTTGGTGAAACTGTGACTAGTATGAACATTTGATTTCAGATTTTAGCCCTTTTTAATTTATAGGTGTTTAGTTTGGACTAAAGAAATTGGTTTGTAATATTTTTATTGTTTGGATATTTGGGTGGTGAGAGGACTCTGTATCCGGTTATTTATTTGTTTATTAGATTTATAGTTTATGTTATTGTTTATTTGATATTGGGAGTATTGTCCTCTCTCCCCAGTGGTGAGAGGACTGGGTGGGGAGGGGGAATTTAATTAGTGCTTTTGTTGTATTTGATTATATTTCTTTGTTTGGATTTAGGGGGTGAGAGCCCTTAAATCAATAGTTTGAGGTTTGTTTGGTTTTCTTGAATTGTATTTTATTTTGTTGTTAAATCATTATAAAGGGCTTTGTATTTATTTAAGCTTTAAGAGGTGGGTTAATTTTTTAATTAGGATTGTTTATTTGTTGTGTTAACTATGTGCTGGGATAACACAAGGACAGTCGGGTATTATTCCCCATCCAGGCTCAGGGACCTTCACCCTTTTTCTTGTCCCCCCTTACTGCTAGAAGTCTATAGACAGTGTAGGGCTCTGGGAATTGTTGGAAGAAGGAGGAGGGCGATGGCTGGGTCTGAAGAGGGAACGGAAAGGAGTGGGCAGATAGGGATAGTGGAGACAAGAAGATGCCCTAGGGTGAAATGGACCCAGGAAAAGGGTCCTCCCTCTCTGGTACACATACCCAAGGGTTCTGATTATAGTCAGCAGGTAGCACGGTCATCCTCGGAGGCTTATCCTACTCGGGCGGTGTTGTGCAACGCCAGGTCTATTAAAAAAAGACAGCTATTATAGCTGATTTTGTTGGGACATCTGACCTGACGTGCATCACTGAGACCTGGCTGGATGGGAATGCTGGACCAGATTTGGTGGCAGCAGTTCCAGCCGGGTACTCAGTGATACACCGCCCGAGGGTGGATCATAGGGGCGGGGGTGTTGCTATCTGTTTTAGATCAGAACTGAGCTTAGCGGAGGTACCAGTGGGAACTACCAAATCCCTTGAATGTATCATAGATGAGGGTGTGGGGCGCAGGATACTTGTCATATACCGTCCACCAGGTGATGAGAATGTTTTCCTGTGGGAAGTCGCAGACTTCATTGTTGACCTGACATTGGGGTCCCCCAGATGGTTTGTTCTGGTGGACTTCAATGCCTGGGTCGATGATGAACTCTTGCATTTTGGTCAAGACTTCCTCCAGTTAATGATTTCACTGGGCTTCACACAGGTTATTTCCTCCTCAACCCATATTGGTGGTCATTCATCGGATTTGGTGTTCTTTCTGGAGATGGAGATATCTGACTTTGTGGTGGAACCAGTCAGATGGTCGGACTATCACTCCATTGGATTCAGTTTTGAGGCCACCCCTGGTAGGTCAGCCCCTATGGAAATGGTCCAGTACCGGCCTTTAAGGGGTGTCTCCCCGGATGACCTGATGGCGGTGCTGGACTTATTGAGCTTACTGAGAGGTTGCATGGACCCAGGAGAGCTGGTACTTGTCTATAATAAGGCGTTGGTAGGGGTCCTGGATTCCATTGCTCCTGTTCATGTTCGTCCTTTCACTCTTCGCCCCAGGTCTCCTTGGTTTGAAGAGACCCTGAGGGAGTTGAGGAGAGTTGGACGAAGGTTGGAGAGGTGCAGGTGGAGGTCAGGTCTGGATTGTGACAAACTTAGTTTGATGGACCACTACATGGTCTATCAATCCGCAATCTCTCGTAAGAAGGCAGAATTCTTGTCCAGAGATATTGTGGCTGCACAGAATAGATCAGCACAGCTCTTCCGGACTGTGGACAGATTGTGCAATCCAATCTGTCTTCAGCCCAGAAGAGCTTTTTATCAAGAACGGTGTAAGGAGTTTGCTCTATTCTTTTCAGATAAGGTTGCCAAAATCAGATCTGATATCAGCTTGACCCTCTCCAATGGGAGTTGTGATGATTGGCAGAAGATGTCGGACACCCAGTTTGTGTGGTCTGACTTCAGCCTCCCCACAATCAATGACATTGTGATGATCATCCAATTACTGTGTCCGACCAACTGTGGTTTGGACTCAGGCCCCACACGTCTCTTAGTGGGATGTGTGGATAAAATTGGCCCCATCCTTGCTGAGATAGTCTGGAGGTCCTTGGAGAGGGAGATTTTTCCAAATCCTCTTAAGGAGGCTGTGGTTCAGCCCCTTCGTAAGAAGTCCTCCTTGGACCCGGACTGTCTGGCAAACTACAGGCCTGTCTCTAACTTACCCTTTGTGAGTAAAGTTATTGAGAAGGTGGTCGTATCACAGTTGGATGAACATTTGACCAGCCACAATGTCTATGATTCTCTCCAGTCTGGATTTAGGAAAAGGCATAGTACCAAGACAGCTCTGGTTCGGGTACTAAATGACATCCTAATTGCGAGAGATCGAAGGACCTGTTCCATATTGCTCCTTCTTGATCTCTCTGCCGCATTTGACACTGAGGACCATGGTGTGCTATTGGAACATTTGGAATCTATTTGTGGACTATCTGGTACAGTCCTCGGCTGGTTTCGATCTTACCTAGAGGGTAGGACTCAGAGGGTGGTGTCTGGGATTTTCTCCTTGGCATCAGTATCCCTATCCTGCGGGGTACTGCAGGGTTCCATTTTGGTGCCCATGTTGTTTGCAGTGTACATGCTGCCATTAGGAGCGATTATTAGGTGGTACGGTCTGGGTTTTCACTGCCATGCAGATGATACTCGGCTGTACATGTCCTTTGTGCCCGGCCAAGATGCTGCCTTTTCGGTCTTTAACAACTGTCTTGCCGAAATCCAAGACTGGATGAATGTGAGTTGGCTGCGGTTGAACCTGGAAAAAACAGAGATGTAGGTTGTGGACCAGGGTTGCTGGGAGGCAGGTTTGTTAGCTGGATCGCCCCCAGGTTTATGGCTTGGGGGTGTCCAGCTGACTACCTCAAACCAGGTGTGGAACCTGGGTGTTGTGTTTGATGACTGTCTGAAATTTAAATCACAGGTGTCAGTGGTTGTCAAAACATCTTTTTACCATCTGAGGAACATCACCCGGGTGAAGCACCTGGTTCCTCCAGATGATCTTCCTACTTTGGTCCACGCTTTCGTTACCTCCCGCCTTGACTACTGCGATGCCCTTTACCTTGGGCCACCTGGGGTTGAGATTCACTGCCTGCAGGTAGTGCAGAATGCGGCAGCCAGGCTGTTGACTGGTTCTTCTAGGTCCAGTCATATAACGCCTGTGTTCCGCAGACTGCACTGGCTGCCAGTTTGCTGGCAAATCACCTTCAAGTTCGGTTTGTTGACCTATAAGGCCCTACACGATCAGTGACCTGCTTACCTGAAAGATCTCCTTTGTCCCTACTGTCCCCCCCATTCTCTCTGATTGACTGATGAGGGATTGCTAGAGATTCCCAGGGTTCGCTTAAAACTTCTGGAGCCAGATCTTTTAGTTTCATGGCCCCAGCCCTGTGGAATTCTGTACCTCGTCAGGTGCGAAACTGCCTGACTGTCCAAAGTTTTAAACGAGCTTTGAAAACCTATCTTTTTAGTAAAGCTTATAATGATTTTTGAATATTTTTAATGTTGTTTTAATTATTTATTGTTTTATGTTATATTGTACAAGCGCCTTGGTTTAAGAAAGGTAGCTTATATAAATAAAGAGTGATTTGATTTGATTAATCTTGTTTACTGAATCTGGAGATTGATGCACATAAAAAAATATCTTTTGTAAAGTTCAGACACACATGAATGATATGTGTAGAGCTAAAAAATACCTTTATACAAAGTAATTAAAGAATGCTGACTGCAAGCAATTTGGTCCTAGGCAGCTTTATATTAATTACTAGATGCATTGGTTGGTATTGTTACATCTGTGATGAAATTCTTTTTCACATACAACTGTTAGTTTCTGACACCTCATGGCATAAGCAGGTAGACAACTTGTGCCCTGTAGCTTCCTGCCATAGATCGCATGCAAACTATATAGTACATTTTTTATGTTCTGTGAATGATTAATAAGTTAGCAATAGAGCCACCACATGTCCTAACCTGAAGCAACTGAGCACTCACTGCAATCCCACCACCTATAATAAAACATTTTGATAACGTGGTCAAGCAAGGGGCTACATGGCATGCAATGCATTGTGATGCATTGCAGCTAATGGTGGAAGTGGCATCATTTGCCTACTACTACTAGGACTTGTCAAATAGTCTGGTAGAGTACATCATTTGAGATTAAGTAGACAGATACTTTATTAGAAGTAGAAGGGGTCTTATTTAGGGTTAAAAAAGAAACAAAAGAAAGAAAGTCAGTGTGTGTTCTGTGCTGGGAAGGGTATTGTATCAGCTGACTTTGCTAAACCAGTAGGAGGAGAGAGAGAGCTTAATTGGGGGTGTAGCTTAGACACTATAAAAGCAGGTGACTCAAATTACAACTTCCTGTTGCTAGCCTTTTGTCTTACTAATTACCCTCCATCCCACCCTAAGCCAGTTCTACTTTTATAGCCACTGGATCTGACTTTCAACAGGAACTTCCTGTTTTGCAGTAGGAAGGGAAGGATCATAGAGAAACATTGGTTTCGTCAACCCTAAAGGAAAAAAGTAGCTCACTCTCCCCAGCTGCTGGTGGTCTGACATTGAGCAAGGAAGAAGGAGGCTACTAAAGAAGATAGGAAGTTGCTGTCCCAGAACAGGAAGGGTGAGAGTTGTAAGAAGAGGAGAGTAAGCATACAGAGAAACAGGAGAGGGACACAAAATAAGACATAATGGAGTGGTGCAGTGCAATGGCTGTGGGGCGGCAGTGTTCCGGGAGACATTCTGGAGGCTGTGATGCTTCCCTATTTGCAGGCACCTCTCTGGTCCAAGAGAGCAGGTTGTCCATCTCCAGGCTGACCTGGCTAGGATTCGTGAAACCTCCTCCCCCATCCAGGGACCACCGGGCCAATGCCACTACCTCAGAGGTTGCCAAGAAAGAGGAGAGGCTGGACCAGGGTTGGCTGAGGGAGGGAAAGGGTGGTGGAACAGAGTTGCATCCCTCCAGCTGTACCTCTCCACAATTCATTCGCTCTTCTGGTGGATAGTGGTTCCTCTATGGAGGCACCTGCAGTGGAGACCAAGGAGGATGCTGGGAACCTTCACAAAGGAGACCCACAGGAGGGTGGCATGGGACCCCACAGGGGAAGGAAACAACTCCTGGTGGGGGACTCAATCATTACGGGGTATAAATGGGGGAGGAAGGGGAGAGGGAGATAAGGCGCCTTTCTGGCGCCACGGCTAAGAGGGACAGGAATCGAATCCTCAGGATCGTGGGAGGAGCTGCATGAGGGAGGGAGCTGGATGTTATTGTCCACCTAGGGATAAATGACCTGGCTAGGAATGGGATCAGAGCAGTGCAAGAGGAGTTTGAAGAGTTGGGAAGGGGCCTTAGACAAGTAGCACATAAGGTAACCTTCTCAGAGGTGCTGCCTGACTATGGCAAGGGTGATGCTAGGGCACTCCTCACCAGGGAATTCAATGAGTGGTTGAAAAACTGGTGTGGAGCTCAGGGTTTTGGCTTCACTGGGGACTGGGGAGCCACCTGAAGGGATGCAGACCTATACTGGTGCGATGGTCTGCATCTGTCCGGGGGGGAACCAGGATCCTAGGTGAGAGGTTTAAATGCTTCATTGGCAAGCATTTAAACTAGCCAAGGGGGGAGGCACTGAAAAGGAGCAGGGAAATCCCAGCCTCCCCCAACAAAACATGGTAATTAGTGAGGTAAACAACAAGGTAGAGAAGTTATTAGGGAGCAGGACAGAGGTAAATGTAAAAAAAGGCAAAGGCAGTAAGGACAGGAATGGGGCTAAAAGGGGTAAGGCAATCAAAAAGTGGAGGGTGATGAGTACCAATGCCCATATTCTGTGTAACAAGCTCCCTGAACTAGTGGCCTTGATGGATGAGGGTTGCCTGGATATTGTGGCAGTCACAGAAACATGGTACACAGAGAACCATGACTGGGATGTCAACATACCAGGATACACAATCTACAGGAGGGACAGGAGGGTAAAAGAGAGGAGGAGTAGCTCTCATGTAAAAGAAGGATCAAAGCAACAGAACTAAAGAGTAAACAGGGAGCAGATGAGGCACTCTGGGTCACCCTGGAGACAGGAAATGGCACCACAATCCGCATGGGGGTTGTATACAGACCCCCATCTCAGGGGGAGGGAATGGACAAGGAAATGATAGAAGGCTTCCTTAGAAGGGCAGAAAAAGGGGAGATATTGTTGCTGAGGGACTTGAATATGCCAGATGTTAACTGGAGCACCTTTGCTGCAGGCACATCCAAGAGCAGGGTCATTCTTGATGCCCTACAGGGGGCATGCCTCAGACAGCTAGTATTGGAACCCACTCGGGAGGGAGCAATCTTAGACCTGGTACTCTCAAATGGGGACAGAGAAAGAATCTCAGATTTAGAGGTGGTTAGCCATCTGGGAACAAACGACCACCAAACAGTGTGATTCACGATCAACCCAGCCATACAATCAAGCCATACAAAAGCAAGAGTATTGGACTTTAGGAGGGCTGACTTTGGGAAAATGAGAGAGTGCCTTAGAAAGGCACTAGCAAAAAGGGAAGAAGGAGGGGTGGAGGAACAATGGGGAGTAATCAAAACAGCCATCACAGAGGCAACAAGCCTTTGTGTAAAGCAAATCAATAAAACACAACGAAGGAAAAAAACGCTATGGTTCTCAAAAGAGGTGGCAGGGAAGGTTAAGGAGAAAAGGATAGCATTCAGGAAATATAAGGAAACACAGAAGGAGCAGGACAGAGAACTTTATCAGTTAAAGCAGAAAGAGGCTGGGAAGGCAGTCAGAATAGCAAAGGCCCAAACCGAGGAAAGGATAGCCAATTCTGTTAAGAAGGGGGATAAAACCTTTTATAGGTACATTAGGGAGCGAAGAAAGACCAAAGGAGGGATACTGAGGCTTAATAAAGGGGAGGAAATGTGGGTAGAGGGGGACAGTGAAAAAGCAGGGATACTGAACGAATATTTCTGCTCAGTATTCACAAAGGAAGGGAAGGGGGAGGTACCTAAACCAAACAACAGAAACACTCTGAAGATGGGTGTCGATACCAGTCCATTTACAGAAGAAAGGGTTCTGAAAGAATTAATAAAATTGAAGGAGGACAAAGCAATGGGGATTGATGGGATTCACCCAAGAATTCTAAAAGAACTAAGGGTAGAACTAGTGACACCGCTGACTACTCTCTTTAACAAATCATGGGAGGATGGGGGGGGTACCTGAGGACTGGAGGAGGGCAGATGTGATTTCTCTTCATAAAAGTGGGAGCAGGAAAGAGGCAGGAAACTACAGACCAGTTAGTTTGACCTCAGTGGTAGGGAAAATGATGGAATCACTTCTGAAGGAAATAATTGTTGAGTACCTAGAGGCCAGTGGGGCACAGGACCCAAGGCAGCATGGATTCACGATGGGAAGGTCGTGTCAGATGAATCTAATAGATTTCTTTGACTGGGTGACCAAAGTAGTAGACCAGGGAGGGGCTGTGGACATGGCCTACCTAGAGTTTAGCAAGGCATTTGATACAGTCCCACACAAATGATTAATACACAAGTTAGCCAGCCTTGGAGTGGGTCCCAAGGTGGTAGCCTGGATAAAAAATTGGCTAAACAACAGGATGCAAATGGTAGTAGTAAATGGAGTACACAGTAAAGAAAGGAGGGTTACTAGCGGGGTACTGCAGGGTTCAGTACTGGGACCGGTCCTTTTAATGTCTTTATAAGTGACATTGCAGAGGAACTGGAAGGAAAAGTACGTCTCTTTGCAGACGACACAAAGATCTGCAACAGGGTTGATACACAAGATGGAGTGGAAAGGATGAGAAGGGACTTGGCAAGGTTGGAGGAATGGTCAAAAGTATGGCAGCTCAGATTCAATGCAAAGAAGTGCAAGGTAATGCACATGGGAAACAAAAACCCAGGGGAAGAGTACACAATGGGGGGTGAGATATTGACAACAGTAAAAATGGAAAGGGACCTGGTGGTAATTATAACAGATGACCTAAAGGTGGGCAAGCAATGTGAGAAGGCAGTAAGGAAGGCTGGGGGGATACTGGGATGCATAGGAAGAGGCATCAATAGTAGAAAACAGGAAGTTGTTATCCCTCTGTACAGACAGTTGTTGAGACCCCATCTGGAGTACTGTGTGCAGTTCTGGAGACCCCATCTCCGCAAAGACATAGACAGAGTGGAGGCTGTCCAGAGGAGGGCAACCAAAATGGTGCAGGGTCTGCACCAGAAGACATATGAAGAAAGACTAAAGGAGCTTAATATGTATACCCTTGAGGAAAGAAGGGACAGAGGGAACATGATAGAAACTTTCAAGTACCTCAAGGGAATCAACAAAGTCCAAGAGGGTAGCATATTTCAGAAAAAAAGATGTGCAAGACAAGGAGGCACAATTTGAAGATAGAGGGGGGGATGGCTCAGAGGTAATGTGAGGAAGTATTTTTTCATGGAGAGGGTTGTGGATGCATGGAACAGCCTCCCTGAGAAGGTCGTGGAGTCAAGAACAGTGGGGGAATTCAAGAATGCATGGGACAAACATAAGGCAGTCCCAGTGGGGGGTAGGAAGACGTAAGCTGTTGGTTAACTAGGATCTGCAGCTTATCTGTTAGGTAGGAAAATGGGCAGACTAGATGGGCCAAGTGGTCCTTATCTGCCATCAAATTCTATGTTTCTATGTTTCTATCATTTAATGTGACAGTGCATTAGTTCTGTGCTGTGAAGTGAAATATTACATGTAATACCCCTCCTTTACATGTACCAGGCACTGCATGCTGTTAAAATGTCAGCAGTATGCAAATTCTGCACACCGTCATTGCCTCTAGTAGCATCACAATGCTATGTACAGCCAGCCCTGCATCATTTTAAGAGAGTGTGTGATGTATTAGGTTATGTACCTTTCAGTTCTATAGAACCTGGATGACATTTTTGGTAACAGTGGTAGATTCAGCCTGAGGATATAAAGTTTAAAGTACATGACAGTTATAAAGTTTATGCTCCATGAAAACAACATGGTGTGTAAATCGGAAACACACACTGATACACCATTTACTAAACTACATTAAAGATGAAGCAATAACTGTATTTTAACCTGCATTTGAATGTAGCTTTCACAGACAAGTCATTGTCTGCACAGAACACAGGTTTTATGGATTAGTTCACATTTTACATGTCCAAATGTTCATTTGACAGTGGCATTCTTAGATGATGCCTGCACGCTGTTTATCTTGCTGGTAGGTTAAGACATTTAATTACAGCTACAACTGAAGCAGATGTGTACTTGCTGTACTACAAGGTTTGCCTGTGCTATACATCACAAAATCTAACTTATAAAAGATGCAGTAGAAGGGAACATGAGAACTGTTATTCAAATGTTTTAGCAAAATTTTGCAGTGGTCAAATTCACTGTGGAACCTGGGTACTTCCAACAGTGAAACTTGCCTGCCCTGCACAAACAGAACACCAACTGTCACTGGTCTGCTACTGGAGGGGATCCCAGAAAATATTACCGGCTTTTTGAACCTTGACCCTGTGGGTTATTGTGAGAATGTCCTGTAGTTATTCTGTTGTAGATGGGAATGTGGCAGTAGCTGCCTCCCAATGAAACGTGTTTGTACCTACTAACCGATACCTCCCATACTGACATTTTGCCTCCAAGGCACAGCACTATCCCTTGCTAACGTACGCCTTGTGATGAAGCTACATAACCATCACTGGAGACTTAGAAAATGTGTTATTAGTCATTGAAGTGCTTTAAATGGGAATGTGGTAGTCACTTCCCTAATGATACTTGTGTACCCAACAGTACTTACTACCTTCCATTGTGAAGATTTTCCTGCACTGCACACCATCATACTACTGTCACTTTCCTGTCTGTGCCTGTGTAGGGGCTACATTAGTACAACCAGAGTAGAAAAATGCCCTGTAGTCATGCAAGTGCTGTAGCTGGGACTTTAGCATTTGCTGTAGCCCAAGTGATACCAGTTTGCACCCAGTGGAACCTCTTAGTACTTATCACCAAGGCCACTGATTTACGGTGATTAAAACAATTAAATTCCGTTTTCAAGACTTAAGATTCCGGAATTTCATTGGTGATTGTTACTCTAATTTCCGGATTTTACCGGGATTCTGTTATCATTCTTTTAGTATGTGCATAAATAATCAGAATTAAACAAGGCTTAATATACAGAGCATTAAATAAAGCAAACTGAAAATAGTACAGGAAGGAATTAAAAGAAAAACAGACTTTTTTATATATTTACTAATCTGATAGAAAATGTCAGATTCCATGAAATCTTCATTTTTACCGGTTTTCAGGCAGCCCTAATTCCGGAATTTTACCGGATTTTCCGGTAAAAACCGAAAAACAGTGGCCTTGCTTATCACCTCCTAGTGCAGTGTGAAGTTTTCACTTCACAGCACAGAACTAATGCACCATCACTTGTCTGTCCCTGAGTTGGAGCAATGCAAGTACATCCAGAGTTTGAGAAATGCCCTCTAATCATTCAAGTGGTATAGCTGGGTCTTTGGCAGTGGCCCCAGTACAAGTGAAACCCCATTTGTACCCAATCGTACCTCCTCTTACTTACTACCTCCCAGTGCAGCATGAAGTTTTCCCTTCACAGCACAGAACTAATGCACTGTCACTTGCCTCTCCCTGAGTTGGAGCAATGCAAGTACAACCAGAGTTAGAGAAATGCCCTGTAGTCATTCAAGTGCTGTAACTGGGTCTTTGGCAGTAGCCACAGCCCAAGTGATACCCATTTGTACCCAATGGTACCTCCTCTTACTTACTACCTCCCAGTGCAGCATGAAGCTTTCCCTTCACAGCGCAGAACTAATGCACTGTCACTTGTCTGTCACTGTGAGGGAGCAACATACGTACAACCAGAGAGTAGAGAAATGTCCTGAAGTCATTCAAGTGCTGTAGCTGGGTCTTTGGCAGTAGCCACAGCCCAAGTGATACCCATTTGTACCCAATGATACCTCCTAGTACTTGTTACCTCCCAGTGCAGCGTGAAGTTTTCCTTTCACAGCACAGAACTAATGCAGTGTAACTTGCCTGTCCCTGAGCTGGAGCAATGCAAATACAACCAGAGTTTGAGAAATGCCCTGTAGTCATTCAAGTGCTGTAGCTGGGTCTTTGACAGTAGCCACAGCCCAAGTGATATCCATTTGTACCCAATCGTACCTCCTCTTACTTACTGCCTCCCAGTGCAGTGTGACGTTTTCCCTTCACATCACAGAACTAATGCACTGTCACTTGTCTGTCCCTGTGAGGGAGCAACATAAGTACAACCAGAGTAGAGAAATGTTCTGAAGTCATTCAAGTGCTATAGCTGGGACCTTAGCAGTAGCCACAGCCCAAGTGATACCCGTTACTAACAGTGTATGAGCTACATAAGTATAAACATGCAGGCCCCCTGATCCCAACAAACATCACAGATGTGAGAGGTATGGCACTGTCAACAGTGTATAGTACTGATTATACAATGGCAAGAAAGAATTCTGGCTTCTGATTGGTCAGTTGGCTGTTACAGCAGGGATGTTTTCCTGGCATAACATCCCTGCTGATTGTTTGTAGGATATGGAGCATGCTCCTGAGCTTATTGCTTATTGCTCCTGTTCGTGAGCACCCCCTATCCCTTCACCCCATGTTCCCTTGGTTTGATGGGACACTGAGGGAGTTGCGGAGACAGGGGCGAAGGTTAGAGCATTGTTGGCGCAAATCCGCCCTTGATGCCAACTACCTTAGATTGATGGAACATTATTCTATCTATCAATCTGCAATCAACCATAAGAAGGCAGAATTCCTGTCCAGAGAGGTTGCAGTTGCACAGAATGACCGGCTCAGTTGTTTCGGACTGTAGACAGACTGTGCAACCCAGCCTGTCTGCAAGTCCGAAAAGCTTTTTCACAATTAGAATGCGAGGAGCTCGCTCAGTTCTTTGCAACTAAGGTGGCTGACATCAGGGTGGGCTTGTGTCCGGCAATCTCTAAGGGTGATGTTGTGGAACAGTGTGAGTTCACAACACCTCAATTCTCTTGGAGTTCCTTTTGCCGACCAGAAGTCATGGACATTATGAAGATCATCCATAGTGTGCAGCCCATGAGCTGTAGTTTGGACCCTGGACCAACTCCCCTAATTTTGGGTTGTTCTGAGGCCATCAGTCTAGTTACGATGCAAATAGTCTGGTGCTCCTTAGAGTCAGATGAGTTTCCTAACTCCCTGAAAGAGGCAGTGGTGACACCCCTCTTGAAGAAAGCTACTTTGGACCCAGACTGTTTTTCAAACTACAGACCTATCTCTAACCTTCTCTTTATTGGGAAGGTTATTGAGAAGGTAGTGGCAGCTCAATTGGAAGACCATTTAACTATCCATAATGTCTACGAATCCTTCCAATCTGGTTTTTGTAAAAGACACAGCACCGAGACTGTGCTGGTTCGGGTGCTTAATGATCTTCTGAGGATGAGGGATCAGAAGAGACATTCCATTCTAGTTCTCTTGATCTCTCGTCAGCTTTTGACACTGTGGATCACCTGGTGTTGTTAGCATGCCTGAGGCTAATCTGTGGAATGTTGGGAACTGTTTTAAAATGATTCACTTCATTCCTTACTGGGAGATCACAAAGAGTTGTGTCGGGGGTTCATTCCTCCGGCCCAACTCCTTTGTTGTGTGGGGTGCCTCAGGGTTCAGTGCTGTCACCCATGTTATTCGCAGTGTATATGCTGTCCCTCGGAGACATTATAAGACGGTATGGGCTGAGGTTTCACTGCTATGCAGATGATACCCAGCTATACCTATCTTTTGCACCTGACCAGGATGGAGCACTCTCTGTGTTTAATAGCTGCCTGGAAGAAATCCAAGGGTGGATGGATTCTAGTTGGTTAAAGTTGAACTCAGAGAAGACAGAGGTGGTAGTGGTGGACCCGAGTGGTCAGATAGCGAGGTTGCATGATGAAACATATATAGAAACATATAATTTGATGGTAGATAAGGACCGCTTGGCCCACCCAGTCTGCCCATTTCCCTACCTAATGGATAAGCTGCAGATCCTAGTTAACCAGCAGCCTACTTCTTTCTACCCCCACCCCCTAGAATTGCCTTAAGACTGTCCCATGCATGCTTGAATTCAGCCACTGTTTTTGACTCCACAACCTTCTCCGGAAGCTCGTTCCATGCATCCACAACCCTCTCTGTGAAAAATACTTCCGTACATTACCTCTGAGCTGCCCCCCTCTATCTTCAAATTGTGCCTCCTTGTTCTTGTGGACCTCTTTTTTTGAAAGATGCTACCCTCTTGGACTTTGTTGATTCCCTTGAGGTACTTGAAAGTTTCTATCATGTCCCCCCTCTCCCTCCTTTCCTTGAGTCTATACATATTAAGCTCCTTTAGTCTCTCTTCATATGTCTTCTGGTGCAGACTGCACCATTTTAGTTGCCCTCCTCTGGACAGCTTCCATCTTGTCTATGTCCTTGCAGAGATTGGGTCTCCAGAACTGCACACAGTACTCCAGATGGGGTCTCACCAACTGTCTGTGCAGAGGATAACAACTTCCTGTTTTCTACTGGTGATGCTCTCCTATGCATCCCAGTATCCCCAGCCCTCTTTACTGCCTCTCACATTGCTTGTCCACCTTTAGGTCATCTGATATGACTACCCCCAGGTCCCTTTCCATTTTTGTTGTTGCTAGTATCTCACCCCCCCCATTGTGTACTCTTCCCCTGGGTTTTTGTTTCCCATGTGCATTACCTTACACTTCTTAGCATTAAATCTAAGCTGCCATACATTTGACCATTCCTCTAACCTTGTCAAGTCCCTTCTCATCCTTTCCACCCCACCTTGTGCATCAACTATGTTGCAGATCTTTGTGTCATCAGCAAAGAGACATACTTTTCCTTTCAGTCCCTCTGCAATGTCGCTTATAAAGACATTGAAGAGTACTGGTCCTAATACTGAACCCTGCGGCACCCCACTAGTAACCTACCTTTCTTCAGAGTGGACTCCATTTACTATTACCCTCTGTGTGGCACGCCCTCTGGAATTTGTCTTGTTGGCATGTCACTTCCGACCTCTGAACAGGTGCGCAACCTTGGGATTGTCCTAGACGATAGTCTGACCCTTCAATCTCAAGTGTTGCCGTTGTCAGGACTTCCTTTTACCATCTTAGGAATATTGCCAGGGTGTGTCACCTTGTTCCATCTGACTCTTTACCAGTGTTGGTCCATGCTTTCGCATCTTCGTGCTTGGACTACTGCAACACCCTTTACTTTGGGCTTTCTGGGGTTGAAATCTGTCACCTACAGCTGCTGCAGAACGCTGCAGCCCCGGGTTTTGACTGGGGCAAGGAGATCCAGTCACATTACCCCGGTACTGCGCAAACTGCACTGGCTTCCTATACAGTGGCGGATCACCTTTAAAGTCATTTTATTGACTTTCAAAGCCCTTCATGATCAGGGTCTGACCTATCTGAAAGAACTTCTGGTGCCTTACTGTCCCAGCCGATTGCTCTGCTCGGCCGACCAGGGGTTATTAGAGATTCCAAGATTGAGTTTAAAATCTTCTGGTAGTAGAGCATTTTCTTATGCTGCACCCACTGTTTGGAATTCTCTACCACGCCAGTTAATGGAGTGCACCTCCATGGAGGTATTTAAGAAAGATTTTAAAACTTACCTGTGACACTTGGCTTATTTGGAAGATTAATGGAATCTGATTGTAAATATATTGTTGATTGTATGGATGATTTTATTGTTTGTTTTAATATGTGATATTTTAATGAAATTATTTTATTTATATGTTTGAAACTGGTGTTGTATGTTGTGGTTTTTATATGTAAAGCACCTTGATATTCTGAAAGGAGCTTTAAAAATAAAGTTATTATTATTATTATTTTTTTTTTTTCTCTTGAGAAACAAAAATATTTTTACACACTAACAAAAACATTCTTTAAAATTATTTTTTTAACTACAAAACAATAAGCCATTGTATAATAGGAATAATGCCTTCCAGGGTGGGTGTTATGCTGGGATAACATCCCTTCTTGGGTGTTGGACGCCCTCGGTCGGTGGCCTCGGGCCCAACCACCTGAGGTCGGATCTTATCCCAGCATAACACCCACCCTGTCAGGCACTATTCCCTTAATGCATTCAACCTTCGTCATTACACTGTTTGTATGTATTGTAAATATAAGCCTAGGAGTCAGGACTATTACCCTGTAACACATAAGAAAGAGGTCATAGGTAAAGTGATATGTACCCATGACCTCCTCCTTACACCCGGCATGACTCATGTTATAAATAATGACATGGCACTTTATTTTTAATTATGTGGCATAGCAAACATGTTAAATGTTTGTCACATATGCCATGAACTTTTGGTGGTGGCTGGAAGGGACCCACCCACCAATCATCAAGTCGGAACATAATGATTTGCTCTCTATGTAACACTACATTATTATATTTTTATGCATGTGTGCAGTAAGGTCCAGCCTCTCTCACTTGACCCTGCAAGAGTGCCACATATGCTTATTATTAGGTCTCTCGGTGAAAGTCAACCAAGTACAGCAAACGTCTCATTTCTTCTGAGGAGTCTGCTAATCGATTGATCACGTCATCATGTGAGATCTGAATGTCTTTTTCAATGTTCATCAGCATTAAGGCCTCTAGATGTTCATCTCTCAAAACAGACCTCAGTCACGTTTTGATTAGCTTCAAAACTGAAAAAGCTGCACTTACATGAAACTTGGGTGTATGACAAGGTCAATAGTACTTTAAGTGCTCACACCAAAGACCCATATTTAGCAGAATGAGTTGTGATGAGTATGCAGCAGCAAATGTATAAGAGATACACTGTTTACATAACCTTTGTGATTTTAATATGCAGTATAATACCTCTCCTGACAATGAATTTTCAGTGTTCCTAGCAAGGTGTTCATCAGTGTCAGGTGGTTCCTCTACCATATCTTCAATCTCACTGGACATAGCATTCTCTGGTTCTGCTATTAATAGTCCATTATTATACTGGTCCATGGTACGGCTTCTCTTGGTTGCTTTATAGTACTAGCTGATAATGTATTGTAGCTAGATGCAAAGGAAACAAGTTCATTTTACAGTTCTTGAGGATCTACACTAGCAATATTGGCAATCACTTGCATTGCTCTGGCTTGAAATGTAAATCCAGGTTATCAAAACAGGTAATATTTTCTGGGATCCAGCACTGATGCATCCTTCATCAAGGCTTCATGGATAATACATTTATCATCCAGTGTTGTAATAGCATAGCTTAAAATTACTTTGTAGCTCTTTATCGCATACGTTTTCCTGGCATCTCCATCTCCAATATGGCCCCTTTCATGAGATACAAACTTCCCTGGTATCCACTTACGAGTCCTGGTCCTGGTCTCTGGAAGAGATGTTGACCACTGGATACCATGTAGTTCATTTCTTGAATAGTGTTCCATCTCTTCATGTCTGCACATTCTTTAGCCTGATCATACACTGCATCAAACTGATCCAAAAGGTCAACAAGCTTTGCTTTTAAGTTGTACAGTAGGTTCCATGCTTGCAAGTAGTCTAATTGTGAAGACTGAAGGCATTCAGCAGTATCTGAGCTAAGGGAGAATATTTTCAAGAATACAAATCCTGTGAGGATGGTGTCAAATTTTAATAAGTTGTTAAGTAAGCGCTGTGCTTCAGATCTTGCTGTAGTATCAAATTCCTCTGTTCCATTCTTGATTACCATTAATGTTCTTATTAGAATCTTGAACCACTTCCTTTCAATTGTGGGAGTGGCTGCACCATCAAAAATGTGCACAAGGGCCACTTTTTTTGCCGTCCATCTTGTTTTGCCAATCTTTTGAAGGCGCAGAAGCATTTCGCTACCCGACACAGATGCAGATTATTTCAATGTTTTCTTCCAGACATTTGTGCACTTATATGAATCATAAGTAAATGTTGCCAGTCTTTCTAACAATCCAAAAAGTGAGGCAGCAGCAGTGGATGCACTGCAGCTTGCGTTAAGGCCAAGTTGAGAATATGACTGTAGCAATGGGTGAAAATGGAATTAGGTGCTTCATCTTTTATTAGTTTCTGAAGCCATTTTTGACACCACTCATGTTTGGAGCTCCATCAGAAGCATGACTTACTATTTTCTTCATAGAAAGGCCAAGTTTTTCCTCCAATTCTCTTTTCAGTAAGTCAAACAAATCCTGAGATTTGGAAGATGTGGTTATTGGCAGGAATTTCACCAAACTTTCTTTGACTTCAGTGTTCTTCACATAACAATGAGCTCTGTATCCTATTCCTTGCCTTCCAATATAAAGGACAGCTTCAACAATTAAACTTAAAAACATATTTTTTCTTTTACCTGCTGGTGTCAGGCATCAGCAAGCTCCCGGTTACTTTTAGTTTCTATATTTTGCTGATTTCTGGCAGCCAGATATCCAGCTACAACACTGGAATGACTACAAGACATTTCAAGTTTTGCTATCTTTGAGTAAACACTCTTGATGGAAACAGAAACCCCGATACTTTCAAATGATGATTCACGATTCTCAGTGAAACACATACAAATACTGCAAAACAGTTTGTGGCTGTCCTTACAGAAGGAGATCCACTTTCTCTCAATGTTCTGACAACTATCGTTAACTTGTCTATGATATGTCCTTACAGGGTCAAATGGAAGTTCTGGACCAAGGGGCTTGATGTTTACTTATAAACTGCAGTTTCTTCATTACTGTGGCCTGTGAGCGAGGTGGATGAAATGGATTTGAGATTAAACACTGAATGTCTCCAGTTACTGGGCTACTACTGTCTATGTCTCCATCACCATCTTCCTCACTATCAGTGTCATTATCAGTAAGTAGTATTTGCATCTTCCAGATTCAGCTGTGACTGCTTCTTGCATTATATCTACCTGACTATGTTCAATATGAAGTTCAACCACAGCTTACCCTGGCACTGTCACCACAATGCTATCAAATGATGAAGTAGAGGCTGCAGACAAATACTGAAGCTTGTTCAGCAGTGCTACTGCTATTTGTTGGTAATGGACTCTGTTGAGTACTTACACCCTTAGCAGAACTGTAGAATGGAACAGTATCAAAATCACTTTCAAAAGTTGTATCATTAAGTCATATTACATTACATTCAGTATCAACTTCAGGTGAATCTGATACTAAACTGAGAAAATGTCTCTCTACTACCAACATTAGACTCATCCCTACATACTGATACTGTTAATCCAGATTGAGATACACTGCTCTGTGAGAATGAAAGCTTTTGCTGTTTACAGTCCTTTCCAGCCTGTAATAGTTTCTTCCTTTCTGCATCTTTCTGTCTTTCCCATCCTGATGCTCTCTTTTTCCCAAGAAGTTGTGAGTAACCTTCCTTTTCCTTAAACATCTTCTTTTCTTTGATGACTTGTCTGGCTGTGACCTCACCTAGCAGTCCTGGCTTCAGCACTGTCTACCTCTGTACTTGCTGGTCATTTGCTTGTGAGCACAATCTGCCCTAAAGAATAAAGGTTTACTGTCACTGGCTTGTTCTTACAGCATACCTCTACATACAATACCTATACATACAATCCCTAACTGTATACGAGTTCTTAACATCTTCTCACACAAGAGCTACACTACAATGTACTGTGTCTACTGTGTTCCTTAATCCCTACAGTGCACCTCACATATATAGTTTTCTGGATGTTGAGAGCAAGGAAACAAGCCCCAACATGAGACCCTGCTCTGCTACAGCAATGCCATCGGTACAGTGAGAATGGTGACATGTGTGGTGCAAACAAGGCTTCTTGACTTGTCTACTAATCTGCTGTGCACCGCAAGCTTCCACAGAACAGTAGAGCAATCGAGTTGCCCACTTACCTTTCGATATCTTCATGTACAACAGTTGTCCTCATGATTGGGCTTGACGCAGTTCTTCAGTTGTCCACTCTGGCAGGCTATCAGCAATACTTCTGGTCACTCAACAGCTCTGGATGGAAAGAGGCAGTGTGTAAGTATGTAACATAAAAGCATGTTTCTGAAATGCAACACTTTGTGCCTTACTGGACTGGAGTACTGTGCCTAGTTCTTTACTCTGCTTCAGACAAGGAGTATATTGTATTCCAATCATTATTATTCCAGAGAAGGACAATGAGGAGGACCATATCAGGACTATGTTGCACACCAAACATGTTCTAGCTTTCCATACTGCCACTGTAGTGGTTCATGGGGAGGGCAGCTGCGCTCCAGAGGTGCGGTCTTTCTGATGAAACATTGATCAGAGTACTGTTCTGGATGGGGGTTGTTCAGGAGGAGGTCACAGATCCCGATGGCACTTATAATATCACAGAGTGTCCTGGACAAATTTCCCACCTTGACTAAAAATAACAACTGCTTAATCTGGTTCAGTTTCGGTTGGTTACCATCTCTTCCCCCCACTAGGATGGCACAGGAAAAGGGGCTTCTAGTCTAAGTGGACATCCCCGATCAACAACTTTTAGTACATTTTTTTAATGCTTTGCCAACTTTTATAGATTTCATGTTTAAATAGTTGCAATGGGACACTTTTATCTCATCAGTAAGGCATAACAGAGATGATTGTTGTACTATGTTTATCCCATGGTCAGGGTCATTGTAAGTTTACCTGTTGGCAAGGGGCTTTGTAGGTTTACCTCACAGTGGCCAGGGGTGGATAGCAGTTGTCTTCACCTCATTCCTTACATTGCCTCGGCATTATCTTAATGCCTTACAATGTCCCTGCCGGACCTTGCCATAAACCTAATACAGGCAACACCCCCGCTGCACATTATTGCAAGTATACAACCATGCATAGACTGTTTTAAAGGAAGAGAAGCCAAAAAGTAAGGCATTTGAAACTGTGCACTCTGTTTAGTTGCAGTGGAACTACTCTGCACATCACAACTTTTATTATTCTGGTTCAGCAGGGTCCATGACTTAAACTACTCCCCCCTCCCCCTGCTGGAACCTCCTCCTTTTATACATGCCACACAGACGCCACATGGTAACATTAAGGGGTGGTTCCAGGATTAACTGATGAGAAGTCATCCAGAGGAAATGACACCTGCACCCAATAACACGTGTTATGACCTGCTGCAAGAGATTGTCTTGAAGAAGTTATTAAAGATACCATAGCACTTCAACAATATAAGGTAATTTCCCCCAAGTGTCCTGGCCACATTACCCATGTTCACCATAAATATTACCAACAGCTTAATCTGGTTCAGATGTGTAATACCAGCTGCCCCCCCCCCACACACACACACCTCACCATTGAAAAGGGAACTTCTAGTCTCAGTGAGCCTACCAGATCAACAACATTCAATACATATTTTTGTGGCTTTGAAAACTTTTACAATGTTAGTGTTTTAAAATTTGGTCATGGGCCCATTTCATATAAGCAATAAGGCATGACATGAAGTTGGTTGTACTAGGTGTACCCCATGGTCATGGGCATTGTGCACCCAGCTTTGCCTCATCCATTAACAATGCACCTGACCATGGGTTAAACCTTTCACAATCAACAAACATGTGATGCCTTATTGCTTAGTTACACAATGTCAGGCAACATTATCACCTTAGCACTGGAAAGACAAAGTATCTTCTGCCAATAGAAGTTAACATAAAACTTACCTTTATGATGACTAATTTTTATCCCTCTGTGTGGCTAGCTGAATTTTCAGCAGTCAAATGGATGTATCCTAGTCCTAGTCCTGTTCCTTCTCTGCTTGCTCAGTGCTGTTGAAAGAATATAAGTCAATCTCATTAGGGATATACTGTGGCTCTGCTCTGAAAAGATCAAAGTATTTGCCTTCAAGTACATGTTTGCATAATTCTATCACTGGGTACCCATCTGAGGACTGGTACAACTGCAGATTACCACCATAGTGCCTACACTGGGAGTCCTGGCCTATCCCAGGACTGTGAAAGATATCCCTCAGCCCCTTTGTATTCAGTCTGTGCAAGACATATGACTGATAGGTGAAAAACATCTGAGGAGGGAGGTACTATTTTTACATTTTTACCAACATTTAACTATTTACCCGATTCAGGAACAGGAGGGGTCCCAGCAGCCAAATCACACTCCCAATACCAACAGCAACCCCTTCCTTGCAGTAAACACAAGGTACAAAGAAACGGGTTGCCACAGGCCCTTAGCAGCAGTGGCAAGTCATTGTCCCCCCATACTGAAGTATTATGTGCCCCACAGGTATAGGCAATATATAACCCCCACCCAGAACCCTGATGTGCCCCACAAATTATACTTATAGAGCTCCCCCCACTGATTCCTGATGTGTTGGTCTGGATGGTAATGTACATACCCCTCACTGGTGGTCCATTGACCTCCTACCCTTCACCCCAGCTGATAGTGTCCCCCCCATCCCCATACAGAGCCGGGGTGTGGTGCTGCCTTCCTCACACCTCCCCATCCCTGACTGAACTGTCACTGAGCATGTACTTTAATGTGTATAAGTGCATATACTGTACATTACTGTATGTGCTTATTTACAGTTTTGCCAGGGACCAGTCGCGAGAGGTGTGAGGAGGTTAATGCGGTCACCACGGCTTGTGTCTGGGATGGGGCTACCAGCTGATGTTGAGAGTGGAGGGCACTGGACCACCAATGAGGGATCAGGTGTGGGGTCTCTATAAGTATAACAGTTGTGGGGAGCATCAGGATCTGGGCGGGGGAAGTCCAATATATTTTCATACATTGGGGCACATTGGGGATTGGGGATTGGGGAGTGGTGACCTGTGGCACAGTTGGTTCCATAATCTCTCCCAGGGGAGAATTTGGTAAGTCCCCTTAGACCAGCTCTGGCTGGTCTAAGGTTACTTAGTATTTCTCTCTCCAGAAGAGGTCTGAGAATTGCAGTCCTGGGGCTTCAGCAGCTTGCATCTCATTTAGGCCCTTCAGCACCTTGTTGCAGCCCATTTCTGGGCAAAGGGTTGGTGCAAGCCCAGTTTAGAGCAGGTAGCCTGCAGTTGATGCAGGCTGCCTTTGATATTTGCCCCTGGTGGCAGTGCTTGTTGCAAGGGGTACCTTGCACCATTCATTTTGATGCAAGCCCCTTGCGCCATGCCAGGCACTTTGAGAATCAGGCACCATGTCTTCATTTCAGTTAGACTGCTGGATGCTGTGCCAAGATAACAAAATAACAGAATATGAACAGATATAAAATGAAAAACAACAACTTTAAAATTGCTACAGCTCCTGCTGCTGTTTCTGATGGCATGCGCAGCATGGCCATCAGAAACAGGGAGGAATGTACAGGCCTAATGGGCCAAGCGGTCCTTATCTGCAATCAAATTCTATGTCTCTGCATTGTATTTCATGGGGCTAGCCAACTAACCTATCATATGCATACTAAATAAAGAATTCCACCTGACAGAGATTTTAGTATAGCTCTCAGATTTATGTACACACAGTATAAAGCAAATGGCCTAATATAACCAATGTCTGTGCTGGAAAGTTGGTTAATTGGTGTGTGATTTTGCTACTTAATATGGCCTTCTCCCAGTACTTAGTGTGATTGGGAAGATTTGATGAGATTATCAGAACACTGTAAATGTATAGACCCGAAAGCTCTTCTCTACTCCTCTCCAAGAACTTTGCCCCCTAAATTAGCAGTCACCCCAATAAGGGAGTCCTTACGTATTCATACTCAGTTATGCGCTTTTTTGCATTATTCCCTGAGTACAGATAGACACCAGCCAATATGTCACAACCCTATTTTGAAGATTGGAGGAAGAATGATAAGAGAATCCTTGCTTCCCCACTTGAAAGGTTTAAAGATTGAGAATATTGTACAGGGGGACAGGTGTCTTCCAATTGCAGAGATACTAGCTAAACATAGTATGGGACCTAAGCAGATTTTCAAAGTATATCAGCTCAAGCATCTACTTGAGCCATTTAAGCATAGACTTAGAAACGGGCATATAACGGGGGCTTGGTTTGAATCTCTGGCTCAGACGGTCTGGGAATCGCACGCAGTTTCCAAAGTGTACAAGACACTGTTCGACCAGGCATACATAGATATTGATAACAAACCCAGATTCTGGCTAGGTCAACTGAGGGATCAAGAGAGGAATTGGGATGAAATCTGATGCCACACATACCAATATGTTACCCAGGATAGACTATGGGTTATGCAGTTTCACTTTTTAAACAATCTGTTTTGGACCCCTTCTAAATTATACAAAATTGGACACAGATCAGATCAGTCATGTTCTCGATGTCACCAGGCAGTTGGGGATTTATACCATATCTTCTAGGAATGCCCACCGATAAAAATGTTGTGGGACCAAATTAGACATAAAGCAGACCCATTATTGGGCACTGAACAGTATTTTACCCCAGAAGTCTGTCTGATAGGTGATTATACTGGTATCACAGTTAAAGTTCGAAGACATTATATGGCTATGATTTCATCCTCGCTCAAGAAGGCGGTGCTAAAGCATTGGCTGGATGACATCCCAATTACCTACACGGAATGGTTACAAGAGCTGCTATTTAACTTAAATATGGAAAATTTGGGGCCATGAGAAGAGATAGTCTCTCAAAATACGAACGGATATGGAGCTCCTTCCAAACACTTTACTTACTTCAATCCAAGCCGAGTACTGCAAGTAACTTGATCCTGGTAAGAATACTGATGAACAGATCTTCCTAAAGTATACTAGTAGGGGAGGGAGGGAGGGAGGGAGGATTGAGAGGAAGGTAGGAAGATCATAAGGGGGGGAGAGAATAAACTAAAAATGTCTCATTTTCCTCTTACATTGTAATATGTATTATTTTGACCCACGTTCCTGTCGACATGCATTTTTCTTTGCTGTGTTAATAATAAAACTCAATAAATTTGAATTTAAAAAAAAGAACACTGTAAATGTAAAGTGAAGAGTTTGAAATGTACAATAGCTTCTCAATGATCTCAGGGTTTTAGGGGGGGGCCTTAAAAGGAAACTCCTATAGAATCCCTAAGTGCAGCAGTGGCTGCAGAAATGCCCTATAAGGGTTTTTAACAAAGAGCATAATGCCTGATGTACAGATGATAACCATGGTGTAACCACCTTGAGTGGTTGCTAGGGCATCAGTAAATGGTTTACCATTGCCATAGCAACCACGAGACGTGTTTACACCATGGTTATCACCTGTACATCAGTCATTGTCATTTACAATGTATGAGACTCGACATGAGATGTTATCCATGCCCCAACACAAGTAATTTAGCCTTACCTTGTTAATGAATCTTCACTACAGCCACATGATTGTATAGGAAAACAATTTATTAGGATACACATACTGATCAACAGTGGTTCGAAATAGCACTACAGTTAAAATCTCTATTAGACATAGCAATTGCTAGACTCAGTAACAGTAAACTCTGACAACTAGAATGTTATTAGAATACTGTACTGAGACTAACAATTACCTTCTGAGTATGTAGAATACTGAATGACACTGGCATTCTGTTTTGTAAACCCACTGCTGTAACATAGATGAGAGAGGATTATAAAGCTCTGACATCACAACATAGAGGATAATGTATGGTCTTTGGTTAATAACCACAATGTAAACACTTTGAGAGGTTGCCATGACATCATTGTAAATCTTGAGAGCACAGCAGATTAGCATAACCTCAGTGGCAGAAGTCACCTGAGGTGTGTGAGATTTCCACCCAGGGATCTGGGGCCATTATGGATGGGGAAGATCTTTTTAATTCAGATTACAAGGCAGCAGGTAAATTATGTTAAAAGCCCTAATCAGGGAATTTCTGTAGCCACTGCTGTACTTAGGGACTCTATTAGAGTTTCCCTTTAACAACCCACCACCTTCATGCAAAGTAGAGTCCGACTGCAAAGTAAAGACACATTCCCAGCAACTGTCAACCAGGCCTTGGAATGTACAGATTCCCTAGAGTGCCAGTAAAGACATGATCAAAAACAATTTTGTGCAGTTGCTGAGTGGCAATGGGTTTGATAACACTAAAGAGCTCCTGACACAGTTGAGACAACTCTGAAAAAATGTAATATTTTGACATAGCTAGTTTATATTTTGTATTTTATTCTGTAATTCTCACCCTTATTTCCTTTTTCTAGGGATATTTGCATCATACAGTATCACTACTCTGAGCTCTGGCTGCCTGCCTACACCTGATATCATAATTCTGTTTATGACATTAAAATAGGTTGCTGTGGAGATTATTATGATGTCATAAACAGGAGCTTGTGATGACATGTGTACAGAAGCAGCAAGAGTAGATAAGAGTCTAAGGAACAGGAATCTTGTTTATATGCAGGTGTTTTCAGTAATAAAGAAAATGGGGAATTAATTACTGAAAATATATGAAGTACTAAAGAATATGGGATGGAGCTGAATATAAATCTTACATAGAAATACAGTCTGCTGGCAGATAAAGATCATACAGCCCACCTAGTCTGCCCATTTCCTTCCCTGGTTTGGCAATCCCTACTCTTATCTGGACTGCCTTTCCCCCACTCTGCTGTACAGCAGGGTGCCTTTATGTTTCTCCCATGCACTCTTGAATCCCTATACTATTTTTGCTTCCACCACCTCCACTGGTAGACTGTTCCACTGACCAACCAATCTCTCTGTGAAAAATACTGTCTAGCATTCCCCCTAAGTCTCCCTTCCTCCAGCTTCATGTTTATTTCCTGAATAACTTACTTTTTTCTCGCACTTTCTTGGCTACTGACTTACAGAACCACAGTGGGCACTTCTTTCTTTTGCTTTTGCCAAACAATCTGACATATTGACTTGTCACAACTCCTGCTATGGATCTCATGAGCCAAAGCCACTTTTTTCAAAGTTTTGCTAATGCTGTCAGTGGCTCTTTAAAGAGCTAGTGTAGTGCTAACCCAGTAGCGCAGAAGGCTGAGGCGCTGGATGCCTTACATCGCATCACACTGGCAACCCATGTTTGGGAGTGGACTCAGGTCATCGGGGAGCTGGTACGGGGGGAGAGGTGAGAGTAGAATTGGGCAGCTGAAAGGCAGCTCTCCTCTCTCAGGTGGCTGTCATCCCCCCCATAGTTGTGCTGCCACCAGGTGGAGGTCCGGTGGATAGCATAGGTGGGAGGGAGCTTATGTTGCTGAAGGGCACTTTAGCTCTAGGCTGTTTACATGCCTCCACATGCACATGTGGCTGAGGTATGGGACAGGTGAAAATAGGGCAAAAATACATAAAATATATATATATAAAAAAAAAGAACTAGTGTACTGCCTAAACCTAATTATAGCATAACCCATGTTAGTGTAGGGTTATGGTGATTTAATGCACATCTGGGAGGCTTATGAGGCACACGACTGCAGGCCAAGTGTCTTCACAGCACCCCAGCCATACATTAAATCACCATAACCCCATAACCTGGCATGGGTTATTGCACTTATAACATGGGTTATGTGGAAAACATGAGAAAACCCACAAAAGTGTTTTTTCTCATGTTTACACACCAAAAAAAGTACTTTATCATGCCAACTTGCAAAATAGTCCCTAAGAAAAAAATGCACATTTCCATGTTCTTATGCACATACAAATGTCACACATACAGTTGTGCCATGATTTGTGACATTTCTTTTGTGTAATATGCTCTGGTAGAGTGCCAATGACATTTCATTGGCACACACACACACACACACACACACACACACACACACACACACACACACACACACACAAATGCTGTACACACAGTGTTGGGATTTGCACTGCCCCTCCAAATTTTCGCTCTCTGTCTCTGTCTACTTAGATTGGTGGCCACTCACAGAGCTTGTAAAGTGCATTGTGAGCTCCTAAGGGGAAGGGGGAGATGAATGAGCCAGATTCAGCACACCTCAGTTCTCTCTCTGACAAATGACACTTCCGGAACTGCCCCGGTATTTTTATTTCTCTCTCTCTCTCTCCAGTCAAACATTCTCTGTCTCACTCTGTCACTGATCTCTTTCTCTCTCTCTCTATCTCTCTCTCTCTCTCTCTCTTTCTATCCTACATAAATGCATGGGCTTGTTAAGCAGAAAGATAACATTTACAATAGATCACAAATTTAGAAGGAGGGTTTGTGTAGCCACGGTGAGCACTGCAACAGCAGCAATCCACATCGCAAGTTTACAAGGAGGGATTATCTAGTGGCAGTGAGCCATGCAGGACTGCTGATCATGCCAACAAGTTTACAGGTGATAGTCACATTCCCCCCTTACACACTGCCCCCTCCTTTATCAGCCCAGCATGAGAGAACGAGACAGCAGCACAGAGCGGGACAGAGACAGAGTGAGCCAGAGACTGTCACAGTGAGCAGCAGACAATACACACTGAACACTCCTTTACTGTTGCTAAGTAATTACAGTAGTCAAGGCACTAGAAACTTTCTTGAGGAAACATCTACCTCATAACACCACAAGATCATTGCAACACTCACTGCAGCAATCCAGACAAACTGAGAGGGAGGAAGGGAGAGAGAGCGAGAGACAAAGAGACAGAGAGACATAGAAACAGAGAGAGAGAGAGAGAGAGAGAGATACAGACAGAAAGACAGAGAGATAGAGAGAGACAGAGAGAGAGAATTGTACAGTACCTCTCCCGATCTCACTGTCACACTGCATCTCCATGCTCGGTCTCTGGGGGGGAGTGTGGCCAATGAAAAAATCTCCCTGTCTCACTCCACTCTCACTCTGTCTCCCTCTCTCTATCGATCATGTACAATATGCTGAGGGCTGCTTGGTGGTGCTGTTGGGGGTCCGGGGACTTGTGATTCAATTGTCCCACTTCCTTCTTGCCTTAATGTATGGTGGCAAGAGGGTGCCATGCTGTCACTCTCTCCAACTCAACGGGACATGACTAGGCTGCAAAGTTTGATATATAAAATGGTAACTGGCTACACGCACATTTTGATATACAGTCAGCAGGTGATTGTCTCTTCAGCGTGGGATTGAGGGCGACTCAGGAAATTTATAGCTCACAGACAGAGACCTTCAGAGCACATTGCTCTATAGGACTGGTCATGAATGCACTGGGAACATGGCTTTGGAAAATGACTGATAGCACTGCTGACAGACCATCAAGTGGATCATAGGAGACTGCATGATTCAGGGAGTTGATACCTGTCTCCAGCTAGGGGTAATGGTCAGATGTCTCCCACATACATCAGCGTGGAGAGACACTGACCACATTGCAAACATTTTTCAAGAAGCAGGAGAAAACATTGACGTCCTGGTATACATAGGGACTAATGATCTCGCCAGTTGGTCCGTTATGGAGACCAAGGAACACCTGACCAGGCTGGGTGACAAACTATCATCCATTTTGTCTGGCATCTCCTTCTCTGAGATCCTGCAAGTCTGGGAGAGGGGGGCAGATGGATGGAAGGTCAGAGAAGGGGAGCAAAACATGTGGCTCAAGGGCTGGTGCCAGGAAAAAGGACACAAATTTGTAGGGAACTGGCAACAGTTTTGGGAGCCAAAGTTCTTTAAATTTGATGGACTGCATCTGTCTAAGGAGGGAGTCAGTGCATTGGGGCAGAAGTTTGACTTCTTTGCAGAATATTTAAAATAGCAAATGGGGAGGGGGTGCAGCACCCCATACGTCGAATGGGAAGAACACCCTTCCCCCACTCAGCTTGTGGTCAAACAGGAGTTCAGCATGTTTGCAGTTCATTTGCATCACCAGGTAAGGAAAAAGGTCCAGCTTCCTATACAACGCACAGAGGAAACGCCAGACCTCACCTAACAACTAACACACCGAAATCTGGCCTATGGAAAATCAGGTACACAAATGCTCGCAGTCTGGGAAACAAGATCCCAGATCTGCAGGTAATAATGACAGAGGCTAAACTGGACATAGTAGCAATTAGCAAGATGTAGTTTACCAGCAACCACACTTGGAAGACTTCAGTACCTGGCTATGTACTTTTCAGAAGAGACTGAGGTGCAAAAAGTTGGGGGGGGGGTGGAGTGGCCCTGTATGTCAATGAAAATATCAAAGCTACAGAAATTCAGAATACACATAAGGATCCAGAAGAACTGTGGGCACCTGGAAACAGGAAATGGGACAGCCATAAGAACTGAGGTTGTCTACAGGCCCCCAATCCAGGGGGAGTACATAGACACATTACTGTTAGAAGATATACAAAACATGACAGCTAAAGGGAAGGTTCTGATAATGGGAGACTTTGACATCCCAGATACAGATTGATCAATACCAGCAGGAACATCTGCGGAACTAGACACATGGTGGATTCCCTGCAGGGGGAGGGCCTCAAGCAGCTGGTACAACAACCCACAAGAGACAGGACTATCCTAGATCTAGTACTGACTAACAGGGAAAATATTACAGATCTCCAGGTAGAAGGTCATCTGGGGGCCAGTGACCATCACATGGTATGGTTCAATTTGGCCACTACAACTAAATCATCCAATTCCAAGACAAAAATATGGGACTTCAGAAGAGCTGACTTTGATAAGATGGCCAACAGAGTTAAGCTAGCCCTGGCAAAAAGAAATACAGGTGAAGAGGTACAGGCAAAGTGGGCAAACATAAAAGGATGCAATACTTGAAGCAACAGCCCATTGTGTTAAGAGAAAAGGAAGTGTAAAAGAAGAAGGAAACCTCTACGGTTCTAATAAACAGTAGCAGAAAAGGTCAGAGACAAAAGGCTGGCCTTCAGGAAATATAAGATAACACAACAGGATGAAGATAGGGAGGCATACCAAATTTCCCTAAGGGAAGAAGGGAAGGCAGTAAGGCAGGCAAAGGCCCAAACTGAGGAAACACTAACACGAACAGTAAAAGAAGGTGACAAGACTTTTTATAGATACATTAGTGAAAGGAGAAATTCCAGAGAGGGTATTGCTAAGATCAAAGAAGATAAGTGGGCGTGTGAGGAGGACCATGTATAGGCATCTATCCTAAATAGATACTTCTGCTCAGTATTTACTGAAGAGAAAGTAGGGCAGGGCCCACAGCTCAGCACCATGGACACGGGGGGAGGGAGGTGAGCACTAGTCCCTTCACAAAAGAAAGGGTACTACAAGATAAGCTCAGGGTGGACAAGGCAATGGGACCTGATGGCATACATCCCAGGGTACTAAAGGAGCTAATGGTGGAACTAGCAGAGCCATTATCAGAAATGTTTACTGAGTCTGTGAGCACAGGAGAGGTCCCAGAAGACTGGAGAAGGGCTCATGTGATCCCACTGCACAAGAGTAGTAGCAAGGAGGGGGCAGAGAACTACAGACCAGTCAGTCTTACCTCAGTAGTGGGCAAGATTATGGAAGCATTCCTTAAGGAAAGGATAGTGCAACACCTGGAATCCATAGGAGCACAGGATCCAAGACAGCATGGGTTTACAAAAGGAAGGTCCTGTCAAACTAATCTCATAGATTTCTTTGACTGGGTAACAGGAGTGGTGGACGAAGGGGGAGCAGTTGATGTCACCTATCTTGACTTCAGCAAAGCTTTCGATACTGTTCCACATAGAAGATTGATTAATAAGCTGGGTAGGCTCAGGGTGGGTCAGAAGTTGGTCAACTGGGTGGCAAACTGGTTGGTGGGCAGAAAACAGAGAGTGGTGGTAAACGGTATACAGTCAGAACAGATGCAAGTCACAAGTGGGGTACCTCAGGGATCAGTCCTGGGGCCAGTCCTCTTCAATATCTTCATCAGTGACATTGCATATGTGCTGAATGGTAAGGATTGTCTGTTTGCAGATGACACCAAGATCTGCAACAGAGTAAATGATCCAGATGGGGTGGGCAGAGTGAGAAGAGATCTGGATAAACTAGCAAAATGGTCAGAAGAATGGCAGCTGGGGTTTAATGCAAAGAAGTGCAAGATCATGCACATAGGGAAGAAAAACCCTGAAGCCACCTATAAGCTGGGGGGGCAGTTGCTGGCAGTCACAAGGGAAGAAAGAGACTTGGGCATCATCATCATCACCGATGACCTGAAATCATCCAAGCAGACCACTGAAGCAGTAGGTAAGGCTAGGGGGATGTTAGGGTGTATTAGTAGGGGTATCACAAGTCAGAAAAGGGAGGTAATAATCCTTCTTTACAAGACACTGGTTAGACCTCAGATGGAGTACTGCGTGCAGTACTGGAGGCCACACCTTCATAAGGACATTAACCAGATTGAGGCAGTCCATAGAAGGGCAACCAAAATGGTGCAGGGACTGCATCAGAAAACATATGAGGACTGATTAATGGAGTTCAATATGTATACCCTAGAGCAAAGGAGGGAGAGAGGTAATATGATCAAAACATTCAAACACCTTGAGTGCATTAACAAGGTGAAAGAGTCTAACATGTTTCAATAGAAGAGAAATAGCAGGACAAGAGGACACAGCATGAGATTAGAGGGAGGCCGATTAAGGTGTAATGTGGGGAAGTTCTTTTTCACAGAAAGGGTGGTGGATGCATGGAACGGCCTACCTCAGGATGTGGTGGATATGAGTACAGTGCAGGGCTTCAAACAGGCATGGGATAGGCATAAGGGAGCAATACAGATGAGTATGAATAGATAGACCATTGACAGAGCAAAGGCCAATGACACATTTATAAGGTAGAAAAAGAAATGGGCAGACTGGATGGGCCTTGTGGTCCTTATCTGCCATCAACTTCTATGTTTCTATGTTTCTACGACAGGTGATGGCACTACACCAGGGCTATTGCACACTACGTTGTCTGCTAAAGCTCTCTCACTTCCCCACATCTTGTAATGGCTGCCGCTCTCCCTTGACTTTCTGAAGTGAGTATTGAGAGCCAACAGCCCTTGCCCCGAGTCCCTTCATGGAACTGTGCATTAAAAAGGGAATTTAATGCATGGTCACGCAGAGGGACTCCACCAATGGGGTTGCATGTCTTTACCAACCCATGTTATAATAGTTTTTAAATGTAGTCAACGATTACCTTTTGTATCCGAGATACTTTTTCCTTTTCCTTTTGCTAATTAAAATATTTTTTTTACCTTATGATGGTAGGTGTGATGTGTGAAACAGCACTCCGTCAGGCAGCTAACATGTCTAGCTCTGTTTCTCCCATTACATTACATCATCATCAGCATTGTGACCTCACTGACTGACATCACAGCTGCTCATGAAGAGCCACCCAGTAGCTGTTAGGTCAGTCACCGGCGATGTCACAGTCAGTAAGAGCATAATTCTGATGATGTAGTGGTGGGGATAGAACAAGATATGTCAAGTTGCTAGGAAAAGTGCTACTCCACATTCCCAGCATAATATGAACACATAGAAAAGTTTCTATTCAGCAAAAGGAAAATGCTTCCGAAATACAAAGTTACAACATTGAGGATTATGGATGGGCAACAATGAACAACAACACTGTAGTTCACTTTGAGAGGTTGTCATGACAAACACATAAACCTCAAGAGCAAAGCTCGAGAGGTTTTCGGTTGTCATACAAGCTTGAGAAGTGAACACCAGTGTTGTTCTTTACTGTTGCCCATCCATTGTCTTGTATAGTGTATGGGCAACAGTAAATCAGTCGGTCATCATTTCTTCCTTAGCCACAGCAACAGAATCTGTTCCCACCCTCCATCCTCTTCCCAATCCAACAACAAGCCCGACTCTGTCCACAGTTCCTCCTCTTCTTCTTAGAGTGTCAGTGTTTTTTTTTTTTTTAATCTATAGTCTTCAGCTGTAAAGGGCAACAGTAAAAAGGAAATATGCCCTTACTTTGAGCTCGTAAGCACTGACTCACTGCTGTGGCCATTTCCAGAAGTCCAGAACATCGCAAATTGCGCATGTGCAGAGACATTCTACGCTGTTGCACCATCGATGTGACATACTCACGATGGCACAACAAGACTGGGAAGTGATGGAATTCAGGTAACAATAACACTCTCCCATACACTATTAAGTAATTCTTAAAATTTGTACCATATTCTTGTCCTTTATTTTGGTTCCACTATTTCTTTAATAACTGTCTTTAAGGGAAAATACAATTATAGAAAGGGAGCCAGATATTCAGATTGCGCCAGGCAATGGCACAACTGGAGTCACAGCACAACCAAGGTGTGCCGTAGCCAGACAGTGGAATATTCAAAGGTGATCTGTCATGGTGCATCACCTTTAAAAATAGCACAGAATGCGCAGGGTGCATATACAATGTGCTGGTGCATCCCCCAGACAGGTATGACTGGGAATGCTTCAGCGCAACTGTAGGTGCAATGGGTACATTTCTGAGATATTCAGACCTGGACATGCAAATGGGGCCATAATGTATGCAAGGTGCAACTGGGGCAATTTGCATGTCATTATGGCCCCATTTGCATGAGTTGAGCAGGGTAGCCTGGCGAAATGCAACTGATGCCCTGCACAGCATATAGTATGCACAGTGGGGGTCCTGGGGCACCCACCTCCCCATAGCCATGATCACTGGTCGTAATAAAACTGAAGAAATCCTTGGTAGTCCCTGGTAATCTAGTGGTACCCCCTCCCTCTCCATAGCCAGATCTCTGGTAAAATAGTAATAAAGACCTCCCTAGTCTGGTGGTAACCCCTCCTTCCCCCTAGCCATGATTGGTGGTAAGTGCATAACAAAATGTCTGTGGCGGTCTAGCCCCCACCCTGGACACCCCTACCCACCCTGACCCACTCCTGATCATTGGCAGGCAGCTGCTATCCACCAGCATACCACCCGGTGGCCCGCCGAATGACAGCTTACAGTATATGCTATAAGCCCATTTGTCCATACTGTGGACCAATGGGCTTGTAGGGCATACTGTACTAGACAGTCACAGATATGTGAATGGATTTGCCCTGCAAGCCCATTGGTCTACAGTAAGGACCAATAGGCTTGCAGCACATACTGTAAGCTGTCATTCAGCAGGCAGCCTGTTGGTATGTGGGTGGGTAGCAGTTGCTCGCCGATGATGGGGGGGAGAGCTGGATGGGCAGAGGATTCTGTGTGGGTGGGGGGGTGCCACTAGACTACCATGTACATTTTATTGTGAAATTCTACCACCGATCTTGACTATAGGAGAGGGAAGGGTTACCACTAGACCACCAGAGGGTTCTTTATTCATATTACAACCAGCGATCATGGCTACAGGAGGGAGGGGGGTACCACTAGACTACCAGGGAGATCTTTATTACTATTCTGCCAGTGATCAGGCTATGGAGGAAGGGGGTCCACCAGACTACCATGGACCATATGGGTGCTTGCAGACAATGCTCTGTGTGGGCGGGTGGCCACTCACGGCTAGCAGCTGCTGTGTTGCACCAGCATCTGAGCCTTTTTTTTCGGGCTCAACTCTGTGCCCCAGTATGCAGCACATCTAGGGGTTGTGCCAGCAGATGCACAGCAGATCCTGAGCTGAATATCGGGATGTGCCAACTATGGGCAGGCACTCCCCCTTCAGATGCACCCCCTACATAACCATTGCACCGCGGCGCATCGGGACTTGAGCTGCACAAGTCTCACTTTTGAATATCGCCATGGGTTGCATTACTGGGGTTGTGCCTGGCACACCTTTGAATATCTGGTCCAGGGTGTAACTAGAGAAAAACTAAAGCTGGTCATGTGAAGCAGGCAGGCTTCTGTGGTAAAATCAGCCTGTACACAGTGCACCAGTTGCTCAACTGAGATTCCCTTTAGCACTATCTGTCAATATACCAGTCACCTTCTTCAAAGATGTCTACATACCAAGGGAGAAACCTATTTTTCTCTGCCATCCTTATCCCAGCAGTCTCACCCTTGTAAGTGCATGGGGGTCCCACTCCCCATTACTTCACCAGTCCCCCTTAATCTCCATCCAAACTGGAGGGTAGTGCCATTTATTCTTGGGGTACCTGGTCCTGGCCTCGTATCCACAAAGGGAAAGGCACTTACCTACTGTACTGCCAAAATATTACTACCACACACCCTTTTGTTGTGAAGCCCCCGCCCCCGTGTATAAGTTAATTTAGAATAATAGATTCAGAGCTTCCAAGTCGGCACTTCCCCAATTAGCGGGATTTCCTGATTTCCACCATGGTCAAAGAGACTTTCACAGGGCCCTAATCATGTATATTGTGCCCGACTCTAAGGTGCTAGAAATTATTTACTAGCCTAAAGTCATTTAAAGACAGGAGTCACAGGATGAAAAATCTGATCTTTGATGATTCAGATTATTTTAGGGACAGTGGCATGTACTGGTGCCATAAAAAGCAAGGGGGGGTCTTTAAGCAAAAGGGGTGGCCCAAATTCTGGGGAAACTCCCTGAAAATAAGGAGACATGGAAGGTATGAAACTGTTTGCCCAGCCAGGTCTGCTGGCTCAGGGTTTAGAAAGGAAGATTACTATAAGTTGAGCGATTCATTCTTCAGTGAGCATCAGCCTGTGATTCAGCAGGCAGTAAATGGACCAAGGCACCACTGATACCATAAGAAGAATGAATGAACACAAATTGCATTGCATCTTACCTGAGGGAAAAGCACTGCCTCTGCCAGCAGCACCCCAAAATGTAAGCAGTTATTACACACCCCCGCCAACCCCCAACACCACATACAAAAAAAACCAACACACCCCCCGACAAACAATAATACTTCCAACCAAGTCTTTCATTACAACCATGATTCCATCCCTAAAAAATACAGTCCAATCTGACCTGCTGTTGTGACACCAGCAGTTTATTTTGGTTCTTTGTTTCCCCGATCCTGCTGCGCCTAGCAAGGCACACTTCTCCAACAAGAGCCGCTCTCCTCCTCCAGGGCCTTGAACCTGATTTCATTTTCTGTCCTAACCCCACGTGACTACCTGACGCCCCACCACCACCACTGCCCAGCCAGTCTGCCCCTTTAATGTGCTCTCTGCTACATGGCACTCCTTTACCACTCAGGCTTTACCGCTTTGGCACAAATGTGGGAATGGTTACGGCAGTAAGCAGCATACACAGCCTCGACCCACCTCCCCCACCCAGCAACAAGTCTCTCTGGTCTGCTGCAGCTAAATATTATTGGCTATTTGGGTTGCTGCAGCTGCAACTAGGTTCTTTGGCATTGGCTAAAGCTTGCTTAGCTGACACTCAGACTGCCTTGTGGCGTGTGGGCTGACAGGGAGGGAGGGATCATTCAGGCAAGCAGGGAATGAGAGGAATCCAACTCAGACACTGATGCAGTGGCTAACTAGTCACAGAGGCGGCAAGTCGATTTGTCATTAGACCCCCTTCCCCCCGGAAAATGATTACTAACATAGTGAATGGCCAAGCAGAGGGAAAAAGTGGAGAAAAAAAAAGTACACACAAAAAACAAGCAGCACCAGCCACATACTGAAACAGGCCAGGATGCAATTAGCATCCCAGGCACCCTGGGCCAGTCTGCCCCTGGTTGTGAGGCAGCTGGTGTTACAGGGTCTAGCACTGAATATGTCATCTAGGGTTAGCACATAGATGGTAAGGAAAATGTAATAGCCAACTGCCTGTCCCACTTGCAGATGGACAAGTTTTGTGCCATCACCCCAGAAGCAGAGTACAGGCAGATGACACTGCCGGGCTATGTCTAAAAGATTGGATTGAAGGAGCGGAACTGTTGTTTCACAACTCCTGGTCCCCCTTGACCGTGAAAGCTTATGATGCTTCATGGAGGGCCTTTCAAGCTTTCAGACCAGAAAATGGCTTTGAGGTAAGTGGGGTGTTGACAAGGGACCAAGTTGCATGGTTTATAGTGTCAGGGTGGAAGAACAATATGGCACATGTGACCATGGGGGTCCACTTGGCAGCCATAGGGCAGATTTGTACTCTAAGAAACTGGGAAGACCCTATGAAGAGTAACCTAGTTAGATGTATGATGCAGGGGTGGCTAAGGGTGTCGGAACAATCACAGGATAAGAGAAGGCCAATTACAGAAGCACTGCTGGAACAGTTGATGGGGGCACTACACAAGATGTGTAGGTTCGGTAGTGAAGCCATTTTGTCTAGGGCCTTATATGCCACCCTGTATAGTGGGGTCTTCAGAGTCAGTGAGGTTGTAGGGCATGGGAAAAAGGACCGGTCAGCAGGGCTTAGGTGGGAGGACGTGACATGGTCAGATGAGGGGATTTCAGTGCTAATCAGATGATCCAAGACAATCCAAATTGGTAGGGGAATTAGGGTTAGTATGCAGAGGCACCGAAATAGTGCCACCTGTTTGGAGGCCACCATGACAGCATACACTGCAGAGTAACCAAAGGATAAAAACCCTTTACTATTCCTGCATGGTGATTGGTCACAAGTGAAGAGCATACAGGCTACAGCCGTGCTCAAAAATGGTTTGACTTTGTTAGGGGAGGACCTGAGTAAGTTCTCGTCACATTTCTTTAGAATTGGAGCGGCATCTGAGATAGCAACATAAGGGGGCATTTTCAAGGATATAAAGTAGAAAGGGCACTGGACTTCAAATTGCTTTAAGAGATGTGTATGCAGTGATATACAATGATACTAATTACGTTTTTTTTTCTTCTATCCCACCACAAACAGGTACAGAGTAACAGACAGAAAAAAAAGGGACTTTAAATAAAAATGTTGAATTGAAGATACTTAGTTCTCATGGGGAGGTCATAGCATGTGGGAGCTGACAGGGGGAAGGGGAAGGCATAGGAGACACTGCTAACGTGACTAACCTCAGTTTTGTATGATTTTATTAGGTCGGACAAGGAGGTTGGAAGCCTGGATTTGCGGACATTCCTTTGTCCATTGGGTGAAAAAATGGGCATCCAGAAGGCTGGGGGGGTGGCAACTGTATTTTGACATGAACTTGATCAAGCTGACCAGAAGAGGCATGCGAGGTATGAAATATAAGCAGGTGCTACCATTACTGTGACAGATGAGAGGGGAGCACAGACATCCCGATATCATAATCATTCCTCTAGGAGGGTCTGATTTGCTGACCAGACAATGGCTGGACATTTTCTTTCAAATAAAGTTGGAAATGGAAAGGATAAAGGACTGCTAGCCAGATGTTATTCTGATATAATCTGACATAATACCCAGGAGGGTGTTGCAGCATGCGGAAAATCACAAAGCATTAGAGAAGGCTAGGAGGTTCATGAACACTAGAGTAGGCAGGTTATTTACAGCCATGGGGGGAATTATAACTAGGGGAGTAGTGGAACAGGATGACAAATTTTATAGAGGGGATGGGGTGCACCTCTCTGGGCTGGGTCTAGCCTTATTTAATTCTGAAATTGCAGAAGCAACTGAGCCCTGGATGCAAGAGAGATTATAATTGAGCTGGGGGAAGTCCACTGTCCATCACAAGTTGGAGGTGGACTAGTGGAAATAGGGCATGGGGAGGATAAGATTGGGGGAGAAAAGGGGGGATACATAAAAAAGGCCACAGGACAACCCAAGAAGAATCAGGGTAATTATTGTATAACAAAATGGATTGATGAATCATATGACATACGTGTGTAAATAATGACAATGTGGATGAATTAAGTAAATTAATTGCCAAATCTGAGCACCCACACATCATTTGTCTGGTGTCTTTATTGAAAGGGATCTGGGGACAAAGTGGTTTGCCCAGCATAAAAGGGCAGACCCCATTGTCTATAGACTCGGACCAATGGGTGTAGGGTCTTAGGGCTGGTTGACAAGGGAAGAAGGGTAGTGGGAGGGATGGGGTGGGGTAGGTGACAACAGAAGAGGGAGGGGTGATGAGGTCACTGAAGCAGTGAGGTGGGAAAAGTTGATTGGACAATGGAAAGAGAGAGAGAGAGAGAGAGGGGGGGGGTTGAGCTAAAAGAGGTACTTAAGGAGCTGCACAGAGCCAAAGAGCTCACAATTTTGCTTCAAAGAGGATTTTCCCACCCACCCACCATATAAACAAAACAAAAAAAAAATGAGACGGAGGGTAGGGGTTACTACAGGAGGTGGGGTACAGTAGACCTAAGGACTGCTGAAGGTGTACAGCAGGTACATTGAAGGGGCAGAAAATAGGGGGGGGAGGATGGGCTGGGGGAAGAAAACAGGGGATAAATAAGAAAAGGCCACAGGACAACCCAAGAAGAATCAGGAGTATGGGGGTACATTCATACCGTGGGCAGAAAGAGAAAGAGGAGAGGCAGCCCCCCATGATGTAAATCTGGGGGGAGAAGAAGCAAATGAGAATACATGGGAATGAAAATTGATAACATTTAATTATTGTATAATAAAATGGATTCATGAATTGTATGACATACATGTGTAAATAAAGACAATGTGGATTGACTGGAATTTGTGGACAAAAGAAATTAAATAAATCAGTTGCCAAATCTGAACACATAGACATCATTTGTCCGGTGTCTTTATTGGAAGGGATCTGGGGAACAATGAACATAAACAGGTCTATAGCTGTGATGGAAGTGTTACAATATTCATAAATAAGGCTGAATGGGTGCATAAAAGTGTTAATGTAAAACGTTTCCTGACTGGAACACAGGACATACTGTAGTGATTACCTGCAATACAAAAGTGCAGGGGAGGTCAGAGAAAAAACACATATCTCTATGAAGTACCATTCAGTATTATAGGTATCACAGTTTTCATAGTGTACCCTACATTCAATGTTCCACTTGAGCCCATTACATTTCAAGTTAAATGGTTTGACATATTTTGATTAGATTTTTTTCTATGACCTCACCTGCACTTGTGTACCTCAGGTAATTATTTTATCCTGGGTTGCTGTCAGGAATTATTTTCACATTAGCACTTAAATGCACCCATTCAGCTTCTCTCAAGTATCACAGCACGTCCTGAAAAGCATCCCCTCAGAGTTATATACCTGTTCTTAACCATTGTCCATTGACCCTTCTTTTAAATTCACTATCCTATCATAATTTATTTTGAAACAGTGCAATTCACTGCAATCTACAATAAATTCAAAGTCTTTAGTTCAGATTGCTATTGCATCTGACAAAGGGATCTGTTGGTTCCCAAAAATGTGTGTACCATGCCATGTTTACAAAAGGCATTCAGTATGTTGGTCCAATAAGAGATATCAAACTAGTCAGCAACTGCTGTTACACAGAGGACATGATTTCAAAAGACACCATCCAGGATCTGTCCATCTAAATTTTCAGTGGTGGACATCCATTTGAACTGTAAGCATGTCTATTAGATGATTTAACTCCTTCTGACGTTCTGATACATATGTGTGTCCAAAAAATTTTACCTATTGAATTTGTTTTCTATTAGACATATTGCTTCAAACTGTGTTTTTGTTACATGTGGATACATTTGTTGAAAATAGGGTTATTGGATGTAGGCACAGCAGGGTAGACACAGAGAAATCCCACAGTCACATGCATGTCCAGCCTTTTGAAAATCATACCTACATCACTAAAATAAGCATATACCCTCTCTGTCTCTCCCCCTCCCTCCCAAACAAGTAAAAACATAACTTTATTGGCATGAAAAGATTTACAGGCATTGCCAACATTTATACAGTACTTCAAACTATTGGTAAGACATAAGCATACTACAATATCTTAGATGAATACATCTGTGTTATATTTTTAAAGTGGTTACAGAATGCTATAAGGTCTGCAACAATTACTCATAATAAGGATACCCTCAAGATAGGAGGGGAGCTGTCAGAAAAGGAGGTAGCATCACTTGGAAGGTAATGTGCATGAGTGCCCACAGGCTGGGAAATAAAATCCCCGACCTAGTGGACTTCATGGCACAGGCTGGCCTGCCCATTGTCACCATTACTGAGACATGGTACACTGGGAACCATGATTGGGATATAGTCCTACCAGGTTATACTCTATTCAGGAAAGACAGGGTGGGAAAAAGGGAGGAAGAGTTGTTATTTATGTTAGGAAAGGTATAAAGGCAACTGAGGTACAGGGAATGCAGGGAGGGACAGGTGCACTGTGGATCACTCTAGAGATGGTTAATTGCACCGCTATTCACACTGGGGTGATCTACAGACCTCCAGTACAAGGGGAAGAGTTGGACAGGGTTCTAGTAGAAGCCATCCATAAGATGGCAACTAAAGGGGAGGTACTACTGGTGGGAGACTTCACTTTGCTGGATGTTGATTGGTGCATCCCAGCTGCCACCTCAGACAGGAGCAGGTACATCCTGGACACCCTGCATGGGGTGTGCCTTAGGCAGCTAGTGGTCAAGCCTATCAGGGAGGGAGTGATACGGGATCTAGTACTCACCAATGGGGACACAGTTACAGATGTCATGGTGGGTTGCCACCTGTGGTCTAGTGATCTCTGTATGGTGTAGTTCAATGTAAGAACAGTGGCAGAGGCAAACCTCACAAAAGTGAATGTCCTGGACTTCATAAAGGCCAACTTTGCAAATATGGAAAAGTGTCCCAGGAAAGCCCTGGCGGTGGGGTTTTGGGGATGATGGGGGTGGGGTGGTAAAAGAGCAGCTGGAAAATCTAAAAGTAGCCATAGAGGAGCCAACAAACCTTTGTATTAGGCAATTAAGCAAAAGCAAGAGGAAACAAAAACCACTATGGTTCTCAAAGGAAGTGGCCTGGAAAGTAAGAACAAAAAGGCTGGCATTCAGAATGTACAAGAAAACACAGAGGGAGGAGGACAGGGAAGTCTATCTAGAAAAACAGAGGGACACAGGGAAAGCAGTCAGGAGCGCAAAGGCACAAACGGAGGAAAAAATAGCCCAGGCAGTAACAAAAGGGGGCAAGACATTCTTCAGGTAAGTTAGTGAAAGAAGAAAGACCAGGGATGATACTGTTAGGCTAAAAGGGGAGGAGGGGAGTGTGCGGAGGGGAACCTGGAGAAAGCAGCAATCCTGAACAAATATTTTTGTTCCATATTCACAGAAGAAGGGGAAGGTGTGGTACCTCAGTTAAGTGACAGAAGCATCAATGGAAGGGAAGTGGACACCAGCCCATTTATGGAGGACTGAGCCCTAAAGAATCTCACAAAACTGAGAGTGGACAAGGCAATGGGGCTGGATGGGATACATCCAAGAATATTAAGGGAGCTTAGAGTGGTGCTTGTAGCACCACTGACAGTCCTATTCAACAAATCACTGAAAATAGGAGTGGTTCCAAAGGACAGGAGGAGGACAGATGTAGTCCATCTCCACAGAAGTGGGAGCAGGGAGAAGGCTTGCTAATACAGGCCGGTCAGCCAGATCTCAGTGGTGGGGAAATTAATGGAATCACTGCTAAAGGAAAGGATTTTGGAATACTTTGAATCCAGCAGATCACAGGATCCTAGGCAGCATGGATTCACAGCAAGAGGGTCATGTCAAGCAAATCTGATAGATTTCTTTGACTGGGTGACCAGAGAATTTGATCAGGGAGGGGCGATGGATGTAGACTACCTGGATTTCAGCAAGGTCTTCAACACTATTCCACATAGGAGGCTTGTAAACAAGCTAGGCAGCCTGGGAGTGGGTCCCAAGGTGGTAAACTGAGTCAGAAATTGATTAAGGGATGGAATACAGAGGGTGGTAGTAAACAGAGTTCATTTGGAGGAGAGAAGGGAGACCAGTGGGGTGCTACAAGGATCAGTTCTGGGCCCAGTCCTTGCTAATATCTTCATAAGTGACACTGCAGAAGGGCTGGAAGGAAAGGTACACTTCTTTGCAGATGACACTAAGATCTGCAACAGGGCTGACACTAAAAAATGAGGAGGAATCTAAGCAGGCTTGAGGAATGGTCAAGAGTGTGGCAGCTAAGATTCAATGCAAAGAAGTATAAAATCATGCATTTAGGGCACAGAAACCCAGGGAAGGGGTACATGATGGGGGGATACTGACATCTAACAGGAAAGGGACCCTAGGGGTAATCATATCTGATGACCTAAAGGTGACCAAGCATTGTGAAAAGGCTGTGGGGAGAGCCAGTGGGATGTTGTGGTGCATAGGGAGAGGTATCACCAGCAGCCAAAATGAGGTGGTGATACCACTGTACAAATCATTGGTGAGACTCCATCTGGAGTACTGTGTCCAGTTCTGGAGGCCTCATCTCAAGAAGGACATAGGCAGAGTGGAAGCAGTTTAGAGAAGTCCAACAAAAGTGGTGCAGAGTCTGTGCCAAAAGTCGTATAAGGAGATACTAAAGGATTTCAATATGTATACCCTGGAAGAGAGGAGAGAGACAGAGAGAGAGAGAGAGAAGGGTGATATGATAGAGACCTTCAAATACCTCAAGGGCATTAATAAGGTACAAGAGGGTAGCATCTTTCAGAAAAAAATGGTGTTCAAGAAAAAGGGTCTTGATATGAGACTGGAGGGGTAGACTCGGGGTAAAGTGAAGAAGTATTTTTTTCACAGAAATGGTGGTAGATGCATGGACCAGCCTCTCAGTTGAGGTGATGGTGGCAAAAACAGTAAGGAAATTCAAGAATGCATGAGATGGGCACAAGGGAACTCTAGCAATAGGAAAGAGAGCGTAAAAGCCAGAGATCAAGTAGGATCTGCGGTATTGCAGTAGGTAGGGAAAAATTGACAGACTAGTGGGGCCAAGTGGTCCTTAGCTGCCATCAATTTCTATGTTTCTATTACTGCAAATTTTTTTCTTTTCCTCAGTAATATATTGGATATCTGTCAGTTAGGTTATTTCCAATAAGATAGACATTACTCATTATTTATTTTTATTCCTGACACTGAAAAGTGAAAATGTTTGCTCTGCAAGGTGATAATTTTCTCTTTTACAGGCTCAAGATGACCAAAATAATTGGGGTGTGGGGGCTTAGGGGAGAGGAGTATTTATTCCCAAGTGGACAGGAAAGGGAAAGGCATTTCAGTGATCTGAAAACAAGGATGTGGAGGGGAAGTGGAGTGGGACATGATTTTATGGGCAGAGGAAGGATGACTTTTCTGGTTGTGACAAAGCCAGCAAACAATTTTACAACTTCACAGGGTACAGAGGGGAGGAGGGAGGTTGGATCTAGTGGAAGAATGGGTGGAGGATATATTTAAATATAGGATGGCTTGCTGAGAGTGGGTGGGTGTCACTAACTCAGTGGGTATTTGTTTTTTTAAAGAGCACTCATGACGTACTCTGAGGGTGAAGTGCTACTTCACTCTGTGGGGAGTCCCTTCACTACATAAAGAACTATGTGAAGCAGGCACTTTGCACTTCACAAAGTCAGGTCATTTTGGAAAGCATTTTGCAAAGCAAAGTTTTCAGACTTTTTGTACCACTACTGTCAATCCAGTTGGAGCAGTAATTGCATGTGAGTGAGACGAATAAGTGAGTTCTCTAATCTGTGTTCCTATGGCCTGGGTAAGATGACTTTTTCCCATAGCAACTGCACCACTCTGACAAACATGAAAAGTGGTTGAAATGCACTACAAAATAAAAATGGTTTGGGGCACACACCAAGACTCAGGTATCAAACATCAGCTAAGTGCCTTATAGTCTCTATGAACACTGGACTAACAACCCTTCATACAGGAGGCTTCTTCAGGGTGTGGGACATGGCTGTGAAATCACATGTGAACAACCCTCTCAATTAACCAGTTAAATATGACAATCAAAGTGAATACATAGAACACTGGTGCAGATCACTTAAAACGCCATGAAACAAGTAAATCAACAATTAGATCAATTTAATTAGCAACATGAATATAAAAAGTACAATTTACAGAAATTGATCTCAATTGAATCAGTGTACCATCGTATGTAGAACTTAAAACATGTTTTATGCAATACATTTACAAATCTTTGCTTCATATATTTTTAAAGCATGAGACACATTTGCAGTTATCAGACCATATAGTTTCTGCTGCTATACTTGTAATGTATTCTCTTCCTTGGCAATGTCCACTTTTTCAAAGAAAGCTTGTTTCATACAATCAGTTATTTCTGCCATAAGTACTTTCACACTTTGTAATGGCAGAGGGCCACCTAAAGCACAACATTTTTTTTTCAGTGACATGCTCTGGTGATGGTTCAAAAGTACCTTTTTGAAGCTCAGCATAATCTTTCACTTCTTGTTGTTATTTTGTTCTGGTTTCCCAATGTATTGCTGGAACTTTAGAGATGAGGTATTGCCAACAAGTAATATACTTCAAAAGCTTGCTGACAGTTATCATATCCATGTTTGAGTTGTCCTTCCTTTCTCTATGTCTTAAAAGGGAACAGCAACACAAAGTAGTACAGCTCTGCTTTTTTTTGTTGATGCAACAATACATACAGTAACTTCATGTGATCAGTCAAACACAGTTTCTGCCATTTCACCAAAACTACATGTCCATTTAGAAGACGATAAATTCCTTTACATGATTTTCCATTGCTGATTGTCTGAAATTGTATCATGTGCAAAGTCAAACAAGCAAAAGTCTGAAAACTCCAATGGATCAAGCAGATAGCATGTATCAACCAGATTATTCCGAAGAATATTTGTTGATTCTGGGTCACATCCAGTCAGTGTTCCAATTTCAATCAATCAATATATCAATCAAACTTTATTTAACCAGCTGTAAACTCCGTTGAGCAAGCTCATTTTCAAGGTGGTCCTGGACATTAATACAGATCACAAGCAACAATAGATTGACAAGGGAGAGACGTAGTACATATGGAGGAATATTTAGGCCTATATTCATATATATATACCTCTAAATACATAGCTAACTTAGGTTTTACAGTTGTAGGATCATAATTAGTAGGCCTATATATACATGGCTAACATAGGTAAGACAGTTACAAGGTGAAAACTAGTAGACTTGAGAGGTAGAGATTTAATACGTTGGTGGTCATCAAGATAAGGTGGTTATTATCTTATAAGAGGGAATATGTAGGGAAAAGGAGGAGGATGTATATGAAGTGGGTGGGGTGAAGGGAAGGGAAGGAGGAAGGGAAGGAGGAAGGGGAGAGAGACTAATAAGTGCTAGGTGCTCCCTGACAGGGATGAGAAATTGAATGGGTTACAGTAATTTCAGCTACATTGATGAAAATAGGGGCTATGGTTATAAGGTCACTTAAAGCAGCTACAGGATTCCTTAAGGTGTTCAGCTATTAGTGCTTTGAAAGTGAACGGATCTAGAAGGGATATGAGTTTCTTTGATATCTTTATGGATACGACTATTATTCCATTTGACTTTGACATTTATGTATCAAATGCCCTGTGTCTTAAAAAACAAACAAATCCCTATTAATCTATTACTGGCTTCATATGCTCTACATTCTCTAAAAGAAAGTGTTTTCAACCCTGGTGACCACAAACAGGAACTCAATGACCAGGTGGTAGATACGTGGGCCTACATCTATTGGAGTGCTGTTTGCTAATGTTTGGTGATATATAGTTTCAACAAAAGACATGGTTAAATATCTTTAGGTAATTTGCAGTATTTCTAAAGAGATTCTCCCACATTACCCCACAGAGATATTGCAGGTAGCCCAAACATTTTCTAGAGATAACACAGAAATTTCAGGAAATCAACTAAGCCCACATTTTTACAAATGTCTGAAATTAGATCTACTGTTAGTTTGAATATAATAAAACAATCTTTCACAGTGACTACAAACCTACTCAAATGCCATTTTTTTCAATTTCACATTAAGAAATTTCATGATGATAAAATTGTTTATGACTGTTTTCTGATATTGATACTTGGGCATCAGATGCAAGTCCCATATAATATAGAAATTATTTAGAGTCATAATCATATTTAATATCATATATTTAATTTAAAAAGGTGGTAAACACATCAGCATTGGAAGTGACTCAATCAACCTTTTAAAAAACATATCGAACTTTGCCATACAGAAGATAAGTCCTTTAACACTGTATATTAATCTACCAACATTTCTCATACTGTACCACTCTGATGTACGTGACTGCCACTGTGCACATGGAATGAAAAGTGATCTCAGAGACACTAAGAGACAAATATGCCAAATAATGACCTAGCGAAGTGGCATGATAACACATTGGATAATTATAAATATTTGCAAACAATTTCACACTTTCTATCTGAGAAAAAGTAAAAAAAATAATTCAATAAAATACAATTGATGTCAAAAGACACTTTTCTGATATTACCATTTTCATCACCTGACCATGATTAAGCCTTACTTGTTTGAACTGTCTCGCTTATTGTGTCAGTAACGTTTCCCTGTACAGTCTCTTTTACATCTACAACAGGTGATTATGTTCAAGAGTATTACCTGCTAGTTTTTTAGATATATTAAATTGTATGTTTCTTCTGAAAATAATGCCTTACTGTGTGTTATATGTAATGATCTGCCACCAAAAACAATTTAAATGTTTGACCAATTCATATGAGAAGATGTCTGCATTTTCATTTTGAGAATATAAATCCTCTGTTTCAGTGTGTTCATCTGATGTTTTGATTTGTTCCACTGTCGAGGTTTCACTGCAAAGATCATAACAACAAATCATTGAACAGATACTGTAACTGCTTTTTATCTGAAACCTGAGCATATGTGTGTTTTTTTATTTTGAACAGGTGCATTTGCTTTCTTATTAGCACTCCCAATTCTATTAGTAGTAAATGTATTTTCTCTGTTTCCTTTTAAATTGAATAGCAACATTTTTATACCCGTCATGTGCCATACTCTACATCTCACCTAGGGCATACAGTCTCAGAACCATACACATTTGTGCCTTTTTTCCTTGCCATTGGTTTTACCACTTTGAATGTTATACTTATACCTCTTCTTTCTATTATTCTACTATGCTTCTGTTTCTTGCTTTTCATAGAAACATATAATTTGTTGGCAGAAAATGACCATTTGGCCCACCCAGTCTGCCCATTTCTTTCCCTGACCATACTGTCCCTCACAGACCCTACATGATCTCCAACTCAATCAATCAATCATTCAATCAATCAATCAAAATCTTTATTTATCCAGATGGGCATCATTAAGCAAGGCTCATTTGCAAGGTGGACCTGGTCATGAATACATCAAAGTACAGTACAGAAGCAGGTATACAAAAAGCATTAATATACAAGGAAGAAAAAGTATATACAGTGTATACAGTACAGTAGAAGGTTGAAATAAATAAAACAAAAGCATTATTTTACAACTGAAGAAGTTAGCAGATGTACAATCAACCATAGGCATACAGGGGTTATATGCAGAGATTTTTTGAGTGAGGCAGCCAGCAGCTACACATGTAGGGGAAAGAGGCCATGTATGGGGTGGCAGATTAGAGAGGTAAAGAAGAGGAGGGATATATTACCGATGACTGGGAGACAAATTGAGCTAAAACCACAGAAAGTGACAATGGCTGTCGTGTACTTGTTTATTATGATAATGACGGAGGAGAGGTAGATAATTGGGACACTACTATGGATGGGGTGGGACTTTAGCCAGGCTGGAGTGGACAGGGATGGGTGGGTGCAGTAGGAAGAGTTAATAGGAAAGAGTGAGAGCCAGGGTAGAAACATAGTGACGTCAAGATTTGGAAAAAGAGGAGTTGCGGAATTAGTGGGCTAGCGGTGAGGAAAAGATTTGCAAGGTACTTTCACGTAGCGATCGTAGAGCACCTTGAAGATATTCAGGATAACAGGGCAGCTCAGCTTCAAGTTCATTTGTAAACCATTGCACAATGTGGGTAAAGAGAAGCTTAGATCAGCTTTGCTGAAATGAGTTTTGACCTTTGGAACTTGGAGGTCAATTAAGGAATAGCTCCTTAGAGCATAGGTGCCTAGCACACTCTGGGGAATACAATCTGAGACATATGAGGGGAACTTGTTGGTCACCACTCTGAATGCCCATAGGGTGGCATTTCTATTCTTTCTATAGTGAAAGGAAGTCCAGCCTAATGATGAGTACAGGGAGGAGTGGTGTGTGGAAAGTGGAAGGCCAGTAATGAACCTGATAGCTCTGTGGTAGAGGGTGTCCAACTTAGCCTGTGCACAGGCAGTGCAGTGGATGTAGAGCAGGCCCATGTAACCTATTAAAGATAGGAGGGTAGCTTGAACTAATTGAATCTTGGCCTCCTTTGTGAGAAGGTGGTTAATTCTGTAGAATAGTCCTAATCTTTTCCTTAGTTTCTTCTGTAATTCTTCAAGATGGTTGGTTAAGGAAAGTTTATGATCGAGCCAAACTCCTACACATTTGAATTTAGCTACATACTATAGTGTTTCTCCAAGAACAGTGGTAATTTGTGGGATAGCTCCCCCCCAGCAGGAATTGCCAAATGCAAGGAGAGGAAGAAGAGCATGGCTTTTGTCTTTTTCACATTGAGCAAAAGCTTTTTGTTTATGAGCTGGTATTGCAGAACGTTAAATTCAACTTGGAGGTCTTCACAGGCTGCTTCCAGTGTGACATGACTCAAGTACAGTACAGTGTCATCTGCGAATAAGTGGATATTGGCTTTTTTGATGGGGTCATTGATGCTGTTAGTGCAGACTGCAAAGAGGAGGGGACCAAGGATAGAGCCCTGGGGCATGCCCCTCAGCATAGGTTTTAATGGAGAAAGATCACCTTCAGCTTTAACCTGCTGTTTCCGTTCTCCAAGGTAGTCTGCAAACCAGCACATAGATTTATGGTCCAGGCCTAAGGTGCTTAGGGAGGAAAGAAGCAGGCTGTGATTGACTGTGTCGAATGCCTTACTAAGATTCAAGAAAACAGCACAGACATGCTTCTTCTTGTCAAGGTCTAGGAGCCAATCATTGGTCACCTTAGCTAGGGCTGTTATGGTGTTGTGCTTTGCTCTGAATCCAGACTGAACCGGGTTTAATAGGCTTCTGGTTCTAAGTATACCCCTAGCTGGCCACATACTATTTTTTCTAGTAATTTAGACAGGATGGGGAGGAGAGAGATCAGTCTGTAATTATTTAGATTGCAGGCATCACCTGCTTTTAACAGAGGGATGACATGGGCTATTTTTCATTGAGGGTGGTGGCTTCCCCAGGAGAGTGACATGTTGAATAGGTGGGTGATTGGCACTGCAAACACCTGGTAGACACATTTCAGATAGCATGGCTATATGAAGTCAGAGTCTGCTCCCTTCCTGGTGTCCAGTTGCAGCAGTAGGTCTTCCACCTCTTTTAGAGAGACAGGCAGGAGGAAGAAGGCCTCCTGGGTAGAGGGGGACTCGTGGGTGGGTGGGCCCTGAGCTATGCCGAGTTCATTGGCAGGAGAAGTATCAAATGCTAGCCCTGCCATTGCAAAATGGTTATTGAGGGTTTCCAATATCTCTGATCAGTTAGCAGTAACGCTGCCACCGGCCTTAATTTTTGCTGGAATGGAATTACCAGGTGCATGTCTAGACATGTCTTTTAATGTTTTCCAGAGCTTTGTAGGATTTCTTGAGGCAGAGGCTAGCTCTGAATGATAGTAGGCGGCCTTAGCTGTTCTGACCAACTTGGTGCACTTGTTACATGCTGTCTTAAAAAGACACAAATCTGAGTCTTTCTTGCTTCTTCAGGCTTTTTTCCATAAAGTATCCCTTTCTAACAGGGAAGCTTTGAGCTCAGGTGAGAACCAATGGCAGGTGCTGCTCCTGACCCGCATCTTAACCAAGGGTGCATGCTTATTTAAAGCCTCACTTAAAATATGGTAAGAAATAGTATATGACCTGTTAACCATTTTGGCTAGGAAGAATTCCTGCCATTGCAGTGAATGTTTCAAGTCATGGACGTAAGCAAACAAATCAAAGTTGCATTTGTACCTCTTGATAGAGAACTTTGCCACAAACTGTGGGTTGTGCACGGATCTAATAGTGATGATTATACAATGATCGCTAATGTCTGAGAAAAATGATCCGACATGATGAACAAGTGTGGCTTGTAAATCAAAATTACATCTAAGAGGGAGCTGTTGTTAAGGTTCTTTTTATTTGGGTGAGTAGGCTCACCAATGAGTTGCACCAGCCCTTAAGTGTCAAAAAAGGATTTCAATGGAGCTGATGCACTTAATAGCCAATTGTATTTCAGGTCGCCAAGAATAATGGTCTCCAAGGAACTGAGCCCCAGTACGGAACTGAGGTGAGACAGGAGATGAGACCTGGCAGAAGAGGGCCTGTAGCAGCCTATTACACGGAGTGCACAGGAAGGAGAAAGTTCGATCTTTAGGGTCAAGCAATCAAATTCTTTGGGGGAGGATGATGCATCTATGCATGTGGCTGAGTATTTGTCCCTTACATAAATTGCCACCCTACCTCCTCTTGATTGCCTATCTGCTCAGAAGGGTAAATAATTAGGGATATTGATTTCATTGCCTGGGGTGTCTGGCCTAAGACAGGTCTCAGTGATCAATAGGACATCAGGTAGGGTGTGGCTCACCCAAGCCTGGATAAGGGTGAACTTTTTCAGCAAACTACAGGTATTAAGATGCATAAAAGACATTCCTTTGATACCTGCCAGGTCTGATGGAGAAGCAAGGGTGTCCAATGGTCCTGAGTTGAGTTCAACATTGCCTGAGCACAATAGTAAAAGAAGCAGGATTCTTTTTAATGCACCGAACTGTAATTTGAAAACACTATTTTTTGGGCAATAAGGAAGGCAGTGTTGATTGGTAGGCCTGTAACCACTCCTGGTGTTATACTGGACTAGTGTTGCAGCCACTAGTGTCCTGGAAGAAATTTACCATGAATAGGAAGTCTCAAGTATGGATGGGAGAGTAATCTGTGGAGGCAGCTCGAGAGATGTCTCACTCCCCGGCAGAGACAGCTGAGAAGCCCAATAGTCCAGAATGGCTACCTGAAAGGAGCTGTTGGATGCAGGACAGGGAGAAGCTCAAGGGTCATTCCACTTTGAGGAGGGATGAGGGTTCTGAAGAATTGAGCTTAACACTAATAAAGCTAGTGACACACTGAGGAACCAGCTGTAATTTCTCATGGTAGATCTAAATGCCACAAGAGCAGGCAGTAAATGCCACTAGAAGCCTAGACCAATCAGTGATCAGGTGTCATAAGTTCAAAATCCTTTTATTGGCTGACAGGTGGTTTTGGCACTAAATGTATGTGTGGAGCAATTCTTTGCAACTGAGCCAGTGAGGTGGTTCAAGGCTGCAATCTGGTGTGGCAAGATTAGTCTGTAGCTTTTGTTTCTGTTCCTGGCCCTGCTCTACCAGTGCAGAATGGGAGTGAAGGCAGGCATTCAAGTCTTGCAACCTTACTGGATGAGCATGGTTTGGCCTGAGAAAGAGGCAGAAAAACCCCAGGGATGGTCCTCAGAAAGAGAGGTATTCCAGATCCACTACAGCAGAAGAGAAAGTAGAAAATATGTGTTTCCTCTTTAACAGAAAAGACAGCTGTTGAAGCCTTCTGGTAGCTATGTAGTATAATTTGCAAATGAGAAAGTAGAGTGCTGGCTCTGAAAATTCAGAATGTTCAAAGGCACCAAATACCAATGTACCTGAGGAGGTATACGCCTTTTTGCTGTTTCTGTAGATTTCTGGGCCCTGCAAAGAACCAGAGTTCAGAGGATCCCAGGCGGCAGTTTCAAAAGGGGAAGAAAGCCTCAGGGTCTGCTAATTTGAAGTAGCAGAATCGTGGGTTTCTTCCCCGAATGGGCTTGTAACTTTTCCTCTGGTGGCAAGATGCGAGCCCCAGGACAGTACGGCACATCTGAGGGGGAGAGGAAAGGAGATAGATTAAGTAGGGGCAGGCAGGGAGGTGTGGTTAACTCAAACAAAGAAACAGGGTGGTCACTATTATTTGGAAGGAGGAGGATAAAGTACAAAGTGGGTAATAGAAACAGGGAGGAGATGTAAGAGGGTTAGAGGGCAGACAGGTGGCAAACTGAGAGGCAAGGACTGAGCTTTAAATTTAGAATGCTAGGCAGTACACTGAAAAGTCTGGTCAATTTAAAACTACACCTTTACACAGAAATTAATTCTAAAAAGGATTCAGCTGTTCACTTAGAATAATAGACAGTGCAGTACACGTCTAATAATATGAAACCTCTACAGTTTTACACTCAGAATTAATAATAAAAAAGATTAGGTTGTAGTTTTAGGATATTAAGGAGTGCATAAAATGATCAACTTAAAACTCTTCAGCCTTTCGCAGAGAAATAATTCTAAAGAGGCATGTAATCACAGTGCATTCAGAGCAGGTAAATCACTTTAAACAATGGCAGTGTAACACTGAATGGCCTAAACTGGATTGATAGATGAGGAGAGAAACAATGGGGGGGGGGGGGCTTTCATGCCATTCTAGCTTTACAAAAAAGAACAATTTCTTTACAAAAAAAAGAAAAAAAGGAAATTCTTGCTTTACCTAAAAGGATAGTCTCCCTGGGTCAGCAGCACTGAAAAAAGGCTCTAATGAAGCAAGGTAAAATGGAGACCAGCAGGAAGAAGTCACTAATGTTGAGATCCTCCAATCAGAATGCTGGCTTTGAAAATTCAGAATGTCCAAAGGCTCCAAATTCCAACTACTCTCCCCTACTTTCCTACCAACATTTCTTGGTGCCTATCCCATGGATGCTTGAAGCCCACCACTGTTTAACCTCCCCACACATACACGCCTATGATAGAAGACAATTTCAGCCATTTGCCACTCTTTCAGTGAAGAAGTATTTCCTCACCCCATCCTAAATTCCCCCCTTCCAGCTTCAATGCATACCTCCTTGTTCTGTTGCACCATGTCTTTGAAAAATACTCCCTCTTGTACTTTATTCACCACTTTGAGGTATTTATAGGTCTCTATCATGTTCATTATCTCCTTCTTGTCTTCCAGGGTCTACATATTGAGATCCCTTATTTTCTCCTCATAGGGATTATGATGCAGCCACTGCACCATTTTAGTTGTCCTTCTCTGGATTCTTTTTAAGGCACTCCACTGTAATTTGAAAACACTATTTTTTGGGTGATAAGGAAGGCGGTGTTGATTGGTAGGCCTGTAACCACTCCTGGTGTTGTACTGCTTAGTGTTGCAGCCACTAGTGTCCTGGCAGAAATTTGCCATGAGTAGGAAGTCTCAAGTCTGGATGACAGAGTAATCTTCAGAGGCAGCTCAAGAGATGTTCCACTCCCCGGCAGAGACAGCTGAGAAGCCCAATAGTCCAGAATGGCTACCTGAAAGGAGCTGTTGGATGCAGGACAGGGAGAAGTGCAAGGGTCATTCCACTTTGAGGAGGGATGAGGGTTCTGAAGAACTGAGCTGAGCACTAATAAAGCTAGTGACACACTGAGGAACCAGCTGTAATTTCTCATGGTAGATCTAAATGCCACAAGAGCAGGCAGTAAATGCCACTAGAAGCCTAGACCAATTGGTAATCAGGTGTCATAAGTTCAAAATCCTTTTGTTGACTGACAGGTGGTTTGGCACTGAATGTACATGTGGAGCAACTCTTTGCAACTGAGCCAGTGAGGTGGTTCAAGGCTGCAATCCAGTGTGGCAAGATTGGTCTGTAGCTTTTCTTTCTGTTTCTGGCCTGCTATACCAGTACAGAATGAGAGTGGGGGAAGGTGTTCAAGTCTTGCAGCCTTAGTGGATGAGTATGGTTCGGCCTGTAAAGCAGGAAGAAAAATCCCAGGGATGGTCCTCAGAAAGAGAGATATCCCAGGTCCACTAGAGCAGAAGAGGAAGTAGAAAATATAATGTGTTTCCTCTTCAACAGAAAAGACAGCTGTTGTAGCCCTCTAGTGGCTATGTAGTATAATTTGCAAATAAGACAGTAGAGTGCTGGTTCTGAAAATTCAGAATATCCAAAGGTGCCAAATACCACAGTACCTGAGGGGGTATACAGCTTTTAGCTGTTTCTGTAGATTTCTGGGCCCTGCAATGAATTAGAGTTCATAGGATCATGAGCCTCAGTTTCAACAGGGGAAGAAAGCCTCAGGGTCTGCTAATTTGCATTAGCAGAACCATGGATTGCTTCCCAGGACAGGCTTGTAGCTTTTCCTCTGGTGGTGAGGTGCGAGCCCCAGGAGGGCACGGCAGATCTGAGGGGGAGAGGAAAGGAGATGAATTCAGTAGGGCCAGGAAGGGGAGGTGTGGTTAACTCAAACAAAGAAACAGGGTGGCCACTATTACTTGGAAGGAGGAGGCTAAACTAAAAAGTGGGTAATAGAAACAGGGAGGAGACGTAAGTGGGTTAGAGGGCAGACAGGTGGCAAACTGAGAGGCAAGGATTGGGCTTTACATTTAGAATGCTAGGCAGTACACTGAAAAGTCTGGTCAATTTAAAACTACAGCTTTACACAGAAATTAATTCTAAAAATGATTCAGCTGTTCACTTAGAATAATAGGCAGTGCAGTACAGGTGTTACAATCTTAAGCATCTACAGTTTTACACTGATAATTAATAATAAAAAGGATTAGGCTGTAGTTTTAGGATATTAAGAAGTGCATAAAAATGTCAACCTAAAACTCTTCAGCCTTTCACAGAGAATTAATTCTAAAGAGGGATGTAATCACAGTGCATTCAGAGCAGGTAAATCACTTTAAACAATAGCAGTGTAACACTGAATGGTCTAAACTGGATTGATATATGAGGAGAGAAACAGTGTGGGGGGGCTTTCATGCCATTGAAGCTTTTCAAACAAGTATTTGTAAATGCCGAATGTTGCTTGCTTGTATGTGCTGTTTAGCTATTTGGAAGTGATAGTTCCATGCCTTCCTCCCAAGTCATCCACTGTGTTTTTCCGCTCAGTATTCACAGAAGAGTGGGAGGGGCAAGGGACACAGCAGTACAGCAGTTGCCAAGTGGGTGAAGAGGTTGACAATAGTCCATTCCAAGGCAAAAGAGTCCTGCAGGAGCTCACTAAATTGGAGGTGGACAAAGCGATGGAACCAGATGGCATACGCCCAAGGATATTAAGAGAACTGCGAAGGGAGATAGCAGTACCTGTGGCAGCCATGTTCACCGAGCCATTCAACATGAGTGAATTGGAGGAGGGCACATGTGGTCCATCTACACAAATGCTGCAGCAGGGAGGAGGCAGGGAACAATAGGCTGTTCAGCCTCACCTGTGTAGTGAGGAAGATCATGGAGGCATTGCTTAAAGAAAGGATAGTGGGGCATCTAGAAGCCATTGGAGCCCAGGACCATAGACAACATGGATTCACAGTGGGGACATCATGTCAGACAAATCTGGTTGATTTCTTTGGCTGGGTGACAAAGGAAGTGAATCAGGGTGGGGCAATGGACAATGCTTACCTTGATTTCAGCAAAACCTTTGACACCATCCCACATAGGAGGCTGATAAACTAACTGGGTAGGCTTTGCATGGGGGAAAGGGTGGTAAACTGGGTAGAAACTGGCTAACAAACAGGAGGCAGAGAGTGGTGTTAAATGGGGTGCAGTCTAGGGAGAAGGGGTGACCAGTGGGGTGCTGCAGGGTCTTCATTAGTAACATTGCAGAATGACTGAAGGGAATTTTTTCACCAAATTTTCAACATAGCCATTTTAAGACCTCTGCTCATGAACAGTGTCACTGTGATTTTCTTAATCTGTCCCAAACATTGATTGCGCACACTGACTGTGCCATTGTGCTCTACATGCACAGAAACACATTTTGGGTGACATGTGAAAAATGACAGCTATACTGCTCATAAGGAGGTGTGGTAAAATGGCAATGTTGAAAATCTGGAGTGCAAATATTAAAAATATGTGAACTTACAAGCATGGTAGGAACTGCACAATGCGCTCATAAACAGTCATTTTTAGGAATTTTTTTACCAAATTTTCAACATAGCCATTTTAAGACCTCTGCTCATGAACAGTGTCACTGTGATTTTCCTAATGTGTCCCATACATTGATTTCACACACTGACTGCGCCATTATGCGCTACATACAGGCAAATCGTTTTGTGAGGTGTGAAAATGACAGCTATACTGCTCAAAAGGAGGTGTGGTAAAATGGTAATGTTGAAAATCTGGAGTGAAAATATTGAAAATTCAGTGAACTTCACGAGGGTGTGTAGGAACTGCACAATGCAAGCTTGTAAAACAGTCATGTTTTGGAATTTTTTCACCAAATTTTCAACATAGACTTTTTGAGAGCCCACCTTATGAACACTGGCAGTGTCGTTTTGTTAATTAGTCCCAAAAGGTGATTTCACGCAGTGACCGTGAAATCACCCTTCAGGCCTGATTAACGTCATGACAGTGCAAGAATTCATGAGGAGGGGTACTAAAAACCTCATGTTGAAAATTTGTGCCCAAAATTCCCCAAAATGCCTAAGATATGCAACAAAGTTGAAAAAACCCTATTCATTACATTTTACAGCTTACCAGCATTTCTTCAGTTCGCGTTCGGCTTTGAAGAGTGCAGACGTGTTCGGTCAGCGAAGATCATCACACGAGTCGGAGGTAAGTATGGGGGTGAGGGAGGGTGGGAAGCAGTGTGCACAGTGGGTGGGTGCGGGTTGTGGGGGCAGGGAGACTATGAGGGACCTTTTGGATTACAGGTTTATTTTTTTTATTAAGATGGCCTTGGGGCGATTGCCACGCTGGGGTGGGCTCCCAGCGTGGCAGCTGAAAAACTGTTTGGGGGCTGAGTTGTAAGGGGATTGGGCACCTCCATTGGCCATAACAAGCTTTGCCACCTGGGGTGGGCTCCCAGCGTGGCACCTGGAAAGCTTTTGGGGGTGCAGCCGTGGGAGCCATCAGGGATTGGGCACCCCATAGGCCATAATAGTTTTGCCATGCTGGGGTAGGCTCCCAGCATGGCACCAGGACAGCTTTTGTGGGGGTGGAGCTGAAGGGGATTGGACACCCCTGTCGGTCATACAGTGTGTGTGATGGGGGCGCATCAGCATGTAGTATGTGTTGCTTGTGTGTGTGGGGGGAGAGCTCTGTTCACTGAAGCGGAGCTCTCCATTTCAACTGTACGACCATTGCATTTTCAACTGCTGTCATAGACAGCTGCAGCAGTGATTGGGGAACTGGGGCCACACCTGCAAACACACTGACTGAATTGGAAGATGGTGCCACATCTCCAAAAACTCAAATGATGGCACTATGTCTCTTGCACATGCATGCAAGCAACATAAAAAGGACAATTTCTTTACAAAAAAAATGTAATTCTTGCTTTACAAAAAAGGATAGTCTCCCTGGGTCAGCAGCACTGATAAATGTCTGTAATGAAGCAAGATAAAATGGTGACCAGCAGGAAGAAGTCAGTGAGGCTGAGATCCTCCAATCAGAGTGCTGGCTCTGAAAATTCAGAATGTCCAAAGGCTCCAAATACCAACTACTACCTCCAACTTTCCTACCAACATTCCTTGGTGCATATCCCATGGATGCTTGAAGCTCAGCACTGTTTTACCTCCCCACACATACACATCTATTATGGAAGACTGTTTCAGTCATTTACCACTCTTTCAGTGAAGAAGTATTTCCTCAACCCATCATAAATTCCCCCCTTCCAGCTTCAATGCATATCTTCTTGTTCTGGTGCACCATCTCTTTGAAAAATGCTCCCTCTTGTACATTATTCAACCCTGTGAGGTATTTATAGGTCTCTATCATGTTCATTATATCCTTCTTGTCTTCCAGGGTGTACATATTGTGATCACTTATTGTCTCCTCATAGGGATTATGATGCAGCCCCTGCACCATTTTAGTTATCCTTCTCTGGATTCTTTTTAAGGCAGCGAACTGTAATTTGTAAACACTATTTTTTTGGTGATAGGGGAGGCAGTGTTGATTGGTAGGCCTGTGCCCACTCCTGGTGTTATACTAGCCTAGTACTGCAGCCACTAGTGTCCTGGCAGAAATTTGCCATGAGTAGGAAGTCTCAAGTTTGGATAGGAAAGTAATCTGCAGAGGCAGCTCAGGAGATTCCCCACTCCCCGGCAGAGACAGCTGAGAAGCCAGTAGTCCAGAATGGCTACCTGAAAGGAGCTGTTGGATACAGGACAGTGAGAAGTGCAAGGGTCATTCCATGTTGAGGAGGGATGAGGGTTCTGAAGATTTGAGCTGAGCACTAATAAAGCAAGTGAGACACTGAGGAACCAGCTGTAATTTCCCATGGTAGATCTAAATGCCACAAGAGCCAGCAGTAAATGCCACTAGAAGCCTAGACCAATCGGTGATCATGTGTCATAAGTTCAAAATCCTTTTCTGGGCTGAGAGGTGGTACTGGCATTGAATGTACCTGTGTAGCAACTCTTTACAACTGAGCCAGTGACGTGGTTCAAGTCTGTAATCTGGTGTGGCAAGATTGGTCTGTAGCTTTTATTTCTGTTTCTGGCCCTGCTCTACCAGTACCGAATGGGAGTGGGGGAAGATGTTCAAATCTTGCAGCCTTAGTGGATGAACATGGTTTGGCCTGAGAAGCAGGAAGAAAAATCCTGGGGATGGTCCTCAGAAAGAAATGTATCCCAGGTCCACTAGAGCAGAAGAGGAAGTAGAAAATATAGTGTGCTTCCTCTTTAACAGAAAAGACAGTTGTTGTAGCATTCTAGTGGCTATGTAATATAATTTGCAAATGAAAAAGTAGAGTGCTGGCTCTGAAAATTCAGAATGTCCAAAAGTGCCAAATACCAATGTACCTGAGGGGGTATATGGCTTTTGGCTGTTTCTGTAGATTTCTGGGCCCTGCAATGAACCGGAGTTTGGAGGATCACGGGTGGCAGTTTCGACAGGGGAAGAAAGCCTCAGGTTCTGCTAATTTTCAGTAGCAGAACCATGGATTGCTTCCCAGGGCAGGCTTGTAGCTTTTCCTCTGACGGCAAGGTGTGAGCCCCAGGAGGGCATGGCACATCTGAGAGGGAGAGAAAAGGAGTTGGATTAAGTAGGGGCAGGCGATGGAGGTGTGGCTAACTCAAACAAAGAAAGAATGGTCACTATTATTTTGAAGGGGGAGGCTAAACTACAAAGTGGGTAATAAAAACAGGTAGGAGACGTAAGTACATTAGAGGGCAGACAGGTGGCAAAGTGAGAGGCAAGGATTGGGCTTTAAATTTAGAATGCTAGGCAGAACACTGAAAAGTCTGGTCAATTTAAAACTACAGCTTTACATAGAAATTAATTCTAAAAAGGATTCATCTGTTCTCTTAGAATAATAGACAGTGCAGAACAGGTCTAATAATCTGAAGCCTCTAGAGTTTTACACTCAGAATTAATAATAAAAAGGATTAGTCAGTAGTTTGAGGATATTAAGGAGTGCATACAATGGTCAACTTAAAACTCTTCAGCCTTTCGTAGAGACTTAATCCTAAAGAGGGATGTAATCAAAGTGCATTCAGAGCAGGTAAATCTCTTTAAACAATAGCAGTTTAACACTGAATGGCCTAAACTGGATTGATAGATGAGGAGAAAATAGAAACATAGAAACATAGAATTTGACAGCAGATAAGGACAGCTTGGCCCACCCAGTCTGCCCATTTCTCTACCTAATGGATAAGCTGCAGATCCTAGTTAACCAGCAGCCTACTTCTTTCTGCCCCCACCCCCTAGAATTGCCTTATGACTGTCCCATGCATGGTTGAATTCAACCACTGTTTTTGACTCCACAACCTTCTCCGGAATGCCGTTCCATGCTTCCACAACCCTCTCTGTGAAAAAATACTTTCTTACATTACCTCTGATCTGCCCCCCCATCTTCAAATTGTGCCCCCTTGTTCTTGCACACTGCTTTTTTTGAAAGATGCTTCCCTCTTGGACTTTGTTGATTCCCTTGAGGTACTTGAAAGTTTTTATCATGTCCCTCCTCTCCCTCCTTTCCTTGAGGCTATACATATTAAGCTCCTTTAGCCTCTCTTGATATGTCTTCTGGTGCAGACCAGGCACCATTTTACTTGCCCTCCTCTGGACAGCTTCCATCTTGTCTATGTCCTTGTGGAGATTGGGTGTCCAGAACTGCACACAGTACTCCAGATGGGGTCTCACCAGCTATCTGTACAAAGGGATCACAACTTCCTGTTTTCTACTGGTGGTGCCACTCCCTATGCATCCCAGTATCCCCCCAGCCCTCCTTACTGCCCTCTTACATTGCTTGCCCACCTTTAAGTCATCTGATATGACCACCTCCAGGTCCCATTCCATTTTTGTTGTTGTTAGTATCTCACCCCCCCCATTGTGTACTCTTCCCCTGGGTTTTTGTTTCCCAGGTGCATTACCTTGCACTTCTTAGCATTGAAACTAAGCTGCCCTACATTAGACCATTCCTCTAACCTTGCCTAGTCCCTTCTCATCCTTTCCACCCCACCTTGTGTATCAACTCTGTTGCAGATCTTTGTGCCATCTGCAGAGAAATAGTGTGTCTGGGGGGGCGTTCATGCCATTCTAGCATTATAAAAAAGAACAATTTCTTTACCAAAAAAAAAGAATTCTTGCTTTACCAAAAAGGATAGTCTCCCAGGGTCAGCAGCACTGATAAACATCTCTAATAAAGCAAGATAAAATGGAGACCAGCAGGAAGAAGTCAAGGAGACTGAGATCCTCCAACTAGAGTGCTGGCTCTGAAAATTCAGAATGTCCAAAGGCACCAAATACCAACGTATCTCAGGGGGTATATAGATTTTGGCTGTTTCTGCAGATTTCTAGGCCCTGCAAAGAACTGGAGTTCAGAGGATCCCAGGCAGCAGTTTCAAAAGGGGAAGAAAGCCTCAGGGTCTGCTAATTTGCAGTAGCAGAATTGTGGATTGCTTCCCAGGATAGACCTGTAGCTTTTCCCCTGGCGGTGAGGTACGAGCCCCAGGATGGCACGGCACATCTGAGGGGGAGAGGAAAGGAGATGGATTAAGAAGGGGCAGGCAGGGAGGTGTGGTTAACTCAAACAAAGAAACAGGGTGGTCACTATTATTTTGAAGGAGGAGGATAAACTACAAAGTGGGTAATAGAAACAGGGAGGAGATGTAAGAGGGTTAGAGGGCAGACAGGTGGCAAACCGAGAGGCAAGGACTGGGCTTTAAATTTAGAATGCTAGGCAGTACACTGAAAAGTCTGGTCAATTTAAAACTACACCTTTACACACAAATTAATTCTAAAAAGGATTCAGCTGTTCACTTAGAATAATAGACAGTGCAGTACAGGTCTAATATTATGAAACCTCCACAGTTTTACACTCAGAATTAATAATAAAAAAGATTGGGCTGTAGTTTTAGTATATTAAGGAGTGCATAAAATGGTCAACTTTAAACTCTTCAGTCTTTCACAGAGAATTAATTCTAAAGAGGCATGTAATCACAGTGCATTCAGAGAAGGTAAATCACTATAAACAATGGCAGTGTAACACTGAATGGCCTAAACTGGATTGATAGATGAGGAGAGAAACTGGGGGGGGGGGGCTTTCATGCCATTCTAGCTTTACAAAAAAGAACAATTTCTTTTCAAAAAAAAAAAGTGAAATTCTTGCTTTACAAAAAATGATAGTCTCCCTGGGTCAACAGCACTGATAAATGTTTCTAATGAAGCAAGGTAAAATGGAGACCAGCAGGAAGAAGTCAGTGAGGCTGAGATCCTCCAATCAGAGTGCTGGCTCTGAAAATTTGGACTGTCCAAAGGCCCCAAATATCAACTACTCCCCCCAACTTTCCTACCAACATTCCTTGGTGCCCATCCCATGGATGCTTGAGGCCCACCACTGATAAACCACCCCACACATACACACCTATGATAGAAGACTATTTCAGTCATTTACCACTCTTTCAGTGAAGAAGTATTTACTCACACCATCCTAAATTCCACCCTCAGCTTCAATGCATACCTCCTTGTTCTGGTACACCATCTCTTTGAAAAATACTCCCTCTTGTACTTTATTCACCCCTGTGAGGTATTTATAGGTCTCTATCATGTTCATTATCCCCTTCTTGTCTTCCAGGGTCTACATATTGAGATCCCTTATTTCCTCCTCTTAGGGATTATGATGCAGCCCCTGCACCATTTTAGTTGTCCTTCTCTGGTTTCTTTTTAAGGCAGTGAACTGTAATTAGTAAACACTATTTTTTGGGTGATAGGAGAGGAGGTGTTGATTGGTAGGCCTGTACCCACTCCTGGTGTTATACTGCTTAGTGTTGCAACCACTAGTGTCCTGGCAGAAATTTGCCATGAGTAGGAAGTCTCAAGTCTGGATGGGAGAGTAATCTGCAGAGGCAGCTCAGAAGATGTCCCAATCTGTGGCAGAGACAGCTGAGAAGCCCAATAGTCCAGAATGGGAACCTGAAAGGAGCTGTTGGATGCAGGGCAGGGAGAAGTGCAAGGGTCATTCCACTTTGAGGAGGGATGAGGGTTCCGAAGAATTGAGCTGAGCACTAATAAAGCTAGTGACGCACCGAGGAACCAGCTGTAATGTCTCATGGTAGATCTAAATGCCACAAGAGCAGGCAGTAAATGCCACTAGAAGCCTAGACCAATCAGTGATCAGGTGTCATAAGTTCAAAATCCTTTTGTTGGCTCACAGGTGGTTTAGGCACTGAATGTACGTGAAGCAACTCTTTGCAACTGAGCCAGTGAGGTGGTTCAAGACTGCAATCCAGTGTGGCTAGATTGGTCTGCAGCTTTTCTTTCTGTTTCTGGCCCTGCTCTACCAGTACAGAATGGGCATGGGGGCAGGTTTTCAAGTCTTGCAGCCTTAGTGGATGAAGCATGGTTCAGCCTGCAAAGCAGGAAGAAAAATCTCGGGGATGGTCCTCAGAAAGAGAGGTATCCCATGTCCACTAGAGCAGAAGAGGAAGTAGAAAATATAATGTGTTTCCTCTTTAACAGAAAAGACAGCTGTTGTAGCCCTCTAGGGGCTATGTAGTATAATTTGCAACTGAGACAGTAGAGTGCTGGCTCTGAAAATTCAGAATATCCAAAGGCGCCAAATACCACCATACCTGGGGGGGTATACAGCTTTTAGCTGTTTATGTAGATTTCTAGGCCCTGCATTGAATTGGAGTTCAGAGGATCACGGAGTTCAGTTTCAAAAGGGGAAGAAAGCCTCAGGGTCTGCTAATTTGCATTAGCAGATTTGTAGATTGCCTCCCAGGGCAGGCTTGTAGCTTTTCTTCTGATGGCGAGGTGCGAGCCCCAGGAGGGCACTTCACATCTGAGGGGGAGAGGGAATGAGATGAATTAAGTAGGGCCAGGCAGGGGAGGTGTGGTTAACTCAAACAAAGAAACAGGGTGGCCACTATTACTTGGAAGGAGGAGGCTAAACTAAAAAGTGGGTAATAGAAACAGGGAGGAGATGTAAGTGGGTTAGAGGGCAGACAGGTGGCAAACCGAGAGGCAAGGATTGGGCTTTAAATTTAGAATGCTAGGCAGTACACTAAAAAGTCTGGTCAATTTAAAACTATAGCTTTACACAGAAATTAATTCTAAAAAGGATTCAGCTGTTCACTTAGAATAATAGGCAGTGCAGTACAGGTCTTATAATCTTAAGCCTCTACAGTTTTACACTGATAATTAATAATAAAAAGGATTAGGCTGTAGTGTTAGGATATTAAGGAGTGCATAAAAAGGTCAACCTAAAACTCTTCAGCCTTTCACAGAAAATTAATTATAAAGAGGGATGTAATCACAGTGCATTCAGAGCAGGTAAATCACTTTAAACAATGGCAGTGTAACACTGAATGGTCTAAACTGGATTGATAGATGAGGAGAGAAACAGTGTGGGGGGGCTTTCAAGCCATTGTAGCTTTACAAACAAGCATTTGTCAATGCCAAATGTTGCTTGCCTGTATGTGTTGTTTAGGTATTTGGAAGTGATAGTTCCATGCCTTCCTCCCAAGTCATCCACTGTGTCTTTTCGCTCAGTATTCACAGAAGAGTAGGAGGGGCAAGGGCCACAGCAGTACAGCAGTTGCCAACTGGGTGAAGAGGTTGACAATAGTCCATTCAAAGGCAAAAGAGTCCTGCAGGAGCTCACTAAATTGAAGGTGGACAAAGCGATGGAACCAGATGGCATACCTCCAAGGATATTAAGAGAACTGCGAAGGGAGATAGCAGTACCTCTGGCAGCCATGTTCACTGAGTCATTCAACATGAGTGAATTGGAGGAGGGCACATGTGGTCCCTCTACACAAATGCTGCAGTAGGGAGGAGGCAGGGAACAATAGGCCGTTCAGCCTCACCTGTGTAGTGAGGAAGATCATGGAGGCATTGCTTAAAGAAAGGATAGTGCGGCATCTAGAAGCCATCGGAGCCCAGGACCATAGACAAAATGGATTCACAGTGGGGACATCATGTCAGACAAATCTGGTTGATTTCTTTGGCTGGGTGACAAAGGAAGTCAATTAGGGTGGGGCAGTGGACAACGCTTACCTTGATTTCAGCAAAGCCTTTGACACCATCCCACATAGGAGGCTGATAAACTAGCTGGGTAGGCTGGGCATGGGGGAAAGGGTGGTAAACTGGGTAGAAACTGGCTGAAAGACAGGAGGCAGAGAGTGGTGGTAAATGGGGTGCAGTCTAGGGAGAAGGGGTGACCAGTTGGGTGTTGCATAGTCTTCATTAGTAACATTGCAGAACGGCTGAAGGGAATTTTTTCACCAAATTTTCAACATAGCCATTTTAAGACCTCTGCTCATGAACAGTGTCACTGTGATTTTCTTAATCTGTCCCAAACATTGATTGCACACACTGAGTGTGCCATTGTGCTCTACATGCACAGAAACACATTTTGGGTGACATGTGAAAAATGACAGCTATACTGCTCATAAGGAGGTGTGGTAAAATGGCAATGTTGAAAATCTGGAGTGCAAATATTAAAAATATGTGAACTTACAAGCATGGGTAGGAACTGCACAATGCACGCTCATCAAACAGTCATTTTTAGGAATTTTTTTACCAAATTTTCAACATAGCCATTTTAAGACCTCTGCTCATGAACAGTGTCACTGTGATTTTCCTAATGTGTCCCATACATTGATTTCACACACCGACTGTGCCATTGTGCGCTTCATGGGCGGAAATACGTTTTGGGTGAGGTGTGAAAAATGACAGCTGTACTGCTTAAAAGGAGGTGTGGTAAAATGGTAATGTTGAAAATCTGGAGTGAAAATATTGAAAATTCGTGAACTTACGAGGGTGTGTAGGAACTGCACAATGCAAGCTTGTAAAACAGTCATGTTTTGGAATTTTTTCACCAAATTTTCAACATAGACTTTTTGAGAGCCTACCTTATGAACGCTGGCAGTGTCATTTTGTTAATTGGTCCCATATGGTGATTTCACGCAGTGACCGTGAAATCACCCTTCAGGCCCAATTAATGCCAGGACAGTGCAAGAATTCATGAGGAGGGGTCCTAAAAACCCCATGTTGAAAATCTGGGCCCAAAATTCCCCAGAATGCCTAAGATATGCAAAAAAGTTGAAAAAACCCTATTCATTACATTATACTGCTTACTGGCATTTCCTCAGTTCGCGTTCGGCTTTGAAGAGTGCAGACGTGTTCCCAGTCCAGCGAAGATCATTCACGAGGTCGGATGTAAGTATGGCGGGGAGGTTTGGGAGGCAGGGTGCACAGTGGGTGGAGTGCGGGTTGTGGCGGGGCAGGAGGCTACGAGGACCTTTTTGTTTACAGGTTTATTTTTTTTATTAAGATGATGGGGATGTTTGCCATGCTGGGGTGGGCTCCCAGCATGGCAGCTAGAAAAGCTGTTTGGGGGGCTGGAGCCGAGGGGATTGGGCACCTCCATTGGCCATAACAAGCTTTGCCACCTGGGGTGGGCTCCCAGCGTGGCACCTGGAAAGCTTTTGGGCGTGCGGCCGTGGAGCCATCAGGGATTGGGCACCCCACTAGGCCATAACAGTTTTGCCATGCTGGGATAGGCTCCCAGCATGGCACCAGGACAGCTTTTGGGGGTGGAGCCAAGGGGATTGGGCACCCCATTGGCCATACAGTGTGTGCGTGGGGGCGCATCAGCACGTAGTATGCGTGCTTGCGTGTGTGTGTGTAGGGGGGAAGAGCTCTGTTCACTGAAGTGGAGCTCTCCCTTTCAACTGTATGACCACTGCATTTTCAACTGCTGTCATAGACAGCTGCAGCAGTGATTGAGGAACTGGGGCCGCACCTGCAAACACACTGACTGAATTGGAAGACAGTGCCACATCTCCGAAAACTCGGATGAAGGCACTATGGCACATGCATGCAAGCAACATAAAAAGGACAATTTATTTAAAAAAAAAAAAAATGAAATTCTTGCTTTACAAAAAAGGATAGTCTCCCTGGGTCAACAGCACTGATAAATGTCTGTAATGAAGCAAGATAAAAAGGAGACCAGCAGGAAGAAGTCAGTGAGGCTGAGACCCTCCAATAAGAGTGCTGGTTCTGAAAATTCGGACTGTCCAAAGGCTCCAAATACCAACTACTTCCCCCAACTTTCCTACCAACATTCCTTGATGCCTATCCCATGGATACTTGAAGCCCACCACTGATTAACCACCCCACACATACACACCTTTGATAGAAGACTATTTCAGTCATTTACCACTCTTTCAGTGAAGAAGTATTTACTCACCCCATCCTAAATTCCACCCTCAGCTTCAATGCATACCTCCTTGTTCAGGTGCACCATGTCTTTGAAAAATACTCCCTCTTGTACTTTATTCACCCCTGTGAGGTATTTATAGGTCTCTATCATGTTCATTATCCCCTTCTTGTCTTCCAGGGTCTACATATTGAGATCCCTTATTTCCTCCTCTTAGGGATTATGATGCAGCCCCTGCACCATTTTAGTTGTCCTTCTCTGGTTTCTTTTTAAGGCAGTGAACTGTAATTAGTAAACACTATTTTTGGGGTGATAGGGAAGGAGGTGTTGATTGGTAGGCCTGTACCCACTCCTGGTGTTATACTGCTTAGTGTTGCAACCACTAGTGTCCTGGCAAAAATTTGCCATGAGTAGGAAGTCTCAAGTCTGGATGGGAGAGTAATCTGCAGAGGCAGCTCAGGAGATGTCCCACTCCACGGCAGAGACAGCTGAGAAGCCCAATAGTCCAGAATGGGAACCTGAAAGGAGCTGTTGGATGCAGGACAGGGAGAAGTGCAAGGGTCATTCCACTTTGAGGAGGGATGAGGGTTCCGAAGAAATGAGCTGAGCACTAACAAAGCTAGTGACGCACCGAGGAACCAGCTGTAATTTCCCATGGTAGATCTAAATGCCACAACAGCAGGCAGTAAATGCCACTAGAAGCCTAGACCAATCAGTGATCAGGAGTCATAAGTTCAAAATCCTTTTGTTGGCTGACAGGTGGTTTTGGCACTGAATGTACCTGTGGAGCAACTCTTTGCAACTGAGCCAGTGAGGTGGTTCAAGACTGCAATCCAGTGTGGCAAGATTAGTCTGTAGCTTTTATTTCTGTTTCTGGTCCTGCTATACCAGTTCAGAATGGGAGCGGGGGCAGGTGTTCAAGTCTTGCAGCCCTATTGGATGAGCATGGTTTGGCCTGAGAAGCAGGAACAAAAATCCTGGGGAATGTCCTCAGAAAGAGAGGTATCCCATGTCCACTAGAGCAGAAGTGGAAGTAGAAAATATAATGTGTTTCCTCCATAGCAGAAAAGACAGCTGTTGTAGCCTCTAGTGGCTATGTAGAGTAATTTGCAAATGAGACAGTAGAGTGCTGGCTCTGAAAATTCAGAATGTCCAAAGGTGCCAAATATCAATGTACCTGAGGGGGTATATGGCTTTTGGCTGTTTCTGTAGATTTCTGGGCCCTGCAATGAACTGAAGTTTGGAGGATCCCGGGCGGCAGTTTCAACAGGGGAAGAAAGCCTCAGGGTCTGCTAATTTGCAGTAGCAGAATCGTGGGTTGCTTCCTAGGACTGGCTTGTAGCTTTTCCTCTGGTGGCGAGTTGCGAGCCCCAGGAGGGCACAGCACATCTGAGGGGGAGAGGAAAGGAGATGGATTAAGTAGGGGCAGGCAGGGAGGTGTGGTTAACTCACACAAAGAAACAGGGTGGTCACTATTATTTGGAAGGAGGAGGCTAAACTACAAAGTGGGTAATAGAAACAGGGAGGAGACGTAAGTGGGTTAGATTGCAGACAGGTGTCAAACCGAGAGGCAAGAACTGGGCTTTAAATTTAGAATTCTAGGCAGTTCACTGAAAAGTCTGGTCAATTTAAAACTACAGCTTTACACAGAAATTAATTCTAAAAAGGATTCAGCTGTTCACTTAGAATAATAGACAGTGCAGTACACGTCTAATAATATGAAGCCTCTACAGTGTTACACTCAGAATTAATAGTAAAAAGGATTAGGTTGTAGTTTTAGGATATTAAGGAGTGCATAAAAAGGTCAACTTAAAACTCTTCAGCCTTTCGCAGAGAATTAATTCTAAACAGGGATGTAATTACAGTGAATTCTGAGCAGGTAAATCACTTTAAACAATGACAGTGTTACACTGAACGGCCTAAACTGGATTGATAGATGAGGAGAGAAACAGTTGGGGGGGGGGGCTTTCATGCCATTCTAGCTTTACAAAAAAGAACAATTTCTTTGCAAAAAAAAAATTCTTGCTTTACCAGAAAGGATAGTCTCCCAGGGTCAGCAGCACTGATAAACGTCTCTAATGAAACAAGATAAAATGGAGACCAGCAGGAAGAAGTCAGTGAGGCTGAGATCCTCCAATTAGAGTGCTGGCTCTGAAAATTCAGAATGTCCAAAGGTACCAAATACCAACGTACCTGAGGGGGTATATGGCTTTTGGCTGTTTCTGTAGATTTCTGGGCCCTGCAGTGAACCAGAATTTGGAGGATCACGGGCAGCAGATTTAACAGGAGAACAAAGCCTCAGGGTCTGCTAATTTGCAGTAGCAGAATCTTGGGTTGCTTCCCAGGACGGGCTTGTTACTTTTCCTCTGGTGGCAAGATGTGAGCCCCAGGACGGCGCGGCACACCTGATGGGGAGAGGAAAGGAGATGGATTAAGTAGAGGCATGCAGGGGAGGTCTGGTTAACTCAAACAAAGAAACAGGGTGGTCACAATTATTTGGAAGGAGGAGGATAAAGTACAAAGTGGGTAATAGAAACAGGGAGGAGACGCAAGTGGGTTAGAGGGCAGACGGGTGGCAAAGTGAGAAGCAAGGACTGGGCTTTAAATTTAGAATGCTAGGCAGTACACTGAAAAGTCTGGTCAATTTAAAACCACAGCTTTACAAATAAATTAATTCTAAAAAGGATTCAGCTGTTCACTTAGAATAATAGACAGTGCAGTACAGGTCTAATAATCTTAAGCCTCTATAGTTTTACACTCAGAATTAATAATAAAAAGTATTAGGCTGTAGTTTTAGGATATTAAGGAGTGCATAAAAAGGTCAACTTAAAACTCTTCAGCCTTTCGCAGAGAATTAATTCTAAAGAGGGATGTAATCACAGTGCATTCAGAGGAGGAAAATCACTTTAAACAATGGCAGTGTAACACTGAATGGCCTAAACTGGATTGATAGATGAGGAGAGAAACAGTGTGTGGGGGGGGGGGGGGCTTTCAGGCCATTCTAGCTTTACAAAAAAAGAATAATTTCTTTACAAAAAAAAAAGAAATTCTTACTTTACATAAAAAGATAGTCTCCCTGGGTCTGCAGCACTGATAAACATCTCTAATGAAGCAAGGTAAAATGGAGACCAGCAGGAAGAAGTCAGTGAGGCTGAGATCCTCCAATCAGAGTGCTGGCTCTGAAATTTCAGAATGTCCAAAGGTGCCAAATACCAACTACTTCCCCCAACTTTCCTACCAACATTCCTTGGTGCCTATCCCATGGAAGCTTGAAGTCCACCACTGTTTAACCTCCACACACATACACACCTATGATGGAAGACTATTTCAGTCAATTACCACTCTTTCAGTGAAGAAGTATTTCCTCACCCCATCCTAAATTCCCCCCTTCCAGCTTCAATGCATACCTCCTTGTTCTGGTGCTCCATCTCTTTGAAAAATACTCCCTCTTGTACTTTATTCACCCCTGTGAGGTATTTATAGGTCTGTATCATGTTCATCATCTCCTTCTTGTCTTCCATGGTGTACATATTGAGATCCCTTATTCTCTCCTCATAGGGATTATGATGCAGCCCCTGCACCATTTTAGTTCTCCTTCTCTAGACAGACTCTGCCCTGTCTATGTCTTCCTGAGATGTGGTCTCTAGCACTGACACAGTACTCAAGGACAGTGTTAACACCAACCCTCTCCTTCTGCTGGTGATGACCCTCTCTATGCAGCACAGTATCCCATTAGCTTTGCCTTTTCACAGGGTCTTGCTATCTGGAGGTAATCAGATATGATTACCCCCAGGTCCCTTTCCTGTTTAGTGACCATCAATATCTCTTACTCCATTTTGTTCACCACCTCTGGGTTTTTGTCCCTAGGTGCATGCTTTTTCCCTTTACACAGTGAAACCCAGCTGCCATACCCTTGAGTGCTTCTCAGGTTTTCTCAAGTATGTGGTCCTTCTGCCCAGCAACTGCCATTGGCTTGCATGAGCGCTGCTCACAGCAGCTCACCCCAACCTCCTTCTGCCCATTAACTGCCTTCAGCTTCCCCGAGCACTACTCACAGCAGGTACAGATTGCAATGGCTTCCAACAGCTCCTTAGCTGTGTTTTTGAATTCCAGTTTGGCACCTTTTCTCTTTCCTGCAGTCCGCTCCTCTAAGAGCACTGTCTGATTATTAAGTAAGAGTGAAGCATCTTAGTGGCTGATTTTTATATTTATTTAACAGGGGACATTTAATGGCTGATTTTTGAATTGTATTTTACACTACTGTACTGCAGTTGTACTGTTAGACTGCATTTATTTAATTATTTAATTTAACAGGTTTGCTCCATCCTGGGTGTACTCCACTTGCCAGTATTCTTAATGTCCTGGCTACAGTATACGTGCAGCCCCTGGATGCACCAAAAAGCCCTCTATTTTAAGCTATATTGTGCTCAGTCTTTAACTTGAACTTTCTCCAGCTCTCTTTCCCCATATCTCCCTTTCCCCACCTGTCTCGTGTTTCACTCATTCCCCTTCACAGGACCTTCCTTAATCATTTGTGTTTTACCTTTTGTCTCTCTACAGCTCACCCCAACCTCCTTCTGCCCAGCAACTGCCATCGGCTTCCCTGAGCACTACTCACAGCAGGTGCAGATTGCAGAGGCTTCCAGCAGCTCCTTAGCTGTGTGTACTTGCTGCTGCTATCGCAGTGACTGCCTCACCCATCCTTGGCTGACCTGCCTTTTATAGGCTCAGAGGGTCATGTGACTTGTTTAATCTTCCCAATTTCCTAATTGCCACTTATCATACCTCACCACTAGATGCCACTATTCTTCCCCTCCACATGGGCATAAAAAGTAGTCTGGTTGCTGGCTCCATTCACAACACAAGAAACACCTCTTTACCAGTGGCTCCTGCATCTTCCTTCCCACCTAGTTGTGATGCCCCTTGCACATGCACATACTTGAGCCCTGGTCACTCACTCCCCCCAAAAGTGGCCCCATGGTCCATATCTCTACCTAAGGATGTATATACACCTACTGAACTACTTGTTAATAACCTTCTTGCTTCTACTGTCAGGGGATATTGAAACTAATCCCGGCCCTATCATGTCCATCCTTTGCCTTACTCAGTCCTCCATGGAGCAACAATAAACTTTTGTGAATTGCCCACTTGAATGTCCACAACCTGAGACTTGAACATCCTGAGCTTTAAGCTTGGACCCACCATTATAACCCTGATGTGCTCGCTATCTCAGAGACCTGGCAGACACCAGCAGTCTTCTCTCATGAGATCTTTATCCCCGACTACAGCATCTTTAGGTGTGATCGACTCTCTAAACATGGCAGCAGTGTGCTCATTTACATTCACTTCACCCTGACAGTATCTGAACTGGTACCCCCCACCTATGATGCCTCATTGGTGGAGTCCATCTGTATTACTGTAGTCCTTGGACAAGTTAAGAAATTACTTATTGGATGTATTTATCTCCCTTCTAGTGCCCTTCCCTCATCCCTTATCTCCCTCATTACATCATTGTCCAGTCCTCTACCTACAGACCTAGTGATTTGCGGTGACTTCAACAGCAATTGACTATGTTCTGGGTTGGGATCTGTCCATAACACTCTGACTGACTTTCATCTATTGCAGCTCATCAATGACCCTATTAGGCACAACAAATTTGGCCACCATACTCTTCTTGATTGGGTCCTCACTAACAACCCCCTTCACATTAAAGCATCAGGTATACTACCAGACACACTGAGTGACCACTCCCCTACCTTCTGTGTTTGGAGGAACAATTTTCCTAAACCACCCCCTAAAGTCCTGTCATTTGGTGATATGAACAAGTTTTTCCCTCAAGCCTTCTTAGTCTCCCTCTCCCAGGCTGACTGGTCTCTGATCAACCACCAATCTTATGTTGACTCTTCCTTGGAATACTTCACTAATACCTTCAGCTCTATAGTCAACCTCCATGCTCCTATGGTCCAGTGGAGATCTAAGGGTGCATGTGCCCCTTGGCTCTCCAAGAAACCCAGAGGTCTCATGGCTTCATGGGATGCTGCCTGGAAATAATTTAAGAATTCTGGCCTGCCTGTTGACTGGCAGGCATATAGATAGCTGAGAAATTTATGTAAGAGCAGCATGCACTCTGCTATATGCTTGTTCCTCTGCACCTACAAACTAATAATCTCTCTAACCCTAATCAATTCTGGGTACAGATGAACTCCCTACTAAAGGGCAAATCCACTTCCATACCCAATACTATGCACCTCAATGGCTATGAAGTCACCGACTCCACACCTATAGCTACAGAGATTAACCAAACCTTAATTGACCTGTCAAAACATAAGTTATCCCTCCCTGCTCATGATCCTCTTCCCTCCCCCTTTTCCACTATTAATAGCCATCCTTCCACCTTAAATTGGCCACCAGGAAAGATGTTCTTTGTAACCTTAGGAGCATCAAGGATACTTTGTCTCCTTGGTTTGACTCACTGGAACCTAGCTTCTTAAAACTGAATGCCCTTGCTATTGCCTCTCTTGTGCATGACCCATTCAACAAATATTTTTGATCTAGTACAGTGCCATGTAAGTGGAAAGCTGCAATAGTGGTCCCTATCCATAAGAGCTGCCCAAACTTTGTGTTTGAAAATTACTGGCCCATCTCCATCCTTTTCCCAATTGCTAAAATCCAGGAAAAAAATCATCCACACTCAACTTCAATCTCATCTAGAGCTTAATAGTTCTCTCTCCATGCACCAGCATGGCTTCTATAAATCCCATAGCACTCACACAGCCCTCATAAAGGTAATATCTGAAATTCACAGCTCTATGGACAAAGGCATTGTCACTGGTGCAATATTTGTTGACCTTTCCAAGGCTTTTGACCTTGTCAGTCATAACCTCCTGCTCTACATGCTTTTCACCATTAGTATCGATGTATCATCCTTAAACTGGTTTTTGAGTTACCTCACCAAGCCACACTCAATGCGTGAAATGAGCTGGCCATACTTAACCTTTTAGTGCCTTAAAGGATGGGGTTCCTCAGGGGTCTATTCTTGGCCCTCTCCTGTTCTTATTATTTATTAGTGAGCTTCCACAGCACTGCAGTTGTGCATCAGTCCAGATAATTGCTGACAGTGCCGTCCTGTACAGGTCCTCCTCTGACCTGACCTTGTTGAACCTCCAACTGCAACAGGATTTCTTGAATGTCAAGGCATGGTTTTTCAATAATCTCTTGTTGCTAAACACCAAGAAGATGGAAGCTATTCTCTTTTATCACCAGACCCCTAAGCTGACCTCCCCCCCCGGTAATGAACTCTTCTCGTGGTGACCCACTAGAGCTGGTACAATCTATTAAATACCTGGGAATCACCTTGGATTCCCACCCCACCTCACCTTTGACACCCATGTCCCAAATGTGGTCAAGACCCTTCACAAGAAGCTAGGACTGCTGTACCTTCTCCAACCCTACCTATCTTGCTCATCCCATCTGGCCATTGCTTCCTCCTCCCTTCTCCTTCTCCTTCTCATTTCCTATGCAGCTCCTAATCTTCACTCCACACAAGTCTCCTCTCTTGCCAGGCTCATACAAATCTACCATAGGTTTGCTCGCTTTGGCCTTGGAGCTAATGCTAGGGAGCACCACTGGTCAGTCCTTGCCTCACTTGACTGACCTCCCCTTGAAGCTAGGCTGCAATTCTTCTCCCTTTGCCTGACCTTCAAACTAGTTCATATATTCACTCCTGCCTGCCTCAAGCCCTTTGTCCAAACAAAAACTATGACACGGTCCTTAAGGTTACCTGGCCTACCATTTCTCACAATCCTTAATCCCCACCTTGCTGTGGGTCAGCATGCCTTCACCTTTTCTGGGCCCTCTCTCTGAAACATACTACCATTTGCTGTTTTTATATGCCCTTCTATATATATGTTTAAGAATTCTCTTAAATCCCACCTTGCCTCCTCTCAGCTCTACACCTGTTCCTGAGTCTTCCCACCCTTTACATCTTGTTCCCTCCTCTCCTCTCCTACCGTCTTTCATGTGCTTTACTTGCTCCACTCTCAAGTGCCAATCATACTTTGCAGTGATTTTGAGCTACTCATGTTTCACTGCGATTACTGTGTTCCATTCAGTTGTAAATACTTCTCCTATTCTTGAACACATGGTATCATTTGTACCTGTTGCTCGTGTACCTTGTATATATCCCGTTCATTGCTGCAACCATTAAGCTTTATGTGTTAAATGCTTTGTAATTTAATTTTGCCAATTGCTCTATTTTGATTTTCTTAAGTATGTGCTATTGTAAAAGTGTAATTCTATATATATATATCTTATGCTATTATTTATTGTAATTCTGTACCTCCCTCTGTACCCAGCCACTGAAAAAGGGACATTCCATCTCAGTGGACTTACCCAGGTTCCAAAATTCAAATAAATAAATTCTCTCCACTCTGTGCAGAGTATCCCACTTATTGCAGATTGTGAAGTCATCTGTAAGGAGGCATACCTTCCTTTCCAGGTCCTCTGCAATGCCACTTATAAAGACATTAAAGAGGAGTGTTCCAAGTACTGGTCCTTGAGATACCCTGCTGTTAACTGTCCCCTAGTTAGAGTGAGTGCTATTTACCTCCACTATTGTTTGCCTATCCATCAACCAAATCTGTACCCAATTTATCACCTTGGTTCTCACCCCCTAAACTACCCAGATTCTTTATAAGCCTTTCATGTGGTACAGTGTGGAAAACCTTGCTGAAATCTAAGTAGGCCACATCCACCACCCAACATTATCTATTTCCCTGGTCAACCAGTCAAAGAAATCAATCAGGTTTATCTGACATGATCTCCACCCATAAATCCAATCTGTCTTGGATCTTGTAACCCTTAGGATTCAAGATGCTTTTCTAGCCTTTTTTTTAAAAAATGTATGCATTAACTTCCCCACCATTTCATTCTCATGATACATTTCTGTCTTTTTCTCTATGTCATGGGAAAAGAAAATAATGCATGATTGAAAATAAGATTTAGTAAAACATATTACAAATATTACAAACACTATAAATGCATAAGTTGTACCAAGGGCCAGTCCCTACCCTATCCTTACACTATTAACCCAACTCTTCCCTCCACTTCTCCACATTCTGAAGGGCTGGGATCCTGGCCTCTCTTCTCTCTCACCTTTACCCTCTCTTCTGTCCTTCCAAAGCCTATTCCCCCTTGCTGCCTACAACCTGCTTACCTCCTATTGTACTCTACCTCTCACTGCCACAACCTGCTTCCTTCCTGTCGTGCTTGACCCCTGCCTTGAGCAGGCAGGGTACTCAGCATACTGGAGGTGTCAGGATCCAACAGACCTTTCCCCTACCTCTTCTTTTGCCTCCATGTTCCATCCCCTTCCACCACCACCACCATGCTTCTCTGCCTACTGACATACCTACCTCTCTCTTACCTTCCCTTCTCCCCCTTACATTGCCCTATCTATGGCTGACCCCTAATCTTTAATGCACTTGTAGTTAACTTGCACTTCTGTTATGGCTGACCTCTAAGCTCTACTGCATTTGTAGTTAACTTGCACTCCTTTTATACCTTAGCCAACCTGTTCTGTCTGTGTTTACTCCTCACTAACTTCCCTAGATCAAACTACAACAGTTCTATTCAGCCATTTACCAGCTACACAGTTGTGTGTCATTTAGTGTATGGCTAAATGATATTTTGTGTTGTTGTGACTATCTAGCCCAAAAGCACTAGTGTAGTATCTATCTAGTTGAAAACTGTTAGCATTCTACTAATTCATTACTCCTGTACAGTCTGCTCAAATTATTTGAATGTAATGTACTGTAAATTTATATCGTGTACCAAATCTCTGTAAACTATTCTCATGTTCCCCTACCCCCAGGTCACACCTGGAGATGAGCTACGAGCTACTTGTTGCTCAGCATGTCTTCCTGATGAAACAATTCAATAAATAAATAAATAAATAAGGTACCTAGTAAATCCAAATACAATAAACACTACAATAAAAATGCCATTAAACATACAAACTCACTGAATTTCAAATGACTTTTATTTACCTATATTAATAACCAAAACAACTAACATTACAATTAAATATTACAAAACACAGAAGTCAACATAATAGAAATGTTAATGCCTACAGAAACACACTATTTGCTTTCCAGAATATGATACATTAATTAATGAGCTGGTGGTCAATTTGGTCACTAGCTTTCAAAATCTAATAGTTAAAATAACATCTTTATGACCTAACCTTTTTAATGGATAAAACATAACTCTGCAAATAGGCAACCAGGTGACCAATAACTTTCAAATTCTAACAGTCAAATAATTTTTATTAGACATTCCCACCTATTCACAGACATTCTCAATATTCAGTGATTCTATCTTCAGCAACTAAATTTCAGACATGTCTTACATACATACATATGCCTGATACTAATTGTTCATGTTTCACAACATAGTAGTACCCTGCATCTTATCTAACACTTTCTTCATTGCACACTTATTTATTACTCACATATAAAAGAATGTGCCATGTTAGCCATACAATACCTTTAACATATACAAATACTATTTAAACTATAAATTTAACCACAGACTCTACAAAGTACATTGGGCCCCATATTCAAAAGTCACAGGCTGCATCGCGCAAGTGCCTGCACCACACAACTGAGATGCACCGGCACAAAATAATGGTATATTCAGAAGATGCACCATAGGATGTGATTGTGCATGTCTGGCGGAATATCCCAAACATGCAAGATTGCACAGTGGGAGATGCGCAGCATGGCAGGTGACCAAAGCCCTATGCAGAGCATAGGGAAGTGCGTAATAGGCAGCCACATGCGCAGTGCACACAATTGCAATGTTCAGCTGGGATATGCAAATGGACTCATTGCACATTCTGAGCCCATTCCTCACATGCACAACTCATTATTGGAATGAAATCAAGCCATTTGCATACCCCAGGCATGCACAGCTCCAGCTTTGCAGGGCTGCCCCACCACCTCACAAAGGTGAACAGGAAATACTGCAGCCTAGCAGGCAGGTGTGATGGAATGTTTGTGTGTGTGTGTGTGTGTGTGTGTGTGTGTGCAATGGTGGGTGGACTGCATTGGCCAGGGTACACTGCTATTACCCATAACAATGCACAGGGTCAAACTGGGGTACAGGGGGCCCACCTGGACAGTGACCACAGAGGCCCACCTGGACAAGCAACAGGGGAGGGCACAGGATGACACAGTCTGATCAGTATACCACATGCATGTGATACACCATCTCCATATGCAGCATACAGTCACCTGCAGTGCCCCCACACACCCCTGTTTGAAAGGAACATGGTGATAACTGCAAGGAATGGCAATGTACAGAGTGTGACCAGGTACCCAGGTGGGCAGTTCCCACCTGTGTGCACCTATGGTGTACCACCATGGGTGTGTGCCACAGGTAAGTCTCTGGCCTATGCCAGGCTGCCACTTGTACCATTAGACTACCTGAGCACCATTGCCCCAGACATCATCTGGGGTGCATGCTACCACCGGGTGGCACCCTGCAAGCCACAGCCCCTGGTACATGTGCTGTAGTGTGGCCATCTGCTCCACTAGTGTACAAGAGGGGCACCCAACAACACTGGCATGTGGCAGCTGGTTGTCTACATCCTGGGTGCAGTATGGGGGATAGCTCTCTGGGTGGGGCCCATAGTGTGCCAGCACCTGTGGAAATGGGTACTTCTCTCCTGGCATGACTGCTGTGCATGGGTGTCTGGGGCACATCCTGGTGCACCTCCAAAGGCTGTCTTAGGATGGTCAGTTTGCAGTTCCTTGGCCTTGCTGTGGGTGACTAGCCAATTTAGGCCATTCTTTTGTCTGTCTAACTTTGCGTGGCACACTTCCAGGATGTGCAGAAGATGCGCCGCACAGTTTGGCTGAATATAAATATGCGTGGCATATTCATGTGCCCATCCCCTTTTTTCCACTGCATACATTATTTCTGCATGATTGTACATTTGGAAATGTATGATGCATCTCTCCCTTTCAAATATCACACTTCCACACATTTTCTGAGATGTGCCACACATCTCCACTTTGGGAAGTGAATCTCCTGTGAATATGTGGGCCTAAGACATATACGGTACAATGCATAGCCAAACAAGTAAGAAAAAGGGATAATTATTAACCAACAGTGGGGGGGCTTAGTTAATGGTGAAATGAAAAGCAACTTAGAGAGAAAGAACACTTACTGCCAGATTCTACCACCATTATTACAATTAGTCCATCAGTCTCCTCCATGCTTAAAGTCTTACCCACAATTATGATTCAGTGTTGCAAGAATAGAAAATGCACTGCTGTACTACATAAAAAGCAACTGTACTTAAAATAGTAAATAAACCTATATTGTAACATAAAATAAATAACTTAATTCAAGCAATACTGTACACACAAAGACTTAAATCTACTTCCATAATAACACTAACATTATTAATCCCCCATATCGGAACATTGCAATGAACCAAATAAGTGATGCAACTTCATAGTTCTAACTTACCCCTATCCAGGTAAAAATCTTAAAGTTAGACCTCCCCCATCCACAAATATAAAGTTACACCACATGTAACACAAATATATAGCTAATTGTGAACAGTTATTAAACACAGATAAAAAAGTTCATGTTATATGTATCAATTTAACTTTAAATTGCATAATGCTTCAGTAATACATCAACAATGTAATACGCAACTTCAAAATCATGACATAAATCAATTATTTGAAATCAATTCCAGTAACCTAAGAAATCATTATTAAACTATTGTAAATGCACATCTTATTTATTTATTTTATTTATTTATTGAAATGTTTCACCAGGAAAGGCACAATGAATAACAAGTCGCTTGTCTCATGGTGTGTCCTGGGGGGAGGAGGTCATATGGGAGACAGCAATATACCGTACATACACAGAGTAAATACAACAATATACAGTACATACACAGAATAGCATGTTGAGTGAACTGGGTAAATTATATAACATACAACAACTATTACAATATATACATCAGTCGCATCAGAACCGAAGGACCATTTTGCATGAAGTTTGATACAGAATGCAAGTATACATGACTGTACATAGAAGTGCTGCTTAGTAAACAATATGCATACTGTCAGGAACCCAGTTATGCATAGTAATGAAGACATGTGCATACTGTATATTAACAGCTAGCCAAGCAACCAATGTAGAACAGTGAGCCATCTTGAACAGGAGAAACAGAGGGCTAGCTACAGGTACAGTTTACCACTGGAAAGTTTTGTAAGGCTAGCAATATGGAGTGAGAAGAGGAGGAGTGATGAATCTGAGGAGGCAGGGCATTCCATATCTTAGGGAGGCAATGTGAGAAGGCCATCTGCCCAACCATAGTAGATCAACGTGTAATTGCTAGCAGCCAAGAGTCTTACAATCTAAGGGAGTGGGCTGGTGGGGGGAGAGATATGGGGGGAGAGCCAAATCAAAATTTAGACACAAATTTGGTACAATGTAGGAGGCAGTGATTTTCTAGGGAGGGGAAAGCCAAAGAGTGGTAGAGTGAACAATGGTGCATGAAAGGGGAGGCATCACGAGTGAGACGACAGAAGGAGATAAAGAGTGAGTCCAATCTGGTTAAGGAGGACTTAGGAGTAGCACTGTAGACTACATCACAGTAATCAAAGATAGGTGGTATTAACCTCTGGACCAGTTTGCACCTGGCTGATACCGGGAGGCAGCTACGGTTCCTATATAATGCAACAAGTTTGGGGCACAACTTCTTTAGGATGGAGTCAACATGTCCAGAGAAGCTGAGGTGTTGGTCCAGCTAGACCCCCAGATACCTAAAGGAGGAAGTGTCCTTAAAAACTGTCCCATCAAGGGTGTGAAAGGGAAGGGGGAGCTGAGAGATTTGTTGCTTACTGTCAAAGGTCATAGAGACAGTTTTCTTGGCATTGAGAGAAAGCTGATGCAAGCTGAACCAGAGCTGGACTTGTTTGAAGTTGTGCTGAAGTCTGGTTTCCGCATCAGCAGGGGATTTTCTGAGGTGAAGAGAACTGTATCTCTGGCGTACATGTGGATAGAGGTGGTTGAAATATTAATATATGAAAACACTTAAATTATACTATCATCCAACCACTAATCTACTTAGGTATTTTCAAAATACAAAGTGCAATATGTTGAATGCTGAGCAGAATTCTATCTAAAAATCCTTATGATAGAACAGAACTGTTAAAACATCATAGTAACTTAATATGCTAAAGCTACCATTATAAAGCAAATATCATGGTAACAAACAATCCAAACACATTAGAAAATATTAATAAACACACAGCCATTTAATAAGTCATTATCCACTAAACAATTACTAGCTAAACATTTTGACATACAGTGTCTCCAGCTATGATGCACCATAGTACCTTCCTTTATTGCTTAAATATGCTGCAGTATGCTGCAGGAAACAGTGTAATTCAATGACAATTAAGTCCTCTTATCATGCAGGATTTTGTAACTTGCCATTTACTGCAATTTATTGCATTGCATTTTGGTTGGCTGTGCTGTGCTGTGTAGTAGTACATCTTTTATAAAGTACATAAAAAGTCCATTGATATTTAAATACTTAAAGGCATTTAAAAGTTAAAGTACTTAAATACTATTAAATTCATATACTGATTCAGTTATCTGTCACATAGAAATATTAAGCACATTACCACAACGGATGGATGAACTGGCTCTGATGCACATCCAGACCCTCCCGGACCAGACCAACTTGACTCAACTTGAAAATACAGAGACTTTCATGAGATGATCCGTGTTGTCAAGTTTGCCCAGTTCAGAACTGCTAGTCCAGTTCGAAGCTGCAGCCGCCAGATGCATTGGTGTGCTGTGAGCCGTAATGCAACATTTTATGCAGTCTTTGAGACAATATGGCAAGTGCCTATTAAGTAAGGTGCAATGTGCTATGTTTAAATCTTGGCAATAGTGAACATCAATTGTGGCTCCTGGCTGTTTCATGTTTCAGCATACTGAGCATACATCCCTGACCTCCCAACTTCCACCAGCAGCAATTAGCCCCTGTTTCCCACATCACCGAAGATCACTCAGGGTAATAAACAAGCAATCCCTTGCAATCTATTTAATCTGTACAGATCTGTAGACACAATCTCTCCATCTCTATTTGAAATCTCAGCCTCTCTCTAAAGCACCTACACATGCTCTCTCTCACTGCTTCACTGTCAACAGCAGTATACATAGTTCTTTAAGTTTTTACACAACATTCAATCAAGCATGCTTATTTATTCCATACACAGGGTCTATGCTGTCATGCAACTTTAGTCTGGACACCAACTGGACAGTTTGCTATGCTTGTGAGTGGATGTCAGGGTGGAGGCATTGCAGCATATAAGGCAGATAAGATAAAACAAAGTATTTTTTTCTGCATTAGAGACACTGAGTTTTGTCATACAAACACTAATTTAGTCATATTAAAGCATTTACAGCTGCCTATATGAGAAATCAGAAGGGGAAAGAATACTGTACAGATCAGCTGTCAGAGAAGTGAGAGGTTGGGAGGCATGGTACTAGCTCAGAGTCGCTGCTGTATATTACATAATACCATTAATACATAAATGTAATCTCATCTCATTCTATCACTATTCTAATGTACTGCAACTTGCCAGATGTAAAAAAGAAGTCATGGTCAGAGGAAAAAGAACAGATGGGCAGGGAGGAACACCAGTCTGAATGCCTGTCTGCAGCTACGCTCTTTTTTTTTATTGTTTTAGCATCCCTCAGTGTAATGAAAGAGGAAATATAATAAATGTATGTTATGGCCCCCAATTCATTTGTTATAGAGAAGCAATTCTGTACTTAAATCATTTTGCTCCATGCAACTGCATCAGAAATGTTGAGCAGGATGGGATTTGCCACCTCAGACTAAAACAACTGATGGAACAAACACTCCTTTTCAGACTGCAAACTGTTAGATACTGAAATCAAATACTTGCAGGAAGTTCTTGAGACAGCCATGGAGTGAAAGTGCAGCAAATATACTGCTTGTCATAGTTCCCCAGAGCTGCTGCTTTTAAACTCCTACACTGCTCCGTGCTGCACTCTGACACATTTATCAAACTCAAATAGACTAAAAAGCAGTTATAAAATTAATCAGAGTAAATCAGTGTAAACATAACTTTTTTTTAAATAAATCAGAGTCGGAATCAGAACTAGGTCACAGCTAACTTGCCCATCACTAATTATCACTTCAAATACCAGAAATAAAAAAAAACACTTACTTTCACTAATTGCCTAATTATAGTAAGTCAAACCATTAAAAAAAAATCAGTCAAGGAAAACACTATTCATTTTTCATAGGCAAACAGTTTATAACCTCAATCCATTATCTTTCAAAATGAAGTAATAGTAATGACTTACAATTAAAAATAGCCAATGGGGAAAAATATTTATTGTTCATGTGTAAAAAGTTCAAAATCTGAATACCTTTTTTTCTCAAACTAAAGTAATAGTAATGGCTTACCATTAAAAATCAGCCAATGGTGGTAACAAGAACATTCAATAGCATAGACAAACAGTCTAAAATCCGAATCCCCTTTTCCTCAAAATAAAGTGATATTGATAATTTGAGACCCTATAAAAGCATATGTGATCAAAAAAATAAAATGTTTTAAGTAAAGCAACATTTTAGAATCTCAATATCAGCATAACAATAACCCACAGTAAAACATCATACTAACTACATGTTACTGTCTGAGATTTAATGATCATCATCAGTAATTTACAATATATGTTTTTTTTTACCTCTTTTTATCACTTCCGGAACACCAGAACTCTTTCAGGCTTCCAACTCGTCCCCTGCTCTAACACCCGCTGTGACCCCCACCTACCTCAGAGACATTACTTTCTCCTGGGGAGCCCCAGGCCCAAAGCCCCACTAGGAGATCTAAGGGGCAGAGGTAGAGGTCCAGCGTTGAGCATGTGGCGGGTGGACACTGTGGGGCCATTGCCTATCTGAGCTGGAGAGGCTTATCCCCTTGTAGATTGTTCCTGTGAGCTCCCTCCCCCTGAATATGACATGCAATGTTGCCATGGCACATGGCAGCCCTGGTGGTGTCACCATGCTTGCCCGCAAATCCAGTCCACATCCTGCAGATCCTCCACTCTCCAACGGGGTCACTGGGACACCAGACAGCCCTGATACCCTCCCCCGGGAAAGGAGAGCAGTTCTTCAGATGCCCAATACTCTCCCTCCCCTGCCAACCCCCAGTGTCTGAGTTTGCTCCTGAACCAGGGTCACTGAAGTGGCACAAGATGTGATGTCCAGTGCCTCAAACCTCTGTGCCATTGGTCTGGCTAGTACAATATATGTTAAATGGCACAGAAGCAGGCTATATGGATTTTTAATTTCATTAATTCAGGGTTAAACACATGGAAATAAAGTTTATTTGTAGCTGGGACACATTATATACAAACAGTACAAGTTCCACATAAATCACAAAAAAACTAGAAAGCAAAAAAAAATTGTATAAGATAAAGAATGTACAGTATATAATTAAACTTCCATGCATCGATGAAATTAACATAACATTAATCAAGTAATGTCAGTAGAAAAAAACCCAGCTGCAACTACCCAATGGAGAAGTAATTCATGAATTTAAAACAGAAATGTAGGGATGTGTAGTTTCCACTAAGCACAAATGGGCAAACAGGAGTGCCATAGCATAGAATCAAAATGATTGAAGTACATAGACCATGAGGTCTTGGCACATAAAATATAAAAAGTGGCCATTATGCAGGAAGATTTGACCTTTTTAAAAATATGTTCCACCAAATAATCTGGGTCCTGTTCCAAAACACATTTGTATAGAATTGTAAGTTTATGATGCTTCCTCCTATTTTCCAATGAATTCTAACCCAGCCTCTTAGAGAGGTCACAATGATAAGTTTGACAAGGACAGACAAGAACAAATCTCACCAAACAATTGTTCAGTACATCCAGCTTGCAGAGCTAGTCATTGGAAGTATGTTTGTACAGTAAATCTGCATAGTCAAAAACTAGAAACATTTTAACTTGCCAATTTTCTGAATAGTACCTGAATTTTAATTACCTTTATTCTGATAAAGGAGATCCATCCTTGAAACAGTTTTCCCTATCAAATGCCTAGCATGCTTATTTCCAGAGCCCTGGGTGTCTTACCAAACCTGAGCCATTTGTATGAATCTACTGCCTTCAGTTGCACATCATAATAATCTACAAGGTTATATCAATGGATTCTATAAGTTTAGACAAATGGCCAAAAAGCATAACTTTAGTTTTGACTAAGTTGAAAATAAGCCATTACTTAAAAAAAAAGAAAAAAAAAGAAATTGCTGCAACTCATCAACACTCATTCAGAAGATTAACTGTACATCTGTGGGGGATTTAATAAAGGTGTATACAACAGTGTTATCCATGTATAGATGATGCTTTACATTGCTGTCGCGATTGTTCATACCACTAAAATAAAGTTAAAAAAAGAAAGGGACAATTATGGAGCCCTGCGGTACACTCCAAGATAAAGCAAGAGTACAAGATACCATCCCATTCATAACAATAATTTGCTTCCTGGAAGACAGATAAGCCACAAACTGGTTTAAGACATCAGCTTCCATTCCCACATCTGCCAATATAGACAGCAAAATTAGATGGTCTAGCATGTCAAAGGCTCTTCATTGTCAACAAGGATGGCCCCAGTAATCTGCCCAAGGTCCATAGGTAGGTTAACATTGTCCAAGGCTGTTGACATGGCAACCACAGCGCTGTGTTGCTTTCAGAAATCAGATTAAACTTTTTCCAATAATCCAGACATTCAAATAACACTTATGTTGTTTAGCTAGTAATCTTTCCAAAAGTTTAGACATGACTAAAAGAAGGTAAATGGAACTCATTTTTCCTGGATCTCCCTCTTTAAAAAATAGGAATAACTCAAGCAAGTTTACAATCATTAGGCAGTACCACTACAGAAAGGAGCCAGTTAAAAAGATATGTTAAAGCATATCACTGCTGCATTCTAAAAATGTATGACAAGCCACATTCCAAATTTCAGCAGCCCTGCCACATTGTGAAATTTGTATGTCCCAGCTACATTCTGTGATTGTGTCATTGCTCCATTATTCAGTTACAACATGGTGGCCTTCTCAAATCTGGTTCCGGCAGTATTCACAAAATTGCACACAACTTTGGCATTCTAAAGACATGGGGCAGGATTCACGAACAAGTCGGGAGCTAAATCCCACTCTGCAACACCAGTGACAGACTGAAATCGCCTGTAGTGGCAGTGCATGCAATTCACAGCCGCAGCAGTTTTGGAGGGTGTTACGGCTGCTCCCACTGGTTGTAGCAGCTCTCTGCAGCTGTGGCGATCCCCCTAGCAACACCACCCACAAGCAGCAGTAAGTCATGGAGCCGGTCATAATCCGGCTCCACCTATGTTAATACCCACAGCTGCGGGACCCCTGCAGATCCGCAAGTGGTCACCCTTTGGTGCCAATGATTTGTTGCAGCTGCAGGACTTTCACGGGGCTCATGAATCCTGCCCATGCTTGATGCTGCATTGCCACCCCTATCTCTAATTCATAAGTGTCTTGAATTTGAGCATATGGAAATGCATGATCTGTACCCTTCCAGTAGCATTTTTCCTTTTTCAAATGATTACTACAACTGCAGTTTATGTAAACGGGGAGAAATAATTCCTATAAGATAAGGTAACTTGCAGGGAGGACAAGGCTCTCAGTTCTTATTATGACATCATCAGTACTTCTTTGCTGAAACTGACTTTGTTAAACAGGCAGTGAAATTAGTGGCACAAAATGAATATAACTTTTAAACAAGGTAACTTAGAGATCTCCTTTTTGGTAAGAAACTAATTGGACATACAGTATGTTGATCCAAATTCTAAATGTATTGATGCTAGAAATTTTTGCCAAACTCCCTCTTTAAAATTAGCCCCTTGACTTTACCTATGGTTAATGATCTGGTCTCAAACAGAGCAGCAATCATAAAGAGCTACCACAAAATGATGACACAGCCATCAAGAGTTATGTGTATTGGAGTCTGGCCACTTCTTTTGTATATTAAAACTGCCTCTGTGACCAAACTTCATCTCAGGGTGTCCCCTTCTTCTTGAGCATGCCAGTAGCTATAGGCTATTAGTTACTACTGTGCCTGCGCAAATACCTCGATGGACATTTTAATCACAGGTCTTAAAGAAACAGCAGATATGCCATGCAGAGGTACAGCCCCATTAAATAAAGAACATTAGGGGCAACTTACCACTCACCCTCCACTTAATGGGATGGGGAGAGTGCAGAAGAAAGTGACAGAAAATGGGAGAAAGATAATACATATTAAAGACAATAGGGCCTGGGGATCATAAAGGTTAATCCTATTACACACAAAGAATCTGCACAGGAAATTTATTAAAGGGGCCACACACACTAAATTCATGTGTACAACTAGCAGTACAGTGCAATGACCTTATTAAGGGATTGCTCCAATATTCTAACACAAATCACAGCAGCACCAGTATAGGGACCTCAATAGGTCCACAGACTTCCTGTATATGTATATAAGAAAAAAATCATAAAGCTATAGAATACTACTTAGAAATACTACCATTACATATCCCCAATAGGACAATATGGCCAATACTAAAAGCTGCAAGCACTGCAATATCCTTATACCACCAGAACAACTATGGAGCAATGATGTGCATCCTGTACAGAAGACCCACCTCATTTAAATGATGAGGAGGACCCAGGGAAGGGCACCAGTGGCACTCAAAACAATATATCACAACTGCCACCAAGATCCCCATACAGATACCACCCTCAGCTCTTAATATAGATACTGGTGCCATTCTCTTTCGAGGTCAACAGGTCATGCAGGCCCAGCAGCAACTTCTGGCAGCCATGCTAGACAAAATCTTGGAGTTGACAGGCCCTCGAACACCAGTCCAATCAAATCTCACAAATGTACCAGTGGCAACTTTCCCAGATACAAATGCCCACACTCACAGCACACCATCCAGAGGGGGAAAGATCCCAAACTCCTCCACCAGATTCTGGAAATGACTCAGAAGGGGTAGGAGAAATGGAGGTTGACCCAGTCTCTGACAACAAAGTGATGCTTTCCAGAACAGATTTCAGCCTTGGTACACAACATTATGACCACAGTAGGTTTTGATACCCCTGCTTCCCCACCTCAGTTAAAGCTACAACCTTCCCTATAGCCATCAGCCAAATAGGCTGACATATTCCCAATGTGTGACTCTATAGATGAGGTAGTGAACAAGGAATGGGACTCATCAGATCCAGCCCACATTCCTGAGTGCAGATCTTATGACAAAATGTACCCTTTACAAGCTGACAAACTGGTGCTGTGATGCACTCTTCCCACAGTAGACCCACAAATAGCCTCCCTTAACAAGAAAACAGTACAGCCAACTGAGACCACCTCTGGTCTAAAAGACCCACTAGATAGAAAAATAGAAGATTTTCTAAAGAAAAACTTTGAGCTGTCTGGGCTGGTGGCTAGAGCAGCTACAATGGCCATTTATGCCACCAGAGTGCAGGTGACATAGTTGCAAAGTGCAATAAAAGCACAAACACCAAAATCAACAGAAAGCCAACTAATAGAAAATGCAATGCTAGCCACTAAATATCAAGCAGATATGGCTGTTGATTCCCTAAAAATAAATGAGAGAGCTGCCATATTAATTAACAGGGCTAGAAGAGCTCTCTGGATGAAGTTATGGGACTCAGACAATGAGTCCAAAGCTATGTTACACAAACTACCATTCAAAGGATCACTTCTCTTCAGTGAAGGCCAAGAGAAATATCTCAAAGGTAAAGAGGATGACAAGGCACTGGGTAAGGACCAAGCAAACTGGTCCACCTACTTACCAGTAAGGCACAAGTCACACTCGCATTCCTTTCATGATAAAAGAAGGGGGCAATACATGTACAGGGGAAACAAATTTAACCTGTCCTATCCACCTGCCCACTACTTTTCTATAACAGATACAGGGATAGTAGAGGAGCTAATAGGGGAAGGAGGTCCAACTCTTACACCCATACAGCACACTCAAAACAATGACCACAATTGCTCAAACAAATACCAAAACACACTCCTAGGGGCACATTTTATGCAATTCACAGATGCATGGGCTGTCTCATCACAGAACAAATGGGTACTAGAGATCATAAGAAATGGCTATGCCATAGAATTATTACAAATACTCAAATCACATAACTAATTATATCACCAATCTTCAAAAACAAAATGAAGGTAACCCAGATTCAACAGGCACTGGTGGACCTTTTGCACAACAAAGCGATAGTGGAAGTACAACAAGCAAAGAATGGGCAAGGGCTATCCTCGATCTTCTTTCCAGTGCCAAAGAAGATAGGGGGAGCCTATGACTGGTAATAATCTTGAAATATCTGAACCGATCAGTACAGTACAAGCCCTTCAAGATAGAGACAATCAGATCAACAATAATGATAATTTGCCCAGGGGACATTCTAACTTCTATAGATCTGAAGGATGCTTATGTACACATTCCAATAAGACCCTCACATTACAGATTCCTCAGATTCAATATACTGAAGAAACACTTTCAACATCAGGTACTACCATTTGGACTAGCATCAGCCCCCAGGATATTCACCAAGATGTCGATAGTCCTAGCAGCAAAACTGCGGGAACAGGCCATACAGGTTATACCATACCTGGATGTCTGGCTCATCAGGAAAAGATCAATACAACATCTCTCAAGAGAGACACAAACTTTAATAAAGGGCATAGAGAGCCACGGCTGGGTGATCATCCAAGCCAAAAGCTGCCTAAAGCCCAGTCAATCTATAGAGCACCTGGGGACCTTATTCGACACGGCAGTGCGGCTGATCTACACATCAAAGAATCATATCAGCATACTGATAATCACAGTGTCCAGACCACTAAAGAAAAACTCCCAGCTATGAAACTAATATCTCAGGCACTGGGACTGTTGTCCTCATGTATAGAGATATTACCATGGGCCAGGTAGCACATGAGGCCTCTGATGCAATTTCTAATCAAGCAATGTTCAACACACGACCTAGACCACTCAATGTCAGTAGCTCTGTCTCCAAAAGCTCTACACTCACTAGTATGGTGGACAATCAGAAAACACCTAAGCAAATGCATGCCATTAAACATACAACCAGAGGTCATAATAAACACAGATGCAAGTTTAGTAGACTGGGGAGTGACCACAGAGAAAAAGATTGCATAAGGCAGATGGGGCAGGAAAGAAAAAAAGTTACACATTAATGTACTGGAGATGAGAGCAGTATTTCTTGCCCTACTACATTTCAAACAATTAGACAAGGGCAACCACATACTAATCAAATCAGACAATCAAGTAACGGTAGCATACATAAACAAGTGAGAACAAAGAGCGATGCAATGCAGAGGGAAGCAGAAAAATTCATCCCATGGGCACAGACACATCTGGCCAGCATATCAGTGGTACACCTGGCTGGCAAACTCAACACAACAACAGATTAACTGAACTATCAACAGATTCATCCAAGGGTATGGAGCCTACACCTCCAAATTTTCAAGAACATCAGTAAAATGGTGTAGACCAGTGGAAATCGATCTAATGGCCACCAACAACAATACTCACTGCAAAAAAAAAAAACTACTCCTGCTTCCGGGACAGTCAAGCAATGAGGACAGATGCCCTCTCATACAAATGGATATTCATCATAGCCCACATCTTCACCCGATACCTCTCATACCACAAGTACTGAAGAAAGTTTGTATATCCTGGGCAAAATTGATACTAATCATACCATACTGGCTGAGGAGAGCATGGCTGGCAATGGTAGTAGCAATGGTGTTAGACCACCCCTGTACTTTACCCTAACATGTTTCAATATAGAAAAATAGCAGGACAAGAGGACACAGCATGAGATTAGAGGGAAGCCAATTAAGGGGTAATGTGAGGAAGTTCTTTTTCACAGAAAGGGTGGTGGATGCATGGAATGGCCTACCTCAGGAAGTGGTGGATGTGAATACAGTGCTGGCCTTCAAACAGGCATGGAATAGGCATAAGGGAGCAATACAGATGAGTATGAATAGATAGGCCATTGACAGAGCAAAGGCTGATGGCACATTCATAAGGTAGAAAACAAAATGGGCAGATGGATGGGCCTTGCAGTCCTAATCTGCCATCAACTTCTGTGTTTCTATGTTACCCTGCAGACATGACATACTATCAGATTGGCCAATTAACCCACACAACCTCAAGATAATAGCTTGCCTCCTGAAAGGGAGAGACTGCTAAAACAGGACTAATACCCAATGGTAATAAACACAATATCAAGATTAAGAAGAGATTCCACCAGTACAGTATACTAAACACACTGGAACATGTTTACCAAGTAGTACACACACAAACAAGTTTACCCACAGAATACCTCTATAGCAGACATCTTACTATTCCTCCAGGAGGGTCTAGACAAAGGACTATCATCTTCATCTCTCAGGGTACAAGCAGCAGCCATCAGAGCAGCAAGAGGCCAAATTAACAGAACTACATCAGGGGCTTATGTAGATATAATACGCTTCCTCATGGCAGCCACAAATATGCCCACAGCCAAAAAAATATCAGCCCCATGGTATCTCAACCTAGTGCTCTGAGCCATGATTACATCACCATTTGAATCCCTGGACTCAATCGTACTTAATTGGCTGAATCTAAAAAAAATATACATGGTGGCTATGCTTAGCAAGATGCATTGGTGAACTACAGGCGCTCTCATGCAAGGCTCCCTATTTGGTCTTTCATAATACCAGAGTATCCATGAGAACTATTCCATCTTTTATACCTAAGGTAGCATCACCATTCCACAAAAATCAAACAATTAAGCTACCAGCACACATGCCACCAGAAGAGATAGAGTGAGAGCCTCAAGTACAGACACTTGGCAAGAAGCGAGTACTGGCCACATACCTAAGCAGAACCAATGACATACGAAGGATTGACCGACTGTTCTCCATTCTAAAAGGATGCAGAAAGGGGCAACCGGCTTTACCCTCCATCATCACATCTTGGCTCAAGTTGACAATAGTGGTAGCATACAAGGCAAACAAAATTGATCCTCCAAAAGATTTCAGGGCACACCCCACCAGGGCAGTAGACACCTCCTGGGCAGAGAAGAGCCTAGCTGCCACAAAAGACATTTGTGCAGCCACCACATTGACCTCTCTACACACATCTGCCAGACATTACAGAATTGATGTGGCAATAGAATCAAAAGCAAAGTTCAGATGCTCTGTCCTATTAGCTGCAAAGACAAATACCATAGAAAGTGACATGTCTAACCAACCCTTAGCTCTGGGTACTGCTGTTTAGAACCCATTATGTTTGATTATGGAGTGCCTCAGAGGTTATCCACCACAATGATAGTTTACTCACCTAGTAAAGGTAATTGTGGGGGAATATATCTCTGAGGCACTCCACACGCCACCTGGGAAACAGTCACAACCACAGCTATATGAAAGGCTGGCATGCTATATGGGCTGGATTTTTTCATAGAATGTATCAAATAGGAAATAACGTAGTTATAAATTAATAACCAAGGCAGTCAGTAATACATCTATCCACAAGCCAAAAAGTATACAGCAAACTCTCATTACAGGTACAGAGTTGGAAGATATCAAACTGGCTCAACAGGAGCAGGGTCCAAGAGAAAGCTGTCAGACTTCTTAGAAGTGATTTGTGCATCAGCAGCCTATCAGGTGAACACAACCCCATGATGTAATGATTCCGGAGTACCTCAGAGACATATTCCCCCACAATCACCTTTACCAGGTGAGTAAATTAACATTTCTTCTTGCTTGGCCTAAACAGGAACTATGGAAAATTTCCATATAATATCTAGAAGAAATAGAGCGATTAGTATAACAAGAGAAAAATGAAAACAGTTCAGGTTAATTTATTTCAAAAAATGGTGATGATTCAGAGTTCCCAATTAAACCTGGCCATTTTGTAGTTGGAAATTTAAAGATCCAAAAATTCTCTCTCTCTCTCTTTCTCAGAAAATCATCAAAATCTTCTCTCCTGACATGCTGTATGATATTTCTATCAAACAGTTCTAGTCCCATTCCCCACACCAAACATACAAGCACTCAAAAGTCAGCAAATTATTATAAATAAGTCCATTTTCATATTTTTTTGTCATGGTTTCATAATTTTAACATTTTAAAGGGGTTTTTGGTCTAATCATTCAGCTGAATCATGATTAGACTGATCGCTGAATGCAAGGTGACCACCTCATAATGCCAGGGTGAGCTGAGGTCCTGCTGCTACCCTTTTTTTCATTAGACAAGATTGGAATGAAGACAGAAAGTAAGAACATGGAATTATTTTAAATGAGTTGCAGACCAAGCAGCTGTTTCTGCGTGCGTGTGTGGGGGGGCACACTGGTTCTATGATTGTTTGATTTTGGCCACACACCAGTAGCACCCCCTACAAATTAAAACAAAATGTACAAGAAAAGTGTTTAGATCTCAATGAATTAGCCAGGGTCGAGCTTGCTAAACATTTAGCACTACATCAAAGAACGGGAGGGTTATGACCTTCTTCTAATTAGTAGGCTCCCTAATGGCCTGGACCAGCACAGAATATAAAAGATGAAGCCAGAGTGGTTTCCACACAAGAAAAAGAGAGACAGCAATGGGACTGCAGCTCACATTGGCATGCTAAAATTTAAAGTGTAGGTACTTAACCTATAAGAGGGACACCTTGCCATTAGTGGTCAGACTGCTCATGATTTGGTCAAATGATGAGACCAAGAAACTCTACAAAATTTAAATGATAGAATGAAGACAGAAAGTAATAATATGGAAATATTTAAAATCATTTGCAGACTTTGGAGCAGGCTTTTTTGGGGAGGGGGCACTGGTACTATAACTGCTTGATTTTTATGTTGGCCACATACACCAGTAGTACCCCTACAAAATTTAATAAAAGTTGAACTTCCTTGCCAACTGGGGGACTTTGTGGCAAGAAAGTTCAATTTAAACTAAATAAGGGGGGACTAAGGACAGGGCCATCCTTAAGTGAGGCAGAGCAGAGAGGCTATCAGCCCTGCCTCAAGTCACAACACTCATCAAGGGAACAGTTAGCAGCTGGGAAGGATGGGATGGGGCTACATGTTGGAGGGCTTTGGTTGCAAATGCCAGGAGCCTGGGGAACAAAATGAGAGAACTGGAGGCCACCATGATGGAGGAGAACCTAGACATTGTAGCAGTGAGTGAGACTTGGTGGAACAAGCACCACACCTTGAAGACGGTGATCCCAGGGTATTGTTTGTTTAGGAAGGATCGGCAGTGGAAGCGGGGTGGCATTATATGTCAGGGAAGGGATTGGGGCCATGGAAAGGCAGTATGAGGAGGGGGAAACAGAGATAATACGGGTCTCCCTAGACAGGGGACAGGGAAAATCTGCATGTTGGGGTAGTCTATAAGCCTCTTATGCAGGGGGAGGAAGGGGATAGACACTTTGTAGAATCAGTAGTGAGGATGGCAAGGAAAGAGGAAATTGTGCTAGTTGGGGACTTAAACTTTCTGGACATCAACTGGGAGGCCCATACAGCAATCTCCACAAGGAGCAGGGGCATCTAAGAGGCTTTTCAGGACATATTCCTGCAGCAAAGGGTCAGTAAGCCCACTGGGGTGTAAACTTGTTGGATGTGGTCCTCACAAATGGGGACAGTGTGGATGAGGTGGAGGTGGGGGAAGAGCTTGGCACTAGTGACCATAGGACTGTCAGGTTCAGGGTGAGAGCGGGAAGGGAGAGGGTTAGGATGAGAACCAAGGTAATGAACTTCAGGAAGGCCGACTTTCATGGAATGAGGAAGGTAGTTAGGGAAGAAATGTTGAGGATAGGGGATGTACAGGGGGTGGATGAATTATGGGCAGCCATCAAGAGACGGGTATTTAAAGCCATGGACTTATGCGTAAGAAGGGTAAGAAAGAATAGAAGACAGAAAAGACCTCTATGGTTCATTAGAGAGGTGGCATTATGGGTCAAGGAGAAGACTAGAGCATTCAAGAGATACAGGAGTACATAAAAGGATGAGGACAGGGAAATCTACAGGGAAAAATGAAAGGAGGCAGGGCAAAAGATAAAGAGGGCTAAGGAGGGCACTAAGGAGAGGATAGCAAAGCAGGCAAGGAGGGTGGAGAAAACCTTATTTAGGTACGTTGGAGAAAGGAGGAAGGCACAGAATGAGCTTGGAAAGATAAAGGGGAAAGTGGAACATTACTGGAAGGGGATTTTGAAAAAGCAGAGACATTAAATAGCTATTTCACCTTAATCTTTACATGGGACCAGGACAGGGTGGGGATGGTGACAGCCACAGGCAGGTGGGTGTGGCAGAATTCACAGCTGAAGGAGTAAGGGAAGAGCTGGGTAGACTCAGGGTGGACAAGGCAATGGGGCCTGATGGAATACACCCAAGGGTTCTCAAGGAGGTGAAGGATGAACTGGTGCCGCATCTGGCCAGGCTGTTTAACCTGTCCTTGGTTACAGGGCTGGTGCCAACAGACTGGAAGAGGGCAGAGGTGGTCACACTACATAAGGGGGGGTAGAAAGACGAGGCCAAAAACTACTGTCCCATTAGTCTTACCTCGGTGGTGGGGAAATGGAAACACTACTTAAGATCAGGTTGATGGTATACTTGGAGAAGAATGGCATGCAGGATGACAGGCAGCATGGCTTCACCAAGAAAAGGTCCTGTCAGACTAACCTGATACAGTTTTTTGATGGGGTGACACAGATAGTGGACCAGAGAGGAGCAGGGGATGTGGCCTATCTGGATTTCAATAAGGTCTTTGACATCATTCTGCATGGTGGAATGGTGCATAAGCTGGACAGACTAGGGGTGGACATCAGGATTACCAGGTGGGTGGAAAACTGGCTGAAGGGAATGAGTCAGACAGTGACACTAAATGGGACACATTCCAGTGAATGGGTGGTGACCAGTGGGGTGCCACAGGGGTCAGTGCTAGGACCAATACACTTTCATATCTATGTTAGTGACTTATCAGAGGGTCTGGAGGGATGGGTGTGCCTGTTTGCAGATGATACAAAGGTCTGCAATAGGTTGGGTTCACCTAGTGGGGTGCAAGCCATGAGGTGGGCCCTGGAAAGGCTGGAGAGGTGGTCTGATACCTGGAAATTGAAGTTTAATGCACAAAAGTGCTCACTGATGCACCTGGGGAGGAGGAATAGGAGGGAAACTTACTCCATTGGGGATGGTGATTAAGGAGAAGGAAAAAGAAAGGGACCTGGGGATTATGGTATAGCGTGACCTCAAGGTGGGCAGCCAGTGTAGCAGGGCAGTGGGAAAGGCAAATGGAATGTTGTCCTGCATTGCAAGGGGTTTTAATAGCAGGAAGAGGGAGGTGCTAATGCCATTATACAGAACCATGGCCAGGCTGAATCTGGAGTATGGGGTGCAGTTCTGTAGGCCTCACCTACGAAGAGATGTTGAGTTGATGGAGAAGGAACAGAGAAGGGCAACCAAAATGGTACGAGGGATGCAGGATGTAGCCTATGAGAGAAGATTGAAAGGGCTGAATTTGTACCCTTTGGAGACTAGAAGAGAGAGGGAGGACATGATTGAGACCTTTAAGTATCTGAAGGGAATAAATAAGGTGGAGCATGATAGCTTGTTCAAATTGAAGCAGGGAGCAAACATGAGGGGACATAGCCTCAGACTGGAAGGTGGGCAATACAGAGGTAGTGTCAGGGGGCAGTTTTTCACAGACAGGGTGGTAGAGGCCTGGAACAAGCTGCCAGAGAAGGTAGTGGCAGCTGAAATGGTGGAGGGGTTCAAGAGGGCTTGGGAAAGATTTAAGCAGTTTGGAAAAGAGGGTGGAAGCATAACAGAAGGGGGCAGGTATGGTGTTGGGCAGACTAGATGTGCCCTGGGGCCCTTCTCTGCAGTTACATTTCTGTGTATCTGTGTAAGAAAAGTGATTAAATCTTAGTAAATTAACCAGGTTCAAGCTTGCTTAACTTGTAACATTGCATCATAAAACAAGTTAAGTGTGTCCTTTTCCTAATTAGTAAGTTCACTAATGCCCACATCTGTGCCTCTTGCACATGATTTCAAAGATGAAACCAGAAAGTAGTTTACACACATGAAAAAGAGAGATAGCAGTTGGTGGTCAGGCTAATTATGATTTGGCTGAATGATGAGACTGAGGGTCCCTTTAAAATGTTAAAATGATGGAATGAAGACAGAAAATAACAGGTTTTTTTTGTGAGAAGCATTGATATTATAACTTTTGATTCAGAGTTCGACTACACTTCAGTAGCACCCGTACACAATTTAATATATATGTGTGTTTCACTTTGTGCTATCATGTGCTATCATGTACATTAACATTTGCATTTGCTGGCACTATGTTAGTATGTCTGAAGACATCTCGTGGCGGGAGTGTGGGACCCGAAGGTCCCCGTGCTCCTGGCGCTGTATTACATTCAATATTTTTCAGTACTGTTTATCTTTGTGTTTTGCTTTGTGCTACCATGTGCATTAACATTTGCATTTGCTGGCACTGTATTAAGACATCACATGGCGTGAGTGTGTTTATGGGGACTGTGTTAGTGTGTGAAAAGACATCGCGTGGCAGGAGCGTGGGGCCCGTGTTACTGCTACTATATTACATTCAACATTTGTCAGAGTAATTTTTAAAAAGAAGGGAAATTAGAGAGAAACACTTTGTTTACTGTTTCATTTAGTGTTGTTTGTCAGTGACAGAAGTGAGGAAATTTTGTGTTAGGGCTCAAAAGCATAAATGTGCATTCACCCCTCACCCCCCTTGAGCACCAGTGGCACACAGAGAGACACACAGACATGGGAGTAGGGGGGAGAAGCAAGGCAACAGGCACAATCACAGACAAGCAGCAGGAGGTGTGAGAAATAATATAAAACTAGTGTACATATTGCATACTGAGTGGAGAGACACAGTAAGAATACGCCTATGTAAATGAATAGTGTAGCTTTTTCATTGCGGCTGTAGAGAACTTAACACACTTAGGAGTATTACTGCTGCTGTATAGAACTTAGTATGCTTAGGAGTTGCATGGTGTAATGGGGTGGGGACTACACCTACATACCTGTTGCTGCATGTTAAGTGAAGAGGCACAGGCAAAGAAGGGTGATGTAGATCACTTGTAGACTTCCATGATTACAGGTACAGTATAGTTAGCACAATTATCACTTACATTGCCTTGGCCAGGTAATAGTTTCCAAACTGTGACAGCAAGTACTGGATCCTTAGTAACTACCCATAACATAGCTGAGGGTATGGACATCTATGGTAGTTGTCAGTGATTGCAGGGACACTCAAGTAAGCATAGTTAGTGTTTGTGGGGGTGGATCAGAGGGATAAGGCTTCACCTAAAAATTTTGTACTGCATCATGAGTACTGATGTAGAGAAAGAGTGAGGCAATGGATATCAATGGTATGCCTCTGTATTTGTTGGTTGACACAAGTTTACACAGTTAGTATTCATATGGCCTCACCCAGGGAATTTTTTATGCATACTAGTTATTGATTGTGGCTGTACAACCACAGCTTCATGGACGTAGTTAGCAATGTCGTATTTTTCTCAACAACAGCTATTGCAGTCTGATTGTAGACTCAGATGAAAAGTAAGGGTGGCTCATACTAGTTGATTTAGCTTGAAATTACAGGAACTCTGTCAGGCAATGTCTGAACTCCTAGCACAGGTACTGCATACTGAGTGGAGAGTACAGAACAAAATAGCCTATGGAGATGAACAGTGTCATGGGGTTACTGTACTTGCAGACCACTTGCTATATGCTGAGTGAACAGTCAGAGGAAAAGATTGGCAATGTACATTAGTTGTACAGCTCCTTGATTACAGGAGCTGTCCAGTTAGTACAGTTATCACTTGAATAGATTCAGGCAGGTGATGTGTCTTCAAACATGACAGCAGGTACTGCATTGTTAGTGTAGATACACAGTACAGGTGAGGGTATGGACATCTCAGTGGAGATACACAACACCTGTGAGGGTATGGACATCAATGGTAGATATCAGTGATTGCAGGGATAGTGAAGTTAGCCAAGTTAGGATTTGCATGCATTTAGGCAGCTAATGCTGCTCCTCCCCAAAAAATTTGTACTGCATCATGAATGGTGATCCACAGGAACAATAAGGCATTGGAGATCAACGGCACAGCTCTGTAATTGTAGGTACAGTGAAGTTAGCACAGTTAGGAGTTGCATGGGCTCAGCCAGGGAATTGCAGCACACATAGCAGTTACTGCATCCTGAGTGTATAGCCACAGCTGGATAGTGTTACATTGTGATGCACCGCTCCTCGCTACAGCAGGTACTGCCTGCTAACTGGAGAGGCACAGGAAAAGTAAGGGCGGTACAGACTTCTTAACATAGTTATACAGTTGATTTGCATGCTTAATAGAAACAATAATTACATTCTAATGCTATTATGTTATGGTTCAGTAAAGACTCAACACAGGTGGTTACATTTAAGGAAGATTTATTGCCAAGTGGTAAAACTGAAAAAGGGCCAATTAAGATTAATTTTTTTTTACAAAATCAGTCTCACAATACAGTCCTTGCATGTGTGTAATTATTGCTTGGAATATACCTAAATGTGTGTCATTTATAGAAAGTAGATGATATGAATTGGAATAAGTATGTATATGGTAATACACCATAGAAAGAAGGCAGCAGAAGAAGGCAATTTGGTATTATGTCTGCTCGTGTTGCAGGGTTTGCATCTTGAGCTAATGTCTCTCCTATCCCTGCACTGTTCTCCCATCTTTTCTAGGCATGCTTCTTATCTTCCAGCTATGCATATACCTGGGTCTTTTATATCTGGTCACTGTCCTTAATGAAGTGACCTCTTTTAGAAGTGCAGTGTAAGTGTTCACTACTCTTTGTGGGAAGAAGTGCTTTCTGATATTCCTCCCGAACGTCCCATCCTCAAGTTGAAGCCTGTGCCCCTTCATGATATGTTTGCTACTCAGCTTGAAGAGACTTTGGTTAACAATATTATTTCTACCTTTTAAGTAGTTGAATATTCCAATCATGTCTCGTCCCTTAATTCTGTCCTATATTAATGAAGGTATGTCAGGAGCTTCTAAGCAGTGATTACACACATGAAACAGTGATGTTTTGTTGTTATTGTGTGACTGATAATGCGTATGTTCCTGGAGTGGGTGAAAAACCATATGCTAAATGTTCAAGTAATAGAATATTAAACAGTTATGATTTCGGTGACATTCGATAACTGGTATGTTCAGTTAAATGTTTTAAGATATATCACTGACTAGGTGCATATAGAAAATTCCCTCCAGACCCCTCAATAAAGGCGATCATAAACATTGTCAGGAACAGGTATGAAGTGCATAGTGATCAGTAACAGTGTCTAATTTACAATTTTTCAGTATTATTAACATAGGTTACAATTACTTGTATGCCAAGAACAAAAAAATGCATATTATTATAGGTACAGAATACATTTCTTTCAATTGTTACATTAGTTACTATGTTGGCTCTAAACTAGTAAAGAAATAATGTGTGTAGTATGTTGTTTTTATGAAAGATATGGGTCACTGAACTTAACCACTATAGTGTTGTATTACATGTTAAGGATTAATTGTTACTTGACTCTTATAGTAATCATTTTACTAGAACAATTAAACTAGTTAACAACAATGGTGAGACGAAATGAGAATGTAAATATTATTTACATGTCATTAGAAAGGTATGCAAAAGTCATTTGATAATAAGCTGCAATAGTTCAGTATTTACACTTGCTTCATGCTTCATTTCACTTGCTGCATTATGACTAAAGGGTTTTATTTTTACATATGTACAGTTTCAGTGTAACAAATACATCAGGTATAGTTCAACACTGTTGCATGGTGACAGAATGATGCTGTTGTCTAGATGTCAACAGCTAATAGACAAAAAACTGGTGATAGAAAAGTTATGGCACTGTTCTCTTTGGTGAATGAGACGTGTTACACAGTTATTTAAAATGATAAGGGACAACTTTTTGTGTCTCTGCAGATGGAAAAAGTAATTAACTGGCAACGACTTCTTGTTATGTATGGGTATGATACAGCTACAAGAAAGTATATGTACAGAACAGGAAAGCCAGAAAGGCCTCATTTTTGACATGTACAATCTTTGATAGACATGTAAGCATGGTTTCTCTAGCGACTGTGAATACTGTTGGCGCCGATTTAAGCCACTACAACAATTTCCATGTTGTCACTGATCCACACAAGATCTTAGATGTCATACTGCATGAAATGTCTCTATCAGTATATAATTTTGTTGATATGCTACAGTTTATTGAGAGTCGTAGATTGGAAACAATTGTACTGACCTTCGACTGATTCTGTCACAAAGTAGTCATTTAAAAAAATGCTAGATGTTGTCTGCTATTCTTCAGAAATATGAAGGTCATCATAATTCTTCAGTATTAGAAGATATGCATTTTTTAAGTGTTGAGGCAGTCTCTGTTTAAAACTGCTTGTAGAGTCGTCACAATCTACCCATCTACTTCTGTACCTTAGTAAATAGGTGTAATGGCCAGAATGCATGGATTGACCATGGTGATAGACTACACTGTGAGTGTCAAACACTGATTGGTTAAAAACTATTCTACCAGCTGTGTAGTCTGTGATAGGAGTGTCAACTCTGAGCCCGTTGGAGTCAAATCTGTGCAATATAAGCAACAGATATTGAGATGAACTCCTAAGGCATATGGACTGAGTGCATCTGCCTCCACATCTTTTACAGGAGTGACCACATTGACCACATTGAGCACTGGTGAATAGCTGTTGAAATTTGACACTTTGGCTTGAGGGACAAAAAGAGTAATCCACAGTATATCTTCTGTGGTTTCACGCTGAGAATGACCACATAGTACGCATACATATTTGGTTACACATGACACTGTGAAGCAGTGGCGCACTGGAGTGCCATCTTCATCCAAGTTGTTTATGATAGCCATCATAAACTCAGTAGTGTCTTGCTGTATGTCAGCAGCAAATGTACTACACCCGTCATATGTACCTAACACCTGGCATAGTGGTGTTAGTGACTGCACATTGTTAGACTGGTCAGAAGTCATGTTGACAATCTGCTTCAATGCATTAGATAGGGGAGTGTCTTGTGAAACAGTTATTGCCTGCACAAAGTGTGGCATGTGTAGAAAAACTTGCATAGCTGAGTTAGCATAGCAGTTCACTCTAGTGCTGTTGTCAAAGACTGGTACAGCAGCTACACCAACTGATTTCAGATGAATTGCTACGAATGTTTAGTGGATATTGTGACCTTTGTTGAACTCTTTAGAGTTGAATCACTTGTGGAAGCTCGTGCCTGTTTGCTGACACCTGTAGATATGACTACATGATGTGAGACAGCCAGATATGTAGGCAGTGGTATTAAAGACATTTGTGGCTGATGAGTACGTAACCTTTGTACTCAACAATACATCACTTGTCAGCTCGTATCTTCTGGGGTGCAAGAGTTATAATGTGCAACCCAGATAAACTACTAACATGTGAAAGTGCCACGTAGCTCATGCCATCCTTGAAAATGTCTGTACCTATGTCCACTATTACTGAATCCAAACTCAAGCCCTGAGATTTGTGAATAGAAACAGCATATGCAACACATAGTGGAAACTGTTTCCTGTTTACATAGATATCCTTAAATACCTGAAATTTCACACAGGTATGTTCTATGTGTACAGGCTGTTCCATGTTGTCAAAGTGAACTACAAGTGTCTCGATATATGACTTCTGGACATTGTAGACAAAGTCAGTGATGTTACCCATGGCACCGTTTACCAAGCCTCTTTCAACATCAAGATTACGTCGTAGCATTATAAGTGCATTCCTACAAAGTGTAAGAACAGCTTCTAGGCCAGCTGTGTGTGAAACATCTGACTTCAGTTCACTAAGTCATTCTGTCATCTTTGCTACTAGGTTATGACTAAGAATGACACCATCAACTGTATCAACAGCATGCAGAGTTAGAATTTCTTGGTTTTCTCTCTGCAGCATAATATTGTTGAACTCAGTGCATTTCTTTAGCCATGGCATAAGACACACTATGTGTGTCCCTGTAGAGTACACATCGCTGAAAACATTACATGCTGTTTTCTATGAAAGCAGTATCTACTCTGATTCTCTGATCGTTTAACATAGCAACATGTTCTGGTGATAGAGAACCTGTGCGAGCTTTATCTAAAAGTGATTTGTAAGCCAGAGCACCACTTTGGCGTATATTCTCATACAGCTCAACATAGGTAAATAACTCCCAAATGTTATAGCTTGAAATACAGCTGAGAATGTTCTTAGCTTGCTTGGCAGTCAGAGTTGCAAACACATGCTCTGCATTATCTAGTGCAAGCTGTAAAAGGTCACCAACTACAACAATACTTTTGCCACCAAATGGTACTCCATCATCAGTACCTAAGATCTCCTGTAGACGTAGATGTATACAAGCAAACATTACATTGGAGACCATACTGATTTCATCAATGATGAGTAACTTCATCTTTGCGAACATGGAATGGAGCTGAGATGCAACCTTAAATGACAGTTTACAATACTCTCCTATTTTGCCATGTTCTACTGGCAACATAAAGAGATGGTGTAATGTAACTCCACCAATGTTGTATGCAGCTAGTTCTGTGGGAGCAGTAACAGCAACAGACATTGATGACCCTGTCAGGCTCCGTATTTCAGCAGTTATGGCTTCAATAAGGAAACTCTTTCCTCTGCCTGCTGAACAGCTAACAAAGATCAGTAGTGGTTTGTAGTCAAGACAGTCACTTTTTTTTGTTTCATGTAGTAGGCCATGTCGAACAGCATCAATGACTTGAGAGTGAACTACATGCTGCTGCTGATTAAGTTTTCTCTCAAGTCAGCTGGGTTGACAGTGGAGTGTGTTCCATGTTCCATGGCTGTCTCAATTTCTGATATTAACACTTCTGGGGCATTTAAAGGCAGAGGTTCACCTAGAACAGCTTGTCCTTCTGGATCAAGATTGTCTTGCGAGCTAACAGGAGTGTCTTCCTGAAGCTGCTTCTCTGCCTTCTCAAGCTGTTCTTTCTCAGCCTCTAATCTCTGTATATATGTCTCTGAGTATTCAGTTTTGAAAGTCTCATAACTGAGACTGAATTCTTCCTCAAATATATCACAGTCACCTTTTAATTCAGACTCATTCCTCCAGGGTCTAAATAGGAACAGGAGAGCAAAGTAATAATGCTCCTTGCTCTTCGATGTGCCTAGATGTAATTTACAGTGGTCTATGAGCCAAGGCTTGTGTCTCTTTATGAGGCAGCCATCCACCGCGTTTACCTTGTAAATGTGGTGTGTTGAGTCAGGTGATATATCTGCCTTGTAGTCATACCACTTAGCCACCTGAAAGAGACGTATATCATCCATGTCGTCATGTCTAAGGGGGTAGTATGTGTCTAACAGCTTATTCTTCAAGATATGTTTTGAAGAAGGTCTACTGGCAGCAAGTTCTTCAATTTCAGCATGGGGAATCAGTACACATTTGCATTTCTCTTTGTAGTTCACACTGAGAAACCATACAGTGTCAGACTTCCCGTATAAATGTGTACCCATTAAATGGTCACTGGTTTCATGCGCTCCAAATTCTCTTTGTGAAAGGGTCTTCAAGCCCAGTGACCTCAGCTGAGATGTCAGGCTCCTGCTTAAACTGGCAATATATTCCCAAAGATCTTGCAAGCTAGTCTGCTCATGTTTGGTTATGTACGAAGTCATGTACCGGCACCAGGGCCAATGAGTTATCAGTCACAAACTGAACATCTATATTAGCTTGCCACATTAGGAGAAGAGTTGGGTTGTAGTCATTGATGTACACCTCTTTGTCATCTCTGGTTAACTCATTTATCCTCTTGGTTGATTTTGCCTTCAAGTGGTGTCGCGTTGCTGAAAAAAGTTCATTCACGGAACCTTCCTGACAAACTCATCTAGGAAATCCGAAGAGACATCATGTGTACCAATTAGATCTGTTCTTTACTACTCTCCAGCAGTATTTTGCACAAATATGTCGCTGTAACTTTTGTACCAACTTCCATATCGTAGGACTGTCATACTTGTCTGGAATGTGACAAGTGATATATTTGATGAATGCTAGCACTTGTGCTGCTTCATGTTCACCTATGCGTGGTGCATCCTTGATCCACAATAACATATGGATATGAGGGACACCCCATGCTTGATATTCTGTCCTCCAAAAGTAATGCTCCACCATACCAAGAGGTGGATTGTCCTTTGACAATATGAAAGTCAGAATGGCATGGAACTGCTTGTGAAAATGTCTTATGACAGAGACAGGATCAAGTGAACACATTTCTCTGACAGTCATTGATGAAATGCCACCAACATCAGAATTTGCCCACTTTAACAGTTCAATGAGCTCATCCCAGGCATATTCAGCACAACTAAGTGTGACAAACCATGTGGCTGCACCATACTCTCACAGCATTGTCATCACTTCAGAGTGTCTGCGATACCAATATTCTTTGGTGCCACGAAGACTTGAAAGTATGGAAGACAGATTAACTTGCACATTTTCATCTTTCTGCTTTAATTTATCTAGAAATTGAGCAGCTGTTATTCCATCAAGTGGAGTTGTGAGATAAATAGTGTGTGCAATAGACACAGACAGAATGCTAAGTTCACTCTCCCAGAGGAGATGAAACAGGTACTGTATGTTACGTCTAAATTTGCCATCTTTACTGAGCACACGGCTAGTGCAGTACTCAGCACCCTGTACACACACTTCCCTTTCATCTAGCCATCCACCTGACCCTTTTGGGAATAATTCTGGGAAAAAGCATGCTTCTAGTGTTGCCTCCCAAATGCAAACAGGCTCACCTTCCACCTGTTTCATTTGATAGAGATCAATGTTGTCTCCTACTGGATCTCTGCCATGTAGTGGGTGAATTGTGTACTGTTCATACACATTGTCACTTGTCTGTCCACTGACCTTCTCAATCATTGGCTTAGTTGTTTCTAAGAGATCATGTTGAACAGAGAGACTAGTCATGTGATCTATGTCAAGGTCTGCATAGAAGGGATTGTTACTCTTTAAATAAGAAAGAGCAAGCTTTACCTTCTGTATGTTGATAACATCTTGCCAGATGACCTTGGACTTAGTTGGAACACCATTTACAAGAATCACCAAACTATTTTCCATAGAGATTGCCTCCACATTTTCCTGTAGAGGAAGTGGGAGATACATCATGGAACCCTTTAGAGATCTAATGAGTTCTTTCTGTGGAATGTTCCATGTCTTTGTGTTCAGACATAGAATGGTTTGAAATGGCTTCAGTGTCTGAATTAGAATGCGTTTAAACATTTTCAATGTCACAATCTCACTTGGCGTAACATGTGTCTCCATATTATTCAACAGTGACCTTGGTGGCAGAATGTTAGACTTTAGTTTGGAGAAACAGTGTTTGCATAGTAGAATGGTGTTCTGTAACTGAAAGTCAGATTTCATCAGCAAAAATGCTGAGAAATGGAATTACATGTCATTGTATGGTGACAAGGTTTCCAGGTTCACTGTGACTGTTTGATAGCTGTAGCACAGACAGTCACATGCCACACATACAGAGTCAAACTTCTGAGCCTTTGCCAGCTCAAATTTAGCAATTTATTTGCCATTCTGTTTCAATATGTCAGTTTCTAACACAGAAACAGATGTTTCAGCAGAAATTGCTGACTGATAAATAGTTGTGTCCGGTACAGAAGTAATATGTTGCAGCTGTTTGAGAAATATGATGGCACCCTGCATGTCACCAGACTGCAATAAGTCATTTAAACAAGTGTACTGATAGACAACTTGTCGGACTTCATATACTCTGTATACAAAGTTTCTCATGCCTGTTTGATGCACTCCCAGCATCCGCATATTGTAACATACACTGTCACAAACACCGCTATTGAGGCATGCTAGTGAGTGACCCATAAGTCCAGTATGTGGATGGATTTCACAAAGGTCAATCTTGTTAAACAGTTTATATCTTTTTTTGCAATCTGTTATCACAAATAGGTTGACAAACTGTTCAACTTTTTCAAATGATGATTGCCTATGTTTGCAGGTTTCATCACATGGCCATGAGAGACAGTGCCATTTATGGGACACAGTGGTTGCATCACAGTCATCATTTGTGTCCATTGCTGTGTCATCACAGACACTGAGCACATTGACCAGCTTACCAGACTCATCAATGGTGAACTTTTTTCTTTTTTCTGTGAATAATAAGATTCTTCCCAGAAATATGCCTCTGAGTGCTGCGTGTGCATCCAGTGAACTGTGAATACATCACAGAAATTGTGAACAGTCAAAGTAGGATACCGTTGTAGCCTTTTTTGATGCCGTACACAACTTTTCTGAATAGTTCTTGCACATGAGACATCATAAGCCACAACCGTTGAAGAACAAATACTGCTCTGTTAACAAATGTGTGTACTTTGAGATGCAGTTTCATCAAAGTCAGATGACTCTTTGTCTTTTGCTCTCATGTCTCATCACAGCAGCAATAAGCACATTGATCTTAGCTTTACTTGCTAGTGATCAGAAATACTTTTACTTTCTGAGATGAAAATCACCAGCTGTGAGTTTACGGCGCTGTTATGAAGGTATGTTGATGATTGCTATAGCAATAGTTGTGTTTCGTCTGAAAGAGTTACACAACTGTTGCTCAGGTAAGCATTTTTTTACTTGCTATTGAGCAAGTATGTAGTTTTGTTGTGGAGTGAGTTACTGTAGAGCTCCCTATTCCAGTAGAACTCTGTTTTGTTTTACATCTTGAACTCACATCACTTTTTTTAGCATTCTTAAGCAACAGTGAAGTACTATGATACCTGTTCCATTTTTCCACACATGCACGTCTGTATTTACTAGGCATCTTTCAATCTGTTAGTTCACAGTGGCAGTCACCAATGTTACAGAAGTATCAGACACCTGTATAAAAGACAGAGAAGACAATATTAGTATATGCTTGTGTTGCTCACATCTAACATTGTATATTGAGACAGATGATTTATGCATTAAATATAAAAAAACAAAAGAATCATAAAATACTTTAATCAGATTGGTTGTTCAGATTTTGACATGCTTATTTTCATTCATGTCACAGTGTCCTGTATAGCATTATCACCATGCCACATAGATTTTTTCCGTACTATTTCACTGTTCAGCAATGCAGAATCAATGTAATTCTGTATAGTGATTTTAACCTAGTGTTGTTAAACTGCTGGTCAAGCAACTACTTTATATAAAATCTTTCTGTAAATGAGTAACAGATTAATAAGTCAACTTCAAATACTTAAGTTAGTGCATTTGCAATATTTTCACATCACATTCTCAATATTGGCATTTTAGCACACCTTCTTGTGAACTGTACAGCTGTCATTTTTCACATCCTTGCTGAAATGTGTTTTCGCAGTTATGGCAGAGTAGCACGGCTGGTGTATAAAATGAGTGTTCAGAACACATAATGACAATGACAGTGATGCTGTTCATGAGCAGAGGTCCTACAATGCCTGTGTTGAAAATTTGGTGTCAAAACTCCATTAAATGACTGTTTTACGAGTGTGCATAGGAACTGCACAACGCACACTTGTTAGCGCATTTTCAATATTTTATGTCACATTATCAACATTGGCATTTTAGCACAGCCTCTTGTGAACAGTACAGCTTCCATGTTTCACATCCTGCCCAAAATGTGTTTCCACAGTTCTGGCACAGAGTTACATGGCCGCTGTGCGAAATCAGTGTTCAGAGCACATTATGAAAATGACAGTGAAAATGTTCATGAGCAGAGGTCCTAAAATGCCTGTGTTGAAAATTTGGTGACAAAAGTCCGTAAAATGACTGTTTTACTAGCTTGTGTAGCAACTGCACACCGCACACTCATAACTTAGTGAATTTGCAGTATTTTCATGTCAGATTCTCAACATTGGCATTTTACCACAGCTTCTTGTGAACCGTACAGCTGTAATTTTTCAGATGCTGCCTGAAATATGTTTTCGCACTTCCGACGCAGAATAGCATGGTTGCTGTGTGAAATCAGTATTCAGAGGCCATTACAAAAATAACAGTGATACTGTTCATGAGCAGAGCTCCTAAAATGCTTGTGGTGAAAATTTGGTGACAATAGTCGATAAAATAACTGTTTTACAAGTGTGCATGCCAACTGCACAATGCACACTGGTAAGTTAGCACATTCTAACTATTTTCATGCCAGATTCTACACATTGCCATTTTTCCACACCTTATTGTGAAGCGTACAGCTGTCATTTTTCACATCCTGACCAAAATGTGTTTTCGCACTTTTGATGCAGAATAGCGCAGTCACTGTGCAAAATCATTGTTCATAGCACATTACAAAAATGACAGTGATAGTGTTCATGAGCAGAGGTGCTAAAATGACTATGTTGAAAATTTGGTGACAATACTCCATTAAATGACTGTTTTACGAGCATGCATAGCAACTGCGCAATGCACACTCCTAAGTTAGCGCATTTGCACTATTTTCATGCCAGATTCTCAACATTGGCATTCTACCACACCTTCTTGTGAACTGTACAGCTGTCATTTTTCACATGCTCTCCAAAATGTGTTTTCGCAATTCTGGCACAGAATAGCGTGGTTGCAGTGAGAAATCAGTGTTCAGAGCAAATTATGAAAATGACAGTGACACTGTTCATGAACAGAGGTCCTAAAATGTCTGTGTTGAAAATTTGGCAACAATACTCCATAAAATGACTGTTTTATGAGTGTGCGTAGCAAGTGTGCAATGCACACCCGTAAGTTAGTGTATTTGCAATATTTTAATGCTTGATTCTCAACATTATCATTTCACCACACCTTATTGTAAACCGTACAACTGTTATTTTTTACATCTTGCCTGAAATGTGTTTTCGCACTTCCGGTGCAGAATAGTGCAGTTGTTGTGCAAAAGTCAGTGTTCAGAACACATTACAAAAATGACAGTGACACTGTTTATGAGCAGAGCTCCTAAAATGCCTATGTTGAAAATTTGGTGACAATACTCTGTTAAATGACTGTTGTATGAGCATGTGTAGGAACTGCGCAACGTACAGTCGTAAGTTAGCGAGTTCGCATTATTTACATGCCAAATTCTCAACATTGACATTTTACCACACCTTCTTATGAACAGTACAGCTGTCATTTTTCACATCTTGCCTGAGATGTGTTTTCACGTTTCTGGTGCAGAATAGTGTGGTTGCTGTGCGAAATCAGTGTTCAGAGCCCATTCTGAAAATGACAGTGACACTGTTCATGAACAGACGTCCTAAAATGTCTGTGTTGAAAATTTGGTGACAAGATTCCATAAAATGACTGTATTATAAGCATGCTTAGCAACTGCCAAAAATGCATTACAGCAAGTCTGCCGTACAGTGGTGTACTCGCTGTGCAAAATCACATTTTGGGGCACATTAACAAACTTACAGCACTATGCCTCTCCACCTTTGTCACTGCCAATGCCAGCGTGACAATGTTCGGCATTGAAAAATTACTTGTTTTTGTGATAAATAATCAAATCCTGTTGTAAATTGAAAGTTTTGGTAAAAATAGTGTTGTGTGCACGAACGTGTCACAAAATGTAGTGTCATGCGTTCAACAGTGTCACAAAAAGTAGTGTGCATTTGACAGTGTCGCAAAAGTAGTGCTGTGCATGTGAAAGTGTAGCAAATTTAAGCTTGGGAGTGACAACTGTATCATTATCGAATCATATCTGATTGCTATTTGAGTGACAGTTTGTTCTGTCAATGTTATGTTAGATTTTATCAGGCCATGTGAGACAACCAATCAGAGATGGACAACACTGAAGAAGAAGTCAACAGCAGCCATCTTAGTTAACACTGAGAGACAGCAGATTTAGAACTGTAAGTACATCATATTTCCATACTTCTGGGAATGCCTTGCCCCTCTGTTAACACCTGTCTGGTTACTCCAATTTGTACTTGTGATTTTGTCAGCTCTAAATGTCTACTGTATTTGTAAACCTGCTAATTGTATATATGACTGTCTTTTCCATTGTATTGTACCACATATATTTATGTATGTTTCCTTCTGTATTACTGTACCCTGGCACATCTGGAATCAAGTGGTACACTGCTCAGTATGCCTTCCTGGTAAAACTCTTAAATAAATAAATAAATATTTTATAAACCATGTTTCTAGTATGATAAAAAGTGTTACTAACAGGTAAATAGTATTAATCAAAATGTTTTTTACTCCTCTAATTGACTATGTTTCTTGAAGTAACATAGGATGCTGCATTGTTTATGTAAAAGTGTTTAAAGTCTGATAGTACTTTATCACTTACTTGCACAAATACAGCTGCAAATGGAGGGAGATAGGAAGGTGCACTTGGACCCACAAGAGAAGAGGGAGCCAATCAGACATGTTTCTGCAGTTGTAATTGTTTAAAACTGCCTATGAAAAGGATGCATTTTTCCCACCTCTTAATTTGTGCACATTTTAACTGTAGCAGAAATGCAGTGATAGTCAGTGCATAGACTACATTGGTTAATGAAGGCACAGTAGTAGCCAATGATTTTTTTTATTTGTGTATTATGGATCAGCCCAGTGAAGCTGGCTTGAAGTTAGGAGGGAAAATAGCAGTTTTACTTTCTCTACTGCTTAGGGCACTGCAGGGTAAACACTGACTTTTTTGGTAGCTCTCAGTCCACTTCTAAGTTTAAAAGCTGAGAATGACAGAAAACAGCAAAAGAACTCTGTGGATAGTTGGAAGCAGTATTGTGAGATGAGTGCCTGAGTATGCTCAAAATAGTGATTTTGGGAGAAACCTGCAGCTCTCAAATTGCTGTGTTAAGTGTTTTGGTAGGGGTGGAATGAGGTGGGAGCACCTCATGCCAATCATGCACAGACTTCTGAGTACTCAGCCTCATCCAGACATATTGCTGATACATCTTGGAGGCAATGATTTGGGAACCAAACGCTGGGTAGATTTAGTAACAGAAGCAAAATTGGACCTTGCTTGTATTATGACTATGTTGTCTGCCTGTAAAATAATTTTTTCAGATATTACAGAGCATAGGGTCTGGCAAGCAGAACACCATATTAACCTGATTGACAGAGCCTGAAGAAAAGTAAACATACATATATCTGCATTTCTATACATGTCTGGAATGTACACCATACGTCACCCAGAAATTAAGTATTGTTATGATTGGCTATACATACTAGATGGTGCACACTTCTCGCATGCTGGCAATTGCTATTTCCTGGGAGACCTTCAAGATGCAATCCTCAAAGTCCTCTAAGAATTTCAGACTGTTTGAACAAATAACAAAGTGCAAACAAAGGTTCTTTTCAGAACAAAAAAATGTTGGTCAAAAAATAGAACAGCTGCATACATCACTCACACAGATGTAACACATGGGTTGGGACTATTCACACTGTTCCAGGCTGTGGAACAAGCCTGGGCAAAGTGCAACTGCAATGCAGCAGGTTGTTGTCAGTGCAATATTTTAGAGTGCTGTAACATGGTTAGCATTGTTAAATATTTCAGTATGGCAACCTGCATTTTGCATGTTAGTCTGGCACTGCACGAGTGTAAGTGGGCAGAGAGGAGTAGGGGGGATACAACACTGAAGTGGTGTGGTGGTAGGTTCAGGTATTACAGTATTTTGTACTGTACATGTGACTGGAGGCACAATGCATGCAAGATGTTAATATGCCTATTTGCATATAATAATGGTGTCATTAGTGTGCAGGTGTGCTGTTCATCAGTAACTTGTTGCTCGTATTGTGTGAGTCAGTAGCTGTTGGCTAGTGATGCACCCTCCCGGGTTGCTTTGTGGTAAGATATTTCAAAACTAGATCTTGTTTTTTCAATAAAAAAATACTGTTGGTGATACAGTGGACTGTACCCTTTTAACTTGTAATGGGTTAACTGTATTAAATTTATCCCTTGTGGTACTGTTAAGTCTACTTCCTCGTTAAATTGAGCTGGAGTGGTAGCTGCAGTACAGCACAATGGTTAATTTTAAACAGAAAGCCCACAATTGGATGAGGGAGTGAGGTGCGATGGACCACCATGGATATATTTTGCATATCAAAATCATAGTTGCTGAGGGAGGGCTGATGCCAACACACGGTAGGCCCAGACCTTGGGTGGCCATGCACAGTTGTTGGCTGCATGTTGTAATGTGCAATGCTGCAGTTATACTGTGGTTGTCATTTTTTACAACTTTGTTTGTTTGGGGGGGCTTCAACAGTGTGCAGCAGAACTACGGGTTGTGGTTGCAGATGCTCATGTTATTACAGGATCACTACCAGGATGTGTTAAGCATGCATAGGAATGTTACTGTACCACAATACAACCCATGTAAAAACATTATTTCTGTGTGAAGTGGTATGATAGGGTTGTGAAATGCTGTTCTTGCCATGTTCTAATCAGAATACTTTGTAGAATACATAGAAATGTATAGACTCAGAGACGTGAAAGAAATGGAATGTTTATGTATGTTTTATTGCAGAACTGATAAATCAACATGAGGCAGTGGACCTTGAGAGAGGTGTGCTCGCTGCTTGAGGCAGTCCAAGCCAGGGGGGAATGCCCTTGTTTTAATGTGGAGCACTAACCAGAAGTTGGACTCAATGTGGAGGCACATTAATAGTTTCCTTCACATGGTTTTGAAGGTGAAAAACAAAACTATACTCCAGCTGAAGAGGAAATGGAAGCTGTTTCGCCAGTGCTTCTACATGTTGAAGCAGAGGGAGGCGATATCAGAATGATAAGTGCTGGTAATACCTCGCATATGAATTATGGGAGGCTGCAGGGAAGCCAGTTGCGGGGGAGCACCTCACTCATCATAAGTTATTCAATAGAATTCCTCACATTCTATGATATTAAAGTAGGTATACAATTGGGTATAAAAAAGTATTTTTCTTATTGAAGTCTCTGTTGTTATAGCCATGTTAGTATCACAATAACATGTTATGAGTCAAGTTGCTGTAGTGTAAAAGAAGTTAATATTTTGTATGTCACAAGAGACATCTTTTTTTGTCTTTTGTTGTTTTTTTGTGTTAAGGGAAAAAGTATTTATAACTGTTACTAAATAATGATGCATTTTTTATATATATCTATAAATGTGTATGTGTATATATATATATATATATATATATATATATATATATATATATATATATATATTACAATACATGTGTCTTGATATTGACTTGGATAAAAATTAAGAAATATACCATCACAGGGAGTGGGTATATTGGTGGATTTGCCATGCCTGGTGTGGTTCGGTCATGAGGCGCTGCTGAGTGACTTAACCACACCAGAAGTAGTAAAGCTACCCACATACCCACTGTCTGTCATGGTATATTGCTATCTTACAAAGTTCAACTTGTTTTGTTCTCTTTATAGTGATATAAAACTTTTACAGTGGGTATACTGGAGGATTTATCACTGTTATGTGATGTATAATATGTATTTTACGATACTTTTGAATGAATCACCCAATGATAGTGTTGGAGTTACTATCCAGTATCCATTTAATTTAATCAGAATTGTATTTCATGTGGCATACTATATAAATATTAAGTATTGTGTACTGAATCAGATTATGATCTTATATTTATGAAATATTTATGATGTATGTTAAGTGTCTATTAACCACAATAATCAGCAGTCACACAGCTTTGTTATGCACTGTTTATAATTTTAAAAGTTGTTAACTACACTTTGGAACTTCCAAACAATGCCATAACAAAACAGAATACACCAGAGTTTCATAATTCTCACACACAGAATGCAAACAGTGTTTTTTTAACCATGGGTTGTGTTGCCTTGGTCCTCCCCCCTACTTGCATGTGTGTGTGTGTGTGTGTGGTGCTGGGAGGGTAAATTCGGAGTTAGGGTTTTCAACCATAACACCGAATTTCCTTGCTTTTGTCGCTGTGGAACAACCCTAACTGATACATTAAACAGAGTTTTTGCCATGAAAAAAAATATGTATATGTATGTGTGTGTGTATATATATATATATATATATATATATATATATATATATATATATATATATATGTATATACACAATCTCTCTGCCTGGATTTGTACACTAGCTTTCCCAAATTTGACAGATTTCCATTGCCATGAGCCAGCTTGTAATTGTGAGTAGGGCGGATTGTTTCCATTCTGTGGACAATGCAGTACTAGCAACCAAGACTCTAAACAACTTGAGAGTCAGTTGCAGTGTGATTTCAGGCATGTTGAAGAGTGGTTTAGCTCACATAAACTCATCCTGAACTACAGCAAAACTAAGGTCATGACATTCTGCAATACACGGAGCAAGTATAAACCTCTGTCCCTCACCACTAAGAACTACATAAGGACTTCTCTTGAACATGTTCCTGAGTTTAAATATCTCAGCATCACTTTTGGCAGTTCCTTTTCCTACACACAGCACATTGACAATGTAACTAAGGCCACCAACATATGTATCAGCCTGCTTCACAAGCATAAACACTGCATGACCACTGATGCCCTTAGACTGGCCATCTAGAGCTCTGTCACCTCCATCGTCGACTATGGTCTAGTCATCTATGGCTCTGCTTCCCCTACTGCCCTCTGGAGGATATCAGTGACACTCAACAAGGCCTGCAGGCTTCTAATGGGTGCCGCCTGCCTAACACACACCTGTGACCTGTATGCCCAGGCCAGATGGCAACCACTCCTTAGTAGAATACAATACCAGACCTGCTTGCTAACCAAAAAAGTTCTCCTCGGGCTCATGCCATCAGGAGTGGCAAAGCTTCTTACTGCTAACAGCAGTACCCAGCTTACATGCAGTGCCCTATATCAAACCTTCCTGGTCCCCAGATGCCTTACCACAATGGGTCAGAGGTAATTCATGCACAGGCCTCCCCAGTGGCACAATAACCTTAGCAAAGAAACACTTACAACTGCAATGCTCGGTCCCTTTTAAAGGCAACTCAGACTATTTCTTGCTTCTACCAAGCAATGAGACTGCCTCTCCTAAGTAACTGCTTCCTCATTTTACCCTAGTCGAAGGTAACCTGTAACCTCCCTTAGAGCTCCACTTTTTTGGTACCAGTTTCCCCCACTCTCACCCCTTACTGCCCCTACACCACACTGCCTTACCCACCCCTTCCCCTGTCTAATGGTACTTTCAGATATGGGGCCCTCCAGCCCATCCACCTTGCACTTTTGCCACCTGCCGACAATGGCCCTTTAGTCTGCCCACTTCTTTCCGACTGCCTCCTACCCTATACTAACTAAATACTGTTCACCCTGAAACTTGTCTGAAGCTGGCTTAAGTTGTCTTTCTCAATTCTTGGCTGTATAATAAATGCTTAGACATCTTTGTGTTTTTAAGACTGTAACCATTTTTGACCTTTGCATGTATGTTACCCTACATCCTTTGATGTGGAACCTTTGTAAATGAACAGTTCCTGCTCAAAGGTATTTTTAATCCTAGAGTTTAATAACAAAAAAAAAATTATCTTAGGATTCCCACTATTGTCATGTGTGTTGCGGTCAGTAAGAATTTTTTGTATTCCCACTCCTCTTCCCCAAAATCTCCAAGTCGGACCTGCCTGGCTGAGATAGTGACTGTTTTTCCTGTGCAGGCTGTCAGTGTATGGTTGATGATCCCCCACAAAATGGCCAATTCTGGGCAGCTATACATCATGTGGGGTAGGTCTGCTTCCAGGATCTTGCACCTGGGGCATTTACCTTCTTAACTGGCATCAAATTTAGCGAGTCTAGCTGGGGAGTAGTAGGCTCTGTGGGCTGTCATAAAGTGTATGTATTTGTATTTACTGTGGGTTGTAAGCTTCCAGCCCTCCTCTAATACATCCCCCCATTCTTCCTCCATTATTACCTCTCTGATGGTGGTTTCCCACTGGCACCTGTGATAGTGAATATAACACTTACAGAAAGTAGCACAATATGTGCAAAAAACAAATCAGGCTTGCCAAAAGCTCATACTGCAAAGGTCTATTGCTGGTAGCTGCAGGGGGCATGAAGAAATTCTGGACACATATAAAATCCTTCTAGGGCTCAAACCAGTCTCAACACATGAATGATATGGTCCTCAATGGTATGCACTGTAATGTCTACACAACCATAGCAAATTCTTTCAAAAAATACTTTACTGATCTCACCAAATACATTGCCTCTTTCACAGTAAATTGCATCCTGACACCCGTTACTCACACAAACATGCCAATACTTCTGCCCTTCTATTTTAAGGCTATTACAAATGCTGATGTTCTAAAACTACTAAACTCTATCTCTGATAGTACTAGTGTTGGCTCCAACTTCCTAGAGCCTAAACTCCTGAAGCTGGTTGCTCCTTTTATTGAAGCCCCATTGGCTAAAATCTTTACACTGTCTCTCTGCCATAGTCATGTTCTTGACATATGGACATTGGCAAAAGTCACCCCAGTCTTTAAGAAAGGTGACAAGAAGGACACAGCAAATTATAGGCCCATAGCCATTCTGCCAGTACTAAACAAAATGCTCAAGAAATTAGTGGCTATACAGGTCACCGAGTGCCTCTCTAAATATACCCTCTTATCACCTGCTCAACATGGTTTCTGCAAGGGGCATAGCACCTCTACTACTCTGATACAATTTCCAAATAATGCCCTTACTGCTATGGATCACAGTCTCATGACTAGTGCAGTGTTCATTGACCTCTCAAATGCATTTCATCTTGTAGATCACCCTCTTCTGCTTAATTTGCCTTAGCTTCACTGGTTTCTCAGAGCAAGCCACACACTGGTTCCAGAGCTACTTAAGCAATAGAAGACAGCAGGTAAAATTTAACTCTGCAGTGTCAGACTCTGTGCCTATCAATGTTAGTGTTCCTCAAGGCTCCATCTTGGGGCCTCTTCTCTTCTCCATTTTTATAAATGACATATCTTCTAACACCCCTTGGTGCTCAGCAATCTTGTATGCAGATGATCTGGTGCTCTACACCTCCTCTGCAAACATAGAAGAAATAAATAGTTGACTAACATCTGCATTTCTCATAATGCAAGAATGGATCCAAAACAAAAGGCTCATCCTAAACATAAGTTAAACTCAGTGCATGCTCTTCAGATCTGCAACTGAACTAAGAACAAACTGGAACCTTTTCAACATCTCCTGTGCAAATGGCTCCCCCCTTACGAAAGTAACCTCATTCAAGTATTTAGGTGTCCTGATTGGTTAAACTCTTAATTTCGAGCAACACATTATTGACAACTGTAAGTTAGTAAACTCCAAACTCAGAATAGTTTCAGGACATTAGGATGCTTACCCCCTCAACTAGACTTGCTATTTCTAGAGGTATCCTACTTCCATCCCTTGTGTATGGTGCTGTCACCTACATAAATACTTTGAAAATCACCCTAAGTAAGTGGGATACAATGTACAATAGTATCTGTCATTATGTCTCAGCTTCCCCACATTTGAAGCACCATTGCTTGCTATATGCAGACCTTAGATGGCCTTCTCCATCTGCCAATCAGCTCCTTGACCTTAGTACTCTGCTGGAAAACATCATTAGAACTAATCTACTTACCTCTCTTGCAGGCATGCTGGTGCCTCTGTCCCCTGCCTATGGCCTCCGCTCTACTGGACTCTCTCTACTATACACCCCTAGATGCAGAACCCTAAAAGGAACCTCAACTTTCTCCTGCCTGGCCACAAAATATTGGAATTCCCTACCTCTGGATGTTCGCTCTGCACCTAGTCATATTGCTTTTAAAAAGATGCATCACACTCTCTTTGTCAAACATGCCCTATGTTCCTGTTTTAAACCCCCATAGGATGCTTGACATCCCCTTCCTCAGCTTTCAAAATGTTTCAGTTTTGCTCTGACCCCTTGTTACTGTTATATGTAGCACTTGCCTAGAATTATGTGTTAAAACTCTTCTGCACTATGATTGAATGCTTATTATGTTTGTACTATTGTGTATTTTTCTGTCATTGTCTGTCATATCAGCAATACTGTTGACGTTACAGAACACTATGTAGATTTTTCCTTGTATGGTTGCTTACCTCTGAACTATACCTGTTATTTGTTTTGTCTGCCATTTTTGTATTGCAACCTCCCAGGTCATGACTGAAAATAGTCATATTTTGTGGCTACAACACCTTAGCCAGTAAACAAGAACTAAATAAATAAAAATAAATAGTCTGTCTGGCTTGGTATGGGTTGCATTAGTATTTTGTATAATTTAGTAAATCAATCCCCTTGAGACCTCTGCACCTGCCTTGGTCTGGGCTATGTTTGATGGGGTTTGCAAAACAAAACTTTCCCAAGTTCCCCTGCTAAGAAATGCCATACCTGGAGGTATCTAAACAATTGCATGCATGGAAGACCATAGGTTTGAGTCAGCCCTTCAAAGGACATTAGGGTATTCCCCTCATATAGGTTCCCCAGTAACCTGATGTTATGTATTTCCCAGCTTGAGAACCCAGGATCCGTCAGGAATTTTGGTAAAATTGGGTTGACCCACGAGGGAGTTAGGTATGTTAGGCCAGTTTCAGTTAATATTTGTGTGTGTGTTGCATGCCACACTTGTAGCAGGTGCCATACTATAGGGTTTTGTTTGGCATAAGCGAGGACTCTGCTGTTTGAGCAATATATGAGGCATGCCAGGAAGGCTACACCAGTCCATTCTATTTCTAGTCAGATGCCAGTATTCCTGTTATGGGGGTTGACCCAATCATTGATGGCTGTCAGTTGGACTGTGTAATATTAGTTTGGGAAGTGGGGAGTCCCTATACCTCTCTTGCCAGGTGTATGCATTAATTGCGTGAATTTTATTCTAGGGGTTTTTGATTTCCACAACCATGCTGAGGCTTTCCCTCATAGTTGTTTGAAGAAGGACTTTGGGAGGGGGATAGGCAGAGTTTGAAACAAGTAAAGGAGTTTCTGAAGGATGGTCATTTTTAGGACGTTTGATCATCCTAAGAGGGATAATGGAAGATCCGAGTTGTGTATAGGAGATGGAAGGTGACTGGTGCAGAATATTCACTCTTCTCTTTGTGAAGTAAAGTGGAGAAGCAAGGGGACAATGTTTTTGTGATAATTGGAACAAGTATACCATCGTTGCTTGGATAAGTTTTTCTCCTTTCCAGTACATCCTATTTTCTACTCTCAGTTGGAACAGTTTCCCCATAGTGTTTTCTGTTTTGCTCCTCAGAGGATGAAGGCCCACTTGTGAGGTGGAAACCAGGGGCTTTTCCTGAGGCAGAATGGGACTGAGGACAGGCAAGAGCCAGTCGGAATGGTATTCAGCACCGAGAGGATCCTCTGACCCCCCTAGTGATTGAATTAGCAGAATTAGCTGTCTCATTCTATTTACATTTTATAAAGGGCTGTGTTCATTCCTACCTCTGTTTAACTGTTGTAATGATATTGTCAGGTGTAAATTTGATACATTTGATACATTTTAATATTTTTTTATTGTGACTCAGCAGTCACTAAGGGGCGTGTTGTGCTTCCAAGAGAGTGTGCTCACTATTATTTTGCTGTTTCAAATTGAATATTAATATCACACCTACTCTAACTGCTAAGTAAGGGGCATTTTTAATAATGTGACTTTTTATTTTGTAACTCATACTTTGACATTTTTTTGGCACAGTATGCTAATTTTACACACGTGACCTATAAATACACATGTGTGGCATCCTAGTTTTAGATTCCTTCTGATCTGCTATGAATACACCGTGTTTTGCACTCACATTTTAAAAGAATATTTTAAACCTTATTTTAGTTAAGTTGAGCTGATGCTGGAGTTACTCTTTGCTCTCTCGATTTTGGGATCAGTATTGTGGACCAGCTGGATTGAAAATAATGTATTTTTGGCTTTCAAGGAAACTAAGATAATGTTCCTTCTCGCACTAAACTTGTATATCTCCTATTATTAGAGAAGCCACAGGGGGGTAATGACCAGCTATTAGATATTTGCATGAAAGTAAGGGATTCCACTGAAGTCTAATGAGACATAAAGGATTAAATCTTTTTTTTTATTTTAAAGAGGGTTTCAGTCATATAACTATGAAAAACTATATATGAATGTATACAGGAATGTAAGATGTTATATCCAACTAAGAAACTAAGTTTATTTATGTTTTTTCTCCCTCTTATTTGTCTAGTGCCTCTTTTAGAATTTATAACTGTTCCATTCTTTGAAGTACTAGTTATATTGCCTGAGCCTCAAATGCTGCTAAGCGTCTGGCCCTGTGTTTCCACAGACACAAACTTGGAACTGCTTGAGCAATCCAGCACGTTAAAGGATGCGGCAACTGGTGTTGTATTTCTTAATCCTATGTACTATGACCACTGGAGTGTTTTTTCCATGCTTAAAAAGCAGAGGTAAAGAAACCTGTAATCTGAACATTGTTTTCTAAATTTCTCTAAAGTTGGAAACTTGCCATCTGTGCAGTTCTATCATCATTACAGCATTACTGGAAATTTGCCCCAAAAGACTTCTGGAAGCATGTAATCAAGTGTTAAAGGACTGTGATCACTGTGTTTTGTTTAAGTTTGTCTCTCAGAGATGCTTCGTGTTTAGTTGCTAGAATCAGCCCTGAATTGTTATTAAGCTGATGTATTCTTTCTCTGATTAGCAAAAATATTCTAAAATCATGGTAAATACAAGGCTCCAGAGGAAAACTCATGGTTGTTCACCTCTCCTAAGTGAGTCTCTACTGGGAAAAAAGAGAAAATGTGGAGAACTAAAACAAACAAATATTACTGAACACCTTAAATTAAATATAGTGTTGGAAAATGATAAAACATCCACCCCTAGCAGATCACTAAATAAGTACAAGGATAACCCTATTGAAGCAATCCCAGATATCTTTTGTAGTAGAAATCTGACAAGTAGTAATAATGTATAATATCAAGATACTAGTACAGATTCCCTTGTTTTATGGGACAGTGAAGTTCTCGAGTATGAAGCATCAGGGAATGCTAGTTATGCTAGTGATGTTAGTTATACTAGTGATACATTGGATGTAGACTAGACAAAATTGCTCAATAATGAGACATCATCAGACTAGGGGAGGGAAACCTCAAAAAATCAAACAGCACAAAATGACATGCTGCTGGTAGCAGGGGCAAAGCTCAAGCAAGTTGACACCAAATTACAAACAAACTTTTAAAGGGATAAAAGAACAAGCATCCAGCAATGACTTTAATCATTTTCAAACACAAAATGAAGGTTCCCCGAGGGTAGACCCACAAATAGAGCTTTTAATAAAGGAAAATGATAAGTATATTACTGACAAGCCCCAGTATATACCTTTGCCATAAGTGAGGGTTTGGTTGCACACTTAGGCCATCAATATACAGCCATCCTCATACTAATGGAATAGCTAATTGTTTTGAAGAATGAAATAGAGAATGTTAGATACGATACTGCTGCCAATTGTGCTAAACTGGTATCAATTGAGAATAAATTGGAGAATATGCCACCTACACCACCCTCAGATTCTATTGTATACAGAGAATTTTAGGAAGTAAATGAGGATTCCCCTGATTATAAAAGACCATATTTCACTAGAATTGAAATACCCAAGTCTGATATTAGTACACAGAAGCGAAAAAAGAAAAAAAAAGAACAAAAAGGGGTAAAAAGCAAAATAAATGCCCTGAGAAGCAAGTTCATTATGTCCCTCAAAGGGAAAAGAAATTAAAAAAAGATGGTGACAAATAAAAAAGTAAAAGAAGCCAACAAATAAAAAGGACCTAGAACCTACAAAAACTCTACCAGTGAGAATAAAACAGAGCAATTACCAATTATTCAAAATAAACTAACAGTAGTAGAATCTAACTTAGAAAAACATTTGGGGCTATTAGAAAAGGAAGTCAATGCCATAAAGGAATTGTGCCCAAATGGAGGAAACACAGGAATTGTTAACATACAGGAGGATATAACCCATGAGGAACTTAATTCTAATAATCATGGTAGTGCCGTAATTGGAGTACTGGAGTGGATCGTTCATTGGCAGAAAATAGATGAACAAAAAAAAATCTAATATTTTCCTTATTAAGATTCAGCAGGTTTGAAAAGTGGCCTAACCTGATGGAACATAATTTCAAGGAATATTTGATAGATAAATATCTCTATGATTTCGATCTAAGTTTTCAAGAGATCGTATGGAATGGATCCAAAAATGATGGGAGAATAAATGCCACCAAAGCTCTTATAGAGTCTTCTAAACTTGCAAATCATTTGTGGTATAATGCTGATTTGCTAGAAAAAAAGGTGGTTAATAGTTACATTCCTAAATAGAGATCAATTTAATCCAAGACCTCCACCCATTGAAAATGAAGCTCCAGTAACTCTATGTTTGGAATGTCAATCTTGAATAGGGAAAATAATTGGAAACTAAAGGGAGCCATCTGGAACCTGTTTGCCAATGCTTTGAATGTTCATTTAGGTTACTATGGCATCAGAAGAATAAATTGACTATATGACTCTTCACAGATCGATATAGAAGTCAGGGATAAACAACTTGCATAAGAACTCTTGAATCATAATACACTATTAGATACTTGAGGTATTCACTTGGTGGACCCATGTGATATTTTTGCTTCAATATTTGACAGCCAGACTGGTGGTCATGAAAATTGAGCCATGAGATCTATTAGATATACAGGATTGAACAACACTGCCATGATCCAGGATATACCTAGGACTACTTGCACTAACCAATTTGTAATGCGAAGGCCACTATCAAAGGACCAGCAAGCCTGACCTATTGAGGAGATGGCCATAGAAACATTATCAGGTATCCCCTTGGGGATGAGTTTCTTGATAATATCTTGGAATGTTGCAGGCATTTTAAATAAATGAAGTGATAGTGACTGGTTAGAATTTATTAAAACAGCAGATATACTGTGCTTCCAGGAAACATGGCATGGGGCAGCTGATAATTTATGTCTAAATGGATATGATGTGATAAACTACCCAGGAATAAGGGAGAAGAAATTAGGAAGATAATTTGGGGGGTTAATAATGTACATCAAATTTGGATTATTCCTAAAATATATTATTCTACAGGTGGAACAAAATTGTATCATAGTGCTGCTTGAACATGAAGTCTCACCTTTAATTATTTTAAATATATACGTCTCCCCCAGGCAATCAAAATATTATATAGGAAGTGTATGGAAGGACTTGGATAATGCATTGACTGACCTCAAACTAAAATTTCCACAAACTGACATACTAATTGTAGGGGATTTAAATGCTAGAATAGGTATGTTTGATGGCATCTTAGAAAACTCAGTGTATAATTTATTATTTGAAAGTAAACCAAGATGTTCCATTGATCCAAAAAAAATAAAGCAGGAGCTTCCCTAATATAAATATTCAAAAATCATTATTTTTATCCATTCAATTGCAGATTGGAGGGTGATAAGCAGGGGAACTGTTCATATACAAAGAGAATGGGTATGCCTTTACTAGATCTAGTCATTTGTTATTGAAATAATAGAAAATGGCAAGCATTCAAGATACAAGTTCATTCAGAAAGTGACTACTTCCCTGTTCAACTATGGGGCAGCTTAGAACTAACTAGAGAAGATAAAAACAGTCATTACATGGAACAAGGCTTACAGGAAGTAAGATATAAAAAATGTCTTAAATGATGTATTGAATTAGAGTGAAAAATTAGGGAGCAAAATGAGTAGTGTTTACTTAATATCTTCGAAAATTACCAACATAATCAAACAACACAATAATTATGGACAGAGGTAATGGTAGTTTTTAATTTGGTAACTAAAAATCCTTATAAACAAGAGACAAGTTAAAAGTGATATGAATAAAAGAAAGGATGGTTGATTTGATGCAGAATGCAAACAACATAAAGCAGCACTCTCAGTGAAAGTTAGAGCAACTAGATACTCAGAAAATAGACAGGACTTTAAATTGCTGAATCATCAAAGAAAAATGTATAAACAAGTTTTAAAAAATAAACTGCAATACTATTATGATAAATGGATAGAAATGCTACAGTGCATATGTAACAGAGATAATAAAACTTTTTGGTCCTTAGTGGCTAAAGGCACTAGCGGTTCCATACCTTACCTGGATACTTATATTCATGAAGAGCAATGGATAACCTATTTTAGTGAAATTTTCAATGAAAAAGAAAGAACAGCAAGTGAGCAAAATGTGTGTGCTAATAACATTTTTGTAACTAGACAGGAAGTGTATATGGCCCTTAAGAATATGAGATGAAACAAAGTCCCAGGGCCGGATGATATACCCTTAGAAGTGCTTCTATTCATTTATTTATTTATTGAAATGTTTTACCAGGAAGGCACACTGAACAACAAGTTGCTTATCTCACGGTGTGACCTGGGGGAAGGTGTTACATATGGTTGTGAAGGATGATCAGTTACAATAGTATGTGGGTAGTACAAACAATACAACTTTGTAAGATTATGCAACAGTTTAAACACAATATATTGTACAAGAAACAGTAGTGGGACATTGCGTAAATTACAATACATGTCCAAAATCATACAAAAGAACATGTAAGCATACAAAACAGTAATAATGCAACAGAACCATTATAGTGCATGAGTGTACCTGCAGCAGGCTCGAGGTAGTATGCAAGTGCTATTAGAGTAAAAAGGATGAGTTAGGTGTGCTCAAATGTATGGATTGATCTGTTCCTAATTATGTTTAATAAAGTAATTAGGGACTCTCATATTCCACATTCCTGGCAAGGAGCTATTATTGTTCCTATACATAAAAAGGCAATTTCCAGGATCCAGCACATGTACAGACCAATAAGCCTTCTTGATACTTCTTTAAAGATTTTTTAAACAAAATTATATTACAGAAGCTTCAAGTGAAACTAGAGAGGCTAGGTGGTTTAAGTAAATCACAGGCAGGATTTAGAACTGATTTCAGAACTATAGATAATTGTTTCATCTTTTTTTATTTACTAGAGAAATACATTTATTTGAGAAAGCAAAATCTTTATGTACTTTATGTGGATTTCAAATCCGCATTTGATACGGTGAACAGACAAATACTATGGAACACCATTGGGAAAAAAAGGAATAGACAAGCAATTAATACATATTATACTGTAAGTAACCTATTCAAGGATTAATGGGCCAAAGTTAGAATGGGTGCAGGTGGCCAACTTTCACAACCATTCCATATCGCAAGAGGGGTATGACAGGGCTGCATATTGGCCCAACACTTTTTACAATTTGTATAGATACCATGTTATCAGATTTTGATTTACTTCAATCTGACTCCCCAAAAATACTAAATGATAATTGCTCTGTTATGGCATTTGCAAATTACATTGTCCTTTTCTCTCTCACTAAAAATGGTTTACAGTCTAAAATAGATCTGCTCGAGATCAAAACATGAGAACTTAAGCTTCAAGTCAATACTTCAAAAACACAAATTTCCATTTTTGGTAATAAAAGAGCCACAGGACATTGGAAGTTGGGAACTCAAACCATTACTATTATGAAGGTCTACACATACCTGGGATTAGCCTTCTCAACAAACAGTCTTTGGAGTAAACAAAGCAAGAGAATGCTGTCTTTGGCAAAGAAAACAGCCTTTACTTTGAACAAATTCAATTATTTATATGGAGGCATGTCTATGAAACCACTTCTTGAAGCCATTAGAGCAAAATATATGGCACAAGTTATCTATGCAACTGAGGTATGGGATAGTAAGCAAAGGGAAGAAGCTAATGGTTCCTATACACAAAGTAATAAGAAGAACTATGGGACTTCCCCAGTCTTTCCCAGCCTTATATATAATGGCAGAGAGGGGAATAACCAATATTAATGTCAGCTTCAATACTAGAAAGCTAAATTATTGGCTTTGTTTGACTATGCTCTCTGAAATGCGAGTAGCCAAACACTGTTTACTTGAAAAAACTTGTTGATACAACAGAGGATGCTACAAAGCAGGGTGGCTAAACAATTCATACTTACTACTTGACAAGTATCAACTCCAATTCCTGAAAAAATACACAGAACAAAATATAATGCTAAGTACACAATATAAAAAGTATATAGTAAAAAAAGTAACCAATTTTTGGAGAGAAAAGGACATGGAAGAAATCAAAAAATCTGGCTGTTGCCCATGGTTTGCTAAAAATTGTAAAATCAACTGCAGTATTATATGGAAGAACTTAATGTTAAGAATCTAAGGAATGCCTTTGTTAGATATAAATTTGAAAATTTAACTAGCAGCATCCTATTGGCAAGGTATAATAAAATGCGTATTCTATCCACTGATTGTGATTGTGAAATAAGTGGCAGAGAAAACCTATTGCATATACTGCGTTGCTGTACTAGGTACAATAAATATAGGAAGATCCGTACTGTATAAAAAAACATCTTTCATGTTGATTCTATAAAACATCTAGGTATAGGGATAATTCAATTAACACAAAATTCTAATGTATTCAGAAGATTCTATAATAATTAAAGCTTTAGCAAATTATTTTGCCAACATGGCAAGAGTTAAGAAAAAAAAACTGATTGTAAAATGAGATAAATGGTAGGGATATATTACACACATATGTACTAATAGAGGGCATAGACTGAAGTTAACAGGTATGCTACTAATTTGTGCAGATACCAGTTACAAATTCTTAAACAAAATAGTGCATATTTTTAGAAATATGTATAATGTGTACAATAATGTATGATAACATAATATATGTGAAGTTTTATTGATAGTGGATTTTAATAAAAAGTATTTATGTGTATTTGTTTATGTATTGTAATGACCTACTGTATGTGTTGATCAATAAATCTAAATCTAGACTCTAGAATCTTGAAGATATCTCCACCTGGAGCAAAGCTACTTTATTGTTTGAAGGAGCGGCGGCTAGTTGGCCTGGTATAATTCACTGATTTGACTTCTGATAAAATTCCCAGGTACCTGAATCCTCCCTTCACCCAGGAGAAGGGCAGCTTGCTTTGAGGTGTGTATGGTCACAACCACACAGGGGCATCATCACTATCTTATTTAGGTTCACTTTGTACCCTGACATTGCCACAAAGCCTTAGAGGACCTCAAACAGAGCAGGGAGAAACATTTCAGGTTGTGTGACACACATTAATAGATTGTCTGCATAAAACTATACTTTGGCAGTTACCCCCCCCCCCAGTGTAACTCCATGTATTTTGGGGTGGTTTTTCAAGGCCTGTGCCAGTGGTTCTAGTGCCAGGTCAAACAGAAGTGGTGACAAGGGGCATCCCTGTCTGGTTCCTCTAGATAGGGAGAAAAGGTGTGAGACTTAGCCGTTCATTTGTATTGTGGCCATGGGGTTGGAGTATATCATCTGGACCCATTCCAAGTATCTATTTCCAAATACCATTTTTTGCATTGTGCACCAAAGATGTTCCCATTCTATCCTACCAAATGCCTTTTCATCATCTAGTGATATTATCATCGGGCAGTCTGTGGAGTCTGTCTATCCACTGGCTATAAGCTGGAACAGTGTTGGGATACTGGATGCTGTCCCACTCCCCTTCACAAATCCCACCTGGTCTTCATACACTATTATGGGCAGTACTCCTTCTAACCTGCAGGCTAGGAGCTTAGTGTATATCTTATTGTTAGAGTTTAGGCAGGATATTGGTCTATATGAGGCAGTTTCTGTCAGGATTTTTCCTGGTTTAGGAAGTACTGACATTCGAGCCTAGTGAAACAAGGGGGGTTGCCCCCTCCCATTGTATATTGCAACTTCTCATGTCGGGGGCCCACTATGGCAGTGCCATGTTTCGTGTAAAGTTCTATTGGGATGTCATCTGGTCCTGGTGTCTTTCCAGGGGTCAGGAGACCTATAGCCATTATGATCTCCTGTTTGCTGATGTCTGCCTCTAGCATGTCTGTCTCTCCTGTCTGCTTCACGTTTTTATAAAATCTATTTCATGTTTGGTCCCTCCTCAGGGGTTGTCTGTCCCTCTGGTATAAACATTGGAGTAATATTCTACAAATTGTTGGTTTTTGTCTTTTTCATCCCTTCTTTGTTCCCCTGAAGCTGAAACCATTCTACTTATGAGGCGCTGGGCTTGTTCTTGCTTCAGTTGGTATACCAGGGGTTTGCCACATTTATCGCTATGTTCATCAATTCTGGCTTGTTGGTGGATCAGTGCTCATTCTATTTGTTTAGTGTGGAGTTCATTATATTGTTCCCTTAGTTGTACCAGGAGTTTGTAGGTCTCCAGAGTCCTGTTGACCCAGTGTTTCCTCTCTCTCTCTATGATTTATGTGTGTAATTCCTCCATCTGTTTTCTCCTTTCCCTTTTGATGTAGCTGGTGTACGACATACTGTAGTACTCCCTCGTATGAATGCCTTTAGGGAGTCCCACACTATCCTTGTATTTTCTAATGACCCCCTATTTATTGCCAAGAATTCCTTGATCTCCATACACAGCTGGACAATAAACTTTGTATCATTGAGGAGGGATGGGTCCAGCCTCCAAGCATTGCTGCAACATGTTTCAGCCTGGCTGGGGAGTCAGCTTACTCACAGTGGGGCATGGCCTGAGATTATGGTAGTAAATATTCTGCTGATATGATTGTTCACATGACCCCTCCTCCTAATACAAGTAGCATGTCTATACATGTGTGTGATTGATGTACATGTGAGTAGTAGGAGTAGTCCTGAGTGGGGGAATAAATACCCCTCCATGCATCTGTAAAGTCTAGGGAACCCATTTGGTCGAGTAGAAGGGTAGCCTACTTAGTAAGTTGGTATGGCCTCATGGGTGATCTATCTAGGCATGTGTCTAGTATGAAGTTGAGGCCCCCCTTAAGATATCTCCATGGAGGGTGGAGAATGGGAGTGTCAGGTCATGTACAAACTATCGGTCATCAAAATTAGGTACATAGGTGTTCATCAGGATCACCCTCCCCCCATACAGTTCCTCCTGTACCAGGACCCACCTGCACTGTGTGTCAGTTTGTGTGAAGATAGGTTTAAATGGCAGCCATTTGTGGATAGGTATGGCTACTCCTCTGGAATGTGATGTGAATGACGAGTAAAATACCTGGCCTACCCAGTCTCTTTTGAGCTTGTTATGTTCCATGTTGGTGAGGTGTGTTTCTTATAGGTAAGCTATAGTAGTCTGTTGTTTTTCCAGGTATCCCAGCACTTTCCTTCTCTTAATTGGGCTGTTAAACCCCTTAATATTCCATGTGGGAATGTTTATTGGTTTTGCCATATTGGCTGGTAGGTTTTATTATTGCTGGTGAAGGTTCTATCATGTGCGATTGTTTTATCTCTATATTAATTGTATTCTCAGTCAGGGCCCTCATCCCCTTGGGGGTGTCTGCCATCCAGTCTGAGTTTCAAGTGACAATGCAGTGTTAAGCTTGATTTTCCCAGTTGAGAGTCTGTTAAAATATATATCATATTTAACATTGTGTCTCCTTCTCTGGTTCACATAACATAAAACTTGGTAGTTAATACCACCAAGTGAGAAAACATAAAGAAAGGTAATAAGATTAGAGATGGTCATCCTAAGACCTAAGAATGATAGAGTAAAGACAAATAGGAAAATCAGAAACATTTTATTTTCCTAAACTATTACTAACTACAAATTAATCAGTTTGAGAGGTGATAATACTAGTGTAGGGCCCCTTCTGGGTACCATGCAGCTATTCACCCTACTGTCTTGCAGAATTAACCTATAATATTAATATCTGTGCAAATAGGTCTTTGTTCTGTTAGGGCTCCTCTTGTTACTAGGTCATGGCTCCACTGATTGGATGCTCCTTCACTGGTAAAGTTTAAGTAAGGGTTGTGCACTCAGATCTCTGGGTATACATGCATTGTATCAGGTGTTATAACATTCCTTGGGGCATTCCTCTCAACTCCTTGCCCCACTAAGTAGGGACAGTGCCTTTATCGTCCCTCCTCAAAGGAGGGAGCCAAGGCAATTGTTGTAATGTATGACGTACATAGATACATAGACACTGTCGGCAGATAAGGGCTTATGGCCCACTCAATCTGCCCTTTTGAGCTTGTAAGTTCACTTTGTTTTCTTTGACGTCTGAAGCCCACACAGTGGCACTGAGGGTTGAGGCACTGGACGCCACACCTCACACCATGCCGGTAATCCGAGTTCAGGAACATGGGGAGATCATCGGGGGGTCAGCAGGGGAGGGTTAGGATTGAGTGTCCAAAGACTGCTTTCCTATCCCTGGGGTGGGTTGAGGGATTCCACTGCCCAGTAGCGGTCCCTGGAGATGATCAGGGGCTTCACCAGAGCTGGTGTGCTTGGGGTGAGTCCAGCAGATATCAGTGCGCATGCCTTCGGTGTCACTGTACATCCACACTCAAGGGGGACAAAACATGGAGGAAAAATGGTCTGGGCATGAGCAAGCAGCTTGATAGCCATGCTTGTACCACCCAGAGGTCTGTCATGGAATTGCACTGGGGGGTTTGGTCTCGGCCCAGCTTGTGAAGGCATAGGGGAGCCTCCTAGCGAGTCAGGGAACTGCTGTACAGACACCCTTAATGGGAGTGAGCCTGCTGCCCTCTGGATGGGTTGAGCTAGTGGCTGGATGCCCCTGCCAATCACACAGCAGCAGGGCAATAAAAAGTGATATGATAAAAAAAAGAAGTCAGAAGACCCTTACCCCTGACCTCCAGAATTCCCTTATGTCTATCCCATTCATTCTTAAATCCTGTTATTGTTTCAGCCCTCACCACTTCCTCTGGTAGGGTGTTCCATTTGTCCACCACCCTTTCTGTGAAGAAATTATTCCTCACATTTCCTCTGAATAGCCCTCCCTCCAACTTCATCCCATGTCCTCTAATCCTGGAACATCTTTTTCACTGAACAATAGCATATTCCAGCACCCTGTCCCTCCCAGTAAGGTACTTGTATGTGTCTACCATGTCCCCTCTCTCCCTTCTCTCCTCCTGGAAGTGCATATTCAAGTTCTTCAACCTATCCTTATAGTACTTGTGATGTAATCCCTGTACCATCTTTGTTGCCCTCCTCTGAACCTTCTCTACCCTGTCTTTGTCCTTATGTAGGTAAGAGCTCCAGAACTGTACACTGTGCTGCAGGTGGGGCCTCACTTGTGTCTTGTATGTGGAATTATGACATTCCTTTTCCTGCTGGTGATGCCTCTGCCCATGCATCCCAGCATCCTATTTGCTTTACCCGCTGCCTTGTCGCACTATTTCCTTACCATGAGGTCATCAGAGATGATAATCCCAAGGTCCCTTTTCTGCTTGGTGCATGCTATTTCCTCACCCTCAACTGATATGTTGTTCCAGGTTTTTTGTGCCCCATATGCATTATCTTACACTTCTTTACATTGAATTTCAACTGCCAATCCCTTGACGATTCTTCAAGCATCTGTAGGTCCCTCCTCATTCTGTCTAGATCCTCTGGTGTGTCCAGTCTGTAACAGAGCTTTGTGTCATCAGCAAACAGGGAAATCCTGCCTTCTAGGTCCTATGCAATGTCACTGATGAAGACATTGAATAGGATAAATCCCAGCACTGATCTCTGTGGTACCCCACTGGTCACTCTTTCATCTGTGGAGTGACAGCCATTTACCACCACCCTCTGTGTCCTGCCACCCAGCCAATTAATTTCCCACCCCACTACTGTCCTACCCACTCCCATATTCCCCAGTTTGTTTAATAGCCTTCTATGAAAAAACAGTGTCAAAGGCCTTGCTGAAGTCCAGATAGGCCATGTCCACTGCCCTCCCCTGATACACCTCCCTTGTCACCCAGTCGAAAAATTCAGTGAGGTTGGTCTGGCATGACTTCCCCCCAGTGAAACCATAAAGCCTTGGGTCCTGTAGTCCATTGGCAACCAAATGTTCCACCAATCTCTCCTTCAATAGTGCTTCCATGATCTTCCACACTGTCAAGGTCAGGTTGACTGGTCTGTGTTCCCCCGCTTCCTCTTTGTTCCCACTTTTGTATAAGAGGACTACATCTGCTGTCCTCCAGTCTTTGGGTACCTCCCCTGTTTCCAGTGATTGGCTGAACAGGATTGCCAGAGGTTCAGCCACCACCTCTCTTTGATCCTTTAGGACCCTGGGGTGCACCCCTTCTAGCCCCATTGCTTTATCAACTCTTATTTCTTCCAGTTCCTTTAGGACCCTTTCCTGTGTAAAGAGACTTGTATCCATTTCTGCACCATTCCCACCCCTTGTACTTCCTTCAGGCCCATTACCCTCCTCTTCCTCAGTAAAGACTGAGCAGAAATACCTGTTCAGTATGTCATCTTTACTGTTGTCATCCTCCATGCAGCCCCCGTCCTCCCCCTTCAGTCACACTATCCATCCCTTTGCCTTTCTTTTTTCACTTATGTACCTGTAAAAAGTTTTGTCCCTTCTACAGCACCTGCTGATTTTGCAATGGGCTCTTCTGTCTGAGCTTTGGCTTCTCTTACTGACCTCCCTGCCTCCCATTGCTTCTCCTGGTACTTCTCCCTATCCCCATCTGTCTGTAGCTTTTTGTATTGCCTGAATGTAATCTTTTTCCTTTCACTTTCCCTGCTACCTCCTTGGAAATGAAGTTTTTACTTACTTTATTGAGAAGTTCTGTTAAATGTTTGTCGAAGCTGAGGTTGTTTGATATAAAAAAAAAAACAAGTCCTTGTCATGTAAAGTTTTATTTAGAAGGTGGCCATTTAGTGTGTAATTATTTTTGGGTTCTTAGTGCAAAAGTGCATAACACTGCATTTATTGATGTTGAACAACATACCCCAATGACTGGCCCAGTGTGAAAGTTTATCCAAATCATTCTGTAGCTGATTTGTTTCCTCATGATTACTACAGGAGACATCAATTCTACAGTCATCAGCATATTTTATGACCCAACTGTCTAGTTTAGAAGATGAATCAGATATAAAAATCTGACACACTAGTGGGGCCAATATTGAACCTTGGGGAACACCACAAGATATTGATCACCAGCTGGAGGTATAACCATCAATACTTACTCATTGTTCTCATTCCGCTAACCAGTTTTTAACCCAATTTATATAGCAAGGATGGATATCAAGGCAATCCACCTTAAAAGCACCTCCCGCAATCATTTGATACAGGGAGGGGGTAGACTGTTCTCTGCTATATGGCACCTAGTCATAGTCCTTGATGTCAGAAGGGCAGAGCCACCACTTAAACCAGTCTGTGTTCTATAATAGCTGGAAAAATATTATTAGCACACACTGGAGGCAGCATAATAGGAGGGAACAGCAGAAAGTAGATGTTCCCTAATGACAATAAACAAGGTGTAACCATGAAAACCAGCTCAACAACACCAAACCAACAATGTATGAACTATGACCTCAGGGTGGGCAAGTGGGTTCCCCGGAAAAAGAGGTATCAGGACATGAGATCACATTACATGCCATAAAGTCTTGGCCCTTAGCCTCTGTGTCTACTAACAAAGCCAATTGCATTCCAAATGGAGTAGGTACTATTTAATAATTAACAAGACCCATTTCTCTAGGTGCCACAGCAGGGAGTCAGAGACAGAACCCCTGGATGACCACCATCTACCTTCAATATGTACCTCTGATGACCAGAGCCAGGTGCCCCCCCTGGAGACAATAAAGAAAAGTAAAATTGCCACCTGCAGGCGAAGAGAAGTCCACACACTAGCTATCTGGCTATATGTGCACTCTGTCCCTTACATGAGAGAAATACAAATGCAGACCTCCATTATTACCAAAATTAACCAGCTTTTGTCTCATACGCAGGTGAATGGAAGAGCTCTGAAGGAAGGATGGTGGATTCCATGTAAGGAGTGTAGCCTGCTACACATTTGAAAAGTCTCCTTTTGAATGCTTTGCAAATGATATAGGGGAAAAAGCCTAAAGCACTGAAGCCCCCATTGAGTGGAAGAGCTCTCTAATACTGTGCACAAAGCAAAACTGTTATAGGAAGGCTGCAGTCAGAAAATATAGCCAGCAGGGGTAATTGCTTTGAGCTAGAGTGCAGTACTGTTGTGGGACATCCCACCACCACCACCACCACCACCACAGTGTGGCATGTACTGTAGGGTGGGAAAAGCTACCCAAAACCCACATCCCCAGACCCCACCACCAGCACCCTAGTTCTCAGGTCTACAGTTTGTGGCTATTATAAATTGTCTGTAGAATTCTAATGAAATATATATAGTGGATCCACTATGAGAAGTCCCCCAACTCCAATGCCCACCTATTACCCATGCTGAAGGCTGTGAGCATGTGTTCTCCATCTTGCTCTTTAATAAAGCCACTACTGTGTCTAGAAAAAGAACTGAAAGCTCCAAATCATTACTTTTTTATGAACGCTCCAAATCTTTATTTTTTTCCCCACAATATTTATATTAAATTTAAGCATAAATACATATTTACATCCTAAAGCAGTTTTCGTGACAAATATTTAAAGGATATCAAATAATAATTATACTTTTTTATTTTATTTATTTTGTTTTTGGTGACTGGGTAAGTGCACTAGACAAATTCTGCCTATTTTGAGGCACAACCCAGGGAGGAGGATACAGATGAATGCCAACTAACCATGAACCAGATTAAGCTGTTGGTGGAATTTTTAGTGAATTGGGGGAAATACCTCTACTCTTTTCAAGAAGTGCCATGGGATCTTCAACATCCACCTGAACTACCACCAGAACAGGCAGATGTGACCTTGGTTTAATGTCTCGTCTGAAAAGACAGCACCTCAATAGTGCAGCACCCCCCCATGCAGCACTACAGTGTCAGTACTGGGATTGAACCCAAGTGCCTGGTGTGGAGTTAGAACCCACAGCCTTCTGATCTCCTGGCATCAGAGTTGAGTGTGCTACTTGCTGAGTCACTGACACTGATAACATAGAGACCCCTATTCCCCCTCATTTACCTAAATGACATTCTATTTTAACTATACATTTTATCTTATTCCATACAAGGACCCACTTCCCCCTCCCTTCCACCTATACATTCCATTTTATTTAAATAATTCAGTGTATTCAAAACCTATACAGTGGAGGGAGAATGGCCTATATTTCTATGTTGGCTCAGACATCTCTTGATATTCCACTAATTTATCACAGAGTTTTCCAAATTGTAAGGCTTCCTTCATTAAGAATCACCATCTCATATGTTCAAAATTTCACAAAGAGGGGCAGTTCCATTTCTCCAAAATTAACATTTTAATAACCATAGTTCCAATACAAATTTTTTTTTCAGTTGTTTTTTAATCCTTATCTGGGCAGTGTTGTTTAAAATCAAAAGTGCACATTTTAGGGGAATATTTAATCACATTATTATGGATAATAGCAGAGGCTGCACTGAAGGTTGCTTAAAAAATTGGAGAATCTGGGTGTGCACTCTAAAGTGGCAAAATGGGTTGGAAACTGGCTAAAAGGCAGGACCTAGAGGGCGGTAGTAAATGGCATAAAATCAGAAGAGGGGGAGGTGACCAGCGGGGTTCCACAGGGATCGGTGCTGGGTCCAGTTCTATTCAATGTCTTCATAAGCAACATTGCAGAAGGACTGGAGGAGAAAGTATGCCCATTTGCAGATGACCCCAAGATCTGTAACAGAGTCGACTCACAGGAGGGGCTAGATAAAATGAAAAATGACCTAAGACTACTTGAAGAATGGTCAAGAGTTTGGAAGTTGGGTTTCAATGCTAAGAAATGCAAAATAATGCACCTGGGACACAGAAACCCAAGAGAGAAGTACAGGATGGGGGGGCAGGTTCTAGACACCACAACTCAGGAGAGAGATCTGGGGGTTATCATATCTGATTACCTGAAGTCAGGCAAACAATGTGAAAAAGCAGTGGGGAAGGCAAACAGAATGCTGGGGCACATAGTAAGGGGCATAACCAGTAGGAGGAGTGAAGTGGTGATGACACTGTTTAGATCACTGGTGAGGCCTCATCTGGAATACTGTATCCAATTCTGGAGACCGCAACTCAGGAAGGACATAAACAGACTGGAAGCAGTCCAGAGAAGAGCAACAACAATGGTACATGGATTGTACCACAAGCCTTATGAGGAAAGACTCAAGGAACTAAACATCTACTCACTGGAAGAGAGAAGGGAGAGAAGGAATATGATAGAGACTTCAAATACCTTAGAGGAATAAACAGGGTACAGGAGGGAAGCATATTTCAGAGAAGAAAGTGCACAAGGATAAGGGGACACAACATGAGGCTGAAGGGAGGGAGGCTTAGCTGGAGTGCTAGGAAGTATTTTTTCATGAACAGGGTGGTGAATCCATGGAACAGCCCACCAGAGGAGGTGGTGGAAGTGAAGACAGTATGGGGATTGAAAAGTGCATGGGATAAGCATAAAGGCACCCTACTGTACAGAAGAAAGGGGAGAAAGGCAGTCCAGATAAAAGCAAGGATTGTCAAACCAAGTAGGGAAATAGGCAGACTAGGTGGGCTGTATGGTCGTTATCTGCAGACAGATTCTATTTTTGTATGTTTCTAGAAGTGTCTGAGCACCAGTTTAAAATGTACTGATACTCCTAAATGCAGTGGTAGAGATTATGGAATGCATCATATTGATGCAAACATTGTGTATTCCCATTCCTTGTTATTTTCCCAAATATTTGAAGTGTGCAGTATGCTCTTTCAGTAATCTTCTTTTGAATATCAGTATTTTTAGCATAGCAATAATCCTTGTCTATGTTACCATCAGATTTCTCCACTGCTGTTTTATATAGTTCATATTACTCTCTGTGTTCCATTTATTATTTTTCTTAATCCGTGGGTCAATTTTGGTGGTTACCACATTATTATAAATTATTTGCAACAATTTATCAGTACTTATTATGTTTGCTTGTGCTTGTGCACCAGCCAACATACTGCAGTAGTAGCAGATTTGGAGGTGCGGTCACTGTCGGCAAATGCAGGGCATGCATCAGTAGGTGTGTCCCTCATTCCTCAATAAGGCAGCTGCAGGTGCTGACACCAGCAACACATAAACTTGCCACCAGATCAAAGAAAAGGTCTGCTGCAATGAAAGCCAAGCTTGTCATGCAGCGGTGTGCCTTTCCTGGTGAAGTAGTTAAATAAACATGGTGGCACTGACTGCCACCATGCAGAGCGCAACCTCGGGGTGCCCAATCCCCCTGTTGGCATGCCCAACCCACTTCATTTGCTGATGAGGGAGCCCACTCACCATCAGCATAATGCCCCCCTCCTTCCCATTTCACATTTGTGCTGAGGGGTGTCCAATCCCCCTTGGCATCATGCACCCCCCAACAGTCTTTGTTTGCCAATGGGAGGCAATCAATGCAAATTATGCAACAGCTGCCGCAATTTGAGGCATTACTTTACAGGAAAAAAAACACCAGATCCTCCAAAAACCCTAAACTTATTTTGGCCATTTTGTGGCCAAAATAACTGCAGAATATGGTTCCTTGGCCCCTCAGTTAAGTAAATACCTGTTGGTGTTTACCTATTAAAAGGATTTTTATCCTTTAACTAAGGGTCCGGGGCATGTTTTATTTAAAAAAAAAAATGTTTGCTGACATTGAGGTGCCCAATACCCATGTCGGCAGTAGAATCCCCACCCCGCAAGTGTGGGACACTGGGTAGCCCACTCCCAGTGTCCCAAAATATTTATTTGTAGAATACTGGTTTTGCCAACATCAGGGTGCCCAATCCCTGTGTCATCACTAGACCCCTCCACCAGTGTAGGACATTGAAGAGCCACTCCCAGTGTCCCAGTTGCATCCCCCCAGTACTTGTGAAAAAATATTTTTGTCAACATCAGGGAGCCCACTCCCAGTGTCCCCATTGTGTTTAACCCCCAAGTATTGTGAGACACTGGGGATCCCACTCCCAGTGTCCTGAAATGTTGTTTTAAGTGTACCTGTGAAAAAAGAAAACAGTCCCCCAACATCTTTTTTATCTTGGAAAAAAAGAAAATGGCCCTCACCATCTCCCCATTCCCCCCTTCATCCCTACCCTCCCACTGAGCACCCACCTCCCCACAACCCCATGCCCTATACTTAACAATTGAGATCACTGGCTGCTTTCTGTGGATCAGGACATGTCTGCACTCTTCCAAGCTGATCTGTGAACTGAAGAATCAAGGTAAGTGCTTTATAATGGCTTTCAATGGCATTTTGAATTTACAGTATGGCAATATCTTGGCCATGTTTTGGTATTTTTGCACCAAATTTTCAACACTGGGTTGGAGGCAGTGTGAAGCAATATGAGGCCCTACTCACAACCTTCTCTCTGACCCAGCTTATCCAGGATACAACCAGGCGGTCCACGAGTGTCTCCCCCGGTACCCTACTGGACTGGATCATGTCCAATCGTCCGGATAGAATCTCCTCAGCAGGTACATTGCCGGATTCTATCTCTGACCACTCTCCAGTTTTCTGTGTCTGGAAAATCGCCCCCCCCAAGATCCCCCACAAAATCCTGCATGTCAGGAACTACTCCAGGTTTAACCCCTGGGAGTTCCTGGTTGACCTTCGGCTTACCGACTGGTCCACTGTGTATGAGGCCACTGACCCCTCAGTGGCCACCTCCTCCTTCATCACCATCTTCGGGATCCTGCAAGACAAGCACGCCCCCATGGTCACCCGCAGGGTGAGGGGGTCCGCCACCCACTGGCTACACGGGAATCTCCTGGCCCAAATGCGGGGGAGAGAGACAAGTGCTGGGATCACTTCAAATGTTCTAGTGATCCCTCCTCCCTACAAAAATACAGACAACTGAGAAACTCCTGCAAAAAGGCCATCAGGGCTGCCAAAAGCGACTTCTGCAAGTCCGCTCTTCTCGGCCTGCTAGCAACCCCAGAAGTTTCTGGAAGAACATAAAATCTTTGTTAATGGATCCTCCCATCCTGGAGTATCTGACATGCTTATCAACGGGGTCTCCTGCATGAACCCCACACCATTGCCAACTCCCTTAATACCCACTTCACCGATCTCTCTGCCCTCACGGCTCCCCTCTCGTCTCACATTAACTGGCCCCCCTCCCTTCCCCCCTCAGCTTGGTGGGAGGGTCACCCCCCTCAGGCATCGTTTTACCTTAGGGAAGTGACTGTACTGGAAACCCAGAGGCTCCTGGCTGGCCTCTCCCAGTACTCCAGTCCTGGCCCAGATTACCTTGAATCAAAGCTCCTCAAGCTTGGCGCTGCTCACCTTGCCCACCCAGTAGCCCACATCTTCAATCTATCCCTTGGAAGTGGTACCTTCCCCAATATCTGGAAAGAGGCCAGGATTGTCCCGGTATTGAAACAAGGCAATCCAAAACTTCCGGATAACTATCACCTGATTGCCATACTCTCATCCCTCAGTAAGCTCCTGGAAAAGGTGGTGGCCGGACAGATCTCAGAGTACATCCAGTCCAAGGAGCTGCTGTCCCCGGCTCAGCACGGGTTTCGCAAGGGACATAGCACCACCACTGCTCTAATCTCGGTCACATCTAGAATAAGATCAGCCTTGGATCGGGGCAATCTCTCCGGAGCCATATTCATTGACCTGTCCAAAGCCTTTGACCTTGTCGACCACACGTTGCTCTGCTCACAACTGTGGTCACTCGGTTTTTCCCCTTTCGCCATGAACTGGCTCTCGGGCTACCTGCATGGTAGAACTCAGCGGACCAGTTTCAATAAAGTCCTCTCTGAGTCCCGTACAGTGACCTCCAGTGTCCCTCAGGGCTCCGTATTGGGCCCTCTCCTCTTTTCCCTCTTTATCAACCAGCTTCCCGTGGTGAACTCCACCTGCAGTGCCACCCTCTATGCTGATGACCTGGTGATCCTGGCTCACGCCCGAGACGTTGCAACTCTAAACAGGGCTCTGTCTGAAGGCTTCTGCAATGTTCAAACCTGGATCACTAAGAAAAAACTGGTCCTGAATCTGAAAAAAACTCAGGCCATGCTCTTTGGCTCCACAGCCAAGCTCAAAACCTCGTCAGCCTTGCTAAAGATTTCCTGTCCTGACGGATCCCTCCTCCCCGTAGTGAACTCTGCCAAATACCTTGGGGTCACCCTTGACTCCCAACTCGACATGGGTAGTCACCTCCTAAACATCTGTAGGGCAGTTAACTGTAATCTGGGCCTGGCCTACAGGGCCAAGTTCAACCTCACACCTGCGGACTCGACTAGCCCTTGCAGAAGGCACTGCTTCTCCCTTCCCTTAGCTATAGGCTGCACCTATTAAACTCGCTCTCCCCAGACTCACCTCGCACGGTGGCACACGACATACAACAACATCTGTCGCTTTGCACTTGCTGCCCCCGCCTCACCCATCACTGTGAGTTATACAACAAACTAGGATGGCTCTCCCCTGCGAGGTACCTGGACTTCAGGGTGGGCTGCCTCATCGACAAAGTTGTCAGAACTGGCACCCCCCAGAGCTGGACCTGCTCCTACCACCATCTGACACCCCTACCTACCACCTTAGGTCCAAGGCCCTGGGGTTGCTCAATGTCCCCCCCTCCTGCACCCTCATGGGAGGTCGGGATGTTACTGTGTATGCGCCCAGGCTCTGGAACTCCCTTCCAGAGCCAACCCGGTTGTCGTCCTCCCACCTGTGCTTCCGTAACTCCCTCCGTGGCTTCCTGAAGGCCACATCTCATGCAGTGACTGTCCTAGCCTCCCAGAGTACTCCCTTTATGGATGCTCTTCCAGCTTCAAAGCTTGCCACCCTCTGACACTTCCGATAACTCCTGCTGCTCTCCTTGTCTCTGCCACTACACCCGCACCTGACCCGGCATACTGTCCATGTCATGGTTCCCTGGACATTGCCTTCTCAATTTGTCTCTTACGTGAAATGTGCAATTGCTTTCTGCTGCATACCTGTGTGTGACCTACCCATCCCTGGGTTCGCCACCAGAATGGATATAAGTTGTATTATGTCCGTCCACACCCCCTGGACTATGTTACTATCTCACTCATCCTGTCAAGATGTACTTACTCGCTACTGTATACAATTGTCTGTATCCTAATGTTGTACTCTACTATTTGTCTGTATCCTAATGTTGTACTCTCCCGGGTCATTCCTGAAAATAGGCATATTACTTGTCTAGTGTACTTACCCGGTCAACAAAAGCTAAAATAAAAAAAATAAATAAATAAATAAAAAAATGAAAAACATAGGCTTTTTGGGACCCCACCTTATGAACACTGTCACTGTCATTTTATTAATCAGGCCAGTAAGGTGATTTCACGGTCACTGTATGAAATCACCTTTCAGTACTCAGTAACAAAATGACAGTGCCAGTATTCATGAGATGGTGTCCAAAAAAGCCCATTTTGAAATTTGGTGCAAAAATACCAAAAAATGCCAGAGTTATGAGCAGTCATTGAAATGTTTTTACACACATGCGTAATTGGCAATTTTTAATATTTTCACTTGAAATTTTCGACACTGCAATTTTTCACACTACTTTATGAACATTGCAGCTGTCATTTTTCACATTACGACTGAAACATGTTTCACACCTGTGGCATAAAATGGTATTTTGTCACGGATATAAAAAATTTCACCTATGGGGTTTATGAGGTGGTGTGATAACAAAACTATGTTGAAAACATGGGGTAAAAATATGAAACAATGGTAAAGTTGTGACCATTAATTGCATTTGGGGTATGCCCACTTGTAAGTATGGAAATTTATAATATGTTGACCCCAGATTTTCAACATAGCCTTCTTATTACCCCCAACTCATGTATGCAAACAGCTGTACTTTTTCAAATCCTGGCCAAGATATGTTTTCACACCTGTGGCATGGAATGGTGTCACAGTTGAGCAAAATTATGTTTTGGGAGAGATTTAAAAAATGTCTGTACCAGCTGCACGTCCTGGGGTACTCAGATGGTTATGATGATAATATGGTCACACATCTATGGAGGGATGGGTGTGCAGAGTCTGAAGGACCCTGCACTCCCACAGTAAAATAAGGAAAATCATGGAGCAGGAGATGAAGGTTACTGGGCCCTGCCTTCCCATAAACATCTATGGCTATGGTGATACTTTCACAAAAAGTAAGGAAATTCATTGCAAAAAACATCATTAATGCATCAATTAGGGTTTATATTTTAGTGACAAATGTATGGAAATGTGGTGTTAGGGTTCCCAGGCCTAACACCCCATCTCACCCCCCCACAACCCTACCACTCCACCCCATCCACCCCCAGTGTCCACACACCAACAGGTGTCAGAGTGTGCCTTGGGGTTGTCAGCCCTAACGCTCACCCCATTCTTCTATACTGTACCATCTTACCTTTCTTACAAATTAAATGGGGTGGTCATTAGGGCCAGTGACTTCAAGGCACACCCTGACACCTGTTGGTTTGTGGATGGTGGTGGGTGGGGTGGTATGGTTGTGGGGGTGAGGTGGGGTGTTAGGGCTGGGAACCCCTACCACCATCTATGTATTTCGTCATTTTAATATGAACCCCTAACTGATGCATTAACAAAGTTTTTTTTCAATGAATATATTTATATACATATGAGGGATAGGTGGGGGGACAATGTGGCACAAAATTTACGTTTGCAAGTGCTGGTTGCCCTCAGGTTGCATCACATGTGATATATACCTTTCAGTACATATTGAAATATATAAAGATAAATAATAAGCTAACAAATTTAAATATATGAAAAATAAATATATAGTATATATGAATATATAACAATGTGTCATTCGGCACTGAATTTGTCAAACCATAGTACTGGGCTGGTTCAAACCGATTTGTTAAAACTGCTTATATTGAACTGCATGCTGTTGCTTTGCTACTACTCCTTAGATCACAACCGTCTCCAGTAAAGTGTCAATCTGAGATCATTATGTGCACAGTAAAGGTGACTGCAAGATAGCAAAGTATTACTTACTGAAGCCACCATTCAGTGGGAGAAATATATGCTCACGCAAGTTTTTATCAAACTTGCACAGCAATATGGATCAGTCTATGAAACTTAGTACTGATTAGAGATGGGGCGAATTTAAATTTCATGAGTGAAGTTCCCGTGAAATCAGCAATTTCGCTGCACAAAATATTTCCTGAAATTTTAGCAATCTGCAAAATATTTTGTGGGTGAAAAATTGTGAAATTCTGCCCATGAAATGCAGTATTTCACCCATGAAGTGAGGAATTTCAACAGAAAATGGCAGAATTTGCCTGTGAGTGGCAAAATTCCATTGTTCATGAATGAAATTCTGCTGTTAGCGGGCAACATTGTGCACTTCACAGGTAAAATTGCACATTTGTTGGCCAGAACTTCACATTTTGCATCTGCAAAATATTTCACAAAATTCACAAAATTTGTGACATTTTTCACAGAGCAGAGTTTGCCAACTTTGCCCGTCTTTAGTACTGATACACTGTATAAACTATTAATCATGCAATGTCTAATGAAATTATGTTCATGTCAACAAAAATTAATATGTACATCACTTGTTGTGGATATAATAGTTTAAATGTCCTTTTTTGGGGGCATGGCTTGGAAGCCTGCAAGATGGCAGCCTAATCCCTGAACTCAGTGTTACTCCTGTAATAATCCTACAACATCCATGGTAATTCTAGCTGCAGTGAGAGATCTTTGGACCCCTACCTAATAGGCACTCAACTGGGGATCTGGCTGAACTGTTTACAATCTGATCCAACCTTATGATTCCAAAAGATCTGCTCTTTGAGTCTTTGGGTCCGGTGGCCCTCTGTAACACCACTAATCACCTTGGCCATGTTGACGTCACAGCCATTACAAATGGACTCAAATATTAAAGAAATAACAAGCATTTGTCAATGCCGAATGTTGTCACACTGGCATTGGCAGTGGCAGAGGTGGAGAGGCATAGCACTGTGAGTTTGTTAATGTATCCCAATAGGTGATTTTGCACAGAGAGAACGCCACTGTGCAGCACAGCTGCAGAAATGCGTTTTGGGCAGGCTGTGGAAAATGGCAGCTGGACTGTTGATAATGAGGTGTGCACAAATGCCAGTGGTGAAAATGTGGCATGAAAATATTGCAGATTGACGAAGTTACAAGTGTGCGTGGAAACTGCGTGATGCATGCTTGCAACACAGTCATTGTCTGGACTTTCGCCACCAAATTTTCAACATAGGCATTTTAGGACCTCTGCTGATGAATAGTGTCACCGTCATTTCCTCAAAGTGTCCCGAAAAGTGATTTTGCACAGTGACTGTATAATTCTGCACCAGATGTGCGAAAACACATTTCAGCCAGCTATACTGTTCACAAGGAGGTATGGAAAAATGCCAATGATGAACAGTTGGAGTGAAAGTACTACAAATTCACAGTCAGAAGTGTGCATGCAAACTGCACAATGTGCACTCATAAAACACTAATTTTATTGACTTTCATCCCTAAATTTTCAACATAGGCATTTTAGGACATCTGCTGATGAACAGTGTCACTGCCATTTTAGTAATGTGTCTCGAACATGGGCTTTCCACAGCAAGCGTGCTATTGTGCGCCAGAACTGCAAAACAACAGATTTTGGTCAGGATTTGAAAAATGACAGTGTACTGTTCATTAGAAGGTGTAGAACAATGGCACTGTTGAAAATGTGGAGTAAAAATATTATAAGTTTGCAAACTTACGAGCATGCCTGCAAACTGCGCAATGCACACTCGTAACACAGTCATTTTATGGAGTATTGTCACCAAATTTTTAACACAGGCATTTTAGAACCTCTGCTCATGAATGGTATCACTGTCATTTTTGTAATGTGTCCCAAAGACTGATTTCACACAGCGACTGTGCTATTCTGCGCTGGAAGTGCGAAAACACATTTCGGCCAGGATGTGAAAAATGACAGCTGTACAGTTCACAAGAAGGTGTGGTAAAATGTCAATGTTGAGAATCTGGCATGAAAATAGTGTGCATGCGCAAACTTATGAGTGTGCATTGTGCAGTTGCTACGCACACTCTTAAAACTGTCATTTTTTGGATTTTTCTCACCAAACTTGCAACATAGACTTTTTCAGAGTCCCTCTTATGAACAGAGGCACTGTCATTTCATTACTCATTCCTGAAAGGTGATTCTGTGCAGTGACTGCAAAATCACCTTTCGGGACCGAATAACGCCATGTCAGTGTAAGAATTCATGAGAAGGGGTACCAAAAAACTCATGTTGAAAATTTGGGTCCACAATTCACAAAAATGCCTGAGATATGCATTAAAGTTGAAAAACCCTATTCATTCCATTATACAGATTAATGGCATTTTTTCAGTTCGCTGTCGGCTTTGAAGATTGCAGACGTGTTCCCGGTCCACTGAAGATCATCGCGCTGGACTCCTCAGGTAAGTATGTGGTGAGGGAGGCAGGGTGCACAGAGGGTGGGTGGGTTGGGGAGGGGCATTGAGACTATGAGGGACTGTTTTCATTTTAGAGGGAAAAAAACATTGTGGGAAAGTTTTTTTTTGCAGGGGATTTGGCATGCTGGGGTGGGCTCCCAGCATGCCACCTAACTGTTTGGGGGGGTGTCTGTGCTGACGAGGGATTGGGCATCCTCATCAGCACACAACATGGGGAAGGGGATGAGGAAGTAATGCCAATAGGGATTGGGCACCCCCGTCGGCACACAAAGAAAGCAGGGGGAATGAGCCAATGGGGATTGGGCACCCCCCCTCGGCATTCAATAACTGTGGGGTTTAAGCCGATAGGGAGTGGGCTCCCCTGTTGGCACACAAAGAAAGTGGGGGGGGGTTTAACTGACAGGGGTATTGGGCACCCCCAAAGTCGGCAGTAGTTGGGTGGCCGCCCACTCGCCAACCATGCTCATAATGTCGATGAGCACGTAACAAGGGTCCGCTGCATATGACGAGCTTTGCTCAGATTGCAGCAGACCTTTTCTTAGATGTGTTCACCACATTATGTATGCATGGTGTAGCACCGGCATGCAGGCTGATTGGGGAATGAGGGACACACCTACATGCCCTGCATTCATGCAACAGTGACCCCACCTCCAAAGCTGCACTGTCCCACGATGTTGGCTGCGAAAGCACGCCAACATAAAAAACATGTTTGAGACATTGATGACCCACATGGAGAAACAGGAAATTGCTTCCTAAAGAACTGCAGTGGGTATCTTTGAACTCTCCCAGCACCTCCAAGTCTCCAAGCTGGGAATCGTACAGACTGAAGATCAAACAGACTGACTAATGACTTATATTAGGGAAAAAGATAAAACCCTTTGATTTCTATGGGACTGAATAGAAGATTTAAATAACAGAAGCTGACAGAATAAAATCAGGTTTGTTGACTTCCTCATGCGATGCAAAGGTCGCAACACAATCACATTTTTTATAAACAGTGCTACTGGATCTTCTAGGTTGCTGTTGGTCCAGTCTGCTGGAAATAGACTGAGCCCATGACTCTCTTGTGCCAAAACCTCCGGCCAGGGGTCTCCCTTGTCCTATCCTGGCCTGATTCCTATGCTTCACTGTGAAAGAGGTCATAATGCAGGTCACCTGGAAGAAACAAGAACTTATTTGGCAAGACCAAAAAATAGAAGTGTTTGGGTACTTCTCCCAGGCACTGTCAGAGAAGGCCTACACTACAGCAAAATGGGTGTGCACCAACCTGGGCCTGCAATATTCTCTGAGGTATCCCTTGACTTTATGGATCAACAGCAATGGAGTTTCCTGGAGTTTTGACACCCCAGAAGACGTGGAAACATTTTTAGTTAAACAAGCTCAGCAGTTAAACTGAGACAAACATCATCCATCTCCTTACTGAGGTGGGAGCCACACCTCCAAACATGACATGGACACTACTCCTGCCAGCACTGGTTCACCTTATAGACTTTGTGACCACACTGCCTACCTCTGGAGAGAGGTTCTTTAATATCCTAGTGATTTTTACTGCTAACTGTGATTGCTAAACTATTTTAAATATACTATTGTGGCTGCTTGTACATTTGGGGGTACTTTCCCTTTATGTGACAGCTTGTTGGTGGCTGTTGCAAGGGATTGTGGGGTGTAGGAGGACTGTGTTACATCTTCCCCCCTTATATCAAATCGAAATAAGCACTCTTTACCCTCCTAACTTGCATGATTTGTACACCTGCTAGTATATAATAGCTTAAGATAGCCTTTTTAAAGGCTTCCTGAGGGCTTACTATATAAAATTGTGCATCGCGAAACCAGAAGTAAAGCGCAATCGCACTTCCGGTTTCGGCCTTTATAACCACAGCTCCAGCGAGCGGGGCACTTATAGACTTTGTGACCACACTGCCTACCTCTGGAGAGAGGTTCTTTAATATCCTAGCGATTTTTACTGCTAACTGTGATTGCTAAACTATTTTAAATATACTAGTGTGGCTGCTTGTACATTTGGGGGTACTTTCCCTTTATGTGACAGCTTGTTGGTGGCTGTTGCAAGGGATTGTGAAGTGTAGGAGGACTGTGTTACATCTTCCCTCCTTATATCAAATCGAAATACGCACTCTTTACCCTCCTAACTTGCATGATTTGTACACCTGCTAGTATATAATAGCTTAAGATAGCCTTTTTAAAGGCTTCCTGAGGGCTTACTATATAAAATTGTGCATCGCGAAACCGGAAGTAAAGTGCAATGCCTTCCGCTTCAGCCTTTATAACAACAGCTCCAGCAAGCGGGCGATCATAGCAGGATACAGGAGATGCACTTGAGACACGCTGCAGTTCGCGCGTGTCCATCGTGGACTAAGGGGACATTAAGGTAACTTATACAATATATCCTTTTAACAACAAAGATTATAGAGTGTGTTTCAGTAGGCCTTAAGTTTTCATCATGAAGAAGGCTAATAAATATTGCACAACATGTAAAATGTATGCTGTAGGGAAACATACTGTTGACTTCAAATGCGATAAGTGTGTTTTGGTTACTGAGTTACAAAATGAAGTTGACAGACTTAAACCAAAATTGTCTGTCAATCCAGAAATTAAAGCCTTAGAGGATTATATAGATCAAATGTCTATATTAGTGGAAGCGAATGTCTCAATTACAACAACTATGGCAGAGGATAACATTTCAACTTCAGCAAAAATAGCCAATGAAGTCAATTCAAAGCCCCTATGTAATGCCAATCAATTCTCAATATTAGAACAACCTACATCCACCTCTACTCCTTCCATCTTATCTTACCAGCAGACCAAAGTGTATATAGTAAATTTCAGGTCACCAAAAAAAAATCTTAAAGTTAATTCTAGGTCACAAGATTATGATTTAGCCCCCCCAGTTACTTATGCAATTCCAACCCATAATTCATTTGAGCATTTGACAAATTATATTGACAGATCTGGAGAATACAGTCCTAATCTTAGTCAAAACACTGAGAACAGCTTTCAGCATCATATATCACCTAACTACGCACATGACATACCCCATTCCTCCCCCCTGAACAACCCCCTCACACACTAAACATTTCAACTAACCACAAAGAAGTTTTTATACTTGGTGATTCTATAACAAAATACATTGATCGTATCGTTTGCAACCCAGACAAAGAACATCGCTCCAGTTTGTGTTACAGGGGTGCTAGGATTTCCGATATTACGACTATGCTTAAATCTACCTTAAAGTCTGCAGGAAAAAATCCGCTTGTTGTTGTTCACGTGGGAACTAATGATATTACTAAACAATCTGTGCATAGTATGAAACAAGATTTTGTCTCCCTCTGTAATCTAATGGTGGAAAGGGGTGGCGACATTTGTATCTCAGAAATATTACCTATCCCAAGAGCAAGTGATTCCATTAACTCCAAAGTTAAAATCATAAATGAATGGTTGAGGAAATGGTGCCTTAAACAGGGTATTCACTGTCTAACCCACTGGGAGGATTTTCACCTTAACTCTTCCCTTTACTGTTGGGATGGCCTTCACCTCAGTAGAAGAGGAAGTGTTATACTTGGAAGAAAGATTGTTTCATACATCAATTCCCATTTAAACTAGTCAACAAGGGGGAGTCTGGACTACTGTCTAATACTCTTGAAAAGGGGTCTAAATTTGTTAATCTACATCTAAACATTTTATCACTTAATGCATGATCATTGAATATTGTTAAAAAGGCTGAACTTGAATTAAAAGCTCATCTTTTAGAACTGTCACTGATTGCCATCTCTGAAACTTGGGGTAATTCTTACAGGAATTGGTCATCTGAGATTCCAGGTTTTAAACACTTTTTTAAAAATAGGCCTGATACAAAATCAGGGGGTGGAGTCAGTCTCTATGTTAGAGACAGTATCCCTTCTTATCAATCCCCCATTGAACAAAACTCTGAAAGTGTATGGGTACAAATTCAACCTCAAGGTCTCTCCCCAATCATGGTTGGTATTTGTTATCGTTCCCCCTCACTGGACAATACTCAAAATCTTAAACTGCTTGAAGATATTGCCCTGTTCTCAAGTAAAGGACCAGTTCTTCTCTTGGGTGACTTTAATCTCCCAAATATCAACTGGGATACTCTGATGGGCTCCAATAGTATTGAAAACAACTTTCTCACAACCATTATTGATTTGGGTTTGTTTCAACTAGTTAGGGAACCTACTAGGGGCAATAATATTTTAGACCTCGTTATAGCCAGCCATGATGTTCCTATAAATAATTTACACATAACTGATCCCCTTGGAAACAGCGACCATAAATCAATATTTTTTTCCATAAAATTACCTCACTGTTCAGTTTCCAACAAAAAAATAATTAAACATTATGAAAAGGCAGATTTTCAAAAAATAAATGAACACTTAGGTAAGATTAATTGGGATAATATCTTAGCTCCTCTAAACACCATTGAGGCATGGGAATTTTTAAAATCGCAAATAGCCTTAACTGAGCATAAATATGTTCCAAATAAATGTACCCATAACTATAAAGGTAAGATCCCCCCCTGGTTAAATGTTTCCATTAAAAAACAAATGCAACGCAAACAGAAACTATTTACATGTTTAAAAAAGATTAGTAATAATTCCTCAACTAGTAACAATAAGTTACTAACACAGTATAGAGAATCTGTTAAACTTCTTAAAAAATCAATATTAACAGCAAAAAGGAATTTAGAGTTTCATATAGCACACACGAAAGATTCACATAAATCCTTATATGCTTATTTAAACAGTAAGAAAGGAAATAAAATAATTGGTCCCCTCGTACTTGACAATGTAACTATAAATTCCGATTTTGCTATAGCAACCACATTAAACAATTACTTTATTTCTGTATTTACTCAAGATCCTCTACAAACTATTACCATAAAATCATCAATAATGACCAATAAACAATTAGTTTCACAAGATAATGTCTACAACCTACTTACAGTATTAAAGATAACTACTAGCCAGGGTCGAGATGGTATTTCTACTAAGTTTCTTCAGGGCACGAAAAATACAATTACATTGCCACTAATTATGATTTTCAATAAATCACTTTATGAATTCCTTCTGATTGGAAAACCGCAATAGTCACTCCCATATATAAGCATGGCTCTCATTCACTAGTAAATAATTATCGTCCAATTAGTCTGACATCCATTCCTTGTAAATTACTTGAAAAAATTATTAAATCTTTATTAGACAATGAAATTTTATCTCTAAATTTAACTGATATTACTCAACATGGGTTTCGATCGGGTTTGTCATGTACCACTAACTTACTGACTTTTTATAATTTCATTAGCTCCAATTTAGATTTAAATATTCCTTCTGATGTTATCCTACTAGATTATAGTAAGGCTTTTGACAAGGTGTCACACAATATTCTCATCTCCAAACTTATTCATCTGGGTTTTTCTGAAATTCTTGTTTTGTGGATAAAAAGCTGGTTATCAAATAGATCACAGAGGGTTAGGGTCAATGGTACTTTTTCTGACATAGGATGGGTTACGAGTGGGGTTCCCCAGGGCTCTGTCCTGGGACCCACTTTGTTTAATATTTTCATTAGTGATATGTATGTCCATTCCTCCAATATACTAATCAAATTTGCTGATGACACCAAACTGGGTGGTGCTGTTAATAATGCTGAAAGCAGACAAATTATACTTAACAATCTTGCATCTATTGAGAAATGGGCATTTGCCAACAAAATGGAATTTAATACAGCCAAGTGTGCTGTTATGCACTTTGGGAACAACAATCCCCAACAAACATATACATTGAATAATAATATAATTAAGGTTTCATGTTTAGAAAAAGATCTAGGAATCTTAATTAACAATAAACTTACACATGTTTCACATTGCAACAAGATAGCAAATCTAACCAATTCACTTTTTCATAGAATCAGTGGTACTTTTGTTTCCCGAATCAAGCAATGAATTATACCACTGTATAGATCACACATTAGACCTTATTTAGATTATGGTTCACCATTTTGGAATCCTTATCTTTGTGGGGATATGGACAGGTTAGAGAGGATACAGAGACGAATCACCAAAACTATTCCTCACCTGTCACAGTTGGACTACAAAACTCGATTGCATAAAACAGGATTGTAGTCCCTTAAACAAAGAAGATTGAGAGGGGATTTACTTCAGCTCTTTAAGACTCTTCAGAATCCAATTTTAATGAGGTTATGTGGTATTTCCTTTACTTCTAGGAAATCCGGATTAAGATTAAATAATAAACAGTTAGATATACCAAAATGTAATACTAACAAAAGACAAAATTTCTTTTCAATAAGAACTCCAAGAATATGGAATACACTTCCGCAAGAAGTTGTCGATGCTGAATCCTTTATCACTTTCAAAGTTAAATTGGACAAATGGTTAATAAGATAGGAGACACTTACTAATGATCCACATATGTGGAGGACAATGTCTATGGGCTTTTGCCTTCTTTTGTCCCAAATAACCAAGTAACCAAGTAACCTCCTTCCCTCAGCTGCCATAGCCCTCCTCTTCCACTGCTTTCAGTTGACAAGGATCCCTGGCTCCCATCCCTTAAACAATGCCAATGAAACAAACAGAAGAAAACAGGAGGAGGGAGAAGAAATAATACTCTCCACCGTTCAGCTCCCATACCCAAAGCCAAAGTAAAGCTCATGTCTGTCATCAGGATCAGCCACAGTGACCCTGGAGGGTAACAGACATGTGCCTTTGGTTTAGCTGCCTCTCAACAATAAGAATACCCTTCTCAGACATTCCTCCTCAGCTCCAGATAAAAGTATACTACCTGAACCCTCAACTAAATCTTGGGTTAAGGTTGCCTCCCAAGACATCAAGTGGCACAATCAGCACAGAGTAAGCTAGGCCACATTGGACTTCTAACAGATCCAGCTGCATAGGGGGTGCCTCCAGTCAAACACAGAGATGAACTGTATCTTTTGCTCCAGTTGCAAATACTAAAGCTTTCATACCCTGATATGTCTGCCTGCCTCTCACTTAGACAACCAGAGGGAGCCTCAAACTCAGTCCTGCTCAAACACAATCAGGACAACAGAGCAGTTAAGCCTGACCCACCTACTTTAAGTGGCACTGCGTAGACAGGGTACACATGGAGTAATCCAAGTGGGGCAGACCATCTCCCTTTTAAAACTCATAGGGATACTAATGAAGCATAGTGATATGGCCTTTCGCAGTATTTTCTATCCTATGAGAATCCCTGGGAGCTAAGCACACTGTCTACCGATTTCTGTCATTTAATATATACCACTTCCAGGTAGGCCTCTACCATACAGAGTAGCTGGGGACTTCACAATGGGACCAAGTGGGGAGCATAACTTTTCTACATCTTCTATTTTTTCTTAAATAAATGTTGTGTCAGCTGACACCATATTCATGCACTCTCACAAACTGCCACTCCCAACTGCAGGATCCAAGGAACACCATGCATCCCCTACAGACAAGGGATGAGATCATTAGCAATGTCACAGTCAGACTATTGGGGGCATTCCTGGCAGCTGCCTTTTGGTTTTCTCACCTCGATTCTTAATGCTGACTGCTGCTGGGGGGGGGAGGAAGACTCAGGAGTTGCCACCTCCTACCATCACTAGGTGGACTGTTCCTTGGAGGCACCCCAAAACATCCTACCTGCAGTCTTATGAACCTACTAACTCTAAGGGAAGGGCCTTTCAACTCTGATATGGCTGCACTGTGCACAGCAGAGCACAATCTTAGCTATTCCACCTCAGTTTCTCTGAGGGGTCCATTCATACAATGAATGTAAGGGAAAGGTATGCCTAAAGTGGTTGACATGGTAACCCAGCCCTCATAGTCAGAGTCCCAGGTACACCTTTATCATGACCGTATTTGTCTTCATGCAGGACCATGCTGGCCTACCCCCCACTTCTGGGTACAAAGAAGGTCTTGCAAGACTTTGCTATTTCTAGATATACTGTATAATGCTGTGCATCTACCTTCTTATATTTACAGGGCCTTTAATTTGAGTGTCATGTGGTAGGAGTTTTATCCATATACTTCATTTTCTTTATGCCAGACCTGCTTACTGTTAGTCTTTTTTAATGTATAATTGGGGTGGATCAACCCAAAATATGATGTATTGACTATGCTAGGTGGAGGATGTGAATGCCTTGGAACCTTTTATACCAGAATCATGTGCAACAATCTTGCTTTATAGGGTTGTAAGGATGAGAAGTTTTTTTTTTCATTGTATTAGTTGTGAACTGCTTTCTACTACATTGTGTGACTGCTTTAATTTGGAACTTCTCTATTCACCCTAATGTGCCGCTGCTATACTGGGGAAGGGGGAGAGTGATATGCCATAATGTACATCAATGGAATCTGGTAGTGCCTGTGGCATACCGAGGACCTAGTGAAGGACTCAAAATAGATTTATCATGAATTAGGTGGAATGTAAAAAGGTTAAACTCACCACTCAAGAGAACAAACTCTGGTAAGAGCTGATAGGGCTGCAGTTGAGGAATTTGGGGAAAAAAATATTGTAAAGTACCAAAGTTACAAGTGTGCATTTGTAAAATGTAAGCTAGGCTCATATATGTGTTGGTTTGTAATATTTTTGCACCAAATCTTTCAACATAGCCTTGTTATGATCCTGCCTCATGAGGACAGGCAGACAAAATGTTCAACTCCTGGCTTAGAGGTGTTTTTGTGCAGGGACTGTGAAATCAACTTTTGGGATGCAAAATCACATCTTGGTCAGGATTTAAAAAAATGACAGCTATCGCATTCATGAGGTGCTGCAAAGAAATGCCTATATTGAAAATCTGGGGTAAAAATTTTGAATATTGCCTCAGTTACCATCTTGTGTTCAAAAAAATCAGTGTAGACTCATAACTTTTTGGTTTTTTAGTGTTTTTACATCACATTTCCAACATAGCCTCCTTATTACCCTACCTCATTAACAAGGGGAGAGAAATAGAAAAAAAAATAGTGAGGATCCATAGTAGGCTTCAGTTATATAACAAGAAGTGAAGCAATTGCATGCCTTGTACATGATTTAGGTTCTTCTGGAGCAGCCCTTATACGTTTAACAGCACCACTGTTTGATGTTTCCTTACTTTTACATGGTAGTCCTTTTAATGTTTGATGATTTTGGTTTTTACAATTATGTAGTGGGTCCTTCCTTATTCTGATTGCAGACAATATTTAGGTAGGGATCTTGTTAACAATTACATTCACGCGCGCCTTGGGTGGTTTGGGTGGGGGAGTGAGGTTTGTTCTTTGTTGATTCTTTTTTGATTGTGTATTGCTTGTCTTGTGTATTGTGATGTTTCCTGTTTTGAAATCAATAAAGTATATTACATTTAAAAAAAAAGCAAGGGCAGAGAGCATTTTCAACTCCAGGATGAAAAATGATTTCACGCAGGAATCGTGAAATCACCTTTCAGGATGTAAAAAAAACAACATATTGTCCAGGATTTGAAAAATGACAGCTGTTACATTCATGAGGTGCTGTAAAGATATGGCTATTTTGTAAATATGTGGTAAAAATATTGAAAATTACCGAAGTTATGAGCCTGCATTCTCAAAATTCAATGTAGGCTCATAACTTTGTTGTTTTTAAATATTTTTGTACCAAATTTTCAACATAGCCTTCTTATGACCCCACCTCATGAATAAAGGCAGAGAAAATTTTCAGCTGGTGCCCAAAAATTGATTTTGTGCAGGGACCACAAAATCACCTTTTGGGATGTAAAAAAAAACCCATTTTGGACGGGATTTGAAAAAAGACAGCTATCACAGTCATGTTGTGCTGTAAAGATATGGCTATGTTTTAAATTCGGGGTGCAAATATTGAAAAGTACCAGAGTTATGAGCCTGCATTTGCAAAATTCAATATAGGCTCACAACTTTGTTGTTTTTCAATATTTTACACCAAATTTTCAACATAGCCTTCTTATGACACCACCTCATGAACAAGAGTAGAGAAAATGTTCAACTTCTTCCTGAAAGGTGATTTCATGCAGGGACCCTGAAATCACCTTTCAGGAGAGAGCTACCTAATGACAGTGACATTGCTCATGAGGTGGGGTCCCAAAGAAGGCATTTTGAAAATTTGGGCCAAAAATATGAAAAATGCCCAAGTTATGGCACTAAGTTCAAAACCACATTAAAATACATTGACCTGCATACCTGCATCTTCTGTTCGTGGTCTGGCTTTGAAGAGTGAAGACATGTGTGTGATCCAGAGATGATTATGGCATTGGACCCCTGATGGGTAAGTAAAGGCTTGAGGGGGTGTGGGGTTGTGGATGCTGAGACAGAAAGTCAGATATAGGGGTAACAAATGTCCATAAAAGACATTGATGGACTGTTGTTTTTTTTTTTACAGGTTCAAATAAGAGAGACCAATGATCCCTAATCACAATGCTGAGGACTGAGCACCCCCAGTGTCACAGTCATGTAGGGAAAGAAATTGATGGACTGCTTTATTCTTCAGGTGAAAAAAACAAAAACAAGACACAAAAGGCCTACTATCTCTGATCACGACACTGGGGGGATTGGGCACCCCCAGTGTCACAGTTATGTTTCTGGGTTGGGGGTGGTGGGTGCTGAGAGGTAGGGTCTGGTGGGGGGGAATTTTGATACTATGAAATGAATAAATAAATACATTATGTGGTCACAGCAGAATACGGCCCTCTCCACCGTGACCAAGATGGATGCCGCATGCTACTGCTCATGCATGACTGTGAGCACATGCTCAGTAGAGTGCAGTGGGCATCTTGACATGACAGAGTGTGACAAGACTGCAGGTACTATGCATTATGAAATAATGGAGTGATGCAGTTGGTTGGGACAACATGGGTGGCCTGCTTCACAGATGCAGATGCGACTGTGACACAAGTCCAACACACTGTTCATTTAGAAGGAATACAGAATCCTTTTTCTGATCAGAGACTGGATAAGAGCAGATTAGTGTGGCCCCCTCTAAGCAAAAGGGGTTATCTATATTGATCCACATAACCTTATTGTGGAACCTAACACTGACTAAGAGTGATAAAGAGGGGACATATGTATCCGAGGTAGCAGACACTCCACAGGGTCCCCTACTACTAGATAATATATATCATTGGAATCATGATTATTTTGTCTTTTTTCACTTGGTGAGCCAAAACATTCTAGAGCTCAATGAAATTCAGTTGCCTACATTATCAGGGGAGATTCCAATTTGACTTTAAATGCTGCAGTGGATAGGAGAGCAGGGAAAATGGAACCTCCCTCCAGAGTGGTCAAGGCTCTAGAGGACCTGATGTCAACTCACCAGTTACAGATGCATGGAGGGAGAAGCACTCCATGGTGCATAATTACACTTGCTTTTCTGCTACCCATTGCTCATTGAGCAGGATAAACCTCTGGTGAATATCATTCACCCTACAGGTCACTGGGGCTCAATACACCCAATCATAATCTCAGACTATGCTCCTGTGGAAATTAGGCTGCTCTGGAGACCCCCACAGGAAAGACAAAAATCATGGAGGTTTAGCTGCCTTGTCCTGGAGGATCCTAACATTGCATCATGGCTAAAACAAGAAACCAAACATTACCTAGAAACTAATGATATGAGAGAAGTAGCTGGTCCCACATTATAAAAAGCTTTTAAGACCACCCTAAGGGCCAGCATCATGACATCTGCTGTGCAGAGATGAAAAACCAAACAGGCTGAGCAGAACTGGTTAGAAAGGGGGAAAGTGAAAACTTTGGAGAGGCAGTATAAGGAGGCATCTCCCAAGCTCTCTACCTCACCTAGTGCTCGACTCATTAGTACATGCATCAAACTGGATGACCTGCTGAATAGGAAAGCAGAACTGGCTCTCAGGAGACTCCATCATTCCTTATGGGAGGAGGGTGAGAAGGCTTGGAATCTCCTTACATATAGGCTGAAATGTAGACAAGTGGCTAAAGCAATAAGGGGGCTTCAAGACCCCATAGGGTGTCTAAAGAGCACCCCAAATGGCATAAACAGCACTACACAACAATTTTATAAATCCATGTATGCCTCCTCTAACCCACTTAAGGTGTAAGACATCAGGTCTGTCTAGATTACTTACCCATTCCCAGGATCACCCCAGAGCAAACTGTCATGTTAAATTGCCCAATCATCCAGGATGAGATCATGAAAGAAATATGAGCCATGAACCCCCACAAGGCCCAGGAGCAGATGGGGTTTCTATAGACTTCTATCAAGTTATTGGCAAGGACATCACCCCTTAAATGCAACACATGTTTCAAGCTGTCTTTATGCAAGGCACTATGCTCAACCTATGAGAAAGGTGGTGATCATATGCCTTCCCAAAAAGGGCAAAGACCTCTCTCTACTAGGCAGCTGTCATCCCATATCCATTTTAAACATGGACAAAATAATTTGGGCAAAGGTCTTGACCACCAGATGCAAAGTAGTCTTGCTGGGCATGATCCAAGTATCTCAGCTAGGATTCATAAAAGGGCGACTTAGCGCAGACCATCTTTAGTCCCTAACATCGCTCATACACTACTCACAGGCATCCACATCCCTATACACTGCCCTAGCAGTGGACCTCAAAAAAATGTTGATTCCATTGAATGGAACTACCTGTGGGAGACACTGGCCAGGATGGGAATATGACCTACGTTCAGAAACTGGGTTGGTCTGCTATGTTCATCACCAACAGCATCTGTTTTAATGACCACCTCTAAGTCCATCCCATTCCACTTGTGAAAGAGCACTAGGCAGAGGTGCCCATTATCCTCCCCTGCTATATGTGATGACTGTGGAGCTTATGGCTATAGCCATATGTGAAAATCCTAGCATTCAGGGAATAAAGGTGAAAAATGGGGAAAATAAAACATTCATGTATGCAGATGACCTGCTCCTCACCCTATCAGATGCGGCACAGTCCAAGCTACATGTTCTGTCCCTCCTTCATACTTTTACTAGAACCTCTGGACTTAAGATGAATCAGTCAAAGACTGAAGTCTTACCACTAAATTCTATCTGCACAGCCACTGTACAGTAATTGCCCCTAGAGGACAAAAATTGGCACCACAAGGCATAACCTACATAGATATCAAAATACATCATAACATTTCTAAATTAATACCTTTAAATCTAGATCCCTAATCACTTCCACCAAGCAGAAATTTGAATGTGTGAAAGCCCTGCACTTATCTCTAGGGGGTAAAACAGATGTGGTGAAATTAATTATTGTCCCCAAATTCCTACACATATTAGTCAGCCTTCCTATTCACATTACAACCAAATGGTCCAATAAGATAGATGAACTGATTGGTCATTTCCTATAGGAAGGGAAACTACTGTGATTCAGTAGAGCTGAACTGCGAAGCCACTGGAACAAGAAGGGTGAGGCCTTCCTTGCTTTAAAGATAACACATGGCCTACGTATCCACCCAAACAGCCAAATGTTTTTTCCTCATCAGAGCTAAGCTGTGAAGTCACTGGAATGAGGGAGGGTGGGGCCTTCCTTGATTTCAAAGATACCACATGGCCTATGTATCCACTCAAACAACCCAATGTTTTTTTTTCCCTCCTAATTCATGAGACCCTTTATGGCTCACAATCGAATCTGCACTCCTAGGTGACACTACACTGTCGGTCTCTGTTTACGCTCCTCACAGATTTGCACTCATACCATCTCCTACCATGCACAGCTCCTCCAGATACTGGAATGAAGTCCATAAAGAATTGTATAGGTATTTGTCTATTTTAATTTAAATTTATCTATTTAGTGTGGAACCTCCTCATACTCCAAGGACATACCCCATGTCCACACAGTAGGTTATTTTAATTGGGAAAGCCTAAGAACTGCATTGGTTATCTGCTACCTTTAGTAAATTATGAAGTTGTACATGATTAACTGAGTGTTATGATAATTGCCATGTCATGCCATTGCAATGCGTGTGACATATGTTTTGGATTTCTACCTCAATTAAAAAAAAATAAGGAACTATCAGAAGACCCTACTGAACTGAACCTCGCCCCCCCTGTGGGACATCCCTCCATGATCTAAATAGGGGGATGACCAATAAGTTTGAAGTACTAGGAGGCACAGGGCATAAAGTTTATTAGAGAACTATACAAAACAGGCGCTAACGCAGTTGACTCCTTCAGCTTTTTTTGTAACCCTATTCCCGTTACATAAGAATGATTTTTGCAAGTATCTCCAAATCAGAAATGCAGTGCAACAGTTACATAAGCATCAAGAGGGGCACCCCAACATGGTGCACCCTCCCCTCATTGTTAGATGGCAGAAGCAGTGTAAATGGAGGGCAAGCTGCAAATACCAAGCCTTAGGGATGACCAACAAGATTGGTCAGCAAAGGCAAGAGCACAATGGCAGGCAGAATTGGGGGCAATATAACACACTTACAATGGTCCCATCGTTGGTTCAGAGGACACAATGACTGCATAAATAGTAGAGGCCATCTAATTCAAAACAAAACTATCCTGAGGTGGAATAGGACTCTCTAGGTTCTCCAACAGCTTGTATTAATGAATCATAATAGGCACTGAAGATGTTGGTGCCTGGCTGCACACATCTTCTTTATTCTAAGAGCTTGCCCTCTTTTTGGTCCTTTTTGGTAAAAATTAAGCAGATTTGTATAGAAATAGTGGGCTACAGAGTTCAGTCAATGTCCCTCTTCTCCTGCTAGGCTGCTGTACAGATAATACTCCCATGCATTCTCCTGAGGTTCAATGAGTCACAGCAGAAGGGATAGTGGCCAAAAGGTTAATACTGTTCAACTGGAGATCCATAACAGTCCCCACAATAGCAGAATGGATTCAGGCATTAGATCAACTAGTGACATCAAAAAATTGTCTACCTTTGAGGCTAAAACAATGACCAATTACTCCACATGCTGAGACACATTTCTTCAATCCAGATTTTGTCACAACTTAAACTCTCAGGCAACCATGTCTGAAGATATGGACCTGCCTCCCAAGCTTAGGGAGCAACTTACAGGTTAACTATATACATCTTTTTTTTATATCTATGGCAGGTCTAGCTGATGTAGTAGATGTTATTGTTTGAATGGTTGATTGTTCTGGTTCTATGCTACTTTATTGTCTCTTATTACCTAGGGTAGACTCTAGTATGGTGTGGGTATCATAACTGCCTCAGTATTATCTCTTGAGAACAAGCAGTCTGAAAGACCTATGGGACTGGATAAGTGTTCATTTTTACTCATCCTAAAAACTCACTTATTGTATTTAAGTGTGAACAAGTTATCGTTACATCTGTTCACTAGTAATGACTGCTGCTCCATAGGTTATGGTTTTGTCTCTGCTCCTTTGACTATGTTATTTATGTAGGCAATGTGTGTCAGAACTTAGTTTATTTCTGAATTCACTACCTTCTGTTTGTTGTAATACACAATCTTTTCTTTATGCCGATAATGCGGTGATCCTCACTAGCAGCCCCAATCTTTTGGATGTACGTAATGATTTGGCTTGCAATTTTATTGTAATTCAGAAATGGTTTTACCTCAAGAAATTGGTACTCAATTAAAAAAAACATGCAAAATCTATGATCTTATTTAAATTCAAAGAAAAAAATTGGTGGATGAACCTGTTCTTTTAGTGTGTACACTAAAGGATGATGACGTAGAAGGAGTCAGGACCTTAAAATATTTATGACTTCTCTTGGATGAATCTTTAACGTATGAACAGCACATAAATATCATGATTAAACTGTGGTAGATTATGAGCTTACTCTCTACCCGGCCATGGACCACAGAGCACTCAATAAAATCCACCTAGCTATCAACAAAACATGTAGACTCCTCAGTGGTTTAGATAGGCATACCCACAGCTGCACCCTGTATGCCCTAACAAATATACTCACTCTAGATGAAAGAGTATGTTATCAAATGTGTCTTCTCACCAAAAAAAATCAACTAGGGCTTACCCCCCTCGGAGTTGCAGCCTCCCTCCTTACTTCTCATGGCTCAGCTAATACCCGCTCAGCAAATAAACAGCTGTGATCTGTTCCCAGGGTGAGGACCTCCCTAGCCCAAAGGTTTTTTGCCTACAGAGTGCCATTATGGTACAATGAATTCATCCCCCTGAATTTACCTCTGTCTCAAGACTAGGCCCCTTCAAAATAGTCCTAAAAGGCCACATACTCTCCATCCATTTCAGCCAGTGCATTGGCTAGTCATGGTCTGCTGCTTGGCCCCACCAATACATGGCTACCTGGCCCTGGTCAGGCCTGCCAGATCCTTGCCCCTGGGGTGGAGCAAAGATAGAAATGCCAGCTGGTGCATATAAACACCCAGTACTATGTAGAGAGAGTGTGTGTGTTAAAGTTTTATTCCCTGCTGTTAATGTATACTTCTCTTTGCACTCCTTAAGAAAAGGATAGTGCAATGCCTGGAATCCATAGGGGCAAAGGATCCAAGACAGCATGGGTTTACAAAAGGAAGGTCCTGTCAAACTAATCTCATAGATTTCTTTGACTGGGTAACCAGAGTGGTGGACCAAGGGGGAGCAGTTGATGTTGCCTACCTCGACTTCAGCAAAGCTTTCAACAGTGTTACACATAGAAGATTGATAAATAAGCTGGGTAGGCTCAGGGTGGGTCAAAAGTTGGTCAACTGGGTGGCAAACTGGTTGATGGGCAGAAGACAGAGTGTGGTGATAAATGGTATACAGTCAGAAGAGATGCAAGTCACAAGGGGGTACCTCAGGGATCAGTCCTGGGGCCAGTCATCTTCAATATCTTCATTAGTGACATTGCAGATGGACTAGAGGGTAAGGCTTGTCTGTTTTTAGATGACACCAAGATCTGCAACAGAGTAGATGATCCAGGTGGGGTGGGCAGAATTAGAAGAGATCTGGATAAACTAGCAAAATGGTCAGATGAGGGGCAACTGGTGTTTAATGCAAAGAAGTGCAAGATCATGCACATAGGGAAGAGAAACCCTGAAGCCACCTATAGGCTGGGAGGGGAGTTGTTGGCAATCACAAAGGAAGAGAGAGACTTGGGTATCATCATCACCGATGACCTGAAATCATCCAAGCAGACCTCTAAAGCAGTAGGTAAGGTTAAAGGGATGTTAGGGTGTATTAGTAGGGGTATCACAAATTGTAAGAGGGAGGTAATAATCCCTCTTTACAAGACACTGGTTAGGCCTCATCTGGAGTACTGCATGCAGTACTGGAGGCCACACCTTCACAAAGACATTAACCAAATTGAGGCAGTCCAGAGAAGGGCAACCAAAATGGTGCAGGGACATCAGAAGACATTTGAGAACAGATTAAAGGAGCTCAATATGTATACCCTTGAGCAAAGGAGGGAGAGAGGTGATATGATCGAGACATTCAAACACCTTAAGGGCATTAACAAGATGAAAGAGTGTAACATGTTTAAATATAAGAAAAATAGCAGGACAAGAGGACACAGCATGAGATTAGAGGGAGGCCAATTAAAGGGGAATGTGAGGAAATTCTTTTTCACAGAAAGGGTGGTGGATGCATGGAACGGCCTACCTCAGGAAGTGGTGGCTATGAATACAGTGCAGGGCTTCAAACAGGCATGGGATAGGCATAAGGGAGCTACTGGAGCACATTTGCTGCAGCCACATCCAAGAGCAGGGCCATTCTTGATGCCCTACAGGTGGCAGGCATTAGACAGCTAGTTTCAGAACCCACTCATGAGGGAACAATCTTAGACCTCGTGACTCGTGGGCTGCCATCTGGGACAAGTGACCATCAAACAGTGTGGTTCACATTAAACTCAGCTACAGAGTCAAGCCATACAAAAGTGAGGGTACTGGACTTTAGGACGGCTGACTTTGGCAAGATGGGAGAGTGCTCAGAAAAAGCACTAGCAAACAGGCTAGAAGGAGGTGTGATGCAACAATGGGGAATCACTAAACTGCCATCACAGAGGCAACAAGCCTTTGTGTGAAGCAAATAAACAAATCAAATGAAAGAAAAAGCCACTATGGTTCTCAAAAGAGGTGGCTGTGAAAGTCAGGAAGAAAAAGATAGCATTCCAGAAGTATAAGGAAACACAGAAGGAGCAGGACAGAGAGCTGTACCAGTTAAAGCAGAAGGAAGCAGGGAGGGAAGTCAGAATAGCAAAGGCACAAACTGAGGAAAAGATCGCCAACTCAGTTAAGAAGGGGGATAAAACCTTTTATAGGTACATCAGCGAGCGTAGAAAGACAAAGGGAGGGATAGTGAGGCTGAATAGAATGAATGGTGGGTGGGCAGAGGGGGACAGTGAAAAAGCAGGGATACTGAACGAATATTTCTGCTCAGTATTCACAAAAGAGGAGGGGGAAGTGCCTAATCCAATTAACAGAAGCACTCTTGATAGGGGGGTCGATCCCAGTCCTTTCACAGAAGAAAAGGTTCTGCAAGAACTCTTAAAACTGAAGGTGGACAAAGCAATGGGTCCTGATGGAATTCACCCCAGAATTCTAAAAGAATTAAGGGAGGAACTAGTGAAACCACTGGCTACTCTTTTTAATAAATCATGGGAGGATGGTGTGGTACCCGAGGACTGGAGGAAGGCGGATGTGATTCCCCTTCACAAAAGTGGGACCAAGACAGAGGCAGGAAAATACAGACCTGTCAGTCTGACCTCTGTGGTAGGGAAAGTGATGGAGTCACTTCTGAAGGAAAGAATAGTTGAGTACCTAGAGGCCAGTGGGGCACAGGACCCAAGGCAGCATGGGTTCACAGCAGGAAGGTCATGTCAGATGAATCTAATAGATTTCTTTGACTGGGTGACCAAAGTAGTAGACCAAGGAGGGGCTGTAGACATGGCCTACCTAGACTTTAGCAAGGCATTTGACACAGTCCCACACAAACGATTAATAGTCAAATTAACCAGCCAGGGAGTGGTTCCCAGGGTGGTAGCCTGGGTAAAACATTGGCTGGACAACAGGACACAGAAGGTAATTGTAAATGGAGTCCACTTGAAGAAAGAGGGGTTACTAGTGGGTACCGAGAGTTCAGTATTGGGTCCAGTCCTTTTAATGTCTTCATCAGTGACATTGCAGAGGGACTGAAGGAAAAGTATGCCTTTTGAGGATGACACAAAGATCTGCAATAGGGTTGATACACAAGGAGGCGTGGAAAGGATGAAAAGGGACCAAGGTTGGAGGAATGGTCAGAAGTATGGCAGCTAGGATTCAATGCAAAGAAGTGCAAATAATGCACCTGGGAAACAAGAACCCAGGGAAGAATACACAATGGGTGGGGAGGTAGTAACAACAACAAAAGGAAAGGGACCTGGGGTAATCGTATCAGATGACCTTAAGGTTAGCAATCAATGTGAGAAGGCAGTAGGGAGGGCTGGGGTATACTGGATGTATAGGAGAGGCATCAGCAGCAGAAAACAGGAAGTTGTTATCCCTCTGTACAGACAGTTGGTGAGACCCCATCTGGAGTACTGTGTCCAGTTCTGGAGACCCCATCTCCGCAAGGACATAGACAGGATAGAGGTAGTCCAGAGGAGGGCAACTAAAATGGTGCAGGGTCTGCAAGAGAAGCCGTATGTGGAGAGACTAAAGGAGCTTAATATGTATACCCTTGAGGAAAGAAGGGAGAGGGGGGACATGATAGAAACTTTTAAGTACCTCAGTGGAATCAACAAAGTTTAAGAGGGTAGCATCTTTCAGAAAAAGAGACTTACAAGAACAAGGGGACACAATTTAAAGATAGAAGGAGGGCGGTTCAGGGGCAATGTGAGGAAGTATTATTTCACAGAGAGGGTAGTGGATACATGGAACAGCCTTCCTGAGGAGGTTGTGGGGTCTAAAACTGTGGGAGATTTCAAGAATGCATGGGACAGACATAAGGCAATTCTTGTGGGGGGTAGGAAGAAATAGGCTGTTGGTTAACTAGGATCTGAGGCCTATCCTGTAGGTAGGGAAATGGGCAGACTAGATGGGCCTAGCAGTCCTTATCTGCCATCAAAGTCTATGTTTCTATGTTTCTATACAGATGAGTATGGATAGATAGGCCACTGACAGAGCAAAGGCCAATGGCACATTTATAAGATAGAAAAAGAAATGGGCAGACTGGATGGGCCTTGCAGTCCTTATCTGCCATCAACTTCTATTTTTCTATATTATGTTACTTTCATTTTTATAGAAGTTGAAAAAGAGTAAATCTTTTATTGGTACATATCCATGCATTGTTTGTTCCATTTCTACTGTTTTTTAAAGAAGGGTTATCTTCTCTTAGCCAATTCCATATTATGGCTATTCATGCAACTAAATAATAATGATGGAAATCAGGCAGCGCAAGCCCTCCTTTATTTTTTGCAATAATTAATTTATCATAAGCTATGCATGTTTTTTTATCATTCCAAATAAAGTTGACTACTATTTTCTTTAAAATATTAAAGTAATTTTTTGGTATATGATAGGTAGGACCAGAAATAAAAGAGAAATTTAAGTAAGATTTTCATTTTTATAACATTAATTCTTCCAATTAATGTTAAGGGTAAGAACTGCTACTTATTTAAGTTGGTTTCAATTTTGTTAATTAGATCTGTAAAGTTATTTTAGAAAATCTGATCAACTTGGTTTGGAAGCATTGTCCCCAGATATTGAATTTTGTCAACTTGTTGACAAGGGCACTTGTCAGGTACATTTAATTTGAATGAGGTATCAATTTTCATTATCATTGATTTTGCCTATTTAATCTTATAACTGGATACTTGTCCATATTTTCCTGAAATGTTTATTAAATTCTTTAATTTAATTATTTGAGTCTGATATATAAAGTAAAGTATCATCTGCTTATAAATGAATCTTTTGTTCTAATTCATTATTTTTGTGCCTTTGAATTGTTTATTCTGTCTAACTGCTATTGGAAGTGGTTCCATAGCCATTGCAAAAATCAGAGGTGAGGGGCGCATCCCTGCCTCCATGCCCTGAAACAGTTTGAAACTGGATGATAATTTATTGTTGATTTTCAGTCTTGCTTGTGGTTCTTGATAAATTGTTCTTATCCATTTTCTAAATTGTGGTCCAAAGTTCATTTTTTTGAGTAATCAGAAAAATGAAGTTTCTTTCGATTCTATCAAACTGTGCCCACTGTTAATATACTTATGTTTGGAGAGTTATTACATGAGATAATATTTATGGCCCTTCTTAAGTTTTTATTAATTTTTTGTCCCTTAATAAAACCATTTTGGTTCAGTTCTATCAAGGCAGGGAGCACCCCCTCCATCCTGGAAGCTAAGATTTTGGTGAATATTTTGTAGTCTGTATTAAGTAATGATATCAGTCTGTATGAAGAGCATAAAAAGGGATCTTTGCTTTGTTTGGGAAATAATAAAATAATTGCTTCCTTAAATTAATTAGGAATGTTATGAAGTATATTGATATTGTTAAATACTTTAGTTAGACTGGGAGCAAGAAAACATTTTGTATTTTAAAAAAAATTCTGCCTGAAACCCATCTGAACCAGGAGCTTTTCCTATTTTTAATTTGCCAATAGCTTTGATAATTTCCTCGTCAGTTATTAGATTATCTAGTGTTATTTTTTTGTTGTTGAGTTAAGGATTTTAAAGAGATTGAATGTAAAAATCTTCTATTTCCTTTTAATTTTCAGAAACTTGTGTGGTATATAGTTTTTTATAATATTCCTAAAGTATCTGGCCAGTAACATCTCAGCTGAAATATCGTGGCAGAAACAATGCAGAAATAACCTTGAGGTCCAGAATATTGTGAGGTGCAAAATAAAGTGATGAAACATTGTTGCTGGGCAGTAATGTTGCAGACACAAAACACATGCACAGCAACATTGCCCCAGCAAAGGAACATGACCAATATCAAGGTGTGGAGCGGGAAGGGGGGATGTGCTGGCACACAGCAGGAGAACCACTGGCAGGGTGGATACTGGTACAGTACTCTGCAAGACCCACATGGCCCCACCACAATGCCGGGGACAGGGGCAAGCACCAGCACTGGCACCAAGTGGAATAACAGAGAATAGGGGTAACAGTGACAGCAGGACATGCCAGGTGGTGGACAGCAGACAGAGGCCACAGCTGCACATGAAGCTCACAAGACAGTGCTCAGTGGTCTAGGGGGGGCTAACAAGGCACACTGCACCACAGTGCAAGGAGAACACATGACACATCCCTGATTTGGGGGGCCAAAGGAGCATGGAAAAGAGTACTGCTGTGAAGGCAGAAGGATGTGGGCCACACTGGAAACATGCACTGACAGTGATGGAATGCAGCACAGGGGCTTGTAGTGTGGACACCCAGGAGATGCAGTCCATTAAGCAGGAGTGGGCAGCTGCACAGTGAGAAGGTGACACATGGGAAGGGGGAATGTGGATGGTGGTGAGAGTGAGTGGTAGACTTATGGAGGGGGATGCTATCCTGCACCCATGGACATGCAGTGTGCACTGCCAGACCACAGAATGGTGCATGAATGGATGTGCCCCCTAGGGCTTGTTATGGCAGTGTATGCTGTTCATCTGCATGGATGGCTGCTGCTATACATCTCCGGTAAGTGTCTCTGTGCAGTGTGTGTTATCCTGACCCATGTGTTGTCTGGAATGCACTGTTATGTGCCATGATGTAATGTGCTGCCGACATTGTGGGAGGCACTGTTTACTTTACTTTATTTTGGTCCACAATGTTTTTCCCGTGATGTTACTGGCTGGATCCTTCCAAAAGGGTTTATTGAATTTGTTTAGGATGATTTTGTAGGGTACCGTTATAATCTTTTTTTTTTAATTTGTTTATTACATTTTCTCAAACATATATGACATACAAAGACTTACACACATAGATACCAGGGATTGCCCCATTCTCCTCAGCCCTAAACTGGCTGCGGATACTATGTACATCTAAAACTATGTACATACACAGCTACGTTGAAATTTCTACACCTCTAATAAGCTGTCTGACCAGTGTCTAACCTTCGGAATAGGGTAGGCCTTAATTTAGCTCAGATATATAAAACCCGATAGATAATTGCCCACCACCAAATATATCTAGGTTGTGTCGACACCTCCTACTAAGGTCAGACTAACTACCGCAGCTGCATCCCTAGAAAAGAGAAAGAGCCCCTCACCCCTTCCTAATTTGCAGATCTTTGTGTTCCTATCTTATATAAAGCCAGAAGTACAGTTCAATTTGTTTGCAGATTCACAAAGGAAAAACATAGCAATTAAGCAAACCTTCAAGCTGTTATTCATCTTCTAATCTCACCCCGACAGACAGATCCCAACTCCGGGCCCTTACTAGTTGTATAGAATAAACGGCTTCCAAAGCCAGCCACCTTTCCTTATATAATCCCATCTTGCCCTCACCCAACATCTGCCTTCGTACCATTCCCAGGGTTCTCATAAGATCCCCCACTCATTGGTCATAAGTATAGGCAAGATTGTCTTTCCAGTGCTTTAAAACAAAGGATTTGACAAGGGCCACATGTAAGGAAAGGTGATATTTGGCTGTAACCCCTGAAACCTGAGACAGGTCCCCAAGCACACAAATTTCAGGTAGTATAAACTCCGAATAACCTAGGATGGGGTCCATATTTTGTTTAATTTTGAGCCAAAGGGGCTGGATCTTAGAACAATCCCACATCACATGCAATATGTTCCCTTGTTTCTCACCATACCTGAAGCATAGGTCTGTCCGTTCGAGGTTTCTCACACATAGCTTTGCCGGAGTATAGTACATATTAGAAGAAATAAACAGTTGCACATTCTTGAGTTTAGTTATAGTTATATATTTACAGTTTTTCCATGCAACCTTCCAGTCAGGCCTTAGGGGAGACATATTCTTGTCCCAATATTGGATATGAGTTGGGAAACTTGAGCCCACAAAATTCAAAAGTACCCTGTAAATTTGGGAGATAGGCTTATTTGCAAAATTCACCCCATTTAATTTTCCCCAAGTAAACCCATTCTTCTGGGGATCCACCATCCCTTTTTTCACCCTGTTCAGCAAATTAGTAAGCTGCATTTTCTTAAAGAAGTGCATTCCCTCACACTGAGGTGGAAGAACAACACTATCCTCATTTATACACTCAAACAACTTAAGGTCCCATAACTGTCTAGCCCATTGCTTTATAATAATTTGACCACCTAACCAAAAATTCGTGTTGCCCAATATCGGTTGTTCCCATGCTTTCTTGTCCCCTCCTTTGTGCTGGCATCAAAAAGGACCACCATGCATTAACCATTTTTTCTATTGGAGTCAACTTTCCTTTTTTAGGGAGCCTTTCTGGGTGGGAGAATAGCAGTGCTTCTGGGGAAACTCCCAATTCCTTTAAGATCTGTTTCTATGTGAAGCCAAATTAGCACATATCCCCCCCCCCATCCATTCCACCGTCCCATTATCCCTAGCTGCCCTGCCACATAATACAATTGGAGATCTGGCAACATGAAGCCCCCTATATCCTGTGGGAGATGCATGACTGTGTGTTTTTTTCCTATCGGCCTTAGAGTTCCACAGAAAGCCTGATAGCAACTTTCTAAATTTTATAAACCAGGACTGAGGGAAGAGATACGACGCCAAATGAATCAGGTACAATAGCCTAGGCAATAAATTCATTTTGACCATTCCTAACCCAGCTGTAAAGTTCAGTGAAAGTTTATTCCATCTAAGCATGTCACCCCGGATTATAGTTAACAGTTTTTCCAAATTAATCTCCACTCCCTCCTCTACATTATGGGTAATCCATATATCCAAGTATTTGATTACTTTAGAGGCCCAGTGAATCTGAAGTGGCTCAAAATCTGCCCTAAAAGTGTGTGGTGTAAGGGGGAGAATTTGTGTTTTGCTTAAATTCAGTTTATAATTCGAGACTGCTGAGCATCTTTGTATAATTTCCAATGCCTGTCTAAAGCCCTCAGCTGGGTCCTGCAAATGTAAAAGTATGTTGTCCGCAAACACAGACAGTTTATGTTCCTCCCCCCAAATTTTAATTCCCTGGATCCTGTGATCTAGGTTAAGGGCCCTTAACAAAGGTTCTAAGTAAATGTTGAACAAAATAGGGGAAAGCGGGCATCCTTGCCTAGTCCCATTCTCTAATTTAATTTCCTGAGATATGTATCCATTGCATAACACCCTGGCAGTGGGGGCTGTATATACATTTTTTATTCCTCTGAGAAGACCATTAGGGAATCCCATCCTCTCCTTGATGCCAAAAAGAAAGGAGTGAGAAACCCTGTTGAAGGCCTTCTCAGCATCTAAAGATATCAGTGCCATAGGTATCTGAGAGTCCAGCACATAGTTAAGGATATAGTGCAGATTCCTTTGTGCATCATGAGCCCCCCTGCCCAGCCTAAACCTTACCTGTTCCTGACTAATTAAACTTGGAGCAACTTTCAAGATTCTATTAGCCAGTATCCTTGTCAGGATCTTGATATCCTGATTCATCAGTGCATTCGGTCTGTAGCTCTCTGGAAGCTCCTTTGGCTTATCCGGTTTTGGGATGAGAGTAATATATGCTTGCTAAAGTGGGGAATGAGACACCCCTGCTTGCATTATCCTAGTAAACATATCTTTTAGGAGAGGTAGTACTGTTGAAATATGTGTAGGCACCGGAGTTTTATCATTCAGCAATGATTTGACTGCCTCTGAGATTTCTCCCTCACTTATTGGAACTGTCAGCCCTTGTACCTGTGCCAAATCTAGAACAGGGCAAGGTATGCTTTCCAGAAATGCTTGTATTTCTTCCCTATTGTCAGTCCCTCCCCCTTGATAAATCCCTTTGTAATAAGTTGCAAAGGCATCAGCCATTTCTTGGGGGTCAGTTATAGTTTCCCCTTCCACTTTTATTAAGTTTACCATTCATGCGGCCTCCCATTCCCTCACTCTAGCTGCTAGAAGGTGGCCAGGCACATCTTCCTGCATTAAATACTTAGCCTGGATTTTCTCCAACCAGAATTCCACCTTGGCATAGATCAGGTCCACTATCTCATCCCTCAGATCCTTAAGTTCAGCATCTAATTCTGCAGATGACCCTTCTAAAGGTGCAAGAGAATCTATAGCCCCTATGATAAACTCCTCTCGGGGTTGTCTGAGTTCATTTCTTCTCGCTGCACATCTTTGAGCTACACCCGAATAAAGAACTTTACAAGTTAGCCAAGCTATGTGATTATCCTGCAATGTTGGTAGCTGAACTTGAATAATCTCTCTAAGAGCCTCCTCTAACTTTCCCTGTAGTTTAGTATCAGTCAATAGTGATTCATCTAATCTCCATCTATATGGCTTGGGTGGAGAGGCTTTTAGCTCCCACGTCATCTGTATAGGAGAGTGATCAGATAAGATTCTACTATAGGTACTATAGGTAGCCATGTTTTTTATTCCCACCAACGCTTCCTTATTGACCAGGAAAAAATCAATCCTGGAGTGCATTTTTTGGGCCCCTGAAAAGAAAGTCATGCTATTTGATCCCTTACCGTGTATCCAAGCAGGGTCCACAAATGCCATAGCCTCTAAGAATCAACCCATAGCCTCCTGTGCTGTGGACGGAGGTTTCTTAGAGGGTGGATTCCTATCTTCCCAATTGTTTAGGCACAAGTTCCAATCCCCTGCTAGAATGATTGGATGTGCTGGCAACCCCACTACATCTGCCTCTAATGAAGCAAAAAAATCTGGGTTAGGGGTCGTTGAGCCATAAATGGAGGCGACTGACAAGTCTGAACGCAGGATAGAGCCAGACAGAAAAGTTCCCCTGTTGTCCCCTTTCATTACAACTCTCTTTACCACATATGGGCAAGCCTTCCCCACCAGAATAGCAACTCCCCCCAAAGTCGTTGTGTTTCCCACTCCAAATACCTGACCCACCCACATTTTTTTCAACAGATCCAGTTCCTCTGATAAAAGATGAGTCTCCTGTAAAGTCACAATTTGTGCCCCCATTTGTTGAATATGTCTCAGAATTGCCATCCTTTTTTGACTACCCCAAGGCCTTTAACATTCCAAGAAATAATTTTAATATTTAACATTGTATATATATACTCCCCTATTTATTACCTTGCTATGATCTGCCAGTGTCTTGTTCCCAGCTAACAGACTCTCTCTCTTTTCTTTTCCCCCACCCCCACTCACACTTCCCCGATCCTATGATTGCCCTTCTAGAACAATAGCGAACCATGAATAAGCCAGTACCCGAGTGTCCCCCTGGTCTCCTCTCCAAGCTAATACCAGAAATTACAAATAATCCCATCCTTCCAACGTCTCCCTATCTTGCCCCATAATTTAGCTTCTCCTCACTCACCTTCTCATAACCCCATTGTCCAAGGGGAGATAAATTCCTAGCGGTCTCCCAGATTATAGATATTTTCAGGCTATCCTGCCTAATTATCTTTCAGTGTGCATTAATGATTGATGGGGTTTTATTTGGACACGCTATTATAGCGCACTTCAAATTCTTTACCCACTATTCCCCCTGGACCTTCATTATTTCATGAAATGACCTCCTCCCCCATAGTGTAGCTTGCCTTTTCCCTGTATTGTGATGAAAGCCCAGCTCTAGCCCTCCAGCCCAATATTAACCCAAAAAATCCTCTCTTCTGCTTCCCCCCAAAAGACTGCTCACAATACTAAGGCTAGCCTGTTAAATGGAAGCAGCAACTTACCAGAGGAATGAGCTTACAGAGAAAATGGCTATCGCTGCTTGCCATTCACCCCAGTTGTGTAACCATAAAACCCCTAGCTCCGTTCCCCCAGGATAAGCCTTCTGCATTCATTTCTGAGGTTACCAAATTAAAAAGTGGAGAGTTCTCTCACATCCGATACAGCGCCAAACCTGTTTTTGAAGCAAACCTAGGCTGAGTGAAGCACTCTCCCCACTTCCGTTGAAACGGGCCTTAACCCCAACCCCCATCGTAAAATCATTAAAATACTTAACCTAAGGCACGTCTGCCCTCTAGTGGCATCACACAGTAATCGCTTTGCTGCAGCTCAAATTAGCCCTGAAAGAGAAGGTCTCCCATCCAAATTCCCAACATCAGCCCCACCCCATCACCTCTCTATAGGTCTCCATAACTCTTTCTCCCACTTGATCCCTTAAGCTGCCCAAAACAAAAATGTAGGCTACCTGCCTAATATAATCAACAGACTGTTTAATTTTAATAAACCGTAAATGAGTTCAGTCCACGCATAGCGTTTCAACCTTTCTTTTATCACATCGAGATCAGGTTAGAACTTCCCATTGCCACTGCTAAGCCAGTCAAGTCGGTGTCTTGAATAATGATGGTAGCTCGAATCTCAAGCCCTCCAGAGCATCACGCGCTGTTAGGTATTTTTTGTCTCCAGCTTGGAGCTTAACTATTAAGGTCGCTGGATACTGCATCCGAAACTGGATCCCAGCTAGGTATAGTTTCTTCCTAATGTCTGAGTACTCTTTCTGGAGATCTTGAATATATGGGGATTGATCCTGGAACAGCCACAAAGTCACCCCATTCCACTACAGATTTTTTGATTGCTTAGCTTTACTGTGAACAAAGGCTTTTTCTTTATAGTTAGGAAACCTCATGATTAATACTCGAAGGTGAGCTCCCGGGGGGAGGCTCTCTAAGTGCCTGGCGCACTCTTTCCAGGTTATATGCCTCCCCGTATGGAGTCAGGCCTAGTAGTTTCAATAGCAGATCCTGCAAGAAGGTTACACAGTCCGCCCCCTCCATTCTTTCAGGAAGCCCCACCATAATTACATTATTTCTCCTGCTACTTGATTCTTGGTCTTCAATGTGGTCTTTCAGCTTTTTGACTTGCTTTCATAGCACAACCACTTCTTGCTCTGTTGTTGAAATTTTCTTTTCCAGCGACGAGACCCTAGCCTCTAAATCTCCCATCCTCCTTGCCAGCACATTCAGAGTCGGTTTTACCATTGAAAAATCTGCCACCAAACCATGTAGCATTTGTTTAATCTCCAGAATGTCATCCGCATTCACTTTCTCTCCCCCTTCCACTCTATCTTCGTTGTCTTGATTCTCTGGAACAGACAAAAGGGGTTTCTGGCATTTTACTGCCAGAACCCAAGCCGACAATGACTCTGGAATTCCTCATTCCATCTCGGCCATTCAGTTGCACCTTTGTAGATCACCACCGAGACCAGATAAAAAATTCAATCTGCACCTTCCTGTTCAATCAAAAGGCAGAGAGGCTTAGTAAACTTTCCTGAACAGTTAGATTACCGAATTGAGCCCAAAAACATATTTAAAAAGTAGATTAATTTGATGAGGGCCCAGGAGCAACACTCAGGACATCCTCTCTCCTCTAGCTCATCATGTGATCTCCCCATCATCTTTAATACATAGGATATTGTTTTTTCCTATTTTTTTTCTCAGCTGCCAGGCCATAAGTTGTAGTGGTTTATCAAATGTTATATAGTAATTACTTTAATTTGTAATATTTGCTTTTCTGCTATTTCTGTTAACAGTTTATTGTATGTTTCTCTTTTTTAAGTAATTTATTATATATCTGATTGTCATATGTTGAGCAATGTAATAATTCAAATTATTTGAGTGTATAGATTTCAGATTCTAATTTGTTTTGTTGTTCATACCACTTTTTCATATAGTTTTTTAATGATATTAATTTACCTCTGACTCATGTTTTGAAAGCTTCCCAAATTATAAAGATATTAGTCCCTGTTTCTTTATTGTGATTAAAAAAGTATTCCATTTCAATACAAAATCAGAATTAATTTCCTGTTTTTTTAGCAAGGTCATATTCATTGTCCACAATAATTCTGCATTTATCTTAAACTCTAGTATACATGGAGAGTGATCTGAGATTACTATACCAGGATAATCAACATGTTTAACATTATAAAATAATGATTCTGACACCAGACAGAAATGTATTCATGAATAGGAATGATGAGTATTGGGAAAAAATCAAACTTATTACACTTAGTGTTTCTTACATTCCAGAGATCAACTAGCTTTAGGTCTGATTTAAAGTTATGTATTACTTTAACTGAGGGTTTAAAGCAGTTGGTTGTAAAAGAGGTTTTACCTTTTTTATGCAGTGTCAGAATAAAATCTCCTCCTGTCATAAATGAAGCCTTACATGTAGATAATTTTAAAAAACATTCTATGAAAAAAGCTGGATTGTTTTGATTAGGACCTTATAATGTAGCCAAGGTAACATTTTCTTCTCCAGTGAGAATTTCCATCATGATATATCTGTCATTCATATCCATTCTAGTACTAAGAATTTTGAGATTCAGTTTATTCTTGTGAAAAAGATGGCTACACCCCTGGAATTGTAATTATAGGGGAGAAGGCACCAGTGCCCCATTGCTTCTGAAATCATTCAAAATCCCTCAATAGAAAATGCATTTCCTGCAACAAAATATGGTTAATTTGCTTATTTTCTAAGTAGTTAATTGTTTCATTAATTTTTATTCTGTTACAAAACCCCTTTATTTCCCAGGTAGATATCCTTAATTTTTGAGCATGTTGGAATGATATCAGACTTGGCTTCTAGTCTGTGCACATTTTTTTTCTTCTAATTTTGACTTGAATCTTGGTCACATTTCTAATAGTTAAGATAGATGAAAGAAGGAAAGCAAAAAGGAGAAAAAAAAAAGTATGAAGAAAAATAAATCAAAAATTCCCTTCCCTTCCAGGGGAAAGAAAGTTCTCCAGACCTACCCCCCTAATCTGCAGAGGTGGCTGCATATGTTATCGGTCATGCTAGAAGGAGCACAGCTTAGGACTGATTTTTTCCTTTATCTTCCTTTTCTTTTGTCTTTCTTATATATGAAATGCACTATGTAGTAAAAGAATCACTATATTTTAATAAGTGAATGTGCACCCCACCTTATTTTAAGTTGGAGATATTTTATCTGCTTTTCAGCACAGTTACATAGGTAAAGTTTTTAGGAGGTATTTTCATTTTGCTTTTTGTCTCATCTGATTCTTGATGTAGTTGCTGAGATTTTGTTTCATATGGATGAGGCCTTGTTCTAAATGCAGTTCCATTTGGTTGCAGGTAAAAATTGTCAGACATCAAATCCAAAGCTTCTTGCACCTCATCAAGATCATCAAAAGTTGTACATTTTCCTTTTATAACAAAGTGAATTTTGGCGGGATACAACGTTGAGAATTTAATTCCCAAATCATATAGTCTTTTTTTGATAGGGTTAAACATCTTTTTGCCTGTTCACTGTGTCAGCTGATAAATCTAGAAAAACATGAAAGGCTATATTTTGAAATTTAAGCCATTTCTCCAATCTTGTTTTTTTGCAAAATGGCTTCCTCATCTAGGAATCAATGGGGTTTAATGTAAATTTATCTGGGATAACCCTGTGTGCTTGAAGAAAATCTGTTGATGGCTCTGTGCACTCTGTCTAGAGCAATCTTCTGTTCAGGGTAGGTCCGTCCCATGGCCAAAGTTATCATCTGCTTAATAAAAATGCAAGGGGTCTTCTGGACCTTCCAGACCCTCTGGTGCATTGCATAAGTGAAGATTCAATCTACGGGAGTTGGCCCCACATTTCTTCAATTTTTTTGATTAAGAATTTGTAGCATTTTATCATAAACTGCTAGCTTTTTTTGGATAGGGAGCACAGTATCTTGGAGCTGGGCTCCATATTGCTCCAATGCATCTGTTCTTAATGACAGTCCATCTAGTTTTGCAGAGAGGGTACTAACTGCATCTGATACACCCTTTATAGATTCCTTATTTTCTGACAAGGCATCTAGAACCACAGTTTTAAATTTTGTCACCACTTTCATTATGTCAGAGCTCTGCCCTTTGCCAGTTAAAGCCTCCTCAGGTGCATCCCATTGTGTTTCTGTTTGGGTTTGTAGTGCTAGTATAGCATTGTTATGCTCTAAAGCCAGTACAAATTCCCCTATAGATTCTCTTCTAGATGTCATGAGTGTCTTGTTTATTTGAACTGTGCTTGTACCTTCACCCTCTCTTGTTTCCTGTACTATACCCCTCAAATCTTTAACTGCAGCAAATAGATTGTCTATTATTTTTGTGTTTGTGTTTTGCTGAAAACAGTTTTAGTTTATATTCCATCCTGAGTTTTAAGGTTAGCTTTTTTTTGGATGCATATTAGCCAGAACTTCTCTAAGCTTTACCTTTTCAGGTGGATTTTCCTCATTAGCTGTTAAAAAGCAGAAATTACTTACCAGCATTGCCGGGAGAGGAGAAAGAAGAGTTGAGTATATTGTACTTACTGCTCACCAACAGAATACTGCTGAATCTGTCATTTGTTTTCCAATATTGTAGTTTGAGTGTTGTGGTTCCTTTTATTTTTTAATCTGATATGTCCATGTGGTTAACTCAGAGACACAATGAATGGATTTTAACATTGCTTTTTAACTTGCTGATTTAAAGAGGGGGTCGTCAATGTTCTAACTATGTTCTCATTCACTCTGAAAAAAATAACTCAGTGTATCAAGGTACTTCTAAGGGGTTAGCATAGATTTGGCATTTTAAACCTGCTGCCTTCAGACTCTTCCATTGTGATCCAGCATCTCAGTCAACTGTAAATCTGCAACAGAACTGACGTCGTCCTGCTTTCCATACTGAGCAGAACTTTTCATTTCCAGATGTCTCCTCTGCACATTATATGCTTCACGTTAGGTAACTACATGGCAGTATGTATTTAATTTTTTGTGTACCAATTCATCTACCATCCAGATTTGTCGCACATACAGATATCTAAAAAGGACAAAAAATAAGACAACTATAACACAATCTCTGCTGCAATAAATTTCATATTAATAAAGAACAAGAAGAACACAGTGACCAGCATATAACTATGAGGTATATCATAGTGTGTATTTAACCAGTAGAACATTGATTACTGCTGCATAAGGTATATAAATAAATGTATCCATTAATCGTGTAAGTGGTGGTTTTTGCCATCCAGACATTGCTGCAGTAATATCTGGAACTTATTATTTCTAGTTTTTTAGGCACACAAAACCAGATTTCTCACAATTTGTCATTACTCAATGTGATGGGTATAAATATATGGCAATGTACTTACACTACAGAAAATCATAATAACAAAGTATTACTTACTGGACACTGTGACAACAATTCAAAAGTAATACAAAGTCAATTTTTTTTTATATTTATATTATTGTCAATTCACAGGGTATCCGTATCACAACCAATGTCTCAGCATGTTTTTTTCTTTTTTTTTTTGTGTTATCCTTTTTCTAAGAACTGTAATTAACATACAACACATTATGCTAGTAAGTTAATTAACTAACTATACACAAAAAGAGAAGTCTAGGTGGCTAGACATGGTCAGCTGAGATATAATTTATTGTATCTTATTCTGATTTAGTATCTCTATTAAGCAATCAACTGATTCAATGGTGTGCTTTCTTGGGAGTTATACTACCCATGACATTTTTATTTTCCTAAGGCTGTAGCCTTAATAAACTATGCCTTTTTATGTAGCTTATATGAGTTAGGTCTCATACTTCATTTCAGTTCATCCTAAGAGGGTTGATCTAGTCCACCTTCTCAGGCCTTTCTCCTGAGCATCTCTTAACTGGTATGTCAGTTCTTTCATATGTTGTATATCCATTATAATCTGTGTCCAGTCTGTGTCAGCTGGTGGAGTGGGTTGCAACCAGTTTCTCATGATGACTTTGTTGTAAGCTAACACACATATATACTACAAGAATAAGGCATTTTTCCCCACAAGCCCCTTAGGAGGGAGACCTAATATATTTTGTAGTAGCAGAGGAGAGGATAACTGAAATAGACTATTCATCTTGTCTTCTACCCCTTTTCTAAATTCCTCTAATCTGGGGCAGGCATAAAAAAACATGCATGGGCATGGCTTTCTGCTCCCCACAATGTCACCAGCAGCTGGCTGAGCTGGTAGTGGACCATTTAGCTACCCTATCTGGGGTTAGGAAAAAACACATTCTGATTTTCCATAAATATTCCTGCCAAAGGGGAGACATTGTGGTCTTCGATGTGGATTTCCATATTGTATCCCAGTGGGAATTATAAAGGTACAAGTTAGCTTCTCTGTCCCATTTTACCTGCAGAGTCTCAGCCTCCCCATCTCTATGCGAGTTTAGATATTTGTATATCTGAGTAATGGCTTGTTTTGAGCTTGTTAGAGTAAATAGATCACTGAGAGTCAACCCAGGCCCTGTTACAGGGACCCCCTTTCTCTTATGGAGCATCTGTTGTATATAAGCATTCAAATGCAAGTAATATATTTTATCTTTAGGGGACCACCCTCATTTTTTAATACATTCTGAAAAGGATAAAATATTATCTCCCTGCATTATCTGTATTGGTGCACAGAAACCTCAAGTTGCCTGCCTCTTGTACCATGTGTCCTCTCATCATGGAGTGAAATCGCTCTCCATTATGAACCATCTCACACTCTACATGTCCCTTTTAGGTATGTCATATGTTTGAAATATATCCCATGCTCCAAGGGCCACTTAGATAGCAGTGTTATGTACTAAATGTAATGGTCTGTCTAGCCTAAAGAGACAAGTATGTATATGTAAATTGGGGCACATGGCCACCTCTATATCTTGCCAATGTGCTCTCGAGGGGGACTGTCTCCAGAATAGTACCCATTGTACTTGTGCAGCTGTCCAGTATCTCTGAGGTCAGGAACCGCCTATCCTCCCCTCTTTTTATTAGTCAGAAGCAAAGACCTATGGACCCGAGGCCTGTGATTAGCCTGTATAAAATGGGACATATGGGTCTGATAGTCTTGAAACCACTTCTATTTTTTTTCAGATTTAATAAGCTTTATTGTATTTTTAATTTAACAAAATTATACACAAAGCACCATTACATTAGGGGTTAAGAAACAATAGCCCAACATGCTAGATCCTATATTTCAATATTTCATATATGAATCATAGATGAAATTAACTATTAACAGAGCACCTGTATAGCATTTCTGATCAAAATCAACACCCTACAGTAAATGACAGGATTTACTGATTTCAGTTAACACTGATATCTTAGAAAAGAATAAAGTAAAATAAAATAAAATTAAAAATTTAAATAAAAATCAAATAACATAACTCACACCCCCATTACTCTCCCACTCCCCCACTCCCTCCTTCACCACTGGTGGGAAAACAGAAAAACCTCCAAGAAGATACAGCTTATGTTACATAAAACTGGGGATAAATCCAGTAAATCTATGAAATAAATGATTGCTACTAGAGTTTTTGAAATCTACAGAGCTCAATTTAACACAACCGAGCCAACCTTAGTATGGACTTAAAGAATGTTAAATGGACAGTAAAGTATGCAGAAAAGCCCAGATTTCCTGGTATTTCTTGTTGAATTTAGAGATTCTTGCCAGGAGGTGCTCTGCTTGTAATGCAAAGAGAATTTCTTGGTGCCATTCTGTATATGTAGGGGATTGCTGGTCCAGCCAATGATGTAATATAACTTTCTTGGAGCATAGGGAAATTAAGATCATATGTTTCCATTGATTCCCAATTAGAATGTCCCCCAATTCCCCTAGAATACAAATTTCTGGTTGAAAATCATTTTGCAACCCTAGTAAGGCGTCAAGTCTTGAGCGGATACCTTCCCAGAAAGGGGACACTTTAGCACATTCCCAAAGAATGTGAAACAGTGTAACTCGTTGAAGCCTACATCTGGTGCACAAATCTGACTGACGCTTTCCCATTTTACAAAGTTTTACAGGGGTATAATATAAGTCTTGTAATATCTGAAACTGGAGTAGTCTATAATGGTCCCACCTGACATCCTTATACAGTCTGTCCCAGATTTGTGACCAATGTCGGGGGACCATGGATATTGGGGAGAGGATCCTATCCGATACATAATGAAGGGTACCATCTAATTCCATAACTCTATTGTGCATCTCTTTATAATAAAAGGAAACTGAGTGAGAGGTAGACCTCCCTGAGATTGTACTGAGAACTGGACCAACCATATGGTGGTCCCAGAGGCCATTACCAATGTGCTGTATTAAAGCCTGGGAAATTTGAAGATATTTAAAACAGAAAGAAGTAGGCAAATTGTATTTTACTTTTATATCTGAGAATGCTAATAACCTGTAATTCTCTGTTAAATCTATAACCTTTTTTCCTCACTCCACCCAGCCAGAAAGAGCGAGTAATGATTCATCCTCCAATTTTAAAATTGGGATTGCCCAGAATAAGTTGAGAGAAATCCTTCTCCAAGGAATAGCCTAGAGTCTTATTAAGTTGCATATGGGTACGAAGAGTTGTTATAATGGGTGTGGTTTTAAGCTGGCCAGAAACCCCGTTAAGGGAAAGATGCAGTAACACCATAATATCTATACCAGATGAGGTACAGAGAAACTTTCTTATTTGTAACCACAATGGGGAATAGTGGTTCAAACAAGATTCCAGGGCAGATTTCAACCACTGCGAGACAACTGAGCAGTTAAAAGAAAGATAATAAAGATAAATATTAGGGACTTGTAGCCATTCTAATTCTTTTGATCTCTGTAATTTGGAAAGTGCCCTTCAAGGGGTTTTATGTTTCCAAATAAATTTAGATATAATGCCATGAACATGGCTAAACCAGTACTTAGGGAGGAATTGATTACACATTTGAAGGGGATACAATAAACGAGGCAGGATATTCATTTTGACTATATTAATATGTCCCCAAAGGGAAATAGGGAGTAATGCCTAATGATTCAAATCTGTCCTAATATGCGTTATTAGCTGTTCTAAATTATATTGTTTCATTTTGGAATAAGATTGAGATAAATATATGCCAAGATATCGCATCTTGTCTCTTACCCAAGAATGTCCAAGATGTTGAATGTCCACTTTTAGAGTCTGGTTATTTAAAGGCATTACCTCTGTCTTGGACAAGTTCAGTTTGTAGTTAGATAGTCACCCAAAATCCTGGATAATATCTAGTGTATCAGGTATAGATTTAGATGGATGGGTAATATGGAGTAAAATATCATCTGCATACTCTGACAATTTGTGTTGGAAATGATTGATTGGAATACCAGTGATTAATGCTGAGGTCTTTATTTTCCTGATAAGAGGCTCTAAGAATAGATTAAACAAAAAAGGGGAAAGGGGACACCCTTATCGGGTGCCCTGTTGTAATATGAAGGAAGGTGAGAAAACTCCATTATATTGAGTATACGAGCTGACGGTTGAGAATAGAGAAGTTTTATCCACTATATAAATTGTATAGGGATATGATATTTTGGAAGTAGATCAAACAGATTGTCCCAGGACACTCGATCAAAAGCTTTTTCTGCATCCAGAGACACCAAAGACAATGGAATATTGGAGTCCCTGGATGCAGAAATAAGATAGAAAAGTGTATGCAGGTGATCCGCTGATAAGCAACCAGCTACAAAGCCCACTTGTTCAGTACTTAGTACAGTATGCCATACCTGAGCCAGCCAATTGACAAGGATTTTTGCTAGGATTCTCAAATCAACATTTATAAGGAATATTGTATGGTAATTTGACAGCAACGTAGGGTCCTTGCCTGTCTTTGGAAGCACCACAATAGTAGCAGAATTAAAACTATAATCTGAAAGGCCTTGGTTATAAATGTAATCATTAATGTTAAGGAGGATAGTACCTAGTTGGGATTTAAAAGTTTTACTAAAGTTTGATGTGTAGCCATCGGGGCCTGGTGCTTTATCTAATGGGAGTGTGTCAATGGCCTCATGCACTTCTGTTAAAGTCAGGGGTGCTTGCAGAATAGCTGTCTGATGTTGGGACAAACTTGGAAGATCTGTTCCTTGGAGAAAATGATCTAATGCAGTATTATTAAAGGATGGGGGGGACATGAATAAAGAGATTGATAATATGATTTAAAACAAGAGACAATATTTCTGGGAGAAGTATGGAGGATGCCAGTGGCATCTCAAATAGTTGATTATTCTATCTGCCACCTGTGCCCTGAGCCTCATAGCTAATAGTTTCCCAGTCTTGTCTTGATCAAAATAGGTGGCTTTTGAATGAAAAGGAGGTGTTCAGCTTTATCGCTGAGAAGGATGTTGTATTAGAAACTGAGGCTTTCTAATTTTTCAAATTCTATTGTGTTAGAATAGGTGGAGAGGGATTGTTCTATGACTCTAATTTGTTGTAACAGTTGGGAAGATTCTTGGGAGATTTTCTTTTTCCTGATAGAAGTTAAACGAATAAACTCTCCTCTCAGCGAACACTTCAAAGCTCCCCATAGTACATCAAGTTTTGGAATGGAAGGAGCATTGTATTAGTAGAAATTCTTTATAAACCTTTGAAGATGATCTACTAGATAGTGAGATTTCAATAATTGAGGATTAAACCTCCAAACTTTATCATAGTCCGTTGAAGTAGGCATTGACCATTGTAAGAGGGTTGGGTGGTGGTCAGATATCACTTTAGCTAGGTAAGTACAAGTTTGAACCCTTGATAGGTGCTTGATCCCCAACAAAAAATAGTCAATCCTTGAGATTGTATTGTGAGGTAGGGAATGAAATTAGTAGTCTCTCATTGAAGGAAAAAGGGCTCCCAAGGGATCCACAAGACCCACAGAGTCCATCAATTCCCTCAGTGCCAATTGTGCTGGAGTAGAAGAGGAACATCATGGATTGGACCTATCCAAAGTATTACAAAGTGCTAAATTCCAATCCCCACCAATTAGTATTGGAAAAGTAGACCAAGGAGCCAGATTGATCGCATGTTTGGAAAAAGAATTGTGGGTCATCCCCTACAGGACCATAAACAGAGCCCAATATGAGTTCCGTATGGCCCAAAATAGCTCTTAACAATATATATCTTCCCTGTGGATCGATTACTGATTATAGCAACCTGAAGGGTATGCGTCGTGCTACCAGCACAGCAACACCTCATTTATGGGTATCCAAACCCACCCCCAGTACTTCACCCACCCATGTTCGTCTTAAGCAAATAATATGTGAGGTGGGTAAATATGTCTCTTGAAGAAAGACCACATCAACATTAAGTTTGTAAAGGTGTAAAAGAATCTTGGCTCTTTTAGTGGGGAATTGGGCACCTTTAACATTCCAAGAGCAACATTTTAATGATGCTGCAATAACCATGCAAAATATCACAGTATACTTCATAAAAATAAAACAAACCCATAGTGGTAAATACCAAATCCCCAGTAAGCTATGTCATCAACATCCAGTGGTGAGCAATGTAGATCCCTTCCCCCTCTCCCATGCTTATTGCTAGTTCCAGTTCCCAAGTAACTATGATCCCCCATACCCAATATCCCTCCCCATCATGTACTATATATATAAAAGTGAAAAGTACTAAAAATATCATAAAGGAAAAAAGTTACTAAAATAGCCCAACCAAACCCTCCTCCCTCTCCCATTTACCAATATCTCCCTTCCACAACAAGGTAGTCGGTACCCTGAATGGGTTGATTTGCTACAGAAACCATTACTCTTGACAGCCCCTGGAACATAAGTATTGTAAACCATAGCATCCAACCATTTACACATGTATGCAACTCCTCCCCACCCTATGCCGGAACATGGTGCACTGGATAGACTGCAAAATAATCCAGAGCCCTTATCTCCTGCCCCAACCCCCAACAAATTAATGTAACTAGCATGACTTAATTACAAACTTAGCTAAGCAGTAACATGAGCGACAATATGACACCCAAAGAGCGCAAGTCTGGCGTAAAAAAATATATAAAAACAGCCATAAGACATATATTTCAGCCCAATGGTCTAAAAGGCCAGCAGAGACATGTAGCTATAGTATCTTTAATATGCACAGTAAAAAAAAAAAAAAAACGCCATTAAACAGGCCTTTGGGACTCATAAGAATTGTAGAGATTCCAATGTCTGATACAGAAGGCTGTTACTACGCCTTGTCTGAACAGTGAATATTTGCTGCCCTCTTGTGATCCTTCTTAATAAAAACAAAAACAATCTCGCAGCACTCATGCACAGAGAAGAGGGGAACGAAGACCACTGGGGAAAGTCGCAAACAAAAATAGGCTGGTTCTCTCAGCAGGCAAGCTTACCAATCTGTCACTTCCTTGTATTGATGTCCCATCCTAGAAAGGATCAATGAATTCAGAAAATCAATCATCAGACTCGCGTCAGGTTAGGCACTAATAGCAACAGAAAAATACACGATGATTTCTCATCGGCAATGCCATGGTCTCTATCACCCTCTCATGGTCATTTAACATTATCAGAAGCCACCCAGGTGAACCAACGCGTTCTCCTTTTCAGGTGAATGGGAAAGAAAACCACAGGGAAATCCTCATCCAAGAGCATCAGCGGACAGTGAATAAATCTGGGAGCAAAGAGTACAGAACAGGAGTAGCTTGCTGTGCGGTATCAAAAGAGTGCCATGTACCAGCATCTAAAATGGCTAGATGAGACAGATATTGTACCCTGTACTTGATCCCTGTTGCTAATAATTTTGAAACTATGGGATGGTACTCCGATCTTCTCTGTCTCACTGAGGCTAGTAAGTCCTGTGCAATTCTCAGTTGGTGGTCCTCCCATAGAACTTGCTGTAGACTCCTGACTCGTTCAAGGATGTGTGTTTTATCAAAAAAATTGAGAAATGTTATAATAATTGGTTTGGGGGCTTCCCAGCTGTTGATTTAGGATGTAATGAGCGATGAGCCCTCTCTATAATGTAAGTAGTGTTGTTAGGAGAGGGCCCAGCAATTTTTATGAGCATCTTTTGTAGCAATAGAATAGGCATAGATCCCTCAGCTTCTCCTGAAAGGCTGATGACTATGATGTTATTCCTCCGACTTCGTCCTTCCAGGTCTTCTAACTTTGATTCTATTTTGTGTAGTCACTGCCTCATATTTACTACCTCAGATTCTATTTTACCTTTCCAGCTGTCCAAGGAAGTAGTACAGGCTGCAACATCAGATATAGCCCGGTTTGTGTCTGAGAGCTCCCCTCTGAGTCATTTGATTTCTGCAATAATATCTTGTAGAGCTGTTTTAAATGGTTGTAATTCATCTATAAATTTTTGTTCTGATAGCGGAGTCAGTGTTTGTTGGTTTACTGTGGAAGTAGTAGGTTTCGAGGAACTCCCCATCTGGACCTTAGGTCATTTCGGCCCCTTCTTAGGAATCGGTGGGGGCATTTGCTTTGCTAGGCCTGGTGCATTTCAACCTCCATAGTGTTATTAGGCCCCAAGTTAAGCTATAGACGCTTAAGTTTGTTCTCAATCGCCAACCGCATGAACTGCTTTCCTATCGCATTGGGAGTCTTCCAGGAACACAATCCATGGTGAGTAAGTAGAAAACTGCAGTTAGTCAACTGTAATTAGATGTTAAATGAGAGCTGGAGTGTGAGTCAGACCTTGGAGCTGCTAGTCTCACAGAAGTATCACGTGATCTCTTGAAACCACTTCTGAGATGGTGAGACTGGAATACATTGGAATATATACAGAAGTCTAGGGAGGAGGTTCATTTTCACGGTCTGAATTCTGGCATGCATGGGGAGGGGGAGCAAAGACCATCTCTTAATATCTAGTTGAAGTTGCTGATCTAATGATTTATAATTATCAGTAAATAGATGTGTGTTAGTTGCCCTCAGGGTCATTCCCAGGTATTTTAAAGTAGTCAGGTCCCACTTCATGTTATACTCTGCCTTCAACTGATGGGATGGGAGGTAAGTAAAGGTCAATATCTCTGTTTTTGTGGTGTTAAGAAAATACCCAGACAGGGCAGAGAATATCTTAATTTTGTCCATGACTAGTGATGCAGTGAATTTACATTTCGCCCGCAGAGTGCCGGCGAAATCTGGAGCAAGTACAACATGGAGCATAGCAAAATATTCCAGCGGAAGAAGAATTTAAGCCTAGCAAAATGTTGCCTTCTGGAGCAAAATTTTGCCTTCCACAATTAAATTTCACCTTCTCTCCATGGGCAAAATTTCACCTTAGAGTGGGTATAACTTAGCAATAAGTTATAAATAAGTAGATCCCTGGTGGCTACCAGTCCCTCCCCCCACCTGTCCCACATGTAATTAGTTATAAATAATGAAATTTTCCATGGTGGCTAATGGTCCCTCCCCTCCACCCGGTACTAACCAATCCTGCCACCCACCACGGAAATGTACAGTAACCCCCTGCCCGCATCCCTCCATATTTCCTCCTTTAGTCCTTAATATTATCCTGTTAAAGGAAAAAAAGTCTCCCTCTTGAATCCTATCCCCTCTCCTGTTCCCATAAATCTGATTCTCTGGTGATCCAGTGACCCCTCACCCAGCCTATCCAGCAGCCAGATGTCCCTGCCACAGCCCAGCTCCCATCCCCATCCTAAATCCTGGCAGTGGCGCTGGCAGACCGGCACAGCCCTCCTCTCTCCTCATTCATTGACAGCTCAGTTGGTGGGCTGGTGATGGAGGAGAGAGGAGGGTTATAGAGAGACATCCAGCTGCTTGGAGAGGCTGGGTGGGGGGCAATGGATCACCAGAAATCAATTTATGGGAACTGGGAGGGATCATGTTCAGGAGGGGTTTAAAATTTAGAAAAACACCACTTGTGACCACAGAATTTTTTAACAGGATAATATTAAGGACTAAAGGAAGAGATATGGAGGGGGATGCGGGTAATTGTACATTTCTCAGTGGTGGTAAAGTACTGGGTGGGAGGGAGGACCACTAGCCAGCAGGGATTTGTTTCTACATGGGGACAGGTGGGGGATGGACCAGCCACCAGGGATCTACTTATTTTAACTTATACCCTGCTAAGATGAAATTTTGCCCATGGACGGCGGCAAACTTTCACAGTGGAAGGTGAAATTTTGTCACGGAAGGTGAAATTTTGCATTTCCACCAGGTGAAATTTCGCCACTCCACCAGGTGAAATTTTGCATTATGCTACGCGAAATGGGTGGAATTTCACAGATTTCTCTTCGAAGTGAATTCAGCCCACTTTGCACACCACTGTCCATGACCTGTGGTAAAGAGGTCTCCGGGGTAGTCAAGTAGAGCAACACATCATCTTCGTATAATGCCACTTTATGTGTGCTTGGTCCTAATGGGACCCCTCTTATTTCTGGGTCACTCCGAATCCATTGTGCCAAGGGTTCAATGTATAGGGCAAATAAAAGAGGGGATAAGGGAAAACCCTGTTGAGTTCCTCTATTTAAATAGATTTTCTGGGAAATTATACCATTAGTATGTATATACTGTAAGCTTGTGGTTCTGTATATAGACACTATATGGTATTGATAAATTCACCCGGAAAAGCAAACCCAGCAAGGACCCCATATAAGAATTTCCAGCTTGCTTGATCAAAAGCTTTTTCCGCATCGAGACTCATTAGGATAACTGGTGTTTTTTGTTGATTTACTGATCAATAATATATATTGTTCAGCGGACACTATCAGCTGCCTGTCTATCTGCCACAAATCCAGTTTGGTCTTTATGTACTAGGGTGAGGATAAGGAATTGCACTCTTTTAGCTAGTATGGAGGTTAGAATCTTATAATCCACATTTAAGATCAAAATAGGTCTACATGATGTATAAAGCATGGGGTCCTTGCCAGGCATGGGATGACAGAAATAATTGCCTGTCTCCAGGAGGGCGGGAGGATTGAACCCTCTAACATCTTTTCCTGGTAGGTGGTTTTCATAATAGGGGTTATTGTAGTTCAGAACTTCTTATAAAACTCCATGGGGAGTCCATCATTCCCTGAAGATTTCCCTGTTTTCCCATCGCGTATTACATTACTAATTTCTGCTTCTAATATAGGGCTCAATAATTTTGCCCTCCTGGATTCCGAGACTTGTGGGAGCTGCAGTTCTCTCAAGAACTTTTGGATCTCCTCTTGTGAGGGGGAGTTAGGTTGAGCATATAGTTGTCTATAGTAAGTCTGGAACACCTCCGAAATATGTTCCAGTTTAGAACTTTTTACTTTGGTTTGAGGATGGACTATTTGGGCTATATTTGCTTTTGTTCTTTTGGCTCTTAAACAAATTACAAGGCATCCCAAAGCCATAGGGCCACCCTCATAATAGCTCTGTTTTAAGTATTGGAGGTTAAATTCTACCCTAGCATTTAAAATACTGTTTAATTCATTTGTATGTTTTGTCATATCTTTTTCTCTTTGTCTCAGAAACTTCTCCAGTTGTTGTGCCTTCAAGACTTGTATCTGCTGTTCTAACATAGGTTGTTTTTGCTTTCTCTGTTCCTTTCTGGCAGAGGCTATAGCCACTAATTTCCCTTGAATGACTGCTTTAAGGGTATCCCAAATCATACCTTTACTAACTTCACTAGTCTCATTGTCTTGTAAGGACTGGGTGGCCAGTGGAGGGATTTGTTCCTGAACTTCTTTATCCCTAAGTAAAGATAGATTCAACCTCCAGAATGTACTGCAGGCAGGGAGGGTCAGATCAAGAAGTAATAACAAGGGGACGTGATCAAATAGGGCAATCGGATCTATTTCACACTTCTGTATCATAGAGACGGCATCTCAGATAAGATGGAAATAATCTAATTGTGAATATATGTGGTAAGTAGCTGAGTAATGGGTATATCCCTTCGTAGTGCCCTCAGCAAAGGTCCATGTGTCTTGGAGACCTAGTTTCTGGATAAGAGTCTTAATCTGCTTCTCAGCTTTGTTTGTCCTCTCAGGGATTTTAGAAGTAGTGTCTGTTCTCTGATCAAGGATCATATTCCAACCCCCCCCCCCCCACAATCAGAGTCCCCTCTGCTTTTTCTGTAATTAAGGTTAAAGTTTGTCCATAAGATTCATACAGTGAGTTCAGGGGGACATTGATCGATACCGCTGTTAGCTTACGGCCATGTAAGTTCCCTTTTAGCAAAGCAAATCTCTCCTCCTTATCACTGACCTTATCTAGCACTTCAAATGGAGTGCTGTGTGGAATCAGCACTGCAAATCCCCTGCATCTACCCCCCCCGGTAGGATGAGAAGCAAATATCAGTAAACCCCATATTTTTTAATTTCAAGTGCTCAGTGTCTGTTAAGTGAGTCTCTTGCTTTAGAAGGAGATCTGCTCTATATTGTTTGACATGGGTAATTATTTTTTTCCATTTAATTGGATTTGTTAACCCATTTATGTTAAATGAAAGAACCTTAATCCCCATTGTTGCAGAAAGGCTGGATTAACTGTCAGTGGATCTTCAACACACCCCTTCGCCCCTCCTCCTCCCAGTGCACGATCGCTCTTACTGCATAAATGTCCTCACCTAGTAACAAGAAACATATAACTTGGGCTACTGTTAAATGTGAGGAAGTAGCCAAACTTTGGAAATGGAACTGCCAACAATAACTTTGTACAATTCTTTCAAGGTAGGGGAACATCTTTTGTTCCCTTGCTCTGCAAAGTAAATATCTGCAGAGGTGTAGTGCTGGTCGTATCCCCACATAAGGGGATCACTATAGAGACAGCAATGTGCAGGAAATGTTCCAGCTGTTTTCTGTCTCAATCTGTAATAATAAATCACCACTAGTATGTATAGAAATTCACTAGTTTACCAAGTTACCCCCCCAAGGGCTTTCTATATATCATTGCAAACATTAAAGAAAAGGTTCATAGCATTCTTCATTATTTTATCTTCATTCAGGCTCAGATAATAATGAAAGCACCTCCCCCCACCTACGAACCTCCCCCATTTTGTAAGGTAGGTATATGTGCACAATCTCTCCCACAATGCAGCAAAAAGCACATTATTAAACACTCAAGGGAAAGATCCAGCAAAATGATGCTTACTCCCCTTTCCCTCCCCTGAGTCCCACTGTTCTTATGTGTCATGGAACACATAACAGAAGTTCATAGTTGGCAGATAGCCCCTTTTGTGGCTTATGGACCCTCTCAGCCATTGCCTTCTTGGGGAAGCCATCTGTAGTGATAATTAAAGGATCAAAAATATCCTCTCAAAGTTCTCAGGTGTCTAGGGCATGTAATTCACTGTGTGATTGTGATGCTCCAGCCTGCTGCAGTCCGCTGCGAATGTGTTCGAGGGTTTTGCTCGTGGAAAGCATGTCCAACACTCTGTCTGATCCCCTCTGCAAATGATCTCCCAAGCACTTAAGGTTCTCCTCTTCTGCTCACTTGATGGTCCTCTGGAAATTCTCCACTGCAATACCCCATTGTTTAAGAGCCTCCACAACATCCTCTGGAGTGGAATACAAATGAGTGCCTTCTTCCCAAAATAATCTTATCTTTGCTTGGTAAGGGGTTTGAAAAGAATATTTTTGGATCGCAATGCTTTCATGGCAGGTCTGTGTTGCAGTCTCATTTTTTCAATTCCGGGTGGATAATCCTGATCTAGATACAATTGGTTACCATTGTACTTTATTTCTCCAATTTGCCAGGCCTGATATAGTATCTCTTCCTTGGTGGCTTAGCTCAAAAATTTCATTAGGATTTATTGAGGTCTGGCTGTTGGATCTGTGGGTTTAGGCCTGAGGGTCCTGTGGGCTAGCTCAATTTTTTACTTGCGTAGTAGCTGGTAAAGCAAGGACATATTGTAGGAGATTTTGCATAAAATGAGCCACATTGCCCACTTCAGTCCCCTCCGGCAATCCTGATAGGTGCAGGTTGTCTCTGTGAGACCTGGCCTCTAAATCCTCACATTTTGCCTGGAGTTGGTCCATGTAGTCGAAGACTGCTGTAAGGGCATCTGTGTGCAGCGAGGCGTTGGATTCCAGCTGTGAAACTCGGGCATCTACTTCTTTCAGTGCTGTGTCCATATCTGCTAGCTTGTGGTGTAACTTTTGAAATTCAACTTTATTTTCTTTCCGCATCTCCAGTATTTCCAACAGTATGGTGTCTAGTTGTGCCTTACCCTGCATCACATCGTCAGGAGACTGTACTGTGGTCTGTTGAGGGTGGCACACCAGTGAGGGACTCAGGTCCCATTCCTCTTGCAGTAGGCAATATCGGGAGCCATCGATCATCATTTGCCCTCTTTCATGCTGATTTTTGTGTATCTTTGATTCTCTTTTCCCTTTTGGAGGCATTCTGGCTAATATTGGTTTGTTTAATATGGGAAGAAACAAAGAGTTATATCCCTCGGCATTGATGCCCCTCCACTGCCCCACAGACACAGGGTTCTCCATCTTGGTGTGCTGTTCGACCCCCCCATTCCAGCACACCACTCTGAGTCTCTTCCTGGGTGGGTGGGCTGGTAGCACTACCCTTTGTACAACACCACAGCCACCAGCTGTAGGACGTGCATGGGGCATGCTGCCACTGCATGCCCCACCACATAGGAGATCTACTGTGCTGTCCAGTATGGGTATTCAATTGAATGACCAGCTGGTTCCGTGAATCTGTCCCCTGCCGCATCATGGAGTCCTGCATGCTGGGGGGTGGGGCCGCGGACAGTAGCCGATGGTAGTGCATGCCACCGGTGTGAGCCTGTCCTCAGGTGTGGAGCTCCATGGGTGGGATATGCACCTCAGGCACATACTGCCTGCCCCTTAGTGCATATGGGCCAATTTGCTTAAAGATAATCAAATCATCTCTTTACCTTGGAAGACAATGTTTGTATTGTTTTGCATATCCTAACTGCTGTTTGTAAGAAAGTTTAAAAAAGTGAAAAGGAAAAAAACTCAAATAAAAGATGTTACATTTGCCATCTGTCTGTTTCTTATTGCTATGTAACTTATCATTGTACAAACTGAAGTGATTCATTTCAGGGATATGATGAGGTATAACATGCCTCCAGACACAATCTCAGCAAAAAAAAAAGAAATGAGACGGCCTAGTAAATTACATAAAAGTCTATAAAAGGTCACAGTTATACATTTATGTATGTATAGACTGAGTTTCAGTCTTCATTGTGAACAATCAACATTAGATGTCATAGTATTCATGTCTTTCCACAAAGAATGTAAATTCTACAAATTTGCAAAGGTGGCAGTTATATAATACTTGGTATATGACTAGTGCTGCGTGGAATGCAGAATTCCTCTGATGGAATTAACATGAAATGGCCATTCTGCCAGTGGAGTTTCCACCAGAATTTCACTGCTTCTTCAGCAGAATCTCATGTACTGTGATGCGTAGAAAAGTACTCCATGGAAAATAATATTTCTGAGGAAAATTCTTCTGCAACAATTTCCACAGAAAAGATTGAGATCTACAGAATAATATTCTGTGGAACAGCATTTTTTTCCCATGGAAAATCATTCTGCAGCTATTTTCTACTGCAGAATTTCACTATTCCATTTGTGGCAAAATTCAACAGAATTTCAGTGGAATTTTTAAAAACATTCTGCAGAATTTCGTTCTTCAGGAATTTGAAAATTCAGCACTGCACTATATATATATATATATATATAGATAACATAATGGTCAGCGGTGTGTAACAATGCTAGGTTTGCCTTCGAGTGGTTCCCTTGGTGACTCAGTTAAACCTCGGAGCGAGCTCGAGAGGTTTACCAGTGTCGCCAAGGGAACCACGAGAAGGCCAACCTATCGTTCTTACACACCGCTGACTATACGTTGTCTTTTATAGTGTATGGTGAAACGTATGGTCAGCGGAGAACATGTAAAAAAATGCCAATATATGAAATGCTGTTATTACCTTGTGGTGAAGGATCACACATTTGTTCATGTTTTCACAGCCAGGACAATTTATTTTTTTAAAGGCTTTGTTTTCTTTTTGTGTTTAAACTGGTTTTCATTGGGCATCTTCAGTATCCTAGCAACAACAAAGCTTTGTGTTCGATGTTGTTAGACGACCAATGCGACGTAGCGACGGTACAGTAACAGCAACGTGATGTCACATCAATAATGTAACAATGCTGTAAAAAGATGATTTTTGCCACATTACAGCATTCTACCATACATTATGACTGTTGCCATGCATGAATAGTGAACATGTCTTCTGGGACCCGATGATATATGAACAAAAGTGGAACACAAAGGTTTTTTTCATGTATACACACTTTGAGGTAATTCAGAATAAAACACTGCATACATAACATGACTGAACAAGATAAAAACAATGCCTATAGGTATCTCCAGTTAGTAGAATCATAAAAAAAGACCAACAAATTCATACTGTACTGAGACAGAGCATAACATTGTGGTACAGATTAACAAGTATTGCATTTGAGGGCAATAAACCCTAGGAGAAACCAAACCACTGATAGAGACATGCTATTAAGTTTAGGTATAACATATACCTTCTTGTATGTAGGGCATGCTACTCAAAATGAGATTTCATTATTATTAATTGCATGGAGTATTGGTTCCCATGTTTGATTAAACAGTTGCCTCTGTCCTTAGCATTAAGATAATAGATCTCCAACTTCCTACGTAGTGAGAGATTATTCAGCCAGTGTGCTATAGTAGAGGGACAGAAAGTGAACCAGTGCTGTACAACAGTTTTCCTAGCATTAATAAGTGCAATATCAGATAATCTGTGACTTGCCCCCCCCCATTGGGAGTTTGACCATCTCCTAGGCCCAACATAAATTCTGAGGGACTACTCAGGAGTGGATGCTACAATATTGCTTCCATAATTTTGTGTACCTCTGTCCAGATTGGGGATATCTGGTTGCATGTCAGTGCCATGTGGATGAATTACCCATCTGCTGCAAGACACATAGGGCAATATGGATCATAGGAAGCTTCACATTGGTGCAGCTTTTTTGCTATAAGATATGTTCTGTATAGGAAATAGAATTAAATTATTTTTAGTTTATTAGAGCTGGATCACATATGCACATGCTTAATGGCAGCTTGACAATCTCCAGCCCCCATGACAACATCCAGGTCATCACTTCAAAACTCCTGTGCTCTTATATGAGGAGGAGGGGTTGCTCCCTAAGAACAACTTGCACAAGGCTGTTAGAGATCTGGAGCCAAGATATAGCTGAAAAAAAATTATTCTATGGGGGATGCCAAATTTGTGTAGTTGCATACAGTAGGTACTGCTGATGCACAGGTATGCGAAGAAATCTCCTGTCTGCAGAAAGAACTCCTCTCTAATTGCAGTGAAAGATTTCAGTGTGTCCCCCCAATATAAGTCCTTTATGTATCTCAATCCCCTCCTGCTCCACCTTAATAGGGCTTGGTGCAAGGTGCTATCAAATCCCTTCATCTGTTTAAAGACAGCTACCAATCCTGCACAGGGTGATCTCCCATTTGAGTGATTAAGAAACTTATGGGTGCCCAGTTAAATCTTAACTAATTGTCAGGTGTAAGGATTCCCTTCAGGATGGGGTGGTGACATTTCTGTTAGGGCAGGAAGCAAGTGACCCTGCAATAAACCTGCTTCCTAGCATTCTGCTTCAAAGATGAGCCCCCTCTGCCAGAAGGGACAACTGTGTTTCCCAGTAATAAAACTTTACGTTAGGCAATGCCACACCCCCTTTATCAAGGGGGAGGCTGCAGTATGTTACTTGACATTTGGGCACCTTTCCCACCCCAGAGAAATTTATGCAAGATATTATTAAGAAACCTAAAGAATTTTTTTTCTGAAACTCAAACACATAAGTTCTGAATTAGATAATGATATTTGGGAAGCACATTCATTTTGATGGTATTAGGGGGAGGTTCTCCCACTTTTCACAGTCCTCTTAATGGAGCTTAGAAGTTTGACATAATTGTTATGAAATAGTTATTTCCCTTATTGGCAATTTTCACACCTAGATATTTTAGCATATTGGTCACTTTCATATTCAGGGGTAGAGATGGGCAAAGTGGCCCCAATTCACTCTGCGAAGTGATTCATGGAGTGAAGGTGAATTTGCAAAGCAAAGCGGAGTACTTAATGTTATAATGGGTAACGCAAAGTCCATTGAAAACAATGACTTTGCGTTACTCCGCCTTCCCAAACCACTACTCCACCAAATCTTAAGGTGAAGTACATTGAAAGCAATGTATTTCGCCTCACTTTACCTTTATTTTAAGCTCCAAAGGTGAATTTTGCAGTGATTTATGGGATTTCAGGTCACATGGGCTCTAGATTGTTCTGCACAGCCTCAGTTTGGGGTAGTGTGTGTAGGAAGCTGTAGGAGACAATCTGCTCTGAGAGCTCTCTACAATTCAAACCTTCTAAAAGCTGCTAAAAAAGCCTTTTTCAGTTTTAATTTTTGCTGAAACTTTAGTTCATTGATTATAGGAAACCCTCCTGTGCTCATATCATCGAGCGTTTATTGTTTGTGTGTGGATTTTGAATGTTAATGTACAACATTCAGTCTGTGTACTGAGAGACAGTGGAAGTGTGCTTTGGGGGACGGGATAACTGTGGTGCAGGTAGATTAACTTGGAGAAAAAGACCGCTTTCTGTGTTGGTGATATTTTTCTTGTATAACTGTGTTAATGTACACACAGTAATATTTTCAATAATTCTTGCCATTTTTTTTGCTGTTTGTTGTGGTGCAGTAGTGCATAATTTTAGTTTGTTTAAAATATGTGCTTATATTACTGAAATTTTCAATTTGCTATGCATTTCTTAGTGTGTGTGAGAGTATGTGTGTTACATGTGTCATCAAATCAGACACCTTTTATTGTGCCACATAATTTCAGCAATGCGAACCTGCTGTCCACTGCAGCTGTGTAATTTTTGTACTTCTCTGTGGTATCTTTACTGGTACCAGTACTACTGACTGTTACTGCAGAAGTGCAGTACACTGCCCCCCCCCAGGCAGCCCACCCCAACCGACAAAGGTGTTCTTTTCCAGATTTGAATTTCTGATGGTGAGCACTGGTTGGTGTTGTACCTTTGCATCTGCATCTCTTCAGTGCACAGCGTAATCTTAATCTGTCTGTGCATTTGCATCTCTTTAGGGCTCAATCTCCATCTCTAACTTAAGTCACAGTTGTTTCTTCGGCTTCCCTCCAGAGTACTGGACAGGTGTGGTGCATAATTCTGCATGAACATTGTACTCATTAATATGTGTTTTTAAGTCAGGACCATCATCACAAGTCACTCGTGATACAAATTATGTTCTTCATCATCACAGTCACAAATGCAGTAACAAATCACGATTTACGGTCACGTCACGAATCACATAACATTTTTTTACTAGTTACTTGGATGTATTATAAATCTGTTTTGTAGTATCTCTCCATGCTTTACCATCCCACCATTGTACTCATTAAAGAGTGTTTTTAAGCAGGGGAGTTTTGTGCTACACCTCATTGAGGCCCGGGGGAAGTACAGCTGTAGGCTTTCACATTTTTCTTCATCATCACGGTCACAAATGCAGTCACAAATCATGATTTACGATCACGTCACGAATCACAAGATTAACTTTTTTTAATAGTTACTCCTCCTCACTCTGATTGCAAAGTATCAGCAATCACAAAACACACTGCTCTCTCTCCGTCTGCACAGGAGAAAGTAAAAGTGTCTGCTTGTATGACTCACTTCCTTCCTTCCTAGCTAAAGAGCATGTGACTTACACTACTGTAAGCCATGTGATGTGTGTGGGAGGCTGCCAAATCTGAAACACCAAGTGGATCATTTAGAATCATAATGAGGAACGCGAAGTCCATTAAAAACAATGACTTCACCTTACTTCGCATTGCCATTCCGCCTTAACGTGAAGTGGTAATGATGAGGCTGAGTGAGCACTTTGCATTGCCCACTCCAGCGTGAGGGCACGCAGCGCCCATCAGATTCACTTCCACCAGCCGGAATTGAAATTCGCTGCATCTCTATTCAGGGGTTACTGTCAAGGTGCATGTGATCAATGCCCAACAGGCAAAACCTCACTTTTGATCCAGTTAATCCTTATGACTTGATATGTTACTATAGTCGGTTAAAGTTTGATGCACTGTAGGGATGCCATAATCAGGCTTACTTAAGAAGATTAGAGGATAGACAGCAAACAAATATAGAAAACAAACTTGAACAAGGCAAAAAAAGAATAAATGAACTTGAAAAACTTCATTCTCAGCTAGAAGATTTAATACCGCCAATTCCAAAAGGCCTAAAATCACTTCAGAGTCAGCAATCAGATTTTCAAAACAAAACAGACGATTTGGAAAATCGTGCAAGGCTCAAGAATATTCAAATTTTCAGGATACAGCTGGAGTGGGAAAAGGAACTGACTCTTAAAAAAATTGTCTTAAACATTTTCACACAACTGTTAAGAGATACAGTGGGGATCCCAATCATTGACAGAACACATTGGTTGGGACAATTGAGATGGATCACAGGGAAGAGACTGGTAATAGTAAAACTTCTTACTTCTGAGGGGAAGGACAGCATTATGGCCTCCTACTATAAAAAGCACAATCTTAGTCCGGCCCACCAGCACAGCAGTAGGATTTCTGTTTGCGACGCCAGCGACCCGGGTTTGGGAATGAGCACGGGTCACTGGAGGGCTGGCCGGGGGGAGAAGGATTGAGCATCCCATGGACAAGCTCTCCTTCTCCGGGGGGAGGGTAGAGGACTGGTCCAGCATCTGCTGGCTCCTAGTGGAGGCTGGGAGTATCACAGGACGCAAGGCCCAAATGCCAACTGGGGGAGGAGCAGACTTCGTCATGTGCCATGACGTCACTACGCTGCCTACAGCAGAAAAAGGGAAAAATTGCTTGCTGGCTGCTGGATGACAGCTCTCCATTCCCTAAGTGCCTCCTGGCCTTCCCAGGGTCTTCTGCTGCTGAGCAGCATCCCTGGGCCCTAGTAGTGTGTGTGCAGGGGTCATCCCCTCTACCCCAGTGCCTTCCACCTTGGAGGAGGGGGACCCGCCTGGCGTAGGGATACGACAGGATATCCCAGGGATTGGCTGCCATATGGGGACCAGAGGAGTGCTGGGTAAGGACAGTGGGGCTGGAGGGAGTCTGTGGAGCCTGAAGGAGTGGGGGACCAGTGAACATGGAGGGTGGAAAAAAAATAAAATAAAAAGCACAATCTTTAGATATAAAGACCAGCAAATTTTTTTGAAAAGTGACTATTCAAAGAATCCTTGGGAAAAAAGAAGAACCTTCAATAAAGTACAGCAATTTCTTTGGAAAAAGGGATTTAAAGCTTATACAATGTACCCTGCAAAGCTAAAAGTACTTTTAAATAATCATATCTTATTCTATAAATCAGCGACCGAAGCACTGTTGGATCTTAAATGAAGACTACCAGAATGTTTTGCATCTTTCAGAAATGACTGATTATGCTTGAATACAGCAATTCTCTGATAAGTTAGTAGCAGGTAGTGGGGGAGCTCCGCCGGGGAGCTGGTGAGGTGCTCACACTGTCCCCAAGTGAAGGGAAAGGTCACCAGACATTGGTCTTTGGCAAATCATGGTGGGGTGGGAATGGAAGATAGGGGATAAAAGGTTTATATTCCATATGGTGAGGATGGGTTCTTTTCTTATTTATTCTTGTGTAACAGATGGTTTCTAAATGTTCATTAAGGTGTCTGAGTGTTCCAATAAGAAGGGAGATGGAAAAGTTTAACTTTTATTTCCTATGGTGCTAACACTGAAAATTGCATCCTGGAACATAAATGGACTGAATTCACTGATCGAAAGATACAGAATCTTAGGAGATGAAAAAAAACTAAAACTGGATGTAATACTTTTACAAGAGGTTTATCTGAATCTAAAAGAAATAGAGAAACTAAAAAAAAAGGTGGACAGGGAAAATATATTATTCAGTAGGCCCTTCCAGAAGGAAGACCAGTGTTTTGATATTGTTAGCCCAACATTTCAAAGGTATGGTGGTTGACTCTATATCTGATATACAAGGTTGGATAATAGCAATAAAGATGAAAGTAGACAACTACTTTATAACCTTTTGTTCAGTAGATGCACCCTTTAAAGGCCTTAGAAGCTTTCTGGCATAACTTAATAAAGTTATTCTCAGCCTTGATTGCTCCAATATTATAATAGGAGAAGCTTTCAACTTTCCAATGGATGAAACATCTCCATTTTCCTCCTGGGACAAATACAAAATAAAGCAGCTACATAATTTTCTGGAACTATGTAATTTAGTGGGTCACTGGAGAGAACTGAATCCCAAAACAAAAGACTACACATTCTTTTCAGCTAGACATAAGATGTATTCATGTTTAGAATTTTTTTTTAAATTTATCTTTCTCTTCCTCCCAGCCTGCCATTTCTGACCCATCGGGAGATCCTAGCAGACATCCCTCTGCCTCTGGTCCTACCTGTATGGCCTCCAGATCCCATGGAGCTTCAGATTTACCCCCTGAGCAGGGATGAAGTGGGTCCCAGAGCACCTCTATACTTCTATTTCATCAGTCTAGGGCCATCAGGGGAGAGAGAGGGCACATTGAGGGCATGTCTGCAGAACTCCATCTCCCAGTGATGGCAGGCTATTTTTGCAAGTTTCTTTGTAGGCATTGCTCTAGCCCTGATGTCAGGGCATGACGGCCGATGTCTATAATGTCCTCCCCCAGCTGCCTACTAGTGCCAGTGAACCCTAGACATCCACCCGAGGACCAATCTGGCACCGAGGCACTCGGCATATTGTTGGACCCCAGCCTCCACCAGGGGTCAGCAAATGCCGAGTTGCTTCCCAACCCTACCCCCAGAGCAGGTGAGCTGTAAAAGGACGCTGCAGCCTGCTTCCCCGGCTGGCCCTCCGGTGACCTGAGCTTGCTCCTGAGCCTGGGTCACCAGCATCCCAAACAGAAATCAAACTGCTGTGCCAATGGGTCAGCCCATGTTTAGAGTTTTTGTTTGTCTCCAGAGATTTATTGATTTCCTGCCTAAAGGCAGAAGCAGATATTCAACCTATGATAATAACAGACCATAATATGGTTACGATAGATATAGTTTGGGACAGGGAGAGTCACGTGATGCAGTCCTCCAGGTAACTGCCTTTCACCATAGCTCCAGCTCTCCTACCCAATTAATTAACTATTTTAGCGATTTACCTGACGATTGACAAGCGGATTGGAGCTCTACACTTCCAAGAAAGGATCGAGTTCAAATTGCGAAGCTTACATTACTCGGCAGAGATGCAATCCAAGAAAAACTCCTCAAAGCATACTCCTCCAGACTCACCCGAAAAGGCCCCGAAGAAAGCCAGGGCCTTGGGGAGTGAAGACGAGCCAACGTCAGCAGCCTCTGATGCGGACCAACAACCCCTCACCCTACAACGCTTTCTTCTTGAGTTCTCCCCTTTCAAAGAAAGCATGGCAGAGATAACATCGGAGCTCAAATCACTTACCCATGGAGTGGAAGATCTGCAGCAGAGATCTTTGGACGCAGATGCCAGAATTAAATTGGTGGAAAAGCGAGCTGACAAAATGGAGCCCGAGATGGTGATGATCCGCCAGAAATTTGTCAGAATGGAGATGAAAATTGAGGACCTTGAGGGCCGCAGCTGCAGAAACAATGCGGTCCTCATAGGTCTCCCAGAAGGAGCTGAAGGAACAGATGTGATCACCTTCACCCAAAAATTGATCGAAAAGATAGCCGGGCCATCCCCCTTTGGCACAACATATATCATTGAACGTGCACATAGGGCCCTTCGCCCCAAGCCACCACCCAGTGCCCCCCTCCGCCTGCTGATTTTCAAATTTCTGAATTTTTTCGAGCGTCAGCATCTGTTTGCCAAACTTAAAGACTTACAGGAAGTGTGCTTGGAGGGCACAAAGATCTGAATTGCACAAGATTTACCGGCGTCAATCAGGCAGAGGAGAACCCAGTTCCACCCCTTGGTCTCCAAGTTAATTGCCACCAGTGTTAAGTTCCGTATGACCTACCCTGCTAAGCTGGGGGTCATGATATTGGGAGCCTGGGCCACCTTTGAGGATCCAGATACAGCCGAAAAGGCTCTTGCTAGCACCTTCCCAGATTTATTCAGAGGCACCTGAATCATAAACTATGGCGGGAGACCTGCCTTCAATTCTTCAGAGCCTACATATTCCTTGGAATGTAAATTTTTGCTCCCCTGTGATGGTCCTCCCTCCTCTTGCTCCAACCCAGCTGTTTTCCATGCAAAGAGAGAGCCATTGCAGTCATGACTATCTCCCACCTCGCCATTTAAACAACTTTTCTATGGCATAAATGCGACATTTCCTGGATCTTCACCCCCCAGGACAATTCCATATTTGGTCCCTCTCCTAGCGAATCTCCTCAGAAGGTGTCTGATCGCTATGTTCATCCAGCCATTCTATTTGTTGCCACTTGAGGGGCTACGTCATCATGGAATGCAGGTATGCAATTGCCTGTGACACCTCACATCTGTGGTGGTGCCACCCTAATTAATCCAAAAGCATCTCTTGTTGGGTATGCAAGAGGATCTAACAATGCATGGCTCTCACCTTTGACCCCTCTCAGGACCGACCTCAACAACCGTGGTTCACCACTGGTACGGGGAGTTCCTAAAACCTGCAGCTCATATTACACCCCCTTTTAAACAAAACTAACTTTTTCCAGCTGTTCCGATTCTGCTCTCATTCGATACACACGGCAACAACCCGAGGGAGTTTAAATCATGTGGGTGATACGGCTCTGCTATACTCACGACGACACTAACCATACTTTGCGGGTTGGACTTTCTTACTGGTTCCCTATCCCTGTGGAATAAATGCTATCCAACAGTATGTTTATCGGTGACCAGCCCTATTGTCATCGTTTGAAATGATGCTATTCAATCTTTCTTTCCCTTTTTACTGGCATTAGTGTTCTAATTTCTATGTTTCTGATCACTGTTACATTATGAGGATTTGTGACAACCCAGCTTGCCACGTTAGGTTGATAACAGCCGCATTGTTAACCAGCAAGTCTGGATCATGTTAATCTTTTAGATCGGTACATATGTTTGAATGTACGGAATGATGTTTTTCTAACAAATTCTGTATTTAGCATAGTTAACAACGCTAGTTGTATGGACTTTACTCTGGACATTCTTGGTTATGTTTTCAGGCATACTGCAACCCCCCCCAGTCGGTTGCAATGGTTTACAGTTAATATTTCAAGCTGGTGGGGTTGCAGATTGGGTTCGAGGGGCTGCGGGATGGGAGGGTATAGCTAGGGGATCTGTTGTTCACTGCCTGTTGTTGCAATGGGAGGAGGAGGGTTGGGATGTATTTCTGATGTTATTGCATATAATCTTAATTGTCATATTGGGGTATTGTGGGGGGGTGGAGGGGAAGGGAGGTTGCCCGGACCAGGCTTTTTCAGACAAACTCAATGTGGGTTTGGCAAGATTAGTCCACTGCTCGGTGGCCCATGATGTTCTGAACGAATAGCCCTAATCAAGAATAAGTAGTTTAAATTTCTCTTCATGGAACGTTAAGGGTGTTTGGCAGAAAATTAAACAGTACCAGGTATGTAAACATCTTAGACTTCTGAGATCTGATGTCTCATTTATACAGGAGTCTCACCTACTAATCTCGGAAGAACTAAACATGAAGAAGCAACAGGTAGGACAGGTATTGGTGGCTCAGGGCACAAAACAGAGCTGTGGAGTCATGATACTGATAGGTAGCAAAGTCCCCTTTGTCTCAAACAAGGTTATCAAAGATACCCACGGGAGATACATTCTAGTTCAGGGAAGAATATTCAATGTGGAAATATTACTGGGAAGTATTTATGGACCCAACTCTGATTCCCCAGAGTTTTTTGTAGAACTCACAAATAAGTTAATCCCCTTTATCAACATCCCAATGATCCTGGGAGGGGACCTCAATGTGGTTTCTGATCCTAGTATAGACCGCAGAGGACTCAGGCCCAGAGGCTTAACACTGGCTCAAAGGGCCCTTAGGGATCTTTGGGACAAGGTCACATTATGTGATGTATGGTGCATATTGCACCCCTCTGAGAGGGGCTTTACATTCACCTCTCCTGTCCATAAGACGTCCTCCAGGATTGACTACATACTGATCTCACACTGTCTGGTACCCGGAATCGTTGATTCCGCCATACATCCTGGACCGCCCGGGGCACGTTTAGCGCTTTGTCTTTTGTTTTGTTCTGCCTGTTGGTCCTATTGTCCTAAGGGATCAAATAAATATTTTTGCTTATTACAGCGTTTGGACTTGGACCTGGATTTATCTTGTTACAGGCTGTAAATGTGCTGGATTACTTTGATTCTATCCCCAGGAGGAACAGTCATTGGAAAATTAACAACCAACTTCTAAAAGACCCAGTAATAGTAAAATACATCAATAACCATATCTCCCAATATATATCAGTTAACTCTAATTCCACGGGCAAGCCTGATATTGAATGGGGGGCCCTTAAGGCTTACCTAAGGGGTATTTTTATCGGGGTGGTCTCAAGAAGGAAAAAATCAAGGGAGCAAGAATTAGTACAACTCCTCAGACAGATTAGGGATATTGAAAAAAATCTGTCCCCCCACACATCAGAACAGACTCTATTAGACCTGACTAAACTCAAAAGTACCTATATGGAACTTCTCAGAGAAAAAAGCAGAGTATTTGATTCTCAAAACAAAAGCTACATACACTGATTAGGGGGAGAAAGCAGACCATCTCCTTGCTGCCCGTGTCAAGCAGCAGGAGTCTGTCAGATACATCCCTGCAATTCGAGCACATGACGGATCTCTATTGGTTGACCCCAAGGAAATCACCACAGAATTCCAGAAATTTTATCAATCTCTATACTTACCGATGGTAAACCCCCCCCAAATATGGAGCTGGATCATTACTTAAAGGAGTTGCACCTCCCCACCCTCAAAGCAGAGCAGTACGCTGCTCTATGTGCTCCTCTAATGGAGGCAGAGATTCTAGGTGTGATAGACAGCCTCCCCAACGATAAATCTCCTGGGCCCGATGGGTTTTCCCCGAACTTCTATAAAGTATTTGCAAAGAATCTTATCCCATTACTTCTCCCTGTCTTTCAGCAGATCCTAGCTGGAAAGAGTACAGATACATCACTTTTTGAAGCGATAATTGTTCTCATTTTAAAACCAGGTAAGACCCCTGAAGAGGTAGCAAGTTATAGGCCGATCTCGCTACTCAATCAGGATATCAAGATTTTAAGTAAGCTGCTATCAAATTGATTGAGTACCGTTATCCCAGACTTGATTGGAACTGAGAAGGTGGGCTTCATGGTGGGCAGGCTGGCCAGCGATCACATTAGAACTCTGTATCATGCCTTCTCGGCATCCAGAGATGCTGGGTTCCCAGTGACCTTGGTCTCTCTGGATGCCGAGAAGGCATTTGATAGAGTCGATTGGAATTTCCTTTTCAGGCATTGAATGCCTTCAGCATTCCCCAGGAATTCCAGAATTGGGTTCAAGCCCTTTACACCGACCCGACAGCTGGAGTTTTCTGCAACGGGTGCTGTTCTGATAGGTTCCCCATTCTCTCTGGTACAAGGCAAGGATGTCCCCTATCCCCATTACTTTTTAACATATATCTTGAACCCCTTATTCATAGACTAGTGGCCGACCCCAGGATCCAAGGAATATCAGTACAGGACATTGAAATCAAGGTATTGGCCTACGCAGACGACCTACTTCTCTGCACCTCATGTCCCAGAAAAACTATCCCATACCTACTAGAGGTTATTAGAGAATATAGCTCATTATCAAACTATAAACTAAATGTAGATAAAATGGTGGTTTTTCCCCCTAACCAAAGAGTGATGAGGAGTGAGGTCGATGCTCTAGGCCTATCCTGGGAAAGGAAAACAGTGAAGTACCTAGGCATCACACTTTCAAGAAGTATCTCCCTCATGTGCAAACTTAACTTAGACTCCATATTAAACACCATCATCCAAGATCTGAATAGGTGGTCCCTTCTTCCTCTGATGATTTGGGGCAGGGTCAGCCTCACCAAAATGAATGTCTTCCCACGGCTGCTCTATCCTCTCAGTCTCCTTAACATCTGGCTACCTGACTTATGCTTTAAAAGAGTCCATAATATCTTTGCTAATTTTATCTGAGCAGGCAAAGGGCACAAACTGGCCTTTCATGAGCTAGCTGCCCCTAAGCTTAAAGGGGGCCTATGGGTACCACATGTTGGCCTTTATTATTGGGCCAGCCACATGAGCAAATATCTAAGATGGCTTTCTCCTCCTGACCCTAGCCACCCCAATAAATATATACCCCTATGGGTCCAAATAGAGTCCACCCAAATCTGCGGTCAGAATCTATCTCTGACTGCTCTGGTATTTGTGCTATCTAACAGTCTCCCTAAGCCTTGGCTTGGATCACCAATCGCTACATCGGTGAAGGTTCACTCCCAGCTTTGCTTGATTATCAAATATAGTCATTGTGGAGACTTGGAGCAACCTCTTTTGGGAAACCCTAATATCATGCTAGAAGGGAAAGCTCTCTCCCCCTCCTGGATCCCACAATTCCAGGAGGTCAAGCTCAGTTATTTTTGGGCGGGGGTAGAACAAAAATGGGCCTCCTCTGCTGATATTTTAGGAAAGTCAGGGTTGCCAACCTCCAACATATTCAAATTATTCCAATTGTGACATATCTTAGTAAAAACTATTGGATCGCACCCCCCCAATGCCAGATGTCACCCCCTTTTGGGTGGAACTGGCTCAATTTGTAGGCTCCCTCATGCAGTTTCCAAAATATTCAAAACTTTATACAACAGATTATACCCTGGACCTTTTGGACCCAGGGCCTACTGGGAAACTTTCCTACCAGAGATGCCTATCAGCTGAGAGACACTCTGGCAGGGATGTCACCACTTTATTACTCAGGATAGGCTCTGACTCATCCAGTTCCGTATTCTACACAATCTGTACTACACCCCCCCAGAAGATAGCTAGGTTCGACAGGGGACAAGCAGCTACCTGTCTGCGGTTTGGCCAATACGAAGGCAATTTAGTGCATATTTTCTGGCATTGTCTCAAAGTAGCCCCCTTTGGGGGCAGATCAGAGAGAGGGCAGACCCCCTGTTAGGACTGGATGAGCTGTTCTCGATCGATACCTGCCTGTTAGGGAATTACTCAGGAATTTCAGTAAACTCACAAAGGTATCACATGGCTCTTATAGCTATGACAGTTAAAAAGCTAGTACTTAGACATTGGAAGGACAATGAGGCATTGACATACAACGAATGGTTGACGGAGTTGCTACATAGTATCAGAGTGGAGAAGATGATCTTCAGCTTACAAAACAAAGTAAGTAAATTCAATAAAATCTGGGCCCCACTCCTTGCTTTAAATCTTAACAAGCCCACAACCACAGTGAAGTTAGAGCTCAGTAGTCACACTAAGGTATGACACTGAGTAGCTGGGCCTGGGACGGGTGGGGGAATGGGGAGGAAGGGGGCAAGGGATTGGGGTCTTTTTTTGTGTTTTGTTTTTGTTTTGGTTTACTTCCGAATGCACATGTCTCCATCAAATATACATGGATTATGATGTATTGTGTACCTGAAATTGTAATAAAGATTTAATTGAAAAAAAAAGATATAATTTGGGACAGTACTACAAAGAAATAAGTGAATATCTGGAGACTCAATAACTATCTACTCAAAGACCAGACAATAAAACAAAAAGAGGAGTCAGTTATTATTAATTTTATGGCTGATAATCAGGTAGGGGAGGACAACATTACAAAGAGTTGGGATGCATTTAAAGCTACATTACATGGCTTTTTTTTTATCTTGGTAGCCTCTTGGAAAAATAAAGAAAGATTAATTAAACAACAACAAATTCAAGAGAAGTTACAACATCTAGAATTAGAAATCAAAAATGGTAATACAAGCAAAACAACTGAATTAACAGAATTAAGATAGTTGATTAACTCAACAGAAATTTACCAAACTATAATTGGGCACAGAAAATTAAAAATTGGAAACAAAATACTCAACAAATAGGCAAACTGCTATCAAAAAGAATTCAAGAACAGGAAAAAAAAACAGATATAACAAATTAAAAAGCAGATGGGCAGATATGTGTTTCCCAGGAAGAATTTGAAAGGAATTTTTTGAGCTCTATTCTCAACTATATGCCTCAGAATATAAGCCAGAGTTCTCAGAGATACTTTACTATAGGAAAGTTTGCCAAACAAAGATTTTAGAGAAAGAATGAGATTATTTAATGAGTCTAATAACAGAAACAGTAATTGAGGAAACTATATAAACTATGAATAGAGGCAAATGTCCAGGCCCTGATGGGTTTACATTAGAATACTATGAAACTTTCAAATCAATATTAATTCTGTGGCTCAAAACTCTCTATAATCAAGCACAGAAACAAAAAATTTTTGCCAGATGCTTTTAACCAAGCAATATTTCTTTAATACCTGAGCAGAGGAAAGATCTCTCTAGGATAGAAAATTATATATTGGTGGCAATTTTTAATGTAGATTATAAAATGTATGCTAAAATTCTGAACAATAGAATCTGAACTAAGTTAGTAAACATTATACATAGCAACCAGTCAGGATTCATTCCAGATAGGAATATACAAACAGGTCTTTTCAAAATACGGTTAATTATAGAATATCTTCAAAACTCAGGAACACAAGCAATTTTTCTCTCACTGGATGCCACGAAAGCTTTTGACATGATACAATGGCTGTACCTTTTTCAGGCTATGGAAGAGCTTAATTTTTCTGTGCAGTTTATAAACTATATCAAAGCTATTTGTAAAAATCCCTTTGCGCAACTTAAAATAAATGGGTCATTATCTTAATCATTCAAATTACACCATGGAGTCAGGCTGTGCTCTCTCTCTCTCTCCATCTCTTTTTTTGATAGGTTTGGAGCTATTATTAAAAGAAATAAAAGCTAACCAGCTTATTTTAGGGATTTAAGTGGCATCTGCAGAAAAAAAATATAATGCATACTCAGATGACTTATTGATGCTATTGCAAGATCCAGAACAAAGTTTAGCTGAACTAATGAAGTTAATCAGGACAGCCTCCAAGATTGCTGGGTATAAAGTGAATGAAATGAAATCTGAGATGATAACTTTCAATATAACTCATCCAGAGTTTTTTCAATTTATGCTTAATGCTAAAATTCAAGAGAAAGGAATGACATATCTGGGGATAATTATTATAAGCAAAATAAATAATCAGTATCATTTAAACTTTGAATCTTTATATTCCTCTTTAAAAATACAACTCCAAGGATGAGGTAAATATCAATCATCAATATGGGGGAAAATTTGATTAATAAGGATGGTAGCAATTCCAAAGTTATCTTATATACTACAAGCAGTTCCTTATCTATTACCACCCCGATGGTTTAAAAAAATAAACAAACTTGTATAGCCTAGCCAAAAATATGCATTCCAAAAGAAAAAGGAGGTCTGGCTTGCTCGAATATCAAAATCTGCTATTTCTCTTATATAATTAAACTAGTCATAAATTGGGCATTTAAAGGAGCAGACATACAATTGGGAAACCTAATTCTAAGTAAACATTTCAAGGAAACTTTAAATTTCGGAAAGTTACAATTTGCTTCATCTTTAGGAGTAAATTAATAATGCAACATTGTAAGAAACCTAAGCATCATAGTACAAAAATTCCTTAAAGCTAAAAAACTGGTCAGTTATGAGTTCCCCCTTGAATGATATTTGAGAAAATCCAAATTTCACTATTCAGGGGGAAATGCTACAAAATATACAATGGGCAAGGAAAGGTATTAGGAAATTGGAAGACATTCACTGTAAATGAATTAAAATTCCATGGAATACAGTTAAGCAAAAAATCCAGTTAAATCAATCCAAACTTTACTATTTTAATCAAATTATCAGTTTATATAGAAAAAGATTACAAAAGTTAGAAAAAAGCCCCCAACAATAAAGTATTAGAAACAGAACAAGGGAGCATACTAAGTTTTAGATCTAATACTACTAAACTTTACTCCTCGATTTGTTTTCAGTTTCACAGAGATACACATAAATTACATAAAAATACAAAACAGAAATGAGGAAAAGAATTAAAAAGCTTGGTAACAGAACAATGGCTGTTAGCATTTTTGTAAATTTACAATTACAAACTAAACAGAGGCAGCTCGATCCAATACAATATATTAAACTGGGCCTGCTATACTACCTATAGATTAAATAAAATGGAGCGTTTGGACTCAGGACAATGTTGGTACTGCAATTCCCCAGATGCTGTTTTTCTACACATGTTCTGAGACTGCAATCATAGCAAGGTTTGGTGGAACCAGTCATTCAAGCTTTTAAGGCAGATAGACTTCCAGACTTACAATTGGCAAAACGTTTCACTCTCAATTCTAGAAATGTATAATTTTCAAATTATAGACAAAAATGATAGGACTATTTACAAAGCAAATTCAAAGGCAATGAAAAGATTAATTCAAAAATATAAGAAAACAACTGAAGTCAACAAAAATTTTCCCAGATTAGAATGGAAACATTTATTTTTAAGTGCCTTGTATAACAGCAATTATTTTACAGAGCATGATGCAGTCTGGAAGCACTACAACAAAAATATGGATGACTGGTCCAAGGATGATTTTCTCTTGAATGCATAAGATGGTATTACAAATATTAGAGACTGTACATTAGATTGTTGGAACACTGTTTTCTAGGAAACTAAGATAAAAACACAGAGATATGAGAAAACTGGTTTCTTTGGTACCCTCGGATTGATAGTGGGAATATGTTATAAACGTATGTAACAAATGGACTATAACCTTATAAAATTATCTTTGACAAAGCAGATAGACAGCAAGCAGTAATATCTTATAATGTGGTTTTCCTGATTGAAAACCAATGATCTGAGGACTGGCCATGATTGCCACTGTCAGGGGCTGTAGGGACATAGCATATAGTTATAGGGAAATGGAAACAGCCATGTCTCATTCCCTTGGAGAGGGTAAAGGGTTTTGATAGCCTCCCATTGACCTGTACTTGGGCTGTGGGATGCTAATATAAAGTTGAGAGACATTTCACCATATCATCATCCAGGCCAAACTCCCGTAAAACAGTAAACAAGTATTCTCATTCCATGCAGTTGAAGGTCTTTTCAGCATTGGGGCTAGTACTGCAGCCCTGGGATTGGTCCAGCCTCCTGCCCATCACCAGATAATGTGCATTGCCTACTGTACATATTTACCTTGGTACCCTGGACAAGAAATGCCTGATCTGTGTGAATGATTGTGGAAAGTACAGACTCTGACTGGCAGGCCAGTCTACTATTATTTTGAAATCTGCAGTGAGTAGCAAGATCAGCCATTATGACCCACATTAGAAGCTTTTATTCCAGATATCATACACAAATTTTACACACATATAACACTTCTGATAATCCTAGGCTCTTTCCAAGACAAAATAAGTCACACTTACAGTCTGACTAATTTTCTCAGGCTTTCTGTGAGCTTACGATCTTACACACATAACTCTATCTTTTGGTTATAACCATTAGGCTTTTTCTTCTAGGAAATAAGCAGTTTTTCTCAAGAAACAAGTCTGACACATTTGCATATTTCTTCTTATAGCTCTGTAGCTCACTTACACAAGCAATAACACATGACGACATGTGGGTTATCACTTGATAAGAGCATGCCCAAGTGTGTTATAAGGCACAAGACACTTGCACCGAGTGCCTATAGCACCTGGGCATGCTCTTATCAGGTGATAACCCACATCTTGGAGTGTGTTACTGCGCTTATGAAATGGGGTCCCAGTAAAGATGCAATTTTTTTCTTAAACTAATAAAAAGTGTATATAAAAATAATAAAAAGAAATGATTATATTAGTAGAAAAAAATTAGTCCCTGTCATTGTGTGTAATGGAGATCTTTCAGCATTTACGGCGATGTGTTTGGCCCCATCCAACTCCCTAGATAGTGAAATTATTTTTCCTTTTATTTTTTGTGAGTGTTTGTGTTTTCTTAATGTTCAGTGTCCTCTTGCTTTGAGAGGAATGTTAGAATTTGAGTATGCTACTGAAGACTGACTTGTGACTTTCCCACTGAAGATTTTTTATTTAAGTTAGTATTTGGTTTGTGCTTCATTTATTTAAGTTAGTATTTGGTTTTATGCTTCATTTTTGTGTGTTTTTGTTTGCTGTCTAATTTGAGAAGGGGAGAGGTGTTAGTTTTATTGTGAAGCTGGTTGACTGAGATGACCAGTGAAGAGTCACTTCTAGTTTACCATTGGCTTTTGCAGGTTGCGGTTGGGACTCGGCACTATGGTCAGGTTTGCTGAATCCTGATGTGTGAGATTTTGCTATGGTGTGTACTTTTTTCATTTTAGTGGGGCCATGGGATGTGTTTTTGTGAAGAGATGCATGAGCCAACAGCTGAGAACCAACTTACGGTTTTGTGGTCAGCTTCGGAGATTGTGGTCCACTTCAGAGATCATGGACAGGTTTTTCATGTGTGTTTGGGTGGGAGTGAGAGTTGCAGAACTGCTGTGGAGAGTGTACAAAACAATGCATAAGGTATGACATTTGTAAAGTTTGTTGGTGGGGGGGTCATGTTTCAGTTTTGTCTGTCTCTGGTGTCCAATGCAGCAGCCATTTCCCACTGTGAGCTGTGCCAGTCTCTGTTTTTCTTTAGGGCTGGCACAACTCACTGATTTATTACTGTTATGGGGCTTGGGAGTTCCAGATAGTGCTAGTTGGCTACTGTATCTTCTGATAAGGACACGGCTCAAACGATGTAGCAGCCAATTGGATTGCTGGATTTTTGAGGCCCATTTTATAAGCAATATTATACTACAGTGTCTATATGTAGTAATATGGAACACTGATTCTCACAAAGCATACATTACATTAGTGGTATGAGAGTCTCTGAATATATACTCAGCTAAATGTCTGTTGGACTGAAAACAAAATCTGCCAAGCCTCTGTCTGCTCTCTCTTTCATCCTGAGATTGGAAGGTTCTTGGGAAATCCTAATGTGCAGTATCTTCTCCTTTGGTACTGTGGATCTCATGATCTTCTGTCTTCTTTCTATTCTGGTCTTTGTACAAAGTCAATCAAACAAAGTTCGTAAAATGTCAACACTTTTGGATGGCTTCTCTTTGTTGGCAAAGGCTAGAGAAGTGACCTCTGAAATTAAGTTTTTTTTTTTGCAAAGTTTTACAAGCATAAGTTCTGAAATCAGAAAGCAAAGTATAGCTGGTGCCACTGTAGAATTGAGGTCAGGTAAGTTAGCATCACAAAGAATGAGATGGGTATACACTGAGCTATTTCTGAGTCTCAGTTCTTATGGACCAAACTCACATAGAGAACAACATGGTGTCCTTGAATGGTCCAACAATGGTATTTGTCACTTTCTCATTGGTCCAGCTTTGTGTCTAGGAAAATGTGATCATCCAATTGGACAGTATCTCAGGTTTCTCATTTTGGTCCTAACTGCATGGCAGCCATTAGCAAAGTCATGGCCTCATCAGCTGTCTTGGGTGCCCTGTGACATGAAATTAGGATATTGGAATAGATGTCTGGAAGGTTATCAATGGATGGTTAGCTTGTAGGGCCTCACAGCTACCATTGGTGGCTTGTGACATAGAATGTAGGAAGTCATGAGCAATTGGCAGATTGTGCTGAACTAACATCTCTTGGTTAGAGAAATCTCCAAGATTATACATAGGTCTGTTGCAATATAAATAATTCCACTAGTATCAGGTTCTGAAAATAAGTAAATGAATTGTTAGGCCAATGTGCATAGAATTAACACTTTGCCAGGATGCTTAGGCACGTAGGCCTTGAAGTTGTGCCTACAACCTCATGCCTTTGAGAAAAAGTAAGACCCATGCCATGCACCCTCCCTCCCCCAAATTCTTTTTCATGGGATGGCCCTCTTTTCCCCCATATGCATCTCCTTTGGACAGATGACATCAGTTTTCATAGTTTTCATTTTGTTTAATACCCTTTTTCTTTTGATATTACATTTTAGACAGTTAATATTCCAGGACTTAATGTGAAAGGAATCGTCAGCCATATTCCAGGCTGTTAAAGATCTGCTGGAACTGTCAGGATGGAGGTGCCCTTACAATACTCTTAACAATTCTGCAAGTACCATTTTCTAAAAGGAAACTAGAAATGAAATGAAATTTATAACTATAATCCCACAACAGAAGCACCCCGTCTCTCTTTCCCTCTCCCACATTGATCCCAGTAACAATACAAATCACAGAGAACACATGGCAGTTGAGAACATGAACAGACAATCCCCATTAAACATTTATGCAACCCATTCCCAGCCCCTAACCTCCCCATATCAACCCTCCCACATGCTATGAATGAAGCTCCACACCTCACACAAACTGTGCAGCAAAACATCAACTTTACCTCCCTCTCCCCATCACTTACACTAGAATAGTGCAGCATCCCTGGTATTATCAGTGGAAAAAGATGCTAGGACTATGCACCTATGATTCACATCCTATGACACAGAATAGCAGTAAGTGCAGCAATCAAGCTGACTAAGCCTGGGGATGGCCCGGTTCCCCCCACCATGCTGCAGGTACAGGGTAGAGTGTCCCTATCATTTTGCCAATTATCTAGTTACACAACGATGGGCAGTGCCCAACAAGGGACATGCAAATAACTACCTTCAAAGAGTATTAAACAGTGACCAAAATCATCCCTCTGGTCAGCAGAGCAAATAAGTAATAAGGAGCAAATCACCCCATACAGTGCAAAGTAGCATGGACAGATTGCTAGTGAGCACTGACCCCTCAATCACATCTTGTCCATTAGATAAAAATGAACTCCCTGGATGTAACGATTCTGATTCAATTCTTGACGTCCAGGAGGAAAGCATAAACCAACCATTGCTGGAGAGGGACAGATACGACCAAAACTGAGACCAATAAACAGCTATATACAGTAAACCTGAAGTTCCAAATAAAGTCCAAGTAAAGAATACTTTTGGTGCCACAGTGAACAGCATCAAGGACAAGGATCCAGATGCAGCACTGCTGCCCAGTGGCCATAGCTCCAATTACAAATGCCCATACCTCACCAATCAGGAATAAAATCAGAGCAGTGAAGCAATGAGAATAAGGACAATGTGCTTCTAAGTAGTAGCCCTCCGCTGCCATTTTCTACAGTCTCAGCTGCAGTCAGAGGGGAGAGTAGTGGGACCTGAGCAATAGAATCCAGGATGCCTCATGGAAGTTGAAAGTAAAAGTAAGGTCCCCATGCCTGGATCCCAGATACCCTGCCAAGAAACAAAGACCTCTTGCTGCACATGTAAGCCCCACCTCAAGTGAAGTGTACAGGAACCACTATGGATATGAATCACCTCAGCTGTCATCACCATAGGAGTCCAAGTGTTCTGCATTGCCATGCAGTGACAAGGTGATTGTCATGGCGACTTCATTCACAAATTTGTGTGGGCCACCTCATGGTAGCAAAGTGACAATGAGGTTACCCAGGAGGTTTCACATGTTGGGACATTTCCATGTGACAATGCAATACTCATTTAAAGTTAATTGAATGCAGAGGACCCCATGCTGCAAAAGAAAATGAATCACTCTCTACAGTCCACACCAAAGTAATCAAAAGCAAAAGAGAGGTATATCCATGAAATACACAAGGTAACAGCTAGGTTGGGAGCTCCCTAGTACATAATACAGGTTTAGTGAAACACTCGGGTCCCACATTAAACTACAAACACATAGGGAGCAGAATTAGCTATAAAGGGACAGTTACAGTATGCGTCAAAGCACCCTTGTACCTCCTTTAATGCATCATAACTACTGGGAACTCCAGATGATCCTGCTACTGGCTGTCAGTTGTCATTGAGCCCCTCTCTCCTCCATTTTCAGTAAGGTATAAAAGCAATATGCTGGCTGGTTATTTCTTGGCTCAGATCTCCTTTCTTTGGCAGCTTCCATCTTACTGACAAACTTAGGTGGGTGGCATGGACATGTAATTTTAGGTTTTGATGGATAAAGAAGAGCAAATTCTCATCCAAGAACCTGAAGCTTTGATTTAACCCTGGAGAATTTTTGCTGCTAAATTTGTAACTCACAGTTGAAGTCCTGAAAGACAAATACCGTGGCACCACCTACATCCAGGGGAGTATGTTGACTTGCAGTTCACAGAATCTTTTCTTTTTCTGGATACCTATGGTATTTAATCAAGTTGTGGTGACATTTGGCGCCAGGATGTGGCTTAGGGTCAGTGCAATGAGCACGTTGAATTTCAAAAGCAGCTTTTCTACTAACATGCACTGGACTGCCCTGCAACCTTCTTTTCCAGCAGACCTATAAGACAAAGATTGTACCTTCTCCCCTGATTATCCTGATCCTTGGCACACTCATAGAGAGTGTTAACTTCATCTAAGAGAATGTTCATTTCCCTTGTAACATCAGCCACCAGATCCTCCAGTTCTCCAATCCACTGTTCTGACTTATTGAGCTGCCAGGTGTGGGTAGTGGAGATCTCTGCAAGTCCAGTAACAATGGTCTGCAGGTAAGTGACTTGCGCCACAATATTCTCAAAACCTGACTTGACATCTTGTTGTAGGTTTAATAGCAAATATGCAACCAATTTTTCTGCTCTTCTTTATCTCTTTCTTTTCCCACCTCAGCCACCATGTTCTGTGATTAGGTACGGTCCTCTCTGGGAGGATCATCAGGTTTATATGTTGGCTCAACATGTGCCATGCATCCCATTTAAATGCATACCTGATAAAAGCATAGAATTTCCAAGTCACGATTTTTTTCCAATACTTCATGTGTAAAATAAACCTGTTAAATGCATATACAGATCCCTTTTAAATACATATTTTATCCTTAAGTTTTGTTGTTCAAGTGTGGGCTGACTGGTCCAATTTTACTGACACTGCTTGTAACTGACTTACCTATTAGCAATTAATTGTATGTAAATAGGCTGCACTATTTAAAATGATGTGTTAACCACCTACTTCAACCTTTTAATCAACAAACCCAAGTCACAGAAGCATACTACCTCACACTGAAATCAAAGCAAAGAAGCCAAAAGAATGTCACAGAAGCACTTTACATGAATCCCAGAAGCATCCTTCCTCTGATAGGAATCAGACCAAAGAATGCCACAGCATTTCATAAATCATTTTATCCCAACCAAAGAAGGGCATAGGGTCATAATGTCACAAGGCAGAATGCCGCAGCAATATACTGCACTGTCAGTACAGCATGATATATTGCTAGCGGCATTTCTCTATGTTTTCTGGGGGCGCCGCCCCCTGCTCCCACCATTATGGGGGGGTTTGGCCTCAAACCCCCCAATTAAGATAATCAACTCTTGGGGGTTGCACACTTACATGGCACAAAGTGCAATAAAAAGAAAAATTCCATGCATCTAGGACCGGGATTCGGTACCCGATACACAGAAGCACCGCCTCCATTGCTGCCTGTCCTGTCAAGCCACGGCAATTACTCGGCAGATCCTCCTCCCAGCAGAGGACTTATCCTCTGCCAGAGAACAGTGACAGGGTGCACAACCATGCATGGACCATATAAGCAGTTTTGCACCTTGTCACTATGCATACCCGTGCAGTGCGTATTGTGCAGTTTTGACATACGCCGCGTTACATAGGGCAGAGAGAACCAGTAGGCCAAAGAAGCACTGAAGTGCTACTGACATTTCTTTTCCCTACCCAGCCCCCTGGTACATACTGCAAGTTGCACTCAGCATTAAAAGGCTACAGGATCTGATAAATGCATAGCCCTCTTAAATGCATACTTTTTGCTGGTCCCAAGGGTATGCATTTAAGAGGGCTGCACCATATTGTGGTTTATCACTTGCAGTTTTTGAGAGATGCCATCAGCTGGTAGGACTGATTCCTTATATAGCGGTGTCAGTGGCTCAGCTGGATGCACACTCACCTCTGAGGCTGGAAGATCAGAAGGCCGTGGATTATATCCTCACACTAGGATATTGGGTTAAATCTCAGTACTGACACTGTGGTGCAGCATGAGGGGTTGCTGCACTTCTGAGGTGCCGTCTTTCGGATTTGACCTGAAACCGAGGTCCCAACTGCCTGTTCTGGTGGTAGCTCAGGTGGATGTTAATGATCCCATGACACTTCTTGAAAAGAGTAAAGAAATTTCTCCGGTGTCCTGGCCAAATTTCCACCATTCACTAAAAATACCGCCAACAGCTTAATCTGACTCAATGTTAGTTGGCATCCATCTATATCCCCCTCCCCCAGGACAAGGCTGGAAATAAGCAGAATTGTCTAGCCCTCCTTTCCTGGTCAACAAAAAAACAAATAAATAAATATATTGAGATGCCCTGTCTAGTGATCAAAATATTATTTTAGCTGATGATTTCTTGGTGCTGAAGGGAGCCTAGTTAGAATATGTCTACCATTGTTGGGCGCTTAGCCACTCCCCCCAGCACAAAGGTTTCTGCAGTGCTTCCCCTTGCGCCCAAGCCAGAGGTTGCTACATCCAGTTGGATAATGCATCCAGCCATGTCAGAGTGGTGCTAAGTTGAGTAGCACTACCCTGACATGGCTCTGACCTGTATGCAGCCCATAGTGAACTGCATGGAACTGTGCCCCCAGCCCTGACTGCACAGAGAGCCCATGGTGTGATATTCAGCCTGGTAATGCAAATGAACCCTTTGGGCATGTAAGTGACTATGGATTCATATGCATGTCCATTATGGGCTCATTTACATTGACTGCTGCAGCATGTTTACATCCCTCCTATGTCCCACCCTCCACATCAGGCATGTTGGTGAGTGGAACCAACACATGAACATCCATTCCCTCAATTAAATGTATTATCTGGTGTCCTGTGGCACCCCCCCATTCACCTACCACTATATTATAATGGATATCCCTAGTGAGATGTGGCACCCACACCCTCTGATTCTCTGTTGTCGTATGACTTTGAATTTCCCTGGTGTCCAGTGGTACCCTCCCAACTCTCCAGTGCCATATTACTAGTTCTTTCCCTGGTGTCCATTGGCACCCCCAACCCTCTGATCCCCTTCCACTATGTTGCTACTGCATCCATTAGCACCCTCATTGGGCACCCATCCCTGTATGCTTTGTGTATGGCCAGTTATGTAGTGTTTCCAGCACCAAGCACACCACCCAACCCCCTTTTATGAACCAAAGTGGCTGTGCCATGTGGAGGGTCTAATACAGTGACTGACACAGCCCTCCCTTCCCCTTCTCACCCAGTCACCATATGGGATGACAGCACATTTCCTGTCATCCAATACACTGGCCAGCTGAGGAGATGAGAGAATGAAAGTGCCTTTCACCATATCAGACCCTCTGTGTGGCATGGCCACTTTGGTACATGGGAGAGGGTTGCCTAGGTGGTGTGATCAGTGCAGGAAGGCCACTTAGAAATGTGGCATATACGACTTATACAGGGATGGGTGATTAGAAGCCAGGGGACACTGGAAACCAGGGAAAGCAGCAATACTATGGCATCGGATGACCAGGGTGGGGGCTGCCATGGGACATCATAGAGTATTAGAATCAAACAGGGATGGGTGACTGGAGGGGAGGTTGCCACTAGACACCAGGGACTACTGGAATCATAAAGGAATGGGTGATTGGAGGGTGGATGTGGGCCAGTAGATGCAAGGGTGTTCTGTTGTTCTCTGAGATGGGAGTTAAGATGAATGGGGTGGGATGCATGGTAGCACATGCAGTCCCTTTGCCCCCCATCAGAGCCATGTGCCCTGTTATGTTGTGGTTAGCAAATATGGTAACTTGCACCCATTCAGGAGCCATCTACTGCCTGTGTGGACCTCTGAATTTGCATCTGTGCCCATAAGCATGGGAGGACCTCTTCATTTGCATGGGCACATTTGTAAATTAGCACTTGGATGCTAAAGAGGTTTTTTCCACACAGTGGGGATGTCATAATATAGACTCCACACAAAAATGGAAAGCAAAACTGATTTGGCATGAACAAACACCCCTTAGCACCCAGGCTACCTTTGGAATATCTGACCTCGGGTGTTTTTGGAATATCTGGCTCCTCGTGTTTATACCACATGATATCATCATTTGATGATTCAATACTAGGAGTACTGCTACATATTTGTATCCATCAATATGACAAGGCAACACATATGAAGATAGGCTTGGGGCAACAACATTTACTTTGTTGAGAATAGAAGAGAGATGGGTAACACAACAGAAACCATCAAATACCCTAACGCATACAATCAGGGTGATCACTGAGAATCTCATTAGCCTTATTGGAACAAGACCACTGGAGGTAACAGCCTGAAGCTGGTGGCAGGAAGATTCAAAAGGGAGATGAGGGTGTTTTTTTATCCAGAATATTGTTGTCTAATAGGCAAGGCAACTTTCATTTCAGAGGCTCTGGGCACTGTACAAATTCAAACATTAAAAGGTAGGATAGTGCATAAACACATAAGTGCATAAATATAGTTAAAAGACAAAATAAATAGAATAACAACAGCAGGCTAAGAACAAAGAAAGATAGGCATTACCTATAAAACAGATATTATTTAATTTACAGATCTATGTTTGGGAATGCCACAGCAGACAAATGGGTCTTAAGGTGGACCTTAAAAACCTCAACTGAAGGGGCTTCCCTAATAGCTGGTGGTAGCGAATTCCACAGGATGGGGATGGCGATGCTAAGAGCCCTATCGCCGGCAGTTTTTAACCTCATCCTGGGAATTGTGAGGAGGCCCCTAGTGGAGGAAGGGAGGAAGCGGACCAGAGCAGCAGGTGTTAGAAGGTCAGACAGGTTGCCAGGGCCAAGTCCATGTAGGGTCTTAAAGGTGAGCAAGCCCACCTTGAAGAGAACCATCCACCTGACTGGCAGCCAGTGCAGTTTGCACAACACCGATGTGACATAACTGAACTTATGAAAGTCCCATCAGCAGCCTTACAGCAGCATTCTGCACCAGCTGCAGCCTGTGGAGGGTACCTCCAGACACCCAGAAGTAGAGTGCATTACAGTAATCCAGCCTGGTCATCATGAAGGCATGTACCAAGGTAGGGAGGTCCTCAGGCAGAACTAGAGGTTTGATCCTAGTGATATTCCTCAGATGGTAATAGGAATTAGTTACCACAAGAAGTGATATCCCTACAGATGGTAGCCAACTTCAAGAGAGGCTAGGATAGGAAGAGAGGCAAAGCAGTAAGTAGATGGAAGGAAGGGCGGGGGGGGACAGGATTTGACAGAGGTAAAGTGGGTTATGGTGAGGATGCCAGTTCCATCTGTAAACCCAGTGGGAAATGTATGCTCAAGGAGACCACATGGGCAGAGAGGGACAGTGAAAAAGCAGGGATACTAAACGAATACTTCTGCTCAGTATTCTCAAAAGAAGAGATGGGGAGGTACTTAATCCAATCAATCAAAGCACTCTGGATAGGGGGATCAATCCCAGTCATTTCACAGAAGATGGATTCTGAAAGAATTCCTAAAACTGAAGGTGAACAAAGCAATGGGGCCTGACAGGATTAACCCCAGAATTCTAAAAGAATTAAGGGGAGAACCAGTGACACCACTGACTAGCCTTTTTAACAAAACATGGGAGGACGGTATGGTACCTGAGGACTGGAGGAGGGTGGATGTGATTCCCCTTAACAAAAGTGAGAGTAAGACACAGCAGGAAACTACAGACCTGTCAGTTTTACCTCAGTGGTAGGTAAAATGGTGGAATCACTTCTGAAGGAAAGAACTGTTGAGTACCTAGAGGTGAGAGGGGCACAGGACCCAAAGCAGCATGGATTCCCAGTGGGAAGGTCATGTCAGATGAATCTAATCAATTTCTTTGACAGGGTGACCAAAGTAGTAGACCAGGGAGGGGCTGTGGTCATGGTCTACCTAGAATTTAACAAGGCATTTGACATAGTCCCACAAAAAGGATTAATAAACAAATTAGCCAGGCTAGGAGTGGGTCCCAGGGTGGTAGCCTGAGTAAAACAATGGCTGTACAACAGACACAGAAGGTAATAGTAAACGGAGTTCACTCTGAAGAAAAGGAAGTCATTAGTGGGGTACTGCAGGGTTCAGTACTGGGTCCGGTCTTTTTTAATGTCTTTTTAAGTAACATTGCAGAGGGACTGGAAGGAAAAATATGCCTCTTTGCAGACAACACAAAGATCTGCAACAGGGTTGATACACAAGGGGAGTGGAAAGGATAAGAAGGGACTTGGCAAGGCTGAAGGAATAGTCAGAAGTATGGCAGCTTGGATTCTATGCAAAGAAGTGCAAAGTAATGCACCTGGGAAACAAAAACCAGGGGAAGAGTACACAATGGGGGTGGAGGCAGTAACAACAACAAAAATGGAAAGGGACCTGGGAGCAATCATGCAAGATGACCTAATGGTTAGCAAGCAATTTGAGAAGGCAGTAGGGAGGGCTGGGGGGATACTGGGATGTATAGGGAGAGGCATCAAAAGTAGAAAACTGGAAGTTGTCATCCCTCTGTACAGACAGTTGATGAGACCCCATCTGGAGTACTGCCTACAGTTCTGGAGACCTCATCTCCACAAGGACATAGACAGGATGGAAACAGTCCAGAAGAGGGCAACTAAAATGGTGCAAGGTCTGCAACAGAAGCCATACGATGGGAGACTAAAGGCTCTTAATATGTATACACTTGAGGAAAGGAGGGCAAGGGGAGACATGATAGAAACTTTTAAGTACTTCAAGGGAATCATCAAAGTCCAAGAGGGTAGCATCTTTCAGAAAAAGAGATGTGCAAGAACAAGGGGACACAAGTTAAAGATAGAGGGGTGAAGGCTCAGGGGTAATGCGAGGAAGTATGTTTTCACAGAGAGGGCGCTGGACGCATGGAACAGCCTTCCTGAAGAGGCTGAGGGATCAAAATCAATGGGGGAATACAAGAATGTATGGGACAGACATAAGGCAATTCTTGTGGGGGGTAGAAAGAAATAGGCTGTTGGTTAACTAGGATCTGCAGCTTATCCAGTAGGTAGGGAAATGGGCAGATTAGGTGGGCCAAGCGGTCCTTATCTGCCATCAAAGTCTATGTTTCTGTTTCTATACAGGCCAAAAGTCTTTTACCTGCTGGCATATTCATATGTGCATATATAATATGTCTTTCCCTATAGATCACAATTTGTAGAATATAAGATCACAAGTCCATTTCATAAGTTTTTTTTTAAATAAACAAATATGTTTCACACACTGGCAATCAATACTGTATCATGTCATTTCTTTAAGGGACTGGCATTGACAAACTCAGCATTGAAGCAGCGTTATGCTGCTCAGCATTACTCTTGCAAACAATGGGCTCGATTCACAGAGCCCTGAGACTGACGCAAGGTGCCTGCGTTAAACATAAATAGCACAAGTGGCACCTTGTGTCAAATACTGCCCAAAGACAGCTCAAAGTGCTGTGCTCCACAGACATGGGCAGGGTACTGGTGTAGGGCTCCCACCCTCACAATCACAGACAACAAAACTGCACCAGCGCACCAGAACCCGGAGTTAGTATATAATTCCAGTGAAGATTCACCACAACAGTTGTTATTTAAATTAAAGATTTATTGGGAGACTTTCCAGTTATGACAGCAACATAAATATTTGAGGAACAGTGTCTGTTGCCAAATGCCTCCATGAGCATGTACACTATACAGTAGCTGTTCACTGACAGTTCAGTCCAGTGGCCGCCTGCTGAGGTGAGAGGTGAGAGGTGGGCTGTGCTGGTTGCCGACTATGTTTCTGGATTGGGGAGAGTGGGGTGGTGGGCACTACCTGCTGGGTTGGGGGATGGGGGGCCACTAGACCACCAGGATAAGGTGACTATTACTAATATAAAACTGGACGCTATCGGGGATTGGGGAAGGGGGACCACTAGACCACCAGGGCAGGGCATCTTAATTATTAATATAAAACTGGGCGCTAATGGGGATCGAGGAGTAGGAACCAGTAGACCACCAGGATGGGGCATATTATTTATTAATATAAAACTGGGCACTATCGGGGATCAGGGTGGGGTGACCATTAGACCACCAGGACAGGGCATATTAATTATCAATATAAAACTGGGCGCTGATATCAGGGATTGGGGGGGACCGCTAGACCACCAGAACAAGGTGAATACATTAATAATATTATGAAGGGCAATATCAGGGATCTGGGAGGGGGGTGCTCACCTTGTTGCAGGAGCTTGCAGAACACCCCTTCCATGCCCTGTGTGTTTGACACACAGAAGAGGTTGCCACAGGTATGGGGACTTACTTGCCTTGACCCATTCTGTACCAGAATCTGCTGCAGGGTCCCTGGCACACCGGGCATCGCTGCAAGCTGCTATTTGCAGCAGCTTGTGTTGATCCAATCCCCTTTTGCGAATTGGGCCCAAAGTGTTTGCCATGAATATTTCATCGATCCCCTACCGGCTCACTAAACTAAAGCTTCATGGTTATGCTTATTTTACTTTAAAATGGGAGCCCAAATACAAAGGAGTCAATCACACTGTTAATCACAGTCTAATCCCTATAATTCCTGTCAGAACAGTGCAGTGTGCCTAGTTTTTGGCTTACCCCTAAAGTATCACATCCGGCCAGACTTTACCTCTGCATGTGCTTCCTGTACTGAAATGTGATTGGTGAATAAGATGTGCATGAAAGACAACAACTACAGCGGTAAGAAAAATCCAACATTATTCATAAAACTGCTCATTCTTGACAGAATTAGTAAACTGCTCCATACCCAACTGTACAGAAATAAAGGCAGGATCCACTAGCTATTTAATACTTAAGATACATTGTATTTATTTTATATATATATATATATATATATATATATATATATATATATATATATTCAGGCATGCCAGTACCCTCTTCTTTCATTTTTTTTTTCAATTCAAGCTTTATTAATACATTTCCATTATAAAGGGCAGTTACAGCAAGTCGGGAAATGACATTACACTTGAACAGTAAGAACTGCCTGGCCCACCCCTCCCACCCCATTCCCCTTACAGCAGCAACAAAATCTACTCTCCCTAATGTGCAGTGCGTGATTCAATGGTACGTATGGGTAGAACCAGAATGTGAAATAACTTCAGTGAGGTAACAAGAGTAAGGAATGAAGGGGATCCCAAATCCTACTGTATGCCTCTAGTCTGTTACGAAGACTTGCAATTGCCTTCTCTGTTCGGAGGTTAGCAATGATTTCGTGTAACCATTCCTGGAAGGAAGGAGCCGATTGTTCCTCCCAATGACATAGTATAAGTTTTTTAACTTAGAGCGCAACCATAGAAATGTGGTATTTCCTAGTTCTAGCACTGACCAGGGACATATCCCCTAGAAGACACACCTCCAGAGTGAAATACTCCTGTAGGCCCAGTAGGGGATCAAGAGACATCTTAATTGAATTCCATAAGGAAGAAACTTTGGAACAAGTCCAGAACATATGCAAGAGAGTACCCTCTTCTTGCAGGCACTTAGTATATGTACTGGAGTTTGAGAAGCCCCATTTTTTTAATTTAGTAGGGGTACAATACATGTTATGTAGAATGTGGTATTGCATGAGGCGCAGCCTATCTTGGGAAATATACTTATGACAGGATCTCCATAGGGAATACCAGTCCAACTGGTATTGAGGGAGGAGTGAGTTCCAGAAATTAGTAGGTCCAAAGGTGTCCCTGTATTTTTTATAGTACAACACCCTATATAGCTTAGATACTATGCCTGAAGATCCAGACAACAGGGAGATTTCAGGAATCAGAGCTGATACCTTCTGGGAGGGGGGAGAATTCCCAAGGACTACAGTGAGAAGGTGTCTTAACTGCACAACTTTAAAATGAGATGACACCGGAATAAGGGACTTGTCAATGATTCCACATGAGGACAACCAGTGCCCTTCCCCATCTAACAGGGAAAGCAGTTTTCCATCGCCTAGTTGAGGCAACCAGTTGGAAGGAATCCACCTTCCACTAAAAGTGAAAGATGGGGAATTCTAAATAGACTGAGCTAAATCAGTCTGAGGGGAATAGTGAAGAAATAAACATAACTGTGTATAAACTCTTAAAGAGGTTCTTATTGTGGCGCAGTCAGCCATCTTTACATGAGACAACTTGAGGTAAAATACGTTTGAGGGATCCAGATGTTTAGTTTTGATTACATCTAACTCAGTCTTAAGCCACACTGGTTGTGCCGTTTCAGGGCCTGGGGAGATCCATCTCAGACAATATGCTAGATGACTAGCCCAGTAGTATATTGCCATATGGGGAATCCTCAGCCCTCCTCAGACTTTGGGGCAGCTAGTTTATGATAGGCCAACCGAGGATGTTTATCTGCCCAGATAAATCTGGTAAATGTACTGTGCAGTTTCTTAAACCAGCGTATGGGAATAAAAGAGTTGAGAAGGGATAAGGGGTAATAAATTCTAGGAAATACATTCATCTTAATAATGTTAATCCTGCCCCATAGTGATATAGGAAGTTTAGACCATCTGTCAAGGTCTTGAATAATAACGTGTAAGAAAGAATCTAGATTGTCTCTGACCCACATTAAGGGGTTACGGGATAGCTTTATGCCCAGATATTTGATTACAATAGGAGTCCAACCTAAACCTAGGGGACAAATATCATCCTTAAATACCTTGTGGTTTAATGGGAAAAATAAGGATTTACTAGCATTCAACTTGTAGTTGGATAGCATACTGAACCTGGCTATTTCATTCAGTAAGGGTGGTATTGAAGAAACCGGGTGGGAGAGATATATCAGCAAATCATCTGTGTACGCAGTGAGTTTAATTTCATGATGCCCAACTATTATGCCTTGAATAGAGATATTTTGGAGAATATTTTGCATGAGGGGTTCCAGATATAGGTTAAACAAGAGAGGCGATAGGGGGCAACCCTGCCTAGTGCCTGAATGGAGTGAGAAGTAGTTTGAGAAGGCCCCATTAGCTGAGATTCTTGCTGTAGGGGATTTATATAATGCAGCAACCCAAGAAATGAATACCGGAGGAAATTTAAAGGCACTCAATACCTTGAAGAGAAAACTCCAATTCACCCGGTCAAACACCTTCTCGGTGTCCAAAGAGACCAAGCCTGCTGGGAAGTCAGCATCTCTGGAAGCCGAAAAGACATGGGATAACATATGAAAATGATCCGCTGAAGAGCATCCCTTCATGAAACCTACCTGGTTCATACCTACTAACTCGGGGAGCACCACGGATAACCTGTTAGTTAAAATCTTTGAGAGGATTTTGATATCCTGATTTAAGAGGGATATAGGCCTGTAGCTCTGGACAAGCTCAGGGTCCTTATCTGGCTTAGGGAGGAGCACTATCAAGGCTTCAAAGAGATGGCAATCAACCTCTGTCCCGGATAAGATGTGCTGAAATAAACTATTAAGTATTGGCAATAGAAGTCCCCGAAATGTTTTATAGAAAAGGGAGGAAAATCCATCAGATCCTGGAGTTTTATCCGAGGGTAAACCACTAATAACCTCAGAGATTTCCCCTTGAGTTATGGGAGAGACCAGGGAGTCTATATAATGTACTGGGAGGGAGGGTAAGTGTGAGTTCATCAGATACTTCTCCATGCTTACTGGGCTGGGAGGTGCTCCATGTCCCGTAAGCGATTTGTAGTATGCTGAACTCTTGAACTATCTCACTGGGGGATGTTTTCAGTGACCCATCTACCGAAGCCTTGATTGAAGGGATAAATCTCGCTGATTCTTGTTGCTTGATGCAAAGTGCCAAAAGGCGCCCTGCCTTCTCACCTTGGTCAGTATAACTAGCTTTGGTGTGTATGATAGCTAGCTCCGCCTTTTCCAGGAGTAGTTCTAAATATTTGTCTCTCAACCCTAGGAGCCTCACTTTGTCCTCTTCTGAGGAGTTAACCGAGACATTGGACTCCAGAACCCGAATTTGGGATAACAAAGGCAGTAGTTCTCTCTCCCTAACTCTTTTCCTAGCCACCGAGAGGCCAATAAGGACTCCTCTCATGTACACCTTGAAGGTCCCCCATATAATATCTGGTTTTGCACTGTTTAAAGCATTGGACAGAAAAAAGGCCTCAATGTGCTCCCTTATGGTATTGCAATAATTAGAATCTTTAAGCAGTTGATCATTAAGCTTCCATCGTGTTTTTCTCTTTGACACATCCTGAATTGAGAGATCACACAGCACCAGAGAGTGATCGGAGACAGGGCCAGGCTGTATCAACGAGGACCTAACCCCGGGCAGGAGATTCTGAGAAATGAATATGTAGTCAATACGGGACTGTGAACCATGTGCCAAGGACCTGAATGTGAACTCCTTAGAATCAGGATTTAGGACACACCAGACATCACAGAGCCCGCATTGATCCAATAATTCTCTAAAAGCCCTCTGACCTGGGGAGATCCCCCCGATGCACCTCCTGACCTGTCAAGGTTTGAGTCTGCAACTTTTTTGAAGTCGCCCTCCAGGATAATCCTTATGGGAAGGAAAGGCAGGATTAAATTTATGAGTTTCATGAAATAAGTGGGGTGATCAGCATTGGGACCATATATACTGCCCAATAGCAGGGGTATTGACCAGAAAGTACCTACAACTAAAATGAACCTACCCTCGGGATCCCTAATAGTATGAGTTGGGATGAAGGGAATGCCACTGTTAATAATGATCATAACCCCGCAACTGTTTGAGGAGCCTTGCGCCTCATACACCGTCCCCATTTGTTGCCTCCTCACTTGTGAGGCTTCTGTTTCTAGTAGGTGCGATTCCTGTAAAAAAGTAACTAGAGTACGTAAAACACTTAAGTGTTTGAGAACCTGGTATTGTTTAGATTTTTTCCTGATCCCCTTGACGTTCTGTGTTGCAAAAGTCACCTCCTTGGCCATCTACTAAAAACTTCTAAGGGTGCTAGATTCAGTCTTGCATTCTGGGTGTGTAACACAAGTAATCTAACCCCTTCCCCCATTTCTGCTGTAAGGCCCTCCCACCTCCCAGACCCCCCATGAGAAACCCCAGTTTAAACCTCCAATACATCCCCACCCCCACCAAACCACGTGAACCCTCCCCCAGCCCTCCACACTGTCGCAAGCAACGCTTAGCACAGCACTGGATCTTATCCTCCCCACCACCCCCGAACGTATCCCCTGCAAATGATCACCCTCGTAGCTCAAAATACAAGGCAATCAATAAGCTGCATTAATGAGGGCTTAGTGTCAGCGAGCGATCTTGGGCTTCTGGGGCCTGCGAACATCTGTTGGTGAATCCACTAATGAACGAGAGAGAAAAATAGAACTAAATACCATAAATGTGAATGTGAAAAAATGTCACACGAGTCTTGGGAGGGAGTTGAAAAATGTTGGTTCCCCATAGGGAACTACCTCGTGAACCAGAACCAGAGCGAGAATTAACATGGAGGGGTGAGCCCATCATCGAGATGAGAACATGGAAAAACCAATCCGGATGAGAAGTGAAACAAAATCCAGAGATGGGAAACCCTTGGGAGTAACTACCTAGGGGTTACAGACCCCTGCGTCCGAGGAGCCCCCCTACAAAACCGGGATGACATAATAAATGAAAGCAGTCCCTCTCAAGGCTGGATGACTGGACCTGGATTAAATGGGTGATCCGCGCCCTCTTGTGGTCATAACCTGATCCAGCCCACCAGTCAAGGCACCCTGAAAGCCCGGGATCACTCAAAAATCTGAATTCCCATCCTATAAAGTCTAAACAGGAGGCATAACCCGAGACCTAGCCCTGTATGTTCCCCCTGGAAACTAAGCAAGCGATATTATATCAGATGCAGTCCAAAACGAACCCTACAGGAGCCACCCCCCAGTACTCTCCCAGTAAACTATTCCCACCAACAGGCCAGGGCCTGATAAAAGTAAAGTTGAGTCTCTGCTAGTAGCCCAGCTCTATTAGAGAGCATAAGCTCGAGTGAAATCCGTCTTTAGAAAGAGCACTGTCCGCACAAAGATCCAAACGACAGTTCATTCTGAAGTTCCCAGTGGTTCCCGAAGATCAGGAGGTCCTCTCAGGTTGTCCGAAACAAATCTGGCAACGCCAACTTAAGGCTTAATAACGCAGCTTCAGGATCCTTGAAATTGAGCCATGAGCCATTTACAGAAACTTGTAATTTCGCCGGGTACCCCATCCTGAACTTTAATCCCGTCGCTATAATCTTGGACACAATTGGGTGGAAGGCTTTTCATTTCAATCGAACTGAGCCAGGGATATCCTGAGCAATTCTCAGCTTCACCTTCTCCCATCTGACTTCTTGCGGGGCCTTGACTTTCTGTAGGAAATGTTGCCTTTCCAGATAGTTCAGAAAGTGGCAAATGATGGGGCGAGGGGGTGCATTGGATGGGGGTTTTGGTCATAAAGATCGATGGGCCCATTCTATTATGTAATTTGGGCCAAAGGGAGAGGGACCAGCTACTTTTTCTACCAACTTCTGGATAAAGACTACAGTATTCTGGCCTTCTTCCCCTTCAGGGAGTCCGAGAATTACCACATTATTTCTCTGGCTACGGCCTTCCAGATCTTCGAGATTTGCTTCTAGTCGAGACAGCCTTTGTTTCGTTAATAGGAGCTCTGGATCCATGCTTTCCAATTTTCTCTCGATCGAAAATATTCGGGCAGTGTTATCCGATACTGTCATGGAGACTTCCTCTATCTTTCTGGAGAGGGATTTCAGGTCGGTTGCCATATCTTTCATCTCTTCCCAGAATGGCTTAAATTCCTCTAGGAATCTATTAAGTGTTAGGGGTTCTTGGTCTCCAGCTTGATACACAGATTCCGGTTTGTCTGGGCCACTCGAGGCTCGGGATTTCTTTGAGGCCTTCTCAGGGGTGTCGGAGGGGGTATGTTTCTGCAGGGCTTTCTTCATGTAAGCCTCCATTTACCACCCAGGAGCCCAAAACAGGAGCACACGGTGTTCAGAGACAAGGAAAACTCTTAGGCAGAGGAGTTAGATGAAATTTAACGATATTAAATGATGATTTTATATTCGGGAGGCAGGAGCTTAGCGGAGGAGCATCTACTCAGCACTCTGCTTCACGTGATCTCCCTACCCCTCTTCTTTCAGAAGACACAGCCAGTTCCATGAGATTCTAGATTTTTTATGATTCCAGATAAACTATCTAAAAACCTTGGCCTGGATTCACAAAGGTTGACACAGGGCTTATTGCAAACCCTGCGTCAAACCTGGTGGCTGGCACAGCTGCACCAAAACGTTCACAGCAGAATGTACCCAATTCAAGAAGATCGGGTACATTTACAGAACTTCACCTGCTTTATCGCACACAAGCCCTGTAAAATAGGTACCCGAGATTGCCGCAAGCTAGACCAGAAAAAGCCATTCTAACTTGCGGCTTTCAGAGGATAGGATCGAGAATCTTGATCCCCAGCTGAGGAATGCTGCAAGACCCATGCTCCTTATGCTTAGTGCACCTAGAGCTTGTGACATTCTTGGGGATTTTGCAAATGAACCCACCTTGCTTATATTGTTGAACCAGCAATCCAGAATTTCATTATGGAGGACTTTCAGTGTATAGGAAACTGGTGGTACTGCTACCATTTCTAAAAGTCATATCTTCCCCATTTTAAATTATCCAGCAACAATTTATTACTATACTTGTATAAGTCAAATAAAGAACTAGTTAATTTTACTCCCAGGCTAACCATATACCTTTGTCTTCAAAATATCTGTTATATATTAGCTTGCGTATTCAGGTAGTTAAACATCATTTTTGATTTTCCTTCATTAATTGTATACCCTGCAACCATTGAAAACTGTGACATTAACTTTTATAGCGTGACCAGCATTTTCTGATAATGAGAGGAGACAGCAAAACAACAATGTAAAAAAAGTGAGAAAGCAAGATGGGCAGGCAGTGAAATATAAAGACCAGGCCCACCCACAGCACCCTGTGGAACAGCCTTATTGTAACCCTAGTGCTGCTGCTGGCAGCCTGCTGTGCCCTGCCAAAGCATCCAGCCTAGTCATCTCATTCCACTCTGGCAGAAAAGACTAAGTTATCTTGCAGTCACCACCCTATTTGCACCCAAAGAACATGAGCAGTAATTTAGCTATGACACCACAACTCCACTGAGAGCATATTGCAATCTGTTTGTCAGCAAGTACAGCAGTGGTCAATCTACTAAACCCATGGTGAGAAAAGGAAGTGCAAAAGAAGAAGGAAACCACTTTGGTTCTCAAACACAGTAGCAAAAAATGTCAGAGCCAAAAGGCTGGTCTTCATGAAATATAAGGGAACGCAGCAGGATGAAGATAGGGAAAAATATAACAAAATTACCTAAAGGAAGCAGGGAAGGCAGTAAGGCAGGCAAAGGCCCAAACTGAGGAAACACTAGCACGAACAGTAAAAGAAGGTGATGAGACATTCTAGAGATACATTAGTAAAAGGAGAAAGTCCAGAGGGGGTATTGCTAAGATCAAAGGAGATAAGGGGGCTTGTGAGGAGGAGGACAATGTAAAAGCATCTATCCTAAAAAGATACTTCTGCTCAGTATTTACTGAAGAGAAGGTAGGGCAGGGCCCACAGCTCTGCACCATGGACACAGGGGGGAGGGAGGTGTGCACTAGTCCCTTCACAAAAGAAAGGGTCCTACAAGAGCTTGATAAGCTTAGGGTGGACAAGGCAATGGGACCTGATGGCATACATCCCAGGGTACTAAAGGAACTAAGGGTGGAACTAGCAGAGCCATTAGAAGAACTGTTTAGAGAGTCTCTGAGCACAGGAGAGGTCCCAGAAGATTGAAGAAGGGCTCATATGATCCCGCTCCACAAGAGTGGTAGCAGGGTAGAGGCAGGGAACTACAGACCAGTCAGTCTTACCTCAGTAGTGGGCAAGATTATGGAGACACTCCTTAAGGAAAGGATAGTGCAACACCTAGAATCTATAGGAGCACAGGATCCAAGACAGCATGTGTTTACAAAAGGAAGGTCCTGTCAAACTAATCTCATAGATTCCTTTGACTGGGTAACCAGATTGATGGACCAAGTGGGAGCAGTTGATGTTGCCAACCTTGACTTCAGCAAAGCTTTCGATACTGTTCCACATAGAAGATTGATTAATAAGCCATGTAGGCTTGGGGTGGGTCAGATGTTGGTCAACTGAGTGACAAACTGGTTGACAGGCAGAAAACAGAGAGTGGTGGTAAATGGTATACAGTCAGAAGAGATGCAAGTCACAAGTGGGGTACCTCAGGGATCAGTCCTGGTGCCAGTCCTCTGCAGTGTCTTCATCAGTGACATTGCAGATGGACTGGAGGGTGAGGTTTGTCTGTTTTTAGATGACACCAAGATCTGCAACAAAGTAGATCATCCAGATGGAGTGGGCAGAATGAGAAGAGATCTGGTTAATTGTTGGAAAAGTGGCAGCTGGGGTTTAATTCAGGGAAGTGCAAGATCATGCACATAGGGAAGAGAACCCCTGAAGCCACCTATAGGCTGGGAGGGGAGTTGCTGGCAGTCACAAGGGAAGAAAGAGACTTGAGTTTCATCATCATCAATGACCTGAAATCATCCAAGCAGACCTCTAAAGCAGTAGGTAAGGCTAGAGGAATGTTGGGGTGTATTATTAGGGGTATCACAAGTCGGAAGAGGGAGGTAATAATCCCTCTTTACAAGACACTGGTCAGGCCCCATTTGGAGTACTGCATGCAGTACTCGAAGCCACACCTTCACAAGGGCATTAACCAAATTGAAGCAGTCCAGAGAAGGGCAACTAAAATGGTGCAGGGACTACATCAGAAAACATATGAGGACAGATTAACTGAACTCAATATGTATACCCTAGAGCAAAGGAGGGAGAGAGGTGATATGATTGAAACATTCAAACACCTTAAGGGCATTAACAAGGTAAAAGAGTCTAACATGTTTGAATATAAGAAAAATAGCAGGACAAGAGGACACAGCATGAGATTAGAGGGAGGCCGATTAAAGGGTAATATGAGGAAGTTCTTTTTCACAGAAAAGATGGTGGATACATGGAATGGCACACTTCGGGAAGTGGTGGGTATGAATACAGTGCAGGGCTTCAAACAGGCATGGGATAGGCATAAGGGAGCAATACAGATGAATATGAATAGATAGGCCATTGTCCGGACAAAGGCCTATGGCACATTCATAAGGTAGAAAAAGAAATGGGCAGACTGGATGGGCCTTGCGGTCCTTATCTGCCATCAGCTTCTATGTTTCTATGGAAACCAGTGTTCTGGCTGATCATCTAAAGCATGAAAGTGACATCATACTAAGAGTCACACTGATTTCCTGTTCCCACTTAGATTAAATGGAAAAGTAGCAACTGCAGAGACAGTCGGTAAACTACTGAAATTTGACATAAGAAGAGGAGAGCACATAGCTGGTGAGTACAGATTCTGTAGGAGTGGTGTACATGGTATGGATCCACGGTAAACTACCCGGTTAGATTCTGAAGAGACAAACACCTGATGGAGGTACTCCAGTCCACCAAATCAAAAGGCTTTTCAAAGTCAATGGCCACTGCCACAATGAGAAAGGGGATGACTGAGCCATCCAGGAGACATTAAGTTACTGGCTCCTGACCTAACTTTCATAAAATCAGACTTGTGGTGAGTAGAGATGCAGTGAAGGTTTACTATGCCCACAAAGTGAACCTGAAGTGGACCACTTCAGGATCACATAACGCTATGTGTAATATTCATAAAACTCCCCAAATTTGCCTTTTTTAATGGACTTTGGGTAGTCCACTTTGGGTTCACTTCATGTTAGTAACTTTATAAGGTGGAGTTGGTAAGAAAATTACCCCAGATCACATGTGTGACTGTCTGAGCAGGTATGCAAGTCACATGATGCAGGGAGGACCTTAAATAAGCAGGAAGTGAGTGTTTCACTTTCTCATGAGAGCAAGTGGTGTGCTGAGGCAGGCAGCTCTGAGAGGGAGATAGTTGGCGGAGCTAGACAGACAGATAGATAGATAGATAGATAGATAGATAGATAGATAGATAGATAGATAAATAGATTGAACGATCTATCATTTAATTTCTTTAGAATTTGTTGTTTGGTTTACTAGGTATTTAGTTTACAGCTTTTGGTAATCAGGTTTTTTATTAATTAGACAGTTTTGTTTTTGTGCTCAAACCTGGGTTTTAGTTGTTGTTCAGTTCCTTTTTCTCTCTTCCACAGTCCCATTTCTATTTTTTTTCCTTTTTTTTATGATGGATGGTGGTCATGGCCATGGGCAGAAGGAGGTTGGAGGTATAAGTGCAGGCCAGTGGGGGCCATGCATGCGTGGTGGCCTTGGCTGCCCAATATGTATCAAGAAGCCAACATTTGGGGTTGCCCCAGACCTTAATATGGAGCAGGAGCAGGAGCAGTAGGCAGATCCTGAGCAGCAGCAGCATGCTCAGCAGCCTATGGAGGTTGAATGACTACAGGCAGAGGTTGTTGCCTCCACTGTTCCAACTGTGCAGCATGAATTTGCCCCTCCCACATCTGATTCAGCACACTCCCAGTCTGTTGCCATTGTCCACAGTGCTCCCCCACTTCTGGTGCCTGGTCCCACAAAGACTTCTCCCATATGGCAGTTTTTCAGCAACATACTGGGGGACCCCAATGTGGTTATCTGCAACCTTTACAGTGTTTTGGTGAGAAGGGGGAGAAAAGGTGGACATCTGGGGACTGGTGGACCTCACACCCACATAAGTATCCACCGCAAGGAGGAATGGGAGTCAATGCTGCAGGAGGTTGCAGCCCCTTCTGCTGCTTTTGCACAGTCTGCCCCTCCAGTACCGCTGCCTGTGTGGTGCCATCAGCACAGGCTCCCCTTGGCAGAAGCAGCTGAGGTGGTGAAGGCCGCAGCACAGCCCAAGCAGCAGAAGATGACCCTTCCCATCAAACTTCAACACAAGTGGACCTAGTGGTTTTGTGGGCCAATGTTTGCAACCTAAGATCAACTGTTGAGGGTGCAGTTGAACAGATGATCCATATAGAGAGACAAAATGTTTGCATTGTCCACCTTCTGAAGTGCATAAATGCGGTTGACCAGGGACAGCCCACACATGGCTCAGAGTTGTAACTTTGTGTGTGCTTCAGTTATTTTTTTATCCTAAGTTTTAATTTCCCCCACCCAAAATGTGTCCTTTTGTTTTCAGTTTTCCCGTCAGTAATGTTAATTTTTTTTCTATAACCTGTATAACCTTTCTGTTCAGTCATTGTTTTGTTAGTTATTTTCCACACTTGTTAATTTACTTTATTTTTTAAATTAGTGATGGTCATCAAATGGTGCATGCTGCTCAGCTCATTACAGGCGAAACAGTCCTGCCATTAGGCATGCTGCAATAAAGGTGTCATACAGATGGCTTTTTTGCGGCACAATTTAAAATGAAATGAAAGCACACAGAGGACACAGGTGGTGACCACATGACTTATTATTATTACATTAACTAAAGAAATGAGTAAACAACAAAATGGTTATTTCGTAAAGCATAATGGCATGTGTGTGGTGGGAGAACTTTGTGGTATTTGCATAATGGGATTTACCATTATGAGGGACAAGAAATACATGATTAAGAATATTTACAACACAAAGAAAACAGTAACTGAACATGATCTTATATTATGGAGGAAAAGAAAAATATTGATAAATAAAGATATTAAGAGATAAGACAACCTTTTGGGGTGAACATTTTATTAATCATGTATTTCTTGTCCTTCATGGTAAATCCCATTACGCACATACCACAAAGTCCACCCACCACTGACATGCCATTATGCTTCACGAAATAACCATTTTATTGTTTACTCATTACATTATTTAATGTAAAAATAATAAGTCATGTGGTCGCCAACTATGCAACCACTGCGTGCTTTCATTTAATTTAACCTTGTGCTGCTAAAAAAGACATCTACATGACACCTTTAATACAGCATGCCTTACGAGAGAACCATTTCACCTGTAATGAAAGCACACGGTGTCCGCCTTTTTCACAACCATCAGTCATGATAAAAATAAAGTAAATTAAATAACAACTGTAAAAATACTTATTCCTTTTCTGAACATGTAGTTAAAACACCAGGGCAATATTTCCAAAACCATAACACAACACCTAGCATGTACCCCCCACAATGAGCTATTTTGTGTTTGAATGTCCTCCCCTTTTTAATTTCATAAAAATCCAAGATGAAAATTAAAACAAGTCCATAAGTGTGTCACTTTGTGTTAAATGACATCCTTGCATTGTGGAGTCAGTTTCTGCTGGTGACGTTTATGGCCCAGTCTGTGCATGTCATTAAAATCCAACATTAAAATTAATGCAAGTCTGGTGCCGGCCCGCCGGTGCAGTGATTGAATTTCTGCTTAGACGCCGGGTGACCCGGTTCGGAATGGACCAGGTCATCGGAGGGTCGGGCTGGCAGCAGAAGGATTGAGCATCCCTAGGACGCCTCCTTCTCCGGGAGGGCGGTGCTCGCACAGGAGCCGACACCTGGCGGAGGTTATGCTCATCGCCCCTGTACCAACACAGGTAGAGGATCTCTGGGGTGGGACAGATGCTGGCATCATTGTACATCTACACCCCAGCTTACAGGGAATAATAATCCTCCATGCCTGCCGCCTAGATGAAGCCCTGTCTCTGGGCTTCAATTAGCCTCCTAGCACCAAAAGCTCTCCCAATAGATACCGGTATCACAGTTCTAGTGCCCAGTACAGTGCCATGATCCCACCCCTTGGGGGGTAAGCCAGGGATAACTGGGGGAGCATGGGGGGGCTTAGTAGGAGGTGGAAGCCATGGGGATGCCGTGACTAGGGAAGAAACACCGGCAGCAGGCAAGGCGCAAAAAAGTAGACTAAATAAAAATAAAAAAATAAAAAATAGTGCAAGCCCAGAAATGTCTCCCTTTGTGTTAAATGGCATCCTTGCATTGTGATGCCAGTTTCTGCTGGTGGTGTTTATGGCCCTCTCTGTACATGGCATTAAAATCCTACATTAAAAGAATGCAAGTCCAGAAATGTGTCACTTTGTGTTAAATGGCATCCTTGCATTGTGGTGCCAGTTTCTGCTGGTGGTGTTTATGGCACTCTCTGTACATGTCATTAAAATCCTACATTAAAATGAATGTAAGTCCAGAAATGTGTCACTTTGTGTTAAATGACAACCTTGAATTGTGGCGCCAGTTTCTGCTTGTGGTGTTTATGGCCCTGTCTGTGCATGTCATTAAAATCACACATTAAAACTCTGCATAAGAGCTGGCCCAGTGGCGCCATGGCTTAAGGCACTAGACGCCTCATCTCACACCATGCCGGCGACCCACTTTCAGGAACAGGCCAGGGCCATCAGGGGTCAGCAGGGGCAGGGAGTGATTGAGCATCTGGAAGACAGCTCTCCCTTCCCGGGGAGGGTGTAGGGCTTAGTGTCACTCCTGAGTGACCTCTGGTGGTTGTCAGGGGAGGGTCGTGGAAACCGTGTTGCAGCTGTCTGGCAGGGGCAAAGCTCGGTGGATGCTAGCCATCAGTGCACATCCAAGCTCTGAGGGAGGGAGGGGGAAGGGAGAACACAACATGGAAAAACCCCTCCGATACTGATAGGCAGTGGCTCCCCACACTGCTGGCCACCACACGCCCAGGACCAGATCTCTGTCTCTACCCCTTCTGTCCCCTTACTGACCCAGGCAGATGCTCTGGATTCTAGATAGAGTGCAAAGTAAGTGGATGGCTGTCCTGCCTCAGGGGTTTAGAGTTGGGGGGATTGTCTGGCATGGGTTCGGCAGGAGACGATGTCTCGCATGAGGGAGCAGGGCCATGGTGGGTGATAGCTGCTCGAGCGAGCTGTGTAGCCTGAGATAGTTCAGGATCGGTGATGAAGAAATAAAGTTTACAAAAAATAAATTCTGCTTAAGTGTGCCCACTAAAATGGCTGCTATTAAACTGTAATGAAAAGGCCCAACCCCAGATGAAGAATAATAACATGAAAAAATATGCAAAAAGTAACACTTATTTCAGGATGCACTGATTAAAGCGTGCACCAGCAGCCTCAACTCTGGTGCCTGCTGCTGCTGCTGTTGTACTTCTGTATTCTGCTGTTTCCGCTGACTAAGCTGATGCACAGTGTGTTGCCAAATGATGATAGCCACAGATGACCATTGGGTGAATCATACTGTGATGTTCTGGAGGACCATTAATCTGCTGCGCTGACTGAAACATACTGCTCTATGTCATGTATTCATGCCATCATTGGTAAGTTAATGTTAGGGCTGTGCAAATACCTTTATTCAAATATTCTGCCGAATATTCGGTATTCGGGGCCAGAATATTTGGCATTCGGTATTCGTGGCCAGGAGGGAGGTTGATTAAAATGTGAAAAATAAGCCACCCCCCCACCTGGCCAATAGTAGAACAAAAAATATAATCCCTGGTGTCTAGTGGTCCCACCCCCCCCAGCTGATCACCAGCCCAAACTGAAGAATCACCCCCCGCCAAGATTGCCATCAATTTCCTGATCCCCATTGTTTAAAAATAAAAAAAAATGTCCTGTCTCCCTGGTGTCCAGTGGACCCCCCCCCACCCTGCCAACAAATCTAATCCTGATGTCTAGTGGTCCCACCCCTCTGGCTGATCACTGGCCCAAACTGAAGGACCATGCCCCACTCACCGAGATTGCCATCAATTTCTCAGTCCCCGTTGTCTAAAAATAAAAATAAATGCTGTCTTCCTGGTGTCCTGTGGACCCCCCACCCTTCTACCCTGCCATCAGATAAGTTTCAGTGCACACACACCCCCCCCCATACCCTGAGCAGGCCACTGGCACAGCCCTCCACTTACTTCCATAGCTGACAGCCTGACTAAGCACTGCAATGAATGAGCGCATAACAGAGATTGGGCCTTAAACAGATGCAGATGCAAAGATGGAGATTGCACGCTTAAGAAACGCAGCCACACAGGCACAATAACACCTTAACCAGTGGTCAAACAAATCCAAAACTGGAAGAATAATACCTTTTGTGGGTTGGGGAGGAACAGCTGCAGTACCAGTCCACTTAATAGGTAGAACGAAGCAGTAAAAATATCACAAAGAGATCAGAAATTCAGAGTGCTACAATTACAGTGCGGCACAATAAAATGTGTCTGACCTGACAGCACGCACACATGCACATGCACACGTACACACAACAGGTAATGTACAAAAAATTTAACAGTTCAGTACACTATAACCAAATCTTTTAATCTGACTGGAAAAATGCACTGCACCACAGCAAACAGCAAAAAATTATCAAAAATTATTACAAATATTACTGTGTGTACATGAACACACAAATACTAACACTAGCTACCCAACAGTTAGAAAGACTGCCTTCTTCACTGTGAACTCCCTTCACCACAGATACACCCCTTCCACAAAGCACACTTCTACAGTGTCTGTCAGTACAGTCACTGAATGTACTAAATTAACATTCAATATGCATACAAAATCAATAAACGCTCAATGATATAAATGCACAAGGGTTTCCTGCAATCAACGTACTAAACTTTGACACAAAGTTTTGTGGCAAAAAGGCATTTTTAAAGGTTTTTAGAGGGTTTAAATTGCAGAGCTCTGACAGTAAATTGTCTCCAGCTTTCCAATACTCACACTACGATGAACTGAGGCTATGCAAGACAATAGAGCCCATGTGACCTGCCATCCCATGAATCACTGCAAAATTCACTTTAAAGAGCAATAACAAGGTGAAGTAACATGAAGTTCATTATAACCAATGGAACTTCTCTTTAAAATTAAGGGTGAATCAATGCAAAAATTGAACTTAAGGTAAAGTCCATCATATCCAATGGAACTTTGAGTTTAAAACAAAAGTGAAGTTATGCGATTTGCAATGTGGAGTAATAGGCAAATTTCATGTTATATGAGAAGTACTTCACTTAGCGAAGTTTAGGGACTTCGCCCACCACTAGTGGTGAGGTACAGTATGAACTTGGAAAGGATGGCTTCAACCTAATGGGTCAGAATTTTAGTCAATATCTTGTTCTTTGTGTTGATAAAGGGAGATAGGCAAGTAGTTTCTGCAGAGTTAAGGGTCTTCAGGGGAAGGACAATAATAACAGCCCCATCACAGTAAAGAGGGTTAAAGCCTTCCCAACAGCTTTATTAAATGTGTCAAGGAGCACAGCGACAACCATTTTAGGTATCAGTTGATATAGGTATATCATGAAACCATTCTTGCCAAATACTTCATTGGAGGTACAGATAATGAATTTGATGACCATGGTGACCTCAGAGAGCTGAACCAGGTATTCTAGGGGCTGTATCTTGTCTGTTGAGAGTTGTGAGAGGGTAATCCCTTCAAGGTAGTCTTCTAGTGCGTGTGTAGTAATGTTGACTCTAGCAGTACAGAGGGATTGGTAAAATAAAAGTGCATTATAAGATTATATACTGGTATGTCACCTGAGGGGATCTGAGCCCAGCTTTTTTTATCTCTCAGTGCCAAAACATATTGGTCCACAGTCTACATTCTTAGACACTAAGCCATCAGCATATGATGTTTGCCCCCTGACTACCAGAATTTAAGTGAAAGAGAAGCCATTAGTCTTTACATGGTGTAACTGCGTTGATGTTATATTTAATCCTAAAATAAGAGTTTAAAGCTTGGTAACTTCCATTAGGTCTGGGTCTTGTTCAAGGGAAGCTTCTAGTTGAGAGAATTTCTTCTTCAGGGTTGATAACTCCCAAAGGTGTTGCTTCCACTTAGCTGCTGCATTACTAGTGATTATCCCACAAAGTTACAGTTGCACTGAAGCTTCCTATTTGGAGTCTCTAGATACTGTATCCATTAAATTGTAAGATAAAAACTACCACCTTGTTAGTCTCAGTGTGGTTGTTGTGATAACTACATTTGCCTTGTAGGCTCAAACAAGGTTGAAGGGCCCAGGTTGTTAAATTCCTAACTGAGAAGTTTGTATTCAAGTCTTAAATACTTCGCATAGTGCCTCAACACAGAGAAAGTTAAAATGGGCCTGGTGGCAGCATGGTTCAATCCCTTCAGATGCAGTATCTTATCTACACCCCTTCCCATGAATCAATACAGTGCAATAACAGTTGAGCCAAAAATATGATAATTAGCATTCTACTAATAATATGCACACAAGTTCATAGGCTCATGAGTCATGAATTGTGAACAAATAATGGTTTATTGGGGATCAGAAATGAGATCCTAGCATAAGAAAGAAAATGGTTTATGAAATAGGGTAGCAGAGTAAAATCTTGGCTGTCTTCTCCAGTGCCAGTCTAAGCCCAGCCAATCTTCACAGCAGCTGCTCTTCTGTCACTCTCCCAGGTACAAACGCATTAATTATTTGCACCTAGGCTGTGTTTTTAGTGCCCTTCCAGGCTTAGCCCAAATTAAAGTAGCCAGCCCCCAAATCAAGCATACACATTATTTTCTACCCACTCATGCTGGGGGCAGTAGCCTTTCCCCACTTTTACCTATGTTTAAACTTTCGGTACTACTAGGGAGCTCCTGGTGCTTCACTGGGTACCCTACCATGGAAATGGTGTAGACCTGATGGTGCTGCATCTAGTTGGCCAGCAGTGGTGTACTTAAACAAATAAACAATGCCTGCAAATTAAACCCCATACCAGTATCTTCTAAATGCTCTATAAACCCAAACTGGGTACTTCTAAACCTTGTCCAGATGGCCAAGTCTAATAAATGCTTTCCAATTATTATACACAAAGGTACTGGTTTCCATGGAAGCCCTGAGTATATTCATGGTTGTTCCAGAACAGGGTCTCTCCCTAGAGGCACAGGAATGTTGGCACAGCTCACAGTGAGCCTTGTTTCTGACTATTTTTACTCCCTCTCCTTCTTTGGTGGTGCAGGCCTCTGGTATCATCTAATGGATGGCTGCTGTCTCAGGTCATAGTCAGGCCTCTCCTGACCTGACTTCTGAATTCCGAGGATGATCTTCACTGTCTGCACAGGGCAGCCCTGCTAGAGAAACTGATTCTTAACTGCTTCACACCACAGATCCTGGTATACAGCCCCTAGTGTGGGGCTAAGGCATTGGTTATTGCTTCCCTTATGAACTGAATTCCTAGTTCAGCTTTGGGCTGGGTTGCAACACAGCATCTCTAACTTAACTACAGCATGCAGCTTTTGCTTTCATGCAGGACTAGCACGTGAATACCTCTTTCTCTGATGGTAAGAATTCTGCTTCTCATACTTTCCCATGACTGATAAAAACATAGTCTGGCACAGCATCATCTCCACCCATCTGTATCCCACCCCAGTCATATGCAGACTCTGTCTGCATCCTTCCAACATCATACACAGACTCAGTATGATTCCTACCAGTCACACAAGACTCAGTGTACTGTTGGGGGCTGGTTGGGGTGTTCCCCTCCTCTGTAGCAGTACTGTCACCTGAGTGACCACAGTTGGCAGTGTCATCAGAGGCCAAGGGAGAGTGGGTGGGAATCCTTGGGCATCAGACATCCCAGCACATTGCATGAGTGAATATTCTCTGATGTCATTGCACATCAGAGTCCCTTGTGGAGGACAGAAAAATGGACCTGGCTTCCATAGGTGAAAGACCTGGTGCATCCAGGGGTGTGCTCCACCAGCCAATTGCATACCTCCTGACAGCCATAGTGTGTTCATGGGTAAATCCCCCACTCTGACCCTGCCTAAGTGGTAATTCAAGGCAGGATGAAGGAAGCAGTGCATTGGTGAGGTGGGAGTACCCCAATATTGCAGCATGGTGATCTGGATTGAGTTGGAGACCGGAAGTGAGAAGGGCCAAAAACATAGACTATAAATGCAATTATATTTGGCCAGGATAGAGGTCCATGACTGTGTATATGACTGTCCCTAAATGCATACCAAACATTCCTCTGTCCACTTGTGTCCCAGGAGTTCCTTATCGGCTCATTTCCAGGTTTTGTTACTGTAGTGATAGGATCAGGATGAAGAAAGTTGTAATTGTCCTTGCTGACAGTGGAGCACTGGCTCAGAAGTCTTAAATTGGAAAGGGTTCCTGCTCTTAAGCAGTTATATAGGGTCCCCAGTGTTTTCTATGAGTGTCACACGAGTCTGTTTCCATAAGGCTCTGATCAGGGAAGCCCCAGTCCAGTCAAGAGTCCCAGTGCACTCATCTTTCATTGTCAAATGACTGCATTTGAATTGCAGCAGAAGATGGGTGCTTGGCACATAATGTATTGAGAAATCCAACCTCCCTCTGCCCCCCACTGGCAGCTTATCCCTAGTGCCCCATCACAGCTTTAGAGTCCTCAGAGATTGGAGAGAGATAGGAAAGGCTGCAGTAATTCAGCTGGGCTCCATAGACCCAAATGTAAATCCCCAAGCTTGGGGAAGGGGGTTGCACCTCCCAATCTGCAGTACATACCTGGTGTCTGCATCAAGTTGGTGTCAACATAGTTCATCTGTAAACCAAAGTACACCAACAGTCTATATAGACAACAGGTTCCTGTCTAACACAGACAAACAACAACATTATGTCCAGACAAATGGTTACACTATCTAAACAAATGCTTTTTTTATTCAGGAGTAATTTTCCACCCTATGTTTTTCCCTTACTGTATCTACCACCTTTGGCGATGTGTATTAGGCATAGCAAATGTAAATATGGGGCACTAGTATAGGTGCAGCATACTGTAAATACCTTGGTGTACTACAGGCATGTGTGTGAGAAGGTAGGTAGCAGCACTGAGAGGGTCATAGGCTAGTTTCAGCAATAGTTTGATTGCTTTCTCATGGAGAACAAGGGTAGCCATCACTTTTTGCTTGGAATTTGGGTGAATCCCTTTTTGTCTGATTAACCAGTGATGAAGCATCCTCAATTGAAATGGACTCCACTTCATCCTCCAGTTCCTAGACATCTCCATAATTTTCTTTAACAAGCACATCCTCAAGTACTAGCCTTGCATATATGGCCAAAAATGATGTTACATGGAATTCAAATGTGAGCTCAGACTCCTTGAGAAGTATTTATTCTGGAGTTGCATGAATTTTGCAGCAATCTGGTCTCCACTGTGGGTGCCTCCATAGAGGAACCACACTTTGCCAGAATGGCATAGGAATTGTGGAGAGGTACAACTGGAGGGATGCACCTCTGTTCCACCACCCTCACCCTCCCTGAGCCCACTGTGGTCCAACCGCTCCTCTTTCTGGGCAACCTCTGAGGCAACGGCAGTGGCACTGGTGGTCCCTGGATGGAAAGGAGGTCCCACAAATCCTGGCCAACTCAGCCTGGAGATGAGCAACCTCCTCCCTCAGCCCAGAGAGGTGCCTGCAGATGGGACAACACCGCATCCTCCAGAACGTCTTCTGGAAGACTGTTGCTCCACAGCCACTGCACCACTCCCATCATTTCTTATTTCTGGCCCCTTAACTGTTTGGAATCCTTACTCTTTCCTCTGTTTTTTTTTTCTTTCTCTCCTTACTTTCTGCCTGTGTGCCCTTTAAGCTCCTGATTGTACTGTTCTGAGAAAGGAATATCCTGTATTTCTCAGTAGACCCCTTACTTGCTTAGAGGCAGACCTCCAGCAGCTAGAGGGGGCCGGAGAACTACTCTTGCCCTTCTAGGATGGTGGGTCTTTGGTGGCTCTGTGATCAGTCACTTTCTGCTCCCAAACAGGAAGTTGCTGTTGTCAGTCAAATTCTGTGCCTATAAAAGTAGAACTAGCTTTGGGTGGGAGGGTGGAGGGAAGGGAAGGAGGGCAATATAGTCCCAGCAGAGAGTCCAGTCACACAGCAGTCCTTCCTCCTAGTGTCTTCTGCCAAGCTACTAGCAGAGTCTTTCTAAGGCAGTCTTTAAATTTAGCTTTCTTCTAGCTAAGCCACTCCCCCTACTTACTAGATCTTTCTACAAGTAATTTAAACCTCACAGCTATCAAGTCCTTTCAATCACCTGAGATTTACACCTAGATGACTGTTCAGATAACCATTCAGTTCAGTTAACTCAGACAAACACACTTTTTCTTTGTTTTGTTTGTTAGTTTTTTTTTACCCTAAATTAGAGGTCCATGTACAAGAGTTCTACTTCTTTGGTCCCAGTAGAGAAGTCCAGTCACACAGCAGTCCTTCCTCCTGGTGTCTTCTGAAAAGCTACTAGCAGAATCTTTCTAAGGCAGTCTTTAAATTTAGCTTCCTTCTAGCTAAGCCACTCCCCTACTTACTAGATCTTTCTACAAGTAATTTAAACCTCACAGCTATCAAGTCCTTTCAATCACCTGAGATTTACATCTAGATAACTGTTCAGATAACCATTCAGTTCAGTTAACTCAGGCAAACACACACTTTTTTTTTGTTTGTTAGTTTTTTTTTTTACCCTAAATTAAAGGTCCAAGAACAAGAGTTCTACTTATTTAGTCCCAGCAAAGACGTCCAGTCACACAGCAGTCCTTCCTCCTGGTGTCTTCTGCCAAGCTACTAGCAGAATCTTTTTAAGGCAGTCTTTAAATCTAGCTTCCCTCTAGCTAAGCCACTCCCCTACTTACTAGATCTTTCTACAAGTAATTTAAACCTCACAGCTATCAAGTCCTTTCAATCACCTGAGATTTACACCTAGATAACTGTTCAGATAACCATTCAGTTCAGTTAACTGAGACAAACACACACTTTTATTTGTTTTGTTTGTTAGTTTTTTTTACCCTAAATTAAAGGTCCAAGTACAAGAGTTCTACTTCTTTAGTCCCAGCAGTGAAGTCCAATCACACAGCAGTCATTTCTCCTGGTGTCTTCTGCCAAACTACTAGCAGAATCTTTCTAAGGTAGTCTTTAAGTTTAGCTTCCTTCTAGCTAAGCCACTCCCCGCACTTACTAGATCTTTCTACAAGTAATTTAAACCTCACAGCTATCAAGTCATTTCAAACACCTGAGATTTACACCTAGATAACTGTTCAGATAACCATTCAGTTCAGTTAACTCAAACACTTTTTTTGTTTTGTTTGTTAGTTTTTGTTTTACTCTAAATTAAAGGTCAAAGTACAAGAGTTCTACTTCTTTAGTCCCAGCAGAGAAGTCCAATCACACAGCAGTCCTTCCTCCTGGTGTCTTCTGCCAAGCTACTAGTAGAGTCTTTCTAAGGCAGTCTTTAAATTTAGCTTTCTTCTAGCTAAGCCACCCCCCCTACTTACTAGATCTTTTTACAAGTAATTTAAACCTCACAGCTATCAAGTCCTTTCAATCCCCTGAGATTTACACTTAGATAACTGTTCAGATAACCATTCAGTTCTGTTAACTCAGACAAACACACACTTTTTTTTTTTTGTTTTGTTTGTTAGTTTATTTTTTACCCTTAATTAAAGGTCCATGTACAAGAGTTCTACTTCTTTAGTCCCAGTAGAGAAGTCCAGTCACACAGCAGTCCTTCCTCCTGGTGTCTTCTGAAAAGCTACTAGCAGAATCTTTCTAAAGCAGTCTTTAAATTTAGCTTCCTTCTAGCTAAGCCACTCCCCTACTTACTAGATCTTTCTACAAGTAATTTAAACCTAACAGCCATCAAGTCCTTTCAATCATCTGAGATTTACACCTAGATAACTGTTCAGATAACCATTCAGTTCAGTTAACTCAGACAAACACACACTTTTTATGTTTTGTTTGTCAGTTTTTTTTTACCCTGAATTACAGGTCCAAGTACAAGAGTTCTAGTTCTTTAGTCCCAGCAGAGAAGTCCAGTCACACAGCAGTCCTTCCTCCTGGTGTCTTCTGCCAAGCCACTACTTAAAATACTAACATTTTATTTGCAAAACAAAGGATGTATGAGTGGGGCAATAAAGCAGGCCCCCTATTGGTCCAGCTTATGAAGGGAAGGAAAAGTAGTCATAGGATAGTGCAAATTAAAACTAGGGAGGGGAAAATACTTAAGGAGGAAGGGGAAATTCATAATAGATTTAAGGAGTTCTATGAGGGATTATGCAGGGTCAAGTGTCAAGGGAAAGGTGGAGAAATAGACGGCGTCCTTAAGAAGATGGAAATACCCAGTCTAAATGAGGCACAAAGGGAAAAGCTGGGGGGAAAAATAATGGTGATGGAAGTCAAAAATGCAATCAGCCAGTTGAAAAATGGGAAGGCCGCGGGACCTGACAGGCTGGGGTGGAGTTTTACAAGCTGTTGAAAGAAGAAGTGGCGGGCTCACTGTGTAACATCCTACAAGAGACCAAAGAAGGGGGAGAGATAACTAGCATGTGCTGCCAGGCTCTGATCACTTTTCTTCCCAAAGAAGGAAGGAATTTGGAGGAATGCGGGTCCTTTAGACCGATCTCGCTTTTGAATCATGATTGCAAAATCATGACAAAAGTCTTAGCAAATAGGTTTGGAAGAGGTACTCCCTCTGTTGGTCAACCCAGATCAGACTGGGTTCATTAAAGGCAGGCACTCCTACCATAACCTAAGGAGGCTGTTGAATGTTATCTGGTGGGGGGAGAGGCATCCAGGTGAGGCTTGCATCCTTTCGATGAATGCTGAAAAAGCCTTTGATAGAATTGAGTGGGAATATATGCTGCATATTTTGCAGAGATTTTGGCTGGGGGAAGAGTTTGTAAAGAAGGTAGGGGCTTTCTATGTACACCCGAGGGCACAGGTTTTAATTAATGGAGTAGCAACCCCAGAATTCAGACTATATAGGGGAACACGACAGGGATGCCCCCTATCACCCTTGCTATTTGCACTGGCAATAGAGCCCCTGGCAATCAAAATTAGAGATGAGTCTGCTATAAAGAGTATCAGGGGAAGATGGGGGGAAGACATGTCATATCTCTTTATGTGGATGTTGTCTTGCTGTTTTTGACATAACCAAATGTGTCAGTCCCTAAGGTGTTGTCAGTAATAGAACAATTTGCAGTTTTCTCCGGATATAAAATTAATGTGCAAAAGTCTGAAATCATGTTTCTGGGAGGGAGTAACAGGAAGGAAGCTTAGGGGTTAAAACGAGTTCAACATACATTCACATACCTGGGTATTGAGGTGGGAAAGCAAGTGGGGAGTCTATACAAGGTGAGTTATAGACCACTGATAAGAGAAGTTATACAAGACTTGAGTAGGTGGAAGGAGCTGAATATCTCCTGGATGGGACCGATCAATCTCCTTAAAATGAACGTTTTGCCCAGAATTTTATATAAAATGCAGATGATCCCTTTCAGCTTGACAACCCAGGATATAAAGAAACTAGAAGGTACATTTACAACCTTTGTCTGGAGGGTCAAGCACCGCAGAATTAGTTTGAAATGGTTAAAAGCACCAGTAGCACAAGGGGGGTTAAATTTCCCAGCCATAATGGGGTACTTCCTGGCAACGCAATATAGGTACATACAAAATTGGGTTCATAGACAGGAGGTGGTCGGGTGCATCGAGCTAGAAGAGGACGGGGTCCCAGGGAGAATTTCAAGTTATTTATGTGAAGAAGACCTTAGGCGGTACAGAAAACTGGATGCGTCTAACCCGATGGTGATGGCGGGTTTATGTGCATGAGGGAAAATTAAAAAGAGACAAGGCATTGAGGTATGCCAGACTTTACTGGTCCCACTGGTGGGGAAGCTGGATTTCTTGCCAGGGCTGGAGGATGTGGTGCCACCTACTCTGCAGTCCTTCCCCTGTTCTCATTGAGGTAACTAATAACTGCCACATTCAAAATGGGGAGACTCCAACTTACTGTTTCTCTCTCTCTCATTTGTGATGTTTATTGAGGATGAAGACACCCCGATCCATACCATACTGAATAATGCGGCCCACCAGCTTAGTCTCTCTGTTGCACCTCCAGTGGATGTTGACCAGATCCTCACATTTTCCCTACCAATGTTACATCATAATCAGTGGGGTAACCCACAAAAAGGGACGCAACCTGTCATGTACTTTTTACGCTTGATGCTCCATTGTTGGGTCCACAGTTCCCCCTTACACCTGTCCACCAAATTAGCACTCTGTGACAGGATACCAAGTCACAACCCCAAGTGGATCACCTCAAAGCAGTGGCCTCCGAGCAAGAAGAGAAGGCCCAAAGACAGTCCCATCTTCCTGTCTTTCGAAGCCCTTATGAAACTCTTATTCCTTCTGCTGATCTGTATTGGTAATGTTGAAATCAATCCAGGCCCTCCAGAGGGCATCACCTCCCCAGCAGATCTTGCCTCCATCAAAGGACTAAGCTTCCTTCATATCAATGCATGCAGCCTCCTGAAAAAGCTTTCATTATTACAAGCCTGGGTCGCCCATACTTTGCCAGACTTTCTCGTAATATCCGAGACATGGCTCAAACCACCAACAACAGACAGGGAGGTAAATCTACCCAACTACCAAATATTCAGAGCAGATCGCCTGACAAGGGGTGGTGGAGTAGCTATTTATGTAAAGTCAAATATATCTGCATCTTGCCTTAGTGCAACATCATTGCCCAAAGAATTCGAATGTATATCCCTTAAAATAACTCTCCCCAACATGGCAGCTTTTCAACTAGTTGGTTGCTATAGGCCCCCCTCTGCTGACCACAAACTCTTAACCCACCTGGGGAACCTAATCAAATTGGCCCTTGAAGATATCATAATCCTAGGTGATCTAAACCTAAACTGGCTCTCCAAGACAGCTGCACCTCTAGTATCATTCTGTGATACACATGGGCTTACACAACTGATAAATGAACCAACAAGAATCAATTTAAAGAATAGAAGTAGTAACACCTTACTTGACATCATGCTGGTAAACAAACCCCACCTATTCTCACACGCTGGAGTGTTATTCAGTGACATAAGTGACCACTGTCTCATTGCAGGAATAAGATCATCCGGCAAACCAGCTAACCCAGTAAAATTCCTTCTGAGAAGATCTAAGAAAAACCTTAATATTGAGGGATATCTCCATGACCTAAGCCACTCTACATGCTGGCAGGAGTTTTACCTTATGCATTCTGTGGAAAAGGCACATCAGGTGTTAAATAGCATAATCATAGGTGCCCTTAACACTCATGCACCAATCACTAGTGTCAGAACAAAAAGCAAATCTTGCCGCTGGTTCTCAGCCGACCTTAAATCTGCACTGTTGGACAGAGATAAACTATGGAAACTGGCAAGGAAGACTAAGGAACCAAATGACTGGATACTGTTCAGAAAAGCCAGAAATAGCTGCACCAAGAAAGTAAGGGATGCTAAGGCTGCTTTCTATATGGCTGAACTTGACGCCTCTTACCACAATCCTGCTAGATTCTGGGGCACCATCAAGGGGATCTTAGGACAGGACTCTAGCACCTCTCTGCCATCTCAAGTGCACCTTAATAAGGTTGCTATCTCTGATAAACGGGAAGTACTGGATGCATTCAATAATCATTTCACTTCGGCTGGCCTTGCTTTTGACACCTCTCCAGCTAATCTACTGAGGGCACAACTAAACTCCCAGTCTACTGAGGTTCAGAGGGCTGTTTCTTCCTTCTCCTTCAAACCGGTTTTATTGAAGCAAGTAGAGGCCCTAATGCTGCATTTGGACACTAAAAAAAGCGCAGGTGCAGACTCTCTTGACCCCTATTTTCTAAAATTGCAATTCATGTGCTTGCAGTTCCATTAACACATCTTTTTGATCTATCATTAACCTCTGGCTCTATTTCTTCAATTTGGAAAACCGCCCAAGTGTTTCCCCTCCTAAAGTCAGGGGACCCCATGGACCTCAACAACTACAGGCCCATATCCATTCTTCCTGTGCTTTCCAAGATGCTAGAGAAATTAGTGAGCATCCAATTAAGAGACTACCTTGAAGTTAACAACCTCTTAAATCCTGCTCAATCTGGATTTAGGGCCAGGCACAGCACCATCTCTGCACTGGCCAAAGTCACAAATGATTGGCAAACTGAGCTTGACAAAAAGAGCAGTGTCTGTGCTGTATTCCTTGATCTAAGCAAAGCATTCAACACCATGGATCATGAGCTGCAACTCTCTTCACTGCACTCCATAGGCTTAGACCCACCCTCTCTTGAGTGGTTCAGATGTTACCTCACTGATAGAACACAGCAGGTGAAAGCTGAAGCTGACTTATCCTCATTAAAATCTCTTCTAAGAGGAGTTCCTCAAGGATCTATCCTGGGCCCCATCCTTTTTGCCATTTACATTAACAACATTGACACTAATCTCACCAAAGCTAATGTTCACCTCTTTGCAGATGACACTGTTTTATATGTCAGTAACCCATCGCCTGCAGTGGCCTGTGAAATTTTACAATCAGAATTCTCCCTCTTGCAACACCAATTACTTGAGAAAAAACTCCTCCTAAATGCAAAGAAGACAAAAGCTATGTTCTTCTCCACTAATAACCATACTAACACCTCCTCACCAAGCAATCTTCCTCATTTATCCACCATCCTTGGAGAAAGCCTGGACTATGTAGATAAATTCAAATACTTAGGGGTGTGGATTGATAGCAGGCTTGACTACACTCATCATATTGAAGAACCTCGGAAAAAACTTCGCCAGAGGCTCGGCCTATTCTTCAGAATTAAACATTTTCTAACCAAAGACTCAAGGCTGAGACTAATCCAGGCCTCATTTATCTCACTTATCGACTATGCAGACTTCCTTTATGGTCACTTTCCTATTTCCTACTTAAGCAAATTGGATACCTTGTATCACAGAGCACTACGGTTTATTACAGATCTTCCATTCAACACTCATCATTGCTCACTCTATGCTGCAGTTGGTTGGACATCCCTACACCTCAGAAGGAACAGAAATGCTGCACTATGGATATACAAAGCCTTGTCTAATAAACTTCGATCCTATATTTTAGACTGCTTTACACTGGCCACAGCTAGGTCCTATGACCTAAGAAGCAACAACTTCATCACGCTTAAGTTACCCAAAGCCTACACCCGGCATGGGAGGTCTGCAATCAGCTACTCTCTAGCATTGGCTTGGAATTCTCTACAGAAGACCCTAAAGTTGACCAACTTTATACCTCTTGCATCCTTTAAAAAGCTCTACGTAAGTCTTTTCCCAGAGAAATGCAATTGCTATCACAAGGCCTAGTCCAGTCACATTCCCAACCCTCCCCCTTTCAGTCAGCAATTATTATTGACAGCTCTTCCATAAATCTTCCCCTTAGTTTTTCCTTCCCTCGCAGCCCCCCTTTTTTTGTTTCTCAGCCCCCTTTCATACCTTTTTACAGCTTAGCTTCACCTGACTAAGACCTCCACACCAATTTCTGGCACTTACTTCTACCCCAACCGCTCCTCCATACCTCCTACTACTAGTAGCCTTAGCCCCTCTCTGAATCTCCCACCAGCACCTCCATGTCATTCATCAGAGGCTGTTTATCATCATTTTTGCAGTCATAAATCATTACATGTGTTTGTCTGCGTTAGTTTACCCTGGAGCCTGTAACCACCTGTTACCATGTATTGCGTGCTTGCTTTGGCTCCTCTATTGGATCTTGGACATTCTGGTTTCTTCTAGGGTACTTCTACTGTATCCTACCTTGTCCTGTTAGGTTGAATCATCCTTATCCTTCATTTGTATATATGTTTATATTATTGTATCTGTTTAAATATAAGTGTTCTGTATATGTCTGCTATTGTACCTTCAATTTGATCCTTGACCTATCAGGTCCATCTTGTAAATGAGCTTTGCTCAATGATGTCCGCCTGAATAAATAAAGATTTGATTGATTGATTGATTGGATGATGGATTTAGACTATGGCAGGCCAAGGGAGTAAAATGCATGGTGACCCTGACATCAGGGGAGAGCATATGTACATTCCAGGAGGTTAGAGAGAGGGTGAATGTGCCCACTTCGCACATGTATAGATACTTCCAAGTAAGGGATTATTATAAGCGGCTCACTGGATCTAGGGAAACAAGGAGACTGATGGAGGAGGTGGAAAGAGAAATAGTGGGGGCAAATAGGTGTGAGAAGGGATTAATAGGGAGGGCTGTGAGGCTGGATAGGAAAAGTTTTTTTCAGGATCCTTCCCAGAAGGTGAAGGTATGGTGGGAGCGGGATATTGGGGAGGAAATCAGTGAAGCTAACTGGCAGCTAATGTTAGAATACCATTAGGGACTGTTGGTGTGTAACAAATATAAAGAAGCTCAATTCAAATATATTCAGAGGCTATATTATCCACCGGCTATGGTGCACAGCTTCTGTCTGGGGGTATTGCCATTTTGCAATAAGTGCAAAATAAATAGGGGCACATACCAACATTATTATTGGGATTGCCCAGTGGTAAAGTCTTACTGGCAAGATATATCTAAAGAAATTACATTCATGAGAGGAAAGCCCATTGAGATCTCCCAAAAATCACTGTTGGGGTAGAAGTAGAAGAACATGGGGAATGGGTTCTTAATCCTAGATGGATAAGGGTGCTACTTATAGTGGCTAGGATAGGGATACAAAATGTATGGACCACAGCTCTGGGGCCTACGGTGGGCCAGTGGAAAGAATTCACGGTGAAAGTTTTAGCTGTGGATAAGCTGACACACAGCTTAAAAGGGATGGAAGACAGATTTGAGAGAACCTGGGCAGAATATTTGGGTGCTCTAAGCATGGGGGAAAGAATGTTGCTGGAAGGTAGTGGGTTATTTAATTGAGAGAATGGACCTCTGGGTAAGATGGGGATGAGACAGAAAGAAGGGACACAGACCGAGTTAATAGTTCGTTGTTAGGGGTTAGTGGGGTGGGGGATAGTTAAAATAATTAAAATAAAAAAAGAACGGTAATAGGGAACGAAGTCTGAAATGCTATTATCTAAGTGTTGTGGCAAATGTATATGACTGTACTATATGGATTTTTTATAGCTGTTGGCTATGAACTGTATATGGATAACTGTCCACTAATACTCATACGAAACAAAAAAAAAATGAAAGTTGTCTACATAGCAGACATGTCATTGCTGTTTATCTATACAGCAGACACATCACTCCCCTCCCCAAGCTAGCCAACACTTCTTACAGCCAATTCCACAAATAAGAAATTCACACTGTGGCCCCTTTCATGCTCTGAGCCTTAACTCTCTACTACTCCTCACAGCCTCACCACCTCACCACCAATACCAGCTGAAGCAGTTACTACTTTTTTTAATCACAAACCACAAAACTCTGCTACTGCCACACAGATCCAGCAACCTCCTTTGCACCACTCTCTGCAGTCTGCAGCACCTTCATAATGCCACCCACCTGCTGATCTGATCACAACCTCTCTGGCTCGCTCACTGGGAATAATGCTGTGGCACCTTTGTAAAATCCCAAATTTCTCTTCTCTCCCTCAAATCAGCACAACAAAAATTACAAAGTCCTGCCAACATATGGTGCACTCTTTGATTCTTGCAAAGCAAGAAATGGAGCCACCATGTTTTGAAAATCGCATGGCCCTCCCACATCCAATCTGCACCCTATCAGTCACCACTTTGAACCCTCATGGCACAACCACCATCCAGTCATGAAACCAAACACAAATGCAGAACAAAAAGTGCATTCTCTGCAAAAAACAAAACTATAGCTTTTAAAAAAAAAAAATTAAATAGAAAAATAATGAACACAGCAGCCTATTGCATAAATTGGATTTGTGCTGGCCTACCATTAAATACACTGTTTATCTGAACTCACCGAGAGTGACCTCAGGGACCATCACTCATGGCTCCTCTATGCTCCATCACTTGTTAGGTCACCCGAGGTCACTCTTGGCTCATTCAGATACATAGTGTATTCAATGGCCAGCTATCTAATAATATATACTGTATATATATATATATATAGATATACATAGGAGTTAGAGGGTAAAATTAGTATTGTTAAGAAATTTACTTATTGCAAAGGGCCTGCTGTTGGTTGGAAACTCTCTGACCTCTCTTCATTTTCACCGGCATTGGTGCATTGATCAGCCCTAACTCTCACCCCATGACATGTGTAAAGCAGCAGAAGTATAGGAGAATGGTGAGAGTTAGGACCCACGATCCCAATGCACACCCCAATGCCGGGTTGGGGTGGGCGGGTGGTCCAAGGGGGTTTTCAACCCAACAGCGAATTTCCTCACTTTTGTTGCTGTGAACAACCCTAACTAATGCATTAAACTGAGTTTTTGCCCCAATTTCCTTCTTTGAGAATGATAAAGAGAAATAGTGAATGTAATGCAGCGGCGGAGCGCCGGGACCCTTAGGGTCTGTGATTCCCACCACATGATGTCTTGTAGGTATACTAACAGGGACAGCAACGTTAAACAGAAATGCTAACAGTGGCGCATATGGTAACACAAGCGTGAATGAGAACAGAAAGGGTAACGCACATGGTGGCATAGACGGAATGGTCTGCCACGTGTGTTGTCACATAGTAACATGGTGCCTGCAAACAGAAATGTCAATGGGCATGGTGATGTAAAGTGAAACAGAAAGATAAACAGTACTGTAGACAGAAATGGCAAAAATAACAGAAATGCAAGCGCAAATGAACGCAGGGGTAACGCATGGTGGCTAGACGTCATCTGCAAGTGAAACGGTACAGAAATCGGCAAGCGGAAAGGGCAACAGTAACAGTAATGTAAGCGCACAGGCTGGTTTTCCCCAAAACCTGCATAGAGAAAGACAGTGAGTACAAATAATGTATGCATAATAATGAGTATCGGCGCAGAAAAGGAGAACTTGGAATACTAAATACGTTATATCTCAGGAACCGTATGACGTAGAAAAAAAATTTAAAAGTCATATTATTTACAACTGTCCTGGCTAATTTGGTACTTAGCCCCTGTTAGGGGGCTAAGAATTTTTCTGACAAAAAGTCCATATCTCGCACTGTTTCTGAGATACGGGCCCTGAAAGGTGCGGTGAATGCCATAATGTTATCCTATGGGAAAAAAAGAAAAGTTCTGAGCACCATAACTTTCCCTCCCTCTAATGTTTTTTTCACCAAACTACTGAAAGACACATCTGTGGGCTGTTGGCTGTCTTCCCTCCAAATTTCAGGAAAAAAGACCAAACCGTTATTTTGCAGCAGGGATCCAAAGGATTTCTGTAATGCGTCGGGCGCCGTAATGTTATCCTATGGGAAAAACCATCAACTTTGGAGTGCCGTAACTTTGCCGCCATGTAATATTTTTTCAATACAACACTGAAGGGCACATCTGTGAGATGTCGTCTCCGTTCCCTCCAAATTTCAGCCCAAACATCCCAACGGTTCTTTTGCAGCGCAGTGCCAAAGAATCGCTGTTACTACAGATGGAAAACTACTGTCGCACTTTACGTAAAGCTTTACAAAAAAAGGATTCGACACATTCATGAGCACGAAAGTAATTTGCGAAAGTACTTTTCCAGAAATTTGAAAACATATTTCTGGGGTCTTTACTACAAAATAAAGACATGGCAAGCATCCTCAGGGTCCGACTAGGTGAATACAAAAAGAATTAGGTTGCTAGAGGGTCCCAAATTTAAATGCCAACCATTTTTCTGATCACCAACTGAAAACAAAATGGCCGATTTGCGAAAGTAACAGGCCCATTTACGAAAGTAAAAATGCATTTGCGAAAGTGTTGAACTTTTTGTTAACTTTTCCCATTGACTTATAATGGGAAACTGTTTTTTGAATAACTTTTGAACAGTTTAATATTTTTTCACGAAATCTTCAAAAGGCACATTGGGGACCCCAGCCGCATGTTCTCTGAAGATTTCGGGCCGGTCGCGAAAACTGTACTACCTGTAGGCGCAACCGTAGAATTCCAGAAAAAGCATAAATGCGTGCACAGATCACGCTTAATAACTCCGCAGCCGTATATCCGACCAGTAAAAAACTTTGCAGATCCCAAGGCCTATGGTTCTTGATCGTGTATTCCAAATTTCAGGCAAATCCGTGAAATGGTTGCAAAGTTATTAAGGTGCAAAGTTTTGGGGTTTAACATAGAAATGGCTCCTCAACCCTAACTATAGTGGCACTACCGTGCCACTATAATATATATATATATATATATACACACACACACACATACATACATACATACACATATATATATACACACACACACATATATAGATATATATCTATATATATATATAGATATATATCTATATCTGCATCTATATCTAAATCGATAGATAGATGCATGTATGTGTGTATATATATATAACACTGGCATGGTAGTGCCAGTATAGTTAGGGCTGACTGAGTTCCTATGTTAAACCCCTAGCTTTGCACCTTAATAGCTTTGATGGCATTTGATGAAACTGCCACAAATTTGTCATGCACAGTCTAAGAGGCAAGTTCTCAATATATGGAATATTTTGTGATGGATGCTTGTGCAGTTTCTGAGATCCACATGCAGTGTGTTATTTTTACATTAAAGGTTAAATGTTTTCCCATACTTAGCATACTTTTTTTTGGCCCTCACCTACAGCCCACAGGGAACAGATTTTTCTTTTCTAAAACCTTCAGAGTAGAAGCCACCTGTACCCATATAGTGCCTTTCAAAACTAAAAAAAAATAAAAAAAATATTAAATGGTTTCAGAGTTAAAGTGATTTCATTATTTTAGTTTCAGCATGCTTAGTAGGGTAGTTGGATAATCCTCTGATATGATATGAAACATTTTGTGTCACAAGAACTTTTTGTTTCTCACCAGTTGCTTCTCACAACTCAAGAACATAATTTCATGTCATGACAGCCACCATTTTGTTTGTTTTTTCCTCAAACTAAAAAACATGGAAAATATGTAAAAAGTATTTTCCTTAAAACAACAAACACCTGAACCTAGATAAACAGGACCTGTTTAGCTAGACTGTGTTGCTTGACTTAAAAAAAAAAAAAAAAAGAGAGTCCAGAAATACATTTTCTGGCACCCCAAAAGCCATGGTGCCCAACTTTGCAAAAGGAGCCATTCACCCATGTTGTCTGTATGAAAACAGTAGGACTTTTTTGACTTGTAAAGTCACAGCTGGAGTTGTACTGCCAGCTTCAGTTGCAGCAGTGAGCCAGTGATGGCGATCTCTCTCTCACTCTCTAATCAATCTATCTATCTATCTATCTATCTATCTATCTATCTATCTATCTATCTATCTATCTATCTATCTCTCTCTCTCTCTATTTGTTCATTTACTCCCCTCTCAGCTCAGCCAGTCCTGCCTTGTACTACCCTGATACCTTTGTTGTGGTAAAAGTGGATTGTGTGCCAACCCCCAATATTGCTTGTCCACTCCATCTCTTCCAGACCACCTGCCCTCCCTTTCTAATTCATAGATATAAAATAATAAGCAGATTGGGGTGCCCACACCCAGTACTGCTTCTCTTCTAGCTCCCCCCAGGTCACCCCACCATCTTCTCAATATACTTTTGGTAGCACCAGGGTGCCTGTTGCTGCTATTGCAAAAGATCATCCCGACATAGGGGTGTCCAGTCCCCCGTATCAGCTTATATACCCCTGAAATAAAGAAAACAGTCCCCAGCTGATATATTTTTTTATATAACTTGTGAGAAAGAATATGACCCATCAGCAATCTGACTCCCCAGACTCCCATTCCCATCCTGATCCTCCACTCAGCACACAGCACCCCACACACCCCCATGCATCCCCACATACTGTCACTCACTTGAACATGCCCCACGATATAGATTTGCCCTCCAGTGTAAAACATATCATGCTGCTGGAACTGGCGACTGTGATATGAGAAAATAAGGTTAGTCCATGGAAACATAGAAACATAGAATTTGTTGACAGATAAGGATGCTTGGTCCACCCAGTCTGCCCATTTATGCCTATTTGAATGCCGGCCTGTTTTCTGCCTCCCAACCCAATTTCTTTTTACTAAGATCCCCTTGTGCCTATCCCAAGTATTTTTGAATCCCATCACTATAGAAACAAAGAGCATAGTATATACTGTACAAGCATATATCACTGAACAATGATAGTGGGGATCAGAAATCAATACCTGTATAAAAAAGAAACCTCAAAAGACAAGGAGAGCAGGTCCACAAGTTATCGATTTCCTTCAATGTGAAGATGCAAAAATGGATGTTTTTTAAAGAGATATTAAATCTCTTAGCTACTGATCTGTTTCACATAAGAGATGTGTGCTGCCTAATCACTTCTGATAGCACATGGTGTGTGCTTTCTTTTTTGAAGTGTATACTTCTCAAGGACAGACTATCCCAGTTTGAATGAGGGATTATGCACAGAACAGTTCCAGGATTCAGGCCATCACAACAGATTTTTTTTTCACTTTCCCCCTGTCTGGAAACAGCACTGCTTGAGGAGACTGCTGCTTTTCTTTCCCTTATTCATACCTTCAATCTTTTGGACTTTGCTGCTGAATGTGCAGCACTTCATGAATGTATATGACAATAGGGTGATTGTGGGAAGACATGAAATGAGAGAATGCTTCAGCTGCACTAGGGTTCTGTTGCTACTGGTGAACCTTGTTCCTTTAATTGACTTTGACTGTATGCTTTTTCCAGGAGGTCTGAAGCAAAAGGAAGGTTAGACTGATATTCAGTGGTTCTGTATTTTACTTGTTTATTTAAATGTTTGTCCAGCAGGACACACTAAGTCAATGACACACTTCCAGTTGTGTCTTGGTGGGGGAGGGGTAATAGTAGTGGACACCATAACTGTAGAATAGTGAGACAGTGTATGCAGGTCATATCTTTTTCTCATATAGCTTTTTGCCTTGCCTAGCTGTACATCAATTTTTGGGTTTTACCCTGTTCCTGTTGTATCGACTACTACCCCATGACCTTCCTGTAGTCACTGTCCCTCTTGGTTGTTTCCTCCATGGCATTGGTTTGGGAGTCAAGGCATCTTTCCCAAAAGGCAGTCTAGATATGGTAGCAGGCTGTCAATTCCATGGCCTGGAGTTTGTGTGTGCTTGCTAGTCTGGAAATGGCAACTGGAGTGTCTCTCCCCTGTGTAGCTCCTCTTTTCTCCACTGATGTGTACACTGATATCTACTAGTCTCAGGCATGTACAGCATGCCTTGTAGTTGAAAAGAGCTTTGTGGCTCAGCTGCAGGGGTCACTGTACTGCTGGAACCATTTTCTCCAAATGCAGTGATCCAGATCTGCTCCTGAACCCAGGTTCACCTGAATGGCAATGCAACAGGTGGCTAGTGGACCATCTGGGTGGCCTAGAGGTAAGCAATAAGACACGATGGGGTGTGCATTACTGTGTGATAACTGCACTCCTAGGGGCACTGTTAGGCACAAGGCCAAAGACCAAGTGCCAGTCATCATTAGGAGTGCGGTTATCCCACCGTAATGCACAACCCTTGAGTGTCTTATTGCGCTTATAAAATGGCACTTTATTTTTAGAAGCAGTTTTTTTTACTTTAAAACACATTTTAAATAAATAAAAATGTAAGTGAATCTGTGCTTTTAGCATAAAATAGTCCTTCTGCCTATTGGTGCTAGATTAAAGCAGTGTTATACAGTGTGTGCCTCCCTGCCCACTTGCTTCATATTCTCCTGCCAACCACAGCAATTCACAAATGCTGTTTTCCTCATTCTAAGTATGACACAAACCCCCCAACTTGAGTTTATTCTCCTCACTCTGTAGACAAAACTAAAAGGAAGCCATAACAGAGGCTTCTCAGTTCCCCGATGATGCAAGCATGAGTGTAGTTCAAAACTGCCACAGTTACTGACAGCATCATGAACTGTTCACTCTGTCCTAAAAGCTAAACAGCAGGGTAAGTCATTTACTACATTTTCTCTGTTTATATAGTATTATTGCTTACTTTCTTCATTCTGTTTTTTTTCTCTGTGTTTCCCCATATTCAAGAAATGGAATGTTTATCATGGAATGTTTACCATGGAATACATGGATTCAAAATTCTGCTCAGTTCTACTAGCAGAATGTTCCTTTGCTAACATACTATACACACACCACAAAGGCCTGTTTTAGAGCCAGAGACTCAATTTTCTAACTGTCTGGGCAAGCAGAAGAGATTTCCCTGATGAACAGGTAAAGATAGAAGGGGAATTTTTCACTGTTAGCAAACAGTTGTAATGAAAAATATATACAATACTTACTGTTTCTAACTTGTTTATGAGTGTAAGGAGAGTGTGATGATTTGGTAAACAAAATTTGTTTTATTTTATATTAAAGGTGGATTTATTTTTAGTGCCCAGTCGAAGGTTTCTACGGTGTAAAGGTAGCAGCCATGCTTGTGGTGGAAGATCAGTTCTGGTTGTAGGGAGATTGATGGAAGATAGTTCTGGTTGTAGGACTGATTTGTTCATTGTGTAATGTGGTTTAGGACCAGGATGACTGTGTATATATAGAGATTTAATGTACGGTCAGCTGATCTCTCTTGGCCAATGAGATTTCTATATTTTTTCTTACCATTTTATAAGTCATAATATGAGATTAATCTTCATTTGTCATTTTCCCAATGAAACAAACTACAGCAAAGCTACTACTTTCATTCATTTTTATCAGTCTAGTTCAACAGTCTTTCCATTTCTCTTCCCTGCTACTCACCCACCTCTTGCATTCTGCACTCCTTACCCACTGTATATCTCTAGTCAGAACCATAACCAAGGGCTGATTCACCCCATGAGGAGAACTCCCTATTAGGATGGAATCATGACAGGTACTAGCTCCATAATCCACTCACTGCAAAGATTGGTGCCTCCACTGTCTTACATATTTACAAGGCCACTGGTTGGATGAAAGGCAGACCTCAAGAGGGCAATTTCATCTTGAATATACCAACTGCGGTGGTGATCTTGGAGCCTCACGATGCCCAACCAAAGCATCTGGTGCATCCAGCAGTGGGTCCAATGGGGCCTGGTGTTGGCATCTTTTTTTTGAATGAAGCTACTCATTAATCCATAGCCTCTATCAATCACTGTTCATTGATTATTGCTACATTCAAAAGTAAGAAGAATGGACTCCACCATGGGAATCAGTAATTTCAAACACTCAACCTGCCTGTCATCTATGAGGTTAGTGCTCAGTAGGTCTAGTGATTTGGGAAGATATAAGTAGATTGTACCAAACCTCCACAACATGTGGTCCAGGATCTGTTTACCATCTGATCTCTTATTCAGCCTGTTCCTAATTCACACTCCCTGGTCTGCCCTGATAACATCTTGCTATAAGCAGACAATGTAGCTATCTTTCTCCAGCAGCCCACAGCCACACCTATTAGAATCCAAACTTCAAAACAGCTTCACAGTATTAGAGGACTGGTTTATTCAAAATAAGCTTCTCCTGAATAACAACAAAATTAAGGTTATGTTGTTTGCTAACAGCCAGAGTAAATACAGAGCTAGTCAGCTGACCATCCTGAACAACAAGCAGGAGCCACTCAATCAGGTCAGTACCTTTTAATATTTAGGTGCCATGCTGGATAGCTCCCACTCCTTCACCCACCACACAGACAATGTTGTAAAGATAGCCAACACCAGAATTAGCCTTTTCTACAGACATAGACACAATATGACCCCTGCAGCCTTGGCTCTGCTGTCAATAGCTCTATAATCTCTGTTATAGACTATGGGCTAATTGTGTACAATGTAACAACATATACAGCCCTAAAAGGATAGTACATTTTTGTTATTAGTAGCTTTTTCTCTTTGTAACCCTAGTATTTCACCAATGATTGTAAATTATGTGTTATACTAGACTAGGTCTATACCTTTTGTTTTTTATTCTGTATGTACCATTGTTTGAACCTTACCTGATGTGTAACCTTTGTTAAAGAGGTTTTAGCTCAAAGGTGTAGCTCTGAGATGACAAATAAATAAATAAATAAACCTGCTTCACTACCAATTTATCAGTCAAAATGAAAAGCGAAGAGTGTAGTCTCAGTGCAGGGATATGGTGTATTCACGAAAGTTGTGAGCCCCACTACGCAACACAGGACCCTGGAGGAGGAGTAGGTTCCAGGAAGTGGAAGGGGACAGGATCAGTTGTGTTCCAGGACAGTAGCTGCTTCTTGTTGTTTTCACAGGGTTTCTTGTGGATTTTACTTGGTAGAAGGTTATTTCTTTTCTTTCTTACTTCTAAGGGGCTAGCAGGGTATTGTTTTTGGGGCTGTTGGAAGTTTGAAAACTGGTTTGGTGGCTGTAAGTGGGCTCATTTGTTGGATGTTTCACTGTGTAACAGGCTGCGCTGGTGGAGTCCTATTTCTTCTGATTTAAAACCTATTTGGTGGGATTGGCTTGGGGCTGGTTCTTTGGCTGCAGGGCTTGGATGGGCAGACACAGGGCTGATACACTCTCTCTAGAGTCGGGTGTAGGCACAAGACCCACCCTCCCTTCTCAGAGCACTGCTAATTTATAGGGGAACACCTGCCTTGCAATTGGAGGAAAAGGCTGCAGGTGCAGCTCATGCAGTTCTAGCCACTGGAGGTTGGATTTAAAGGCTGGGAGAAAGGAGCTTAGGGAGTTGTTCACTTCCCTTGTAAGTTTACTGTGTTGTACTGCACCTAGTAACAGGGTTACCGGTTTACTGTGGGACTGTATCTAGGATTAGTGGGTGACCTGATTAGGCAGTAGGGGTGTATCTTGGACTAGTGGAGAACCTGGTGGCTCACCCAAGGAAACCCTACTTGGAGGGGGATGGGACCACATGTCATTAGGGCAAGCATCTTTGGGAGGGTGGGGGTTGCACAGGCTATGGAGCAGCCATGATGCTGGACTGGGCTTGGAAGTTCAGTGGTTGCCCAGTGTGCTACCAGCTGGCACATCTTAGGGAGGAGGTTCTGGGGATTAGTTGGGGGAAGGGGGGAGGTATGGTTGGGGAAAGGGCAGGGGATCTCCCACAGGGTTGCACCAAGCACTGGGAGGGCATAGGGAAAGGAGTGTAGGAGAATACTCGGGGGTCACATAGGAACCCTGGCAGAGGGGGCCCAAAAGGAAGACACTACCAAGAAAGCCGGCAGGTAACTGGGGACCCTCACAAAGGGGGGCCAGAGGGACAACATTCTCAGGGAAGTAGGCAGATGGCCGGGGCTGGACAGAAGAAGCAAGCGGGGAGGTGGATCGGACCTTACACTCAGTAACCCCTTCAATTCTCTTCTTCTGCTTGAGGATGAGGGGGGGTGATGTAGCCATGACAGGGGTGGTCAGATATGGAAAGGGAGTGGGGAGCAGGAGGTGGAGGCCAGATAGCAGGAGGAACGGGGGAACCTGGAATGCATGAAAATGGGGGGAACAGTGAATCAGAGCAGGAGGGGCAGGGAGAAGAGAGAGGAAAGCACAAGGAGAAGGACCAGTTGGGAGGAAAGGGCAAGGAGAAGGACTAGAATTACAAGGAGGATACAGTAAAGGGAGCTGAGGGTTTAGGCCAAGGGAGCACGACAAGCAAGGAGGGACTAAACGGAGACAGGAAGGAAGGGAGGATGAGCCAGGCTAGTTTAGTGGATGGGGGAGAAGGAACTGTCATGAGCAGTGAGGGGGGAGTTAGCGAAGTACAGAAGGATACTAGGGAGGAGGAGAGGCATAGGATCAGAGGGGAAGGGGTGGCCAGGGTAAATAAGGAGGGGGCGGCATGTGGCACCCAGATAGGGGGAGGAACAAGGAGCCGGCTAGGTGGAGGGGCCAGTAGAAAGGATAAAGGACATGGAAGGGGGGGAATGGAGGAAAAGGAGTGGTCAGAGTGCTCCTGTTGGGGGATTCTATGATCAGGGGTATCAAATGGGATAGGGAGGGTGAAGTCTGACCAGTTAGAACAAAATGCTTCCCTGGACTAAGGGTGCGCAGGGCCAAGCAATGAGGTATATCATCTGGCAAAGGATTGTGGGGGTTCCCTGGACATACTGGTCCACCTGGGTACAAATTACATTGAAAGAAATAGCGAGCTAGAGATACAGGCAAGATTCAGGGAGCTTGCCAGGGTCTGTCATGACATAGGATGCACAGTTTCCTTCTCAGAAATCCTGCCGATTGCCAAGGGCTAATTAGAGAACACAAAGGAAGATTAAGGAGATAAACCAGTGGCTCAGGGGTGGTGTGAGGCCGGAGGGTATAGGGTGATGGGGATTGGGGAGACCTGGGAGGATAATGAGCTGTATGCTGAGATAGGCTCCATCTCAATTTGGAGGAGAAGGAACCATAAGTTGAAAATAGAGGGTTCATTGGTGAAAAGTGGGGTTTAAACTTGTGAGAGGGGCAGGGATGGGAGAAAAAGACTACAACCGAGGGTGCTTTGATAAAGGAGGAACTCTGTCTCCACCCCTCTGGGGAGCTGGAGGAATGTGGGAAAAGGCCAACTGGTAAAGTGCAGACCAGGGGAGAACAGAATCCCCATGGGAACATGAGCAGGGGAAATGGAAGTATAAGGAAAGGGTGGAAGGTAGTCCTGCTAAATGCCAGGAGCTTGGACAATAAAATGCCTGAGCTCCAGGCGATGCTAACTGAGGGAGCGGTGGATGTGGCAAGGGTCACTGAGACCTGGGCCACTGCAGGACATGACTGGGACCTGAACCTGGAGGGTTACACTATGTTCAGGAAGGACAGGAGGGAGGGAAGAGGAGGAGGGGTAGCAATGATAGTCAAAAACTGCATTGGCATAGGGGGAGTAGAGGAGGTGGAGGGAACTGTGGAGGTGATTTGGGTCACCTTGATAACAAGGGGGGGGCAAGAGAGTAAAAATAGGAGTGGTGTATCGACCCCCTGCACTGGCAGAGGAGATGGAGGAGAGTCTGGTGGCAGATGTTGGGAGACACTGCAGACTGGGCAGGGGAAGGGGGGTGGTGTTGAGGGACTTAAACATGCCAGGAACAGACTGGGAGACTATGACATCCTCAGTGGCCAGGGAAAAGAGGTTGTTGGATGTCTTTCAAGGCCAGCGTTCCTAACTCAGCAGTTGGGGAACCAACCAGGGAGACGCGGGTACTGGATATGGTCCTAGCAGACAGTGACCAGATTGGGGGCCTGGAGGTAAGGGACCCGTTGGCGGGGGAGTGACCATGCCATGGTCTGGTTCTGCCTTGACCTATGAGGGGTAGAAGGCTGCATAAAGATGGAGGTAACTGACTACAGGGGGACAGATTTTAAGAAAATGGGAAGGATCCTTAAGAGCATTTGGATGGGATTGGGTCAGACATGGACGCTGATAGTAGGTGGGAAATCATCAGGAGAGGGGTGCAAGATGCTACCAGCACCTGTGCAAGAGTAAGACGAAAATGTGGTAGTGCCTGAAAACCCTGCTGGTGGACCAGGGAGGTCCAGGAGGTGGTGCAGGGAAAGAAGGCAGCCTATAGGCAATTCAAGTGTTCAAGGAGTGAAAGGGTTTGAGGGGAGTATGAGCTGATGGCTAGAAGGACCACTAAGGTGATGAGGGCGGCTAAGGCAAGGAAGGAGCAGAATTTGGCCAGGGAAATTAGGAGAGGGAACAAGGGGTTCTTTAGATACATTGGGGAAAAACGAAGGGTGAAGGGGCAGATTAGCAGGATTAAAACAGGCGAGAGATGGGCACAAGACCCGGGGGAGCAGGCTGAGGTACTAAATGAGTACTTCACCTCAGTTTTCACCAAGGAAAATGGGGGTGCTGCATCATTCATGGGAGGAGACAGTGATACTGAGGAGGGGGGACCCTTACCGATCAGCGAGTCTGGGGAGAGGGGGAGGCATCACTGGCAGGAGGGGGGAAGGCTAAGCAGGAAGAAGAGGTAGCGGAAGTTGAAATCGCAGCAGAGAGAGTGAGGGAAGCCCTCAGGTCCCTTAAGATGGAGAAAGCACCAGGGCTAGATAAATTACATCCCAGAGTGCTGAAGGAACTTGTGGATGTCCTGGTGAAACCCCTGGCGGAGCTTTTCACCATCTCTGAGGACAGGGTGGGTGCCCCAGGACTGGAAGGTGGCACATATAGTGCCTATCCACAAGGGGGGATCAAGGTAGGTGGCAGGGAACTACAGGTCTATCAGCCTGACATTGGTGGTGGACAAGGTGATGGAGGGCATTGTCAAGGAGAGGCTGGGGGGGACCTGGAAAAGTCAGGGTGCCTGGACGATAGACAGCATGGATTCATCCCAGGGAAATCATGTCAGACAAACCTTGTGGAGTTCTATGACTGCGTGTTGAGTGTCTTGGACCTGGGTAGACCAGTGGACACCTCTTTCTAGACTTCAGCAAGGCATTTGACTCTGTTCCTCATGTGGGCCTGTTGGATAAGCTGGAAGAAATGGGGGTGGGGATCCAGATGATCAGATGGATAGGCAATTGGCTCCAGAACTGGACCCAGAGGGTTGTAGTTGGCAGGATAGTCTCATCCCAAAGGAGAGTCATTAGTGGAGTCCCACAGGCATCAGTCCTTGGGCCCCTCCTGTTCAACGCCTACGTCTCTGACATAAGGACAGGTATCAGGAGTGAGTTGAGTCTCTTTGAGGATGACTCAAAACTGAGGGCAGTGGTGGATTGAGAGGAGGGGAGGGTGGCCCTACAGGGGGACCAGGAGGCTCTGGAAAGATGGTCTAGAAAGTGGAAGCTGAAGTTCAATGCAGGGAAATGCAAGGTACTGCACCTGGGGGGCAGAAATACGTGCCAAGTGTACACCCTTGGGGGGGAAATGCTACAAGTCTTGATGGCTGAGAGGGACCTGGGGTGGTGGTGGATGTCAAGATGTACAACTCAGAGACTTGTAGGAGGGCAGCAGCCAAGGCCAACAAGATGCTGGGATGCACCACTAGGGGGATCACCTCCAGAAGGAGGGAAGTGATACTCCTATGTATAACTGCTTGGTGAGGCCGCTGGAGTACTGCTTGCAGTTTAGAGCCACACTTAAGAGGGACATTAAACTCCTGGAGAGGGTCCAGAGGGCAGCAAAATGATTTTGGGGTTGGGGACAGGACCTATGAGGAGAGCTCGAAGAGTAAATATGTACACACTGGAAAGAGAAGGGACCGGGGGATATGATAGAGATCTTCAGGTACATGAAGAGGGTAAATAGGAGGAACAGTCAGGGGTGCTTGAAGGAAGGAGGAGCACTAGAGGGCATGGGTGGAAGCTGGAGGGGAAGATTCAGGGAAGAAAGGAGGAGGTGCTACTACGCTGTGAGGGTGGTGGAGCCATGGAATGTGCTGCCTAGGGGGCTGGTGGAGGCAGAGATGGTGGAGGGGTTCAAGAGGGGGTGGGACAGGTACAGGGGAAGGGTTCTGGAAGCAAAATCCAATGCAGCGAGAATATCAGGAACTGGGAAGAGAGAAGCCAGAGAAGGTGAGGGGGCAGCAAGGTCAGCTCCCAGGATGGGGGCTGACCAAATGAGCAGACTCGAAAGACCATTAGGCCTATTCTGCTGGCATTTTAGTATGTTAGTATGTTAGATTAAATAAGGAACTCAGGCAGACTAGATGGACCTTTGGGCTCTCTCTGCTGTCATTGTCTAAGTCTCTATATTTCTTGTTTTTCTAGTGGATTAGATTGTCTTTGACATGACTAGAAACATAGAAACATAGACTATGACAGCAGATAAGGACCGCTTGGCCCATTTAGTCTGCCCATTTCCCCTATCTATTGGATAAGCTGCCGATCCTAGTTAACCAACAGCCTACTTCTGCCTACCCCCCACCACAAGAATTGCCTTATGTCTGTATCATGCATTCTTGTATTCCCCTACTGTTTTTGACCCGATGACCTCCTCAGGAAGGCTGTTCCATGCATCCACCACCCTCTTTGTGAAAAAATACTTTCTCACATTGCCCCTGAACCGTCCCACCTCTATCTTCAAATTGTGTCCCCTTGTTCTTGCACATCTCTTTTTATGAAAGATGCTACCCTCTTGGACTTTGTTGATTCCTTGAGGTGCTTGAAGTTTCTACCATGCCCCCCTTTCCTCAAGGGTATACTTAAAACTTTTTAGTTTCTTTTCGTATGGCTTCTATTGCAGACCCTGCACCATTTTAGTTGCCCTCCTCTGGACTGCCTCTATCCTGTCTATGTCCTTGCAGAGATGGGGTCTTCAGAACTGCAAGCAGTACTCCAGATAGGGTCTCACCAACTGTCTGTACAGAGGGATAAGAATATCTTGTTTTCTACTGTTGATGCCTTTCCCTATACATCCCAGTATCCCCCCAGCTATTCTTACTGCCTTCTAACATTGCTTGCTTACCTTTAGGTCATCTGATATGACTACTCCCAGGTCCCTTTCCATTTTTGTTGTTGTTAATACCTAAACCCCCATTGTGTACTCTTCCCCTGGATTTTTGTTTCCCAGGTGCATTACTTTGCACTTCTTTGCATTGAATCCAAGCTGCCATACTTTTGACCATTCCTCTAACCTTCCCAAGTCCCTTCTCATCCTTTCTACCCCTCTTTGTGTACCAACCCTGTTGCAGATCTTTGAATTGTCTGCAAAGAGGCATACTTTTCCTTCCAGTACCTCTTGAAAATGTCACTTATAAAGACATTAAGAAGGACCAGACCCAGTATTGAACCCTGCGGTACTCCACTAATAACTCCCCTTTCTTCGGAGTGGACTCTGTTTACTATTAATCTCTGTGTCCTGTTGTTCAGACAGTTTTTTACCCAGGCTACCACCTTGGGACCCACCCTGAGGCTGGCTAATTTGTTTATTAATCTTTTGTGTGGGACTGTGCCTTGCAAAAGTCTAGGTAGGCCATGTCCACAGCCCCTCCCTGGTATACTGCTTTGGTCACTCAGTCAAAAAAATCTATTAGATTCATCTGACATGATCTTCCTGCTGTGAATTCATGCTGTCTTGGGTCCTGTGTCCTGCTGGCCTCTAGGTACTCAACAATTCTTTCTTTCCGAAGTCATTCCTTCATTTTTCCTACCACTGAGGTCAAGCTAACAGGTCTGTAGTTTCCTGATTCTGCTTTGCTCCCACTTTTGTGAAGAGGAATCATATCTGCCCTCCTCCTGTCCTTAGGTACCACATCATCCTCCCATGATTTGTTAAAAAGGGTAGTTAGTGGTGTCACTAGTTCTCCCCTTAGTTCTTTTAGAATTCTGGGGTGAATCCCATCAAGCATCATTGCTTTGTCCACCTTCAGTTTTAGGAGTTCTTTCAGAACCCTTCCTTCCGTGAAAGGACTGGTATCGACTTCCCTATCCAGAGTTCTATTGATTGGATTAGGCACTGCCTCCTCCTCTTGTTTTGTGAATACTGAGCAGAAGTATTCATTCAGTATCCCTACTTTTTCACTGTCCCTTTCTGTTCACCCACCCTCCCCTTTATTAAGACTCACTATCCCTCCCTTGGTCTTTGTTCGCTCCCTAATATACCTATAAAAGGTTTTATCCTCCTTCTTAACTGAGTTGGCTATCTTTTCCTTATTTTGAGCCTTTGCAATTTTGACTGCCCTTCCCACTTCCTTCTGCTTTATCTGGTACAGTTCTGTGCCCTGCTCCTTCTGTGTTTCCTTATACTTCCTGGATGCTATCTTTTTCTCCCTAACCTTCCCCTCCACCTCTTTTGAGAACCATAGTGCTTTTTTCTTTTGTTTTGATGTTTTCATTTGCTTCACTCAAAGGCTTCTTGCTTCTGTGATGGCAGTTTTGATGTTTCCCCATTGTTCCTCCACCCCTCCTTCTTGCCTGTTTGCTAATGCTTTTCTGAGGCACTCTCCAATTTTGACAGAGTCAGCCTTCCTAAAGTCCAATACCCTCACTTTTGTGTGGCTTGACTCTGCTGCTGGATTTATTGTGAACCACACTGTTTGGTGGTCTCTTGTTCCCAGATGGTTACCTACTTCTAGAGCTGAGATCCTCTCTCCATCCCTGTTTCAGACTACCATGTCTAAGACTGCTCCCTCCCGAGTGTGTTCCAACACTAGCTGTTTGAGGCATGCCCCCTGTAGGACATTGAGAATGACCCTGATCTTGGATGTGGCTGCTGCAGAGGTGCTCCAGTTAACATCTGGCATATTCAGGTCCCTCATCAACAATATCTCCCCTTTTCTGCATCCTATGGATACCATCTATCATTTCCTTGTCCATTTCCTCCCCCTGAGATGGAGGTCTGAATACAACCTCCGTGTGGATTTTAGTGCCATTTCTGGTCTCCAGGGTGACACGCAGTGCCTACTCTTTCCCCTGTTTAATCACTCTTCCATCAAGGTCACCAGTTCAGGGAGTTTATTACCTAGACTATGGGCACTGGTACTAATTACCCTCAATTATTTTAACGACCTTACCCCTTTTTTGCCCCATCCCTGTCCTTACTGCCCTTGCCTTTTTCTCCATGTACCCCTGCTCTTCTCCCTATTGACTTCTGTATCTTGGTATTTACCTCACTAACTACCCTGATTTTTTTGGGGGGGGCTATGATTTCTGTGCTCCTTTTCAATGCCTCCACCCTTGGCTGGTTGAAATACTTGCCAATGAAGCATTTAAACCTATCACCTAGGATCTTGGCTCTCCTGCTGGACAGATATTGACCATCACTCCAGTATAGGCCTGCATCCTTCCAGATGGACCCCCATTCCCCAATGAAGATAAAACCCTGAGCTCTACACCACTTTTTCAACCATTGATTGAACTTTATGGTGTGGAGCACCCTCACCTCACCCATGCCATAGACAGGTATCATCTCCAAGAAGGTTACCATGCTTGCTACTTGTCTAAGGCCCCTCCCCAACTCCACAAACTCCTCCTCCTCCTGCACTGCTCCGATCCCTTTCTCACCTATGTCATTTGTCCCTAGGTGGATAATAACATCAGGACCCATCTCCGATGCAACTGTTCCTGTGATCCTGAGGATTGGCTCCCTGTTCCTCCAAGCCATGGTGCCAGACAGGCACCTTACCTCCCTCCCCCAGTTCTACCCTTCTAACATTTCAGTCCCCCACCGGGAGCTATTTACTTCCCCTGAGGGGTCCCATGCCACCCTCCTGTGGGTCTCCCTTCTGTAGGTTCCCAGCATCCTCCTTGGTCTCCACAGTGGGTGTCTCCATACAGGAACCACACTCTGCCAGAATGGTGTGTGGATTGTGGAGAGGCACAACTGGAGGGATGTGCCTTTGCTCCACAGCCCTCAATCTCCCTGAGCCCTGGAAGACTGCCACTCCACAGTCAGTGCACTGCACCACTCTCATCATGTCTTATTTGTGGCCCCTCAACTGTTTTGTATGCTTACTCTTTCCTCTCGCTGTTTATTTATATATATTTTTTTCTCTCCCTACTTTCCTACTGCTTCCATGCCCTTAAAGTTCCTGCTCATCCTGTTCTGGGACAGGAAGTTCCTGTATTCCTCAGTAGTCTCCTTCTTACTTGCTCAGGGTCAGACCTCAAGCAGCTGGGAGGGACAGAGAGTTACTCTTTTCCTCCTAGGATGGTGAGTGTTTTGTGCCTCTGTGATCACTCTCTTTCTTCTCCCAAACAGGAAGTTCCTGTTGTCAGTCAAATCCTGTGCCTACAAAAGTGGAACTGGCTAAGGGTGGGGGGGAGAGAGAAGGAAGGCTTTATAGTCCCAGTAGAGTAGTAAAGTTCTAACCGCACCACTTTCCTCTTGCTGCTCTCTGCCAAAAGGTATCTAGGGCAGATTTAAATCCAAACACCGGGCTTCCTACTGCCTAAGCCACTCCCCCTAATTCACATCTGTCTTCTTCACTTAGCTAACTGCCCAGATAACAGTTCCCTTCATGCAACTCAGACAAACACACTAACTCTTGTTTTTTTTGTTGCTTGTTTGTTTGTTTTTACCCTAAATCAAAGGTCCTAGTAGTATAGTTCTGCTTCTTAAGTCCCAGTAGAGTAGTAAAGTTCTAACAACACCTCCTTCCTCTTGCTGTTCTCTACCAAAAGCTATTTAGTACAGTTTTAAATCCAAACACCTGGTTTTCTGCTGCCTAAGCCACTCCCCCTAATTCACAGTTCTTTTCTTCACCTAGCTAACTGCACAGATAACAATTCCCTTCACCCGACTCAGACAAACACACTAACTCTTTTTTTTTGTTGTTGTGTATTTGTTTTTACCCTGAATTGAAGGTCCCAGTACTTCTAGTTCTTAAGTTCCAGAAGAGTATTAAAGTTTTAAAAACATCTCCTTCCTCTTGCTGTTCTCTGCCAAAAGCTATCTAGGGCAGTTTTAAATCCAAACACATGGCTTCCTGCTGCCTAAGCCACTCTCCCTAATTCACAGTTCCTTTCTTCACCTAGCTAACTGCCCAGATAACAGTTCACTTCACCCAACTTGGACAAACACACTAACTAATGTTTTTTTTTTTGGTTGTTTGTTTTTACCCTAAATTGAAGGCCCCAGTAGTATAGTCTAGTTCTTAAGTGTCAGTAGAGTGGTAAAGTTCTAACAGCACCTCCTTCCTTTTGCAGACTAGAACTACAAATGTACCTCTACTAAGGATCTGAACAGATGAACTATTGGTTGCACAAGTACTTTTGTACCAAATCAAACTCTTGGCCAAAACTAGGAAACAAATGTTGTCTTGGTTTCAGCTATTGAACCAGGCCATGCGTTACGTTGCAGTTTGATGTATTTCAATGGGGTTTTAACTTTTACTCATAACTATCAGTTTTCAATATTTTACTCCACATTTTTAACATAGTCTTTTTTAGGTCAACCCAGTGATATGGAGGTCTGAGGTTCAGCACCTTACCTCTTGCCACACCAGTGACCAGTGTTTGATAATTAGCACAGGTTGCTGGGGGGTTGGCAGGGGGAGGGATAGGTGAAGATTGAACAATCATTTGGCAGCACTCCTCTCCTGGATAGGAGAGGTTGGTTTTCCAAGCACTTGATTGCCACCATGTGGAGGGGTGGTGGTGGTGCACACAATGGAGGGGAGTCAGGCACTAAGCCATGGGTGGGAGGAGTGGAGTCACTCAGATCAGGGCATGCATGAATACCTCCACACATATATCTGACCTTGTCTGGGTCTCCAGGGGTAACAGGGAGAAAACAAGGTGGAAAAGATGGGGGTTGCAGCTTAATGAGGCCCCCCACTAGCACAGACAGTCAGGCTGAAGTTAGAGGAGGTGTGACTCAGGATGGCCGAAGAGCTGGAACAGGGTGGGCTGACACAGGCACACAGCCTGCCAAGGAGGATAAAGGAAAGGATAATAAAAAAATAGCCTTTCTTGGGACCCCACCTAATGAACAAGGAAGGTGAAGTATTTTAAATCATCGCAAAAGGTGATTTTGCAGTCACTCGGTAAAATCTCCTTTTGGGCAGGATTTAAAAATGTTCACCTACTGGTTTCATAAGGTGGGGTCATAAGAAGGCTATGTTGACAATATGGTGTAAAAATATGGTAAAATAACCAGGTTAGAAGTGAATATTGAACTATTTCAACATTCACTCATAACTTTGCTAATTTTCAATATTTTTACTCCAAACATTCATCATAGCCATTTTGTTTCACCCCACCTAAACATGACAGGTGTCATTTTTCAAATTCTGTATGAGACATGTTTTTGGACGTTCAGCGTGAAATTACATTTTGGCCAGTATTGCGTGAAATTAAATTTTTTTGCTGAATTCAGAGAAATGACATTTTGGCCAGTATTCTATAAATGCCATATGTCATGTTTATAAGAGGGTGTCTTAAAAAGACTACCTTGAAAATTTGGGGCCAAAATTAAATAAAAAGAAATTATCAGGAAATGTGCACAGAATCAGCCTTTACCTCAGACTTATAGCACTTTATGATGCCATGCTGGTGAGATGAGTTCAGAAAAAACATCCGTGAGCCAACTGGATTGGCCAATGCTTAAGGGAATGATGCTGTCATGTGACATCACCGTATAGGCTGGGAAGGGAAGGTGCAGGGCTTTCCGCATGTGCCCAAGTACCATAAAGTGATCAGAATTCTTCCGTTGGTACAGGTCCCTGCTCCACTGCACCCTCGGTTGCCAAAAGACCCTGTGTTTTGGATTACAAATTGAATCATTGCCCTGAGTGTCTGACTGCAACCACATGAAAATGTAGGGCCCAGATGGTCCTACAATTTCACAGCCCACCAGACAGCCCCATGAATTCTTGACATCGGTTGCTGTACTGCCATAAGAAGATGGAGTCTTCCCTTGGATCAGTGCCCAGAGGGCCCTGTGCATCTGCATCTGTTCAGACAGGTCCCAAAGGAATCTGCATGAATGAGGATATGATTTCACTATCTGAAAAAGGAAGGAAATTCTTTGAAAAAAGAAACAAATGAATGCTCCAGTTAGGGTTCAACTTAATACCACAAAAGTAGGGAAATATGGTGTTAGGGTTTGCAACCCTAACTCCACCCCCCCAAGCAACAAATGATCAAGACCACACAAGCAACCACAGACAACCATCATCAGATAAGACAATCAACATACAACCTTTTTCCAGATTGCATAAATGCTTCAAATTAGTGTTAGGCCTGATCCAGGACTCAACTCCATTTACCATACTCTATCCTAGGCCCTACATGCTACTGTTATTTTGGGGTTCCATCAGTCAATAACCCATGGCTTCCACTCTTTCAGGTGGGAGGGCCTAGGTAGGCTCTGAAAATCCTTGGATACTGAGTTTTTGTATTTTTTTCTCTCTCCTCTCATGCATATCCATGTTATACTGTGTGTATGGGAGTATTCTCATTGCATATGACTGTGCTTCCTCTTTTACTCCTTATTCTTGATATCCTTTATGTTTGTATCTCTGATGTCCATACCAAATGTTGTGGTATGGTTACATATATCACCTCAGTATCATATATTTGTTCTGTATGTCCTGTGTGAAATAACAATAAAATCTTTAACAACTAGATTGCATAAATGCAGTAGCAGTGATGTGCTGCCTTCACAGATTTGTATCTGCAGCTGCATAAACAAATGCCACGCAGGGGCCTGTGCTTACGCAGACACACCTATGCATGTGCAAGAGTACATGTGGCTGCTGAAGCAAAGGCTCCATGGAAAAAGATGGAAACACGATGGTGACCATACAAAAAATAATTGTTTGTCAAAAAAAAAAAAAGATCACACCCATACGAAACAGAATATTTTTTCATTTGGCCCATATTCTTTTTTCTTATGAAACAGCTATATATCTGTGTGGTAGTGTCCCTTGTAGCAATGCTGTATTCACTATGTTAAGTATATGTCTGTCTGGTATGAATGTGAATGAATGACTGTTTTCTGTATTTGTGAGTTAGTATGTCCCTTGTATATATAGTGAACAATAGACTGTCCATCTATTGCACACTGGGTTGAAGGTCATGGGGCAAAATTACTTAAAAGAAACACCCCTCTGGGCATCTAGTCCCAGAATACATATGTAATGTGGTGCCAGGATATAATAAGATAGTCCTGTAAACTCCCATTTACCTTTGAATAAGCACTATGCCGCTTATTGTTATCATTAGAAAAGTTCTATGAAAAGAGCTCCCTGCCTAAAGTATTGGCAGTGCCAGAAATAAAGATTTTTATTTACTTTAGGAGCATGGCATTTTACTGCCTTCTTCTCCCCACATAAGTACAGCAGATATTAATCTGCTTCTGTTTGTTGAGGAATAGATACAGGACCTACCAGTTCCATTAGGAAGTGTTTGCGAAATGAGCCGCTATAGCATTTTTTTCTCCTGACTGCCTGCTCAAAGGTGCTCTCAGTCGTTCCGGTCCTGCCATATAATTAAGCAGGACAGAGCTGGGAGAGAAATACAAGGCTTTAGGTCTCTGTAGACTAAGGAGACATTAATTGGTTATTTTAACTGAATTCCAGGGTTATAAGCCCTGCTGGGTTTACTAGAACAACCTAGAGGAATGCCACAGTACCACCCCACCGAACCTGTCCCTTTAGAGCCGGCCAGCCTCATTCATTCAATATTTATGCAGGGAAGCTGGGGACAGTGCTTCTTGGCATTCCAAAAAATGTTATATCTGGAATTTTGCTTTATTGTATTTTACTGAATTTTGTTGAGTCGGTAAGCCCACTGGGTCTAGAAGTCCCTTTTTCAGGGGCGACAGGGGGAGTTGGGATCCAGATGGTAAGCAACTGAAATTGAACCAGATTAAGATGCTGGTGGTATATTTAGTGAATGGGAGAAATTTGGCCAGGACACGAAGGAAATTCCCCTACTCACAGGTAGGGTGACCGGCTGCTGTGTTTGCATGGCAGACTCCTCTGAGATGCTGATGGAGCAACAGGTCAGAGCTTATGTGCAGTTTATTATGGCTGCTAGTGGGGATATTGCAAGTGCTTTGGGTGCACCCCTTGAGTTTTGTGGAGTTGTGCATGGTGAATACCATGCGATGGGAGAATCAGGTTCGAGAGCTGAGTCTCGACCATCAGTATCCCCGCTACTACAGAGCACTTCTACAGAGACAATTTAGGCTGCAGCTCAGGATTTACCTACTCAGATTTTGCCGATATCTATGAATTCCTCTTTAACTGCACCAGTGACTGATATGTAGGACTTGTCAAACTCTGCTGGGATGACTCACCCCACTAATGCGCTTGCTGCTGGAATGCGGATGGGAACTGCTCGGAAAGACTCCTACCCAAGCCATGAATGGTCTAAGGACAGTGTGTTGACTGATGCTGGCTGGATTCTCCAAGATGGTAAATGGATCCCAGATTCAAACTGGGAGACTTTTCTCTGGATTTGCCACCAACGGAATCAGGGTCCCCTGTGGACTAACAAACAGGTCAGGATTCTGTGTTGAACTCTGGTACAACTACTAAGGAAGGGGGATGCTCTGAAACCTTTACTGCTGGTGTTGAAACTGACTTGCCTTATGATTCACAGAGCCATTCCCCTCCTATATCTCCACCTGGGGAGCAATGACATCCTGGGTCTTGCTTTTCTGACCGGTTTCATAATAACAGATTGGAACAAGCACCCAGAAGAAATGCTGTCCGCCTTCGTTATCTTAGGGGACTGGAGGAACACCTGGATAGACTCTATGTTGCCAGAAAGTTACTGAAGGAGTCAATTAACTTTCAAGCCAACGACATTTATGCACTGATAAATATCAGAGGTGAAGACACCTTTAATATTAGCTTTAAAATGTTTACTGGCTTAGACAAAATCTGGCATTGCTATGAGAATTATAAAACACAACCTTTATGGTTACCCTTTTGGGCAATTCCCATCACAAAACTCCTATATAAAATAGTTAACATTATGTTCAGAAATGAAGGCATAAATGTGGGAAATATTCTCTTTTGATTAGAACACAAATGCACAGTGTTTGGGCCCCCAGAGGCAATTATTGATAGGGAAGGTATATGGACTGGAAGTTGGAAATTTAAAATTAAGCTTCATATTATAGGGAATGAAGTTGTTCATATACCCAATAGCTTTTTTTTGGGAAGAGATAAAGGTGTGTGTGTTTCTATACAGGGCAACCCAAGGCCTGCTATAAATGCAGTACTACTAGACACCTTAGCATGCCTGTGACAAGGTGAAATGTGCTCTCTGCGGTGAACTGACCATCATAGTGGAACCTGTAGAAATGTTTTTCATTGCAATATTTGTGTTGAACAGGGCTATGCCTATCACCAGTGCCCCTGGGTGGGACAAAACAAACAGGGGGGACTTGATAAAGAGGACTTAATCAATTCTGAACAGGGAAGGCATCATTGTAGGGACATGCCCCATGCAGGCCCCAAACCTATAGCTTCTACATCTGGTGCAGGCTCCACTGCCCCCCTTACACCTCTACTGTTGATCCAGTCTTCTCAGGGCAGGATTCAAGTGCACACTCTCCTAATAATGTTCCAACTGTACCTCCTCAAGGGTCAGTTGAGGTAGATTCAGTGCCCCCCCCCATTCCTATAACCCCTAGTGAGCAGGAAGCTAATCCACCTCCTTCTTCTACTTTAGAGTTTCAAACCCCCCACCCAAGAAGGGTAACCCGGGCTTCTAGTCGAAAAGTTAGTCGTATGTGGACGATCCTGTAGGTAACTCATTTCAAGTGTTACAGGATCAGGATGGTGGTTCAGAATCTGATGTGTCCACACAATCTGGTGTTGTTTCTGATATGGATTGTGAGTATGAAGGGTGGGTCAGAAGTAAAAAAAAAGGGGGGGAAATGGAAAAAAGATGTTCAGAAACTGTAAGGTTGAAAACTGTCCTTACATCTTATTGCTGGCATTAAACTTGTTTCATTGAATACATGTAGCATTAAGAATTATAAAAAAAGGATGGCATGTCTACATTTTTGCCTAGCATTGAATGTTGACATCATATTTTTACAGGAAACAAAATTTAACTGCCTGTCCAATCTTAGACATGCTACTAAATTGTAGCCTAAGTGGCCTACTTTTTGGTCCTATGGGGAAGATGCAGCGGATGGCTTGGGCATTTTGTTTAACAATACATCTGTTGATGTTACAAGATTGGTTGATGTACATCCTGGGAAGGCCCTTTTGTTGGATTGCATTTATCAAGGGTTTCCTCTCCGACTAATTAATACATATGCACCTCAGTTAAAGTCATTGCAAATTGATTTATTTCATAGTATACAGCCTTATTTATTTACCCAAAATCTAATTATTTGGGGGGGGGGGTGATATGAATTGTAGCTTAGATATTAAGCTAAAAGATTAACTGCAACAAAAAGTGTACTGTGACTCTCACGCCTTACAAAAGGTGTTATTGTTAGCTTCTCTTAAAGATGCTTATAGGGAGCTTTATCAGGATATAGGAGTCATTTATAGGCGTAGTGCCTTTTGCACCAGGATAGATTTAATTTTTTCTGTCAAAATTTCTTTTTCCACATACCTTCTCTTTAAGACCTTGTGAATTTTCAAACCATTTAGTTCTTCTTTGCACTACTGATATGTCCCATTTCCCAACTAAGTTCCCAGCACTTGCCTCAAGGTAGAAATTTAATTCCTCTTTATTGCAAGATCTGGGTGTACAATCTAAATTGAACTCCCTTCTTTTTGCTAGAAAATGAACAAAAATATTTAATGATTTCTGGGCACAATGGCAGGTTGATACAAAGCAAGACATTTGGTGTCTATTTCTTTTAGGAAGGACAAAAGTAATAAGGAGCATTTAACATATTTGGACTTTCAGAATCAATACTATAAATTGACTTCCTTGACAAATGCCTCTGATGTTCGCATAAGGAAACAGATTGATGTTATCAAATGTCATATGAGGCATTATCAATATGATCGTGCGGCATCCATGCAGGCAGAAATGCAGTATGGTACTGTATGGATGCCTTCGGCCTACTCCTTTTCTGCTTGTAAACATAGGATGGATACTAAATTAATGGTGAGTCTTACAGATACAGTTGGTGTTTTGGAAACTTCTAATATTGAGATGTTGGACGTTGTTAGAGAGTTTATACAAGAACATCCGGGAACCCCTTTTACTACACTAGTACAGTGGGAGGATATGTTTTCTTATGCACTACCAGCACCATCTGAGGAAGACAACAATGATTTGATTACACCCATTACTAGGGAAGAAATTAGGCATGAAATCATTTAGCTTTAGCTTTAGGTATCTCTCCGGGGGTAGATGGCCTTACGAATGAACTTTATAAATCTTATGTAGATGATTTTAGTGAAGTTTTGTTTCATGTCTTTAATGAAATTTTGAACACAGGGCAGATGCCTAGTATGTTCTCGACTGCTCTACTTATTTATTTATATAAAAAAAGGGTTAAGACGGATTTAGGTATTTGGAGGGCAGTCACTTTGTTGAACACAGACCACAAATTATTCTCTGCAATTTTGTGTCATAGATTACAAACGGTAGCTTCTAAATTGATTCACCCAGTCCAGACTTGCTCTATTCCAGGAAGAAATATTCAGCAAAATCTGGCCTTTTTGTGGAATATTTGTGAATTTGGTAAATAAGGGAGACTGCCAGACTACTTGCTGGCTCTGGATCAGACAAAAACTTTTGACAGGGTGTCTCATGCCTTTCTTTTGCAAGTTCTTGAAAAGTATGGGATACCTTTTAAGTTTAGGTCTTGGATTAGTTTGCTATACCGGGAAGCAATCCTATTATCCACTGTTAATGGAGTTATAGGGGAGGCTTTGTCCCTCAAATGGGAAGTAAGGCAGGGTTGTCCATTTAGCCCCCTATTATATACTTTCGTATTGGATCCTGTTATCAGATAAATTTTTCAAAACTTTAATATAAAGGGTCTATCTCCTTCACCTTTTTTAGAACCCCAAAATTGGCAGTTTACACTGACAATTTGGTTGTTGCAGTACAGGATCTGGTTTCTGGCATGACTGCTCTACAGGCATTGGATAAGTATGCCAGTCTCACAGGAGCAGCTCTTAATTATACTAAGAGTACAGGGGTTTATATGGGCTGTGGGTTACATGACCCCAGGATAGGACAAATTGTTATTTCTACAGATACTATTAAGATTCTTGGTTGTCATTTTGATAACGACCCTTTGGCCTATATTAATTGGGAAGAAAAAATAAGAGTGGGAGAACTGAAGGTACAAATTTGGAAGGCATGGGCTCTTTCCAAAAAAAAGAGGGTTTTGATTATAAAAACATTTTTGCTTCCAATTTTTTTGTACATTTGTACTGTTTTTCCTATCCCTGGAACCCTTGAGTTGAGATTATTTAGTATATTTTTTCAGATATTGTGGGGAAGTTGGCTTAACCCGGTTAAAAGGGATTTTACTTATTTACCAGTTAAATAAGGTGGGCTTGGAATGATACATCCTTTGTTTTCTTTTATTTTCCTTTTTTTTTAAAAAAACCATGCTGCCAGGTGCAATGGAACGTGAACTTCAATGGGGTGCTTGGACAACTTTGTTGTTCCAGCCTTTTTTACAAAAATGGGTGGATTCTATACCCAAACTGCAGTCATCTTTAGTAGTTCCAGATTTTGCTATAACTGTAAGTTGGAAATTAAAACAGTGGGGGGTTACTAAAGAGCATCTAGCAAATTTACAGCGGAAACCCTTGTATATTGATATTATGAGGAGGAACTCAGCTTCTCAGGTAGATTTTCCTAAATGTGTTACTACAAAATTAGAAACTGCATTACATACACTCATGGATGAATAGATTCCAGTTAAAATGTGGGATATACAGTGGCTATGTTGTCATGGTCAATTAGAGGTCAAGGGGAATCTGAAGCATAAGCCTCTTTTGGAGTGTCAGTGTATTAGAATAGAGTGTAATGGTCAGGAAAAAACTATAGAACATTTTTTTTTCCATTGTGTATATTCAAAACAATTTTGTGCTGGCTTGGCCACTAGGTGGTGCTGGGGTTTAGCAACACATATTACTTATGAAAGTTTAGTTTTGGGAGATTATACTGGGCTTTTATCACAATATCATCCTAGCACTTTGAACTTGCTGTTTGCTTGCATTAAGTTTTATATGTCGCAAGCTTGATGTCAATACTCTGTACAGCATTTACTCCTGCCAACTCAGCTTTTGATCTCACAAATTGAGGGTGCAGTTAGTAAGCAGAAGGAATTGGAACAAACACTCCTCACTGTACCGAATTTTAGGATTTTATGGAAACATATTTTTTGGTTATGATTACATTTGTTTTTTTTTTAAATTTGTGGGGATTACTGCTAGTTTTATTTCTTATTCTTTCTAATTGTGTTTCATTCCTGTCTTTCTTTATTTTTGTTTTCTTTTATTATTTACTCTTTAGCATATAGCTGGGATTGGTGGGGAACTGAAGTTTGTTCAATTAATTGTATGGGACCCTTGGTGTTATTTCCTTTATTATTGTATGTATCTTCCTTGTATTGATGTATTGTTTTCCTTTTCAATAAAAAATTCCCCTACTTTTTTTTGATTAGTGCCATGGGATCTTTAGCATCCACCTGAACTACCACCAATCCAGGCAAATGGGACCTCGGTTTAACATCTCATCCGAAGGACAGCAACTCAGAAGTGCAGCACCCCCTTCATGCTTCACTACAGTGTCAGTATTGGGACATTAACCCAAGTGCCAGATGTGGGAACTGAACCCACAGCCCTCTGATCTCCCAGCCTCAGAGGTGAGTGTGTTACCTCCTTAGCCACTGACACTATTAGGAAATGTATTTGATGTCACTACTGTTTAAGAATGATTATTGTAATGAAACCTATTAAATGTATATGTAAAAACCTAACATTTGTATAAATGTAATAGCATTAAATGTGATTGATGGATGGGTGGACCAATCTTTATGTCCAGCCCCCAATATATGCTTGATTATGAACAGCACTAGATCAGATAGGAGTTAGGTGTTGATCTGAGAACACCTCAAGAGTTTGGTTTTTACTACTCCTACATATTTCTATGGATTTATGTTAAACCTAATGCTGAAATGAAGAATTTTTGATTTCTGGTATCCTTTTATGTTTTATTTTTATTTTATTGTACAGTTCGCTTTAATTTTGTTCTGTAAATAAATACACTATATCTGCAGGAATACTGCAGCTCTACAGTTCCTGTGTTGTTGTCCATCTGTTAACCCACAGCCTTTCACACTGGGACCTGCACCAAGGCCCTGGTGGACATTAGATGCAACAGAACAGAGCAGACATTGGGCAGAAGGACCAGCAGAGGTTAGCTGAGTACATACCAGATCTGTGACTGCAAAATTCCAATTTCCATTATTGAGTGGGCTGGATCCAATAACCAGAAAGAGGACCAAGAGGACAACAGGTGAGCCTGAATCCATGATGGAGGAAGGGAAGCTGGAAGGGTTGGCTCAGGCTAGTGGGGGTGTTGTGGAGGAAGAAGGCCCCCCTGAGAAGACCTAGGACTTGTTGAAATGGTTATGTGTACATCAGATAGAACTGGAAAAACAAAGAGAAAGGAAGGAAAAGGAAAACAAAGTCAGATGGAATGGCACCTTACATGCTATCCAGGCAATGAGTGCTGGTAGACAACCTGTTGCTCCAGTGGTAGGCCAAAAGGACATTAAACTAGTTAAATTATCAGATTCTGATGACATATAGGCCTACTTCATGAAATTTGAAAGAGTGGCAACAGCTTGTATTTGGCAGAGGGACCAGGGTTATTAGACTGGTGCCATACTTAACTGGAAAAGCACAGCTGGCCAACAGCAGAGTAGAAATGACTTATATAAATAATTTTGACTGGGTTAAACAGGCCATTTTAAAGCACTATAACATAAACACAGAAAAATATCAGCAGAGATTCAGATCTTTCAGATACAGTAATGCTGATAACCCCCAAGATGCTTTTACCCAGTTAAAAGACTTATGTTTTAAATGACTGCAGCCTACCACTCGGACTAGAGATCAGATCCTTGAGACTATTGTATTGGAACAGTTCATCTGGGTCTTTCCATCAGATGTTCAATTATGGATGAAGGAGCACTGCTCAGAAGAATCAGACACTGTGATCCAATTGGCTCAGGATTATATAGCAGCAAGACCTCACAGGCAGAAGGGGGCCTTGAGCCATACATCCCAGTCATGCAATCAAGGTTATACGGTAAGATCTCCTTCTACTTCTGTGGGGCAAGGTAGTAATACCATTGGGAACACTGGAGTGAAGATCACTGGTAGAACTGGAAGGGGGTATAACCCAGATATTGTTTGTCATGAGTGTAAAACCAAAGAACATATCGCTCAATTCTGTCCTAAAAAGAAACCAGACCAAACACATCTTGCTCTAGCTAATTGGGGACAATTCATCATACCTGTTCAAACAGGACACACATAGTTACTGGCCTCCTTGATTCAGGGAGTAAACAAACACTGGTACAACTGCAAATGTTAAACAAGCAGCCAACCCCAGGGGGACCCACAACTGGGGTAACTTGCATACATGGCAATACACATTATTATCCACTGGAGGAAACCGAGATAAAAATACAAGGACATGTACAGAACATAATGATAGGAGTTGTACCTAACCTCCCAATACCAGTTGTAACTGGACATGATCATCCCTCTTTTCAGGACCTTTTGTCTTCTAAATTCTGTGCCATGGTGACCAGAGATCAGCCACACAAGCCCAGAAACCAAATACTCTGGATCATTTATTTCCCTTTGACAAAAAGTATATGGAACTGTAGGAAAGGACCAGCAATCACAAAGGCAGAAGAGAATGGAGAAGGCAAATTGGACTTTGAATGCAAAAGGCTCTGTGAATGATAACAATGCTGTTGTTACTATTCATAATGTAAAGGACTATGATAAAGATACCTTTGCAGACATACAAAAGAGGGATGGGTCTTTACAGTGTTTCTTTTTTCCCATAGGATAATGGTCAGGGGTCTGCAGATAACTGTGAAATGATAGATGGGTTATTATATAGGATATGGATAAGCCGCAGAACTGGGGAAACTATTGAACAATTGATGGTACCTAAAGTGTACAGACAGTCATTATTGAACCTTGCTCATGATAATCCAATGGCTGGACATCTAGGAAGAGACTGTACCCTAAGTAGATTACTCCACAGATTCTTTTAGCCTGGCATACATGAGCAAGTGGCTGAATATTGCAAAAGTTGCCTAGAATGTCAGAAGGTGGCAAAACTTTGAAAGAAAGATAAGGTGCCTCTACAAACTATGCCCTTGTTTACTTCCCCTCTTCCAAAGAATTGCCATGGATATTGTGGGATCTGTACAAAAGAGTTCAAGGGGGAATCAGTATATACTGATAGTCTATAATTATGCAACTAAGTACCAGGAATCTGTTCCCCTTTGTAGTGTCACCACCCCTAGAATTGCTGAAGAACTAGGTAAAATCTTTAGTAGATATGGGTTCTAATTTTTGTTCACTGGTCTTGAAGCAGCTCTACCAGACCCTAGGTATAGAAGCTATACATACCACCCCATACCACCCTCAAACTGATGGTCTGGTCCAACGCTTCAACCAGACTCTGAAGAAAATGATTCAGAAATTTGTCCAAGATGAAGGGAAACACTGGGATGTATACCTACCTTACTTAATGTTCACCTATAGTGAGGTACCTCAGGCCTCAACAGGGTTCTCCCAATTTAAACTCTTGTACAAACAAAACCCTAGAGGGCATTTGGATGTCATTAAGGAATGGTGGGAGGAGAATGGAACTTCTCAGAACAAATGCCCCCTTGAGTACTTGCAAGGTTTAAGAGAAAGAATAGCGAAATATGTTCAAAAGGCTCATACTGTTAATCAAAAGCAGCAAATAACTCAGAAGACATAGTATGATAAAGGAACCATCCATAAAGAATTTGTAGAAGGGGAAAAGTATTGTTACTGTTACTTTTAACAGATAATAAATTACTGATGAAGTGGCAGGGCCCCTATAAAATTCTAAGGAGAATGGGTCCTATCACTTATGAGGTAGAATTACATGACAAGGTTTTTAAAAAATGTATTTATCATGTAAATCTTCTTAAACAGAGGATAGAAAGGGCACCAGCATTGTGTGGGTATGTTTATCCAGAGAACAGTAATAGAGATTAGAGATGGAGGGGGACATGAATGAGGTTAATATTAATCCTGATTTAACACCCCAGCGTATTGCTGAACTATTAACTTTCCTAAAATGTCAAGAAGAAACATTTAAGGGAACAACTGGGAAAGCAAGGGATGTGATTCATAGTATTACGGTATCCCAAACTAGTCCTAGCAGACAAAAAATCTACCGTCTACCTGAAAAGGTTAGAGAAGATGTCACCAAAGAAATAAGGAAAATACAAGATATGGGAATGATTGAACCTTCCCATAGTGAATGGAGTTTTCCCTTGGTCATAGTAGGAAAAAGAAGAGGGTGGGGTACATTTATGTCTAGACTTTTGACGTCTAAATGCCATCTCCAAATTTGATAGTTACCCAATGCCCCATATAAACAACATCTTGGACCATATGGGAAATGCTCAATATATTACCACCTTAGACCTAACCAAAGGATATTGGCAGATTCCTTTGGATACAGACACACAGGAAAAAATAGCATTTAGTACCCCCCTTGGCTTATTTCACTTAACAGTTATGCCCTTTGGGCTACATGGTGCCCCTGAGACATTTCAAAGATTCTAACACCACATACTGCATATAGTGCAGCATATTTAGATGACATGGTGCTCTTTAGCCCCACGTGGGATGAACACATACGTCACCTATCTCAAGTATTGTCTGCTATCTGTACAGCTGGACTTACCATTAACCCAGTGAAATGTACTATGGGGATGCAAGAAACAAAATATTTGGGGTTCCAAATTGGTAAAGGATGTATTAAACCAGAAGTTACTAAGGTCGATGCTTTTTCCAATAGTCCCAGGCCCAGAACAAAAAAAGGAAGTCTGGGCATTTCTGGGACTAGCTGGATACTATCGATGCTTCATACTCACATTTTCAGCAATAGCTGGTCCTTTTTTGGATTTAACAAAAAAACATAAACCTGATAAAATAGTGTGGACCCCTGACTGTGAGGAAGCCTTCTGTTCCATCAAGGTTCAACTTTGTTCCTCACCCGTGCTACATACACCTGATTTTAAGCAGCCCTTCATACTACAAATGGATGCTTCTAACCATGGTATTGGGGCTGTATTAACTCAGTTTATTAATGGTGCTGAACACCCCATCATATATATCAGCCGGAAGTTACATGAACGGGAAATAAGGTATTCTACTATTGAGAAAGAATGCTTGTCAATCAAGTGGGCTATTGAAGCCCTCCAGTTTTACTTGTGGGGGACTGAATTTGAAATCTGGATGGATCATAATCCATTATGTTGGTTACAAAAAATGAAGGACAGAAATCCACAGATAATGCAGTGGTATCTGTCTTTACAACCATACCATTTTCAAATCAAACACCAAAGAGGAGTTACCCCATAGTAATGCTGATTACTTGTCCAGATATGGAATGGGAGTAAATGAAAAGCTGTCATCAGACCTCAGGGTAATGCAGAAAAATGATATGGAAGATGTTTGTTTTCCACTTACTTGCTGAAATTTATTAGGGACTCCGAGGTGGAGGTGTGGAGATGGTGGGCTGTGGCTCCATCTCCCTAGATGAGAGATGTGATGGACAGATAAAATTTAGGTTGAAATGGAAAACCCCTATAGAGTTATAGGGGGGAGGAGTATATGGTAGTATTCCATGTAGTAATGCTGTTTTCACTATGTTAAGTATATTTTTGTCTGCTATGAATGTGAATGAATGACTGTTTTCTGCATTTGTGAGTTAGTATTTAACTTGTATAAATAGTGAACAATAGACTGGTCATCTATTGCACACTATTAAAATTCCTTAAACTGTGTTGTATTAGTCAGGCACTTCTCCCTGTACGTTTGTCTTGAGGGTCATGGGGCAAAATTACTTAAAAGGAACACCCCTCTGGGCATCTAGTCCCAGAATACGTACTGTATGTAATGTGGTGCCAGGATATAATAAGATAGTCCTGGAAACTCCCCATTTATCTTTGAATAAGTGATATGGCACTTATTGTTATCGTTAGAAAAGTTCTGTGAAAAGAGCTCCCTACCTAACATATTGGCAGCGCCAGAAATAAAGATTTTTGTTTACTTTAGAAGTGTGGCATTTTGCTGCCTTCCTCCCTCCACACCTGTAAGTATAGCAGATATTAATCTGCTTCTGTTTGTAGAGGAATAGATACAGAACCTACCAGTTCCATTAGGAAGTGTTTGCAAAATGTGTCACTACAGTGTTTTTTTCTCCTGACTGCCTGTTCGAAGGAGCGCATAGTCATACCGGTCCTGCTGTATATTTAAGTAGGACGGAGCTGGGAGAGAAATACAAGGCTGTAGGTCTCTGTAGACTAAGGAGACATTAATTGATTATTTTAACTGAATTTCAGGATTACAAGACCTGCTGGGTTTACTAGAACAACCGAGAAGAACGCCACAGTACTGCCCCAGCAAACCTGTTCCTTTAGAGCAGGCCAGCCTCATTCATTCAATATTTATGCAGGGAAGCTGGGGGTGGTGCTTCTTGGTGTTCAAAAAATGTTATATCTGGAATTCTTTTGCTTTATTTTATTGTACAGTTCACTTTAATGTTGTTCTTTAAATAAATCAACTATATCTGCAGGAATACTGCAGCTCTACAGTTCCTGTGTTGGCGTCCATCTGTTAACCCACAGCCTTTCACAATCTGAAAGATAGAGAGGAAAAAATTAGACTTGGTCCATTAAGTCTATCCCTTATCATATCAGTGGGCATAAGCTGATACTGCATAATTTGTCAATAACTGTTCATTTTAAAACTGTGTTTTTACTCTTCTAAGTCCACTGTTTGTTCCTATGTATATCCAACCACTTTGTGCAAAAGCACCTTCTGACAACTTTTTTAAGTTTTCTTCTCCTTAGGAATAATTATGCCTTCTTGATTTCCCGTCAGTCATCACCTCCTTATGATTATTACTATTAATATTTATCATCTTATAGTATATATCACTATCATGTTCTCTCACTCTCCTCTCTTGACTGTGAAGCTTAAGTACTGTTAAGTCTTTCTTCATAAACTTTTAATCAAAGCCTATCATTTTGGTAGCCAGTCGTTGCACTTGCTTTAATTCCAGAATATAATATTTTGAGTGTGAGGCCCTGACCCTAATATCATAATCTGGATGAGTCCACTCCATTTACAGATGCAATGGCAGGGAAAAAAAACTGAGCCTACTGATGAAGCTACGTACTGCATGTGTATACCAACACAGTATTTACTAAACTTTAGAAACACACAGAAACACAGAATCTGAAAGCAGATAATGACCACGTGCCCATCCAGACTGACCATTTCTTCCTACTTACACTATTACCGCAGATTGTGCCTAACATACAACTCTTTCTCCCTCACTGATCCTTTCCACTATGGTTCCCTTGTGCTTACCCCATACACTCTTGAACCACACAACTGTTTCTACTGGTTGTTGCAGGAATCCACCACTCTTTTTTGTGAAGAAGTACTTCCTCACATCTCTCCTGAATCTACCCCCTTCGAGCTTCATAGCATGTCCCCTTGTTCATGAGTACCTTTTACTTTAAAAAATATTTCACTCCTGCACATTATTTACCCCTGTTAAGTATTTAAAAGGTCTCTATCATATCCTGTCTCCCTCCTCTGTTCCCGGGGGGTACATAGAAGTCCTTTAGTTCTTGTACCATTTTAATTGACCTCCTCTGGACTGCCTCCACTCTTATAGGTGGGCGAAAGTTATGAATTCTGCTTTCGCTGAACTTTTGCAGAAATTTTAAAATTTTACTGAATTTTCAAAACTTCCACCATTTGCGGGAGTGGAATCTTCCAAATACTTTTGATGGATTTTCGCCTTGTTCTGCAGAGAGTTTGGCTGAACTGCGTTATAATACACTTGAATTGTGGAATAACAGTTCTGAGGATTTTTTTTTCAACAGTTTAATGAATTATTCCTCAGTTCATGTAATTATTCTGCAGTTTAGTGATCAATTCTGCAAACTTTTTTTCTGGCAGTTTAATAGAATAATCTGTAATTTATAAAAATTCTTTCTGCTTTTCTAAGTCAGAATTTCAGTGAAGGTTGATAATTTGATTTCCACACTTTCGTTGAAGCAAATGTCTGACTTTTGAGGAAAATACGCTATTGGAAGTTTTATTTCACACACCTCTATCCACTCAATGTCCTTTTGGAGATGTGGGGCTCAATTCCGATTGCTCCCGGTGCAGCACAATGGGCATATGCCACAATGAATGGTGCAAAGTGCCTTCTTGTGCCAAACTATGTGCTGGGAGAGATTCTGAAAGGCAGTCTTCCTCAACCACAGACAGCCTGCCCCAAATGGGGCTTGCACCACCCATGCACCACAAAATGGGCTGCGACATGGCACAAGGGGCATATAGCAGACACAATTTGCCACATCATTGAATTCTGGATTCTCAAAACTCACCCAGAGGGAAAATTTTTAAGTACCCTTACACCAGCCAGGGCAGGTCTAAGGTAGCTTAGAAACATCACTCTGGGAGAGTTTAGCACAGTGCACCAGTGTGTGGTGGTCCCACCTCCTAAGCCCTGATCCTCTGTCACCTAAATGACAAATCCCTGCTGGACTAGTGGACCCCCACCCCAGTACCTGATGACACTAACAATTATACATATACATTTTACCTGGTGGTCTAGTGGCCCCCTCCACAAATCCTGATGTCATTAATATTTTTCCATATACCAGTTTCCTGGTGGTCTTGTGGCCCTCCCTCCCTGATCCCCTATCCCTGATCCCCGATGTTACTAATAGTTATCCATATACACATTTTGTAGTGGTCTAGTGGCCCTCTCTCCCTCCCAGGTCCCTGATCCCCCATTGTGCAATATTATGATGGCCACTGGTGGTACAGTGGATCCCCACCCCAGCAGGCAGTGTTCCACCACCCCACTTCCCCCATCCCCAAACCGAGCCAGTGAATGGCACAGCCCACAACTCACCACCACAGCCAGCTCTGACTAAGCTCTCAATGAAAACTGTACTGTATTCAGTACACACCCATTGGGTGACAAGGCTGCCGCAAGACACAGGATTTTGCCACAGGGATCCTGCCTGATAGAGAATCAGGCACAGGGTCCGTGGCTCACGAGGCTTTGATGCAAACTGCCATTTGCTGCAGCTTGCATCAGTCTAAGGGCTCTTAGATAATTGAGCCCATGGCCTCCAGAACTGGACACAGTACTCTAGGTGGGGTCTTACTGATGATCTCTGCAGATGCAACACCATCTCCTGATTTCTGCTATTGTTAGCCCATGCTATGCACCCCAGCATCACACTAGCCACCCCTCCTGCCCTGTTGCACTGCCTGGCCACCATTAACTCATCTGATAATATTACCCCCAGATCTCTTTCCTGCTTGGTGGATGCCAATATCACTCCATCTATTTTGTACTCTGCCACTGGATTTCTATGCCCTAAGTGCATTACTTTGCACATGTTGCATTGAAACCTTGACATGCTCTTGACCACTCCTATACTTTTCTCAGACCTCTGCCCCCCCCCAAAAAAAAAATAACCACACTATTTAGATTTTGGTGTCAACCACAAAGAGGCAGACCTTCCCTTCCAGTCACTCCGCAATGTCACGTATAAAGTTATTAAGAAGAACCTGTCCCAGCACTGATTCCTGAGGTACCTTCCCTTCCTCAGAGTGAACCCTGTTTACCACCACCCTCTCTCACCTATCCCATAAGCAATTTCTTATCTAGTTTACCATTTTGGATCCACTCCTAAGCTGCTCAGCTTGCTTACTAGTCTCCTAGTTGGAATGGTGTTGAAAGCCTTACTGAAATCTATGTAGGCCATGTCCACTGCTCCACCCTGATCTAAATCCTTTGTCACCCAATCAAAGAAATCTATCAAATTCATTTGACATGACCTCCCCCTGTGAAGCCATGCTCTCTCAGGTCTTGTAACCCACTGGATTGATGATATTCAAAAATCCTTTCCATCAGCAGTAATTCCATTGCATTTCCCACCACTAATGTCAGGCTGACTGGCCTGTAATTGCCAGCCCCACTCTGCTAAAACTTTTGAGTAGTGGGATTATGTTTGCCCTCCTCTTCTCTAGTCCTCCAGAATCAGTCTCGTTTCTAGTGAGCTGTTAAATAGAACTGTCAGAGGTGCAACCAGTATTTCCTGGAGCACCCTGAATAACCTTGTATACTCTACATCTGGCCCCATTCCTTTCTACACCTTCAGATTAGCAAATCCCTTCAGGGCTCTCACCTATAAAAAGGGACTAGTGTCCACTCCCCTCCCTCCAAAACTTCTGTTACTTTTTGTGTCCCTTCCCCTTCTCCTTCCTCGGTGAACACTGAATAAAAGTATTTGTTCAGGATGCCTGCCTTTTCCTTCTGGTTCCCCTCTGCATAGTCCCCTACTTTCTTTTTAAGGCTGTGGGTGGATCCTACAGCCATTTTGGGATTGGATCCTAGCTCTAAAAAATGGCTGATCGTGGAATCGTCCACTGGAAATTTGAAAGTCTTCTTCCAAATGTCTAGTGGAGCTTGAACCCCTCTGCCATGATCAGCCACTTTGGAATAACAACCGCACTATTTTGGCTATTACTTCTGCATTCAGGTGCATGAACTGCACATGTGTGACTCGCGTGCATGCGTAGTTCCGCTGGTGCCATCATGTTGTGAATGGCAAAATTCCATTCATCGCAACTGTGCATGCATGAGTGCCACACATGTGCAGTTGCATCACCACCACCAGCTCCACAGCACTCTGTAACCCTCCTCCAAACTCATGTGGCACACTAGGAGCCAACCTCAGTGTGCCCAAAGATTTTCATTTTACCTGCTGACATCTGGATTCCCAATCCCCATGTTGGCCCACCACCAGCTCCATGGTATTCTGTGGGCCCCCCACACTCATGTGACACACTGGGAGCCCACCCTAGTGTGCCCAAAGATATTACTTTTACCCAATGACAGGGGTGCCAAATTCCAGTGTCAGCATTATGTGAACCACCCTACTCATGCAGCACACTGGGAGCCCACTCCAATGTGCCTAACAGTTTTTTTTTCTTCCCCTGCTGACATCAAGATTCCCAATCCCCATGTTGGCATCATGAACAACCCCACCAGTCATGTGGCACACTGGAAGCCCACCCCAGTGTGCCCAAAGCTTTTCTTTTTTGTTTTTCTGTAAAAAAGAAAAGTCCTTCATTATTCCAGTTGTTTTTTTCCCCTGTAAAAAATGAAAACGGTCCTTCATCATCACTCCAGTCCCCTTCCCCCATCCCCACCCTTCCACTGAACACTCACCTCTCCATCCCCCCCCATTACCCCATGCTTACCTTCGGAGGTCATCACCATCTTCTTCTCTGGACCGGGACATGTCTCCACTCTTCAAAACTGGACTGCAAACTGAAGAATCAAAGGTAAGCATGCGATAATGCCATTCAGTGGGGTTTTCAACTTATGCTGATAAATAAGCCATTTTAGGGAATATTTGGCCCACATTTTCAACAGGGGGTTCTTGGGACCCCACTTCATGAAAATTGTCACTGTCATTTTGTTACTCAGTCACGAAAGGTGATTTTGTGGTAGCTGCACAGATTCACCTTTTGGGACCAGTTCCTGAAATGACAGTGCCAATGTTCATGAGCTGGGGTCCCAAAAAGTCCATGTTGCAAATTTGGTGAAAAAAATTCCAAAAGATGACTGTGTTACGAGCATGCTTGCACAGTTTCTATGCACGCTCCTAACTTTGCTAATTTTTAATATTTTCTCTCCACCATTTTCAGCACTGCCATTTTTGCACACCTCCTTCAAAACAGTACAGCTGTCATTTTCCACAACCTGCCCAAAATGTGTTTTGGCATCTGTGGCACAGAATAGCATGTTTGCTCTGTGAAATCACCTTTCAGGACAAGTAAACAAAATGACACTGGCACTCTTCATGAGGAGGGATCCCAAAATGGCCATGTTGATAATCTGGTGCAACATCTCCAAAAAATGGTCAAGTTACACCCGGTCATTGAATAATTTCTATGCACATGTGTAACTCTGGTCATTTGGTAGCTTTTCACAGCCCTATTGGCTCTGTCTAGGGTTTGTTTAACCTTACAATCCCACTCTTCATCTTCCTCTTTTCACTGACATACCTAAAAAATGTCTTGTCCCCTTTTATTACCTCCTGAGTTATTCTTTCTCTCTACAGTGTCTGCCTTTGTGTTTCTTACTTCTTTCCTTGATTCCCTCTGTTTTCCCGATACACCACCCTATCCTCCTTCCTCTGAGTCTTCTTATACCTTCTGAATGTTATCAGTTTAGGCTTTACCTTTGCCTCGTTCCAGAACCATAGCAGTTTCTTTTTTCTCTTGCCTTTGCTCACACGTTTGATGTAGTTTTGTTGCCTTTACTCTGCTCCCCTTTATCTTTGTCCACTCTTCCTCTACCACTCAGGTGATCCCCCCCACCACCATGTCATCCCTGTGGCTGTCACCCATCTTTGTAAAACATGCAGTCCTGAAGTCCAGGACCCTCACCCTTGTGTTGTTTAATTCCACAGCTATACTTATATGGAACAATACCATACAGTGATCACTGGTAACCAAGTGGCCTCCTACCTTGACATCTGCAACACTGTCCCTGCTAGTGAGTACCAGGTCCAGTATGAGTGGGTTCACTGATTAGCTTCCTAAGAAACATCAACTGCAAGAAGTCCAGGATGACCCTGCTTCTAGCAGAAGCCTCTGCTGGGAGGCTTCAGTCTGCATCTGGCAGGTTGAAGTCACCCACCAGCAGCACCTCCCCCTTTTCTGCCATCGTGCCAATGGCTTCCACCATTACCTTATCTAATTCCTCCCCTGTGCTCAGCAGATCACTCCAGTGTGTGAATAGTGGCTCCATTACCAGTTTCCAGGGTGACCAAATTTACCTCTGCCTCCACCTGTATTCCCAGCATCTCCATTGGTTTTATGCTTTTTCCTCACATACAGCTCTACATGTCCCACTTTGGTTCCCCCTGTTCCTTCCTGATTACAGTATAGCCTGGTATAGCCATGTCCCAGTCATGGATTTTAGTGCACTATGACTTGATAATGACCACAATTTTCAGGTCACCTTCTGCCATGACGGCATCTAGGTCTGGAGTTTTATTTCCTAGACTTCTACCATTCACGCACATGACCTTCCAGATTTTGTTTCCACTCTGCCTGTTGCCCCCTTTTTCGTGTTTGCTCCAGCTCCTCTTTACCTTTCTTTTTAATGCACCCATTCCTTTCCCCTTTATCTCTACCACACTACTTCCTTTAATAATTTGCACCTTGGGGGATTCCTCTTCCCTTGGATTCTCATTACTCTCTATTTAATCCTGGGGGCAGTTTCTGACTCCCCGAATCCTTCCACCACCCCTCTGGCTAGTTTAAATGTTCATAAAAGTAATATTTAAACCATCCACTGAGGAGTTAAATTCTAATCCCAGATGGATGCAGGCCATAGCCCCTATGAAGGTCCTTATGCTCCCAGGTTAGTCCCCATTCCCCGATGTAGCCAAAATGCTTCCTCTCCCCAGCATTTCTTCAGTCATTAGATGAAGCCCCTGGTGTGGAGGTCCCTTTCCCATGTCCTGTTGTAGACAGGCAGCACTTCAGCAAAAGCCACTGAGTGAGCTATTTCTCAAAACCCATCTCCAGCTACCTAAACTCCCTTGCACTATCCCAGGCCTGTCTCTAGTAAGGTAATGAGTCCCTAAGTGGACAGTAACATCAAGCTTTCCCTCCTGTCCTGCTGCCCTAGTGATCCTCAGGATCTGCTTCCCATCCCTCTGGGCTGTGGTATCGGGTAGACACCTAAGCTGACTGTACTCACCCTTTTTCTGTCCCCAGATCTATCCCTCTCACAATTGAGCCCCCCCCCACAAATTGCTTCCTCCTTCTCTGGGGTCCTCTTCCACCCCCCCTTTGGGGTCTTCCCTATGGATGGCCACCACATCCTCCCTGGTATCTACTGTGAGTGTCTTCTCCCAGCAGTCCTACTGTGCCACAGCAGTGTAGGAATTATGTAGTGCTACTGGTTGAGAAATGTACTTCTGCCCCATCACCCCCACCTTTCCAGAGCCCACCATAGTCCAGCTGCTCCTCCTCCCTCACATCCTCTGAGTTAATGGTGTCAGACTGGGTGAACCGGAGGACATGAGGTCCTCTAAATCCCACCCAATGAGGTCTGGAGTCTAGCAATCTTCTCCCTCAACCCAGAGGGGTATGTGCAGATGACACAGCACTTCAGTTTCCAGAAGGCTTTTCTGTAAACTGCTAGTCTGCAGACACTGTACAGCATTGCACCACTCCCAGCATTCCCATATTTTATTCTCCCAGTGTTAGCTAGAAATACTTCTGTACTCTTACAGTTAAGAGGGTGTGTCTAGTTTTATCCTTTTTTGTTGTTTCTATTTGTGTTCCCCAGTGTCTTGTTTAAATCTTTTTGTACTCCTACCTTAGACTGGTGTTGATTCTACTCTCAGTTTTGGCCTACCTTTGAACTTCCACCCTTCCCAGCAGTGACTGTTACACAGTAGTGAACAGATGCCTTGACTTAGTTGACCAGCAGAGTTCCCTGGTTCTCTGCTTCTGTCCGCTGACACCTGACAACACCTACAGTGCCAGTCACCTGTTCCATGTCTTTGCTGTTCCACTCTCTTGCTGAACATGAATGAGTGGGACATGTTGCCAGTGGCTGCTTTTATGCAGAACCTGCTCCCTTCCTGGTGGCATGTTACTGGCTGTGTGAGGTCAGTAGGCCAGACAATTAGCACTCCTTCCCCAAATTATAGGTCTAGGTACAGTTCCTATAATATGGCTCCTAAATGTTGGCTACTCTAGTTGGTTTCAAATATACCTTTCACTCAATAACAACTACACTAATTCTAACACATTTCAGCACAACATACCCCACTTACAGTATGTTGTCTGCAAAAAAAAAAAAAAAAAAACCTTTTTTTTTGGTCCCTCCTGTGGCAAATGATGCAGACAGACTCTGCTTAAGGCAACACCTGCAGCAAAACTGGTCTTATAAAACAAGCCAAAAACAACCTGCTATCAGAAATCTGAGTCAGCCCCACTTATCAAGTAGTTGAGGCCCCAGACCACACAATCAGCACCCATTCCCCAAACTAAAGAGTTTAACACAGTTCCTATAATATGGCCCTAAATGTGGCCTACTCTGGCTCATCTCAAATATACCCTTCACTCAATAATAAACACACTAATTCTAACAAGTTTCACCATAACTTACTCCACCTATGTTTTCTCCAAAATGCACAAGATTTGTTTTGGCCATCATGTTGCAAATGTAGGCAGACTCTACTTATGGCAGCACCTGCAGGAAAATTGGTCTTATATAACAAGCCAAAAAATAAATGCTATCTGAAATCTGATTCAGTCCCACCTCCAATTATCAATTAGATTGAGGCTGCAGGCCAGGCAATTAGTACCCAAGTGACATTGCAGAGGGACTGGAAGGAAAAGTATGCCTCTTTGCAGATGACACAAAGATCTGCAACAGGGTTGATACACAAAGAGGCGTGGAAAGGATGAGAAGGGACTTGGCAAGGTTGGAGGAATGGTCAGAAGTATGGCAGCTAGGATTCAATGCAAAGAAGTGCAAAATAATGCACATGGGAAACAGGAACACAGGGGAAGAATACACAATGGGGGAGGAGGTAGTAACAACAAAAAAAAAGGAAAGAGACCTGGGGTAATCATATCAGATGACCTTAAGGTTAGCAAGCAATGTGAGAAGGCAGTAGAGAGGGCTGGGGGTATACTGGGATGCATAGGGAGAGGCATCACCAGCAGAAAACAGGAAATTCTTATCCTGCTGTACAGACAGTTGGTGAGACCCCATCTGGAGTACTGTGTACAGTTCTGGAAACCCTATCTCCCCAAGGACATTGACAGGATAGAGGCAGTCCAGAGGAGGGCAACTAAAATGGTGCAGTGTCTGCAAGAGAAGCCGTACGAGGAGAGACTGAAGGAGCTTAATATGTATACTCTTGAGGAAAGAAGGGAGAGGGGGGACATGATATAAACTTTTAAGTACCTCAGTGGAATCAACAAAGTCCAAGAGGGTAGCATCTTTCAGAAAAAGAGGCGTGCAAGAACAAGGGGACACAATTTAAAAGATGGGGGTGGTTCAGGGACAATGTGAGGAAGTATTTTTTCACAGAGAGGGTACTGGATGCATGGAACAGCCTTCCTGATGAGGTTGTGGGGTCTAAAACTGTGGGAGAATTCAAGAATGCATGGGACAGACATAAGGCAATTCTTGTAGGGGGTAGGAAGAAATAGGCTGTTGGTTAACTAGGATCTGTGGCCTATCCTGTAGGTAGGGAAATGGGCAGACTAGATGGTCCAAGTGGTCCTTATCTGCCATCAAAGTCTATGTTTCTATCCCCATATTATAGGGCTAAACACAGTTCCTCTAATATGGCCCCTAAATATGGGTAACTTTTGCCAGTCTCAAATGTACTCTTCATTCAAATGGCCCCTAAATGTGGGCTTCTCTGACTGGTCTCAAATGTACCCTTCACTCAATAATAAATACACTAATTCTAACAAGTTTCATCACAACTTTATTTTTATTTAGTTTGTGTTGACCAGGAAAGGAGGACTAGACAATTCTGCTTATTTTCAGCCTTGTCCCGGGGGAGGGGGATACAGATGGATGCAAACTGACATTGAACCAGATTAAGCTGTTAGTGGTATTTTTAGCAGTTCTCTGCTTCTGTCTGCTGGCGTCTGCCAGCACCTACAATGCCAGTCACCTGTTCCACTCCTTTGCTGTTCCACTCAGTCACTGGACATGAACCAGTGGGATATGTTGCCAGTGGTTACTGGCTGCATTTATGCAGAACCTGCTCCCTTCCTGGTGGCACACTGTCTGGCTGTGGAAAGTCAGTAGGCCACACAATTAGCACTCCTTCCCCAAATTACAGGTCTTACACCACTTATATTGTCTCAAAAAAACAATATTTTTTGTCCCCCCCACCCCAGTGACAAATGCAGGCAGACTCTGCTAATGGGATTTTGGATTTTATATTTTGCTTTTCAGCTAAAACTGGTCACAGGACTACAAAGTGTGATATGACCATAGTGCCTTGTGAGTAGTCAGCAATCTCTGAGCTACTGCCCTCAGTCTATAGCACTTTTGGAACCCTTTTGTAAAGAAGGAATTGCACCAAATTGAGGCAACCCCCAGTGTGAAAAAATTACATATAAAATAAATTAATACTTGGAAGCATATGCTTTGTAGCTTTTTAGAATGCAAGAATATTTTTAACAAGAAGAATTGTGAAATTACCTCCCAACAAGAAAACTCATTGGTATACATTTCTATAGTAACCATGTTTTATCCAGTCAGATTACAAATTAAAATCCAAGCATATTATAAATGTTGCTATAAGCCCTCCTAGATGAAAGGAGCATGTTATTAAAGTTTATAGTGGAGATAATAGCCATGACTATTACTCATTTACTTAATCTTAACATTCAGCATAATAAAATTTATTTGACTTGTAAATCAGCATTTGTAGTCACTTTATTAAAATGAGATGTTGTCTTGTACTGTACATGAATCACTGTGGGCTGTATTCAGATCTTCTTGTTCCAACAAAATCCTCAAATTTTTTGTGAACACACAATTAAAGCAATATCTTGAGGCTAATAACTTTACTCAATCAGATTTTAGATTTAATTATGCTATAGTGACTGAAATTGTAAAAATAGTCAGTCAATGATATTATTAAGTATATGGGTAACAGAAATCTTTGTACTACTTCATTCGTTGACATTTCTAAGACTTTAGAAATTATTTGTTCTGGACAGTGAAATAAAGAAGAACTGCACCTGACCTGTGAGATATTTTGCCATGTAGAAACTGTGTTTTGCAGATACTGGTTCCAAGTTTTTTATTTTTCCATCTTTTCTGGCCTTGTAGTCAAAATGCACTGGAAATGTTTGATGCGCACAATGGTTGTATGCATCATTTTAGAACTCTGTAATGTACAGTCTGTCATGTACCTTTCAACCATAGAATTCATTAACAGAACACGGATGAACTGTGCCAACAATTTAGATGATTAACAAGGACATAAACTATACCACACAGTTCTGAAATGGTCCTCACTACCAGTGTGCAAATTAATAATGCCCAATGAATTTAATATACTTAATACTACTCTTTTATTTGCAGACCATTAGGCAAGTAAGGATGGTGCATTTATAGAATTTATGCAATGGGTAAGGAAAAATCCATGATCTGATTGATCAATGATTATCTAGACCACTGCAGTCATTAGTCCATAAACACACAGGCTCAAAATTGATAGAACTTGTCTTACAGGCTGGGCAGTTTACAATGAGATTCAAGGGTGATTTCATTGATCCCTGATTGGCATCACAAACAATGCTGCCACCTTTACCCACTAAAAAACTTCAACAGGCTCCTAAAAGTAAAACTTACTCAAATCAACAAAACAAGCAAATACATCAGTGTTCTTTCCTACAAGTTCCCTTCCCTAAACAAATAAAAAAATACAAATTACGGTTTAATTTCCAGTGTTTCTTATCTGACCATTAACTCCCTCATCCTCATCTGCTTAACAACGAAACTTCCGCTGCTTACCCTGCCACTGATAAAACTGAGGGCCTGGCTCCAAATGAGGTGTGTGTGTGTGTGTGTGTGTGTGTGTGTGTGTGCAAGTTGGGTGAGTCAATAACTGCATACCTCAGGTGTGTTGTCAAGTACTGAGTATTCTGTTACTGAAATTGTATAGAATTTGAAATGCTTACAGTGTAAGGTGGAACATCATTGTGTATAGAGATCCATACACTGGAAAAAAATCATTCTGCAGTTGTGACACAGCCACTAAAGCAGAACAACTGGTTATTGTGCTTTAGTAGCTACAGTATGTCACAGTGCAGGAGTCCCCAGCAGTGCTGTTCATTAGACAGTTGGCCATTCAAGTGTTACACAAGTGAGGTGGCTGGTGGGTGGATGATGGAGAAGCACTGGTGGCGGATGACAGAAACTGACTGTTGTAAGAGCCAAAACGTAAGCGAGTTTGTGTTTGTTTGACCATATATAGTACAGAAAATTATATTAGAGCCCAAATATACATCATCCCTATTCTAAGACCTTGTGGTTTCCATGACAACAGAGGGACCTCTTAAGCTTCTGCCTCAAGGTCCCCGTTATTATGGAAATCACATGGTGTATGAATAGCATTGTAGTGTATAGACTCCCAAGCACTATCCTATATGTATTAAATAATAAACATTCTATCACTTAAGCATGTATAGGGAATATTCCAGAGTGGGGAAGTGACAAAATAGTATATGGAATGAGGAGGAAAGTTGGGGGAAATGCAAGTACTGTAAATGTGAAAATGCACACTAAAACCGATTAAAAAAAAGAAACAACAAACAATTCAGTTCTTAAAAGCACATCTCAATCAATCAATCAAAATGTTATTTATAGAGCGCTTTTCAATATATCAAAGCACTAGTACATATCAAGAATAAAATATCAATTATAATAAAAAATGACATAAAACAGTAAACATTACCATAAACTTACCCAAATGCTAGTGCAAATAAGTGGCTTTTCAGAGACCTCTTAAATGATTCCACAGATAGGCACTCTCTAATCTGACAAGGTAGAGAATTCCACAGGGTTGGAGCCATAAAAGAAAAAGCCCTGGCCCCAGATGATTGAAGATGAACCCTGGAAATTTCTAGCAATCCCTCATCAGTGGAGCGGAGTGGGTGGAGAGGGCGGTAAGGACAAAGGAGATCTTGCCGGTAGCCCAGTCCCTGACTATGTAGGGTCTTATAGGTCAGCAACACGACCTTGAAGGTGATTCTCTACAGCACTGACTGGCAGCCAGTGCAGTTCATGCAGCACAGGTGTGATATGGCAAGTTCTTGGTAATCCAGTCAACAACCTGGCTGCTGCATTCTGCACCAGCTGCAGGCGACGGAGATCCACCCCCAGTAACCCTAGATATAGAGCATTACAGTAATCAAGACGAGAGGAAATAAAAACGTGGACCAACACAGGAAGGTCGTCATGCTGAACAAGGTGTTTTATCTGGGTGATATTCCTCAGATGGTAAAAGGAAGACTTGACAGTGGCCGATACCTGTGTCTTCAGCGTCAGCTCACTGTCAAAAATTACGCCCAGATTTCGCACCTGTTCAGAAGGTCTCAACTGGTTACCCCCTAGTAAAAGACAAGAGGGGAACCCAGGAGTCAACTTCTCTAAATGGTGATCTGGGTGCAGAACCAACACCTCAGTCTTATCTGGATTTAGTTTCAACCAGTTCGTATTCATCTAGTCCTGAATCTCAGCAAGGCAGTTGTTAAAGACCGATAATGCGTCATTCTGCTTGGGTACAAAGGACATATAGAGCTGAGTATCTTCTGCATAGCAGTGAAAATTCAGCCCATAATGCCTTATAATGTCTCCCAATGGCAACATATACACCGTGAACAACATGGGGGAAAGCACAGAGCCTTGCAGCACCCCACAGGACAGAGCAAAGGGAGCAGAAGAAAAAATCCCTGGAACTACCCTTTGACTTCTGCCTGTGAGGAAAGAGTGGAACCATCTAAGGACTGTCCTCAACAGTCCACAGAGTAGCCGCAGGCAATCCAGCAACATCCCATGGTCCACAGTGTCAAATGCTGCAGAGAGATCAAGGAGAACCAAGATCGAACGGCTCTTACGATCTCTCGCTATTAGGAGATCATTGAGTACCCAAACTAACACCATCTCGGTATTATGCCTCTTCCTGAAACCGGACTGGAGAGGATTATAGACCTCATGGGTGGTAAGAAAGTCGTCGAGCTGCAACGCGACTACTTTCTCAATAACCTTGCCCAAAAAGGGCAGGTTAGAGATCGGTCTGTAGTTAGTGAGACAGTCAGGGTCGAGGGAAGATTTCTTCAAAAGGGGTGTCACAACAGCCTCCTTTAAAGACTCTGGAAACACCCCTTGGTGCAAAGAGCCCCAGACTATCTCCTCAAGGACCGGTCCGATCACATCCACGCACCCCACAAGGAGGTGCGTAGGACCAGGATTCAAACTACAGCAAGTCAGTCATAAGCCCTGGACATTCTTCATGATATCCATGATTGCTGGCTGGTCAAAATCTGTCCAGATAGACCGAGAGCATGTAACCCTGCATCGGTCATTGCAATGCTCATTTGAACATATGCTGTGGATCTCCGACCTGATTGATGACATCTTATCTTCAAAGAACCAAGCAAACTCATCACACTGCATTTGTGAAAAAGCTCACCGACCCCACAGACAGGCTGGATTGCACAGTCTGTCGATGGTCCGGAAGAGCTGAGAAGGTCGGTTTCTTGATGCAGTTATCTCCCTGGACAGGAACTCTGCCTTCTTATAGGAGATTACTGATTGATAGTACACGTAATGGGCTATCAATCTAAGTCTGTCACCCTCCAGGCCGGATTTCCACCAACTACGTTCCAATCTTTGTCCCACTCTCCTCAGCTCCCTCAATGTCCCATTAAACCAAGGAGACCAAGGGCAAAGAGAGAGGGGACGAACACGGACAGGTGCTATGGAGTCCAGTGCCCTCATCACCATGTTGTTATAGTGCACTACTAAGGCATCTGGTTCCATGCACTCCTTAGGCCAACTCTATAGGTCCAGCACCGCCATCAGACCCTCAGGGGTAACTCCCCTCAAAGGGCAATACTGGACCATCTCCAAAGGGGTAGGTTTCGTAAGGGGGGCCGCGAAATTGAACCTTATGGAGTGATGGTCAGACCACCCAACTGGTTCCACCAATCTCCATCCCCAGGGCGAACACCAGATCCAGACAGTGACCTTGAATATGGGTAGCAGTGGTAACCACCTGTGTGAAGCCCAACAAAATCATTAGTTGGAGGAGAGTTCATCGACGACCCAGGCATTGAAGTCCCCAGGACCAACCACCTGGAGGGCTCCAACACCAGGTCAACAATGAAGTCCGCGACTTCCTGCAGAAAAACGTTCTCATCACTGGGTGGACGGTAGACGAGCAGGATTCTGCAGCCCACACCTGCTCCCATGATACACTCAAAGGATCTAGGGGACACCACTGGAACCTCCACAAGGCCCAATTCTGATTTAAAACAAATAGCGACCCCCCAACCCCTATGATACAACCTCAGGCGATGTATTACCGACTACCCAGCTGGGATAACTGACTCCAATATGGGACCAGCATTTTCATCCAGCCAGGTTTCGGTAACTCAAGTCAGGTCAGATGATTTAACAAGATCAGCAATAATTGCTGTCTTGTTTTTTTAGAGACCTGGCATTGCATAATACCACCCAGGTTGGATGAGAGGCCTTGGAGGGCGTGCTACTCACCTCTCTCAGTGGAGCCCTGGGTAAGGGAACCAGGCATCGACTCTCTATTCCGGGCCCATTTGCCCCAGGCCCTCCCTCACCCCACCACCTTATTCACTCACCCGCCTCCCCAGCAGCCGGGAACCCCTCCTCTATGCTTCCTCTGTGCAATCCCCAGGGCATGGCAATGCCTGTATACCAGGTTGCAATGGGGCTATCAAAATGGTGCAGGTCCCTCAGCCTAGAGGGGGAGTAGCGCCTGTCCATGAAAGCCCAGTCCCAACACATACTATCCAAATATTTAAAAGACAATTTTAATCAACCACTTTAATATAAATACTATCAACACCAAACTAATTTGATTAACTTCATCAATAAATAAAACAATAGTCCAATTCCTCTTCAGGCCGACTCCTCAGAGAAAAATCTTAAGACAGGTCTGGGCAGGTTTTTAAACTCCTCAGAAAAAAGAAATTTATAATGATTAGGACAAGAGTCACAGTTTCTTCCGACTTATGCTTTACTAAAAGCGAGAATAATGAGAGTCCCTCAGAGCTCTCACCCCTGAGGAATCTGTCCCATAGCCTATCTCTCACATAGGCAGAATAGATAGTCACACAGTCAAATCTTGAAAATAAAAAAGAAGCCCTCTCACTGCTTCACCAAAATGTACAAGGGAAAGAATAGAAACAATCTGACCTAAACAATGATCAAATATGAGTTAATTTTATAACTGTTTCACATACTTCATGTAGATAGGACAAAACCTTTCCAGTCCTCAAGAATCATTCCAGCCACTTAGGAGGGAACACAAATGATCAGCCAGCAAAAAGAAGAAAATCTCCCTTAGTTAATGCCCAGAGGTGTTATTAGGGAAGTCAGCCTACAACTGGATCTGCACGAGCAGGCTCTCCAGCCTACCCCTGCAAAAATCCAGAAACCACGGGTATTATGGGCCTGTCCTCTGACAGCACACCCCTGATCCCCTGTAGCAGCTGCCTGCCCCAGCAAACCACCCTGGGTTCAGGCCAATGCTTTAACCAGTGAGAGAATCCCCCTAGTCATCCGCCAAGGTGCTGCTGCTGCTGAGGAAATCGGTTAGTAGCTAGAGTTCACCTGGGCAGGCTCTCCAACCAGCCCACCATAAAGCCCAGGAACCACGGGCACACTGGGGCCCGTCCTCCGACAGCACCTCCCTCAGTCTGCCGGACCAATCACCCCAGCAGACCACCCTGGGTTCAGATCAAAACTGACGGGCTCACCCACTCCAAAATGATGATGCAGAGGAAGCAATAATCCATAGAGCCCAGATGTAAAAGCGGCCAAGTCTCCAAGGAGCGAGCCCGATCTCAAGGTCCCAATCTCCAGCTCCAGGCCACACCGAGCCACGAGAAAGCAAATCCAGACAGACAGCAAATCCCAATAGTCAACCCACACAAGGGCTAAATCCAAACATTCTCCAAAGAAGAGAAGAGCTCCAAGATAAATCCCTCAGTGAATGCCGCAGTCAGAGAGGTCCAACGTTCCCGGCGGCAGGTCCTCAGGCAATCTCCCCATAAAACACCACAAACACAGCTCTCAATGCCAACAAAGAGCAAGATCGGGGGCAGCTAAGATTGCACAGCTGCAAACGTACTCCCACACTACCGCAACGCCACAACAGCTCATACCCAATGCTACCGGCAGATTCAAAACCGGTAACATTCACCAAAAAACTATAAAATTTAAAGAATTGAACAAAAACTATTCAAAACAGTTAAAAAATAACTACATAGAAATTAAAATAAAGTTTACAAAACTGAACAAAAATGGAACTAAAACGGAGCTAGAACGGAGGCTGACCCAGCGTGGTCGCCATCTTGAGTTACAGTACAAGCTTGAGTCAAGAGCTTTAGTGAATGAAGACAGTGATTCTAGGTTTCAAATATCACAAACAAATACAAACATTCTCCAAAGAAGAGAAGAGCTCCAAGATAAATCCCTCAGTGAATGTCGCAGTCAGAGAGGTCCAACGTTCTCGGCGGCAGGTCCTCATGCAATCCCCCCAAAAAACTGTGTCTGTTGGAACCAGGGAAGGTTGAACCATTTAATAAGAAATCTACATAACCCTCCCACAGCCTGGCCCATAACATGGCAGATTCAACACTTCTGAACATGTTTTTTTCTAGTTAATGATGCTTGTATTGTCTTCAAATGCGAGTAAGGCAGTTAGGGAGATTTTTACAAAACTAAAGTGCCAAATATGATTTCAATGTATATTACTGTTTTTAGCTACCCCCCCCTATAATCTGCATAAGGACTGTGTTTTTTTTCTTCTTTTAAGTTAAAATTGAAAAACATCAAGTAAATAGGTAGTGTGAGAAGGCATCAGGGCCTTAAGCATTTTTTTCTAACTCTGTGTTTATCCTCCTACAGCCCCACAGACCCTCCTATCTCTCAGATCCCCAGGCATCCACTTTCCAACCCACCGCGGAGTCTGCCTCTAGAGTGCACGCTGCCTCAATTCTACTTTCAAGCCCCCTGTTAACCCCCCCGGTTGGGGCAAGGAAGGCTTCCCTACCTTCCTCAGACATCAGGGGAGCATGCACACATAGTGGAGTCTGTCCCTCTAACATCATGGGAGCAGAGTGGAGGATCATCGCCAGGACTGTCTGGGGAATTTTTCCTTCTCTCTGGTTCCCTTGTCACCGGTGTGCCATGAGGACCAATGAGCCAATGCATGCTCATATGTGCTTCTGCTCCTGTCCTCTGCTAACAACAACCCCTTTTGTTGTCCCCAACTGTGCCGGCACCCCCTGACATCCCCAGGTGGTAGCAGTGGAGTGGCAAGGCTAACTCCCCATACATCCCCAGAGAAGGAGAGCAGGCCATTGGGTGCTTGATTCTTCTCCTCCTCGCCAGCCTCGAGTGTCACGAGTCTGTTCCCAAACCTGGGTCACCGGCATGGAGAAAGAGGTGAAGCCTAGGGCCTTTTTCTGCAATCAAAATCTATGTATCTAAATCTCATTACAATGTACTGATGCATACCTTTTTATATTATTACTTTCAAAGATAATTTATTTATTTATTTATTTATTTCTTGAAATGTTTCACCAGGAAGGTTACACTGAGCAAGAAGCTCATCTCACCGTACATCCTGTGGGAAGGGGAATTGGGACAAAGAGTAATATAACATGATGCATACATTAGCAAATAGGTTAACAATATATATAATATATATGTACGAGTAGACTGAACAGTTTACAATCAAGCAATGGCTAAACAATATATCTAGATTAATACACATTTGAGTGACTAACAGGGGGATAGTAGAGGCTGGATGAGGGGAGTGGGAAGTAGAGGTGAAGGAAACACTAAGTTGGAGAAAGTGCAGGGTTGCATGAGGGATACGGAAGGGTATATGTGGCCCAGATGGAGGGAGAGGGAGGTATATACCAGCAGGTTGGCAGGGCCACAGGGGCTAAGTGCAGTTGCAGTTCATCACTAGGTAGTTTGCTAGGGCTGTAGAGAGGGAGTAGGCTGAGGAAGAGTGGCAGATTTGGGTTGACAGTTGGTAGTTGGTTCCAGAGTTTTGGTAGGTGATAGGAGAAATCCTATTGGCCAGATGTAGTTTCTGTAAGATATATTCAGCAAGCGGGTGTCCTCAGACTGGAGGGTGTATTTGGATGGGTGAGTGGCAGATAAGGAGGTGGCTACGTATGATGGGAGCAAGCCAAGCAAGAATTTAGAAGTAAACTTTGCCACATGCAGTGTTCTTTTGTCGGCAAGAGATGGAAAATTTAGGGAGCGGTAGAGGGTGCAGTGATTTGTCAGAGGAAGGGCATCTAGGGCAAACTGGCAGAAGGAGTTGTAGAGAGGTTCAAGCCTGGATAAGGAAGATTGAGGGGCAGCTCTGAATACGATATCACAATAGTCAAAGGTTGACGGTATCATCTTATGTACCAATTCCCACCTAGCCAGATGTGGGATACAACTCCTGCTACAGTAGAGGGCTCCTAGCTTAGGCTGGAGTTTCTTTAGGATAGTATCAATGTGGATGGAGAAGTTTAGGTTTCTATCGAGCCAAACTCCTAGGCAGCGAAAGGAAGCAGTGTCTTCTAACACAGTTTCATCTATGGTGAAGAAGGTGGGTAAGGAGGGAAGCCTTGCCAGCCTCTGCCTAGTACCGAACGTCATGGAGACTGTTTTCTTTGAGTTTAGGAAGAGGTGGTGCTCGCTTAGCCATCATTGTACCTTTTCAAAGTCTAGCTGAAGCCTGGCAGTGACATCAGTGACCAAATTACCAGTTGTGAACAGCACAGTGTCGTTTGCATACATTTGTATGTCCGATGATAAGCAGACCTGAGGGAGGTTGTTGAGAAAGATTGAAAAAAGGAGTGGACCAAGTATCGATCCTTGGGGAACTCCCATGGTAATGGGGAGGAAAGCGGAGATGGCATCAGCTATGTGAACAGATTGAGTTCTACCCGACAAATAGGATTTGAACCATTCAGTGGCATTAGGGGACAGACCAGTGGTCCTGAGGCAGGATAGGAGTATAGGAGTGGGATACCTTGTCAAAGGCCTTGGCCAGGTCAATAAAAATAGCTGCGGTTATATGGCCTTTGTCCATGCCTGAGGCAATAGTGTCAGTCAGGCGAAAGAGCAAAGTGGCAGTGGAGTGGTGTTTTCTAAAGCCAGCTTGGAATGGAGTGAGAAAGGAGGAGTCAGTAATGTAGGAAGAGAGTTGTTCAAGTACTATTTGCTCCTGGAGCTTAGCCAGAGTGGGAAGAAGAGAGATAGGATGGCAGTTACTAGGGGAGGAGGGATCTCCCCCTTTTGGGATTGGAAGAACTGTAGCTTGTTTCCAAGCTGCAGGAACAGTGGAGGAGACAAAGGAGAGGTTGAGCAAGATGGATATAGGATAGGCTATGGTGGGAGCAGACAAAGAGAGGAACTTGGGATCCAGGCCATCTGGGGAGTAGCCTTTAGCAGGGTTGATTGACTGAAGGGCTTGGAATGCAGCAGCAGGGGAGATAAGGAGAAAGGAGAAAGGAGTAGGTGAAGGGGGAGCTGGTGGAGTAGAGAAGGGGGAAGCAGGGGGCGGGGGCGGGCCTGTGGTGGAGTGTGAGTGTAGCAGGTGGGCTGTTTAGAGCATTGTAGCGCAGGATAGGAAATGGGAGTTAAAGCAGTCAGTGACTGCCAATGGCTCAGAGATGTCAGAGCGATTCTTCCTAATAGTAGGAGTGGGAGGCTTGGTGGAGGGGGAAAAGAGGGACTGGACAACTTTCCGGAATTTGGAAGGATTGTTTGTGTTGGCATGGAAGTTAGCCTGATAGTGTTTGGATTTGGCCAGCTGGATCACTTTGGTGCACTTTTTACAGAGCTCCTTATATCATTGGAGGTCTCTGGAGCATTTGGTTACCTTGTGCTTATACCAAGCAGCATCACAGGCTCTTTGACAGGATAGGAGCTATGGGGTTACCGAGGGCAGATGGTTTCCCCGGACTCTGATTTTATGCAGCGGAGAGTGTAGGTTCCAAATATGGAGGAACTTACCCAGAACAGTTGGAAAGCCACATCGATAGTGGTGCAGATGGTAAGTGGGAACCAGTCAGTGTTGGTGAGGTCATGGTGCAGAGGTAGATTGTCTAGGGAGGAGTAGGTGCATGTTAAGAGGATCTTGTGGGGTATTTTTTGCCTGTGTATTTTGCAAACCATGTATACAGGATGATGGTTATTTAATGCATCAGGTAGTAGGCCAGCAGCCTTTACCCTGTGGGGGTGTGACATGAGGATTAGGTCCAGAAGGGAATGGTTATTTGTTCTGTGGTTCATGCAAGTAGGTTCCTGTATTAGTTGAGTCAGGTTTAGTGACTCAGTATTGGAGCGAGTTTTGGCTAGTGTGTTAGAGAGGCAGTTTATGTTAGGGTTGCCCAATATGTTCAGTTCACCAGAGTGGGCAAGGGCTGTTATTTTCTTAATAAGATCAGTGACTTGGGAGGAGGGCTGGCCCGGACGGCAGTATATTCCTGTGACAAATAGAGGGCAGGGGTATGGAAGCTTTATGTTGAGGAGGATAGCGTCATAGGAGGAGGGAGATGTGACTTTCAACATGACTGTGTGTTGTAGTCAGGTAGCGACATAGATCGCCATTCCACCACCTCTTCCTTGTCTGTCCATTCTTGTTGCAGTGAATCCAGGTATAAGGACTTCTTGGTCCATGATATGGCCTGAGAGCCAAGTTTCAGAGATGATGATGACGTCAGGTTTATACTCAAGGACCATAACCTGCAGTAAGGGTAGCTTGTTGGTAAGGCTGCAGGCATTAAGGTGGATAATTTTTAGGCCATTTGGGATAGTTAGGAGAGTGGAGGGTGTGTGTAGGGTGGTAGGAGAGTTCGTTGTAGGGGGACCAGGGTTGGGGTGGACATGACCAGCTAGAAGGAGGATGAGCAGGAGAGTGAGGAATCTAGCTTTGTGGTAACTATAGGTTGCTGAGATGCATTGAGCATGGCATCCAGGTAGTTGAATATTGCAGGACGCAGTTGAGGATATATTGAGCAGCGTGATCTGTAGATCAGGCAGGCAGGTAAGGGTGGCACACAATCAGGAGGGGTAGTGCGGGTATTTAATGTGGCAAGAGTCATGGGTGTGTGACATCATTCCTATGTAGTTTACTGTGGTTGCTTCTGGGTGAGTAACTAGGTATGTGGCTGGAAAAGCAGGCGTACCTGCCATCCCTAGGAAGGAGCTAATCCACATTGCCAAGAGTAGGTGGTGTGGGTAAGGCAAGCGCATGCGATAGGAATGCATAGTGGCAGGAGATAGAAGAGATTACCGTGTCCCTCTAGTGGCAAGAGAGTATAAGGAGTCAATGGAGAAATAGACTGTTCGTAAATTTCTGCTCATGTGATTTGCCGAAACTATAAATAAAATAGTCGAGATAGGATGGGCGGGTGGGGTGTGTGTGGGGAGCCAGCACACAGCGCTGGCGGGGCAGCAGCTATCGTAACTCTTCAGGCCTTATGGCCGGGCTTGCAGTCTTGAGTGGTGGCTCTGGAGATGCCGTCTGTCCGGGGGCCATGCACAGAAGTACCGGTGGAGCTGTGCACCCTGGTCGGAGTAGAGAGGCAGCAGCTGCAGGAGAGAGAGAGAAAACAGGGGAATTTAAGTGCTGGCTGAGAGCTGGGTGGCAGACAGTCATAGCAGGAGAATTTAGCAAGACAAAGGGAAGAGGCGCCAGAGGGTCTTACAGTGAGACAGATATTCAGGGAAGGACTGTAAACACTTATCTCTGTAATCACCTCTAAAGTGAACACTTTAACAATTTCCTGCCTTTTCAGCAGTAATTACAGGTCTCTTAGGTACAGGTTCAAGCAAGAAAAGCAGTTTCAGGACTCGTAGGTACAGATTTAGTAGCAAAACGCAGTTTAAAAAGCACCAGGCAGCAAACAGACTGGGAGAGAGAGATTGCCCAATTGGAGCATAGCCGGAGGAAGCACTCGGTTTCCAATTGGTTGTTTAGCAGCCGTATCTCTTCAGGCCTTTTGGCCGGGCTTGCAGTCTTGGGCGGTGGCTCCGGAGATGCCGTCCATCCGGGGGCCAGGTCCAGAAAAAACGGTGGAGCTGTGCTCCCTGGTCAGGAGCAGAGAGGCAGCAGCTCTTCAGTCCTTTTGGCCGGGCTTGCGGTCTTGGGTGGCAGCTCTGGAGATGCTGTCCATCTGGGGTCTGGGTCCAGAAGAACCGGTGGAGCTGTGCACCCTGGTCAGGGCCAGAGAGGCAGCAGCTGACAAAATTCAAACCATTTTACAAACCCAGTAACAAATTCAAAGCTGTGCATTTCCCATGTGGTTGAAGTCAATTGGCTAATGCCCCATGCTTCACAACCTACATGGGGCATACAGTTAGATATTATACAGTGGGACTTTTAAAAGTAAACACCCAATTGGCTGGCTGGGTCTTTTACCGTGAGTAAATCCCATTATAACTCATGGGTTAAGATCCAGCCATCCTCATCAGCCCTATCACCTAAAAATGAATACCACCCTTGAAACTGATACCATTCATGAATCTCCAGTGACAGTGCACTGGCTGCTACAGCACTGAAGCCCTGGGAGTGTTGTGTTTGACTTACACCATCAACTAATCAGATATTTTAACAGGTTCTACAATTCTCAAGTGGGTAAAGTGTTTCTTTTTTTAAAATGAAGCCTAAAGCATACAGAAATCATGGCTGAAAAGGAGAGCGGTGATACTTGGCATGAACATATACTGTACATATGCATAGGTGCATGCCCAGTATCATGGATGGGCTTTTGGGGCAGGATTTCTCTATGTTTTAGGCTTTGTTTTTAAAAAGAAACACTTTCCCCACTTGAGAATTCTTGAAAGTGTTCAAATATCTGATTGCATGAAGGGTGAAGGTGCGAGACAACATGATCCTCCCTGAGCTTCAGTGGTAGCCATCACACTAAGAGCATAAAACTGCCATTTTTGCAAACAGTTGCTGCAAATCATTTTCTGTAACTCACTGCTGGAAACCTCCAAAGTGACTGAATGAGCCCCTACCAGTACTTGACTAGGTCTCTCACACTACCGGTGCACAGCAGTAGCAAAAAATAAGTAAATGCATACATAAAACAATTAAAATGCTCCTGATTCAATGGCACATGCAATACCATTGAATAGGAATAAAGGGGGCTGACACTCGTGCTGCATATTCCTCTGCCACCCAGTTGTGTCTCCTGATCGAATGGCAGATGCAATATCAGTGAATCCCTCAGGAGCGACAATATATGAGGACATTGTATAATCACAATAATCTACTCCAGAATGTGGGTTATGCTCAGATTTACTCACACCTGGTGCAGATTTGGTCACTCAGTCGAAACCACACCAGGCATGAGTAAATCCCAATATAACCCACACCCAGTTGTGGATTATTGCTTAAATGACCACACTCACTGTTATGTATTATTGCTACATGACTCAGTACTTATGGAACAGCTTCTACAGAAAAAAAATTACAGTCCTTATGGGTTTGATACCGTTTTTCTTTAAAATACTCACACAACAGATACACTTGAAACACAAAACCAACATAGCAATTTGAGTTAAACAAGATAAAGTGACCATAGCAGATATTTATTGTCAGTCCATGTCAGACATGAAAGATTAAGCCATAGTATCCCAGTACTTTGCCTCAAAATTGAGGCTTCCTCAGAGGGTTCATTGAAAATGCATTTGATTATTGCTTTAAGAGACAGAACCTTAGAGGGCAGTTGTAGAACTGTTTAAAAAACAAACCCAGGGTTATCAGAATATATTGTCTTGCATCAGAAAGCTTGCAGATTTGTAACCTGGCTCCTCAAGAATCAATTCTTGTTCTGCATGTGTTAATAATTTAACAAAATAACTTTGGTAGTTGTGGCTTTATGTATCGATAAAGGCTTTCTTTTAATAGATGGAATAACTACTGTGTTTTTTTAAAAAGGAAGTATAAAAACTCGATTAATGTTCTTCAGGGGGGAAGTTTCACACCTTTAGTTCTGAGGATAGCAAAAAGGCATGGATTGGTTTGTACTGAAATGCTAAATGGCAGATCTGGTAATGATTTTGTAAAGTCAATATTCGGATGCATTCATTGAACAGGACACAGTCTTGAAAATCTTGAGAAAACTGTCATGTAGTGGAGATCAAAACAAGGGGTCAGGATATAGCAAGTAATCCAAGATGGTGCCAACCAGATGAAGAAGAGAAACATAGAAACAGAATCTAACAGCAAAATAAGGCCTGCTTGGCCTGCTAAGTCTGCTCATGTTTCCCCGCCTTTCATATCCTGTCACAGATAACCCTACTTGATCTTTATCACCGTTTCTTTCTAACTAATATTCATTTGCACCTATCCCATCCATGTTTGAAGCCCACAACTGTTTATGCCCCCACCTCCCCTGCTCTAAGACTGTTTAAGCATCCACTACTTCTTCAGTGAAGAAATACTTCCTCACGTCTTTCCTAAATTTTCCTTTTCCAGCATATTTGCATGTCCCCTTGTTTTCATGAATCTTTTCCTCATAAAAGTATTCCCATCCTGTAGCTTATTTAACCCCATTAGGTATTTATTGGTCTCTGTAATGTCCCCCACAATCATATTCAGGTCATTTAGTCTCTCCTTATAGGGCTTCTTTTGTAGCCCCCAAACCATTTTAGTTGCCCTGCTGTGGGCAGCCTCCACCCTGTCTATGTCCTTCCTGAGATGTGGTTTCCATTATATAAAATACAAAGAGCTTTATTTAGAGAACAAAATGGGCCAAAGTTTTAAAACTCCTACAAAGTATAGGGAAAGCAAATGCTCTGTATCCCTGAGTTGTCACATTTTGAAATCTTCTATCTGGATTGGAGGAGTGGCATGCTTGGGGATTTGACGATGTACAGTTTGAGGTCTCATTCCTTAATAGTGTCAATCCCAGACTGCTGGTTAGGAAGAGGAAGGTTTCTATGCTTGGATCTCAGGGAGTCTGAAAATATATCCCTTACAGATTTCAGCAAATAAGAGGATGTGTGGGCTTGAAAGCCCCAATGGTCAGAATTTTGTGATTTCTGCTGTTTACTGCCACATCCTGAACACTGCCAGTAGATTGTGGGAATGAGCACTTATGTTATGCAAGGGCCCTTGTCAAATTTCTCTACTACAAATGTATTTTATTTAAAGTTGCTTTTACAAATTTCAAGCAGATATCCATCATGGTTCCCATATCCTTTCTTCTGAAAAGGAAGGATAGCATCCCGTTGGTCTGTTTGATTGTCAGTTCAGACAGTTGGAAAGATTAATATGAGATGTTCATGTAGTTTCATTTATTTCAATATTAATTAACCCAACCTGTAAACATTACATGTTATTATGAGACTGAATACATCATAACTATAATTGGCTGTGAATGGATGTCCAAGGATATCCAATTTATCAAAAAGTAAAGGTCATGATAGTCCTCATCCCTGTGATTGGTGAAGATATGCTTTCCCCTATTTATCTGATTGTCTATTTTGTGTACACCATTAAGGTTATAATTTACAGTATTTCAAACTATAATGCTGCTCTTGAGAGGTGTTTATGATTGCGTGTATGTATGCAATGTTTGTATGCATGTGTGAGGAGATCGGGTTGGTGCTTTGAAAAAGAGCTCTAGACTTATTACAAGCATGAAACTTTAGGCTCCAGCAGGATCACCATTTGTTTGAAGTGCCTAGAGCTGGTTTATAAAATATGTACTCCTCTTACTCTAGTGCATATGAGATTGTTATTTTATCATTTATTTATTTATTTAGTTAAGTGTTTAACCAGGAAGGCATGCAGAGCAGGATACTGCTCGATTCCAGATGCATCCTGGGATAAGGGGGTACTACATATGCAGTTGGAGGGCAAACATAATACAAAGTGTAACTCATAATAGGGACAAACACTACAAGTTAGGTACCGATACCAAAAACAAAGTAGATCGAGAGAACAAATAAATACAGAACTGAAAACAGGCACAGTTTAAATACAGTACATTAAATATAATAGGATAGATGAAGAAAAAGAAGAAGAATCAGCATTTTTATAGCAGTTTTTGTACACAGTATCCCAATGCACTTTACAAGCAATGCTAGACTGGTAGTGAAGTGACTGAATGTGTGTTGGCAGCCATATCGCACATCATCACCCACACACAGTCTGGATAATTGCATGAACCAGTTTATGGGAAGGGGAATGTTGGCCAGGACACCGGGAATGTTCACTGCTCTTTACGAAGAGTGCCCTGGGTTCTTTTACTTCCACCTGGACACCCACTGGGACAACATCAGGATGGGTAGAAGGGGCCTCAGTTTAACGTCTCATCCGAAGGACGGCACACACCAGCAGTACAGCACCCCCCAATACTGCACTCAGATGCACTCAAATGCCAACGATTTTTAGGTGCAAGTCCAATCCCGGTGTGGGACGAGAACCCAATAAAAGATAAATCATACATTAAGATGTTCACAGAATAGGCAAACAGGCCTATAACTTTATGAACTGTAGTAGAGCCTAGACACATGAGCAGGTAGAGGAGAAATGAGCTTGGAGCATGGAGTTAAGATACTGGGAGGAAGACAAGTGTCGAATGTTTGCAGGGAGGGAGTTCCACAACTTTGGCATACGGTAGCTGAAGGCTGCCTGACCAGCAGCAGTGGACATATGTGGGACAGCTAGGATCTGTAAGGCATTGTTTCTGAGTGAGTATGCTGGGCTGCTGGGGTTGGCTAGGGTAGAGGCAAGATAAAGGGTGAGCGACTGGGGCCAGTACTTGGCCAGGATCTTGGTGCAGTGGGACTGCTTGTGGTTATTGAGAGAAGTAAGGTTCATGGACTGGTAGAGGTCACAGTGATGGGTGGAGTCTGGACAGTTTAGGACAAAGCAACAGAAAGACTGGAAAAGGGGGTCCAGCATGGCTAAGGTGGACTTGGGACTGGCACTGTAGACTATGCCCCACAGTCGAAGATTGCCCTACCTAGGTTGCCATACAGGCTGTCTCAGTTGCGGTATAGTGCACCGAGTCTGGGGTGCAGCTTCTTGAGTATGGAGTCAACATGTGCAGAAAAGTTGAGGTGCTGGTCAAGCTAGACACCAAGGTATCTGAAGGAGGTGCAGGCCTATTTGATATAAGTACTAGGCCTCTTATTTTCAATGATTGCCTTTGGGCTTATAGCAACAGAGTCCAGTGAACAGCCTTTTGTATTGTTTTCCTCAGATACAGTAGAAAGTAGTTAGGTGGGCAAATCAGATCTCCAGTCTACAAGGCAACTTCAATTAGATATAGATATGCAGTATGTTTAAATTTGAGAACACTTTTTCAAACATAATGGTTTATTAATGATATTTTCATATTTAAAAAATGTAACTGTTTTACTTTTATCTGGCAGTTAAATGCTTAAGTAATATCTGCAGAATCTTCATCTCAGTAAAACAACACATTTGCAAATGGATTCTCAGGAACATTTAAACTTAATATACAATAATATTACTTGCAAAATAAGCCATTCCAGCAGATTGGTTTAACAATCGACCACAAAGTAATTGTGCAGTTCATACAAGAAGTCTTTATGAATTTGATTTCAGAATGAGTCCCTGACATGATTTACTCAATTAGAATGTTTCTATGGTAAAAATGCAATACAGTGTGAGCCGTACCACAGAAACACTCACTCCCAATGGTCTAGGATATGAAACCAGTTATATGTAAGTTTCAGAGAATAATACTATTGCCTGCCCCATACAGTGTGTTGCAGTAATGCATGTTGTTAAGTCTGGAGAGTAAATATTTTGATTGAGACAGATTGTCTTATCAGTGGAGCTGATGTTTGTCACCTTTGGGGAACTTTGAAAAAATGTAATAAAAGGTTATGCCAGCTTATGGTATATTTCAAATCCATGTTTCTTTTCCTTACTTACTTGCTAACTTGTGATCCAGTTATGAAGGCATAGGACTGAGAGGAAAATCTCATTTTCAGACCTAATCCGTGGCAACTATCGTACAAGGTGATGTTAAATTATGGACAAAATATAAAATACACAAATTCAATGAAAATACAAAATATCCAAGTCCTATGAAATATGTGTCTGAGCAGTCATAGAAACTATGTACATTAAATGTACTATTCTACCACAGAAAATCTCTTAAAGATAGAATGTGATTTATGAGTGCAGTGCTAAATCTCTTCATCTGCTTTCCCCTTTCTGTCTGATTCTGCATACACTGCATAATGAAGTGCACCTGTAAGGAGGGGGCATTATTTTTTGCTGGTGTGTGTGTGTGTGTGTGTGTAAATATATTTTCAAATAAGTATAACATCATGTTTATCGATTGTAAATATATATATATATATATATATACACGATAGAATAGGGTTTAAATTGTATATGAAATGTCTCCAAACCTATTTTTCATAGTCTTTAATTATTTTTTTGAACTTTTTAGAACAAAAATGAAAAAAATAATCTTTGGTGCATTTATTCAAATCAGTTATACAAGAAGAGACAAGGAGGGTTATTGAATATTGTACTTGCTTTTCACCAGTTCTGGGAAAATACATTGATTAAAATACGTATTTGAATGTTTAGCTAGGAATGGACACTGTGCACTGTGCAGTTCATTTTCAGGTATGTCCTGAAAGTGAGAGAATGGGAGCAGAGAGACAAAACCCTGACATAAGGAGTATACCAACTGTTAGAATAAATAGTGTAATTATGTATGTCTTAATTACAGCAACAGCTGGAATAGGAGGGAGCCAGGGTTACTGCAACACGAAGTACTGTAACAGAGTAACATAATAACATGGTAATCTAATGTCAGAGAGGACTCTAGGTGCATCACATTTTGCCCTTCACTTTTTAAGCAGGGATGAAAGAAGTATGCATAGTAGAGAAAGTGAGACATCAATATACATTTTTCAAATTACTGTTCTGTACATGGACTAGTGCAGTAGAAAAATATACAGAGAAGAGGAGTCAGAGCTGTGCCTAGAGGTATATGGTGGTATCTATCATTGAGGGAGATCCCACATTATGCCACAAAACCTGTACCTCATTTACAATGCCATCATGGGTCTGGGCAGATTGGGACAAGAGGCACCAAAAGACGTGCACGGGGAAGCATTGTTACATTCAAATGGGGTCAAATGAATTACATAATGTTCCAGTTTGTATACAACTGCTACCCAACTATGTGATTAGGCCTTCTCCTCATTGTACCCTACCTCCAACTCTCTAATGTACTGTATTATATTCTGTATTTGGTATCTACTCTAAATATTTATTATTCCTGTATGTAACTTGTAGCATACAGTAGTCCTTTAATATATCTAAGTTATTTGCTTCTTGAATGATCTACTCCCATACATCAAACTGCTTACTTGCATCTTACTCCATTTCTAAACTGAATCATTACCTGATAGTTTTGTAATGTTGCTTCTATTTCACATCTTGATATTGTCTGTAAGAATGTCCTGCCATATTTTTCTTTTCTTTTCTTGTACTGGAGAGCAAGATGAGCTTAAAGTCTATTTTTCAAAGTGACCAGTAGTAAGGAATATATACAGTGCACAAAATACTGATAGTGGCCCCCATAATCAGAGTCAGATGCACAGGGTGTTGCACAGCACCAAAAATAGTGCAGTCACCTATGAATAATATTTAGCCAGATAGTGCACACTGATAGAGCACCATAACTTTCTGAATACTGGGCAATGTTGGCACATTGCCAACTGGATATGTGCTGTGTCAACATGGACCAAGGCTACATGTGGCCTGCAGGAGACAGCTCTACTCAAAATGGGATTGAGCCAGGGCTCCTGTTTGCCATATTCAGCCCAAGTATGCAAATAAGCTCTTTGGGCATGCAAGACACTGACAGGCTATATCGTTATGTCCATAATGAGCTCATTTGCACTGGTGCAGCAGGCCCCTAGCACTGAGCAGTAATATATCCCTGGTAGTATAGTGGATACCTTCCCCTGAATTCTTCTGTATTGCAAATAAAAACAGATCCCTGGTAGCCTAGTAGAATCCCAATTCCCCTTGATCGCTCCTGTATTGTAACTAAAGACAAATCCTGGTAGTCAAGTGGACTCCCCTCCCCCTGATTTCCCTGTGTTATAAACATAGACAGATCTTTTGTAGTCTAGTGGATCCCTCTCCTCTCACTCACATCTGTATTGCAAAAATAAAGATAAATCCCTGGCTATCAAGTGGACTCCACTACCTCTGGTTTCCCCATATTGTAAATATAGACAAATCCCTTGTAGTCTAGTGGACCCCAGCCCCCAACCACCCCAATTCTCATGTATATGTAAACCTCCCAATCAGCTCATATCCCCTACCAAGCCCCAACAAATCCCCAACAGTGTGCAAGTAGCACCCTTGCCAACCTGCTGAGCACCCATGCCCCCCACCCCAGTCAACAATCATGGTACAATTGCAGCAGATTGGTGGCTGTCAAAGCCCTCTGCTCATCTCCTTAGCTGGCTGCCATCTGACACTCATAGAGTGTGATCTTGAGTACTGTACTTACTCATAATCATGCTCACTGACTGCCATATGGTGGGCAGCCAAGGAGGTGAGTGGAGGGCTTTTCTGGTCATCAATCTGCTACAATTTTACCATAAAGGTTAACTGGACTGAATGGTTTGTAGGGCAGGGGTGCTTAGTAGTTGGGCAGGTGAGGCTGGCTTGCATGGGGGGGGGGCACTAGCCCACCAGAGAGTTTACAGATATGTGGAACCTGGGGTGATCAAGAGGAGGTCCACTAGGGTACAAGGGACATGTCTTATGTACAAAATGGGGGTGATTGGGAGAGGGGGTCCACTACACTATGAATGGATCTGTCTTTATTTACAATACGAGGGTGATCTGGGAGAGGGGTGCCACTGAACACAGGGGTAGGAAGCTGCAGTACAGCCACAGTAGCACTGTGATAAGACAGATTTTTTTGGCAGCAGTACAAAGCACCACTCTGCAGGCTGTTTAGTGCCACACAAATGTTTTTATATACTGCTGTACCTCTATGCATGAGGGAGTTCCTCATTTGCATAGGCACAGTAGTGTGGTTACTGTTATTGTACTGCTAGTTTAGGGCAGCACTCGGGGGCTTTTCAATGTGGCCCCGCCTGGAGTGCCAGTGCAAACCCAGGTTATTGCAGATCCTAACATGTTAGGGGTCATGCTAACCTTTTGAATATGGGGACCATTGTATAAAATACAGACATGTATAAACTACAGTCATTGGAACACTAATACAAGATGAGTTGAAACAATTAGAAACTGTCACGGTGCATATTATCAATCAGAAATTGTCAGAGTCTAAAGCTGAAGGGAGGAATTTGAACACCATCCTTGATTTGCAATGGTAAGAGGTTGTAGGGTTCAGTAGCCTGATAAGACAACGTTCTTTGTGGTTGTATGTCATAACAATGATTGCTGAAAGGTGAGTACCATTAGGGCAAGTGAACATCACCAAAAATCTATTTTGGCAATGTAACACTTGCGGTGCTCAGAAAAACAGCATCAGAAACTTGTGTTTTTTTACGTGGGGGTACAGCTCCCCACATCCCCCTACTAAAGGATTCTCAGCTTCAGGGGGGTGCATGTCGGGGGGGGGTGCAAAAGCTGAAAAACAAACTTCACGGCCAGGCACAACAAACAAACGTGCACCCGGAACCGAGCCTTGCACTCTTGCAACCCTAGCCTGCCACCAACCCACCTTGCCACAGGGCCAGCTCAGCAGCCCACCACCACAGTACACCTCACAAACCCTCCCTCCCCTTCCCCCCTGCATGCATGTACATATAGCAGCATCCTGTTACTATATTCACTGTCCCTATCCGGTCACCCTCCCTGTTCAGTAGCCCTGTGCAAATGGCACCGTTATTGAATCACCCTTTTTGAAAGTGTTCAATAGTGGTCACTCTCATCACAGACTACCATTCTTTACCCATCAGTGGTGTTCCTAATAGGGAGCTTAAAACTGAATTTAGACTGGGAGCATGTCCCTAGCATGCCAGAAGGGCATTAGAAATGCTCAGTAATACAAGTGGGGACTTTTCCTATAACTACCTTGTGGAGGAACACTAGTGACCTATGGAATAAGAAATCCTTCAGAGATAGGCAAGTGACCATTTTATACAGTTGACAACAGTGAGTACAATAGGGTAGACCAATCACAAAAATGACAGACACTGTTAAACTCAGTGCGTACTGTATATTGGAGATGACCCTGGTAGGAGCAGCAGCATACACAAGAAAACCATAGTCAATGATAGGGAACATGATACTACTAACATGCCATCTCTTTTTTCAGGTACTAGATACTTTTAACAAGATGCAGAGAACAAAGTCTCTGGTGGACTGTTTTGACTAAGTAGTTAACATGGGTGCTTTCCAAAAACAAAACTAAATACTGTATTTAAACTTTGAGACATACTCCACTATAGTGCCATCCAAATCAAGAATTAGAAAAGAAAGTAAAGCTGGTTGTTCTTATACCCTAGCAAAAAAACAACAACATGGATTTCATTTTTTGTGTGTTGAGGACCATCCTGTTGTTTAAGAACCAGCCTGAGGAAGGTCAAAACCATGCAGAATAGTTCTGTTCAAGTTTACCAAGTCCCTACCCATTCTAAAGATGAAGGCATCATCAGCATCAGGTTGATGGGCACGCATTTGTCTGCAAGTTTAAAACAAATCAAAAAAAGTAGAAGTGCGAGGATAGATCCATGATGGACCCCTCAACCGGTCTGATGAAAGTCTGAATGGGTATTAACAATTGCAGTCCTGTGCACCCTTGCAGTTGGATAATTTTTGAACCAGTTTGTAAAATCAAGTGAGAAATTAAGAGGCTAGGGCTTGGGCCAGAAAATCATGGTTGACAAGGTTGAATGCTTTGGTGAGGTCCACAAACACTGCAGCAACATAATTACCTGACTTTAATGCCCACTACACATAGTCTGTGAACTATACCAAGACAGTCTCATTGTTGTGTTGAGGGTGAAAACCATATTAGGCATTGGGTAACAGCCCATTTTACAGGATACATTCTGACATTCGGTGTAGAAAATTCTTTCAAAGATGTCTGAGAGAGAGGGGGGCAAGGAGTGAAATAGGATGATAGCTGGAGGTGAGATTTTTGGGCCCTGACTTATGGATGGGAATAACTGTGGCCATCTTCCACAATTTACGGTAGGGGCCCTTGAATAAGGAGAAGGTAAAAAAAAATTGGGGATGGGATAAGCCAATGCCTCACTGACCAGTTTCAGTAGACAAAAGTCACTTCCTTCACCACCAAAAGCAGGTTTTGGGTTGGTATGACTCAGAAATTTAGCCAAAAGGTTATACAGTAAGGTGTTTGGAAAAATAATTGGGGCGAGGAGGTACTTTGTGAAGTTACCGATGTGTCTAGAGTGGGGATGGAATCTGAAGAGAAATTTCTGTACTTTTCAAGGTAGCCAAAGAAATCATTGAACAGTCAGGCAATGTCCTTTGGGTCACAGGTTATCCTATCTTTGCCATCATGGTCCAAGACTGATTACTCTCAGATCTACTAATGAGGTTGTTTATGTTGTTCTATAACTTGTTAAGGTTCCCTTGATTAGAGGTCAAGCTAATGTTTTATATCAGTTCAGTGCAATTAAGTTTATTGTGAAGGGATAAAAATCCATTGAGCACTCATTTGCAAGGATGTCCCTTGATAAATATACAATTATATACAGCAAAACCACAAAAGTAAGATGCAAAATACAAACTACAGTACACACTAAAACACATCAGAGCATAAGTACGAGTAGGAATACAACTTATGATTAATTTTAGCTGTAGGAACTACTGCTTTAAAGCTATTGCACAAGGATTTGTATTCTTGCAAATGGGCACAGTCTTCTGTATTCTTATATTTGGACCATTTCCTTGCCTTTTCTTTGAAAAGCCTTAGAAGTTACTAGAAGGCCCAATCTTGATTGTTTCAATTTATTCTGTGTTGTTTCATAGGACAAAGGTGATCACAGAGAACTAGTGAGATAAAAAAAATGCATTGTAAGCAGTATCAATGTCCACTACATTTTCTAGGAAAGACCAAACTTGTTCATGTCATGCCTGAAAATGGTCAAACCCTTTGGCCAAGTTCACCTAGCCAGTTACCAAATGAATACATGTTCAGATACCAATAAGGCCATCATTCTGGCCTTTAGCAAGTGGATACTTGTTTCACTCAATTTTTATAACAGTATATGTCTCAAAGAGATGGTCCAGGATGCTTAAAAGAGTGCTGTTCAACTTCTGAACTGACCTTCAGATCATTTAACAAATATATTTTAGATGATCTTTAGGATCTGAATAGATTATAACTATCAATTTTGTGAAATAATGTGTCAGAATGTTCATTCCTTTAGATCTTATATAGGATCACACATATATTAACTATACTGTATTTAGGTGGTTGTTCTCTGTTTCTATGTGGTATAGAAAATAGGACTGAATGATTCAGAGTGGTGGCAAATGTGATGTAACCTATTGACATCAAGGATAAACCTACTAATACTAGTAGAAGTTGAGAGATTTTAAACTCGAGAAATTGAACTTTCATTAAAAAATAGGATAACACTATTTTAATATTCTATATGCTTCCAGGATGTTTCTTTCCTTTGTTCTTGGGGGCATCTGCATGAAACTACACTTTCTGTTTCTTGCAGTTTAAATGTCCCAACACACTTATTTGTGTATTATAATAAATTCTGCAGCATTTAATGAATCTGGCAGTTACTGTCCCAGAGATGCTTACACCTTTACTCTTTGTATGACCCATCCTCCTCTAAAGATTTAAAATAATAAGAGAGCTTCATAAGGAGTATTACTGAGCAAGCCCAAAGACAGTGCCGACCAAAAAGTTGAACTCTCAACAACGTGAGGAGGGTGCTTTTAGGCCTATTGCTGTAATAACCTTTTTTTGGGGTGTGGGGGGTCTGTAGCTGCTGATGCTTGTCTGGTGTTTTACATATTTCTTTGTTGTAACCATTTCTAAAATGAGTACTCCTTTGCTGCCCTGAAGAGTTGTTTGCCCCTTCGGGAGCCAAATAAAGAAACCTGCCTTTTGGAAACCTAAAATCAGTTATACTTTGATTCTGTTGATGCAGACCAAGTCATCCAGCATTATGAGTAGCACCCAGATGATGCGAACAATTTCTCAAAATATGGTAACATTTTTCCATATTATAAGAGAAAATGAAGGACAGCTTGGTTATTGTCATTTGTCAGTGTCATTGGCTCAGCAGGTTGCATACTCACTTTTGAGCCTGAAGCTCAGAAGGTTGTGGATTCTAGTCTCACACCAGGAACTTGGGGTAAAATCCCTAATATTAACAATACAGTACAGCATGATGGGAGTGTTGCACTCCTAAGGTGCTGTCTTTTGGATGAGATGTTAAACCATTGTCCGGTCTGCCAGTTTTGGTGGTTGTTCAGTTGTTCATTAAAGATCCCATGACACTTCTCAAAAACAGTAGGTTCATTTTTATTAAAAAATAAAATATTAAAAACTTTGTATAAAACAAAACCAATTACATACTCATACAGTACAAACAATGTATACTCTAATATGGACAAAAACAAAAAAGGATATATAATCTATGTTACATAACTCCACAATCTGCTGAAAGAAACCTCTCCCCATATGACCCTTCCAAAAACAAGCACTCATCTCTCCAGTGTATCAAGAAGGAAAGATAAAATAGAAAAACAGTGTTCTTATGTACAATATATAACTTAGCTTCTGTGCTCCAAATGACATCATGACATCCCAAAGTAATTTATCCAACACTGACATAAGAAAAGAAGCAGGTAAAGTCTGAAGTTCTTTCAACCTACTGTAACTTCATAGAGCTTTTTTAATTAGACACAGAAATGGAATTGCTTTTGTTGTACAACAAATTGGTCCTGAGATTGCCATATTCACCATTTAATACTTGCAAAGAGAGTATTCAATGTACTATTATAGGAAGTTGTCTATAGCAGTGCCCTGTCCAGTGTTTTATAAGTTGTTTTGTGAGGTTCTAGCATTTTCCAGGCCTCCACAATGCTTTTCCAGAAATCCACAAAATAATTGCTGTGAAAGAATAAATGATTCATACTTTCCTCATGATTAATGATTTGTGGTCTTGCACAATACTGTTCTGAAATTTGTATGTGTTTGGCATTTCCATTAACACTTAGACAACCATGCACTGACAATCACCCCACATCCCACATTTTCCTTTGTGTCTTCACATCAGTTAATTGTTTAGTTATCATCATCAAAGCTCAAAATGTTTTATTGATCAGCAACTTTCCATTACAATGTAGACTTAAAAATGCACTGTAGAGTAAGTTAATATCAATGTTTACAATTAATACCACTAAAATATCATACATATTTCATACAGTACAATATAAGCAGTACAACAGTGAGACCCAAGAATTCTGAAATAAATCTTTTAAAAATCATAGATGTGTTGTTCGCAAAACAATTGCTACTTTTCCAGGAGTTGTATTTCATTTGAGTTTAACAGATGTCACAATATTTCTTCTGGAGAGAGGTCGAGACCAACCATGATGTCACCTAGTTATTTAAAATGTTGTGTCTTGTTTAAGGGACAAATTAATAATACATGTTTTATGTCATCCTCCATAGATATTCCACACTTGCAAAAAGGGGAGTCTATATTTTGTCTTTTTTGTTTATAATAAACATAGTTAGCTGTATACATTTCTAATCTAAATTTAGTAAGTGCACTTCTTTGGTTATAATTTGTAAGCTGTGTTTTCTATTTCTTTTTACTCTCTGAGCCAGCTTGTCCTCCAGAGGGAGACCCAAGCCCCATCCCCTGGGTTCCACCAGCCGACATTGACCCATATTCCCAGGGCTTTCCCCCCTTGCAGGGCCAGTGGGGTTCCCCAACCCCCACCAGAGACCGGATGCAGCGGGCCAGTGCTGTGGCTAGCCAGAAATGGGGCCTCTGAGGTGCCCTCCACCATAATGCCATGGCTCTTCTATTTTCACTGGTTTTCTCCCCCTGGGGTTGGGGCATGCAATGACACCAGTTGAGGGGAGTGTGCACGCATCAACACGTGCCACCTCCAAGCATCTGCCCCAACTCCTCCCCTTTCTGCAGCTCAGCGCCCTGTCCCCAGCCTCCACTAGGGAGCAGGCAAGTGCCAACCACTGAGGACCCCCTCTCGGGAGAAGGAGAGCAGTCCATCAGATGCTCGATCCTTCTGCTCCCATGCCAACCCCCAGTGGCCAATGCTCATTCCCGAACATGGGTCACCAGCACAGAGCAAGGTAAGGTGTCTGGTGCCTCAGCCCTCAGCACCATGGGCCGGCTCTAATTTGTAAATTTTAATAGATACAGTTCCAATTCATGTGTAAGTTTTAACTGTTAATACCATTTAAATAATTTGAAGCCTTTGAATTTCACTAGTATATTATCCCTATCCTGATCTCTAAGTCTCGTTTTAACAGTATAAACTATATCATTCCATGGATGTAAATAAATCTTCCATAAAGTGTGACCCAACCCATATGGAAAGAGAAACTTCCTGACTACCTCAAACATTAGAAATACAATGCCTGTCATGGAGTATTTTATCTCCTCTTCCAGGCATTGTCTGGGCAGTCTATCTTCTTTCAATAAAAATAATTTTAATAATGACAGTATCTGTCTTTCTCTTACTAGGGTAGATAGGGAGTACTGACCTAATTCTAAAGTTAAGATTCCTGCAGGTACTGACTGTGGAACCGTGAGAATATATCTATTTATTTTACAAGTGGTTTCCAGCTTGCCTAAGTCTGATAGTCCCCAGATCTCTGCAGCGTACAATATACTAGACTTAATTTTTGCATCTAGAACTCTCAATATACCTTTAACCGACATACGTCCCATTTTTGAATTAAATATTCTAAACACGTTGAAAGCCATCTTAGTTTTGCTACAGATATGATCTATATGATTTTTCCAGTTAAAGTTCTGACTAAATCTTACTCCTAGGAAATCATAGCATTTGATTATCTCTTCCCTCTCCTTATTAATCCAGATGTTCAAATTTTTTCTGCTTCTATTTCCAAAAATCAATAGTTTTGTTTTGGACATATTGATTTTTAAATTATCTTCTGTTCATAATTTTGAAAAATGTTCCAACTTTCTTTGAAGTCCCAGTACAGAGGTGAAGAACAAAACCAGATTGTCAGCATATGCTAAACAATCCACCCAGGTAGCCCCTATTTTCGGTGCATGAAAATGGGGATTTTGTAGATCTAATAGGATCTTGTTTATGTAAATATTAAAGAGGGTAGGAGCCAATAAACATCCTTCGCAGACCCCTAGATTCGTACTGAATGTTGTTGTTGGGTGTCCACATTGATTATATTGAACCATGGCAAATGTATGATTGTATAATCTTATTTGTATGTTTAAGAGTTCTGGGCTTATTCCATTTTTTTGCAGCTTGCTTCACAGAATTCCCCCACTGATGCTATCAATGTTGAGGAAAAGTCAATAAAACAACTATATAATTAACCTTTTTTTAACATTTATATGCTTCCAAATTAAATGGTTCAGCACATAACAGTGTTGGATTGTGGATCTTGCTTTAATAAATACATCTTGAGCTTCGTGTATGATATAATTTTCATCAACTTATAGAAACATAGAAACATAGAAGTTGACAGCAGATAAAGACCACAAGGAATATCCAGTCTGCCCATTTTTGTTCTACATTATAAATGTGCCATCTACCTTTGCTCTGTCAATGGCCTTTCTATTCATACTCATCTGTATTGCTCTCTTATGCCTATCCCATGTCTGTTTGAAGCCCTGCACTGTATTCATATTCACCACTTCCTGAGGTAGGCCGTTCCATGCATCCACCACCTTTTCTGTGAAAAAGAACTTCCTCACATTACCCCTTAATCGGGCTGCCTCTAATCTCATGCTGTGTCCTCTTGTCCTGCTACTTTTCTTATATTGAAACATGTTAGACTCTTTCACTTTGTTAATGCCCTTAAGGTGTTTGAATGTTTCAATCATATCACCTCTCTCCCAACCTTGCTCTAGGGTATACATATTGAGCTCAATTAATCTGTCCTCATATGTTTTCTGATGCAGTCCTTGCACCATTTTGGTTGCACTTCTGTGGACTGCCTCAATCTGGTTAATGTCCTTGTGAAGGTGTGGCCTCCAGTACTGCACGCAGTACTCCAGATGGGGTCTAACCAGTGTCTTGCAAAGAGGGATTATTACCTCCCTCTTGTGACTTGTGATACCTCTACTAATACACCCTAGCATCCCCCTAGCCTTACCTCCTGCTTTAGTGGTCTGCTTGGATGATGTCAGGTCATCGGTGATGATGATGTTCAAGTCTCTTTCTTCCCTTGTGACTGCCAGCAACTCCCCTCCCAGCCTATAGGTGGTTTCAGGGTGTCTCTTCCCTATGTGCCTGATCTTGCACTTCTTTGCATTAAACCCCAGTTGTCACTCTTCTGACCATTCTGCTAGTTTATCCAGACCTCTTCTCATTCTGCCCACCCCATCTGGATCATCTACTCTGTTGCAGATCTTGGTGACATCTGCAAACAGACAAACCTTATCCTCTAGTCCATCTGCAATGTCACTGATGAAGATATTGAAGAGGACTGGCCCCAGGACTGATCCCTGAGGTACCCCACTTGTGACTTGCATCTCTTCTGACTGTATACCATTTACCACTGCTTTCTGTTTTCTGCCCATCAGCCAGTTTGCCACCCAGTTGACCAACTTCTGACCCACCGTGAGCCTACCCAGCTTATTAATCAATCTTCTATGTGGAACAGTATCGAAAGCTTTGCTGAAGTCAAGGTAGACGACATCAGCTGCTCCCCCTTGGTCCACCACTCCGGTTACCCAGTCAAAATAATCTGAGATTAGTTAGACAGGACCTTTCTGTTGTAAACCCATGCTGTCTTGGATCCTGTGCTCCTATGAATTTCAGGTGTTGCACTATCCTTTCCTTAGGGAGTGCCTCCATAATCTTGCCCACTACTGAGGTAAGACTGACTGGTCTGCAGTTCCCTGCCTCCTCTCTGCTACCACTCTTGTGGAGCAGGATCAAATGAGCCCTTCTCCAGTCTTCTGGGACCTCTCCTGTGCTCAGAGACTCACTAAACAGTTTTGATAATTGCTCTGCTAGTTCCACCCTTAGATCCTTCAGTACCCTGGAATGTACGCTATCAGATCCCATTGCCTTGTCCACCCTGAGCTTATTGAGCACTTGTAGGACCCTTTCTTTTGTGAAGGTACTAGTGCTCACCTCCCTCCCCCTGTGTCCATGGTGCTGAGCTGTGGGCCCTGCCCTAAATTCTCTTCAGTAAATACTGAGCAGAAACCCATCTTGTTAACTTTTCCAAAATTATTCTGGTAAATATTTTTTGGGTTATGTCTATCAAGCTGATAGGTCTATACACTCTAGGATCACTGGGATCTCTTTTTTGTAAATTGGATAGATAACACTTCCTTTCCATCTAGAGGGGAAGCCATGCCCCTGTACAAAATGTTAAATAGCCTTTCTAGCACTGGCAACCACCAGTATACATAATGTTTGTAGATATCTCCAATTATTTTATCTGGTCCAGGTGCTTTATTTGATTTAAGTTGAGTAATTGTTAGGGTTATTTCTTCCTTCGTTATTTTATTTATTTATTTTATTTATTACGTTCTTGGATTAATACCTTTGAGCTAATAGCTCTTTACATAGGTTCCACATCAGGAAAAGTACAAGACAAGACATACAAATAATGAACAGTATTTCAAGAAACATAAGTACAGGGTACATTTGGTGGATAAATAAGCAAGGTTGATATGAGTAAGATATAGTCAGCCATGTGGGGGGGTGACAGATAATTGAGGTACCAGCTAGAGCATTACAGCAGGCAAAGACAGAGGAAAGCACCACAAAAGCAGACAGCTACTATGTGCAGCCAGAAAAGCATTGTCAGGGGTGGAGGGGAGAGGGAGGGGGAGGGGGAAACATCAGTGAGGTGAAGTGTGGGAGGGAAGAAAGAAGGACAATGGAGCTAGTGGCAGTCACAGTGGGCCCCAAGCGACAGCTGCTGTTTAAGGATTATTATCATGGGTATTGGAAAATTAGACTGTCCATTATTATATTGTCCATTCTGTAATGCTATTTCATCTTCTAATAAAAAGTAAAGTTTAGAAAATATGTGACCCAGATATCTGGCAAAATATAGGCTTCATCTTTGGTAGCATATTTGTTATATCCTTGACTCACTAGTTTCCAAAATGTTCTACCATCTGTATTCATAAAAGCCTTCCTTAATTGTTCCCATAATATTTTAGTGTAGGATTGTTTTTCTTGTTCTAGTATTTTTTTTACATTTTTTCCTTTATTTATATCTATATGATCTTTCTTGATATTACAATTCTTATTTTGAAATTTGTGCAACTTATACCTCCTGATTTTCTTATTTAATTCTTTTTTTTTTTTGCTTTCTTACACTTAGAATTAATCCATGTCTTTCCCTGCTGGTTACAGTTTTCAATCCTACTAGTTACACATTGTGGTCTAATCAGACTATTCATATTTATCCAGATATTGAAAATATTGTTAAAATCATTATCCTCCATAATGGATGTATGCATCTCATTCAGCTGACCTAGAAATAGATCATTGAATAATCTGATAGCATTTGGAGTCCATTGTATCCATTTCTGATTTATAAGTTCTAAACCTTCTTTCATAAAAGATGTAATGTTTCTCTGGTCATTCTGCTTAACGTGCAGAATTAACTGCACTGTATTATGTGCTGAATCAGATCTTTCTACCACTTACATGTCATATATTAATTTGATTGTTCTGAAATCATACCATATAAGATCTATGGTCTATGAGCCTTGTGGGCCCATACAAGTTAACTTGCCTTTCACGTCTACCGGGAGATGTCCATTAAATGAGAGCATATTTTTATTTTCTAGGAATACATTAAGTAACGTCCCTCTACTGTTATTTTTGTGATCCATTGCCACTTTATCCCTTTTTATTCTAGGATTAAGTTCTGAAAGAAGATCTGGAATTTCTAGCCATTCTAAATTCCAAGGGATCCTTGCTTTAAAATCACCCATTAGTAGGGTAGGAATATCGGATTCCATATCCATAATTTGTTCAAATGCTAGACCTAATTTAGAGATTGTGTTATCTACACTCTTAGTAAAGGGGGGAAAGTAGATTTTAATTATTATTATCTTAACATCTCCTTTCTCATTCTCTGTCCTCAACATCAGAATATCCTCAGGTGTATTATAATATTTACTAATTTTAAAATTCAATTTAGTTGTGAGATTTATTGCAGTGCCACACTTGTTCCTGCCATATTTTTTCTTTCTGGTGGTGAATTTGGATATATTTGTATATCCGGGTATCTTTGGGGTCTCATCTGCCATGCACCAAGTCTCTTGAAGACAAATTAAATCAAATGTTCCTATAAAGTGTTGGACCATAGGATCAGCAATTTTTAAATATGTCCCTCTATATTCCAAGATGAAATCTTTATTTTGTCATTAATTAGTGTTGATTTTTGGTGATTCTTAGATTTATTCAGTCACTTAATTCCCTCTCTTTCTAGGTCTTCAAATCTGTTAGTAGTGGTACAACTTTCCAGTCTCCTTCTTTTTGCCTGTTTTCTTCATTCAGATCGATAATTGCATCTTTACCATTGTTCCTGTTTTGATCTGGTTCTGACCATTCTTGCATGGAAATAAAGTGTAGACCCAGTCTATCCAACATTTGTGTGTTGCTTAGCAGAGATTGCACAATTTCTGTATTTTTAAAAGTAATATCAATTTGTGTATCATTATTTTGTCTTTTATGTATTCTAATATAATCTATTGAATTTTTAGAAATATTGATATGCATCATCCTAAAAAGGAAAGATGCTGTTCCTGTTTTATAAATCCCAGAGAATTATGTTTAGAAGTTTCCCATCCAAAAACTGTGACAGTCCTGCTAAGTCATACAGCTTGTTGTTTTGTTTTGTAGTATTAAGTTTTTTAAATAATACCCTCTAACTCTTTTCTTTTTTGTTCTGCATCTTTTTCCTTAATTTATGTCTCTTCTCTATTTTAGTAATGTATTGTCTATCTTTATTTGTTTCCCTTCTATCTGCATAGTTTAGTACCTGATTTGACACTATCTGTGTTGGTATCAATGAAATTCCCAACAGTTCAGGATTTATTCCTGTTCCCATATGGCTTCTATCAACCGTCCACACTTTGTATATAACAAAACACATTCTTGGTAGTGCTTGTTTGGTGATCTAGCAGTATGGACATTGGATCCTTCCTCTATCTGCAAGTGGAGAAGATGCATCATACATTCCTTGAGTTTCTCATTATTCTCATTTTGTAGTCTTCTCACACCTTAAATTTTCATTAGGTATTCCAGTTCTTTACCTTCCAAGGCAGCATATTTATCAGAAACACTTATGTCAGTTTCAGTCCCCCTTTTCCTAAGTATATAGTGTAAATTCTGGTGTGACATCATGGAGGTCTCAGCCTCCCTTTTATCATCATTTGTTAACACTTCTTTCTTTCTTGTCTTTTTCCCTTCAGTATCGCCTGCATCTTTTTCTTGGACTACCTTTAAGTCAAGTTTGTGTATATTTTTATTTGAGGTCTTATTCTTTTGTGGTGGAGTCTTTTTTTGCATTGTTTTCATTCTTAAAGGCTCTCCAACGCATGAAGAATCCATGCTTTGTTGCATGTGTAAATACATTTATGGTGCTAGATGTTCTACTAAATTTGAAGCTGATTTATTCTTGCCATTGCTTTTATAATCATTTATTTTTAAAGTCCTTATAGAAGAGTTGCTTTGAGTATTACATTGTTTGCCTCTTTTCCTTTTATTGTTACTCAGTATTTTTCCAGCATTAACCTCTGGTTTAAGATAGCAATCACAGACCTGTTTTTTTATCAAATGGGGGTGGTAAATTAACTTGCATTGCTTTATTATCTGCTTGAATTATATTTCCTTCAGATGTGTTAACCTCATATAGGATAGATGATTGGTCCATTGGTTTATTATCTTTTTTATTATTCTGTTAAGAATAGTCCTGTTATTAAATAGATCTGTTCTGAGATTGGTAATCTCATCTTTAATTACCACTAGGTTTTCCAAGATTACCATGTCTGCAAAGTAAGGGTTCTTAACAATTTCCAGCATCTGTTTAGATAAGGAACTGCAGGCAGAGAGGTCATCCTCTCCTGTGAAAAATTTCTTATTATATTCCACATTTGTCTGGTCTCCTATTTTTGATGTTCTAGGTAGTTCAGGTGTCTGCTTACCTAAACTGACGTCTCCTTGCATTCTTTCTAAATGTTTTAGCCCTTCAATAACCATACTTAAATTCTGTGTTGTTACTTTAATTTCAGTGTCATTCATATTTACATTCAATTGTGATGGTTTGGGTATTTGTAATGACTTTTCTCTATCCTCAGGTATTTTTAAGGGGAATTCAGTTTATCTATAATTCCCCTGGTCTTTTGGCATTTATTTTATAATTAGTGGGCTCTCTGGGGAAAAGACCTCCAATGAGCAATCATCTCTGCTATCACTATTATAGGGCTCATGTGACTCAGTTGAATGGTCATATGGCCTGTAATTATAAAAAGAATCCAAAGCAAAGGAGGGATCTAGGGACTCAAATGAATCCCACCCATATGCATCCAATAAAATCCCTTCTACCTAGGGTAATGGTGTGAAAGCATTTACAGTATCAGTAGTGTTTTGGTTTCTTCTCATTTTTCTCACTGGATTGGTTATAGATTCTTCTCAATTACTCCTACTATCACCCAATTTAGTGATGCCATAATTAATAATATGGGAGCTAATGCAATTTAATGGTGAATAAATATCTTTAGCCCACATCTCAGTAAGTTTAAATTGTAGTGGGTCTGTTTCATTGACATGGCTCTGATTAATTTTTGAATCCTCCTTAGTTTTAGCTTTTTTAGATCCCTTGTTAGCCTGTTTTTTCCTTCTAGTTTTGTTTACCTCCATGTCAGTGAAGGGCTTCCCACTTATAGTTTGAATCATTTATAATAAATTTCCATTCTAGTTATCATCTTTTCCTCCACCCCCAAGATAAAAGAAAAAACTGGTGAAGAAAGAGAATATTAGTTAACCCCCTATTATACATTTTCCTGCTTGTGTTTCTTTCGACTTACAATCAAAGAGTAGGGAAAGTTCCCCAGTGTCCTGGCCAAATGTCCCCCATTTACCAGAAATACCACCAACAGCTTTATCTAGTTCAGTTTCAGTTTGTTTCCATATGACACCCCCCAGCAAGAAGCAGAAAATAGAATTGCCAAGTCCTTGGTTCCCATCAACAACAATCTAAATAAATACATTGTTAATTTGAAAGAAATTAATCATCAATTAAACAGTGGCCCAGAATAAAGCACTTACAGTAAGAGATAGCATTAGAAACTAGTAAAGCCAAAATAGGTTGCATAAACAGCTAGAATTCAGTGATATGCTATACACTAAAACTTTTAAAAAAGGGTGAAGTGAATTGAAGTAAAATCTGGGAAAAAAACAACCATAAAATGCAGTAAGAATTTAATGGAAAAAACAGGAATTGAAAACATACAGTAAATGAAGTGAAGTTTATTAAAAAGATGTATCTCACCATAGGGAAATGCATTTTCTTAAACTGGAATTTTCTAGACTGTGCAAAGATCAGGAAAAGCAGGAATAGTATTTACTCACTTGGAAAAGGTGATTATACCTGCAACCTTTGGAGTGCTCAGAAATTCATCACATATGGTTATCCTCCATCCATCCTACTGGCCAATGCAAAATCATAAATCTTTTCTGTATGCCAAAGGGCCAATCCCCTGGCTGCAGTCAGAAAATCCAGTAAGAAACTTCCCTAGCAGAGAAAAGGAAATACAAGAGAACCCCAAAACAGCCAAAAATCAATACACCAAATGACAAACACCCACAGTGGTTTGCAGTAAAAAAAGGTCATTTTACTAAGAAATCTAAGGTGAACACTGAAGTGATAATTGGAGTATACAAAATGTGCTTCGGTTATGAAAGCCTATAATATCAATATTGTCAGTAAATACATACAAAATACATTATTACATTTAATGCCATAAAGCTGCATGAACTACAATACATCAGCGAGTGGCAGCAGAGAAAACATAGAACAGAACCTAGTAAGCCCAGACCAGAATGGCACTGCATATGATTCCAGCTGCTGCAGTGTTGGTTTGTCTACTTAGGGAGGGATTCTGAACATTCTAAAGGTTGCTGGTATAATCTTCTTTACAAGGTGAGTAAGTACCATTATCCCCTGCAGCCTTTATAGTGCTCAGAGATTCCTCACATATGGGACTTTGTAGCAGTACTCAGAACCTATGGGCAGTGAAACAAAACCCTCTACTAGCCCAAACTTGCAGCAGCCCAAAGCACAGCTCTGCTGAATGAAGCTCTATTTGCAGAAGGCCACATCCAGTCTGTAGTGGTGGACAAATATATGAACTGAGGACCAGGTATATGCTGCACAGATGTCCTATACAGAAGCCCCTCCTCTCTCCACCCAGGAGGCTGACAGTGTTCTGTTGGAATGCACCTTGATGCCTCAAGAAGGATCCTGACCTGACTCTTGATATGCAGCAATTATAGTCCCCCCATCCAGCGGGCAGTGGCTTTCTTTGAAGCATCTTGACCTATCCTCCTGCCTAAAAAGAACACAAACAATCTATCTGACATACAGAAGCTCTTAGACATAGCCAGACAGTTCCTAATCAACGGGACCATGTCCAGTGGTGAGGTTCTCCTTCTAGACTCCCATTGGCTGCCAACATGGTTGGCAGAATGAAAGGCCTGTTCCAAGTGGAAGGGTGAAATCACCTTGGGAGTAAAGAATGGAACAGTGATGAGGGATACCCTATCACTGTGGAAAGTCAGAAATGGCTCCTGGCAGGACAGAGACTGAAGCTTGCCTATCCATTGAGCCAAACACATGGCCGTAAGGAACACCATCTTCAGTGTTGGCCAATTAGGGGACTGGGGAACAAATGGAGGATTGTGTAGACCCTCCAACACCAGGTCTAGCTGCCATGGTGGACACGTGGGCTGAGCATGGGGAGATGATATCTGCACCGCCCATAGCACAATCTAATCACATCTGGATGTGACCCTATTTGCCTCACCTTTGGGAGTGATCCCCTGATCACCGAGATGACCGATGCCTGCACTTTCAGAGAGGAGAAGACTAAACCTTTTTTGGTCCCATCATTGAGGAATTCAAGAATTTGGGGAACACCAGCCACTGATGGGGAAAAACCTTTTGCTGCACACCATTTACAGAAAATCTGCTAATGTTTCTGGTAAGTCTTATTGGTGGAGATCCTTCTAGACTTCAAAAGATGCTCAACCACCCTAGAGGGGTATCCTTCCTTCAGAAGTCTTGTCCTTTCAGTATGCATGCCATCAGACAAAGAGCCTGTCGGGTTGTGGTGTAGGACTGGACCCTGAATCAGCAAATCTGGACATTGTGGCAGGCGCCAGGGAATGTCGATCAACATTTTATTTTTTATTTGATTTTATTTATTAGAGTTTGGAAAACACATTTGAGCCAAGGCTCATTTACAAAGGTTCCAAGTCAATAAAACAGAACAAGTGGCATACAAAACAGGATACAATTTAGTTACAGAACATGCAGTAAGGTAAAACAATACTGAGCAGCCAGAGGCATTGTTTGATGATATAATAAGCAAATACAAAGCAAAGTATGATACACTAAATGAGAGAAGCCAGTACTAGATATAGGAAGAGTAGGGTGCAAGGGATGGGATTTTAGATGGGTGCAAGGAAGGAAGGAAGGTTAGAGGGGGGGGGGAGATGGGCTCAGAGGTTAGGTTGAATGAGGTTAGGTGAAAGGGGCAGAAATGACGTAAGAGAGAGAGCAGGAAGTGAGTAGAAAGAGGGGGAGGCAGTAAAGTGAGGAGTGGGATAAGAGATGGTATGAATGCAGAGTCTGTAGGGAAATGGAAGAAAGCAAGAAGAAAGGGGGAATCAGTGTGAGATGGTGGGAGGGGGGCGAAAAGGGGGAAGGTAAGCTGTGTAGCAGTTACTAGACCATTAAGCGAGACAATCACAGGAAGCCTGGGCAGTGAGGTACTGGCAGAGATTCAGTTTAAAAGCGCCAAGTGTATCAAGGTTGGGGAATTTCAGTCAGCAGCGAGTTAAACCAGCTTGAGGCTTTATATTTGAAGGAGCATTGCCCTTGAGTAGTGCCCTTGAGTAGTGCAGCAGTGCAGTATTATGAATGTTTGACATTCTGAACTTCTGGTTGGATGGGAGGCACAGTGAGGAGTCATTATAATATGAACCCCAGAAGGTATGAGATCCAATAAGATTTTTTTAGCTAGGATGCAGGTCTGGTACCTAAGCCTGCCAGTTAGTGGGAGCCATTTGCTTCCTCGTAAACATCACAGGTGTGTGAAAGATGGGGGGCAGAGGTTAGGAGACAACAGGCCTTGTTTAGATAATGGCTAAACACCAAAGTGCAGTATCCATTGCTGATTCATAAATAACCAGCTCATAATCAATAATGGAGGTAAGAGAACTCTGGATAGCAATGCTTAGGGACTCAGCCATGAGGCAGTCCTTATTAGATTAGATTAGATTAGATAAATCATTTATTAAGTGCCCATTTCCAAAGACTTCGGGTTCTTACAAACCAATATCAATAAAATAAAACACATTATTACTGTATGATGTATTATACTTATGTAGTAGTCTCATCTGAGTATTCACAGTTTTAACAATATTATCAATGTGTTTGGAGTACACTAGTGTACAGTCAAGGGTCACTCCCAGATATCTGAACATATAGACTTGCTACAGTTATTCCAACATTGTTGTAAATTGATAGTCCTCAGCCTTTATGTTTGTTGTGGGTGCCATGAAACATCATTGTTTTAGTTTTATTGTAGTTTAGGATAAGTCTGCGCAATTTAAACCAAGTCTCAACAGATCTAAAGCTTTTCTGCAGCTGTGACTATAGAAAGAGAGGATCTGGGTGGGAGGTAAAGATGATTGCATCATCTGTGTAAAGCAGAATTCTGTCATGGCAGGATACTGGTAGATTGTTTAGGAATATACTAAAAAGCAAGGGACCCAATATGGATCATCGCAGGACTTCAGAATGTACCAGAAGGGAGTTGGAGAGGGATTCATCAATTTTGACCTGTTGGGTTCAGTCACTGAGGTAGCTTTGGAACCATCGAATAGTATCAGTGGAGAGACCAAGGAGAGATAGTTGTTTGATCAGCAAGGAGTGGTTGACGGTGTCGAATGCCTTTGTCAGATCAATGAAAGTGCCTCTAACTAGTTGTATCCCAGATCTAGGGTATTATTTATGTAGTAAGTGAATTCAAAGAGAGCTGTGGTAGTGCTGTGACCTTTTCAAAATCTGTGCAGCTCGGGACATTGCAGCTTGTATTTTTCAAGGTAATCAGTCAGCTGTTCAGCAACTATACACTCCAAGGCTTTAGAAAAGGGGGGGTGGAGATTGGTCAATAGTTGCTAGTAAAGGTCTTGTCACCACTTTTGTGAATTGGTGTGACCACTGCAGATTTCCATTTTTTGGGGAACTGTGAGAGCATGAGTGATCAGTTTATAATTTTGGTAAGGGGGGCCAGGACTGCATCTATAGTAAGGACGAGAATTTCAGATCAAGGGAATCACCACTTGATATGGATTTCCCAAGTACTTTGAGAAAGTGCTTTCTAGCAAGACCCTGAGAGATGGCTCTAAAGTTGAACAGGGATGCCCCAGAGTAGGTACTTCTGGGTCAGAGGGTAGGGCTCCAGGGGAGGGGTTGAAGAAGGTTGGTGGTAGCATGTGACTAAGATCCTTGAAGGAACCATTAAATGCACTAGCCATGATGACTGGATCTGAGGTGATGGTGCTATTTAGGTTGAGCATGAAGGGTGTTAATTTGGAATCTTTCCCAGTTAATTCAGAGAGGCTGGACCAGAAATTTGTACAGGCATTTCTTGCAGTTTTTTAGGCCTGGATGTCCACCTGAGCTCCTGTTAACTTGGCATGATGCCAAAGAAGGTCTCGAGCCCTCAATTGTTATACATACGAATATACAAACATACAAGGAAGCTAGCGGAAGAATGCCATTTGGTCTATCAATTCTGCTCATATTACAGGGCCCACCACTTGAGCTAATGCCCCTGCCTTCCCTCCCCACTTCTCTTATCCTCCCTACCCATGATCTTCACCTTACCCCTATGCCAATCCCAGCCTCTCTTAAAGCTGCCCACTGTGTTCAGTGAGATCATCTCTTCCTGAAGCGCATTCCAAGTGTCCACCCTCTCTGTGAAGAAGTGCTTCCTGGCCTCCTTTCTAAATCTTCCACCCTCCAGCTTAAGACTGTGCCCCTTCATGTTATGGTTGCCACTCAGCTTAAATTGATTCTCCTTATCAACCTTATTTATCCCTTTCAAGTACTTGAAGGTTCCAATCATGTCCCCTCTCTCCTGTCTTCCAGGGAGTACATGTTCAGTGTCCTGAACCTCTCCTCATATGCCTTACCCTGCTGACCTGCTGTCATCTTTGTAGCCCTCCTCTGGACCTTCTACAGCAAGATAATGTATTTTTTTGAGGTGTGGGCGCCAGTACTGAACTCCATACTCTAGATGCGGCCTTACCAGTGACCTGGACAATGGCAGTATAACCTCCTCTTTCCTACTACTGATCCTCTAGATATGCACCCCAGCATCTTACTAACATAGTAACATACTAAAATGCCAGCAGAATAGGGCTAATGGTCTTTCGTGTCTGCTCGTTTGGTCAGCCCCCACCCTGGGAGCTGACCTTGCTGCCCCCCTCGCCTTCTCTGACTTCTCCCTTTCCAGTTCCAGATATTCTCACCGCATTGGATTTTGCTTACAGAACCCTTCCCCTGTACCTGTCCCACCCCCTCTTGAACCCCTCCACCATCTCTGCCTCCACCAGACCCCTAGGCAGCACATTCCATGGCTCTGCCACCCTCTCAGTGAAGTAGCACCTCCTCCTTTCTCCCCTGAATCTTTCCCCCTCCAGCTTCCACCCATGCCTTCTAGTGGCCCCCTCCTCCTTCCTTTGAAGCACCCTGACTGCTCCTCCCCTATTTACCCCCTTCATGTACCTGAAGATCTCTTTCATGTCCCCCCAGTCCCTTCTCTATTCCAATGTGTACATATTTAGCTCTTCGAGACTCTCCTCATAGGTCTTGTCCCCCAAGCCCCAAATCATTTTGGTTGCCCTCCTCTGGACCCTCTCCAGGAGTTTAATGTCCCTCTTTAAGTGTGGCCTCCAAAACTGCACACAGTGCTTGAGGTGCGGCCTCACCAAGCAGTTATACAGAGGGAGTTTCACTGCCCTCCTTCTGGAGGTGATCCCCCTAGCGATGCATCCCAGCATCCTGTTGGCTTTAGCTGCTGCCCTCCTACAAGTCTCTGAGTTCTTCATCTTGACATCCACCACCACCCCCAGGTCCCTGTCAGCCATCGAGACTTGTAGCATTTCCCCACCCGAGGGTGTACTCTTGGCCCAGGTTTCTAGCCCCCAGGTGCAGTACCTTGCATTTCCCTGCATTGAACCTCAGCTTCCACTTTCTAGACCATCTTTCCAGAGCCTCCAGGTCCCCCTGTAGGGCCACCCTCCCCTCCTCCATCTTGTTTGCCTTTGCTGCTGCTTTCTTGCACTGCGTGGTGTGCTTCAGGTTACTAGTGGTCATCAATCCCAGATCCTTCCCCTCCTCTGTTGCAGATACTCAGACTCCACCCAGGTAGTACTCTGTCCTGGGATTCTTGGCTCCAATGTGCATAACTTTGCATTTCTTGGCATTGAAGCAAAGCTGGTAGATCCTAGAATGTTCAAGAAGGTCTAAGGCTATCCATGGATTTATGGCCCCCTTAATCTTGTGTTTCTTGAACATGGCATGGACATCACAGGCAAAGTTGAAACTAAGAATAAAGTAATCAAATGCAGTATCCACATCTGGGGCTTTGTCTACTGGAGACCAATCGTGTCCTCATAGGAGAGTTTTAAGGAGTCCTAGTTGACCAGGAATCAGAATTCAACTGTTAATGGTTTTAACTCAAATCAAATCAAATTTATTTATAGAGCAAAGGTAAAGTAGGGAGTATAGCAGCAGGTACAAGGGCAGAAAGCAAACGATCGAGAGAACTAGAATTTTTTAAAGTTTTGAGGTGGGGTTAAAGAGTAGCAGAGTTTAGACTACAATGCAGATTATAGTCAAAACATAGGTCGCATATTTAGAATACATGTAAGCACAATTACTTCTGTTTATGCATTTCTAATTTTATGAATGGCAGTAAAAAACAACAGCAAAGTAACCCTTCGGAACCAGAAGTGAAAGCAAAATTAGGCAAGTAAAAAGAGTAATGCAAGAAAATCATGCAGTGTTCTGGGCTTTCACTGAAGAACCAATCGGGTAGCTGAAGTACTTCCAGGTGGCCGATCAGAGGAGTCCTGCGGCCATGCACCAGAATTTGAAAATTCCAGTGAAAAATACTTGTGTAGTTCATACCTTGAATGGGGTTCCCAGAAACTGCTGATGGTAGGAGTTGTCAGAGGCAAGTGTAGTGGCTGCACAGCTGGGGAGAAGGAGCCAACTCTGTGCTAGACGGCTTTAATGGGGTTCCCATAGATTGCTGACAATAGGAGCAGTCCCAGCAAGCATAGTGGCCACACCACAGGGAAGAAAGATCCCACTCAGGGCCCGGCAGCTTGAATGGGGTTCCTGGAGATTGCTGATGGTAGGAGCGGTCAGTGGCAAGTGTAGCAGCAGCACCGCTGGAGGTAAGGAGCCCGCTCGGCCCAGAGGCTTGAATGGAGTTACAGGAGATTGCTGACTGTAGGGGCAGTCGACCACTGGCATAGTGGACATACTGCTAGGGAGAAGGAGCCCGCTCATGGACTGGCGGCGTGAATGAGGTTCCTGGAGATTGCTGATGGTAGGAGCAGACAGTAGCAAGTGTATTGGCCGTACTGCTGGGGAGAAGGAGCCCACCCAGGATCTGGTGGCTTGAATGGGGTTCCCGGAGATTGCTGATGGTAGGAGCAGTTGGTGGCAAGCATAGTAGCTTGACTCCTGGGAGAAGGAGTCTGCTCATGGCCTGGCAGCTTGAATGGGATTGCCAGAGACTGCAGAAATTAGAAGTGGTTGGTAACATGCATAGTGGCCAAACCACTGGGGAGAAGGAGCCTGCTTATGGCCCTGCAGCTTGAATGGGATTTCTGGAGATTGCTGACAGTAGGAGTGGTCTGCAGCAAGAGTAGTGGCCCCACCACTGGGGAGAAGGAGCCCGCTCAGGGCCCAGTAGGTTGAATGGGGTTTCCCTAGATTGCTGATGGTAGGATCTGTCAGTCTCATGTGTAGTGGATGCATCACTGGGGAGAAGGAACCCACTCAGGGCCCAGCAGTTTGAATAGGGTTCACGGAGATTGCTGATGGTTGGAGTGGACTGCTTCAGGCTAGGGTGGCTACACCACTAGTGAGAAGGAGCCCGCTCAGGCCTTGGTGGCTCTGGGGACCTCGACCTGAGCAGAGAATACCATTACCTCCTCAGTCAGTCCGGGTCCCCCATAAGTACTGCAGTTTTTGTGGCCATGATCTAGAGAAGTACCTTTGTGATCCTTGGTAGAGGCAGAAAAATCTAAGTCATTTTGAATCTCCAGGTCGCTGCCATTGTGTGTGTCTCCTGAACCTGGGTGTCAGTAAAGTGTGAATGAAATGAGGACAGCTGGGTGTTGTGTCGGGATGCCATGAGATCTAATTGGAAAGGTCCCCATTTGAGGTGGATCATCTGGAACACCTAAGTGTGCCGCTGCCACTCTTCCTGTTCAAGTGTCACTCGACTGAGACAATTCAAGTGTGAGTTTAATTTTCCCACCTGATATGAGGCAGACAATATCAGTAGATGCTGCTCTGCCCAGAGTAGGACCTAAAGAGCTTCCCTCAGTATTGCTGTGCTTCTGGTACTGCCTTGTTTGTTTATGTACACCAAGTTAACTTGATTGTCAGTTCTGACCAGCACTGGCTGACCTGTTTGAGGGATGAAGAACAACAGAGTGCTGTAGACTTCTCTAATCTCCAGAACATTGATGGGAAAACGTGTTTCCGATGGGGACCATTTGCCTTGGGTGACATGATGACCCATTATGACTCCCCATCTGAGCAATCTGGCATCCACTGTGATTGTCATCACTAGTGACATTGATAACTGGATACCCCTTGTTAAGTTGCGCCGGTCCATCCACCAACTGAGACTTTGCAGGATGTCTAGCCCAGGATCAAGATTGCACTGGAATACGTCTAGCATGTACCACTGGGGTGGGTGCATATGCAGTTGAGCCCATGGTACCATGGCTTTCACTGACACGATCAGTGCCAGTGACTGGAGTTACATGTGTACCAGTCTGCAAGGCTGTGCCCGTATGGATTCCAGGAGCTTGATCATGTTGGTTTCTTTGTCTTCCATAGGGAAAACCTGGCCATTGATCATGTTGATCCTGGCCCCCAGGTGAGTGATCACCTGTATTGGGGTTAGTTGGCTCCTGTCCCAGTTAATGACCCATAGGTAGCATTGCAGGCAGTGCATCACCAACTCTGTTTCTCTCTGGACTTGTTCCAGAGATCTCGCCCAGATGAGCCAGCCATCCAATTATGGGATGTCATGTACCACCTGTTTGCAGAGGGCAGTGGCAATGACTATTAGGGTCATTGTAAACATTCTCCGTGCTGATGCCAGGCCAAATGGGAGACAGGAATACTGGAAATTACGTACACTGATCTGAAACCTGAGGAAATGGTGGTGACTGGGCAAAATCGGAATGTGCAGATAAGTGTCTTTCAGGTCTCTGGAGCCCAGGAAATCACCTGGTTGAATTGCTGTCAGTGTCGACTGTAGAGTCTCCATTTTTAATTTTTTGTAGACTACAAACTTGTTGATGAATTTTAGATTGGGAACTGGCCGGAGGCCCCTGTTTTATGGGCGGATCATAAATAACATAGAGTACACCACTGTGTCCACCTCTTTTGGTGTAAAGGTAATGATGAAAACTAATGGAAATGTTGATACAGGATGCCCTAATATAAATGTGTAATTCTGGACGATCTTACTATGGCTGAAAACTAGAAAATGTGTAATAATTAGTAAGATATTATCCAATAGGTCCATTAAAGTTTATATATTTATTGTAATCTTCTCTTCACACCAATATACTGTAGGCAACAGTTTCGTGGCTGAACACATCACTTCCTCAGGCCATACGTATAAAACAGTGTTGGTACTAAATATAAAACATAAATGTATTCATTAAGTTTATAATATCTGTAATCTTTTTCCTTATTCATCAAGATACCAAATGGTTATTGATTAACAATACTCTACTTCAAAAAGACACAAAATGTTACATTAAATTGAATCAAAACATATTCATAATCACTTACAGTATATTAAGTTACTGATACAGTGTTTATACCTACTAAAAGTATATGAGAAATTAAATCCTTTCTTTAGATATCTCTCTAAATTTACTTTTCCTTTTAACCTTCAACTTAACTTTAATTTCCAATTCCTTAAGCAAATTATGCTATATTTGCTGTTTGTACCCCATAAAAGATTAAATTCCTTAATTTTTGTTTATTTCATTTCCACTGATCAGTAAACAATGATGTACATCCTTTAATGAGCACTTCAATGCTCTGTTCCATTTATTACCTATTAAGAAAAATACATAAGTATATTTACAGTACTCCTGTCCATAAAATTCAAATATTTATTTTGTCAGTATTTATAATGATCACCAATGTACCTGATTTGGCATAACAGAGCTCATTCAAGATAAGCAATTTTGTTCATTAAAAGAAGTTCCTAAGAAAGAGACCGCATTCAATCTAATTCTTGCAAATTTACTGACTCCTCCTTGTTCAATGTGGCTGCGGGGGGAGGGACAAACATAAAATATACTAATTGTAGTGTTACAAATCTTTCAATCTTAACTACCCATCTTATAACATTTCTCCTGAAGATTTTACATCAGTATTTGTTACCTTATTGAAAGTGCCTTTAAACAGAGCTCCAAACTTTTAAAAGGATGCTCATTTGACTACGTTGAAGTTTTAAACTCCTCGTTTCTTACAGTCACTGCAACGGGGAAGAAAGGACATTAGCTTTATATTTAACATTCATTTCCCTATAAATCGGGCTGTCTGTGTAAATATTTATGCTGAAAGGTTTTGAATAAAGTCTTTTACCTGGCTCCACGCCACTAACGCCACTAACAGATGGCTGCCTTTTACAGGAAACTGAGCGGTCTGGACTGGGGGTTTAAATATGTTTCAAAAAGCCACTGAAAATGACTGAGGGTATTACGTCATTAATCTTCTCAAACCCACCTATTCTTGGTTTGACTAATGCTGGAATCAAGTGAGCCGCATGACTGGCCATGTAGCCAAGTGGTAGAATTTGACAGACTCACCAAGCACACAATCAGAGTCAGCAGTTCGTGTCCCATCCTCGGCTCTTTGCCGAAATTGAAATTTTTTATCAAAGCAATCATGTGAAGTTATTATTCCTATATTTAAACCTGTTTATCCAATAAAGTAATTATTCAATTGCTTGAACAAATAGGGTTAATAGAATTTCCCAAATGTTAATTACCTTAAAACTTCAGTGATTTTCCTGTATTTAAATTAACTATATTTATGAAGTTTAAGTGTGACAGGGGGTACATGCCATTCTTGTTGCTAGACCTAAACCTACTATAGATTTAGAAACTGTTGGAAAATGAATGGATCGCATAACTCACACTGTAACTAAGTGGAAAATACAAGTGAGCTCACTTAGTACTAATGGGGTCAGCGGTTCGTCCCCTGTCCACGGCTACTTGCCGACAATGTGTTCTAAATTTTTTTGATATATTTATTATTACCTTAGGTTTTCAAAATGTTTAATACTTTCTATTTCTTAAATAAAGTTTAACTGATGAATATTCTATTTGTATTAACCTTATGTTCAGTCTTTATGAGAATTAGTTATTTCAAATACCAGGAACTATTTTCCTGATTCTAACTTGCATTCTATACTAACTGTTTTAATAGAAAATGATCAGATCTTAAATATTGACCAGAAAAATCCTATTAATGAACTTTACAAATTTGACCTTTTTGTTGAGCAAAGGTTAAACTCCCACCAGAGCCACTGGAACCATCAACTGATGTTACTTTTGTTTGTACTAATGAATAATATGAACAATTCTTTTACACTTCATAAGAAGAAATTATATTCCAAAATATAAAATATACTGTGAACAATACATATAAATGTTGGAATGATACAACAGATGTTGTTCATAGGTCAAAGCCTAATTCCAATATAAATTCCAGTTGCATGATTCATTCATGCCAATCTTTGGGTTTATGCTGTCCATAGTATATATCCAAAAAACTTCTCTTTTTAACAGTAGAGTGTCCCATGAACTTTTATGTCCTTGTGGTTCAAAAACTTTCTCAAGTCCCCAGAATCTCAATGATGCTGGTGTATGTCCTTCATGATTGAAATGCTTTGCCACAGATGACTTTTCATCTTTCATTCTGATATCACTCTTGTGTTCCCCAATTCTCGTTCTGAGTTCCCTTTTTGTCTTTTCAACATAAAGTTTGTCACATGGACATTGGATTATATAAATTACATGATGTGACTTACATGTTATATGTAGCTTTGAAAATGTAATAAAGTATTTTGATCAGTCTCCTTCCGATATAACCTAGCCCCTAGTTTTTCTTTGTTCTTAAAGATTTGTAAATCAAAAATGATATGTGCTGTTTGTCACTCTCTACTGAAAAAATCTAATTCTCATTTCTACTGTTAAGCTATCTAATAAATGAGTCTAACACATTTTTTGTACCATCCCATAATAATAGTACATCGTCTATAAAGCATTTCCATGTAATAATGTTATTTCTAAATGGATTATTATACTCATTCAATACATGTGTTTTCTCAAAATGCCACATGAATAAATTTGCATAAGAAGGGGCCATGGTGCTCCCCATTGCTGTACCCTGAGCCTGTAAATAGAATCATCTTCAAATGAGAAGTAATTTTTTAATAAAACTATTTATGCTAGACCCAATAAAAAATCTGTGTCAGGAAATAAATTATCTTTTTCCCTTAATGCTACTCTTAATGACGTATACCCATCTTCATGTGGTATGCTTGTATAAAGATCTTTTACATCAAGTGACACCAACCACATTCCTGTTATATCAATATCACTTAGATTCACCTTTTGTATTATTTCTATAACATGGCTAGTGTCTTTAATGTAAGTATCCATTTTCTTTGCTAATTGTTGTATATGAAAATCTACATACTTAGATAAAGGCTCCAACAAGGAATCTGAACCTGACACTATTGGTCTGCCTGGTGGTTTTTGTGGATTTTTATATATTTTGGGTAAAACATAGAATTTTGGTATTCTAGGATTCTTATTAATCAACATTTCCATTTCAGTATCCGTTCACCGTCCTAATTTTACTGCCCCTTCCAGGTAATCTTGTATATCGGCTTTGATTTCATCTGTGGGATCATAATTTAGCTTAACATAGTTTGTGTTATTTTGTAATTGCCTAAAACATTCTGCCTTATAATCCTGAAGATCCCAAAGAACTATTCCACGCCCCTTATCTGCTGGTTTAATGACTATAGAGTCATCTTCCTGTAAATCCCTTAATGCTTGTCTTTCTTTTTTAGACATATTATTATACTTTGGAAATTTAGGTTCTTTCTCTAGTAGTTCTTTAATTTCTTTCTCATTGATCTTTATATATGTTTCTACTAATTCCTTACCATTTGGGGGAGAAAAATCTGACTTAATTTCTAATGTTTTTTAAGTTCTTGTTTTCTCGTTAATGGTTCCTCAGGCCTATCTTGAAACCAGTCTGCTAATCTCAATTTCCTGTACAATGTCTGTAAATCTATTTCTAATTGAAATGGATTAATTCCAGTAGTTGGTGAGAAAGAAAGTCCCTTGCTCAATACCCAGTTTTCTACATCTGTTACATTTCTTTCACTAAGATTAAACACTGGTATTAAGTCCTCTGTTTTCCCATGCTGTTGTAGCATGTACCTCCTCTGCCGTCTCTTCTTCCCCCTCTTCCACCTCCCCTTGTTTGATTTCCATAAGATTGTCTGTATTGATCTGTATTCTGCCAACCCCTGTCTCTCAAGTCATATTTCCTGGTTTCCACTTTTTATTGTGGTGCTTTCTGACCTTCCTCCACCTGTTGTATCTGTTTTCTTTCTAAAAAAGTTTTCCTATTATTTTTCCTGCCTGTTCTATCATAACAGTTTATAATATAACTATCCCCACTGTCTGAGTCTGTATAGTAATCAGATCTTCCTTGTGGGTGCTGGTTACTTCCATAAGACTTCTGTTTTATAAACCAACTATACACCTTATTGTCTCTATAATCTATAATGTCCCTTTTGAATTTACATGTTTTCTATTGTTTAATATATTCCTCATAATCATCCAAATATTTCTTGATTTTTTCTAGTGTAATTGTAAACTTGTGTAGTTGTACCCTTGATTTATATTCATCTTTAACACTTTGTATTTCTACTGTGAGTCTATTTTGTTCCTCCATTATGGCTTCTATTAGTGCCAATATGAAATCTATTCCATATTTGTTACATATCCCAGTCCATTTCTCATTTAATTTAGGGGTTGTAAAGCCCAAGTAAGGTTCAACCAGCACCCTCAAGCCTCTGTAAATTCTTTTATTTTAAATATATTCCCTTAAGGACAGAGCATGCCACTCTAATTGTATGTCATTTTGTTCTAAATGATATATCTTGTCCATGAGAGATTTATCACTAGTGACTTCTGTAAAAGTGTTATCTCTATTTAATAAACTTAAGACTTGTTCTTGCTCTTCTGGGGCAAATTGATATATGTGTTGAGATCTTTCTGTCTGCTGAAATTCTTGAAAGGGTTCCTGTCTAGCTCCTGTCCCTCTTAATGTGATCATTGTGACTTATTTCCTATAGGTAATGGTACTTAAGGAGAGGAGGAAGTCTTGTAGGTGAAAGAAAAAATCTAAATTGTTAAACCAAAACCACTGTGTATCTATATGTTAAATTGAAACAGTCTTCCTGACTTATAGTGAAATACAAAAACCACCAGGAAATGCTGATTAATAAAAATCCTAGAATACTGAAATTCTATGTTTTACCCAAAATACATAAAAATTCACAAAAAACACAAGGCAGACCCATAGTGTCAGGTTCAGATTACTTGTTGGAGCCTTTATCTAAGTATATAGATTTTCATATACAACAATTAGTAAACAAAACGGATACTTACATTAAAGACTCTAGCCATGTTATAGAAATAATACAAGAGGTGAATCTAAGTGGTATTGATATAACAGGAATGTGGCTGGTGTCACTTGATGTAAAAGATCTTTATACAAGCATACCACATGAAGACAGGTTAGCGTCATTAAGAGTAGCATTAAGGGAAAGAGATAATTTATTTCCTGACACAGATTTTTTATTGGGTCTAGCATAAACAGTTTTATTAAAAAATTACTTCTCATTTGAAGATGGATTCTATTTACAGGTTCAGGGTACAGCAATGGGAAGCACCATGGCCCCTTCTTATGCAAATTTATTCATGTGGCATTTTGAGAAAACACATGTATTGGATGAAAATAATAATCCATTTAGAAATAACATTATTACATGGAAACACTTTATAGATGATGTACTATTATTATGGGATGGTACACAAATGTGTTAGACTCATTTATTAGATATCTTAACAGTAGAAATGAGAATTAGATTTTTTCAGTAGACAGTGACAAACAGCAAATATCATTTTTGGATTTACAAATCTTTAAGAACAAATAAAAACTAGGGAGTAGGGTATATCCGAAGGAGACTGATTGAAATACTTTATTACATTTTCAAAGCTATCATGATCCTAAATTGAAACAAAGTATCCCAAAATCTCAATTGATTAGGGCCAGGAGAAATAATACCACGGATGATGATTTTGATAAAGAAACAAAGGTTATGAGAAATAAATTTGTACAAAGAGGTTATCAGTATCAGAAAGTTGAAGAAATTATTACAGAGGTATCACTAACAGCACGTGAATCTTTATTACAACAGAAAGAAAAGAAGAAAATAGAGAAAAGGATAGTTTTTTTCAACTCCCTACAGTCATTTGAGTCAGAAAATTAAAAATACATTGGTCAACAATTGGTATATACTCCAGGCAGGTGGTAGCCCGAACAAAAGATTCACAGACATTCCATTAGTCACATCTAAGAAAAACAAAACATTGAAGGATAAATTAGTACATACACAACATACAAAACATTTGACAAATCCTGTACAGGAGAGACAATTACTTTTGGGACCACTAAAGGAAGGGAATTTCCCATGTGGTCAATGCTTTCATTGCAACAACACATCAAAGAAAACATATTTTGAACACTCATATACAAACAGAAAACATACAATTAAACAACATATAACATGTAAGTCACATCACGTAATTTATATAATCCAATGTCCATGTGACAAACTTTATGTTGAAAAGACAAAAGGGAACTCAGAACTAGAATTGGGGAACACAAGAGTAATATCAGAATGAAAGATGAAAAGTCATCGGTGGCAAAGCTTTTCAATCATGAAGGACATACACCAGCATCATTGAGATTCCCCAGATTCTGGGGACTTGAGAAAGTTTTTGAACCACAAGGACATAAAAGTTCATGGGACACTCTACTGTTAAAAAGAGAAGTTTTTTGGATATACTCTATTGACAGCATAAACCCAAGTATAGGCATGAATGAATCATGCAACTGGAATTTATATTGGAATTAGGCTTTGACCTATCAATGACATCTGTTGCATCATTCCAGCATGTATATGTATTGTTCACAGTATATTTTATATTTTGGAATATAATTTCTCCATATGAAGTGTAAAAGAAGCGTTCATATTATTCTTTAGTACAAAAAAAAGTAACATTAGTTGATGGTTCCAATGGCTCTGGTGGGAGTTTAATCTTTGCTCAACAAAAAGGTCAAATTTGTAAAGTTCATTAATAGGATTTTTCTGGTTAATATTTATGATCTGATCATTTTCTATTAAAACAGTTAGTATAGAATGCAAGTTAGAATAAGGAAAATAGTTTCTGGCATTTGAAATAACTAATTCTCATAAAGACTTGAACATAGGGTTAATACAAATAGAATATTCATCAGTTAAAATGTATTTAAGAAATAGAAAGTATTGAAAGTTTAAAAACCTAAGGTAATGATAAATATATCAAAAAAATTTAGAACACATTGTCGGCAAGTAGCTGTGGACAGGGGACGAACCACTGACCCCATTAGTACTAAGTGAGCCCACTTGTATTTTCCACTTAGTTACAGGGTGCGTTATGCGGTCCATCCATTTTCCAACCATTTCTAAATCTATAGTAGATTTAGGTCTAGCAACAAGAATGGCATTTACCCCCTGTCACACTTAAACTTTATAAATATAGTTAATTTAAATACAGGAAAACTGCTGAAGTTTTAAGTTAATTAACATTTGGGAAATTCTATTAACCCTATTTGTTCAAATAATTGAATAATTATTTTATTGGATTAATAGGTTTAAATATAGGAATAATAACTTCACATGATTGCTTTGATAAAAAATGTCAATTTTGGCAAAGAGCCGAGGATGGGACGCAAACTGCTGGATCTGATTGTGTGCTTGGTGAGTCTGTCAACTTCTACCACTTGGTTACATGGCCAGTCATGCGGCTCACTTGATTCCAGCATTAGTCAAACCAAGAATAGGTGGGTTTGAGAAGATTAATGATGTAATACCCTCAGTCATTTTCGCACGGGCTTTTTGAAACATATTTAAACCCCCAGCCCAGACCGCTCAGTTTCCTGTAAAAGACAGCCATCTGTTAGTGGCGTGGAGCCAGGTAAAAGACTTTATTCAAAACCTTTCAGCATAAATATTTACACAGACAGCCCAATTTATAGGGAAATGAATGTTAAATATAAAGCTTATGTCCTTTCTTCCCCATTGCAGTGACTGTAAGAAACGAGGAGTTTAAAACTTCAACGTAGTCAAATGAGCATCCTTTTAAAAGTTTGGAGCTCCGTTTAAAGGCACTTTCCATAAGGTAACAAATATTGATGTAAAATCTTCGGGAGAAATGTAATAAGATGGGTAGTTAAGATTGAAAGATTTGTAACACTACAATTAGTATATTTTATGTCTGTCCCTTCCCCTGCAGCCACATTGAACAAGGAGGAGTCTGTAAATTTGCAAGAATTAGATTGAATGTGGTCTCATTCTTAGGAACTTTGTTTAATGAACAAAAGTGCTTATCTTGAATGAGCTCCATTATGCCAAATCAGGTACATTGGTGATCATTATAAATACTGACAAAATAAGTATTTGAAATTTATGGACAGGAGTACTGTAAATATACGTTTGTATTTTTCTTAATAGGTAATAAATGGAACAGGGCATTTAAGTACTCGTTAAAGGATGTACATCATGGTTTACTGATCAGTGGAAGTGAAATAAATGAAATGTAAGGAATTTAATCTTTTATGGGGTACAAACAGCAAATATAGCATAATTTGCTTAATGAATTGGAAATTAAAGTTAAGTTGAAGGTTAAAAGGAAAAGTAAATTTAGAGAGATATCTAAAGAAAGGAATTCATTTCTCATATACTTTTAATAGATATAAACACTGTATCAGTAACTTAATATAAGTGATTATGAATATGTTTTGATTCAATTTAATGTAACATTTTGTGTCTTTTTGAAGTAGAGTATTGTTAATCAATAACCATTTGGTATCTTGATGAATAAGGAAAAAAATTACAAATATTATAAAGTTAATGAATACATTTATGTTTTATATTTAGTACCAACACTGTTTTATACGAATGGCCTGAGGAAGTGACGTGTTCAGCCACAAAACTGTTGCCTACAGTATATTGGTGTGAAGAGAAGATTACAATAAATATATAAACTTTAATGGACCTATTGGATTATATATTACTAATTATTACACATTTTGTAATGGTAATGATAGCCTGGTTCCTGGCCAGATTGTATAGAGCTTGCTGAATTGTTGCTGCTTTCATAGGGTTTGTGGACATAGGGGATACCATCAGCCTGTGTAGAGTTGTCTCTTGTGTGAACTCTATGCTGTAACCTTGAGAAACTAGCTCCCTGACCCACTTGTCTGTGGTGGTTTGGGCCCATTAAGCACCAAACAATTGCGGATGCCCCGTTTTCCAAAGTTGCCCCTGTATGTGGATTGTGAAGACCTGGACTGGAACTGAGACCTTATGGTCCCCCCTTTTTGGGGCTGGTTTTGCGCCAACTTTGTTTTGCCATTTGTGCCTCTGAAACTTTGGGCAAAAGGTGCGACCCCAAAGGAAGGTAAAGACCTTTCTTTTCCACCATCTGTTTGGCCCCTGCGCAGTCTCTGAGGAACAGCATCAGGGCATCCCCAAACAGATATCCCCCCTTACAGGGGTGCTTCATCAGCATTGCCTTGGGCTCAGCATCTGCCTGCCACAGCTTAGGCCATAGGGCTCTCCTGGTTTGGTTGGTCAGGACTGAAGCACAGGTGGCAAACTTCACGATATCCAAGGATGCATCTATTATATCATGCTGTCTGCATGGCACAGTCAGCCTGGCTTTGAGCAGAGAATCATCTGGCAGACCATTGGGGATGGCCTTCACCCACTGCAACAAATCTCTGCTGGCATACCACACAGCCATATCCATTTATAGGGCTAGGCCATTTCAGGGAGTCTTCCACTTCTTGTCCATAAGGTATTTCAGAACTGACCCATTCTTGACTGGAATGACCAGGCATCTGGTGAGGGCAGACACTAGGATGTCTACTTTGGGGGCCATAAACCAGACCTTCCTATAGGGTTCCAGAAACAGAAAAAATATGTCCATTGCTCATTTTCTGTGACCCTGGCTGGCTCCATCACCTCCTGTTCCTTGGCCAAAATGGCATAAAGGGCTGTACTGGTTTGAAAATGTTGTTGCACCAACTTGGTTTGCAAGGAGAGCAGGGGATCTGTTGAGGTGTTGGGCTCTTCCAGCTCCTCTTGGACCTGCAGGACCTCTCGTATTAGCCACACCAACTTAGCTATATCCTCCTATGTGCACAGCTTGCCTGAGGTCTGGTCTGCATCTTGTTCCATTTCTTCTTCCCCAGATGAGTCAGCTGAGTCCTCTGCCTGTCTGCATTTTTCCTTCTGCAGCTGCTGGGTCAGTGGTGACCTTGTGTATTTCTTAGGGGCTCCTTGCAGTGCACTCTCTGGCTGTTGGGCTTGTAGCTTCTCCAGCCACTGGAACAGAAGTGCGGATTGTACTGCATTCAACGTCAGCAGTGCTGTGTGTGATGATGTCACTTTAAGGGGTGATCCTACATCCAGGCTGGAATTCTGTGGCTCCACAGACTCTGACATCATGCAGACTGCACTTCCTGTAGAGCATTCCCCACATGAGACTCTGGGAGTTTCTTGCCACATTCCAGGAAGGCAGGCATGGTGGTAAATCTCTGTGAGCTGGCTGACCTGTAGTGGGCAGACAGAAAGAACTGTGTCAGAAACATCTTTCACCATAAAGGCCCTGCCAAAATACAGCTTTTCTTAGGTCTGGCCCGCATTCCTGAGTTATGGTGGCCTGTGCCTTTAAGGCTCCTTGCCTGTGCTGACTTACACAAGATGGCCACCTGCATGGGTCAGGGCACCATTTTGTAAGGCCCAAATCTCATTGGATCATCCTGAGAATATGAGCCCTAACATAGCGGTCATCCTGGTACTTCACTAAGATGGCCTCCTTTCCCATGAGATCTCATGAGACTTTGTGTCTCCTCCAACCAAAATCTCATGAGACTTCCTTCTCATGAGATTTGGCCCATGGTTAGCAGCTGTGCAGTTTTTCTCTTAGCTAAGCTGGTCCCTCACCAAACTTATGTGGCCACCAGTAAGGTCAGGTAATGGGGCAGCTGCCCTGGTGTCTCTAAGACATTCGATTTTCTTGCGACCTCATCTGGACTACCCTGAGCCCTCTGAGTCTCACAAGAGCCATCATGTTGCTGTCTAAGAGCCACTCTCCTTGCAAACATGGTGAAGGGCTCAGGAATTTGCAGGAGGGTCATGGCAGTGAGGGAAGTCTCCTGGCATGGCGCAAAATTGCCAAATGGTCAAACCAGAGAAAACAATGGCCACCATCACCACCTGCCCATTCAGGCAAATCAGAGTACCCAGCAGAGCCACAAGCCATGCTTGCCAGCCCCAGAAAGCAGCCCCAGCACTCATCCAGCATGAATGCAGGTACTTTGTGAGAGCGGCTTCTGTTATAAAATAAACATGAATTTCTTGACTCCTGCAATCTGTGGAATGTGCAGCATCTGTGGGGCCAGCAATCCAGCCCACATCTTAATAAAAAAGGCTGGCATCTCAATCACCCAGCACACGGCTAGTTCTGACATGGAGCAGTCAATCCCATGAGCTTGCTGCACAGGGCTCCCAACGTTAGGGATGCTAAATGAGGGTATCACACATGGGCAGGGAGGGCAAGCCAGACACTTCCTGGGGATCTGGCCCTCCAGGACCTCTGCCCAGTCAGTGTGTCCATTAGGGTGTCTCAGTTGGCAAATACAACATTTTTTTTTATCAATATATATAACCCTGCATGCAGGAAATAAGTAGAGACCCTAGTGGATATCCCTCGAAATGCCTGCTGATGTGCCTAATTCATATAGAGAAAGTTAGTGTTGAGATAAAAGTAAAATATTTACCTTTGAGCTTGAGAACTATAAGGATTGTGACCAGCCTCAAGAAAAGGACAAAGTAAATTGGATTTTCTGGCTGGAGCCAGAAGATTGGCTTCTGCCAATTTATTATCATGCATCGGCCAACAAGATGGATGTAGGATACCCATATGTGATGAATCTCTGTCCACTCTAACGGTTGCAGTGGATAATGTTAATACTGCTAAGCACTCAGATTTCTACAGTGCATGGGTGTAACACAGTGACACCTGCTGGCCAATTTGGAAAAAGTCACAAAGGGAAAAAAAAACAAGCAGAAATACTGGAAAATTAAAAGGTATATGGATAAACTTTTGATGTGGAAACCAGTATTTGACGCAATTCTTATTTTGTTCTCATGTTGATAGCAGTATTTGATGCACTTCTTATTTTAGTCTTATTTTGAGCACACAGTCACTGATCAGATATAATCATGGTGAGAGTTCCAGACCTATTCCATTTCCTCATCAGGACATCTAAGGACCAATATACAAAAGTGAGCATCAAAGATAAGTATATTTTTTTATATACACCCACTACACTACACAAGCACTAAACATCAATACACAGTTGCAGCACATGTCAGTTAGTGAGAGACACATTTGAGCAGTTAAATTGAAGAGTTTAAGCAATCAGAGAACCATCATTTTGAAGAATCCAAATTTTAAGTTTATTTGAGTTCAACTCTTGCTGACTGAAGAAGAGAATACAGGTAATGCACACACACCTTGGATGCCACAACACTTATCTCCATATAAGGATGATGCTCTCCCTATCAAATGTGATGGATTCATGGTCCTACAGGAAGAGGTTGCTTCATTAAAGGTTGCATTAAATGATTTGTTAGAAGCTCAGACTACTTTAATATGCCACCTTTCTTTACAGAAATTGTGGCTGGAAGATAAGATATTGTTACTGCAACCCCAAGTATTAACCCTCCTTCTTTCTTCATTACAAAATACAACCGCTGATCAAGAACAGCCTCAGACTTCACACAAAAAGTAAATCTGCTTCTGCAAGCCTTTCACCATTGATGCTTTTACAAAACTCTAATCACGTGCCCCATATTTAAGAAAAAACAGGCAACTCACAGCACACATCATGTGAAAATAACAGCTCAAGATTCTAGAGCTGGGAAACAAGATGGATGCCTAATTGAGGAGCTCTGCACTCATCTGCAGATTTTCCTTTCCATCCTTCCAAATAAAAATGTTATCTAGTTCCATCTCTGCCACTAAATCATTCTACATGGTAGCAGCTAATAAAAGCATCAAAAAACAGGTGCAATTGTCTTTCAAGGCAGCGGGAGATGTGAGCAAACAGTTGGGCTTAGACTACCTGGTAACCTTTGTGGCCTGGAAAACTATAGTGAATGCCATACCAAACAGTGAGCCACAAATGGCTGGGTCATCTGTGTCTCTGGCCATTCGATAGAAAGCCTACATTCTAGTCTCAAATATGATTTGACAACATGGATGCAAGCTGGCTTTACCAATTTAAAAGCACAACTTACCCATCTGCAACAGATGTTTAATGCAATGGGGGATAAGCTCGAGAAACATGAGGGCCGACTCACTGAGTTGGAAGAAAGAGTTAGTGCCAAGGAGGCTGCTCACAGCCAGTCAGATACCTTGTTACAGAAGGACTTCAGGGAGACCAAACAATTGAAGGTTACTTTGGATGACCACAAAAACAGGGAGTGTCGATGTAATGTTTGGCTAGTTGAACTCCCTGAGGGGACTGAAGGAATAGACTGGTAGCTATTTACAACGGTGTTTGGTGCAAACTCTCCTGTTCACTGAGGTTACAATATTGGAAATACAATGGGCACATAGGTCTCCTGGAAGAAAACTGGGCCCACCAAGAAGCCTAGACATATAATAGTTATTTTTTTGAGATATCAGGACAGGCAACGGATCCTGACAGCTGCACATAAAGTATGTTACATTATGGTGGATGGAAGTAAAGTTAGCATCTTCCTGTATTTTTACAGGTGCTTTCAACAGAAATGGCAGGCATTTATGGAACTTAAAAAGAAACTCCATGCCCTGAACTGTCCCTTTTCATTAGTTTTTCCTTCCAGACTAAATATCGGGACACCAGACAAAATGACAAAGTCTTTTACGAATCCTAAGGAAGCCCTTGCTTTCATTTGTTCAGAGCTGGAAAAGAAAGGCCAAGAAGCAAACAAATCACCTCAGTCATCTGCCACTTGAGATGGGACAATATTTTTCAGGTACTGTACTTTCTTTCTAATACTAGTGGCTTTCCAGGTGTGGGGGTGGGGCTGTATTACTCAGTCCATAATGGGCTTTACCCAGCCTATCAGGTCTGGACCTGGGGACACCCCTTCCCCCACAGAGCATCATGGTGGAAGTTGGGATGCGGCTTCTACCTGAGGACCAGGCCTAAGTTTCTTCCACTGAAAGGGCCTTCTCAAGGGTCCTCATCCTTAAATCAGAGTTTTGTCTCCACCAATGCTAAGGACCTCAGCTAACAACTGTTTTCATAGTTGCTGGGAGGTTGTGGTGAATCAATTTCCCAGATAGTAATTTGAGGACAAGTTTCAACCATTATGTAGCCTGGAGGACTGGCATGTCCGGGGAACAGCTGTACTACTAGTGAATTGGAAGCCATTTCAGCTGATTGCATTGTTTCTTCCAAAGATTCCTGCTGACTTTGGCAACTGAGGCTGGGGTTATAAACTGAACCTCTATGGGCCAATTAGCTGGACACACTCTTTTTTTTTTGCAGCTGAGTTTTTTTCTATCCTGCTTCTTCATGTAGTTTAGTTATTTGGGACATCTGATTTGGACTTTTGTATGGGATATTTTGACATGTTTATTCCTATTTTGATGTTTGCTACTATATTAATCACCTGCTGGTAAATATTGGAGGGCTTTGGGATTGTTTGTTGTATGAAGAGGGTGTGCTACTTGTTAATATGTTCGGGGGGGGACCACACTTGATTGTGAAATGATAAGTTACACCTTTATTATTTCCCCATTTAGATATAGGGGGTACACTGGATCTTCCCTATCATTCCTGCTATGTAGAGATGGAGCACATAGTTTATTAGGGGGGATGGAGGGCCCGCTGGGGCATGTCCTGGTCCAGGGGGGTTGTGCCAGGCTCAGGACAGCCCGATGCAGAGGAGGCAAGTTTTTTCAAGGACCTCAATAGGATGCATTGCACACAGAATTGTAAGGCCATCAGAGCTAAAACATGCATTGGTGGGGAAGGGGCACCAGATGGCATGAAACTACATGCTCCAAGTAGGTTGCCTCCCGGTCCTCAGTGCGGGTTCCTGGTTTATAGTACTTGCAGTTGGGGCCTCCGAGTATGCATGGGGTGGCAGATGCTGGATCTGGTAATCTCCTCTGGGACCTCCTACACATAGGTTGGGGGGGATCCGGGGCCTGCTGTGATGGGTCCCTGACCTATTTGCTCCTCCAACAAGAGTTTGAGGGATGGGATCTTTTATTACAGGCTGCATACCAGTTGTTATGCAAACTGGTTGGATACCATTGTCTCTTCCACAATCTCATAGATTTCTTTGACTGGGTAACCAGAGTGGTGGACCAAGGGGGAGCAGTTGATGTCACCTAGCTTGACTTCAGCAAAGCTTTCGACACTGTTCCACATAGAAGATTGATAAATAAGCTGGGTAGGCTCAGGGTGGGTCAGAAGTTGGTTAACTGGATGGCAAACTGGTTGACGGGCAGAAAACAGAGAGTGGTGGTAAATAGCATACAGTCAGAAGAGATGCAAGTCACAAGTGGGGTACATCAGGGATCAGTCCTGGGGCCAGTCCTCTTCAATATCTTCATTAGTGACATTGCAGATGGACTAGACAGCAAGGCTTGTCTGTTTGCAGATGACACCAAGATCTGCAACAGAGTAGATGAGCCAGATGTGGTGGGCAGAATGAGAAGAGATCTGGATAAACTAGCAAAATGGTCAGCAGAGTGGCACTTGGGATTTAATGCAAAGAAGTGCAAGATCATGCACATAGGGAAGATAAATCCTGAAAACACCTATAGGCTGGGAGGGGAGTTGCTGGCAGTCACAAAGGAAGAAAGAGACTTGGGCATCATCATCACCGATGACCTGAAATCATCCAAGCAGACCTCTAAAGCAGTAGGTAAGGCTAGGGGGATGTCAGGGTGTATTAGTAGGGGTATCACAATTCATAAGAGGGAGATAATAATCCCTCCTTACAAGACACTGGTTAGGCCCCATCTGGAGTACTGCGTGCAGTACTGGAGGCCACACCTTCACAAGGACATTAACCAAATTGAGGCAGTCCAGAGAAAGACAACCAAAATGGTACAGGGACTGCATCAGAAGACATATGAGGGCAAATTAATGGAGCTCAATATGTATACCCTTGAGCAAAAGAGGGAGAGAGGTGATATGATCACAACATTCAAACACCATAAGGGCATTAACAAGGTGAAAGAGTCTAACATGTTTAAATACAGGAAAAATAGCAGGACAAGAGGACTCAGCATGAGATTAGAGGGAGGCCAATTAAGGGGGAATGTGAGGAAATTCTTTTTCACAGAAAGAGTGTTGGGTGCATGGAATGGCCTACCTCAGGAAGTGGTGGCTATGAATACAGTGCAGAGCTTCAAGCAGGCATGGGATAGGCATAAGGGAACAATACAGATGAGTATGAATAGACAGGCCACTGACAGAGCAAAGGCCGATGGCACATTTATAAGGTAGAAAAAGAAATGGGCAGACTGGATGGGCCTTGCGGTCCTTATCTGCCATCAACCTCTATGTTTCTATGATCAGGGGGTGAGTTCTGGGAGTAGTTCCCTTCCAAGGGAATTGGAAGGAACAGGAGGAGGGGATATGGGGGGGAGAAGTTTGGTTAGGGGTATTACCCCTTTTGAGATGGTTCACAAATGTTGTGGGGGGTTATTGCCAATCTTATTGTTAATGTTATGGCTAATGCTTTTGGGACAATGAGGGGGACTTGTTTTCTGTTTTTACAGTTTCTGGGGAATTTGTTGTTGTTCTATTTTAGTTTAGTTTACTCTATTCAATTTTCAAGTACACAGACTTTTTGAAAGATGGGAGGTTATTCTTGGAACATGGCTCAGTAGTGTCCACTTAAAACGCTTTTTGTCATGGGACATTTAAAAATTGTTTTGTCTAATGTCAATGGCTTTAAGACCATAGTTACAAGGAAGAGGGTTATAACTTATGTCAAAAAAGTAAGGAATGATGTTCTTTTACTGCAGGAGACCCACCAAACTAAAGACTAAGCTGTCTAGATCATGTGGGGGCACCCTGCTGCTGGCTGACTTCTCCTCAAAAGCTAGTGGAGTGGCTGTATGGTTTTGGCCTGGCCTGCATTACAAATGCTCTCTACTCTGCCTGACCCACAGAGTAGATATAAAGTGATGGACACGTCAGTGGAGGGGAGGATGCTTACCTTAGTCTCTGTCTATGGACCTAACTTTTCACAACTTGGCCATGGTGGTGGCCCCCTCTAGGGATAATGTGTATTTTGGGGGCGACTTTAATACATGTTGGGATCCTGTTTTGGATCATTCAAGCCATAGGGCTTGCCCTCCTTCCAAGGGTGAGGTTGTACTTAGAAGTTTTGCACAGGAGAGGGCCCCAAAGGAGGTCTGGCATCACATGCACTCACACAGGTGTGAATTTTCCTTTTACTCTTATTCCCACAAGGTTTATAAGAGAATAAACTAGGCCTTGTTATCTCCAGATCTACTGTGAAGAAGTGTATCAGCCACTTATGGCCCAAAATGTATTTCCAACCACGCCCCCCAGATGTGGAACTGGCTCTGTCATTGGACTCCCCACTGCTACAGCAGTGGCTGTTAGATCCTGTTTTGTTAATTAAGGGATCCTATAAAGACCATATAATTAAAGGAATTAGGGAGTTTCTAGAATATAATAAAGTGGAGGACACATCAATGATAGTTACTTGGAAAGATTTGAAGGCCTATATCCAGAGCATTTCTATTACATATGTGGCTCATAGGCATGAACAGGACTTGCAGGAGAAATGGGATTTGGAGGCCCAAATAATAGTATTAAAGAAAAGACTGATGTCTGGGGATGGGGGAGTGGATATGGGAGAACTCAAAAGACTTAAGAGGAAGTTGAACCAGCTTTCTTTTGGAAACATTAAATGACATCTATTGATCAATAAGGCTGGGGACTACTTTGAGGGGGATTGGGAGAGTAAGAGGCTCACCTGGTTAGTTAAACAGAAATGGGAGGAGAATCAGATAATTGAGCTGGGGGGATTGGATGGGAATGCCACTACCATCTAGAAGCATATTAATGATACTTTTCAGAACTTTTAGCAGTCCCTTTACACCTCAGAAATCCCAAGGGAGTCAGACAGAGAGAGAGATATTCCCCTGCCATCACTGGACCCCGACTGGGTGGAGGAGCTGGGCCGTCTGGTGAGGAGTTACAAAAAGCAATTTGGTCCTCTAATTTGGGCAAGGATGAGTCTGCACAGGATTCCTATGGAATTTTATAAAACTTTCTGGACTGAGCTCTGACAACTGCTATACTAGATTGTGCATGAGGTACTGGAGGGTGTGGTTCTGCCAGAGTCGCAAACCTTAGCTATGATCACCATTCTCCCTAAACCCGGCAAAGATCCAGTAAAATGTAACTCTGTCTGTCCAATCTCATTACTAAATGCTAGTTATAAGATCTTGCAAAACTGTTGGCTGCTGGCTGCGGGGAGTGCTGCCATTTCTTATTCACCTGATCAGGGTCTTTTGTGAAGGGCAGACTGGCTGAGCATGATATTTGAAGGCCCCTTAATATTATGCAAGGATGGGTGTCCGGGGGATCAAGTCCTACTCATGTTAGATGCGGAGAAGGCCTTCAATCATGTAGAGTGGCCATTTATGTTTGCTGTTCCAACTAAGTATGAATTTGGGCCAAATATTCAATCTTGGATAATCATGTATTATAAATCACCATGTGCCCAAATTCTCACCAATGACACTCTAACCCTACCCTTTGGTCTCTCTCGGGGAACCAGACATGGGTGTCCCTTGTCTCCCTTGTTGTATGTTTTGACAATTGAGGTGTTGGCACAGGCCGTTGGGTGTCATCAGGACATTAGAGGTTTTGCACGTGGGGATGGTGAACACGTTATCTCGCTTTTTGTAGATGACGTCCTTTTGTTTCTGGCTGACCCGGAATGGGCTTTACCTGGCCTGACAGAGCTCTTCAAAATATATGGTCCATTATCAGGCCATAAAATAAATTGGTCTGAATGTGAGTGGCTCCCACTGTCGGGAAGAAATGACACCATACAGATGGGGGGGGACTTTCTTTCCTCCAGCCTCGGTAATCAAGTATTTAGGTAGCCAGCTACCTAAAAAACTTTCCACATTGGGTAATGTGAATTACAGACCTTTGTAAAACAAAATTAAGATGGATTGTGCTAGATGGAAATCTCTCCCCCTCACATTGCTAGGTTGGGTTAACCTTGTAAAAATGAGTGTTTCTCCCGAGTGCCTATATTTGTTCCAAACGCTACCTTGCTATATCTCCCAAAAATATTTTAAATCCTTAATGAGCTGTATAACTACTCTTTTTTGGAACAAGTGTAGACCTAGGATTAAACAAGAAACCTTTGGCAACTGCTAAATAGAGGAGGGTTGAGTCTACTAGATCTTCAGCTATATTATCAGGCTGCACAACTAGCATTTATGATAGATCTGATCCCCAGGAACAGACAGAGGAGGGTCTGGGTTGAGTGGAAGGAGGCTACCTTTGGGGCCCCATTATATGAGGCTCTGTTTGCTGCCTCACAGAAGAGAGTTGTGAAATTTTTTGGAAACCCTTTTATCAGATCCACAGGTGGGCATGGCTGATGGCCCACTCAGTACTGGGGGGGGGGCCCTGCTACTTTGTCCCCTGAAACCTCCATTAGTTATACATTTTGAGAAAGGGATACTATTCAATCCCTGACTTGCTGGGCTCTAGACATACAGGTGTGGGAAAGGAAGGGGTTAAGGGTACTCTCTCAACTGTATGAAGATGGGGTATTAAAATCATTCCAGTATCTCGTAAAGGAATTCCACTTACCACCCTCACATTTTTTCATTTATCCTCAGGTTAGGGCAAAGATATATGAAGGTTGGGAAACATCAGAGCCCCAACCCCCCGGGGCTCCACTGATCCCTGCTGGAGGAATTCTGCTGAGTGAAGGAAGAAAACCTAGACCATAACCTCTGACTAAGATTTAGAGGGCCCTCCCGGGGGGAATGTTGGATCCTATGGCAGGAAGTTAAAGGAAGTGGGAGAAGAACCTGTCCCCTGAGTGCTTAACTACAGGAGACTGGAATCTTATATTAAAAAAATGGAATGGAATGCGAAAAAAACAATAGACTTAGAGCAATTCATTATAATATACTTTTAAGGTCATATTTTACCCCAACATTGGCACATAGGATAAACATCAATAAGTCAGATCTTTGCCCTAATTGTAAAGCCGGTAGGAGAACCCTTTTTTTTTTTCACGTGCTATGGGAGTGCCCCAAGGTAATTCAGTTCTGGCAGGAAATAATCTGCCTGTTGAGTAGGACATAAGATTGCTTGGGGTCCTGGATCCACTTAATGTCTTGCAGGGGTTACTGAGGAGTGTGAATGGGGGGGGGGGGAGACACCCACTGTGGAGACTGGGTACTGTTGTTACCAAACAGACCCTAGTGCTGAATTGGGGCTCTGACTGGGTCCTAATGTTGTCTCATTGGGTAAATTTCATGCTGCATAGTAAGAAGTTAGAGTATCTTCAATATGAAGCAAATAATCAGGAGGATAAATACTATTTTATCTTATGTACCTTGGAGGCAGCATTGTCGGCAGTTTTGTTTTCAACTTTTCAAGAGGGTTAGCTGGGTTGGCTTTCTCTACAGTAAGGCCTTGGCGGGGTATCTAAGATCCTCCATTGATCTTCCAACAAGTTAATAAGACAGGGTCTTTTATATGATGGAGGTGGACAGTTTTCTTATTATCTCTTTTTAGGAATTGTGATATTTGGGCACTTAAATAGAACAGAAGATAATTTTTGTATATTTAGGTTGTTATTAACAAATCATTTGATGGATTTCCTTTGGAGATATGTTATACTTTGAGAATTTCCTCCTGAAACTTTAATAGTTGTATATACATTGCCAGCTGACTGTACTGCAATAAAACCTGAAATAAAGTTTACAAAAAAAAAAATTCTAGAGCTGTATATGCTGGTAAAAGAATTTATTCAACAACCTGATCCAGTACAATTAAAATAGCATTCAACATTTTACTCCAACACTTGGAGCTTTGTCTGGCATGCCAGCCTACAACTGTCACCTCTTAAAAACATCAGAGAAAGGGGTAGTGTCAGCTCCTCCACCATCTTAATACCCTACTTTCAAGTGCATGATGTGCAAAAGGTGTATTTAATAGGTGACACTTCTGGGGCCGACAAGCTGTTTTGTTGTACATTTTCACCTTTCTGATTAGATTCATCACCAGCATATACAGCTCTAGCATCCCAATTTATTTTTACATGAAGTGTGTGACAAATTATCTGTTTTTCTTTGGTGCTAGTAAGCTACTTACCATGGGATGCACTGCATCTACTGAGCAGCCCATTCTGTTTTTCATTCATGAAATCTCTTAATTATGACTTTGTAAGGAAAGGTTGGAAAATAATGCAAAGAATGAACAATGTTTTTTCTTGTAGACAATCTAATGCAATGTAATGCATACTGAGATATACAGTAAAGGTGTGCAAGATGCATTCTTATCCAGCACCTTAAAAATAAATATTAAAGAACCATCAAAAAGATTAGACAATCTACTCCATTCTAGTCCTACAAACAGTGGTGACTACAGAATGAGGGCAGGTAGTAGATACTGAATATGAGACAAGCAAGAAAAAGCACTCCACACCACTTAAGTTGCCTATAACTGTCAGGAACAAAACAAAACAAAAAGCAGCACACACAAATAGTAGAAAAAGCCTCTAGCTGAGATAGATGATGCATAGGAGTAGCAGGTCAGTCTTCTGTTGATGCATCTTAAAAAATTCATACATTTTGCACGGCCCCTACTAGTTGTGTGCATTGTGTTTTGTTTTCTTCTCATTGGATATAGTATACCTAGACTTCAAAGCCTTTGACTCAGTCTTCCACAGGAGGCTGGCCAAAAAGATTAGGGGCCTTGGGTAGAGGAAAAATATGTCAAGTTAAGTAGAGATCTGGCTGAAGAGTAGAACTCAGTGGGTGATAGTCAATGAAGAGTTTTTAAAGGGGAGGGAAGTGACAAGCAGGGCACCTCAGGGTTCAGTACTAGAACCAGTCCTCTTCAATAAATACATCTGTGACATACAGTGGTGCTAGCCACAATGCAATGCAGTAATGCTGCAGTTTATCATAAAATGTTACACTACACTGGGAACAGTGTAATTCAATGGCAGTTAAGCCCCTGTGTTGCAGTATTTTGTGACATATCACTTACTGTAAGTTACTGCATTCCATTATGGATGGTTTCACTTTAGGTGAAGGTATCATGTCTAAGATTTGCCTCCTCACAGATAACATAAAGATCTGCACAAGAGTAGACATGAAGGAAGGCAGAAAGGAACTAAAGGATGATCTGGGCAGGTTGGAGAGCTGATGAAAGAGATGACAAATGAATTTCAACACTAAAAAATGTAATGTAATGCACATTGTGAACAGGATCCCATGGGAGCAATATGAAATGGGTAGGGTGGTACTGGATAACACTGTGGAAGGAAAGGATTTAAGGGTGATGAAACTGGAGACCCTAAAAATGTCTGCACACTGCAGCAGAGCAGTAAACAAAGCAAACAGAATATTGGGGAAAAAAGGAAAGGGGATAAGCAGTAGAAGTTTAGAGGTGATCCTCTCACTGTACATGTCACTTGTGCAGCTGCACCTGGTATACTGGTCAAGATACTGGAGCCCACATCTGAGGAGAAACTGCAAAAAGGCAAAGGCAATGTAGCACTGGGAACATAAAATGGTTCATGTCCCATGGAAAATGAAGAATGACAGGCAAAAATCATCTGCTTTGAAGACGGCAGGGTGAAAGACAAAATATCACTACACACATGAACATCTCCGCAGTTAAATATCCACTCCACTGGAGTTAAAACATATCAGTATAAATATAAAAAATTGCATATAGCATAAAACATGATGTACTTTACAAGCCCCTTTAAAGGGACACTGTCAACCCCCTTAGGTCTCAAAGTGTCCCTAGTTTAAAAAATACACATTTTATGATTGACATCATTCTATAAAGATTGCTGATGTAGCTGGTAGTTGGATTCTGACTCTTTTTTTTCTTTAAAAAAAGTGAAAAGCAGACATTCCACCATACTGGTGTTACCACACAATCAGAGGTTTGTTTACATTCCTTGATCAGCTCCAACTGCATCTTTCCTTGTCTTAGGGACACCCACAACACAGTCTAGCCCCTCATGATGCAGTGGGAGTTCAGGTGGCTACTGCTTCATGAGTGACTGCACTGCTTGGGGGTACTTTAGGTGGCTACTGCCTCATGCGTGACTGCACTGTTTGCGGTACTTCAAATGCTCATGAAGTATGCAGTAAGAACAGATCCAGGATTGTAAACACAACAAGGTTGTTTATAAATACACATTATCATGCATTTCAGTTCTACTAAACAAGTAGACAGATGAAGCAAACAGCAACATCAATGAATTTTAGAGAAGGTAAGCAGTCATAAAAGGTAGGTTTTTAACTAGAAATAATATGATGAAAAACAGGTTGACAGTGTCACTTTAACAAATACATTTTCTGTGTTATATCAGAATGAAACACCAGACCAATACCAATCTGACGTTAACCCCATTAACTCAGAAATATCAGAAACACCAGGGCAAAGCATGGTAATTGGTGTCTGTATAATGAGGTGCTATGATATAACTTTTTGCAAAAATTACAAATTAAACAGAACAGTATCCTGCTCTCAAAGAGCAAACATGTGTGGCTTAGAAACTCATCTTCCTGCTTTACTAAATAAATGTGGGTCAAACAAAACAGTGGCAGTCCAAATTCATAAAAATAATATTGGATGTGACCATGAAAAGGACACAATGTATGTGAGGAGATTATTGAATTAGAGAAAGTAATAAAAAGGTGCATTCTCAATTATTTCAGGGATATTACTGGTTCACCAAGGTCATCCTGAATAAAACAATACTATCATTTGAATGAATGCAAGGCTATAGAACATGTTCAACAGGGAAGGCTTTAAGTTCAAGAACTCATGGGAATGTATATGGGGAAAAAACATCTGTATGGCAAAGATGGCCTTCATTTGAATAAAGCACGAGCTGAAACCCTAGGGGCTTTTTTCAACTCAATACTAAAAAGCAGTCATTAATACTAACCATGCAGGGGATGGAGACACACAACAGATCTTCAGAAGATGAAAAAAGAAAACCCCCAAACAAGCAAAATTGTATTAAGTGCCTAATGTGTAAAACTAGGAGTTTAAATAACAATAAACTAAGTAAACCTGAGTCTATAATTGAAGCTAAGAAAGATCTCAATTTAATATTCATATCAGAAACCTGATGGAGTCAAAATGACACCTGACGTAAAGATACTAAAGGATACAAACTGTTAAGGTTTGATCACACTCATAAAAAAGGTGGAGGCTGTTTATGCCTCAAAACATCTGTCTTAAACATCTCTGACAAAATTAAAGAATCTCTATGTATAACTTAAACACTGCAGCTAAAATTAATTATGAAAGCCACAAAAATTAAGATTATTGCCTTATGCTGCCACTCACCTAATGCTAACCATAAATAAAGAGTTGAAAGCCAGCCCACTGGTGCAGTGGCAGGGTGTCTGACTGTGACACTGACAACCTGGGTTCTAAAATGGACTCGGAACATCAGAGGGCTATCCATAAGAGAAGGATGGAACATCCTAGAGACTACTCTCTTTCTCCAAGGAGGAGGATGCAGAGTGTCCAACACAGTGCAGACTCCTGGCAGAGGCTGGAGTTACCACTGAGTCAGCATCATCACTTCTGGGGGGGCAGGGTGGATGCTGGAAGTCATTGCACGTCCCCGCCCCTGAGGAAAAAGCATCAAAAAATTGCAGGCCGCCGCATGATGGCTGCTGCTGGCTCCCAGTTCCAATTGCTCCTCTAGCCCTTCCCTATCAACATATTCTGGTGCTTGCAGCCCGGCACTTCAAACCCTGCCCTGGGGGGAAGTCAGGGAAGTACTGTTGGCAGGTGCTCACCGCTGACACCTTCTCCCGTCCTTGATGGGTTGGTCCGGTGCCATGGCCCCACCCAGGAGGGCACTAAGGTAAGTCTGAGGAGTGAAGTGGGGGTCAGGCAGGCAGGTGGAAAAAAAAATAAAGGGGAAAAAAAAGCAACTGATTTAAGAGATGTGCTTTTCTTAGGCAATATGAATTATGGAGACATTGATTAGATATCCTGTGAATCTACCAGCAGACCCAATCTTTTTCAACATATACAGTGGCCACCAAGAGGTAACAACATCTTGAATATTCTACTGAGTGCTGAAAGAAGAAACATCCAACATGATACAGTAGAAATGCTCCTGGGGGAAGTTATCACAATATTGTTATTTTTAATATAAATCAATTCTCAACAAATAAAAGGCTGTAGGGAGATTTATTTATATAACTCCATGGATATTGCTGACATACTTTGAGAAATTAGAGACATGAAGTTGGAAGAAGTTCTACAAGATAAAACATCGATATGTGGAAAAACTTGAAAGAATCATATTATCAGTATGTGAAAACACATTAATATATATATATATATATATATATATATATATATATATATATATATATATAATATAGGGGTGCTATTACCCCTATAGTTAGGGTTGAGTAGGCAGTTCAATGTTAAACTAAAAATTTTGCACTTTAATAATTCTGCAGCCATTCAAATGGATTTGCACAAAATTTGTTATGCACCTTCTTGTGATTCACCATCCCACCCCCACCCTTCACACACCAACAGGCTTCAGGGTGTGCCTTGGGGTTATTGGGCCTAGCTCTCACCCCATTCTCCTGTACTGTACCATGTCTGCTTGTTTATGTATGGAATGGGGTGAGAGTTAGATCCAATGACCACAAGGCACTCCCCAATGTCAGGTGGTGTGTGGATGGTGGGGGTGGGGCGATAGGGTTGGGAACTCTAACATTGAATTTTCATACTTTTGTCACTGTAAAAGAAACCCTAACTGATGCATTAATGGAGTTTTTTTTGCAATGAATAAATATATATATGTGTGTGTGTGTATATATGTATATATATATATATATATATATATATATATATATATATATATATATATATATAGTAGTGCGATAGTGCCACTATACTTAAGGTTGAGTTGGCAGTTTAATGTTAAACCTTAAATTTTGCACTTTAGTAACTCTGCAACTGTTTAATGGATTTGTACAAAACATGGTATGTGCTGCCCTGTGGGGTAGATCTTATTATGTACCAAATTTAATTTTAATCAGAATTTTGGATTTTGTGCAGCGCATCATGAAAAAAGTGTAAAAGTCGCTTTTCTTGCCCATTTTTGCTGAGTTTTCCTCATCGCACTGTGGCCACACTGTTTGGAAATGTGGCTTGAAATTTACAGGGTAGAAAGGACTTCCCCCAAAGAATAAGGCAGCATTGGTTTGGTGAAGAAATATTAATCCTGTTCAAAGTTATTCAATTTTGAAATCTCGGGTTCTAAACATAATCAGTTCAGTCTTTTAGATAGCTGCACAGTTTCAAATAAAGATTTTAGCTCATAAAGAGGGATTTTGACAGCTCATGAAGAGAGGTTTATTAAATCCCTTTTCATATGAAAAAATCCTTGTTCATGAGCCACCATCTTGTTTTCAATTTTCTCCAAAAATAAAACCTTGTAACTTGCCCCAGGGATGTCTTCATCAGAGATTGAAGTATGGGTTTTGTTCAGGGCAATGCCCTCTACAAACCCATGGCTTTGGTTCTGTTTAGTTTAGTCAAAAAATGTCCATTTTAAAATTTGAAAATCCCTTTTCACAACTCACTTCTGAACCCTTTTCATGAGGTGTCAAAATCCCTGTTCATATGGGGATGACCAGATGGCCCTATCTCATGAACAGGGATCTTGACAGCTCATGAAAAGGGATTCAGCTGATGAACAGGGCTTGTAAAAATGAATCCCTCTTCATGAGATGTCAAAATCCCTGTTTATGCGGGGATGACCAGATGGCCCTACCTCGCAGACAGGGATTTCTCACAAACAGGAATTTTGACACCTCACAAACAGGAATTTGGCTCACAAACAGGGATTTAGACAATTCACAAAGAGGAATTTTTAAAGCTACTATTTCTTTGCCAGTTTAATACAAAGAAACAGGACTTTCAGCTTGAAATTTGCAGAGTATGAAGGGGTTGTCCCACAGATGTGACTTATGTTGGTTTGGTGTAAACATTTTCATCGGTACCATACTTAAGACATTACAAATATGAAAAATTACCCATTTGATAACATTGTGGTGAATGTGATGCCTTTCAGTGCCTATATCTCAAAAATGGTTTGAGATACAGATTTTTCACTAAGCACACATGCAGGTTACCAGTCCATGATTACATCTGCAGTGGAATTTTTTCCAAGGTTGCTACGGTTACTGAGATATTGTGCTATTTGCAACATAAGGTTACTTGGAATGTGTCCAGACCTGCACTGCATCTCTACAATTATAGATAGGTGGGAGCTCAGGGCATGTAAAACAGCAGCTGGACCTGAAAATGGCAACAAATTACACCACATATAATTTAAAAGAGTTCTACAGCAATGTTATTTCTGTAAGAACTCCTAATACAAATATATGTCCCATAACTACAAAAGGTGATCAATCTACTGACCTGACTGAAATTCCAAACACTTTCAACAAGTCCTTTTGTTTAGTTTTTAATAATAAAGATTCTAAGTTGTGAAGTTATCAGAAATTAGAAACTGGTAATAATGTAATGCCTATAATTACTTTGCAAGACAATGTTAATAAAATTAATAAACTCAAAAACCAAAGTTCCACAGGACCAAAAGGTATTTCCTCACATGCAATATACTGAAAATATTAACATTTACAAAGCCCATCCACTGAAAATGTTATTCCAGGCCTCTATAAAGGAAGGTGTTCTGCCATGGGATTGGCTATCTGCTAATGTTGAAGCAGTTCACAAAAAAAAGGAAATAAAAATGACTTCCACAATTATCGACCTATAAGTTTGACCTAAATTCCAAGCAAATTGCTCTAGGTTATTCTATTCTATTTTTTTTTATTTGCTCTACTTTAGCTCCCCAAAGGACCAGCCCCTATCAGCCCTGTCAAGTGTCCAGCCCTGTCGTCCACTGCCCTGGACTTACCCAACCCAGTGTTCTGCCCTGGATTGCTCCCAGGGCTGGGCCATTGGGAGGGGGCCTTTCCTTCAATTGGAAAACAGGATACGGTTCCCTGTAGTGCCACAGGTCAGTGGTGTGGGGCCTGTGGTGTGAGGCAGGTGGGTCTTGCTTGGCCCGGGTTTTCCATTTTCTCCCCTGGAGGTGAGACATGCAGTAATGTCAGGGGCATGCATGTGTCTTCTGCCCCAACTCCAGTAACTGCTTGTGTCAACTTTCAGACCCCTGACTTCCACCAGGGGTTGGGGAAGTACCAGAAGCTTCCATACCCTCCTCCAGAGGAGGGGAGCAGTCTGCCTGATGCTAAATCTGTTGGCCCTCTGATGTCCAGGCTCACTTCTGACCCCAGGTCATCGGCATCACAAGCTGTAGTGCTACTGCTGTGCCAGTGGGCCAGCATGCTTGAGTCTATCCTAAAAGACAAAATACTTGAACACCTCTCAACAACAGGAAAAGCTGATATGGATCAGCATGGCTTTACCATGGGGGATCATGTATTACAAACCTCCTAAGCTTTTTATGAAAAATATTAGACTACCTCGATAAATGTAAACCTACTGACTGTATATTTTTAGACTGCAAAATCCTTCAGTACAGTGCCACATTGGTCAATTATAGAAAAACTAACTAATTTTAGCATTAATAATTACATCATAAACTGGATAAACTCCTGGCTCAGAAACAGGACACAATGAGTTAGAATAAATGGTCACCTCTCAAACCTAGGACAAGTGATGAGTAGAGTTCCACAAGGATCCATACTTGGCCCTATACTCTTTCAAACTTTTGTATCTGACATGTTCATAAATGTCTAAAATTGGGTCAACAAATATGAGGATGACACAAAAGTGATGGTATCAGTCTATAACATCTCATAAATAGAGTCCTTACAATCCAATTTAGATCAAATCTTGAGATTGGCCTGTAGATGAGTGATGCATGTCAACACCAGTAAGTGCTGTGTTATTTAGGAAACCAGCACCACCCTCACACATTCACTCTATGTAACTCTGTAATAAAAGCAGCAAACAAATGAAAGGATCTGGGAGTACATAGTAAATTTCAACTTGATGATCAATGTGTAAATAGGGCATCGTGGACTATAAAGAAAAACTTTAATACTAAGAAAGCGGATGTCATTATGCCTTTATAAAGGGCATATGTTAGGTCAGAATGATACAATGGCAGCCACTTGTGGTGTTCTTACAAAAGGAAGACTATTGATAAGATTGAAAGTGTGCAGCACAGGGCAACCAAACTGATTTACACACACAAAATAATTAGACCTACGAAGAATGCCTAAAACAACTGAACCTTATGTCTGTCAAGACAAGAATGCTGAGAGGAAATAACTTACTTATGTATGACATCTGCAAAGATCTGTATCTCATATATGAGTTGCAACTAGCTTTTAAAAATGATAGCATGTGAGCTCAAAGTCATCCATTAAAGCAGCAGTACTAGGGAAAAAAAAAACTGCACTTTTTTGACAGTTTATTCCCTGTGCCCTGCTAATCATATACCTGGTACTCTTTCTCGCCGGCATTGTACTATCGCCAAGTAATTTACTCGGTTATTCTCCGCTTTTGTTTACATTTCTGCTAGTAAGCATGTTGTACTGGAACTCCCTCTGCTACCAACTGCACATATGAATGACTTGCAGGGGCATCAGGAACTGTCAGCAAAGGGTCCCTCTGCTGTTGTCCAAAGATGTGATGTGACCTATAGAAAAAGCACACTGAAAATTAGTCAGTCGCCATATTTGTTGTAGCGCTACAACCATTCAAATAAATTGCAAATATCTAAAAAACTAAAAATGACTGGAAAAAAACATTTACAGGTATGGAAACTGGAACTTTGGCCGCATGCTTGCAGCCAAAAAACAGAATTTTGATAGATCACTTCCTGATTTTGTAGTACTGCTGCTTTAAAATTTGTCCAACAAAAATGTAATGCTAATAATAGGAAACACTATTACACTCAATGCGTCACAAACCCATGAAACAGACTGCAATTAGATATCATTCTGAGCAAAAATAGAAGAGTTTAAAGTAAAATAAACAACTATATTCTCAGTGGAGTAAAACTCCAGTATTATTCATAACACACAGGAGCTACTATGGGCTAATGCCTTACTTTGCTCCTTTCTGTCTTAGTATAAACTGCAGAAATGTCCTAACATGCCAACATTTCATGCTCACATGCTTTATCAAGGCATATACCACCACCTAAGGGTCATCGTTTAGTAGTCCACACCTCTTAAAGTGCTAGCACACATTGGACAATAAATAGCAATCTACTCTAACACCACAAGAATTATGAAACTGCATTCATGCTAATCTGTATTTTTAAAGTGACAGTACAGCATTTTAAAAATGGTTGGAAAGTCATATAAAAGTCCATCATGATGCACACATACAAAACATTTTCAGCACATGTATAAGAAATCATGTGTTTAAATGTTCATTGTAGCCATAATTACTTTGGTTGTTTCATACAAAGTGGCTAGACAATTGGTGCATTACTCAAAGATCTCATAATTTAAATAGCTCAGTCTTGATGTGGTTCTCTTTTAAAAATATCATAACACCAGTTGTTGAAAGTGTCATTGTTTCTTCCAGATCAGTTTATAAGGTCCATGAGATCAAGATATTTGAGACATTCTCATTAGCCCATAGCAGACAGAGCACATAAGAGCATTACAGATGGGACTGCCATGGAGAAAATACTGTTAGCATAGTAATGCATACAGATCAAAGCAGTTGTTGAAACCTACTAGTGCATTTGTCACTCCTGCTGTAACTTGTACATCCACACTGATTCCCTTCTTAGTATTAAATTATCCAGGTTACCTCATCATTTCTTTAATAATTCCCATAAAATGAAAAGTGTGATCCCTGCAATTTTCCACATCCAGTATGCACATTAGGGTGTTGCTTCTGTTCATGAGTCTATTCTGTTTTATGTTATATACAATTTAATAAATATATTTAGCACTTCTATGCCGTTTAGAGATGTTGCAAAGTTTTCCTTCTCTTGCAAAGTTTCGGTGAAGTCACCAAATTTGCCTCAATGGATCATTTCATGATGTTTTTCCATTTAACAGAAAATTTGCCATTTGTAACTTGCCCTTGCAACTTCACCTGTAGCTTCTCCTTGGGATACACAAAGGTGAAGCCAGGTCAAAATGACTTCCACCAATGATTCCTTTTTGGGGTCTTTCATGCATAACTCAGTCAAATTTTGTCCAACTGGTCTGAAACTTGGTATGCTATGGTTGTAGTCCAAGAGAAGGTTCATATTTGAATCATTTTTGATGATTATAGGACTTAAATTGTTGATATGGCATTCCACCATGGTCAAGTTGGGAGGTGATTTTGGGATGTTGCATAACTCTGGCTGGCAAACAGCCCAGCGGCTTTCCAAGTCGGTATACATCTATAGGAAAAAGTTAAATAAACATTTTTCCTTGGTATCTAGTGGTTCCCCCTTGCAGATCACCAGCCCAATGTGTAAAAGACAATTTCCTTGGTGTCTAGTTTTACCCCCTCACTGATCACGCACCCACTATACAATAAACACTTTTTCTGCTATCTAGCAAACCCCACACCAGCCCAATCTAGCAGGTAGTGAAGTAGTGCCCCTCCACCCGACACCCCTCCATCCTGACCCTGAGCTGATGACTGGCACAGCTCTGCACTCTCCATCATTTATTTATTTAGCTTTTGTTGACCGGGTAAGTGCACTAGACAAATCCTGCCTATTTTCAGGCATGACCCGGGGGAGGGGGATACAGATGAATGCCAACTGACCTTGAACCAGATTAAGCTGTTAGTGGTATTTTTAGTGAATTAGGGAAATTTGTCAAGGGCACCGGGGAAATTCCCCTACTCTTTTCTATAAGTGCCATGGGATCTTTAACATCCACCTGAACTACCACCAATCCAGGCAGATGGGACCTCGGATTAACGTCTCATCGGAAAGACGGCACCTCAGAAGTGCAGCACCCCTCTCATGCTGCACTATAATGTCAGTACTGGGATATTAACCCAAGTGCCAGATGTGGGAACTGAACCCACAGCCCTCTGATCTCTCGGCCTCAGAGGCGAGTGTGCTACCTACTGAGCCACTGACACTGCTGGACCATGGCTGGACACTGACTGAGCTGTGAATGAGCAAGTAACATAGAAACATAAACTTTGATGGCAGATAAGGCCCGCTTGGTCCATCAAGTCTGCCCATTTCCCTACCTACAGGATAAGCTGCAGATCCTAGTTAACCAACAGCCTATTTCTTCCTACCCCCCACAAGAATTGCCTTATGTCTGTCCCATGTATTCTTGAATTCTCCCACAGTTTTAGACCCCACAACCTCCTCAGGAAGGCTGTTCCATGCATCCACTACCTTCTCTGTGAAAAAATACTTCCTCACATTGCCCCTGAACCACCCCTCTATCTTTAAATTGTGTCCCCTTGTTCTTGCATGTTTCTTTTTCTGAAAGATGCTACCCTCTTGGAGTTTGTTGATTCCACTGAGGTACTTAAAAGTTTCTATCATGTCCCCCCTCTCCCTTCTTTCCTCAAGGGTATACATATTAATCTCCTTTAGTCTCTTCTCATATGGCTTCTCTTGCAGACCCTGCACCATTTCAGTTGCCCTCCTCTGGACTGCCTCTATCCTGTCTATGTCCTTGCAGAGATGGGGTCTCCAGGACTGGACACAGTACTCCAGATGGGTTCTCACCAACTGTCTGTACAGAGGGATAACAACTTCCTGTTTTCTGCTGCTGATGCCTCTCCCTATGCATCCCATTATACCCCCAACCCTCCCTACTGCCTTCTCACATTACTTACTATCCTTAATGTCATCTGATATGATTACCCCCAGGTCCCTTTCCTTTTTAGTTGTTGTTACTACCTCCCCTCATTGTGTAATCTTCCCCTGGGTTCTTGTTTCCCAGGTGCACTATTTTGCACTTCTTTGCATTGAATCCTAGCTGCCATACTTCTGACAATTCCTCCAACCTTGCCAAGTCCTTCTTATCCTTTCCACGCCCCTTCTTATCCTTTCCACGCCTCCTTGGGTATCAACCCTGTTGCAGATCTTTGTGTCATCTGCAAAGAGGCATACTTTTCCTTCCAGTCCCTCTGCAATGTCACTTATAAAGACATTAAAAAGGACTGGACCCAGTACTGAACCCTGTTGTACCCCGCTAGTAACCCCTCTTTCTTCAGAGTGGACTCCATTTACAATTACTTTCTGTGTCCTGTTGTCTAGTCAGTGTTTTACCCAGGCTATCACCCTGGGACCCACACCCAAGCTGGTTAATTTGACTATTAATCTTTTGTGTGGGACTGTGTCAAATGCCTTGCTAAAGTCTAGGTAGGCCATGTCCACAGCTCCTCCCTGGTCTACTACTTTGGTCACCCAGTCAAAGAAATCTATTAGATTCGTCTGACATGACCTTCCCGCTGTGAACCCATGCTGCCTTGGGTCCTGTACCCCACTGGCCTCTAGGTACTCAACAATTCTTTCCTTCAGAAGTGACTCCATCACTTTTCCTACCACAGAGGTCAAACTGACAGGTCTGTAGTTTCCTGCCTCTGTCTTGGTCCCACTTTTGTGAAGGGGAATCACATCCGCCTTCCTCCAGTCCTCGGGTACCACACCATCCTCCCATGATTTATTAAAAGAGTAGCCAGTGGTTTCACTAGTTCCCCCTTATTTTTTAGAATTCTGGGGTGAATTCCATCAGGCCCCATTGCTTTGTTCACCTTCAGTTTTAGGAGTTCTTGCAGAACCCTTTCTTCTGTGAAAGGACTGGGATCGACCCCCTATCAAGAGTGCTTCTGTTAATTGGATTAGGCACTTCCCCCTCCTCTTTTGTGATTACTGAGCAGAAATATTCATTCAGTATCCCTGCTTTTCACTGTCCCCCTCTGCCCACCCACCGTTCATTCTATTCAGCCTCACTATCTCTCCCTTTGTCTTTCTACGCTCTCTGATGTACCTATAATAGGTTTTATCCCCCTTCTTAACCAAGTTGGCTATCTTTTCCTCAGTTTGGTCCTTTGCTATTCTAACTTCCCTCCCTGCTTCCTTCTGCCTTAACTGGTACAGCACTCTGTCCTACTCCTTCTGTGTTTCCTTATACTTCCGGAATGCTATCTTTTTCTCCCTGACTTTCCCAGCCACCTCTTTTGAGAACCATAGTGGCTTTTTCTTTCATTTTGATTTGTTTATTTGCTTCACACAAGGCCTGTTGCCTCTGTGATGGCAGTTTTGATGATTCCCCATTGTTGCTCCACCCCTCCTTCTAGCCTGTTTGCTAGTGCTTTTCTGAGGCACTCTCCCATCTTGCCAAAGTCAGCCCTCCTGAAGTCCAGTACCCTCACTTTTGTATGGCTTGACTCTGTAGCTGAGTTTAACGTGAACCACACTGTTTGATGGTCACTTGTTCCCAGATAGCAACCCACTTCTAGATATGAGATCCTCTCACTGCCCCCATTTGAGAGTATGCGATCTAAGATTGCTCCCTCATGAGAGGGTTCTGAAACTATCTGTCTGAGGCCTGCCACCTGTAGGGCATCGAGAATGGCCCTGCTCTTGGATGTGGCTGCAGAAAATGTACTCCAGTTAACATCTGGCATGTTCAGGTCTCCCATCAACAGTATTTCCTCTTCCTCTGCCATCCTAAGAATGCCTTCTGTCATATCCTTGTCCATTCCCTCCCCCTAACATGGGGGTCTGTACACAACCACTGTGTGGATTGTGGTGCCCTTTCCAGTCTCCAAGGTGACCCACAGTGCCTCCTCTCCTCCTCTCCCTGTTTACTCTTTTGTTCAGTTGCTTTTATCCCTTCCTTTACATAGAGAGCTACTCCTCCCCCTCTTCTCCCCTGCCTGTCTCTCCTGTAGGTTATGTACACTGGTATGTTAACATCCCAGTCTTGGTTCTCTGTGTACCATGTTTCTGTGACTGCTACAATATCCAGACATCCTTCTTCCATCAAGGCCACCAGCTCAGGGAGCTTGTTGCCGAGACTATGGGCATTGGTACTCATTACCCTCCATTTCCTGATGTCCTTACTCCTTTTTGCCCCATCCCTGTCCTTCTTGCCTTTGTCACTTTCCCCATTTACCTTGCCCTTCTCCCTATCGACAACTCTATGTTGGTCTTTACCGCACTTACTACTGAGATTTTTTTGGGGGGCCAGGATTTCCCTGCTCCTTTACAGTGCCTCCCCCCCTTGGCTAGTTTAAATGCTTGCCAATGAAGCATTTAAACCTATCACCTAAGATTCTGGCTCCCGTCCTGGACAGATGAAGCCCATCATGCCAGTATAAGCTTGCATCACTCCAGGTGGACCCCCAGTCCCCAGTGAAGCCAAATCACTGAGCTACACACCAGTTTTTCAACCACTGATTGAATCCCATGGTGTGGAACACCCTAGCCTCTCCTACGCCATAGATGGGCACCACCTCCGAGAAGGATACCGTGCATGCTACTCATCTAAGGCCCCTCCCCAATTCCACAAACTCTTCCTGCACTTCTCTAATCCCTTTCTAAGCCAGGTCATTTGTCCCTAGGTGGACAATGACATCCAGCTCCCTCCCCTGTGCAGCTGCTCCGGCAATCATGAGAATTCGCTCCCTGTCCCTCCAAGCCATGGCGCCAGGCAGGCACCTTACCTTCCTCTCCCCTTCCTCCCCCAGTTCTACCTTCCTAACAATGGAGTCCCCCACCAGGAGTTGTTTTCTTCCTCTGTGGGGTCCCATGCCACCCTCCTGTGGGTCTCCATTGTGGAGGTTCCCAGCATCCTCCTCGGTCTCCACTGTGGGTGCCTCCATAGAGGAACCACACTTTGCCAGAATGGCATAGGAATTGTGGAGAGGTACAACTGGAGGGATGCGCCTCTCTTCCACCACCCTTACACTCCCTGAGCCCACTGTTGTCCAACCACTCCTCTTTCTTGGCAACCTCTGAGGCAACAGCAGTGGCACTGGTGGTCCCTGGATGGAAGAGGAGGTCCCACAAATCCTGGCCAACTCAGCCTAGAGATGAGCAACCTCCTCCCTCAGCCCAGAGAGGTGCCTGCAGCTGGGACAACACCGCATCCTCCAGAACGTCTCCCGGAAGACTGCTGCTCCACAGCCACTGCACTGCACCACTCCCATCATGTCTTATTTCTGGCCTCTTAACTGTTTGGAATCCTTACTCTTTCCTCTGTTTTTTTTCTCTTCTCTCTCTACTTACTTTCAGCCTGTTTGCCCTTTAAGCTCCTGATTGTCCTGTTCTGAGACAAGAATATCCTATATTTCTTAGTAGACCCCTTATTTGCTCAGAGGCAGACCTCCAACAGCTAGAGGGGGCCGGTGAGCTACTCTTGCCCTTCTAGGATGGTGGGTCTTTGGTGGCTCTGTGATCACTCACTTCCTGCTCCCAAACAGGAAGTTCCTGTTGTCAGTCAAATCCTATGCCTATAAAAGTAGAACTAGCTTTGGGTGGGAAGGCAATATAGTCCCAGTAGAGAAGTCCAGTCACACAGCAGTCCATCCTCCTGGAGTCTTCTGCCAAGCTACTGCAACAGAATGTGCTCACTGACAGCTCAGTTGGTGGCCTATTGTGATGGAGAGTGGAGAGCTGTGCCAGTCACCAGCTCGGGGTCAGTATGAGTATAGTGGGGTAATGGGGCACTACCTGCCAGGATGGGGGTTAGGGGGTTAGAGGATCTACTAGTCACCAGAGAAAATGTCTAATGTACATCAGGCTGGTGATTGATGGGGGGGACAACTGGACACCAGGGAAAGTGTAATTTTCAAATTGGGCCAGTGATTGATGAGTGGGAACCACGAGACACTAGAGAAAGTGTCTTTTACACATTGGGCCAGTGATCAGCAATGAGGGGACCACTAGACACCAGGGAAAGTGTCTGTTACACATTGGTCTGGCAATCAGTGAAGGGGGGACCACTAGACCCCAAGGAAAGTTTAATTTTCACATCAGGCTGGCAGTCATTGAGGGGGGAACACTAAACTCTATAGAAAGTGTCTTTTACACATCAGGCTGGTGATTGACAAGGGGGGACCACTAAACAGGGAAATTTGATTTGTACACATCAGGCTTGCAATTGGTGGTGGGGGGACATTAGACACAAGGGAAAGTTTATGTTTTAGCAATGGCCAGAGATCAGCAGGGGGGACCACTGGACAACAGGGAAAGTTTAGATTTTGACAATGAATGGATTTCAAATGGTGCAATTAAATTAAAACTGTTCTTAGGGCTAGTGAAGTTACCAACTTTGCACGATGCAAACTTCACCTCTGTTCCTAAGTTGCAAACTTCACATGTCACAGAATTGTCTGTTTTCTGTGAATTTGGACTTCACATGGTAGATTAACTTTGCAAAATGAGGCAAAATCATTAATTAATCTACTGAGTGAAATTTCCCAATTTTGCACATCTGTAATGGTGTTATGATTCCAGTGATGTGACAATTTGTGTGCTCAGACTTTAATGTGTATGGAAATAACACATGAAGGGAGTCTGCTGGACTTTAACAAGTACACCCCCTTGAAAGGAGATGGGGAAAAGGTTACATGATTAAGATATACAGGTACCTACATGGGATAAACAGGCTGGGTGCCAAGGAACTCTTTCTCCTTGAGTTCAAATACAGGGATGAGGGGGAATTCACGGAAGCTGGGGGGGATGCAAAACTGACCCCTGTAAGCACTTTTTCATGGAAAGGGTGGTGGAATCTTGAAAGTCACTTAATTAAATAAATTTTATTATTACTATTATTATTATTATTATAAAAGTGGAATAAGCTACCAGAGGATGCTCTAGATGCCAAATCAATCAGCAGCTTCAAGTAGAGATGTGCTAGGAATGTGGGTTTAGTTATAAAAAGGTGGGAGAGAAACAAAGAGGAGAACTGGCACAAGGTTAAGACAAAATAGTTAGGTACAGTAGGTGGGAAGACTGGATGAGCCAAGAGCCTTTATCTGAAGTCAACATCTATGTATCTATATATACATATGCAGGAGTTGGAAACTTTCATAGATCAGTCAAACACTGAAATATGTAACAGGAATAAATGGACCACACAATCTGAACAGGATGGGGGAAAGCAAAAGAAAAATATCACACAGTGATTTTGCTGCAGTTGATGGCTGGTGTCTGGTGAAGGACAAAAGGAGAAATAATAAAAGGGGATCACCCACTTGTCAATGAAAGACAATTTGGCATAGTGGTATGAGCACTGAGCTGCAAATCAAGAGATTTGTGTTTGAATCCCACAGTCACCAGTTGTATACTGTGTGACCATGACCATAAGCAAGTCACTTAACTTGCCTGTGCTCCCACGATGCACCTGTAAACAAACCTTGTCTTAGCGTGTCTTCCCTGGCCAAATAAATAAATTAAATACATAAAATAGTAAATAAAAGCTGGCAACATAAATGAAACATTACTAATTGATACAGGTGAGGGTTCCTCTAACATAAACAAGGCCCAGGATGCAAACTCTAATGAGCAAAACAGGAATTCAGCAAGGTCACTGAAAAAATGTGCAGCAAACAATCTTTGGGGGCTTAATTATCTGATTCATGAACAGCACAGTGTACGGCAGAGACAGAAAACTCTCTGGTCACCTGTCTATCTGATTCAAAAGTAAGAGCCATCAAGATTAGAATTCATGCTGTAATTAAGGGTGCAGGACTAGACCAACTGATTAGCTTGCATGCAGTATTGGGACAAAAAAAACATAGGCAGTTATTTTGACAATAACATAAGAAAAATATTTTATGAAAACAATGGAGAAACTCAAAAAACATGACTGCAAGGTAGTTATCTAAGAAAGTTACCAGTCTTCAGAAAAAGAAGGGGTAGAAAATTAGTCATTAAGTAAATGTTGGCTAAAGAGGTGGGGAATATGGACCATTTCACATGGAGAGAAATTTGAACTGTTTTAATAATAGAAATGATTGGTACCAGATGGACTGGCTAAATTTGAACAAAAAGGGAACAAAGATCCTCTGTGAAAGTTTTCTCAGAACCATACTAAACGCTTTCCACTAAATTGCAAAATGGATGAAGGAAGTATAGCCCCTCTCGATCACCAAATCCCTGAAGCACACATCATGACTAAAGGGATGTGGAATTCAAATACAGTTACTAACCATTCTCTGAACACAAAACATACAAATCATAACAACAAAATTAAAGTGCCAAGTAATAAACACTAGGGCCTAGATATTCAAAAGGGCTGCACATGGCGCAACAGTGTTGCTCCATGCGCAACCCACTGATGCACCCAGGCACGATATTCAAAAGAGAAAAGTGCGTGCCACAAATCCCGATGCGCTGGAGCGCATCAGTAATGTATACAGGCACAGGTGGTGGGGGGGTGTGCCCATGCATAACCTGCACAGCCCGATATTCAGCCCGGGATGTGCAGAGCCACACATGCGTAAACCCTACCTGAGCCAGCACAAAGTTAAGCCAAACAAAAAAGGAACAACTGATGGCCACCCACAGGTGAGCTGCCACATTGCAGGGTGCAATATGGCAGCTGCCACCTGTGGGTAGCCTCCCAAGTTCCGGCTGCATCTGTCGGAGCCCCCCCATGCCGGATCGCAGGCATTTGTAAAACAAATATAAGAATTCATCCAATATCCCTTGTGGTCCAGTGGACCGCTATGTGCCTGATCGCTGGCATCTGTCTAAAAATATAAATATTCGTCCAATATCCCTGGTGGTCCAGTGGACCGCTATCTGTCCGATCACAGGCATTTGTAAAACCAAAAACAATTCCAATATCCCTGGTGGTCTAGTGGTACCCCCTCACCCGTCCACTGTGCACCACCACCTGCTTCCCCAGTCAGCGGCGGTGGCAGCACCCACCCACCTGCCACCGCCCGCCGACTGACACCTCGGTGAGCTGCCGCTATTGGTTCACAGCATGAGCCAATGGCTACCACTTACACATTCCAGATATGTGAATGATTTTCATTCACATATCTGAAATGTGTAGTGAGGCTGCACGCCCATTGGCTCATGCTGTGAACCAATGGGCGTGTAGCCCTACTAAGGTGTCAGTTGGTGGGAAGCGGGGCGTCAGGAGAGTGGGGTGCTGCCGCCCGCCAGCTGACCGGGGGGGAGTGGGGCAGTGGTGCTCAGTGGGCAGGTGGGGGGGGTACCACTAGACCACCAGGGATATTGGAATTGTTTTTGTCTTTACAAATGCACGCGATTGGGCAGATAGCAGTCCACTGGACCACTAGGGATATTGGATGAATATGTCTATTTTTAGACAGATGCCCGCAATCGTGCAGATAGCGGTCCACTGGACCACCAGGGATATTGGACGAATATTTCTATTTTTAGACAGATGCCCATGATCGGGCTGTAGGGGGCGTCGGTCCCCGACGGCTGCTGCCTGGCAGGGCACCAGGTGCAAGTCATCAGGGATCGGCGCATCTGTATGCAAATGGGGTCATAATGACATGCAAATGGCCCCATGTGCACCTTGCATAAATTATGGCCCCCTTTGCATGTCAGCTTTTGAATATCGTGGGTGCTGTGCATGGCGCAATGGAACTTGAGCTAACGCATCTCCATGCTCCACTCTGGCCACTTGCACTGGCGCAGTGCCACTGCACCATACACATTGGGGGTGGCCAGGGTGCAATATTCAAAGCTGCTGAGCCATGGCGCAGCTCCATTGAATATTGCCCAGGCCACACCCCTGCGCAGCCAAGTTGAGCTGTGCCCAAGCTTGCACCACAGTCTGGCGCAGTTTGAATATCTGGGCCTAGAAGCCTAAATAACAAATAGGATTAACTAATTTCCAGGTTGAAGATTTACAGTCTTGATAAAGTTGCGATAACTGAAACATGGTGGGTGACCACAGCACCTGGAAAGATGATATACTGCACTGTAGAATTTGTTATATTGTTTAGAACGGACAGCAAAGAAAAACGTGGTGGGGGAGAGGGCCTACATTTGCAAGTCAGCTGAAAAATTAGGTATTGCTAACTCTTTATAGATCACTTGTGAGACCATTCCTGGATCAGTGTGCCTATTTGGGGAGTACTCACCCAAGGAAGGGCAAGGACAGGTTGAAGACAATGCACCTAAGGTGACCAACATGAATCAGGGTCATCAGGGCATATCTTATGAGGATAGGCTCAAGGCACGGAACAAGTACTCACTGGACACTAGATGAGAGAGGAGAGACATGATCGAGATCTTTGTAGTATTTTGATACTCTTAATTGAAAATAAGGACAAACCCATTGGCTGTTTTTCAGTGTTTTTATTCACTTCACACTCCTCAGCTGCTAAGATACATAAGGCAACTGTGTGCTGAGGATTGCCTTAAAGTGACTAGTGCACACAACACTATTAACTTGCTGCAAAACTAAGTGCTGCAAACTAACTTAGTGCTGTAATAACAATTACGTTCAATAGGTGCTTCTGTCTGATATTGATTACAACATTACATCCCTCCTTTACTTTAGATCAAAAATTATGTGTCCTTTTTGTAACTGATACTTTCTAAAACCAAAGGTATTACTAATAACTCAGATATTATTACCACTATCACATGTGGCTAAGTTTCATCATGCCACACATATGTCCCTCTATTTATAGTCTTTAAGGTAGGCAGGTAGTAAGGCTCTGAGCTGCAAATCTGGTGACAGGTGACTGTCTATTACATCTGGTTGGGTACATCTGGGGTGGTGCGCATCCCATCTACTTTTTAGGAATCTTCCTATAGTCCTCATAAATTTCCCTGCAGTACAGTTAGCATGCGGCCAGAGAGGAATAATTTTCCTGTGCCCAAATCCCAAATATGTTGCAAATTTGCTAAACTGATCACTGCTGAACGGTGGGCCATTATCCATCTTCACAATTCTGTGAATGCCAAAGAGACCAAAAACATTGTCCAGCACTGGTATGACAGCATTGGCTGAAGTGGATCTAATGATCTCTACAATAGGATATCTAAAGTACTCATCTACGATGACCAGGAGGTATTCTACAGTGGGCAGAGTTCAGTAGAAGCTTGCACAGACATTCTGCCATGCTGCTTCTGGTAGTTCACACTTCTGCAGTGGCTCAGACTGCATGACAGACATTCTAGCTTGTCATGCTAGACAGTTTCTTTCAATGTCTTCAGCACTCTGGTCCATGTCGGGGAACTATATCTTCTTATGCAGAAGTCTTTTATTCGTCATAATCCCTTGGTGTCCTTCATGGGCCAGTGATAATATCTAGTGTTGAAGTATAAAGGGTAAGATTATTCTAGACCCTCATAGGTTTATATCACTGTTTGGTAACACAGGGAGTTCATTGCAAACTCATTGATACAGCTTTAGTTCATCTGCATGGGGTGTATTGCAGTCAATGATGTGCCATTTCCCACTTTGTATTAGTGCTTTGACTATTTGGAGGACTGGATCCTTTAACATGTCTCACTGTATTTCTTCCAGTATCATTGCTTTAGGTGTGATGTACTGAGCTACAAAATTGATGTATTCTTCTGCTACTTTTTGCTGTTCTTGAGTTTTCAGGCAACTTTGCTCGAATTGGATGGCATGACATGTAATCAGCTGGATTGTCTTTTCCATTTCTGTACTGGACCTTGAAGTTATAAGGCTATAGCCATAATCCGCATTGTTTGATGTATGCTGGCAGCTTAGATCTCAGCATATTCCTTATCAGCTGTAGAGGTTTGAGGTTAGTGACCAGTGTGAATGGATTGCTGAATATATAAAGGTGAAAATGTTCTCCACTCCATACTATAGCTAGAGCTTCATGCTCAGTCTGGGAATAATGCCTTTCAACATCGCTGAATTGCTGAGAGACCTGCTGGCATATGCTATGAGGTATTGCTTTGAACTGTCTTTTAGTAGGAAGATGGCACCTAGTCCTACCAAAACCTAGTCCTACCAAACTAGCATCAAACAGTCCAAAGAAGGGTGCTCCATGAACTTAGCAGAAATTGGCCAGTACAGCACTACAAACTGGAGGTGGCTTACCTCCACAAAATACAGATTCAAAGAATGAACAGTAGTGCACACACAAGGAAAAATTCAGAAGCAGGCACATATACACAAAGTAGTTTACTTCATGGTTCACAGTCACAACAAAAATGCAGCAATTACAAACTTCCTGGTTAAAGGCTTTCCCCCTAGAGCCTCAACTCTCATCAGTCTTCAGTGGGGTGAGGCTTAAGCAAAAGACTTAATTAATTTATGCCATTGCTCATTAATAATAATGGGATCTACCACACCGGTTTGACTGATGTTGACCGATGTTACAGTGACAGGAATCATGTCAACTGCATATCACGGTCAGCATGATTCCTTGACAGATTTCTGGGCCTGCTTTCATCAAGGGGGCTTCATCCGCCAAACCCGCATGCAGGGAGCTGCACCCCCATACCCTCCTCCACTAAAGGATTCTAAACTCCAGTCAGAGTTAAGTAGGGGTGGGGGTGCAGGACCAGGAGACAGCATGCCTCTGTCTCGGGCTCACCAACACAGTGACCTGTAGGCAAAGTATTGATTTTGCCAATAGGAGTGTAATTCACTGTGTTGGTGTCGCCGTGAGGGGGGCATACCATAATAATGATATCTGATGACATGGTGGAGAAAACTCCATTTTTCCTTTATATTCACTTAAAAGCAAGCATTTTGAAATTGTGTAAATAGACAGCACTCACTTAAACAGAATGAAACAAGCATTTGTCAATGCCGAATGTTGCTTGCTTCTATGTGCTGTTTAGGTATTTGGAAGTCATTGGAGTGCAAATATTGAAAATTTACGAAATTATGAGCATGCGTAGGTACTGCGCAACGCACGCTTGTAAAACAGTCATTGTTAGGAAATTTTTCACCAAATTTTCAACATAGCCATTTTAAGACATCTGCTCATGAACAGTGTCACTGTGATTTTGTTAATGTGTCCCATACATTGAGTTTGCACACGACTGCGCCATTGTGCGCTACATGGCCGGAAACATGTTTTGGGCAGGATGTGAAAAATGACAGCTGTACTGCTCATAAGGAGATGTGGTAAAATGGCAATGTTGAAAATCTGGAATGGAAATATGGAAAATTTGCAAACCTACGAGCGTGCGTGGGAACTGTGCAACGCACACTCGTAAAACAGTCATTTTTAGGAATTCTTTCACCAAATTTTCAACATTGCCATTTTAAGATCTCTGCTCATGAACAGTGACACTGTGATTTTCTTAATGTGTCCCATACACTGAGTTAGCACACCGACTGCGCCATTGTGCGCTACATGGGCGGAAACATGTTTTGGGCAGGATGTGAAAAATGACAGCTGTACTGCTCATGAGGAGGTGTGGTAAAATGGCAATGTTGAAAATCTGGAGTGAAAATATTGAAAATTTGTGAACTTATGAGCCTGCGTAGGAACTGCGCAACGCACGCTCGTAAAACAGTCATTTTTAGGTATTTTTTCACCAAATTTTCAACATAGCAATTTTAAGACCTCTGCTCATGAACAGTGACACTGTGATTTTCTTAATTTGTCCCGTACATTGATTTCGCACACCGACTGTGCCATTCTGCACTACAAGGGTGGAAACACATTTTGAGTGAGATGTGAAAAATGACAGCTGTACTACTCATAAGAAGGTGTGGTAAAATGGCAATGTTGAAAATCTGGAGTGAAAATATTGAAATTTCGCGAACTTACGAGCCTGCGTAAGAACTGCGCAACGCACTCTCGTAAAACAGTCATTTTTTGGAATTTTTGGACCAAATTTTCAACATGGGGTTTTTGGGACCCCTTCTCATGAATGATGTCACTGTCATGGCTGTATTCAGGCCCGAAGTGTGATTTCACAGTCACTGCTTGAAATCACCCTTCGGGCCCGAATAACGCCATGACAGTGACATCATTCATGAGAAGGGGTCCCAAAATCCCCATGTTGAAAATTTGGTGCAAAATTCCTAAAAAATGCCTGAGATATGTAATAAAGTTGAACCCCTCCCATCTAGCCCATTATACAGCTTACCGGCATTTCCTCAGTTCGCGGTCGGCTTTGAAGAGTGCAGACGTGTTCCCGGTCCACCGAAGATCGTCGCGCCGGAGTCCAGAGGTAAGTATGGGGTGAGGGGGTGTGGGGAGGCTGGGTGCGCAGTGGGTGGGTGCGGTTGTTGAGGGGTCGGGAGATGCGCCGGGACGCTTTTGTTTTATAGGTTTTGAAAAAAAAGATGTCGTGAGACATTTGCCACACTGGGGTGGGCTCCCAGCGTGGCACAAGGACCGAGGGCCATTCTGCCGATGGGGATTGGGCACCCCATTGTGAGACTGCTTGCCACGCTGGGGTGGCTCCCAGCATGGCACCAACTACTGGGGAGGACGGACGGCCTGGCTCAGTCGGCAGGGATTGGGCACCCGTCGGCTATACAGTGCGTCGAGCGCGCACACCTGCATGTGGGGGGGAGCTACGCTTCTTATCGCTGCTCACTGAAGCGTAGCTCCCCCTTTCAACTGTATGCCACTGCATTTTGGAGCGTGTCATAGACAGCTCCAAAATGCATTGTCTTACAGGGGCCGTGCCTGCCAGCTCACTGACTGAATTGGAGGAGGAGGTGACACACCTCCGAAATCTCCAATGATGGCACTATGTTTCTTGCACATGCATGCAAGCAACATAAAAATAATCAATGTAAAGCAATATTAATCAAAAGGCACCATTAAAGAGTTGAAAAAAATATACTTAAAAATTAGAAAAATTAACACAGTGTCCTAGACTGATTGATATCATGGCAAATGCAATCATAGCTCCAAATGAGTATCTCACCGGTTAGGTAGGAGTTCCCAGACACTGTGTAGAGGTATGTGGTTAAACATTCCTATAGATAGAGAGGGGAGATAATGAAGTAAATCATTAGTACTAGGGATCCAAATATTAAGCAAAAAGAATATATATCAGTTCAGTTTTTTCAAACAACTTTCAGAATCACAAAATCATTTAAATATATACATTTTTCATTTTATTTTTTTCTTAACGAAAGGCTTAATGTCTCATTTATCATTAAGCCCATTCAGTTTTACACTGTCTAGTTTGAGAATTTACATGCTTTCTTTCTCTAGCAATGTGTTCAGTTTGTCACCCCGTAAGTTTGGGGGTGGGACCCACTCAGTCCCCATAAAATTCAGATAGTCTGGCAATAAATTATGATACTGTGCAAAATGGATGCCTACAGGGATGTCTTGTTGATTGTTTATAATAGACCTAAGGTGTTCTTGTACCCTCTGCTTCAGAGGTCTTAGAGTTTTTCCAGCATATGTCAGGCTACACCTACACCACAGTGCACAAACAACATATGGTGTCACATGTTAAAAGCTCTCTTACATTAATGTGACAATCCTGAATCTTAGAGTAATTAAAAATGGTGTTAGCACATGCATACTTGCAAATATTACACCTCTGATACTTATAGAAACCGTTAGGTCTCTTTGGTAGCCATGTCTGGCTGCCAGTAGTTCCTGTCTTTTTAAGTCTACTGCAAACCAACTTGTCTTTTAAATTATCTGCCCTGCTAAAAGAAACCCATGGGCTAGCACCAACAGCACTCCCTACAGTCTCATTCCCCAATAGGATAGGCCAGTTTTTGTAACTAGTATTAGCAATTTGGCCAGCCAGCTCATTATACTCTGTAATGAATGTGCAGGGAGCACTGCTAGTTGGCGGTATGACTTGTTTCTTCAGCAGCTGATTTCTGTTTAGTTTTTCTACTTTCTTTTTAGATGATTCCAGCAACTCCAGTGTCATACCCTCATAACTTAAATCTATCAGTAAGTGCATCAGTCTGTATCTCAAAGTCCTGCTCTGTGTTACTGTTTCTCTTTACATGCAGTAATTGGCTGTATGGTATAGACTTCTTTAGACTGGGTGGGTTGGCACTATCATAGTGAAGAACAGAACTGGTTTCTGTGCATTTCCTGAAAGTGCTAGTGTTAGTAGTGTACATGTCATCTCCTCTTTCCTGTACACTCAGACTAAGATCAATAAAATTTAATGTAGTGGAGTCATAGGTATATGTGAATTTTAAATTCAACCTGTTTGTATTTAGCCACTCCATTGATTCATGCACTTTGGTTTGATCACCTTGCCATATTTATACTATGTCTTCAATAAAATGGTACCATTCTTTTATGTGCTTATAATAAGGGTTAACCTCTCTATTGAAAGCTATTGTCTGTTCCCAGTATCCAAGAAAAATCATTTTTGTTTACAGCACACACCTTAGTTGCTAACATACAGAAGGCATCTGTGTACTGCGTACTGAGTACTTCCATAATGCAACTGGTGCACACCACTCTATCAACATGCTAAGTGTTGCAAAACACCTAAGTTCTGCAAGAATAACCAAGTCCACTAGGTTGTTCTGGCTGATAACGATTACAACATTACAACTTTTGAGTTCCTGAATGAAATAAACAAGGTACTCTGTGAGGAATTAGCATGTATAAAGATTCAAGAACTAAGGGGCATGTGTGGAAGCAGTCAAAATGCAGGTTTAGGAGGGATATGAAAAAGTTCCATTTTACAGAAAGGATGGTGGAGTCATGGAACAGTCTGGCAGAGGACATGGAAGGCAGCAAGATAATAACTGGTTTCAAGAATGGTTGGGACATTGTAAAAGGTTTAGTGATTACTCAGGGTGGTATACATAGGGAGGGGAGCAGAGGGGGTAGATTGTGAGGGCTGGAAACTTGTATGGATAATAGGTCCTGCGGTTAGATAAGGAACTACAAGTAGACTAGATGGTCCAGTCATCTTATTCTGCTGTAATTGTCTATGTTTACATGTTTCTATGAGAACACTTAAAAATTACTACTGCTCCCAGTAAAGAAATAAATCGGTGGCTCAACATGATGCACACTTGCCTCTGAGTTTAGAAGACTGAAAGACAGAAGATTCCAGCCCACACTTGCTGCATGGGGTAAGATCAAAATACTGGCACTGTAGTGCAGGACACCTGAAGTGCCATCCTTTGGAAGAGATGTTAAACCAAAGTTCCGTTTGCCTGTTCTGGTGGATGTTTGGGTGGATGTTAAAGATCTCATGGCACTTATCAAAAAGCATAGAGGAATTTCCCAAGTGACCTGACCAAAGTTTATCCCTTAAAGGAAAACTACACCCTCACATCTTCTAAATGTTATTTGTTTCCATGTCAACAGACAACTCTGTTCTTGTAGCTGTTGAAGATGTATGCAGATGATTCAGTCTGTTTTCACAGTTTATACTAGGCCCTGTTACTGCCATAGAAGGCTCCATTTTGTGGTTGCTGAGATCTCATTGTCCCTGAGAGCAGCATTAGCATATGAGAACATGATGCAGAATCACCCTTTAAATTCCCCAGTATGCCTGTCTGCTTAATTAGTCTTAAAAGAAACAAGCTGAAAGAAGGTGTGAAATACCATATTTATCTTCAGTGAGCTTTGCAAACTATTTGGGTTATAATGCAGGTCAATGTATGTGTTTCTAGAGAGTTCTTGCAGGGTATTTGTTCTTTCAACATAGAGATACATGATATAAATGGTTGATCTGACATCATGTTCTCATATGATAGTGCAGTTCTCAAGGACAATGAGATTTCAACAGCCATGAAATGGAGACCACCAGGGCAATAACAGGAGGCTACAATGAGCAGTAGAAACAAACTAAGCCTAACACATATAGCCCTAACAGTTACAGGAAAGGAGTTGTATGTTGACATGGAAACAAATACAATTTAAATGATATGAGGGTATACTTTTCCTTTAACAGAAATATTGCCATCAACTTAACCTGGTTCAATAATTCAGTTTGCATCACTCCCCCCCCCCCCCAACAGGACTGAAAACTGGCAGAATTGCCAAGCCCTCCTTTCCTGGTTAAAAAAAAAAATACCTGCAGTATATAAATAAATTCTTTACAACAAACTTTGTTAAAGCATCATTTAGGGTTGAAGTGACAAAAGTAGGGTAATGAGGCACTAGGGTTGACACCTTAACTCCCCCACCACCCCACCCCCAACCTCCACAAAGCAACAGTGATGGGGTGTGCCTTGGGGTCATCAAGCCTAACTCTCCCCCCCATTCCATGTGTAAGAAAGCTGACATTGTACACTATAGGAGAATGGGGTAAGAATTAGACTTGATGACCCCAATGTACACCTCATCACCTGTTGGTCTGTGAAGGGTGTTATAGTGTCAACCATAATGTCTCTTTTCCCTACATTTGTTGCTTCAACCTTAATTGATGCAGTAACAAAGTTTTTTATAATGAATTCCCTTAATTTTTGATAAAGAGTAATCTTACCCTTATATGGCTTTGGGAGCACTGGGACTTCTGGGCCCTGCACTCCGATGGTACCAGTTTCTTTGAGTGCTGTCTGCCTACAAGGACCCTGTGCTCTCATGGCATCAGTTTTTTAAGTATAGGGCACTATGGTCCCTTCACTACCATCTATCCATAAGTGCACAGACATTGTAATGAACAGTCATCTCCCTCTGGGAGCGCAGGGCCTTCCGGGCCCTGCTCTCCCAATATTGCATAATGGATGTCCCAGCAGTTCCATTACTGCATAATGATATCCATATGTGGAGGTACAGGGCCCTCCAGGCCCTGCACTCCCACCTACCTATAACTGTAGAGATGTAGCGCAGGCCTTGAGACATTCCAAGCAAGTCTTATGCTGCAAATGGCACAATATCTTAGTAACCATAGCAACTTTGGAAAAATCTCCACTACAGTTGTAATCATGGGCTGGTAACCTGCACATTTGCATAGTACACCTAAAGGTGTACTAAGATGTGCTTAGCAGAAAATCCGTATCTTGGACTGTTTTCAAGATATAGGCTCCAAAAGGTGCCACATTCATCACAGTGTTATCCAATGGGAAATTTCTCAACTTCAGAATGACATAGTTTTGGAACCAATACAAATTTTTACACCAAACCAGCATAAGTCACATCTGTGGGACAACCCCTTTGTACCCTGCAAATTTCAAGCCAAAAGTCCTAACCGTTTCTTTGCAGTAAACTGGAAAATAAACAGCAACCTTTAAAAATCATTGTTCATGAGCTGTTTAAATCCCTATTCATGAGCCAAATTCCTGTTTGTGAGCTGTCAAAATTCCTGTTCATGAAAAATCTGAACTCATGAGGTAGGGCCATCTGGTTGTCCACTCAGAAAAATGATTTTGACAGCTCACAAAAAGGGATTGGCTCACAAACAGGAATTTTGACAGCTCATGAACAGGGATTTTGACAGCTCATGAACATGGATTTTGACAGCTCATGAAAAGGGATTTTTAGGGCCATCTAGTCATCCACTCATGAACAGGGATTTTGACTGCTCACAAAAAGGAATTTCTCATGAACAGGGATTTTGACAGCTCACGAACAGGGATTTTGACAGCTCACAAAAAGGGACTCATTTTTAAAATCCCTTTCCTTGAGCTACCAAAATCCCTGTTCCCAAGCCAAATCCCTGTTCATGAGTTGTCAAAATCCCTGTTCATGAGAAATCCCTGTTCATGAGATAGGGCCATCAGGTCATCCCAATAGGAACAGGGATTTTGACTGCTCATGAACAGAGATTGCCTCAGGAACAGGGATTTTGACACCTTGCAGATATGGATCGAAAGTGAGTCATGAACAGGGATTTCAGGAAAGCCATTTTTTGACTAAACTAAATGGAGCCAAAGCCATGGGTTTGTACAGGATGTCACCCTGAACAAAACTCATGCTAAAATCTCTACAGAAAACGTTGGTGGGTCAAGTTACAGCATTTTGTTTTTTTAACAAAATTGAAAACAAGATGGCGGCATGAAACAAGGATTGTTTTCATACGAACAGGGATTTAATGAATCCCTGTTCATGAGCCATCAAAATCCCCATTTGTGAGCATAAATCCATGTTCAAAACTGTGCAGCTATCCAAAAGACTGAATTGAGCATGCTTAGAACCCGAAATTTCAAAATTGAATAACTTTGGAATAGATTAATATTTTTTTTTTTTACCAAACCAACACAGACTTATTCTTTTGTGCAAGCTCTTTTGACTCTGAAAATACCAGGCCAAAATTCTAAACTGTGTGTACACAGCACAATGAGGAAAAATCAGCAAAAATGGGTGAAAAAAAGCAACTTTTACACTTTTTTTACTAGGCACTGTGCAAAATCTACACATCCAAACAAAGCTTGGCACATTAAGAGACCTCCCACATGGGACCCTGCATACCAAATTTTGTGCAAATCCGTTGAACGGTTGCAAAGTTATTAAAGTGCAAAATGTGGGGTTTAACATTAAACTGCTTACTCAACCTTAACTATACTGCTGCAACCGCGCCACTATAATAATGATCAGAATAATATCAAATCTACAGTACCTGGCCCAAAATTCCACTTACTATCTCTAAGAGCCTAACATGTAGAATCTGTTATAAATATCCAGACTCTCATTCATTCAAGAATGCTGCAATTCATCATTTGAATGAGCATTCTAGTGAACTGCTCAATATTATCCTTATGGTGACTTGAATCATGAGAGCATAAAGTGGGGTAATAAGACTGCAGGATCCCTCTGAGCAAGATCTTTTTGGATGCATTCTAGGGCACTAGGTCAAGACCGTGAAGACAACAACAGCGCTGTCCAAAATCGCAAATGCAAAATGGTGCTGTCAGTAGCAGTGCTCAACCAAAACAGCAAATGCAACAATAACACCAATGGTACTGGCCACCAACACACTGACCACTACCATGGCTAACAAAAAAAAAGTAATTTGAGTTTTTGAGGGGGGCTTTGTCCCTTGAGCCACCCATTACTGGGGGTTTTGCACCTGAACTCTCTAACTTAAAATAACTACCTCCAGGAGGAGGCAACTCAGGGGTGTAGAGAAACCTTGGTGGGGGGGATTATTGAGGAGGGAAAGGGAGAATGTAAGTCAGGAAAAGGGAGGCAAAAGGAAAAAGAGCAAATGTCCTGGGACTGGGAATCGAGCCCTGGTCCACCAATGCTCCACTACCCTCCCTGCCTGTGGCCCTACCCTCTGTGCCATGGCAACTGCTCACTCGCACACCTCCCAGCACAGGCTTCATCCCTTTCTCCCCTTCTCTCTGCCAGCGATACAACTACAGAGATAGCATTAACCTTATCTGTGGAATACTATCCCTGTAGCTGTATTATCTTTCCCTATTTTGACAGAGTGGTTTTGACTGCACTATTCTGGTTTCTCTATTTTAATGCAGTATGCAGTTCAAGATAGCAATTTTGAGCAGCATGTACATGAATGCACAAGAGGGAATGCAATGTATGTTATTCTGATTAAGACCTGGATAACAGAATCTCAAATCGCATGGTGTGAGACCCCTGGCAACTGTAACAATGATACATTGGGTCTTATATTACTTTTCCAGTTTCAATATTTGAAAAAGGTACTATATCTCTTAGAAATTTCAAGAAGGCCAGTTTTAGGGCAATAAAAGTTAGATTGAAAACTGGGACTGGAAAATGTTTATTAAAGCAACAATATAGATTATAAATGAGATATTCTAATACATACGAGTCTGAATTTAAAGAACTAAAATATTCCATTGATAAAGACAATACAAAGGCATGGTAAAAACTGATGGTTTACTAAGGGAGTGAGATTAGTACTACATACAAAAAAAAAGAGTTTTCAAAACAGTAAAAACTCATTACATTACCCCAGCAATGGATGATTAAAAATCAAGGTTATGAACAGCAATAAATTAATTAAATGGGATAAAAAAAAGATCGCAAAGGAGGGTATCATGTACCACTGTAATATGGAAACTACAACATTTATTTTCCAAGTCATAAATATAGAGGTTGACAATTCAAGCTAGCTAGCAATAATCTACTGTACAATAGGTACTTTGCTGTTGCTGAAAAGATGTAAGCTTCTTGCTCAGTATTTTCAGGATAAGGTTTCAAATAGAAGCTTGGGTATTGCCAATCTTCCAAAACTAAATCTATGGTGGAAGTCTCTCATTGTTCTAAGGATTGGTCCAGTTTTAATCTGTCTGAAATTTCTTATGTTACTGTTCTGAAGGCTCTAAATTTATTAAAGAGAGTTACTCATGCTATTAATCCCTTGTCTGCATGCTTGTTGTTTCCCTGTCTCTCAGCATTGATGAAAAGCATTCTGGTGAAAATTAACAAATCATTTGCATTGGGTATTGTTCCTTTTGTCATGAAATTCACTATTGTGAAAACAATGCTCAAAAAATTAATTTTAGTTCCAGATGATCCTGCAAACTACTGCCCTGTGACTGATCGTACATTTATTGCAACAATGCTTGAAAAGGTTGTAACTGAAAAATTTGTAAACTTTCTTTCAGGAAATGAGTGTTGGGAACAATGTTAGTCAGGATACAGAACACATCATTCCAGAGAATCTGCATTGATAAAAGATAAAAATGACATCCTTATGGTAAGTGATTGGGGTGAATGTTCATTTCTGATTATGTTACATAGCATAGCAGCTTTTGACACCATTGACCATCAGATAATGTTGGACTGCCTTTCTTCTGTGGGATTATCAAAGTCTGCTGTGATACAGTTTGTGTCCTAACTATCTTCTTGAATATATACAGTACAGATGGGAAATTTTAAATCTTCTACTAAAGTTGTGATGTCTAGTTGTCCACGGGGATCCTTACTAGAACCAGTTTTTGTTTAATATGTTTATGATACCAATGAAAAAAAATTTTCTAGAAGTACAGTCTAAACTTTCATATTTGTGCTTATGAAACACTAATATATTTCTCAGTTAAATCATGATCCAAGGATGTTATTTTTAATTTAGATGTATGACTTTATGAGTTAAATTTAAGGCTAATGGACAATTTTCTGCAGTTAAATTTTATTAATGTAGAAACATAGACATAGACTTTGACGGCAGATAAGGACCGCTTGGCCCACCTAGTCTGCCCATTTCCCTACCTACAGGATAGGCAACAGATCCTAGTTAACCAACAGCCTATTTCTTCCTACCCCCACAAGAATTGCCTTATGTCTGTCCCATGCATTCTTGAATTCTCCCACAGTTTTAGACCCCACAACCTCCTCAGGAAGGCTGTTCCATGCATCCACTACCCTCTCTGTGAGAAAATACTTTCTCACATTGCCCCGGAACTGCCCCCCCGTCTTTAAATTGTGTCCCCTTGTTCTTGCACGTCTCTTTTTCTGAAAGATGCTACCCTCTTGGAGTTTGTTGATTCCACTGAGGTACTTAAAAGTTTCTATCATGTCCCCCCTCTCCCTTCTTTCCTCAAGGGTATACATATTAAGGTTCTTTAGTCTCTACTCATATGGCTTCTCTTACAGACCCTGCACCATTTTAGTTGTCCTCCTCTGGACTGCCTTTATCCTGTCTATGTCCTTGCGGAGATGGGGTCTCCAGAACTGGATGCAGTCCTCCAGAAGGGGTCTCACCAACTGTGTGTACAGAGGGATAACAACTTCCTGTTTTCTGCTGGTGATGCCTCTCCCTATGCATCCCAGTATACCCCCAGCCCTCCCTACTGCCTTCTCACATTGCTTGCTAACCTCAAGGTCATCTGATATGATTACCACCAGGTCCCATTCCTTTCTTGTTTTTGTTACTACCTCTCCCCTATTGTGTAATTTTCCCCTGGGTTATTGTTTCCCAGGTGCATTATTTTGCACTTCTTTGCATTGAATCCTAGCTGCCATACTTCTGACCATTCCTCAAACCTTGCCAAGTCCCTTCTCATCCTTTCCACTCCTCCTTGTGTATTAACCCTGTTGCAGATCTTTGAGTCATCTGCAAAGAGGCATACTTTTCCTTCCAGTCCCTCTGCAATGTCACTTATAATGACATTAAAAAGGACTGGACCCAGTACTGAACCCTGCGGTACCCCACTAATAACCCCTCTTTCTTCAGAGTGGACTCCATTTACAATTACCTTCTGTGTCCTGTTGTCCAGCCAATTTTTTACCTAGGCTACCACCCTGGGACCCACTCCCAGGCTGGTTAAATTGACTATTAATCTTTTGTGTGAGACTGTGTCAAATGCCTTGCTAAACTCTAGGTAGGCCATGTCCACAGCCCCTCCCTGGTCTACAACTTTGGTCACCCAGTCAAAGAAATCTATTAGATTCATCTGACATGACCTTCCCGCTGTGAACACATGCTGTCTTGGGTCCTGTGCCCCACTGGCCTCAAGGTACTGAACAATTCTTTCCTTCAGAAGTGACTCCATCACTTTCCCTACCACAGAGGTCAAACTGACAGGTCTGTAGTTTCCTGCCTCTGTCTTGGTCCCACTTTTGTGAAGGGGAATCACATCTGCCTTCCTCCAGTCCTCAGGTACCACACTATCCTCCCATGATTTATTAAAAAGAGTAGTCAGTGGTTTCACTAGTTCCCCCCTTAATTCTTCTAGAATTCTGGGGTGAATTCCATCAGGCCCCATTGCTTTGTCCACCTTCAGTTTTAGGAGTTCTTGCAGAACCATTTCTTCTGTGAAAGGGCTGGGATCGACCCCCCTATCAAGAGTGCTTCTGTTAATTGGATTAGGCACTTCCCACTCCTCTTTTGTGAATACTGAGCAGACATATTCATTCAGTATCCCTGCTTTTTCACTGTCCCCCTCTGCCCAACCACCATTCATTTTATTCAGCCTCACTATCCCTCCCTTTGTCTTTCTACACTCTCTGATGTACGTATAAAAGGTTTTATCCCCCTTCTTAACCAAGTTGTCTATCTTTTCCTCAGTTTGGGCTTTGCTATTCTGACTTCCCTCCCTGCTTCCTTCTGCTTTAACTGGTACAGCTCTCTGTCCTGCTCCTTTTGTGTTTCCTTTACTTCCTGAATGCTATCTTTTCTCCTGACTTTCCCAGCCACCTCTTTTGAGAACCATAGTGGCTTTTTCTTTCATTTTGATTTGTTTATTTGCTTCACACAAAGGCTTGTTGTCTCTGTGATGGCAGTTTTGATGATTCCCCATTGTTGCTCCACCCCTCCTTCTAGCCTGTTTGCTAGTGCTTTTCTGAGGCACTCTCCCATCTTGCCAAAGTCAGTCCTCCTGAAGTCCGGTACCCTCACTTTTGTATGGTTTGACTCTGTAGATGAGTTTAATATGAACCACACTGTTTGATGGTCACTTGTTCCCAGATGGCAATCCACTTCTAGATCTGAGATCCTCTCACTGCCCCCATTTGAGAATACAAGGTCTAAGATTGGTCCCTCATGAGTGGGTTCCGAAACTAGCTGTCTGAGGTCTGCCACCTGTAGGGCATCGAGAATGGCCCTGCTCTTGGATGTGGCTGCAGAAAATGTGCTCCAGTTAACATCTGGCATATTCAGGTCTACCATCAACAGTAACTCCCCTTTCTCTGCCATCCTAAGAATGCCTTGTATCATATCCTTGTCCTTTCCTTCCCTCCCCCTAACATGGGGGTCTGTACACAACCCCTGTGTGGATTGTGGTGCCCTTTCTAGTCTCCAAGGTGACCCACAGTGCCCCCTCTCCTCCCTGTTTACTCTTTTGTTCAGTTGCTTTTATCCCTTCCTTTACATAGGGAGCTACTCCTCCCGCTCTTCTCCCCTGCCTGTCTCTCCTGTAGGTTATGTACCCTGGTATGTTAACATCCCAGTCATGGTTCTCTGTGTACCATGTTTCTGTGACTGTTACAATATCCAGGCATCCCTCTTCCATCAAGGCCACCAGCTCAGGGAGCTTGTTGCCCAGACTATGGGCATTGGTACTCATTACCCTCCATTTCCTGATGGCCTTACTCCTTTTTTGCCCCATCCCTGTCCTTCTTGCCTTTGTCACTTTCCTCATTTACCCATGCCCTTCTCCCTATCGCCACCTCTGTGTTGATGTTTACCACACTTACTACCATGATTTTGTGGGGGGCTAGGATTTCCCTGCTCCTTTCCAGTGCCTCCCCCCTTGGCTAGTTTAAATGCCTACCAAAGAAGCATTTAAACCTATCACCTAGGATTCTGGTTCCCCTCCTGGACAGATGCAGCCCATCATGCCAGTACAGGCTTGCATCACTCCAGGTGGACCCCCAGTCCCCAATGAAGCCAAATCCCTGAGCTCTGCACCAGTTTTTCAACCACTGATTTAATCCCATGGTGTGAAACACCCTAGCCTCTCCTATGCCATAGATGGGCAGCACCTCCGAGAAGGTTACCATGCATGCTACTTGTTTAAGACCCCTCCCCAATTCCACAAACTCTTCCTGCACTTCTATAATCCCTTTCTTAGCCAGGTCATTTGTCTCTAGGTGGACAATGACATTCAGATCCCTCCCCTGTGCAGCTGATCTGGAAATCCTGAGGATTCGCTCCCTGTCCCTCCAAGCCATGGTGCCAGGCAGGCACCTTACCTCCCTCTCCCCTTCCTCACCCAGTTCTACCTTCCTAACAATGGAGTCCCCCACCAGGAGTTGTTTCCTTCCTCTGTGGGGTCCCATGCCACCCTCCTGTGGGTCTCCATTGTGGAGGTTCCCAGCATCCTCCTTGGTCTCCACTGCAGGTACCTCCATAGACAAACCACACTTTGCCAGAAAGACATAGGAATTGTGGAGAGGTACAACTGGTGGGATGTGCCTCTCTTCCATCACCCTCACCCTCCCTGAGCCCACTGTGGTTCAACCGCTCCTCTTTCTTGGCAAGCTCTGAGGCAATGGCAGTGGCACTGGTGGTCCCTGGATGGAAGAGGAGGTCCCACAAATCCTGGCCAACTCAGCCTAGAGATAAGCAACCTCTTCCCTCAGCCCAGAGAGGTGCCTGCAGATGGGACAACACTGCATCCTCCAGAAAGTCTCCCAGAAGGCTCCACAGCCACTGCACTGCACCACTCCCATCATGTCTTATTTCTAGCCCCTTAACTGTAGTTTGGAATCCTTACTCTTTCCTCTGCTTTTCCTTTTTTTCTTTTTTTCTCTTCTCTCTCTACTTACTTTCTGCCTCTGTGCCCTTTAAGCTCCTGATTGTCCTGTTCTGAGACAAGAATATCCTATATTTCTCAGTAGACCCCTTACTTGCTCAGAGGCAGACCTCCAGTAGCTAGAGGGGGCAGGAGAGCTACTCTTGCCCTTCTAGGATGGTGGGACTTTGGTGGCTCTGTGATCACTCACTTCCTGCTCCCAAACAGGAAGTTCCTGTTGTCAGTCAAATCCTGTGCCTATAAAAGTAGAACTAGCTTTGGGTGGGAAGGAAGGAGGGCAATATAGTCCCAGTAGAGAAGTTTAGTCACACAGCACTCCTTCCTCCTGGTGTCTTCTGCCATGCTACTAACAGAGTCTTTCTAAGGCAGTCTTTAAATTTAGCTTCCTTCTAGCTAAGCCACTCCCCATACTTACTAAATCTTTCTACAAGTAATTTAAGCTGCACAGCTATCAAGCCCTTTCAATCACCTGAGATTTACACCTAGATAACTGTTCAGATAACCATTCAGTTCAGTTAACTCAGACAAACAAACTATTTTTTTTGTTTTGTTTGTTAGTTTGTTTTTTTACTCTAAATTAAAGGTCCAAGTACAAGAGTTCTACTTCTTTAGTCCCAGTAGAGAAGTCCAGTCACACAGCACTCCTTCCTCCTGGTGTCTTCTGCCAAGCTACTAACAGAATCTTTCTAAGGCAGTCTTTAAATTTAGCTTCCTTCTAGCTAAGCCACTCCCCCTATTTACTAGATCTTTCTATAAGTAATTTAAGCTGCACAGCTATCAAGCCCTTTCAATCACCTGAGATTTACACCTAGATAACTGTTCAGGTAACCATTCAGTTCAGTTAACTGAGACAAACACACTAATGTATTTATTTTATTTATTTATTTAAAAGTCGGTAACTGGGAAAGACACACTGAACCAAGGCTTGTTTCCAGGTGCAAACCAGGGGGAAGGGAAATAGGGAGAAAAACTTACATAGCAAAACATGGATACAAATTTCTTATCAAAAATATGGATGCAGGCATAAAAATACAATTGTAGCAGCAAGTGTAGTGGAAACATGAAATAGCAGCCTAAATACAGCAGTAATATGGGTGCTAGACATAATCAAAACAAACTACATAGTGCATGTTGGGGTGGGGACTATGCTAAAGAACCTTAAACATAGAGCAGCTGACACCAGATGGTTAAGGAAGAGCATATGAGATTAGGACGGGGATTTAGAGGAATAGGAGGGTGCAAGGAGTTGTCTTAGTTGATATATAAAGGCAGAGAGTAAGGGGGATAGGGGAGGGAGGAGGGGAGCAGATCCCAGATTGAGGGGAGGCAGTAGGAGAAAGCAGCTTGGCCAGCAGATGAGTGAGTGTGGGAAATGGAGACGGTGTGAGAATCTCTGCAGTGGAGGGAGTAGGAAGAGGAGGGAACAGGGGAGATAAGGAAGGATAGGTAGCATGAATAGGATTGAAGCCACTATTTGATGATGAATGTGGCAGAGTGGGATAGGCATTTTGAAGTGAGGAAGAGGATGGAAAGGGAGGAATACAGGGAACAGTGATGAGTGTGGAAGGGACAGTTGGTTGCAAAATGGTAGAAGGTGTTACAGAGGATATCCAGTTTGGCAAGGTGAGGAGGAAGGGCCAGTACCATAGACAATGTCAGCATAATCAAAGATCAGGAGGACCGCTTTGCTTACAAACTCCCAGCAGATCTGGAGAAAATGGGCAGTCCTCGTTACAGTACAAGGCACCAAGTTTTGAGTGGAGCTTGTCATGAATGGGGTAAATTTGGATGGACAAATTGATATTGCTGTTAAGCCAAACTCCAAGGTACTTGAAGGTGGGGACAACCTCCAGAAGTGTCAACAAGCATGGAGAAAGCAGGGGTATGTGAGGAGCCTAGCCAGTTTCTGACTGGTACAGAATGTCATATAACATTCTTCTTTTTGTTGACCCTGGGTTAGTTGGCATGGAACCAACACAAGACATTGTGAAAGTCCTTTTGGAGCAGAACTTGCCCAGCTGAAGGGCCAGAGATGCAAATAACCATATCATCTGCACACTTTTGGATTTGCGAAGAGACACAGGCAGAGGAGAGGTCATTTAGGAAAGTGGAGAACAGAACAGGGCCCAGGATGAAATTCTGAGTGATACCTGTTAGGACGGAGAGAGTGGGGAACAGCATGCCACTCACTTGTACCGACTGCTGACAGCCCATTAGGTATAAGTGAAACCAGCCAAAAGTGGATACTGAGAGGCCTGTAGAGCTCAGCTAATTGAAAAGGGTGGGGCACCAAGTCAAAGGATTTTTCCAGGTTAATAAATATAGCTGAGGTGATATAGCCCTGATCCATCCCAGAGAGGATAGATCCAGTTACCCTCAGCAAGGAAGATACTGTGGAGTGGTGCTTCTTAAAGCCAGACTGAAAAGGGGGTAGGAAATCTGAGGAATAAAAGAAGTTAGCAAGTTTGGAATAGATGAAGGTCTCCTGAAGCTTATCAAGAGAGAGAAGTGATAGCCAGTAGTTGCCAGGGGAAAAGAGCTCATCCTCTTTGTGCATAGGTAAGACCATTGCTATCTTCCAGGCCTGAAGGATAGCACAATGGGAGAAGGAGAAGTTCAAAAGTTGAGCAGGTGGAGAGGCAATAGCCATAGCCAAGATTCATAGAAGTTGGGGGTCCAGCTGATCTGGACTGAACTTTGATGGCTTAAGTGAAGTTAGGGCAAGGAAGACTTTGTGGGGGAAGATGGTGAGAAATGGAAGCCTTCAGGAGAGGTGGGTTAAAATGGTGAGGAAGTGGAAGAGGGCAGTGTTAATGTCTGTGGCAGAATAGACCGGAAACCATTAAGAGGAAGCAAGGTCATGTAGGAGGGCATTTGAGTCCAGAGTCCTGAGTGACACTTACCAAATGTATTCGTGGGCAGAATGAGATGACCTCACTTTTCTGATACAGTAGGTCTTGCTGTGGTCACTGAAGGCATCAGGTAGAGTGCCTGCTTGAATTATACAGTAGGGGTGTGAGGTGATCACCCAGTCCAGGAGGGAAGGATTACAGGAGTGACGACTGAGTTGGGTGGGTTCAGTTATTAGTTGGGTGAGGTTCAGGGACTCAATCTTGTGGAGAGTGGGCCTGGAGATAGGGGACTGACAATTTATGTTAAAGTCTCCCAAGAGGATAATCTCAACACAGTCAGCATGGGAGAAAGAGAATGAGAGGATATAAACAAGGAAGGAGGGGTAATCTTACAAGAGGCATAGAAAACACCAACATAAATAGGAAAAGTGGAAGGAAGGGATAGCTTAACTAGAGGGAGCTTGTGGGAGGAAGGCACTGACTTACTGAAGGTGACAGAGCAGTACAGGTTTTGGCAAACACACAAGGCCACTCATGCACCATGCTTGCCCAGATCCTGATAGAAGAGGTGGTAGTCAGGAAGAGCCAATTTGGCGCCTGGTATCCTGGATGAGAGCCAGGATTCAGATATGCACAAGAGACCATGGAAAGACTGAAAGATATAGATTTTAAGAGAATCAAACTTAGGGAGGAGGTTCTTAGAATTTAGGTGGAAGATGCTGAGGCCATACGGGAGGGGGGGGCATGGGAGAAGGGAGGCCAGGGTTAGATTTGACATCTCCAGAATGGGAAGGAGAATTAAGAAAAGAAGGAGAATTGGGTGGGACTTTCACCCCCTTGAACAAGAGGGAGAAGGAGGGGTGGAGAGAAAAAAAAGAGGAGGGCCAGGTGGAGAACTTTAACGCTAAGTGAAGGGGTCTGAAGGAACCCATGGTGGATAGCAGAGGTAGGGTAGGGGGAAAGAAGGAGAAGAAGAGGAAGAGGAAGAGAGGAAGGGTGTATGGCATGGTAGGGGAGAAAGAGGAGTCGAAGCTAGGATGGGAGAGGAGTGGCAGAGATGTGGCTATACATGAAGGGGACTGAGGGAAAGGAGTACAGGGGAAGAGAGGAGTTAGGGATAGAATAGAAAGAAAGGTGATGCAGACAGGGAGGGTATGTAGCATAGTAAGGTGAAGTTTGAAGTAGGTGACTAGCATGAATGCATCTATGGCAACTATCTTTAACAATGAAGACAAGACACAACAGCATATGCTTGGAGGTAGTCAGACAGGCAGTGAGAAAGAGTGTAGCAAAAAAATGGTAATAAGGGCATACAACCCAAACAGCAAAATACAATGTGGTAATGGCAAACAAATTGAAGCAAAAATCAGAAATAAGGTTATACCCAGATGAGGTGTAGCCAGGATACCTGAGTTAGCAAAGTTGTTAAAAATGATCTGTTAAACAGTTTCTCGTCAGGAAGGTTGAAAATACCTGGCTTAGGTTGTAATTCGGAAGTAGCATCAGCTGTTATAAATATAGTGGTTCTACCTGATTCCAATCTGGCATTTGACTTTCATTTAAACTCAGTTAGGAGAGTGGCATTTTTTTTTCACCTTAGAAGAATTTGCAAAGTTAAGAAATATGTAAGTGTTTCTCATATGTTAAAATTGGTGAATGTGTTCTTTTATTTCTAGAATGGACTACTGCAATGCTGTGTATCAGACTTCTGAATTGCTGTCTTGACAAAATGTAACATAGTATTAATACTGCAGTGAGGCTGATATGTAATGTACATTTCCATGAACAAATTTTAGAGTACTCAGAGACCTATGATTGTTATGGATCAACATTTGGATTGATTTCAAAGTACTTCTTATTTACAAATGTCTTCATTATTGTGGCCCTAGATATCTGTCAAATTTACTTATGGAATATTGTCCCACAAAAGCTCTTCTGTCTGCAAATCTTCTGTTTCTGGTTGTTCCTAAATGCAACCTCAAAGTGGTTGGTGTTATGGCTTTTGAGATTAGGACCCCTTTATTGTTGAATGCCCTTCTAGTAGATTTAAGGCAAGCAAACTCATTAGAGTTTTAAATCTGCAATGCAGAAAAAGGAGTCGTTTTTGCTCATATTTGCTTGTGGAGTGCTAGTAGGGCTGCTTCAGGTGCTAGAGAGCAGGGGAGTTACAACACAGGAATGCCGCTGGCTGCCTTGTTACAATGCTACCCTTGAATTGTATTAATCAGTACTCTGTTTGCAATGTCCACATTGTTGTAATGTCTGTCTTGATGTTCCCCATAATTTGTATTTCTCTGATGTGGAACCTTTGTAAAAGAGCCATGGCTCAAAGGTATTTATAATCCTAGACTTAATGAATAAATAAAATAAATAAAAATAAACATAGGTACTAACACACAAACTAGCCAATGGACTAATAGTATGTAAAGACTCACAACACTTCTGTAAATAACAACTCTGCAACCATTTAAAGTTCTGAGCCATTCCTTTACTTTTTCTTCCAGTACATACCATGTGATAGCACAAAGCCAAAAAGCACAAAAATTGCCAAATATAGTTCAAAAAGCAACTTTAAATACTTTTCTTCTTGGCAGCTCTATTGCCTATCTCCACCCTACAATCAGATAATCCTAGGCTATGGCTATATAAATTTGCTGATGACTGCAGGATAGGGGCTGTTGTGAGCACTCATGAGGAGGCACTGGAATTTCAGAACAAGATAAATAACATTTCTGACTGGACTACTATTAATAAATTAGTTCTGAACACTACCAAATGCAAAATTATGCACATGGGTAAAAAAACAAACACAATAATTATACACTTGCTAATATACCTCTCCCTTGCACCACTGAAGAAAAAGATCTTGGAGTCATAATGTGTCCTGATTTTAAGTTCAGTACACACTGTAGATTTCAGATAAAAAAAAGGCAAATCAAAACCTAAATTGTATTTTACGATATATTGCTAGTAGGGAAGCTAAAGTGTTAATCCCACTATATGTAGCTCTGGTCAGACCCCATTTATAGTATGCTATACAAATATGGTCTCCTCAAAACAGGGAGGATATTGATAAAATCAAATCTGTACAGAGATGATTTACCAAATCTATTCAGGGGATGAAGACATCATATCCATCTAGATCAACAGTTCTCAGACTTTGTCACAGTAAGCCTCCCCAAATCCATGGAAAAGATTTTGAGCCTCCCCCAAAAACTGAAATAATCTTAGGCCTCCCCAGAGAACAATAACATACTATACTTTGCGCAGTACACCATGAATAAATTGAAACCCCTTTGAGTACTTGGCTCACATTCAGTTCTGGTCAGATTACTTTCTCCATTTCCTCTCTATATGAAATAACCTTCCTACATACTTTGCCTCTCCCCATCCTTCCCTGCTCCTAAGCAACTTCTTAGAGATTACTTTGGTCCTTCCTGCTATTGCTCTTAGTACTTCTGTGCTCAACCCTTGTATTTGGGCTGTTCTGCCATCAGTCTACAAATTGATCAATTATCACCAATAGTTATTAGTTTATTGTTCATATTTGTTTGCACTATTGTTCATTGTGTATTTCTTGATTGTTTTGCAGTTACCTTTTGAAATTTATTCACTCCCTACCCTACCCTGGGTACACCTGAAATGAGCCTTGACTCATTCACCATCCCTTGTCACCTATTAGTAAATAAATGCATTAAATTAACCTACTATTATCCTCTTTCAGGTTGCATCATCTCTTCACACAAAATATATAAAACTCAAAATTTAAACACAGTACTTTTTCAGACTTGCTTAAGCCTCCCCTGGAAAAGGTTGGGGCCTCCCAAGGGAGGCTGGCCTCACCATTTGAGAAGCCCTGATCTAGATTAATGTCTCTAAATCTATACTCATTATGTTATAGGAGGTTTAGAGGGGATATGTGCCTCTTATATAAGGCAATTGGTGATACTGACTACTGTACTGAGTTGGGTATTTACCCAAGAATGGACAAATATGGTATTAGAAGGCATAATAAACAATGCAATCCAAATGGAAACATACCATACGTAAATACTGGTATAGCCAGAGGGTGGTTACACCTTGGAATGCCTTACCTAGGGCAGTAATAGTTAGTGGGAGCATGAACCTATTTAAAAATAATTTGGACCTACATTGTGGCGATATGAAAATTGAGTTTTGATATTGTGTATAATGGGCAAGCTTTATGGACGTAAGTCTATTTGCTTGTATACATCTATGAAATCTCTTCCATAGTGCATGTTTCCAACAGCAGATTTAGTTTTTTTTTACTTAAAAAACACATCATCCTTTTTTAGCAGGCTTCTGAGGACAGGGATGCTGTGCATACGTATCCACTCCATGTCACTACTGACATTTCGGCATGTAAGAAGGTGTGGCCTCATGCTTTTTAGCTTTGTGTGGTCACATTTTGTGTAGTGGAGGAAACAAATGAAGGAATAAGTAAGAACTTTAAATGGTTACAGAGGTATCCTTTACAATAGGATACTGTGAGACTTTACATACCATTAGCCCTTTGGTTAATTTGTGTGATAGAACTAGAGTTTAAATTCCTCCTAAAAATGTAACTTTTTTCTCAAGCCTTTGAATGTTTGTGATTTTAAATTGTTCCAGAGGTTTTACTTGTAATGATTGTAATAATATTTATTTGTATTATTTACTGCACCTTTTTTTCATGTATTACTGTATGTAATGTCACATATTGTGTTGGTGTATATTAATATACATTTACATGTCTGTATGATGTTTTTACTTTATACAGCACTCAAAGCTCTCAAAGATACTTGGGATGTGTACTTTATAAATAAAATGGATTGGATTTGTTTGGACTGAGAAAATGAATGTTAGCAAGGAGTTCCCTCGGGGGCAGTATAGCGCTGTGGTTTAAGGCTCTGAGCTGCAACTCTGAAGACCTGGGTTTGAATCCCACAGCCACCATTTGCATACTATGTGACCCTAAGGAAGTCACTTAACTTTCTTGTGTTCCCAGGTTCCACCTGGAAACAAGCTTCAGTTTAGTGTGCCTTCCCTGATTAAACAACTTCCCCTTCCCCTTCCCTATAGCTACATAAAGTCTACAGCAGTAGTTCTCACAAACTGTCATAGTGAGCCTCTCCCAAGACCTGGAAAAGATCTTGAGTCCACCAATATAGAAATAATATTGGGCCTCCCCATAGTTTGAACAATCATCATACTTTGCACAGTACACAGGGAATACAGTGACACTCCTTTAAGTCGTTGAGTTTATTCTTATTTTATTAAACTTATTATTCTCCATCTGAATAACCCCCTCTCCATGTAAGCCTACTCACTTCACACTTCTGGGTTTTGGACCTTATTTACTGCCCCCCTTGTTGCAATAGTCCCATGAGTTAGATTACTTTCTTTGTCAGTTTTACCTTGTTTTTAAACACCTTCTCAGAGATCATTTGGCTTTTGTCCTACTCTTTTTTTTTTTTTTTTCAGTTTTTGTTGACTGGGTAAGTGCACTAGACAAATCTTGCCTATTTTCAGGCACGACCTGGGGGAAGGGGGATACAGATGAATGCCAACTGACCTTGAACCAGATTAAGTTGTTGGTGGTATTCTTAGTGAATGAGGGAAATTTGGCCAGGACACCAGGGAAATTCCCCTAGCTTTTTCAATAAGTGCCATGGAATCTTTAACATCCACCTGAACTACCACCAATCCAGGCAGATGGGACCTTGGTTTAACATCTCATCCGAAAGACGGCACCTCAGAAGTGCAGCACCCCTCTCATGCTGCACTACAGCATCAGTACTGGAATATTAACCCAAGTGCCAGATATGGGAACTGAACCCACAGCCCTCTGATCTCCTGGCCTCAGAGGAGAGTGTGCTACCTACTGAGCCACTGACACTCCTAGTACCTCTCAACCTAGCCTTTGCATTTGTGCTTTTCTGCAGCCTGTATAATGGGTCAACTGTTACCTTGTACCTATTCATTTGGATTATTTTGCATTTTGTTTTGCACAGTTTTCAAGAACTGTACTTCCTCCGTTCAGTTTCCCCCCATGTCATACCAGGAAATAAGTATTTGTTGAGTGTGCTTTCCTGGTCACCCATTTTGTACATAAGTTCACATGCAATTATTCACTTTAGTTTGCTGCATCCTATCACACAAAGCATCCAAAACCTGACATTTAAATATAGTACATTTTAAGGCTTGCTCGAGCCTCCCCTGGAACAGGTTGGGGCCTCCCCTGGGAGGCTGGTCTCACCATTTGAGAAACCCTGGTCTTCAGGTAACTGTATAAAGCAGTACAGCCTTTAATGCTTGACAATAAAATAATCAACATGAAAAATGAAGAAGCTGACAATCTAAACTCCAATTTTTTGCTCAGTGTATGGACCCATTGAATCATATCAGTAATTATTCAAGAGTGGCAGGAGAATAGACCTTTGGAAGTGAAGTTCAAGGACATACGTGACTGACTAGGGAAACTTCAAGTAGAAAGCCACTCAGCCAGACAGTTTATACCCATGAGTCTTTAAAGAACTAGCTAATCCCTTAGCAGGCCTGAGAACTCATACACTAAACCAGTCTTTGAAGAAATGTGCTGTGCCATGGCACTGGAGAGTTGCCATTATCATTTCTTTACATAAGTTAAAAAGAAGTCAAGAGGAAATAAGCAACTACAGTACCAACCAGTTAACGTAACTTCAATGGTATGTAAGATTCTTGAAAAACTCATTGCATGAGAAATAGATAGCTACTTGATAATACACACATTGAACAATCCAAGTCAGAATGGCTTTGCTGAGGAGAGGTTCTGTGTAACTAACTTCTTTTTTTGAACTTCTTTATTGGAATTTTATAATTTCAGCAGTAAGACATACATACATACATCCCAGGGTGGGAGCCTGGGCCCACATCCCTAAACTGGTCGTGGAAACTATATACATCCCCAAACTTATTTACAGTCACAGTTATATGGAGTCACTAGAAAGAAGAAAATGAAAACTTGAGTCCCCTTAAATCAAAATAACAAACATTTCTATTTCTTCACTGCTGGCGATAGTCTAACCCAGTTCTTGTCCCTCAAGGAATTTATATCATTCCGTCACCTTTGCCATACCAGTGGCTGTACGGGGACAATCTTTGATAACTGTGTCCCTGAGAGAGAAAGAGGACCCTACTTGACCCTGAAGTATGTATAAAAAACTTCTGTCCCTATAAAACTTAATCCCATGAGAGTGTTATGCTCCATTCATTAAAGACATCCCCTCGAAGGAATGATACATCTCCATACAATCCTAGCTACTTGTCGCGTTCTATTACATGAATATTGTAGATTACCACCCTTCAGACAGACAGATCTGAGTTTGGGGGCCTTTCTGTTGTATTGAGTAAACTGCCTCTAAGGCTCCCCACCTTCTGGCATATAGCTTTTTTTTTCCCTCTACAGCCATCTGCCTTTTAAGTCTGCCCAGGACTTGCATCAAATCTCTGATCCATTGATCATAAGTGTATATATTACCATTCTTCTGATGTCTCAACACAAAAGCTTTAACCAAGGCAGACATCAGAGACACATGGTATTTGGCTGAATCCCTCATTATTGGTTTCATGTCCCCAAGGAGACAGATCTCCGGTTTGATATATTCAGTATAGTTTAGCAGTGGGTCTATTTCCTAGCCAATTTGGATCCATAACGAATGGATTTTAGGACAGTTCCACATTACATGAAATAGGTCCCCTGGTTTTGATTCACATCTAAAACACAGATCTGTCTGTCTGAGTTTTCTAGAACATAATTTAACAGGGGTATAGTAAATATTAGAAAAAAGGAAAAATTGCATAGTCCTGTACTTCGGAATCGACAGGATTTTAACATTTTTCCAAATCTCCTTCCAGTCAGGCCTCAGGGGGGAGAGAATTTTATCCCAGTAGATTGTCTGGGCCTCAAACTCTAAGCTCAGAAATTCTAACAGCACCTTACACACCTTGGAAAGGGGGTGTTGTAGGAGATCTAGCTCCTTCAAATAATCCCAAGTGAATGGGGTCCGTCCTTCTACTTTATTGTCTCGTATGAACTTCTGTACCATATTTTTAATTTGGACCTTTTTAAAAAAGACCCACTTCCTAGTATGAGCTGGTGGGCTCACCTTATCATCAAGTAAAAAATCTATCAGTTTTAGCTTAGCCAAATGCGGTACCCATTGTGGGCTAATCACCAATCCCCCTAGACGGAAATTAGGATTACCCACCATGGATTGGTCTTTAGCTCCCCTCTGTGCCTTCCTCTGAGCTGGATTTAACAGTTCCCACCAAGCCTTCATTGACTTTTGAATTGGTGTATGCACCCCCCTAATAAGCAAAGCCACCGGGTCTGTATACAGCAGTGCAGCTGAGGAAATTTTTAAATCCTTTAGAATGCTCTGCTCGATTCGCAGCCAAGTTGGTATATACCCTCCTACCTCCCCAGTTCTTGCCCATTGCTCCATTAACCCAAGCTGTCCTGCAACATAATATAGGAACAGATCAGGGAGTTTTATACCTCCTTTAGGGTAAGGAAGGCACAAGATAGTGTGTTTCCTCCTTGGGGGTTTAGAATCCTATAGGAAGCTTGAGATTATCTTTTGGATACTAATAAAGCGGCCCTTCGGGATATTGTATGGTAGAAGGTGTATGGGGTACAATAATCTGGGCAACAGATTCATTTTAATCATTCCTAATCTGGCAGTAAAGTTTAAAGGGAGTTTATTCCACCTTAAGACATCGTTTTTAATTATAGCCAATAAATTACCCAGATTGTCCTCCACCCCATCTTCAGACCTGGCTCTAATCCAAATTCCCAAGTATTTAATCTTATCCGAGGCCCAATTGATCTGCAGGTGTTCAAAATCTGATCTAAGGGTGTGTACCGTAAGCGGGAGAACTTGGGTTTTGCTTAAGTTTAGTTTATAATTTGAAACCATCAAGAAATCCCCAATAATTCCCAGAGCGTGTTGGAAGCTGACAGCTGGATTGTTCAAGTGCAACAAGATATCGTCAGCAAATACCGAAAATTTAAGCTCCATCCCTTGAACCTCGACCCCTCGAACCCTGGGTTCCATAGAGAGTGCTCTTAGCAGGGTTCCAGGTTAATATTAAATAAATTGGTGACAGGGACAACCTTGTCTAGTTCCATTATGGAGGAAAACTCTTTATAAAATAGCCATTACATAAACCCTGGCTGTGGGGGCTTTATACAGGTTTTAATACCTTGGAGAAGTCCCTTTGGGAAACCCATTTTTTCCATTGTAACAAATAAAAAATCATGGGAAACCCGATCAAATGGCTTCTCGGCGTCAAGTGCTATCAGGGCCATAGCAGACTTCGAATTAAGGGCCTTATGTAGGATGTGGTGTAGTTTCCTTAAAGCATCATGTGCCCCTCTACCTGGCATAAATCCAACTTGATCCTGGCTAATTAATAAAGGAGCAACCTTAAGAACCCTATTAGCCAAGATCTTAGTGAGTACTTTAATGTCCTGGTTTATTAAAGCAATGGGTCTATAATTACCCGGCAAATCTCTAGGTTTATCTGGCTTTGGTATCAAAGTAATATCGCTTGATACAAGGGCGGGATGAGACTCCCTCTTCCATAATATTCAAAAAATTCTTGTAGTAAAGGCATTATTGTCTCTAAATGTGTTTTGTAAAATTTGGCCGACAAGCCATCGGGCCCCGGTGCCTTAGCAATAGGCAGGCTTTTAATTGTCTCCCTGATCTCCATTTTTGAGATTGGAGCAGACAGTGCTTGGGCCTGCTCCATGCTCAATCTGGGCAGCGGTATTCTATCAAGAAAGCTCTTAATTTCATCCTCTGTGCTAACGGCCCCCTCTTGGTATATACTAGCAAAGTAGTCTGCGAAGGCATCAGCCAGTCTTTGAGGTTCAGTAATAATTCCCCCTCCAAAATTTACAGCCAGAATCACTCTTTCTGCCTCCCGCTCCCTAATTCTGTGCACCAATACACGGCCTGGCACATCCTCTTGTAGCAAATATTTAGCGCTTAGTCTCTCCCCCCAAGAGTCTACCCTAAGATTCCATATCGCCCTATACTCTTCTCTTAATTCCTTTAGCTTCTTATCTACTTCTGGGGAGGATCTCTCCACCAGTGACAATGACCCTATGGCCCCCATTAAGAATTCCTCCCTGGCTCTATCTATTTTGTTTCTCCTAGCAGAGTATTCCTGTGCTATTCCTGCATATAGAACCTTACAGACTGGCCAGGCAAGCTTCTTATCTGTTAAAGTTGGAACTTGAGTTTGAATAATCTCCTTAAGGGAATCCTCTAGCCTATTTACCATATTATCTTCCACTAAGATCCCTTCGTCTAGCCTCCATTGATATGGTTTCGGAGGTATATGATCTAATTCCCATAGCATTTGGATTGGGGAGTGGTCCGATAGTACCCTGATAAAGGTATTTAGACTTTAATCCTACTAAGCACATCCCTATTCGACCAGAAAAAATCAATCCTCGAAGGCGACTTATGAACCCCAGAATAAAAGTCATCTCTGTATCCCTTTCTTATACACTTTATATGGATCTACTAAAGCTGTAATCCCCATAAATCTACTCAATGCAGTCTGAGAGGCAGTAGGAGGTCTATTACTTAAAGGTCTTCTGTCCACCTTATTGTCCAGGCAGAGGTTCCAGTCGCCTGCTATGATCAAAGGGTTATGAGGAGGTGTAGAGATGTCCGCTTCCAAGGAAGCAAAGAATTCTGGCTTGGGGGGAGTAGGGCCATATATTGAAGCATAAGAAAATGAGTTTCCCAAGACTGAACCTGACACGTATATCCCCCTACCATCCTCCCTTGGCAAGGTTCGCTCAACCACAAATGGGCATGACTTCCTAATTAATATTGCCACACACCCCGACGCTTTGGCTTTCCCATCTCCTATGACCTTGCCTACCCATCCTTTCTTGAGTAGGTGCAACTCCTCACTCAGTAAATGTGTTTCTTGGAGTGCTGCAATATGTACTCCTAACTGGTTTATATACTGCAGTATAGCTATTCTCTTCTTCCTCCCCCTGAGGCCTTTCACATTCCATGACAGAAACTTAATTAAAACCATCTACTATATCAGTACCCCTATAGTCACTCTCATATGTCCTACTTTCTTTGTTTTATATATCTTGGATTCTCTCTCTCTTCCCCCCATAATCCTCTAACCCCCCACCCCCGATCCTCTGATCGTCCTCCTTAGTTCTCATGAGACGTGTATGAGTCAGCCCCCGACATGTCTCTGACCTTCCCCCACACCTCAGCATGTAATCCACTAAGTAAACCCCAACCTAATCCCCACCTCGAGGATAGCTTTAAATCTGCCCCTCACCACCTGCAAGATTGGTGAAACAAACAAAAAAAAAAAGGGGGGGCTGCCATTTCCCATTACATAAGTGCCCCCATAGACAAGGGGTCATGGAAGCCAAATAGCAGTCTGCCTCAGCTTGCCAAATATAATCTGCTTCAGCTTGTCAATTATCCCTTAGGGCTCAACATAAGGCAGATAAACTCTGAACTTCTAGCGGAAAGAAAGGATCACCATCAGCAAAGTCCATACTTTCAAATCAGTTCTGCCCTGGACAAGTATAGCATTAAAATGAACAACAGAAACAAAAAACAGGGCATTCATTTTCACAGTCTTTCAGAACTTCATCTCTATCAAGAAACCAAAAAAAAAACTGAGCATCTGGTGGGTTTCTGCCATCCGTCTAGGTGCTTCCCTGATGTCATTCGTCTCACTCAGCACAGTTCCATCTGCATCCATTGAGGCCTTTTCCTCCTTCAGGTCCCGATTTGAACAGGTCAGGTAGCTCCACCCTGAGGCCCTCCAGGACATCGCGAGCTGTGGGATACCTTTCTCTCCTTTTGGCAATTTTCACGTCAGTGTAGCTGGGTACTGCAATCTAAATTTCAGACCAGCTAGGTACAGCTTTTTCTTGATCTCTGCATACTCTTTTTGTTTCTCTGTCACTGAAGGTATTAAGTCCTGGAAGAGCCAAATGGAAGCCCCATTCCATTGTAGGTGTCTAATAGCCCTGGCTTTATTCAGAACATGGGTCTTCTCTTTGTAATTCAAAAATCTCATAATGAGAACCCTAGGGTGGGCACCAGGTGGGGGGGGTTCTCTCAGTGATCGGTGAGCTCGCTCAATATTGTATGATTCCCCAAATGGGGTCGGACCAAATAGCTTCTGGAGAAAGTCCTGCATGAATGCTACACAGTCTGGGCCTTCAGGCTTCTCAGGGAGACCTGCCATAATTAGGTTATTTCTCCTGCTGCATGATTCCTGATCCTCCAGGCGGTCTTCTAATTTTTTAACTTGTCTTTTAAGGCCAATTATCTCGTGATCCATGGTTTCCGTCTTCCTTTCCTGCGAGGCCATTCTCACCTCAACATCCCCCACTCTTTGTGATAAAGCATTTAGGGCAGGCTTAAGTAGGGTAAAATCAGCAACCAGCCCCTGCAGAAGCTGTTTAATCTCGCTGATGTCCTCCGAGGTTGATTGTCCCCCTGGTACTTCTGCCCTGAGTTCAGTGGACTCCTCAGGGGTAGGGGAATGCAGCTTGGAATGCTTCACCACCGGCGTTCTTGCTGCCAAGGGCTCGGGGCTTCCGTTATCCATCTCGGCCATTCCCCAGGCAAGCCTCACTGTGGATGCTGCTGTTTATCTTTTTCCTTTTTTTTTCTTTTTTCTCCGATGCAGTTTCTTTCGCCCTCTACAAGGTAGTATGCCTCACCGACTCTAGGCACTTCACCGAATTAAACTGCAGGGTCTCGGAGCGCGTAAAAAATTATGTTTAACTCGCTGAAGCATGGGAGCGGTCTCGGAGACTTCTGCTCACCGCTAGCTCATCACGTGATCCCCTGTGTAACTAACTTAATTAGCTTCTTCTAGCTGGTCACAAAAGCATTAGATAACAACATGCCTGCCGATGTCACTAAATTTGATCTTTTCAAGGTGTTCAACACTGTGCCCATGAAATTGAGAAACCTATGCAATGAGGGTTGCCATCATACGTAACATGCTGCATTAAAGAATAGCTAACCAACTGGAGACAGAGAAAGAGTAAATCATTTTACCTCACAGTTGGGGAGAGTTTGAGTATTGGCCCTGAGGGATCAGTACAGGATTTTCTTTTGTTCAATTTTTTTGCATATGACATGGGAGTAAACTGCAAAGGGTGATGGTACCAAACTGGGTGGTGTCATGGAGCATACCTCTCAACTGCTATGAATTTTGTAGAGTGCTATGACTTTTACACTCAAATTTATCCATGCTCTACAAATTTTGCTGATGCTCTTAATAATGTAATAGCTATTTCTGGACACACAAACTGTTAAATCATTGAACTAACTTGAAAGAAATATTTTTAACACTAAATATGCAGGGTCCCATTTGTTGGCATACTATTCAACAGAATATAAAAAGCGCTAATCATTCTGGCTATTTGCTCTGAATTTTGAAGGCCACTGCTATGAATTTTAATGCTGAGATGTTGAGAGGTAAGTCATGGAGCACAGTCCACAAAAGCAAGCATTAAAAAATTATGTAAACCACTTGGTACAATGGGCTCAAAATACCAATATATTATTCAATATTGAGAAGTGCACTGTGTTACATTTTGAACTAAACAATAAAAAGGAAAACTATTATTTAAATAATGTACTGATCAGACCTTTCAAAAATGAAAAAGGATCTGGGGGTATCTATCAACAACAAACTTGGACATAATGCTCAATGTGACAATACAGTATATGAATGTAATCAGATACTGGTTGCAATAGGAAGGCATATTGTTAACAGAGATAAAAATATAATGCTTCCATTATACTAATCACTCATTAGAATATTGAACCCGTTTTGGGCACCATATCTTATCTTTTGTTTAATTTATTAATTCGGAGAAACATCTTTGAGCAAGTAAGCTTATTTACAAAGGTTCCACATCAGTTACAGATCATAGGCAAACTTTTACGGTCTACAGGATGAAGAGGCAGAAACAATGAAACAGCTAACAACATTTAAGTATTGAGTTACATAGAGAATAATATATGGGGTGGTGTGTGTAACAAGATTTTACACACACTAGAGTTGTGGGATGCTACATAAACCCCCTAGGGCGAAGCCCGAGGGGTTTGTAAACTACATCCCATAATGAGTGTGTGTAAAATCGAGGTTTACCACACTACCCCTATTTTATTTTTTATAATTGCTAGCATGGCTTTTTGCCTCAGCAATCATAGAAAATAAAATGATCTGCTTTCAGGCAACCAGGGACCAGTCAAAAGTGTTAGTGTTCCGTGTTCTGACAAGTTCTAGTACTCCGCTTATGTGGTAACAAGTGGAGAAAACTAGCGGTAGCTGTGTGTATATTTTTCTGTTTCGGTATTCTTACTTACCGACAAAACAGCGATTCTTGAAACTAAGGTGTTCTTCGATGTGATGAGGAGAGACGACCAGCAGCTCGTGTCTGGAGAAGAAACCAGGCGGTGTGTTCCTTTTCTGCTGGTTTTTGTGTATGAGAATGTCTTTTTTTTTTTTAAATACAAAGAGAAAAAAAAACGCAGACAGCAAGCGGCATTGCTTCTCGGAAGAATGAACGCCTCCTATTAAAGGAACACTGTGACTGGTGCATGCTTGATCAGAGGGAAACCTGGCATAACGGCAAATTATAACCTGTTTTTTTCTATGGGAAAAAGCACCTGCCAGTAATTATAACATAATTATACATACTACAAGATTATACAACATAGTAATACATTTTCATTTCGGAGGTGGAACCAATCAGGGCTTTGTTATGGAGGAGGAGAAGAAGAAGAGGCTAAAGTGGGGTTATAGCCAGCTCTTAGAGCCCTGTTGTTCTGTTGGGGGGGGGGGGTCAATGGCAATGACAAGTGTCTGGGGTGTAAGTAAATGTCTAAGCTGCTTCTTAAATGGTCCAATCTTGTTTATACTTAGTATTGCATTTGGGATCTTGTTTAGCCACTGGGGGGGCTCTAATGGCAAAAACACATGATGACTGTACAATTTTGCAGAAAGGAATGATAAGGGTGTTGTTGGTCATGGCCCCAGTGGGGTATGGTTTTCAGAGAGGTAATAGAAGGTTCTGGACCCCAATAGGTATGAGGGCCAGTAGTGCTTTTTTATTCCGGGCACACAGGTGTGGAATTTTATTCTGTCCTGAATGGGGAGCATACTGGAGTGGGAGTTTAGTGCACATCTACTGAATGACTAGAAGAATAAAAATATTCTGCAACACAACTGCAGTGTTTGGATATGGTGTTCCTGATTGACATCCGATGCTTTCTGTGAGAAGGATGGCCCTGTTGGGTGGAAATATAACACTGCAACTAAACAGCATTTGTTTTGCACTGACAATGATAGTTACTTTGACAATTAAGCCATGTTTTTGGACAACCCCAGTATTAAGCCCTTCTTCTACAAATCAGCTTTAACTGGCTTTGTGATAAGATATGAGTTTTCAAATAGTAAGCAACACATATTGTAAATGGGGTCATACATTTGATCAAACGTGGGTCAGTAAGCAATTGTGTTCTAAGTCTGCCTTTGCTAAGGCATGGAAGAAGTGTGTTTTTTCAAGAAGTGTTCTAAAAGCCAGCTAATGTCCCTGCAGCAGTGAGTCATGCTACTATGTGAACATCCCAGCTTTGGGAACAAACTCAGGATGTCACATCAGGAGTCAGACTGAGCTGAGACAGGTGCTATCTGGCGGCATAACTCAGTTACAGAGGGTTGGTAGCAGATATGGGTATCACAGTGACCCCTGAGGAGGGCCAGGGAGTATAGCAGAGTCCACAGCTCAGTAGCATACTAAATGTGTGTTTGATGAGCAGGCAAAGTATTAGCTGTTTGAATCCAGGTGTGCAGACAGTATATTGCATCGGGGGGGTTGGAGGTTCTGAAGGGATGAGAGAAAGTTTATATTACAGACAGAGTGGTTGAACCATGGAAGAATCTGTCAGAGGAGTGGTGGGCACCAAAACCATTAATGGTTTCAAGCATGGTCAGGACAGATTTAAGGGTTTAGTAGTTAACCAGAAGTGTACTAGTAAGATAGGAAGCTAGTGGATGGATATTGTAGACAGAAAACCATGTATTGACAAAAGGTCTCAGGTTACTATAGGGTGTTACTGGAGGGCTGGATAGACCATTGCAATTTTTTTGCCATCAATGTCAATATTTCTAGTGTGTGTGCATGTGCATGTGTGTGTGTGTGTGTGTGTGTGTGTGTGTGTGTGTGTGTGTGTGTTGGTATGCAAATGCCACATCAGGGAGGACTGAGGCTTGGGAGACATGAAGAGACAAATCCTGACTTCTCCTACCCCATGTAACCGCACCACCTGTTTAGTGGATCCTGTGCTGTGTTGGGGGAGCATAGCCATCATGCAACCCCAACCCCCGCCATGGAGAAACTGAAGTAGTGACAGGTTTGGTGACAGGTAAGAGAGATATGTGACTGTACAGAGGGGAGAAAACCTTAATAGAAAAAAAAATACTCTGTATTTTTTCTGTCTTTTCTCCGCCATTGGATGCCTGGTTTGCCTCTACTTATGGCTACCTGTCAGTTTAAGAGGGTAACTCTGTGCATGCCTGATGTACAAAGAAAGGCAAACATCTTTTTTTTATTTTTTTTTTAATAAATGTCACTTATTTTAAAAGATTAAGTAAAGTCTGTGTTTGCACCAAAAAAGTACTGTGTTAATAAATTATTGCACATCAATGTGCTGAAAGTTTAACCCACACACTTTTCCTTCCCACTTCTTTCATAAAAATTTTTTTAAGTTTGATTTATCTGGTAACAGCACTAGGTCTTCCTTTTAGTATTAACTAACATTGCAGAAGTATTTGTTCACATTCCTATGACATATGTGTCTGTGCAGTCATAGAAACACTGCATTTAATTTTCTATTCTACCGCCGAAAACCTAGTGCTAGATTGTGATTTATGATTGCAATGCTCAGTCTGTGTAACTGATGTTACTTTTTTGTTTGCCTCTGCACATTCTGCAAATAAGATACACATGTAAGGGGAAATACATTTGTGGGGGTGGGACTTTGGTGCAAGGATCCTTTAAAATGTGTATAACGTTAGGTGTTTACTAAATTATTTTTATATACAGTATGACTGGTTTGAATGAGATGGAAAATGTTTCAAAACCTATTTTCATGTTCTTTAATTAGTTTGTTTTGTAACACTTTAACAACAAAAGAGTAAAGAATAGCCTGCAGTGCATTTATTTGATTCAGTTATACAAGAAGGGACAAATAAATATTGTACTTGATTTTTACCAGTGCTGGGAAAATGTATTTATTCAAAGCTTTACAATATTTAAAGGTTTTGCGCAGCAATAGACACACTGAGCATTAAGTAGTTCATTTTCAGATATGTCCAGAGAGAGAGGAGATGGAAGCAGAGAGACACCACCATAAAATAAGAGAATACCATCAGTTAGAATAAACAGTGCTCGGCCTTAGCTTGCACCATGCCGGTACCCATGTTAGGGAATGAGCATGGGCCACCAGGGGTCAGCAGGGGTGGAGAAGGATCAAGCATCCCATGGACTGCTCTCCTTCTCCAGGGAAGGGGGATGGCAGCACTCAGTGATCACTTGCCCCTAGCAGAGGCTGGGTGGTGGCACTTTGACACTGAAAGATGTGGGCAGGGGATGTGGCAGATGCCTGGAGGAGCGTGCATGCTGCCACCGCTGGCATCACAGCAAGCTGCATCCTCTGAGGGAAGAAGAACAAGAAAAAACAGGAGTCCTCTGCAGATGATGATTGTCCCCACCGGAATGGCCCTGGAAGGTGTCTCCCCAAATAACTGGATCCAGTCTGGTGGGTTGAGAGGTCTCCCCACCAGCTGCCACAAAGGGTAAATTGTGGGGGTTTAGGGGAGGAAGTCTAATACCTGGTGCCTGCATGGAGGGGCATTAGAAGGAAGGCAGAGGAATCCAGCGAAAAAAGAAAAACCAAAAAAAGAAGAATAAACAATGCAATACCACAGTATATGTCATTATACAGGGACAGTTGAAATAGGATTGAGGCAAGCGGACTACAGCATAGTACCATGGTAATCTAATGTCAAATGGGGAATCTAGGTACATCATGTTTGCCCCTTTATCTCTCAAGCAAGGATAAAATAAGTGTGCCTAGTAGGGGGAGTAAGGCATCAATACACTATATTAATAGTACTGTTCTGTATAGGGAATAGAGCAGTAGAGCAACATACTGACTGGTGGGGGGAAGGAGCAGTCCTGTGTGTCTAGGTGTAAGGTGGGCTTTCCCTGGACAGTGCCACTATACAGTATACACCTACTGTATACACCTAGTCCATGGTGTCTAGGTGTCTATGGTGAAACTGTGTAGGAAAGCCCACCTCACATCATGAAACCTGTACCTCATTTACCATGCCACCATGGGTCTGGGCAGCTGGGGACCAGGGCACCAGAAACACATGCATGGGAGCACCTGTAGCCAAGAGACCAGTCACATAATGAATGTCCACACTGGAAGCTGGTGTTAAGCAGGCTGCATGTTTATTGATGCTGTTATACAGCTATGAAGAGCTTTGCTCTTATTAATCATGTTGCTTGCCATAACTTCATTTATACACCAGCATGGTCTGTACCAACATTGATAATGTTCTACTGTACTGCTGTTGCACTGCCCCCTTGAATTAACTGAGCATACTACTTCTTGGGCTACTGAAAAATCCTGAGCCCCATATTCAAAAGTCCCAGTCCGCATCATGCAAGTGCCTGCACCATGCAACTGAGATGCTCCTGCACAAAATAAACTGGATTGCCATAAGGGCAGCCCCCATTGTTCCAGGCCATCTGACCCTGAAAAGAGACTTGAATAGCAGCAAGGGTGGGGAGGGGGGAAGGGAAAGGGGGGAGCTTGGGAAGGTAAAGGGGAAGGAAAGGGAGGGGGGAGGTCCCTCATGAGGTCACAATAGCGTCATGAAGGGGGCTGGGGATAAGGACCAACAGGAAACAAAGAAAGGCTAGTGAGGGGTGGAGCAGTAAGGGATTTAAGAGGGGCAACACGGTAGGGCTCTGCCACTTTCTGCTACGTTCTTGGGTAAGTAATTTTCAAGAAAAGAACCTAGCACATCAGTCAGGAGTTCGTCAGGAATAAGGTAAGAGAGGATATATCTTGAAAACAAATCCTTGTGACTGCTAGGGGGATGTTGATACAATAGTTCGTCAAGATAGTGATACATAAGGAGGTTTAAATAAAAAGCTTTTAGCCAGATTTAAGAAATGTTTGAGACATGCAATGGAATTGTTGTAGATATTTCATTTAGTAGATTTACATATGGTGAGAATAGAGTGAGCCACCGGGGAACCAAAATCAGAAGATGTTGCAAGGATGGCTAAAAGAGTTTGGGCAGGAAAAGTAGTTTTTTAGTGAGAAAAGAATTAGAAAAGAAGAGAGCTGGTGAATACAAGTGCAGCTGTAGGGTGTAGGATACAAATCCTGTGGTTGTGGAATGGCTTGGTTAGTAGAGGCGTTGTGTTTCAAAAAAAAAAAAAAAGAAAAGAAACATGGAGGGTAAAAGCGTGCAGCCGATCGGTTCCAGGAGAGGGATGGTAGTGAGTGGGGAGAAGGGTGGCAGAGCAGACACTCTAGAAGGGATTGTACAGCAATAGGGAAGAGAGAGAGCACCTCAATGTGCAGAACAGGTAGCTAAGGGGGCGCAAAGAGCCACATGGTGGGCTAACATGGCACAGTACAGAAAAGGGGATTCAAAGGGGGAGGGTGACCCCAGCAAAGCATCTGTTAGGTGGAGCTAGCGTTAGGGATCTGGGCAGCTGCCTTGGATGCAGGAGGTTCGGAGATCAAGTTGCATTAAAAAAAAAAAAATGTGTTGAGCAGTTTCGAGCCGATATGGAGAGCCCAGCAGGGCCTAAACAAGCTGGTACGGGCCTGGCAAGCCACATGGCGGGCAATGCTGAACAGCGCACAAAGTAGAAGGTGCTAAAAGGAGGGTGACCCCAACGATTACTAGGCGAGCATGCAGGGACCCAGCAAGCAACCTGGTGGGTAATACTGGATTGAAGATGACCCCAGCAGTAGTGTGGAGAGCAGGATGGACCAACAGACCACATGGCGAGAATGCCAGGTAATTCCCAGTGGTACAGCTCCAGGGTTTTTTTTGGCACAAGGAGAGAATGGCTAGCTAACGGGGAGAACATGCTTTGAGTAGCAGGGGAACGCAAGTACAAATTGGACAACGAGCTAGGAGCTGGGCCAACGGGCAAGCAACCATGTGGAACTGCTAAGGAAAGGGAACAAAGTGACGGGGGGGGGGAACACCACAAGGCAATTGCGAAATTGGATAAGGGCATTATCATCGTGGGGAAAGTATAACTTCTGGTCTAATTTCCTAAGGATGAGCGAGGACAGGGGAAATTTTTAAGAGGGGTTATATTACAAAAACAGAACGCTCGAAACAGGACAGGGCCATGTAACGATACAGCAGACGACTTTCAGGAGCAGTTTTAAAAGGGGGTTTAAAAAAATAAAGAGTGAAAATGCACTCGTTGATAAAAAAGAAGGGTAACAAGGGAAGGGGGTTCAGATCAGCTATGGAGCAATAGAAGCATGACAGTTCATGCACAGGGGTACACAGGAATATAGGCCTGGAAGGGCCCTTGGTTTAAAAAAAAAAAAAGAAAGGAAATGGTCCTCGGGTGCAAATATTTGAAGGCTGGATCAATCTGAACACCAGACCCCCAAGCACATAGCTAGCTACCATGGTCCCCCCCCCCAAAAAAAAACAAAAAATGAACAGTCCCCCTTTTCATAAACAGAAGGATTGGGTCAAGAGGTTTGGAACACCAACCTCCACCCCCCCATCCCAAGCACAAGTGACAGCCATTTTAGATAGGGATGGGGGTACAAAAAAGGGCGGCCATCTTGGGAAGGGGAGCATGGCTGTTGGTTTTTGATAGAGCATTGGGGGGGGGTCAAAAGGTTTTCTTCTGAAAAGGTAGCCATGCATACAGTTATAGGCACCAAGGAGGAGGACCACTGGCCAACAAACAATAAAGAGGGCATAGGTATTTGGCAGGTCAAACGATATGCAGGGAAAAACCCAGAGAGCTAACTAACAATATAATTTTTGTTGTGAGCAGGAAAAAGAGACAGAATGTACACCCGTGGATCCAGTTCAATGAAAACGGACACTATGAAAATGATTATGGATCTCATGGACAGGCTCACAAGGTCCTGGATACAGTGGAAGACACAGAAAGGGGGGAAATACCAGAGCAGAAGGAGAGGGTCAGAAAGAAGGGGCAGAGTGGGGCAGAAGGAAAAGGGAAGGGAAGGGAGCTGGGGCACCGGCACCAAAATGCCCTAGAGCAAGTTCTCCAGGGCGGCAACCGATAACCCATGCAATCCCTGACCAACATCTTCACGCAGTCCGGAGGGGCCAATGCCTGAACCAGGACCCAGCCCAAGGGAGGAGGTTAGGTCTGACCCGGGACTGGGACCCAACATTCCCGCATCCAAACCTAGCCTGCCGGAGATACCACAGCCAGGCGGAGGGATGACCGAAGCTGTGACTGGTAGTAATCGGCAGGCCCCAACTAACGGACTATGAGAGGGAGCAGAACCAAGACACAAGGCAACAATCAGACCATCAAAGGAACCCCACGGTGAAACAGGTACAGTGTTGACATTAGAGAGTACCATGAAGGAGTATGTGGAACAATTATTACTGGGTATGGAGGGAGATGGTGTTAAGAAGTTGCAAAAGGTACTGGGTGATTTAGAAGAAAATGAGAAGGAAGAAAAACAGGGAGATGGGGGAAAGGAAGTGATACAGCAGAAAAAGGGGGGTGGAGGAGAATGGATAGGGGACCATGTGCCACTAGCAATGAAATAAAAAATCTGGAAAGGAGAATTTGTTGATATCTTTGCCTTGGTAGACAAGAAAACAGCTGAGCTACATGAGGAAAAGGAGAGTTTCAGTGAAAAAGAATTAACTGCTGCAGTAGTTCTCATCAGGAAGGGAGAGAAGCAGAAAGGGCCCACATATAGAGGAAAATCATGGGAGGCTTGGACCCTGGGTTTCACATATGACAGTGCAATAACGCAAGAGAAAAAGCCAAAATTGGGCATTCCCTTGTTAGCTTACTCGTTGATCATAAGAGATGCATATAAGATGATGGGAGGCACTAATTGGCTACAGTATGATGAAAAGTTCAGGACCCGAATGGCCAATTATGGAGAAGATTGTCGATGGGATTCTAGACATAACCTATGGTGGGAAACAATGATGGTAGCTGGGGGGGCTGAAGGCAAGTGGCAGAAGGGAGGTCTGCGATATCAAAAATGCTGTTGGGGGTACAACAGAGCACATTGCTCCTTCCCACTCTGCAGTTTCAGGCACGCCTGTTCCAAATGAGGGGGAACCCACCCAGCCTCTAGATGCAGATCTTACGGTGAAGCCAACTTCGGGGGAGGACAAAGAAGTGGTTCCTTTGGGAGGCCGCAGAGGGATGCAGAGAGATAATACAGGGAGAAGGAGGGGGTATATGGGTGGGAGGGGGTTTCACCAAGGGGGAAAATAAAAAAGGTAAATTCCGGCTAACAAAAACCTTGATCAGAAGCAAATTAGTAGAACAATGGATGAATGAGTATCCCGAATAAAAAGGTCGGGCTGGAATTAATAGAGGGCTTTCAAAAGGGCTTTAGTTTACATTACCAGGGAAGGAGGTTTAGAACATGCGCAAAAAATCTAAATTCAATTAAAGGCAAGGAGGCACTGCTAATGAAGAAGATTGGTAACAGAAAAGAGGCAGGTAGGATAGACGGTCCCTTCAAAGACCCCCCTTTCCAGCACCTACGAGTATCACCGTTGGGCCTAGTCCCTAAAAAACAAGCAGGGGAATATCGGGTAATTCATCACCTATCCTATCCCAAAAAAGAATCAGTCAATGACCACATTTCGGAAGAGGATAGTAGGGTGTCCTATGGGACTTTAGAGGATGCAGTGGAGATCATCAGGGCAAGGCGCACCCCATGGCTGGCAAAGACAGACATCAAGTCCATGTTCCGGCTACTGCCGGTCCACAGGGAAGATTGGGAATTGTTGGGCTTTCAGATTGGAGGGAAGTATTATTTTGATAAGGCTATGCTGATGGGGTGTTTCGTGGCATGCTCCACCTTTGAAAAATTCAGCACGTGGCTGCAATGGACATTCAAAGCCAGGTACGGGCATGACACGGTATTCAATTTTTTTTTCAATTCAACTTTATTTTTATAGCGCCTTTCAAAATCAAGGTGCTTAACATAAAAACAGGTAACCAGTATAAATAACATTATAAATCACTTGGGAAAGCCAAATCAAATAAATAAGCTTTTAACTCAGTTTTAAATCTACTGACGGTTGGGCATTCTCTCAACCGACGAGGTAGAGAATTCCACAGGGTCGGCGCTGAAAAAGCAAAAGCACGAGAACCAGACATCTTTAATAGTACCCTGGGAATCTCTAACAATCCCTTGTCAGTGGAACGGAGAGGGCGGGGGGGCTGTAAGATACCAGGAGATCTTTAAGATAGCCAGGTCCCTGATTGTGTAGGGCTTTAAAGGTTAGCAAGCCAACCTTAAAAGTGATCCACCACTGAATATGCAGCCCTGTGCAGCCCGTAGAGCACAGGCATGATATGACTGGATCTAGATGTCCTAGCCAGAAGCCTGGCTGCTGCGTTCTGCACCAGCTGCAAGCGGCGGATATCAACCCCTGGAAGCCTAGGTAAAGGGAATTGCAGTAGTCAAGACGGTCGAATAAACGCCGGGCGAACTATTTAGTTGAAGATCATCTGAGGGAACCAGATGTTTCACCCGGGCAATATTCCTCAGATGATAAAAAGAGGATTTGACGACAGCTGACACCTGAGATTTTAAGGTCAAGCCATCATCAAAAATAACACCCAGATTACGCACCTGGTCTGAGGTAGTGAGTGGTACACCTCCAAGAAGTAAACCTGATGGCTGTCCAACCCCCAGACCCACCCTCGGAAGACCGGGTCCACAACCAACACTTCAGTCTTGTCTGGATTCAGTCTCAACCATCTGGAACTCATCCAAGATCTGATCTCAGCAAGGCAACTATTTAGCACGGAGACTGCATCATTTTGTCTGGGCAGAAAGGACAAATACTGCTGAGTATCATCTGCATAGCAGTGAAAACTCAGACTGTATCACCTGATGATGTCTCCCAATGGCAGCATATACACTGCAAACAACATGGGGGCTAGTATAGAGCCCTGCGGCACCCCACAATGCAGGGAGTGAGCACCAGAGGAATAAATTCCTGTGGTCACTTTCTGAGACCTGCCTGTGGGGTATGAATGGAACCAATTTAGAACTGTACCAGACAGTCCACATAAAAACCGCAGGCACTCCAATAACACACCGTGGTCTACAGTGTCAAATGCAGCAGAGATCGAGAAGGACCAGAATGGTACATGCCTTTTGATCTCTAGCCATTAGGAGGTAGTTCAATACTCGGACAAGAGCAGTCTCCATGCTGTGCTTCTTCCTAAAACCAGATTGGAGAGTATCATAGACATTGTGAGTTATAAGATGATCATCCAACTGCATTGCAACCACCTTTTCAATAACTTTACCAACAAGTTCGACGCTCCTATGCCAGACTCTCACTCCCTAAGGAGAAGGGTGGACTCAGGCTCCCTAACCTTGTCTTATATTATTGGGCCGCCCACCTCTCGAAACTTGGGAAGTGGCTGTCTGCGAATCGTAGTATGTACTGCCCCTCCTGGCTCCAGTTTGAACGCTTATTACTTTCCAAAGCTAGACTCGACACTCATGCTATATACTTTGTTCCCTTGGGAGAGCTAGAGTGGTGGATATCTGATAATGCGATCCTACTGTCTCTTAAGACACTGGCTCAATGTCTGGTCTCCCTTGGCATTCCGGCTCCTTCTGATTTTGGACAACCGGTGGTTCTCAACCCTAGTATCAAGCTGGGCACGTCATGGATTACTCCAGAATGGCTTCCGCAGATCGTTGAGGCCAGAGTGGAAAGCTTTTACAGTCAGGGTTCTCTCTTGACTTCTGGGGACATTTTGGATAAATTTGATATTCCTAGGAAGGATATTTTTAAAGTCTATCAACTGAGACATCTTTTAGTTGGGCGATTTGGTGCCTTCTTCAAGGAGTCTAGGGTTCACCCATTTCTCTCCGAGATCTTCCGACTGGCTTCTCAGCCTCACTCTATTTCCTTAATTTACTCTTACCTTCTTAATTATAAGTTTCCCGATATAAGTGAAGGTTCCCGTGTCTGGTCCTCATTACTACCTGAGAATACGCCAAATTGGTCCCGTATTTGGAAAGACTTGCACAGGTTTCACCAGCAAGATAGATTTAGAGTTAACTCAATATTATATTACTAATAATTTGTACTACCTCCGACAGAAACTGTGTAAACTCAAGAAACTCTCCAGTTCTAACTGCTCTAGGTGTTTGCGAAAGGAGGGAAATCTCCTCCATGTTTTTTGGGCCTGCTCTAAGGTTGCCCCATTGTGGACACTTATTAGGGATAATCTGGATCCCCTTCTGGGCTTATCGGCTTATTTTACTCCTGTAATCTGTGTTCTAGGGGACTACTCTCAGATAGATAACGTAGAGCGACGATTTTTTATGGCCTTGGTGTCTATGGCGGTCAAGAGGCTTGTTTTGAGGCATTGGACAGATCATCTGGCCTTGACCTATGCTGAGTGGATTACGGAGCTCAGTGCTCTCCTTCACTCAGAAAGTTTGATTGCTAGTTTACATGGTCGTGTGGATGTGTTCCAGAAGAGGTGGAGTAAGTTACAGATCCTTGCCTTGCTCTAGTATATGGAGGTCCGATCCTTGTAGTCTGCCATCTTCCTTAGTGATTCTGGTTACCTATATGCCCAGGAGTGTGTTGATTAAAGGTTGCCCTGCTCTAAGGTGAAGGTGGTCTGCACCCAGAACATATGTGACCCTGCTAGGAAACATTTTGATGGGGGGAGGAGGGTTATGGCTGTTTTTGTGGCTTGTTGTATGGTTGGGACCCTAGTATGTTTGCCAGCCCTGACCCGGGGCACTCTGTGATGCTTGGGGGGAGGTGGGAGAGACTGGGGGATGGGGGGTGGGTGGATTGATTGGGGTGGAATGGAGGGGGGTGTTTGTTATGCTGTTCGGTCTTGTTGTGGTTGTTGTTTTTTCTGTATTTGAAAAATTTAATAAACTTGAATTTCAAAAAAAAAAAAAAACTTTACCAACAAATGGCAAGTTAGAGATAGGTTGGTAGTTAGCTAGACAGTCTGGATCCAAGGAGGAGTTCTTAAGGAGTGGTCGAACAACCGTCTCCTTGAGGGTGTCAGGAAAGACTCCCCTCTCCAAGGACTTCCAGACAATGTCAGCAAGGATCGTGCAGATAACATCTACACAACCTATCAAAAGGGGTGTAGGGCCCGGGTCCAAACTACAACTGGTTGGATGCAGTGTTTGGATGATCTTCACAATGTCATTGAAGTCCAGCTGGTGAAAATCTGACCAGACAAAGTGCCAGTCACTTCCCGTCAACCACTGCAACCACTCATAGAGGAGGATGAGCCGATACCAGACCTGATGCTGGCAACCTTATCTGCAAAGAATTGAGCAAACTCCTTGCATCGTAGCTGAGAAAAAGCTTCTCTGGGCTGGAGACAGACTGGATTGCACAATCTGTCAACAGTCTGGAAAAGCTGAGCCGGTCGATTCTGTGCAGCAGAAATCTCCCTGGGTAGGAATTCTGCCTTCTTACGGGTGATTTCTGATTGATAGCTATCATAATGTGCCATCAATCTAAGCCTGTCATCATCACAGCCGGACTTCCGCCAAACCCTCTCCATCCTTCGACCAGCTCGCCTCATCTCCTTCAAGGAGCCATCAAACCATGGGCTCCTTGGGCGAAGAGTGAGAGGCCGAGCATGAACAGGAGCAATTTTGTCCAGAGCATCTCCAACAGCCTTATTATAGGCTAGAACAAGATCATCTGGACTCATGCATTCACTCAACAAGCCTGAGAGGTCCAGTACTGCCGACAGGTCACTTGGGTTAATCACCCTTAAAGGTCGGTACTGAACCAACTCGTAGGGGCAGACCTATTAGGGGGGACCCTAAAACTGAACCTTATGGTGTGGTGGTCAGACCAGCTGACCGGTTTCACCCCCAGATCAGTAATATCCACACCCAGAAGAAAGATCAGATCCAACAAATGACACCCTACATGGGTTGAGGAGCTAACTACTTGTGATAGGCCCAGCGTCGCCATCAACTGGAGGAGATTTTGACCAAAATGCGAGAGTTCATCATCAACCCAGGCATTGAAGTCCCCCAGAATTATCCATCTGGGGGACCTCAATACCACCTCGACGATGAAGTCTGCTATCTCTTGCAAGAATTCTCCACCATCTCCTGGTGGACGGTAGATGAGGAGAATCCCGCAGCCTACACCCTCACCCAGGATATATTCGAAGGATCTGGTACTTCCCAATGGAACATCCACAAGGCCAAGCTCAGTCTTAAACATAATGGCCACACCCCGGTCCCTACGATCCAGCCTTGTATGATGTATCACTGAGAAACTGGCTGGAGTTACCGAGGGCAATTTAGGGCCTGCATTTTCATCCAGCCAGGTCTCGGTGATGCAAGCCAGATTAGTTGTTGCAACAAGATCAGCTATAACAGCTGTCTTGTTTTTAATCGATCTGGCATTGCATAATATGGCCAAGGCAGGATGAGCTGTCGAGAAAGACCTTGGAACCTGCCTGTTTATATTGGGGCCCTTGGATATGGGGACAAGACAGGGAAGACCCCCTATCCTGACTCCATTTCACCCCAGGGTGTCTCCTGGATCTCACCACTCCAATCCGCCCTCCTCCTTCCTGTCCCCCCCCCCAGGCCCAGCTCCTTCCTTCCTTTTCTGGTTTCTTAATATGCCCAAAGCTCAACACCTAAAATAGGTGTCAGATGGCAGCAGGGGGCACTCAAAAGGGCATAATTCCCTGAGCCTAGTGGGGGAATAATGCCCAACTGCCACTAAGCCTCCCCAACACATTATAAAATAAAACAATAATTAAAATCAACCAGCCCAACCAAAAAGATAAATCAATCTTAATAAAACTACAAAACAAAAACAAAATATAAAATAATAAAATAAAATAAACAAAAACAAAATCAATCCACTCTAAGATGATAAATAATTCCTTCTTCTGCTCTCTTTTACAGAGCAAAGGAAATAGAGGGAGCGGTAACAAAATATAGTCCCACACACTGTCTCTCACACAGAAGGGGAAAAACAACAAAAAAAAAAACAACTAAAATCCAGTCCCAAAGTAACTTTAAACAGTGCTTTTCATGACCAGGAGCTCACACTTCCAGGAACCCAAAAGCAATGTCATTAAGTCTCTCCAGTGGGCTCTCACCTCCACCCAGGACCAGCGAGCAAACATAAGTCACAGCAAGCAGTTGGTTTTAAATCTCATCAATATACAATTTAATAAAAGGCAGGGAGAGCAACAAACAGAATAGTCAAAAAGCCAGCACTCTGTATCAACTGGGTCTTCTCCCAACAGGAGTTGGACATCCACTTCAATACAAGATCCACAGCCAGGTGCTGAGAGAGTCTCATCAGCCCTGAACTCCCCCTGACCCATTTGTTACCACAGCGGCCCACCAGCCACCGAGCAACCAAAACGGAAGTATCGCAAGGACAGCCACCAAGCAGCAAACCTTACCACACACCACTAGGTTTGGGCCAGGGCCGATAAAACTCCTCCTCAGCAATTCACCCAACAGCTGCTGCAGGACAGACTTCTTTAATTTCACCTTTCACTCCTTGAACCCACATCAGTGCCAGAAATTGACTCAGTCTCTCCCTTGCAAAAACAAACTCACAATCCCATCCTTTGCACTCACAAAAATCATAAATAGTGTTCAAATTTGCCCAAATGATATACTGCAACAGTCCAATAATCAAACTAGCAGGTGTAGAGATAGAGGTCTAAAGTGTTGCACTCCTCGTGAACTCCCCAGCTCCAACCTCCAGCAGTTACCCACGATAAACTAGCGGGCATAAAACTACTATGTTCCTTGTTCCACGTTCAGGTCTTGCAGAAGCCAGGGGCACCTGGGATATTATTTCCTCAAAGTAGGCTCCAATAAACTTTCCAATGCCCGTATAACGCTAAAATCAAATCCACGAGCTCCCGACCAAGAGATACTGTGTCAAACGGCAATTCGGCGTTCACTTCACACGCTCGATAAAACGCAGCTGAGCAAACAAACTGAACAAAAACAAAATAAATAACTACTAAAATTGTAAAATAAAATGAATAAAAGCTCAAAAAGCATATTAAGCGTATTAATCACCACTCAAGCTCAGGCAGCCACACATACAGCCGCCATCTTGCCAAAAGGCTTAGTGGCTTGAGAGGGTAGTCCATTACCTGGATGATTTTCTGTTCATAGGGGAGGGTGAAAAAGTGGTGTGGATGATTATGGAGGACCTTCAAGGGCTGTGCAAGGAGCTCAGAGTCCCATTAGCTACTGAAAAAACAGGATGCCCCAGCAGGTGCTTAGAATTCCTAAGTATAGAGGTGGACACGGAACGGGGTTTATTCCGCCTGCCAAGTCAAAAGGTAATTAAGCTAAGTAGAATGTTGGTAGATACAGGAAAGAAAAAATGGGTGCCCCTAATCAGCAGCCAGCAATTAATGGGTCACTTGAATTTTGCGTGTAGGGCAATCGGGCCATGACGCGCGTTTACACAACGTCTGGCAAGGGCCATGGTGGGGGGTTCAAAGCCACATCACTGGGCCAGTATAGGGAGATAGACCAAGAAAGACCTAAAAATCTGGGAGCAATTCATAGAAACACACAATGGGATAGCCATTTTGCAGGAGGAATGGCTGTATAACATGGATCTGGAGCTTTACACGGACGCTTCGGGGGGACATGGGGTGGGTGCCTACTCCCGGGGAAAATGGATAGCAGAACCCTGGCCACAAAGGTGGATTGAAGGGGCTTTGACAAAGGACATCACTTTTTTGGAGATTTTTCCAATCTGGGCAGTGACAAACATTTGGGGAACATGGTTGCAGAACCAGCGGGTCATATTCTGGTGCTACAACAGGGCAGTCGTTGACGTGCTAAACAACAGAGGGTCAAGGTCAGTGTTGGTACTCTGCGTCTTGTGGCAGCTAGTACTACAGGGTCTGAGACTCAACATGAGTTTCAGGGTTAGGCACATTGCAGGAATAAACAACTCCATCACTGACAGCCTTTCCCAATTACAGATGGAAAGGTTTCGGGCACTAGCTCCCAATGCAGATCTGACGGGAGAGAGAATCCCAGAGGAGCTATGGGAGATTGGCTGGAGGGAGCAGCGTATCTCTTTTGAAGCGTATGGGCAGACAACACCCTAAAAGCTTATGAAAGCTCATGGAGAGTTTTCCAGGTTTTCAGATCCCACCACAACATGGAGGTAAGTGGGGCATCACAGAAGAACAAGTGGGGAGGTTTGTAGTGGCAAGCTGGGAGGAAGAAGTGGCTTGCACCATTGTGAGAGTACATCTAGCATCCATAGGTTGGGTTTGCCGGATGAAAGGTTGGGGAGAGCCGTGCAATAGTATTTTAGTAAGAAGAATGATGATGGGGTGGCAGAAGATAAAAGGGAAGGAGAGGGATATGAGAGAACCAATCTCTGCACACTTACTAGAAAGGATACTAGGAAAATTGGTGGAAATTTGCTACACCCCGTACGAAGTAATACTATTCAAAGCATTGTTTAAGGTGTTACACAAAGGAGCATTCATAGTGTCTGAAATAGTAGGACCCGCTACACCCTCCCTGGGAAAAGGTCTGCAATGGGATGATATACAATGGAAAAGGGTAGGGCTCACCCTCAAAATTTCAAGGTCAAAGATGGATCAGACAGGAAAGGGCTACAGTGTAAATATCGAGCCCAAAGAGAACCCAGACCTGTGCCCATGCCAGCTTATGCTAGACTACCACAGAATTAGGCCAAAACAGGGGGGTCTGTTTTTTGTACATGAGAACGGGAAGGAGATAAATGGGAGTCAAGTGTCGGGGGTATTGAAGAGGAGTGTAAAAGAACTGGGGGGAAACCCAGACAGGTTCTCATCTCATTCTTTTCAGATCAGGGCAGCCTCGGAGGTGGTGGCACAGGGAAAAGGGGGGGGAGGACATAAAAGCCATAGGGTGATGGTCGTCAGACTGCTACAAGAAATATATTAGAAATATAGTACATTAACCTATCATATTTTGTCTCCCCTACAGGAAGGAAAGGAAGGTATACAGTAGGGGAAAAGAGACAGGACAGGGAGAAATAAAAAAAAATTAAAAACTACACATTGATGTTTTTCTGCCCTCACTCTTTCTTATTGTCTGTTATAGATACATGAAAAAGGAAGGACATATGAATGGTGGGACACTCACACATTTATTGGGTGGAAAGGGAGGCAGCGCAGAAGAAAGGTGGAAAACAACTGGGTTTTGACCACAAAGGAATAAGGATCCTGTGGAAAGGAATATGGGGAATGTGATGGGGCAGCTCCTTCCCTTAATGCAAGAGATGAGAAAGAACAACAAGGACCCAGACCTCCTTATAATACACCTGGGCAGGAATGACTTGGGGCATGGCCCCTGGTTAGAATTTTTTTACAGCATACAAAGGGATGTCAAGGTCATGAGGACATGGTGGCCAGAAATAACAATTATGTGGTCTGAAATGATTCCAGGTAGGGTGTAGAGACAAGCCAGACAGCACAAGGCCATAGACAAGGTGAGGAGGAGGAGGATGAATAGTAGGGTGAGGAGGTTTATGATAGATAATGAAGGAGCTGCCATCAGGCATGACGAAATAGAAGAGAGGATACATGGGCTGTACAGGACGGATGGGGTACACTTATCCCAGATGGAAAATCACATATTCATCACTGAACTAAGTAGAGGGATAGATGAGTGGTTGACGGGTGGTTCTAATGGGGGGAAGCTTACCATCCAACTCAAGCTGGAGGCAAGCTAGTGGAAGGTAGGAAGTAAAGATTTGATAAGATAAAGGGGGGAAATGGGTATGGGGGGTTAGGGGAAAACTAAATGGGGGAATTAAGAACTGGAAGAAGGTAAAGGGTATGGACACCCTGGTAAGTGGACAAGAAAAGGGGAGCAGAAATTGGACCTGCCCAGAAAGAAAGAAATTATAAGTCCAGCTTGGGTTTACACCCGGGTAAGGAGTGGAACAGGACCCCCTCGGGTTTCGATGCCTGGGGGAGATAAACAAAAGAAACCAAAAATTAAAATGAAAGAGGATTTGAATAAAAATGTGACAGAAGAAAGAAGTAAGAGGAACTCAATATTGTATAAATGTATATATTTATGTTTTATGTGGAAAATAATATGTTTTGCCAACTGAGCAGCCAAATCTACAATACTGAGTGTGACGTCTCTTTTGTGGGGAAGGGGATCTGGAACAAAATGGGTTGCGATAAGGGCATCCCCCATTGTTCTAGGCCATCTGACCTTGAAAAAATACTTGAATAGCAGCAAGGGTGGGGAGGGGGAAGGTAAAGGAGGGGTTGGGGGAGCTTGGGAAGGTAAATGGGAAGGCAAGGGAGGGGGAAGTGAGGCCAGAGGAGGTGGGAGGTCCCTCATGAGGTCACAATAACGTCATGAGAGGGGGCAGGGGATAAGGAACAATAGGAAACAAAGAAAGGCTAATGGGGGTGGAGCAGTAAGGGGTTTAAGAGAAGCAACATGGAAGGGCTCTGCCACTTTCTGCTAAGTTCTTGGGTAAGTAATTTTCAAGACCCACCTGCCACCCTGAGGAATGGGGAGGAAGGTAGGAAGTAAAGATTTGATAAGATAAAGGGGGGAAAGGGTATGGGAGGGTTAGAGGGAAACTAAATGGGGGAATTAAGAACTGGAAGAAGGTAAAGGGTATGGACACCCTGGTAAGTGGACAAGAAAAGGGGAGCAGGAATTGGACCTGCCCAGAAAGAAAGAAATTATAAGACCAGCTCGGGTTTACACCTGGGTAAGGAGTGGAACAGGGCCCCCTCGGGTTTTGACGCCCGGGGGAGATAAACAAAAGAACCAATTATTAAAATGAAAGAGGAGTTGAATAAAAATGTGACAGAAGAAAGAAGTAAGAGGAACTCAATATTGTATAAATGTATATATTTATGTTTTATGTGGAAAATAAAAGGTTTTGCCGACTGAGCAGCCAAATCTATAATATTGAGTGTGATGTCTCTTTTGGGGGGGGAAGGGGATCTGGAACAATGATATATTAAGAAGATGCACCATGAGATGGGATCGCACAAGTCCAGCTGAATATCCTGAACATGCGCAATCACACAGTGGGAGATGAGCAGCACAACAAGTGACCTGAGCGCATTGGTCTGTTTCACAGGTACAAGCACTGCCTCCCTTTTGAAGTTCTATACCTAGCTGTATCAGCTTCTATACTATCTCTCATAGACTATGGTCAAGGGTGATACCCAGATATTTGAATGAAGTGACCTGCTCAAGGGGGTCATTTTGTGAGTTCAGAATGAGCAGGGGGTAGCCTGTAGTTCTTGTTTTGGGCATGGGTAAACACCATAGATTTTATTTTTTTTTGTAGTTTAGAACTAGCCTATGCCAAATGAACCAGGATTCAGCTTCTGAGAATGATTTTTGGAGGGCACTTCAGAGAGCGGTGGGATCAGTGTGGGAGTTGTAGAGGACAGCATCGTCCACATACAGGAGTAGTTTCCCTGCACAATCTTTGGGCAGGGAGTTGAGGAACAAGGAAAATAGTAGAGGTTTCACAATTGAGCCCTGTGGAACCCCCAAGTTGACTTTTAATGGAGAGGACTGTGTTTAAGCAAGTCTGACTCTCTGGGTTCTCTCAGACAGATGCTGGAAAACCAGACAGTGGTCTCAGGAGACCGGCCTTTTTGTGTGATGTAGTCTAGAAGAAGTATGTGGTGCACCATATATTAATGCCTTGGAGAGGTCTATAGAAACAGTGCCAGCAATGTGGCCTGAGTCAAAATATGTGTGGAAGGCATTAGTAAACTCTAGGAGGGCTATGGTAGTACTGTGGTTGTGGTGGAAGCCATGCTGTTCGGGAAACAGGAGGCTATATTTGGCTAAGTAGTCTGTAAGCTAAGTTTCTACAATTTTATACAGGGCTTTGGAGAGGGAGGCAAGATTGAGATGGGATGTTAGTTCCCAGGCTGGGTGAGGTCTCCACTCTTAAGAATGGATATGATGAAAGCAGATTTCCATTTAGAGGGAAACTACCCAGTGATAGTGAGCAGTTCAAGAGCATGGTGAATGGGATGGGATGGGATGAGAACTTCATTAAAGGTGAACCTCAGCAGCTTGAGATCAAGTGTGTCAATTCATGCTGTGAGACTGCTATAAAATGGAACATGGGGGTGGAGGGGAAGACAGAGGGAGCTGGGGGAGTGGGGGAAGAAATTGGGGGGTAGGACACTACTAAGGTCGGAGAAGGAGGCATTAAATGTGTTTGCAATCAGTACAGGGTTTATGGTGATAGACCCTTTGGTCCAGAGTTGGGATGGGGGTGCAGTGGAAGCTTTGCCACTGAGATCCTTGAGGGAGTCCCAGAACTTGAGCCCCGAGCCCCATGAGGCAGTGAGTGAAGCTCAGTAGAATTCCACTTTGGCTTTGTGAATATTCCAAGTGCATTTATTTTGTGTCTCTTAGTAGCACTGCCTATCAGTAGGCTTCCCAGTTTCCACTGCAATGTGCAACAGGTTGTCGCAATCTCACATTTGGTCTAATAGGGCTTGTGGCATCCATGGTGTATCTACTCCTTTGATGACCTGTTTGTTTAGGGGCATGTATCAGTCCCAGGCAGAGTTGAAGGTGGTGATGAAGTGCTCAAGGGTAGAGTCAATGTCCCCAGTGGCTGAGATGGGGTACCAGTCATTAGTTATGAGACATTGTTTAAGGGACTGGAGTGTGCCTGGTTTGAGGCGGCATTGGAGGATAGTTTTGGGAGGGCGCTTTTTAGCAATGCATGATCAGTGACAAAGCACCGGGGAGTGATCTCTCAGGGCATTGGGTACTACCCATACCTGGGCTGCTTTGTGGGGTGCATTAGTTAGCACCAGATCAAGGAAGGTGGCAGTGGAAGTCCTCAGGTAAAGTCTAGTGGCAGTGGTCAATAGTTGGGATAGGTTTTGCGATGCCGCTGCATCTCTGAGAGGTGCAGATGTGTCAGCTAGCAAACTTATATAAAAATCCCCAGGACAATAATTTCTGCCTTGTCAGGGAGTGTCTGGAGGTGGGCAAGGACAGAGTGAAAGGCACTCTTCTGATGTCAGGGTGGAATGTATATGGAAGAGAGAAACAGGGGGGCTCTGTTTGGTCCAAGAGTGATTTTCCAAAGTGAGGACCTGGGCCCAGTGTTCGACGGTTGGCGGGAAGAATGAGACATTGTAGTGAGTCCTGGATGTATAGTGCACATCCACCACCTCTTTTACAGGTTCTGTCAGTGTGGTATAGTGTAAATCCAGGACATGAGACTGCAGAGTCTGGGGTACGGTAGTTGAGCCAGGTTTCTATTACTGAGATGACATCAGTTGCAATTCTGGGCAACCCAGCCATGGAAAGAGTCAGATTTGTTGAGAAGGCTAGATATATTGAGTGAGGCTAATATAATATCCCTAGGGTCAGCAGCCTTGGAGGGGGGTTGAGCTGGTCCTGGGTTGGGGTGGACATCTCCTGAGAGGAGGAGAAGTATGAGGAGGAAACGTATGGCTGCCATTCTTAGCCATTTCTGTGCAAGTTTAGGAGCCAGTAGGGAGGGGAGGAGGAGTAATGCATGGTGGTAGGGATGGGTAGCTGCCAAAAGAAGGGAGCTGCAAGACAGAGTAGTGTCCATTGCCATACAATGGCAATGCCAGTAGGACGAGATGTGGGAGGGAGGAGCATGGTTTGCTGGCACAGTGAGTGAGATGTTGCCATAGTAGAGGTGGTGGGGTTATTGAGATATGCCCATGGAGAGGCTGGTCCAACACATTGTGTCGGTGTGTGTGTGGTGCATGACCTAGCAGAATGAATAAGGCAAGGATTTGAAATGCAAGCCAGGAGGCAGAGGAGGCACCAGAAAGAGGTGTCATAGTGAGCACAGGGTTGTTGGGGGGCAGAAAGAGGCTAATGGTGCTAACAAACCACAAGAAATTAGCCAGACCCGTTGGCTTAGTTGTAGAGCTGTGGACTTTGGTGCCAAAGGTCCAGGCTTGGATGCCTGCCAGGGCACTGTAGAAAGAACTGGGGAAAATAAGGTTGGATGTCAGGGTCTGGGTGTGGGAGGACAGGAGGAGTGGAGTCTAGAAGAGTGAACAGAGAGGATTGAGGAAGGAGAAACTGGGGCTAGGAAGGACACTGCAGCGACTCCTAGATATCAAAAAATATAAGCTGCAAAGGGGAAAGTGGGCAAGTAGAAATTAGAGGGTGTGGTCATGTGACATGTCATGTGACCAGTCAGCAGCAATAAATGTAGGGTTGAGCTTGGGTGGGAGAGTGGCTGGGGTGGGCGGGGCAGTCAACACGAAGCATTGACAGTAGAACACCCCCAACAAACAGCCAGGAAGAATGGGAGGCAGTATTACCTATTACAGCCCCATGGGGTGCTTCCTACCCCTGCAGTGCATGGCTGAGCTTGGTCTGGATTGCAGGACATATTGTGAAAACTCTACCCGGGAGTAATTTCTTAGCATGAGGAGGAATTGTGGTAATGATAATGGAAAGAAGGGTACTTTGCACCTGGGACAAAGGCTGTACTTTGGGTCAAAATACAAAAATTGCAGACAGTAGCTAAACCAGCTAGGATACCCGGCACCAGCAAAGGCTAAATAGGCTATAATAAAAGCTCCAAAGTCTTCGTTCTAAAGCAGCTTGAAATAAGGTGATAAATGAACTCATCCAAGGACTGTGGTTAGTATTCCAACAAATAATCCTTTATTCCAAAGTAAAAACAATTGAAAAACAGTATTTGTATGTCGGTGCATAGCTGTTCACACTCACTTCCTAGATACTGCTCCCACTTCATCACCAAGCACCTGACATATTTAACTTTATCTTGAGTTTTCTCAAAGGTGTAATAAGTGAAGCACAATACCTGTATAAAAACCTTAACCATTAAAGTGATAGACACATACAAAATCTGTAGCCTTCAATGTACCATTATTTTTATTTTATTTATTTATTTATTTATTTGTTCTAGGATTACAAATACCTTTGAGCCGAGGCTCTTTTACAAAGGTTCCACGTCATTGGTACAATTGAGACAAACATAAGCAAAGATAACAGTTTATAAAATAAAAAAAAAACACATAGTCTTGTAGAGGAAAAAAGAATAATAAGTTGAAACTTTGGGGAGGGGGAAGGAAAGGAGGAGGGTGAAATCAGGGAGACTAAGAGGATGGGAGAAAAGGGGAGGTAGGTGGGGGGGACAGAGACAGGAGAGGTGGAAGGCGGGTAGGAATAGAGGTAGTGCAGCTGGGTGGCATTTTTCATGGGCCAGCAGGGGAGGTGAAGATGGGGGGGGGGTGTTGGCAAAGTGCAGGAGTAGATGTGGATTCAAAAGGGCATCTTCAGTTATGGAACCAAAAGACATGTTTAGCCACAACAGTCACAGAGTTTGGAGGCAGTGAGTGTTAGGTGGAGCTAAGTCTTAAAAGTGCTGAGCGATAGTGAGGATGAGATGTCCCTGGAAAGACCGTTGTACCAACTAGTGGCCCGGTAAGCAAAGGATCTTTGGCCTTGTGTTGTGCAGCAATGCAGGATTTGCAGAAGCTGAAGTTTCGATCCCCTGATATGGCAGGTGTGGATTCTCGGTTGTATGAGGGCACAGACTCCAGGGGGGGCAAGGCCCAGCAAGATTTTCTTAGTAGTAATACAAGTTTGGTGTTTTATTCGATTGGCAAGATTCAACCATCCAGTTTGAGAACAGAGGTCGCAGGTGTGAGTTAGGCATTGGGAGCCAGTGACAAGTCGACAGGCCTTGTTGAGGGCGGAGGATATACGTTTGAGTGCGGTGGTTGTAGCAGAGCCATAAATGATAATGCCATAATCAATAATGGATATGATGGAGCTCTGGACAGCGACAGCGAGGGCTTCGGGTGTCGGGTGTTTCCTATGATGGAATAGCAGGCCTAGCTGGGAGTTAGCAGCTTTGGCGACATGGTCGATGTGGGCAGTGTAGGAGAGGTAAGAGTCAAGGGTGATCCCGAGGTATTTAAAATTTTTGACCTGTTCCAGTGCGGCACCTTGTCTGGTGATAACGGACAGTTGGAAGTGCTTATGTTTATTATAGGAGCTGCTGAAGATCATGGCCTTTGTTTTTTTTTTGATTAAGGATCAGTTTGTGCTTTGTGAACCAATTCTAAACTGAGGAGAAGCGAGTTGGAGATTTTATTGCAATTTCTTCGGGTCTTGGTGTATGGCAAGGATTACTGCATCATCGGCATACAGGGTAATATGTTCAGTGCAGGAGTCTGGTAGTGTGTTAAGGAACAGGCTGAAGAGTAGGGGGCCCAGTACTGAACCCGGGGGGACTCCAGAGACGACAGGTTTGGAAGCAGAGTGCACATCCCTGATTTTTACACGCTGGGAGCAGTTTTCAAGATAGCGTTTGAACCAAGAGATTGAATCATTGGAGAGACCAGCATTTTTTAGTTGGCTCAGCAGGAGGGAGTGGTGGACAGTATCAAAGGCTTTGGTCGGATCGGTGAAAATAGCACTAATTAGTTGTCCATTGTCGAGGGAGCTGTGAATGGAGCCATTGAATTCGAGTAAGGCAGACGATGTACTATGACCTTTTCTAAAGCCATGTTGCTGTTTACAGAGAATATTATAATTGTCCAGATGCTCGGTAAGTTGGTCCACTACCATATGTTCCAGTGCCTTCGATAGGTGAGGCAGAATGGAGATAGGGCAGAAGTTTGCATGGTCAGTCTTATCACCACTTTTGTGAATCGGGGTAACAGTGGCCATTTTCGATTTGTCCGGGAATTGGCTAAGGGAAAGATAGAGATTAAAGATCTTGGTGAGGGGCCCAAGTACCTCGTCAATCCTTAGGGCCAGTAGCTTGAGGTCAAGTGTGTCATTGCTTGTTCTAGATTTGCTGATGGCTTTGGCAATGTAGTTTCAGACTTGATGTTTCTTTAGTGCTCTAAAGGAGAAAGGTGGGTGACAGGCATGGGTGGAGGAGTTGGGGGTGGTAGTTGAGGCATCTTGGAAGAAGTCAGAGGGGAGAACACTACTAAGGTCAGTGAAAGTGATGTTAAAAGTGTTTGCAATAGTTCCAGGGTCGAGTGTAGTGTGCCTATTTATGTTGAGTATGTTCGGCAAAGATTTTGACTGCTTCCCAGTGACATCTTTAATGTCTCATACTTGTGTTTTGAGGATGGTTTTTACATCTCCCATAATATTATATGCATTAATTTGTCTGTGCTAACACATTTAATCTAACTACTGGCACTAGACTTACTTGCAAACCTGCTTTAAACAGAAAGAGTCAGAGATTGCGCCATTTTTCCAATCTTTTGATGGGACTCCAGTGCAAATCTGAAAAGAGAAGAAATAAAGGTGGAAAAGTTATATTTAAAAACATAATATACAGTATCAACAAAATTTCTATGTACAATATTCTCACTACTGCTTCAAAAATGGTTTTAACTGTAATCTTCCATTTAGTCCTTTCCCTTCCATGCCTTTAAAGGCCACAATCCAGTATTGTTCACATTTTAATAAAAGATTTTCATAATCACCACCTCTTCTACTCATCACTGGTTTTTCTAAACCAATAAATGTAAAGCCATGTTTCTCTTTGTCTTTCATTTTTATGATGTGTGTTGCCAAAGCATTTTTTATGTCACCATTCTCTATAACTCTGTTATGCTCTATTAAACGTTCTTCCTTAATAGCAATATCATTGATTATATTCAACATATCTTTTATATCTTTAATATATGAAGGGACCTTTTTTACCAAAGGTGCTCTATTGTAATCTATGAATTTTGCAATTGGCTTGGTAAGACTTTGATTGATAGACATTATTGGTCTACCTGGTGGTTTTTCTAGAGTTTTGTGAATTTTAGGCAGACAATAGAAACTAGCTCCAGCAGGGTGAGCTACTTTGAGATATTCCACCATTTTTTTATCCAACAAACCTTTACTCAATGCAGTGTCCAAATATCTATCTCTGTTTTTAATACTTTTGTAGGATCACTTTTTAATTTCTCATAATGTTCAGTATTATCTGTCTCTTAATTTCCAAATCGTAATCACTGCTATTTTGTATTACGATTGCCCCACCTTTGTCCATTAGTTTTATCATAATATCTCTATTCTCTGCCAGCTTTTTTAATACCACATGTTCATTCTTACTCAAGTTGTAAAAGAATTTTGGATTTTCTTCATTTTCCAAAATGTCCAAATCCAGTTCACAGCTTTTGATGAATGTTAGTAAAGCTGGAGACATACTGGGGCAAAAGGTGGAAGATATTTTAAATGGATATGCTTCTCTTTCATGTTGTTGAGACTCACCTCCTTTCTCCTGCCCGTTCGTCATCTCATCAATGTCATCAGTTCCTTGTCGGTTGAAAAAAGACATCAGACTTAAGTTTCTACCCAATTTATGAATGTCTATTGTCATTCCAAACTTGTCAAACTTCCATGAAGGTACAAGGGATAATCCTTTATTCAACAGTGTAATTTCATGTTCTGACAGAATATAATCCAATAGATTCATTATAGTTAATATGGGGTTCTTCCCTGTCCCCTGCGTTTCTGCCAAGCTCTCCCTCTGTTTCTTCCTCTGCCTCCAGCCCCTTTTAGTACCCCCTCGTCTTGTTCTTTTCCTGCGATCCAGCATGTTTGGTGCTGACTGCGCCAAGGCATTTGCGGTTGTGGAAGGGGAAGGGGATAACACATGTTTGCTCCTCTTCCTCCTCTTCTTCTCCTAAAAAACTATCAGTATCTTTGCTTAATCATTTTGCACTGATATCTGATTTTAGAACAAAGATTGCTGATTAGAGGGTATGCAAAGAATATTGTACAAAAAGCAAGGGCAGAAGTCGAGAATATCCCAAGAGATAATTTGTTACAAGATAAAGAAAAAGAGAATAAAGGAAAGGAGAAACAGGATGTCCAGACATGTTTTACAAGTACATATAATGCACAGTCTAGAGATATTGCCAATATAGTTAAAAAACATTGGTACATTGCATGTCAAGACCCTGGTTTAAAAAATCTATCCAGAGAAGGTCCTAGAATTGTTTATAGAAAGGGACAGAGTTTGCAAGACCATTTAGTGCAATCTGTACAGCCACTGGATTTTAAACCAAAAATGTGGTTGCCACAAACAGATTATGGAAGCCACAAATGTGGCAACTGAAAATTTTGTCCACAAGTAATTAATAGTAAAGTTTCCACCCACCCTATTACAGGGAAAGTGCACCCAGTAAGAGGATTCATGACATGTGTGACTAAAGGTCTGGTATATTTAGTAGTTTGCAAATGCAGTGCATTTTAAGTAGGTAAAACAAAAAGGGCCTTTAAAATAGGAGAACATAATACAGCTATAGAGAATGGTGACATAAAAAGTGCTTTGGCAACACACATCATAACAAGCATTTGTCAATGCCGAATGTTTGCTTACTGGCATTGGCAGTGGTAGTGTAGAAGTTACAGAGCTGCGTAATAGGAATGGAAGTGAAGTATTGAACTGAAGCCAACCCCACCACCACCCTGCAGAGAGTGACAGGCATCGGGGTGTGCATTTGGGTCATCAGGCATAACGGCCACGCCATTTCACCACACCCCACTCTGCAGAGACTGACAAGTGTGACGTGTTCCTTGGGGTCTTTGGCCCTTATGCGCACCCCATTTCATTAGGAAATACGGTGAGATGGGTGCGATATAGGAGAATGGGGTGAAGTTTGGGGCTGAAGAGTCCAAGGCATACCTCGATGCCTCTCAGTGACTGCAGGGTGTGGAATGGTATGAGCATCGCAGGCAAGAATCCTAAGTCACACCCCTGATTCCTGTCATTCTCTATAGGGTTGGGCGATTTAGTTGAAAAGCCTAATACCTCAGGCATTCGTTGGTATTTTAACTCCAAATTTTCAACATGTTTGTTGTGTGACCCCACCTCATGAACAGGGGAATATCAGTTTAGTAGCGAAAGCTGCTTATGCACAGTGACTACGAGTTATGCCACAGGTGCAAAAATATTCCGAACAGGATGTAAAAATGACTGTACTCTTTCATGGGAGGTGTAAAATGGCTATGTTGCAAATGTGTAGTAAAATATTTAAAAAATGGTGAAGTCACGAGCGCATATAGAAACTGTGCAACGCACAACCTGCTATATAAGTAGGTTGGGGATATTTTATAGCAGATTGTCAACTCAGGCATTTTGGTGCCTCCGATCATGAACAGTGTCACTGTGATTTTCTTTATCTGTGCCGAACAATGATTTCCCACAGCGACCACGCATCTCTGCACTGAAAGTGTGAAAACACACTTCGGCCATATTGTGAAAAATGCAGCTGTACTGTTCATAAGGAAGTGTTGAAAAATGCCACTAGTGAAAATCTGGACTGAAAATATTACTAAGTCATGAACTAACGAGGATGCGTGGAAACTGCACAATGCTCACTCGTAACACAGTCATTTTATGGACTTTTGTCACCAAATTTTCAACATAGCCCTTTTAAGACCTCTGCTCATGAACAGTGTAACTGTGATTTTCTTAATCTGTCCTAAACATTGCTTTCACACACCAACAGCACCATTGTGCGCTACATGTGCGATAGCACATTTTGGGTGACATATGAAAAATTGCAGCTGGACTGTTCATAAGGAAGTTTAATAAAATGGACATGTTGAAAATCTAGAGTGAAAATATTAAATTTGCAAACTTACGAGCATGCATAGGAACTGTGCAACGCATGCTCGTAAAAGTCATTTTTAGGCATTTTTTCACCAAGTTTTCAACATAGCCATTTTAAGACCTCTGCTCATGAACAGTGTCACTGTGGTTTTGTTAATGTGTCCCATACATTGAGTTTGCACACCGACTGCGCCATTGTGCGCTACATGGGCGGAAACACGTTTTGGGTGAGATGTGAAAATGACAGCTGTACTACTCATAAGAAGGTGTGAAAAATGGCAATGTTGAAAATCTGGAGTGGAAATATTGAAAATTCGCAACCCTATGAGCGCGCGTAGGAACTGCGCAACGCACGCTCGTAAAACAGGCATTTTTAGGAATATTTTCACCAAATTTTCAACATAGCCATTTCAAGACCTCTGCTCATGAACAGTGTCACTGTGATTTTCTTAATTTGTCCTGTACATTGATTTCGCACACCGACTGCGCCATTCTGCTCTACAAGGGTGGAAACACATTTTGGGTGAGATGTGAAAAATGACAGCTGTACTACTCATAAGACTGTGTGGTGAAATGGCAATGTTGAAAATCTGGAGTGAAAATATTGAAATTTCGCGAACTTACGAGCCTGCGAGGAACTCGCGCAATGCACGCATGTTAAACAGTCTTTATTTTGTGCATATACCAATATGCGTCGGTCCTTCATGATGAGCAACACGTCATGGCGGTATTCAGTCCCGAAGGGTGATTTCGCAGTCACTGCGCAGTCACTGCGCGAAATCACCCTTCGAGCCCGAATAACGCCATGACAGTGACATCATTCATGAGAAGGGGTCCCAAAAACCCCATGTTGAAAATTTGGTGCAAAAATTCCCAAAAATGCCTGAGATATGCAATAAAGTTGAACCCCTCCTATCTAGCCCATTATACAGCTTACCGGCATTTCCTCAGTTCGCGGTCGGCTTTGAAGAGTGCAGACGTGTTCCCGTCCACCGAAGATCGCTGCTACCGGAGTCCGGAGGGGCAGGTGAGGAGGGGTGGGGAGGCTGGGTGCGCAGTGGTGGGTGCGGTAGTGGGAGGGGGGTTCGGGAGACGCGCTTATGGGACCGCTTTTTTGTTTTACAGGTTAAAACAAAATAAATACGTGGGACGCTTGCCACGCTGGGGTGGGCTCCCAGCATGGCACCAGGACTTTGGGGCGTTCAGCTGGACGGGGGATTAGGCACCCTCTGGCAAAAATTAAAAAAACTGGATTGCTTGCCACGCTGGGGTGGGCTCCCCAGCGTGGCACACAAGGACTTTGGGAGGGGACGCTGCTCAGCCGACGTGGGGATTGGGCACCCCGCCGGCAACATGATGGATTGCCACACTGGGGTGGGCTCCCAGCGTGGCATCAACTATTGGGAGGAGGGAGGAGACAGATGCAGTTCAGCCTATGGGGATTGGGCACCCTGTCGGCTATACGCTGCGTGAGGGCGCGCACGCCTGTGGCTGGGAGCTGCGCTGTGAGCAGCTTTCGCCCGCTGCTCACTCAAGCGTAGCCCCTTTCAATCAGTAGAGTTACTGCATTTTGGAGCGTGGTCATAGACAGCTCCAAAATGCATTGGCTTACAGGGGCCGCGCCTACCAGCAAAGTGCCTGAATTGGTGGAGGAGGTGACACACCTCCGAAATCTCTGATGAAGGCACTATGTTTCTTGCACATGCGTACAAGCAAACATAAAAATGAAGGACAAAGAGAAACATGGCTTTACATTTATTGGTTTAGAAAAACCAGTGATGAGTAGAAGAGGGGGTGATTATGAAAATATTTTATTAAAAAGTGAACAATACTGGATTGTGCCTTTAAAGGTATGGAAGGGAAAGGACTAAATGGAAGATTAGAGTTAAAACCATTTTTGAAGCATTAATGAGAATATTGTATACAGAAATTTTGTTGATACTGTATATTATGTTTTTAAATATAACTTTTCCTTCTTTATCTCTTCTCTTTTCAGATTTGCACTGGAGTCCCATCAAAAGATTGGAAAAATGGTGCAATCTCTGACTCTCTCTTTTTAAAGCAGGTTTGCAATTAAGTCTAGTGCCAGTAGTTAGATTAACTGTGTTAGCACAGAGAAATTAATGCATATAATATTATGGGAGATATAAAAAACATTCTCAAAACATAAGTATGAGACTGCTATGTTTTTAATGGTACATTGAAGGTTACAGATTTTGTATGTGTCTATCACTTTAATGGTGAAGGTTTTCATACAGCTACTGTGCTTCACCTATTACACCTTTGAGAAAGCTCGAGATAGAGTGAAACATGTCAGGTGCTTGGTGACGTAGTGGGAGCAGTATCCAGGAAGTGAGTGTGAACAGCTATGTACCGACATACAAATGCTGTTTTTCAATTGTTTTTACTTTGTTTGGAATAAAGGATTATTTGTTGGAATACTAACCACAGTCCTCGGGTGAGTTCATTTATCACCTTATTTCAAGCTGCTTTAGAACAAAGACTTTGGAGCTTTTATTATAGCCCATTTAGCCTTTACTGGTGCAGGGTCTCCTAGCTGGTTTAGCTACTGTCTGCAATTGTGGTAATGATGAATTGTATAAATCCAGAGCAGATGAACTGACAGAAAGATTGAAAGAGGGAGGGTCACCCACCCCCAGACACAGAGATACAAAATCCTCCATAATGTGTTTTTTAGTTTTTTTTTCACATTTTTGAGTTTGGTTCTGTTTTCTTATTAGTGACCAAGTGCCTACCCAGTTTTAGTGACAGCAAGCGGAAAGCGAGCGTGTCCCTGTCAGGAGCCCTAGTTACTGCTTTTGTTTAATAGTGCTGTCACAAAGTCAGTGTTGTTTCATTATTTTGTCATGTTTTAGATTTTAAAAGGTGATAAAGTTCCCCCACCCTCTCACACACATACAGTATTTCTTTTTACTACCCATGTTTCAAGGCTGTGTTACTCTCTGTTGTGATTTAAAATGAAGAGAGCGTGCCCCTGTTCAGCCGCTGTTCTGTAGCGTGGCTTTCTTTGCAGTGTTTTTTTTTTGTTTGAAGAGGAGCCTCTGATGTACCTGTTTCTTTTCAGAGGAGTTTCACATGCTAGATCATGGTCGGAGAGGGGACTAAGGAACACTGTGTGGAAAAAGAAGAAAACAGCAGGTAGTGGGAGCTAAGGAGCTAAGGAGCTAAGGAACAGAGCGGGAAACAGAGCTGCAGATGTGACAGACCATGGGAGGGCCGCGGATCAATGCCTAGCCACAAACTTTTCGCGACACAAACAGAAATAGGTCAGCTTGTTCTTTTAGGTATCTGAACGTTTTAAATAAGGGTGGCGGGGCAATGAGGCTCAGACTGAATGCTTTCTGTTAATGCTAGTGCTTTCCAGCTTTTTACAGCTGTTGCAGTTTCATCAGATGCTAGGTGTGAGCTACAGCAGGAGAATGGTTTTCAGGCATTGATATCTCCTTGTTATGGATTTTGGTTATCCTAAGTAGTATCAGTTGGCAGTATATATCCTAAAAAGGACACAGCAAATGGTACCTCTTAGCCAATAAAAATGCAGGATATTTTCTACCCATCTTATAATGTATTTTAACTGTCTTTGTCTGCAGCCCTCTCTCTGACTGTCTGACTGGAGCTGCCCCTCTCCTCAGCCAGCACAATTTGGTTGTCATAGGCTTCTAGGCTACAGGTTTTTCTGGTTATTGCCTTTTCTTTAGGTCAGAATCAGAAATTGTTAGCTTCCTTTGATATTTAATTGCCTTTTTTATATGTTTGCTTGCATGCATGTGCAAGAAACATCAAGTGGCAGCTAAGGAGAGAAGCGGGTTGTGGAGGTGCGTCATTGTAGTGGCCAATGCTGACACTGCATTTGTGGGCTTGGCAATGTTCAACCAATGCAGGCACACTGTCCTGATGACGCTGGTTCTGCAGAAGTGCCACCAACTTGAAATGATTTGGCTGCTGGCAGTCAAGGGCCACCTCGTCATTGCAGCATAAACCATTCCACTGCAATGAGGGAGTGACCCGTCACTGCAGGGCGGTACCATGCCTGGTGTAACAGTTTTATGAACATGGTGTCGCCTATTGCCGACCACTTCAGAGCCCCATGAAAGCTGATGGGGTGCCAAATCTTCCTGTTGGCATTCCCCTGATCCAGTTAATTTGCTGATGGAGGTGCCCACTCCCCATCAGCATAATCCTCCCCATTTGTTGTGTGTGAAGGGGGTGCCCAATCCCACTCAGCATCATGCCCCCCCAAACAGTCTTTCTTTGCTGATGGGGGGCCCAGTCCCTGTTGGCTCCAGTCCCCTCTCCCCCAAACACACTGGGAGCCCACCCCAGTGTGACCAAAGCAAGACTGAAAAACAAAAGCCTTCCCACAACATCTTTTTTTTTATTCTCCTTGAAACCAAGAAAATGGTCCCTCGCAGTGTCTCGTGCCCCCTCCTCAAACCTGCATCCAACCCCTGTGCACCATGCCTCCCTACACACCCCCTCACCCCATACTTACCTCAGGAGCCCAGAGTGATGATCTTCAGTGGACCAGGAACACATCTGCACTCTTCAAAGCTGACCATGAACTGAAGAAATGCCAGTAAGCTGTATAATGGCATAAATAAGGTTTTTTCAACTTATGTGGATATTTTGGCCTTTTTTTTGACTTTTGGCACCAAGTTTTCAACATGGGGTTATTGGGATCCCTCCTCATGAATTCAGTCACTGTCATGGCATTATTCAGTCCTGAACAGTGATTTCACAGTCACTGTGCAGAATCACCTTTCAGAACAGATTAATGAAATGACAGTGCCACTGTTCATGAGGTGGACTCTCAAAAAGCCTATGTTGCAAATGTGATGAAAAATATCCAAAACATGACTGTTTTACAAGCGTGCATTGCACAGTTTCCACGCACACTCATAACTTCGTAAATTTGTAACATTTTCACTCCAGATTTTCAACATTGCCATTTTTCCACACCTCCTTATGAACACTGCAGCTGTCATTTCTCACATCCTAGCTGTAATGTGTTTTCACACTTCCGGCACAGAATAGCGTGGTCACTGTGGGAAATCAGTGTTTGGGACAATTAAGAAAATCACAGTGACACTGTTCATGGACAGAGGTCCTAAAATGCCATTCTTGACATATTGCCAGATCTGTGTTTTCGTACATCTTGCACACAATAGCACGGTCGCTGTGGGAACTCAAAGTTCGGGACACATTAACAAAATCACAGTGCCACTGTTCATGAGAAGAGGTCCCAAATGCTTTCATGAGATGGGGGTCACAAAAAGGCCATGTTGAAAATTTGTAGTGCAAATACCAACAAACGCCCAGGGTGTTAGGTTTCTAACTGTAAAGTCCCACCCTGTACAGACTGACAGGCACCAGTGGTGTGCCTTTGGATTGCCAACTGCAATGCTCATGCCATTCCACCCCAATTCCCCACCCTGCAGCCAGTGACAGGCATCGAGAGGTGCCTTGGACTCTTCGGCCCCAGAGTCTGCCCCATTCTCCTATACTGCACCCATTTCAGCGTATGTCATTATGGAATGGGGTGACTGTATAACACTTGTCGGTGTCTGCAGGATAGGGTGAGGTGAAATGGCATGAACATTATGGGTGATAACCTAAATGCATACCCAAATGCCTGTCCATCTCTGCAGGGTGGAGGTGGGGTTAGCATGAAGTTCAGTACTTCACTGCCATTCCTATTCTCCATCTGTCTAACTCTTGCATTTCCAATGCTAATACCAGGAAAAGAAACATTCGGCATTGACAAATGATTGTTCTTTCTGGGAAACTGTTTTTTTTTTTGTTTGTTTTATTGTTTTTTTGTATTGTTGGCCACATTTTATTGGCTGAAGTACTGTATTTTTGACTGTCTTTTTGTGGAACTCTGTGAGTGGAGCTGCCCTCTTCCACCAGCCAGCAACGTTTGTTTTCCGAGGCTTCCAGGCTACAGGTTTTTCTAGTATAGCTAAACATTCTGGTTGATCAGCTTCTTTTTCTGGGGGTTTATTGGTGGTCACAGACTATTGGTTTGACATTTTTTTCCTGGATCCCTCTAACTTCTAAAACTGCTTGCCCTTGGTAGTGTGTGTGTGTGTGTGTGTGTGTGTGTGTGTGTTTGATAAACTGTGTCCCTAATGGTAACCATTAGCACTGTGAGCTTTCAGTTTTGTTTCCCCAGCCCAGAAGGGTGATATTTGTGCATGCTCTGGCTGTTTTCTAGACACTGGTTGTATGTTTCGCTCACACCAAAATCTGAGTCTACCTGCTTCACTTGAAAATACTATCAATGTTGATGCAGTTAGACTAGCACCTTATCCTTTTCTATAAAGTGATCATGCTCCTTACCTGGTTTATGGCAGTCAATCATATGGTAATGTCTTCATCCAGGAGGTTTTTAATCAGTACTCCTTACATGATATTTATAAATGTGGTATTTTGACCTAACCTACTTCAATAGTTTTAAATAAACATTTTAAATCTTAAAGCAAACCACTCCAAGCAAAGACAAGGACATGAGGTTAAGTTGTCAGGGTACCCTTCATTGAATAATTCCACAATGCGATTAATAGCTTAACAAAACAAAATAGATATAGGGGAATAAATGCTTTTAAGTCTCAATACACCACACAAGTATAAAGGTGATATGGACATTTACAATGGTGAGTGTAAGATTATCTGTTGAAATAATAACATTTTTTTAACTGTTAATAAACACAACAGCATGTTGTCTGTCATCGTCCAACTTTAGGACGTCATATTATATAAATGATGACTTGTAATTTATCCGATCCAACTTGCATGACATCTTGTTGTAATCCAAGGTTATATGTGATGTAGGTATGATGTATGCACTGTCTTTTAATTAAACAATAAAATGTTTAACTTCAAAATCAGTACTCCTATGCTCAACACCCCTGTGAGCCAGATGATACCGAATACCACATTGTATCCCCTCTATCTCATGATCAGGGGTTCTGGATGCTGTTACACACATGCCAGTCCATTTTGCAGGCATGGAAATCCAACAGAGCTTGCATTCTTGACTGCACCCTAATGCTTGCACTAGAATGCTGAAACCATCCACTGAACTGATTCAGACATGGATTCACAGGAAAGCTACCCTCTTCCATGTTTCCTTTAGTTTTGTGTGTCAGCCATTTTGATTGGGGCTGCAGGACTGACAGCATGACCGTCTTGCTTGTCAAAGAGTCACAAGGTCTCAGCAGCCTTTTAGAAACCTCTGTCTTATGTGGGGGAAATTAATGTTATTGGAGATTACCCAGTTTGGCTGAGATCTTGTGATGTTTGCGATATCAGCCTTCATGTTGGTGGGGACTGGCATGGATTGACTTTCTGTAGAATTAATCACAAGATCCTGGTTCTTGGTGGCCATCTTATTGCATATTCTTCTAGGGCACAAGTAATAGTGTGTTATTCTTGCACTTTTTTCCCTGGTTATATATATTATTGATAAATGTTTCACAAAATAGAAACATAGAAACACAGAATCTGTTGGCAGATAAGGACCATACGGCCCACCTAGTCTGCCCATTTCCCTACTCACTGCTGCAGCCCCAGATTCTATTTAATCTGTGACTCTCTTGCTCTGCACATCTCCAGGGTACCCTTATGTCTATCACATAAACTCTTGAACTCCCATATTGTTTTTTCACCCACCACTTCTGCTGGAAGGATGTTACATGGCTCCACCACCCTCTCAGTGAAAAAGCATTTCCTAACATTACCCCTGAACTTTCCACACTTCAGCCGCATATCATGCCCCCTTGATCTTGTGAAGCGTCTTCTCTGAAGTATGCTTTCCACCTGTACCCTGCTAATTCCCCAAAGGTACTTGAAAGTCTGTGTTCTATCTCCCCTCTCCCTTTTTTCCTCCAGTGAATAAATATTAAGGTCCTTAAATCTTTCCTTGTAGGGCTTCTGGTGCAGTCCATGTATTATCTTTGTTGCCCTTCTCTGGACTGCATCTGTTTTGTCAATGTCCTTCCGGAGATGTAGTCTCCAAAGCTGGACACAGTACTCCAGCTGAGGCCTCACCAGTAATCTGTACAGTGGCATCACCACCCCTTGCCTCCTAGTTGCTATGCCCCTCCCTATGCACCCTAACATTCTGCTTGCTCTCCCCACTGCTTTTTCACACTGTTTGATCACCTTCAGGTCATCAGATATAATAATCCCCAGGTCTCTCTCCTGACTTGCGGTGGACGGAATTTCCACACCCATCTTGTACTCCTCCCTTGGATTCATGAGGCCCAGGTGCTTGATCTTACACTTTTTAGTATTGAAACACAACTGCCAGACACCTGGCCACTCCTCTAATAGGCTTAAATCCTTTCTCATTTTTTCCACCCCCTCCGGTGGGTACACTCTGTTGCAGATCTTGGTGTCATCTGCGAAGAGGCAAACCTTTTCCTCCAGACACTCTACAATGTCGCTAATAAAGACATTGAATAGGACTGGCCCCAGTACCAACCTCTGTGGCACCCCGCTGGTCACGTACCTCTCCTCTTTGCTTTTTTTTAATCTATTTGCTTGTTTTTCTATTAATTGATTTCAAAACATAGAAACATAGACTTTGATGGCTGATAGGGACTGCTTGGTCCACCCAGTCTGTTCATTTCTTTACCTACTGGATAAGCTGCAGATCCTAGTTAACCAATAGCCTAATTCCTCCAACGCCCACTACAATTGCCTTATGTCTGTCCCACGCATTCTTGAATTCCCCACTGTTTTGTTGATTTATTTATTTATTTCACAGTTTGGGTATATTTTTATGCATTTGACTGAGACTCTTTTTTGGAAGTTTTGAGATAAAAATGTATATAATTTTTTCATATGGACATACATAATTGCCAGCAGATACAGGCCATTCAGTCTCTCTAGTTTGCTCAAGTGTGCAGCCCTTCAGTCCATTAGACTGCAGCTGCTCCCCCCATATGCCTTCCCCCCATCTCCCACCCCCTACCTGTTTGTACCCTCCCCTTGAATCTGTCCCACCCGGTCTTGAAACCCCCAACACTCTGCAGTGATACGACTTCCTCTGACAGAGTGTTCCACCCTGTCACCACCCTTTTTGTAAAATAGTGCCTCCACAGTTCTCTCTTGAACCTGCCCCATCCCAAATTCATAGAGTGTCCCCTGGTTTCCCTTCCATTCTTCAGATTGAACATACACCTGGTGTCTACTCTGTTTAAACTCATCAGGTACTTGAAGGTCTCAATCATATCCCCTCTTTCCCGTCTTTCCTCCAGGGTATGCATATTGAGCTCTCACAGTTTCTTCTCATATGGTCTGTCCCCCAACCCCAGGATCATTTTTGTTGCACTGCGCTGTACCCTCTCCAGTAGTTTGATGTCCCTTTTCAAGTAGAGATGCCAGAATTGCATGCAGTACTCTAGGTGTGGTCTCACCAAGGACCTGTACAAGGGCAAGATGACCTCCCCTCTCCAGGAGTAATCCCTCTTGCTATGCACCCTAGCATCCTGTTTGCCTTCACTGCTGCCTTTCTGCACTGAGCAGAGTGGTTCATCTCTCCAGTTACCAGCACTCCCACATCCTTCTCCTCCTTGGATTTTGTTAATGGCATACCCTCCAGCCAGTAATTGTGTCCTGGGTTCTGGCCTCCTAAATGCATCACTTTGTACATATTTATTGAAATCTAGGATTAAACACCTTTGAGCTAGGAGCTTGTTTACAAAGGTTCCATGTCAGTGGGAGGGTAGACAATACTTACAAAGGTTGTACAAGTAACAATACAGAAAAAGAACTGGCATATTTCAACACATTGGATTTGAGTACACAGCAGGAGAATCTAGGAGAGCAAACTTAAGCAAGGTAGCTAAGCGGAGGAGAATAGATGCAGGCAAACAAAAAGGAGGAAACAGTCAGATAAGGGGAAAGGAGTTAAGAGGGTATGGGTGAGGACATGAGTGAGGTGGAGAGAAGGGGAGGCAGTCATCAACATTGTCAAAGTGAGAGGGTGGGATGCAGTGGGGGGGGGGGATGAGGCAGCCAGAGGCCTTATCCGTGTATGGAGTCACTACGAGGAGATGGCAGAGACAGTTTGCTGGAGGGGACTAGGCATTGCAGTCATGGGTGCTGATTAATGATAGTTGCTGACATACTGTAGAAGTCTTTTGTAAGGGCCAGATTGGCTAGGTTGGATACATCCCGTTTGAGTTCATTAAACAAGAGGGGTGCTCTGTTTGCAAAGGAGCATTGGCCCTGTGTCATTCGAAGATGAGGAACATGGAAGAAGTGGGTGCCAGAGCTTCATGTATTTTAGGAGCTGGTGTGTTGCAGAAGTAGATTTTGTGTGCCAGGGGAGGGAGACTGAGAAGGGCTTTTTTGGCAAGCAGACATGTTTGATAGTGGATCCTCCCACTAAGCTGGAGCCAACCTGTTTGGGCATAGAGGTCACAGGTATAGGTGAGATGTGTGGCCCCAGTGAGCAGCCTGCATGCTTTGTTCAGGGCAACTGATATCCTGCGGAGTGCAGAGTGGCAAGCTGAACCATAGATTACCAAGCCATAGTGTTCAACAGAAGGGATGGAGCTGTTGATGGCAAGTCTGAGAGCGTCAACGGTAAGGCAATTCTTATGCCTGTGGAGGAGACAAATCTTGGTGTTGACAGCCCTAGACACATTGTTGATATGTTGGTCAAAGGTTAGGCAACTGTCGAGGGTGACCCCAAGATATTTGAAGTGCTGGGTTTGTTCGAGCTGAGCTCCTGAGCTGGTGCTGATGCTGAGTGCATGGGATTTATGCTTATTCTTGGAGCTGCAGAACATCATGACTTATTTTTTTTGCTGTTCAGGATAAGTTTGTGGTTGTGGAACCATTCCTCGACTGTTGCAAAACCACTTTGTAGTTTGCCCTCAAGTTCCACTGGGTCGGGGCTGTTGGAGAAGATAACCTAATTGTCTGCTTAGAGGAATATCTGTTGCTTGCAGTTGCATGGCAGATTGTTGAGAAAGATACTGAAGAGAAGCGGACCTAATATGCAGCCCTGAGGGACACCAGACCTTACAGGCAGATGATCAGAGAGGACTTTGTTGATTTTTATCCTTTGAGAGCGTTGTTCCAGATAGCTTTTGAACCAGTGGGTTGATTCTGCAGAGAGGCCAATGGAGTTTAATTGCTTTAGGAGGATGGAGTGGTGGACAGTATCAAAGGCCTTAGAGAGGTCGATGAAGACTGCCACAGCTAGGGATCCTTGATCCAAGGACTGATGTATGAAACCGGTGAGTTCAAGTAGTGCCATGAACGTGCTGTGGCCTTTGCAGAAGCTGTGCTGTTCAGGGCTTTGAATGGAGTATTTTTCAAGGTATTCAACTAGTTGATCAGCCACTATTCACTCAAGTGCTTTGAAGAGCGGGGGAGAATTGATATGGGCCTGTAGTTTGACAGTGATGCCCAATCCCCATTCTTGTGAACTGGAGCCACGATGGCTGATTTTCACACCAGTGGTAATTGTGAAAGACGGAGTGACAGGTTAAGGATATTTGTTATGGGAAGAAGTACTTCTTCGACAGTGAGAGCAACAAGTTTGAGGTCCAGTGTGTCAGCACTTTGTGGTGATTTCCCAAGCACTTTGCTGAGGTACCTTCTCACAAGTGAGGGGGCTACTTCTTGAAGTAAAAAGGAGGGGCAGGTGGTGGTGAGAGCCAGTAGTAGTAATATTTATGTGTGGCAAGTCCTCAAAAAGTTCTGGGGGAAGTATTCCAGGTAGGTCAGAGAAAGCTTTGTTGAAAGCATTGGCTAATATTTGAGGGTCATGGGCAGGGGTTCCTCGAATGTTGATCAGGTTAGGTGATGCTTCTTGGCATTGAAACCAAGCTTCCAAGTGTGAGATCATTCCTCCAGTTTTGCTAAATGCTCCTGAAGTACTTTTGCTCCCTTCCCCATTTACTGAGGCACAATTCTGTGTGTCATCTGCAAAAAGACTGATCTTGATCTTAATCCCTACTGCAATGTCGGCCATGAAAATGTTAAACAGAACTGGTCTCAGCACTGAGCCTTGTGGTACACTACTTGTTTCTGCCCAGGGTTCAGATGCCCCCCCACTACTACCTTCTGTTGTCTACCCTGCAGCCAGTTCTTGACCCATCTTACCAGTTTCCTCCCTGCTCCCAGACTCTTCAACTTGAAGTTCAGCCTACCATGTGGCACTGAGTCAAATGCCTTGCTGAAATCCAGATAGAGGACATCCACTGCATGTCTCCTGTTAAGTGCCCTCATAACCCAGTCATAAAAATCAACCAAGTTCATCTGGCAGGATCTGCCTGAGACACACCCATGCTGCCGGCTGTCCTGGAGATTGTTGTCCTCAAGAAATTGCACCAGTCTTTCCTTGGGGATTGTCTCCATCAGTTTTCCCACAATTGCAGTAAGGTTCACTGGTCTATAATTCCACGGTTCATCCTTGGGCCCACTCTTATGGAAAGGTACCACAAGTGCTTCCCTCCAGTCTCTGGGTGTGCACCCCAAGTTCAGAGAGGTATTGAACAGGTCTGCCAATGGCCCTTCCAGGACATCTGCCAACTCTCTCAGCACCCTGGGGTGAACTTCTTCTGAGCCAGGTGCCTTGTCCACCTTCAGGGATGTAAGGCCCTCTCTCACCTTTTCCACTGTGATTTCCCCATCTGTGGTTGCTTCTCCCCCCACCTCACCCTTCCTCTCAGGTATGGGCCCATCCCTGTCCTTGGTGAAGACTGAACAGAAGTATTCATTAAGTACTTCTGCCTGCTCAGCCCCCTATTCTACCCACTCACTCCCCCTCCTGATCCTAACAATTTTATTCTTTCTCTTCCTCTTCTTTCTGATATACAGTATATGAAGAAATCCTTTTCTCCTTCTTTGATCCCCTGCACTAACCTCCTTTTCCTAGCCGCCTTTCCTGCTCTTACCACTCTGCTCACTTCTCTGGATTTCTTCACATATTCTTCTCTGTCTTCTGCCCTGATGGATCTCTTGTAGGTCCAAAATGCATTCCTCTTTTTTCTCACCTTCTACACTATCTCTCTACTCATCCAACTTGGTTTCTTGGTCCTGGCTTTCTTACTCTGGCTCTTGACACAAGTTTTAGTGGCTTCAGCCAGTCCTGCCTTGATGACTGCCCATTTTTGTTCCATGTCCATTTCTGGGAAGATGCTTGCCATATGACTTTCCAGTATGTGTCCTGTCCTGCCAAAGCCTGCCCTTTTGAAGTCCAGGACCCTAGTTTTTTTAGTGGCTACTTCCCTACCCAGATTGATTGAGAATCACACTGTGCAGTGATCACTGCTTGCCAGAGGTTCCTTCACCCTTACACCCCTGACCTGTTCCCCATCTTCCAGTACCAGGTATAGTATATTCCCCCTCCCTCGTTGGCTCCATTACCCTCAGGATCTGCTCCCTGGTGCAAGTGGTTGCTGGGGTGCTCCAATCCATCCTTGGTAGATTAAAGTCCTCCACCACCGCTGTGCTTCCTTTGCCACTATGCCTCATTATCTGTTCCCCCAGTTCCCTGTCAATGTCCTCTTTCTGGGTCGGAGGTCTATAAACAACCCCCAGACAGATCAGAGTCCCTTTCTGGCTGTGTAGTTGAAACTGGAGGCATGAAGGAGACAGAATGGGGGAACACAGCCAGGAGGGAAAACTAATAAGGTATCCAAAGGTGCTCAAAATAGGCAAAAATAAGGGGGAACTAGGTGAGACAGCAGGCGGGCCACACAAGTGGGTGCAGCCAAGGGAAGGAAGTGATGACTGGAGGAGGGTTAGGCATAAGGGCATGACTAAGACTGGGTTGGAGCAAAGATATGTCTGTGGGAAGGGGGGGCTGTACTCATTAAAGGAAAGGAGATTAGCACTGCAAACAGATTCTCAGTGTTGGCTAGTCCAGAAGATCAGGAAGCAGAGAGGAGGGAAGGCACAGTGATGGAGCAGGAAGAGGATGCTACAGGGGAAAAGGTACACAGCAGGGAGGCAGTAGGCAGTACACCAAGATGACACAGTGGCGGGGGGTGCAGAGATGTGATGCTGATGCAGTCTGTCTGGGGGAAAGGAAGGAGCAAGGAGACAGGAGGATGGGGAGGTGGCAGGCAGCCCAGGGAAGGCTAGGGATAGGGAGAGGAGGGGAGTCTGAGTGGGGGAAGGGCCACCTTTCAGGAAGACAAGAGGACATAGTAGCAGGAGAGGTGGTAGCATGGTGGATGGAGCAACAAGTGAGTGCAAAGGGGAGGTTCCACAGATGGAAAATAGTTCAGAGGTGGGGGTCAGAAGCCCAGTCATATTTGTGAGGGAGAGAGGACAGGGCAAAGGTTGGGGGAGGCAAAGGGGAGGTGAGACAAGGGGGATGAGAGGGCCTCACAAGTTGGGAGGCAGGGTACTGTCGGGCAACAAGAGGGTGAGCAGGATAAGTTTCAGAGAGTCATAATTCTAGGAGATTCTATACTTATGGGTGTAAGATTGGTGGAAAAGGGTACCAGAAAAAGTAAAATCTGGGTAGAATGCATGCCAGTCATGACAGCGAGTAGAGTGGGGTAGCATATAGGCATACATGGGGACAAGGTGGCGGGGAAGCTGCACATTGTGGGGCACCTAGGAATGAATTATCTGGAAGGGAGAAGGATAGGGGAGGTACAAGACAGCTTCAGGGAAGTGGGAAAACTGCAAGAAAGAGGGAACAACAGTAGCCTTCTCAGAAATTCTACCAGTGCCAAAGGCTAGTACAGACAGGAAGAGAAAAATCAGTGACTTCAACAAGTGGCTGAGAGAATGGTGTGGGACCAAGGGGTATGGATTGTTGGGGGACTGCGGTAGCACATGGGATAATATAGATCTTAATACAGGGGATAGGTTACACCTCAGCAGGACAGGGTCACAGGTATTGAAGCAGAAGCTGTGGGATTTCATCAATGAGAGGTATCATTTAAACTAGCTGGGGGGAGGCACTAGAACTGGGAATCACCAGGAGAGGGGGTCCCATGGACCTCCCACCAACACAGGGATACATACGACCTTAGGTGAAATAGGGGTTGGAATGAAGGGTAAGGAAGCAGGAAGGATAGGAGCAGCATGGATAATGGTTTCACTAAATGCTAGGAGCCTAGGGAACAAGTTGGCAGAGTTGCAGGCATTGATGGTAGAGGGGAAGGTGGGCATAGCTGACATTACTGAGATGTGGGCAACCAGGCACCATGACTTAGACCTAACCATTCCAGGGTACAAACTATTCTGCAAGGGTAGAGATAAAGGGAAGGCTGGGGGGGGGTTGCCATTTATGTAAGGGAAAGGATCAGATGTAATTGGGAGGAAGGGGAGGAGAAGGGCAGCTCAGAAGTAATCTGGTTTCAACTACACAGCCAGAAAGGGACCCTGATCTGTCTGGGGGTTGTTTATAGACCTCCGGCTCAGAAAGAGGACATTGACAGGGAACTGGGGGAACAGATAATGAGGCATAGTGGCAAAGGAAGCACAGTGGTGGTGGAGGACTTTAATCTACCAAGGATGGATTGGAGCACCCCAGCAACCACTTGCACCAGGGAGCAGATCCTGAGGGTAATGGAGCCAACGAGGAAGGGGAGTATACTATACCTGGTACTGGAAGATGGGGAACAGGTCAGGGGTGTAAGGGTGAAGGAACCTCTGGCAAGCAGTGATCACCACACAGTGTGATTCTCAATCTGGGTAGGGAAGTAGCCACTAAAAAAACTAGGGTCCTGGACTTCAAAAGGGTAGGCTTTGGCAGGACAGGACACATACTGGAAAGTCATATGGCAAGCATCTTCCCAGAAATGGACATGGAACAAAAATGGGCAGTCATCAAGGCAGGACTGGCTGAAGCCACTAAAACTTGTGTCAAGAGCCAGAGCAAGAAAGCCAGGACCAAGAAATCAAGTTGGATGAGTACAGAGATAGTGTAGAAGGTGAGGAAAAAGAGGAATGCATTTTGGACCTACAAGAGATCCATCAGGGCAGAAGACAGAGAAGAATATGTGAAGAAATCCAGAGAAGTGAGCAGAGTGGTAAGAGCAGGAAAGGTGGCTAGGGAATGGAGGTTAGTGCAGGGGATCAAAGAAGGAGAAAAGGCAATTGATAAAGGATGTTTGTATCCAAAATGCATCAGGCAGGCATAGCCTGTGTTTGCTTGCCACTATGACTTGGTGTCATTTTGAATAATATGTTTTAAAAAGGATCAAAGACTGGTGCCCTTTTTAGGGATGCATGGGCATAGCCCTGCAGTCCTCTTGAGAGGACTAACAAAAAAAGCAGCTTGCGGATGAACAACCTTATGAGGTGTCAAAAGTGCATCCTAGCCTCTGCACCACGGCCCACTGCGTGCTTGCACTATTTAACCTGCAGGAAAACTTTTTCAGTGGTTGGTCCTTACCACGCCACTCCACCCCCAGAAACATTACAGTGACGCTGGGGGTGTCCAATCCCCCAGTGTCTTGATGAGGAATTGTCCTGTTTCTTTTTGGTTGTTGACAGTAACTCCCCCCACCACCGTGATGGTGGATACACACACACACACACTATCGTGCATGTGTAGATCTTTCTTCTATTTTGTGAACATTTACTTAATTGTCTTATGCCACCCATCCCATCTCACATTATATTACTGAAAACTTAATTCCAGTGTCTGGTGAAACTTTCAGTGATGAAAATAGGCTGGAATGCACAGAAACGGTGTTCCGGTACTTTTTCAGCAAACCAAAACGCCCTTCCTGTACTTTGCAGCTGGCCTGAAAGAGAAAATTTTTTTCATGGCTTCCCCATCTGTGGATGTTCTCAGAGGGCTAGCATGGAAGTTTTGCCAGACACTGGAATTAAAGAGCCACTTTCATAAGCCTTCCTGGGTAGCTGAGATGGTTACCTGGTGGTTCTAATTGTATTTTTGTTATCTCTTTTTCAGCCTCCATAATCAAAATAATTAGTTTTTAAATGATTAAAATCACTCCATGATGAAAGTGCATTCAAGTGTCTGCTGCCAGCAGTGCTCTCACTTGCATAGTGTCCTGAAGTCATGGAAGAAAATGCATTTGCTAGCGACAGCATTGATGGCAATCTTTGTTCAGTAAATGAGTGGTTTCATTCGAGGTGCCCTGTGTGAAACTTGCTTGATGACCTCTGTACCTTTCCTGTTTCTTCTTACTGACCTCTGTACTTTGACCCCTTTCCTGAGTGCAGTTAAAAGCTATACTTTGCCAATTATAAATTGTTTTAGAGTCTTGTTGGGTCACGCAGTCTTTGACATATGAGCTGTCACTCCTGATATGTGATCACACACAGCTGACAGTTCATTCATTCTGCAATATTTCTCCTGCTAGTTTTATCTGCACTACTGTGTTTTTCAAATTATTTATTGACTGCCATTGTAATTAAAAGGTTTTGAGCCTGTTGTTGGCCATTGAAAACAGAGTTGTCACCCTCCATAAGTTTGATCCAGTGTGTAACAGCAAGACTTCTGTCTCTGAAGAGGATTGCAGATTTGCAGATGCAGTCCCATTCAACAAGTGAGAGAGAGGGAGGATCAGACAACTGCAGGTCTGTTACTCATGGCTCGACTGAAGGTGAGATGATTATAGACCATAATGAGGAAAACCACAAGGGCATACAAGAAGAAAAAGGACTGTAGAACAACAATCAGAAAGAGGTTTTCATCAGGATAATTGTTTCTGAGCAACATGTACGTGACTGCCACTGGATAGATAAAGATGTAGAAACATGAATAGTACAGTTGCTGTAATTTCACATCAGGAAAGCCTTTTATTTAGAGTCACACAGGAACAGTGTACATGGACATGTTTATTCAGACTGATGTGAAACTGGATGTAAGAGGTCAAAACATGATGGTACTAAGGTGGTAAATCTTGAGTAGGTGAGGGCAGAACAGAGAGACAACACATGTATAAAATAAAACAAAAAAATCACATCAAAAACAATGAATTCCTGAACCAGGAAAAAAACTCTCACCCACCCCCATCCCTTTCCTTTTCCATGGTACATAAATAACAGAAACAGAACCATTACATAACTTTTCCCCGAAGACATTAGGTGAAACCGACCTGTCAAAACAGAGTCAAGGCTGACACTCATCATAACTCTAGTACCACAATTCATGAAGAATCACAAAATACTGATTGAACATTCTCTATGAAGTTGTGCCCTAGGGAAGGACTGGTACCAAACAGCTGTATTAATGGTGCTTATGTGGCGAAAACCAACTGGCTCAGACATGCAGTGGTCATGCTTATGTGTGCACACATGGAAAATTAAACAATAATGCATGACAGGGCATGTGTTGTTGTGAGATTTACACATGCCTTGTGTGGTGTGTCATGAGGTGCACCCGAGTGACTTTAACCCAACAAGAAGTGTATAAATCCCACCACTACACATGCCCTGAAGTGCATTGTTGTGATTATAAAATGAATCTGTTATTAAACATTGAAATAAAAATGAATTAGGATCAAAGAAAGTAAACATTTGATTACTTGGGATCTTTACTAGTTGTATGTTGCAGAAGTTACACACAGTCATGTGACATGTTTTGGCCAATGAGATTACAGGATTTTCAAGACCTATTTTATAATAGCTATTACTGACCATGGGAACTGGAGAGAACAGTTCGGCAAAACAATGAAAACCAAGAGTAAACCTAAAATGACTGTCATGGGAAAATCAGAGCTACTGTAACATGCATTGATATACTGTACACTTTGAATGTGTGTCACACAAGATGTTAATTGAAATGCTATACTAAAAAAATGCAAAAATAAAAACTCTGAATAAAAAGTGAATTTCAGAAAGAAACAAAATCATCTTTTTTTTGGCAATCACAGTAGCAGTTACTGCTCAGTCCGCTTTCTTGGCGAAACTTTTAAATACATAAATACAATAAAGAAATGATTCCATACCCCCACCCCAAGTTCAATCGAGAGAGAGAGACAGCGATAGATAGAGAGAGACAGAGAGAGAGGCAGGCAATGGGGGTAGCAATTACTGCTCAGTCTGCTTTTTTGGTGAAACTTTTCAATAGATAAATAAAGTACTGATTCCATGACCTCCCAGTCCTATCACCAACTCTGCAAAAAAAAAAAAAAAAAAGAAGAATAAGACCTGGTGCTGTACTGATCCCCCCCCCCGATGTCCAATTGGCCTGGTAGTCTAGTGGTCCCTCCCCTGTCCCTCCCATGTATGATTGCCATAGTCTAATGGTCCCTCCCTGATGTCGATCGCCATCCCATAATAATAATAATAATAATAATAATAATAAAAATACCTTCTAGTTTAGTGGTACCTCCCATCCCTGATGTCTGATTCCTGTCTGTTTATAAAAAAAAAAATACTCTGGTAGTCTAATGGTTCCTTCACCCTCCCCAATGTCTGATCCCGTCCCTATATATAAAAAAAAAACTGTCAGTCTAGTGGTCCCTCCCCTCTCCACGACCCCCCTCCCCTCAAACCCAATAAATTTTCCTGTTGGTCTATTTTAATATACTACATAAAATCATTTCCAAGAATGAAATCCTGCTGGTGGTGGTGATGGTGGCACTTTGAGGCCACTGAGGTACTCATTCGTGTCTGCAGAACTGAGGAAAAGGGGTGTTTTTTTAAGTGCAGACGTGGATGATTATCTCTGTGTTTTTGTTACTTTTTATTTTTTTACAATATGGATTCTCATTCTGTGTGGATAAAGGGTGGCCAGGGGAGAGGTGGTGGCTCTGAAATCAGGACATCTTTTGTTTTTTTGCAGTTTTTCTTGCATCCACCATTGTGTCCCCCTTTGCTCTCCCAGTGATTCTTGCAACTCAACCCACAACTACTTGGAGATGCATGTTCGTGGAGAGTGCGTGCTTCCAGCAAAGGAGTTTGCACAGACCACTTGGTCTGACCATGATGGGAGAAAGTGGCTTAAGGGAGTAGGATGGTGTGTTGTTCTGCAGGAGGGGGCATTTGTAAGAGTTGAATTGGCATTTCTGTGCCTTGGGGCGTACAGATCAGAGGTGACCAGGAGTGGCACTGACAAGCTGACTGTGTCCTTTTAATTGAACTCCTGTTCATTTATTGAATACAGTGCCTAAATAAGGGTGGAATTCCTCAGCCATGTCTTTACCATCTATAGTAGTACAGTAACTTCTTTTAATGGACCAACAGTCCTAGCAGATTACTTTTGCCCCAAATAAAGGAATAAAATGTGTTGTGGCTATTAGCAGAATTTATCGCAGTTCCTTCTGCCATCGTTGCTTTGCTCTTTCTAATTTCCCTCTTACACTTAATCTGGATTTCCCTGAAAGCATGCTTCTTATTAAGTTTCTGCTGCCTGTATATGCTCCTTTTTTTTGCACTCAAAGTGTACTATTTTTAAACATTCTCTTTGAAAGTACATTCCTTGTTACCAAGTCCTGCACTTTAGGTTTGATCACTATCCATTGTCCTTCTCCATCCTGCCCTATCCTTCTTTCTTTCTTGTTCCAACCTATCAGTTCTTTCCTCATCAGATCAGATCTGTCCCTGCTTAAATCACATCATGTTGTTCCTGTTTGTCTGGATATTTGTTCATTCAGAGTTGGATCTTGTTATGTTCACTGAGGGGTTTGGCTTCATTGGGGACTGGGGTTCCACCGGGAGGGACACCAGCCTATACAGGTAGGATGGTCTGCATCTGTCCAGGAAGGGAACAAATCTTTTGAGCAATTGGTTTAACTGCTTCATTGGCAAGCTTTTAAACTAGTCAAGGGGGGAGGCACTGATAAGCAGCAGGAAAATCCCAGCCTTTCCCTACAAAATAGGGTACTAAATGAGAAAAAGACTGAGGTAGAAAGGTCAGTGGGGGATGCTGCAACAGAAGGTAAAGCCATCAAAAAAATGGAAAGCAATGAGTACCAATGCCCATAGTCTGAGTAACAAGCTTCCTGAATTAGTGGCCTTGATGGAAGAGGAACATCTGGATATCGTGGCAGTCACAGAAACATGGTTTGCACAAAACCATGACTAGGACGTAAACATACCAGGATACACTATCTACAGGAGGGACAGAGAGGGTAAAAGAGGAGGAGAAGTAGATCTTTACATAAAGGAAGGAATCAAAGCAACAGAACAAAAGGGAAAACAGGGAGGAGAAGAAGCACTGTGGGTAAATTTGGAGACTGGCAATGGCACCACAATCCGCACAGGGGTTGTATACAGACCCCCTTCTCAGGGGGAGGAAATGGACAAGGAAATGATAGAAAGTATACTTAGTATGGCAGAAAAAGGGGAGCTATTGCTGATGGGGGATCTGAATATGCCAGATGTTAACTGGAGTGCAATTGCAGCAGCCACTTCGAAGAGTGAGGTTATTCTAGATGCCCTACAGGGGGCATGCCTTAGACAACTAGTATTGGAGCCCACTCAAGAGGTAGCAATCTTAGACCTGGTTCTCTCAAATGGAGATGAAGAGAGGATCACAGATGTAAGTAGGTAGCCATCTGGGAACTAGCGACCATCGAACAGTATGGTTCACAATAAACACAAGCAATAAAGTCAAGCCATACAAAGGCAAAGGTACTGGACTTTAGGAGGCTGACTTTGTAAAATATTAGTGAGTGCCTAAGGAATGCACTAGCAAATGGGCAGGAAGGAGGTGGAAGAACAATGGGGAATAATAAAAACTGCCATCACAGAGGTAACAAGCCTTTGTGTGAAGCAAATAAACAAAACTAAACAATGTAAGAAACCACTATGGTTCTCAAAGGAAGTGGCAGTGAAGGTTCAAGAGAAAAAGAATGCTTTCAGGAAGTACAAGGAATCACAGAAGGAACAGGATAGAGAACTGTATAAGTTAAAGCAAAAGGAAGCTGGGAAGGCAGTCAGAACAGCAAAGGCCCAAACCCGAGGAAAAGATAGCCAACTCAGTTAAGAAGGGGGATAAAACCTTTATAGGTACATCAGGGAGCAAAGGAAGACCAAGGGAGATAGTGAGGCTAATAAAGGGGTGGGGAGGGTGGGCAGAGGGTGACTATGAAAAGGCAGAGATACTAAACAAATATTTTTGCTCAGTATTTACAAAGAAGAGGGAGGTACCTAAAACAAACAGTAGAAACACTCTGAATACAGAAGTTGATACCAGGCCATTTACAGAAAAAAGGGTTCTGAAAGAACTCTTAAAACTGAAGGTGGACAAAGCAATGGGGCCTGATGGGATTCATCCCAGAATTCTAAAAGAACTAAGGGTAGAATTAGTGACATCACTGACTACCCTATTTAACAAATCATGGGAGGATAGGGTGGTACCCGAGGACTGGAGGAGGGCAGATGTGATTCCCCTTCACAAAAGTGGGAGCAAGGCAGAAGCAGGAAACTACAGACCTGTTAGTTTAACCTCAGTGGTAGGGAAAATGATGGAATCACTTCTGAAGGAAAGAATTGTCGAGTATCTAGAGGCCAGAGGGGCACAGGACCCAAGGCAGCATGGATTCACAGCAGGAAGGTCATGCCAGACAAATCTGATAGATTTCTTTGACTGGGTGACCAAAGTAGTAGATCAGGGAGGGGCTGTGGACATGGCCTACCTAGACTTTAGCAAGGCACTTGACACAGTCCCACACAAAAGATTAATATACAAGTTAGCTAGCCTGGGAGTGGGTCCCAAGATGACAGCCTGGGTAAAAATTGGCTGGAGAATAGGACACAGAGAGTAATAGTAAATGGAGTCCACTCTGAAGAAAGGGGGTTACTAGTGGGGTACTGCAGGGTTCAGTATTAGGACCGGTCCTCTTCAATGTCTTTATAAGCGACATTGCAGAGGGACTGGAAGGAAAAGTATGTCTCTTTGCAGATGACACAAAGATCTGCAACAGAGTTGATGCACAAGGTGGGGTGGAAAGGATGAAAAGGGACTTGGCAAGGTTAGAGGAATGGTCAAATGTATGGCAGCTTAGATTCAATGCTAAGAAGTGCAAGGTAATGCACCTGGGAAACAAAACCAGGGAAGAGTACACAATAGGGGTGAGATACTAACAACAACAAAATGGAAAGGGACCTGAGGGTAGTCATATCAGATGACCTAAAGGTGGGCAAGCAATGTGAGAGGGCAGCAAGGAGGGCTGGGGATACTGGGATGCATAGGAGAGGCATCACTAGTAGAAAACAGGAAGTTATTATCCCTCTGTACAGACAGCTGGTCAGACCCCATCTGAGTACTGCGTGCAGTTCTGGAGACCCAGTCTTCACAAAGACATAGACAGGATGGAAGCTGTCCAGAGGAAGGCAACTAAAATGGTGCAGGGTCTGCACGGAAGACATATGAAGAGAGACTTAAGGAGCTTAATATGTATAGCCTCGAGGAAAAGGAGGGAGAGGGGACATGATAGAACTTCAAGTACCTCAAGGAATCAACAAAGTCGAGATGGTAGCATCTTTCAAAAAAAGAGGTGTGCAAGAACAAGGGGGACAATTTGAAGATGGGGGGGCGGCTCAGATGTAATTTAAGGAAGTATTTTTTCACAAAGAGGGTTGTGGATGCATGGAACGGCCTTCCAGAGAAGGTCGTGGAGTCAAAAACAGTGGTGGAATTCAAGCAAGCATGGGACAGTCATAAGGCAATTCTAGGGGTTGGGGGTAGGAAGAAGTAGGCTGCTGGTTAACTAGGATCTGCAGCTTATCCAGTAGGCAGGGAAATGGGCAGACTGGGTGGGCCAAGCGGTCCTTATCTGCCGACAAATTCTATGTTTCTATGTTTCTATGCTAAGAGGCTGCCTGACAACACAGTCAGACATGATGTCATTATGGTTTATAAAACCTATATCTAAGAATGCATTTCCCAAGTAGGTGCCTTGACACACGGTTGCAAATTATAATCATTTATAATTTCTGATGGTCTTTTTCTCAATAATGGTTCTGCCACTCATTCTTACCCAGTCAGTGCCTAACATATTTAGATCTTCTGCTATAATATTTTTTTTTTTCTCTGCCGTGGGGTTTCGAGTATATTCATATTTGATCTCTCTGCCTGCCAGGTCCAGAGGTCTGTATACAGTGGATAGACAGACCATAGCTCTGTTTTTATGTTTGCTTGCACACATGTGCAAGAAACATAGTGCCATCATCGGAGATTTCGGAGGTGTGTCACCTCCTCCTCCAATTCAGTCAGTGTGCTGGCAGGCGAGGCCCCTGTAAGCCAATGCATTTTGGAGCTGTCTATGACACGCTCCAAAATGCAGTGACCCAGATTGAAAGAGCTATGCTTGGGGTGAGCAGCGATAAGATAAGGCTGCTCGGCGCAGCTCCCCACAGGCGCCACGCGAGGCATGGCGCCCGCTGCGCCACGCACTGTATAGTCGGCCAAGGTTGCCCAATCCCGTCGGGATTGTGCTGCGTTCCTTCAACCTCCCCCAAGCGCTACAAAATGCCACGCTGGGTGCCCACCCCAGCATGGCAACTAATCATATAGCCGATGGGGTGCCCAATCCCCGTCGGCTGCACTGTCCCAGTAGTGAGTGCCAGCTGAGAGCCCACCAGGCGTGGCGAGCAATTCGCAGGCCAGCGGGGATGCCCAATCCCCGTCGGCTGAATGGCCGCCCCAATGTCCTTGTGCCAGCTGGGAGCCCACCCATCGTGGCAAGCGTCCACGTTGTCCGTTTTTGTTTTTACCTGTGAAGAAAAAGCGGTCCAATGGTGAGTCTCCGCCCCCTTCCACAACCTGCACCCATCCACTCGCACCCAGCCTCCCACTCCCCCTCACCCCATACACCTCCGGACCTCAGCGGCGATCTTGGTGGACCGGGAACACGTCTGCCACTCTTCAAAGGCGACCCTTGAACTGAGAAATGCCGGTAAGCTGTATAATGGGCTAGATAGAGGTTTCAACTTTATTGCATATCTCAGGCATTTTTTTGAATTTTTGCACCAAATTTTCAACATGGGGTTTTGGGACCCCTTCTCATGATTGATGTCACTGTCATGGCATTATTCGGGCCCGAAGGGTGATTTCGCGCAGTGACTGTGCAGTGACTGCGAAATCACCCTTCAGACCTGAATAACGCCATGACAGTGACATCAATCATGAGAAGGGGTCTCAAAAACCCCATGTTGAAAATTTGGTGCCAAAATTCCTAAAAATGACTGTTTTACGAGCGTGCTTGCAGTTCCTACGCAGGCTCGTAAGTTCGCGAATTTTCAATATTTTCACTCCAGATTTTCAACATTGCCATTGTATCACACCTTCTTATGAGTAGTACAGCTGTCATTTTTCACATCTCACCCAAAATGTGTTTCCACCCATGTAGCGCACAATGGCGCAGTTGGTGTGCGAAATCAATGTACAGGACAAATTAAGAAAATCACAGTGACACTGTTCAGGAGCAGAGGTCTTAAAATGGCTATGTTGAGAATTTGGTGAAAAAATTCCAAAAATTACTTTTCTGGCGTGCATTCCACAGTTCTATGCACTCCGTAAATTTTCAAATTTAATATTTTCACTCCAGATCAACATGTCCATTTTATTAAACTTCTTATGAACAGTACAGCTGCAATTTTTCATATGTCACCCAAAATGTGTTTTCGCACATGTAGCGCACAATGGTGCTGTTGGTGAGTGAAAGCAATGTTTAGGACAGATTAAGAAAATCACAGTTGCACTGTTCATGAGCAGAGGTCTTAAAATGGCTATGTTGAAAATTTGGTGACAAAAGTCCATAAAATGACTGTGTTACGAGTGAGCATTGCACCGTTTCCACGCACCCTCATTAGTTCATGACTCTGTAATATTTTCAGTCCAGATTTTCACCAGTGGCATTTTTCCACACTTCCTTATGAGTAGTACAGCTGCCATTTTTCACAACATGGCCGAAGTGTGTTTTCACACTTTCAGTGCAGAGATGCGTGGTCGCTGTGGGAAATCGTTGTTTGGCACAGATAAAGAAAATCACAATGACACTGTTCATGATCGGAGGCACCAAAATGCCTGAGTTGACAATCTGCTGTAAGAAATCCCCAACCTAACTATATTACGTGTGTGCGTTGCACAGTTTCTATGTATGCTCGTGACTTCACCATTTTTTTAAATATTTTTACTACACATTTGCAACATAGCCATTTTTTACACCTCCCCATGAAAGAGTACAGCTGTTATTTTTTACATCCTGTTCGGAATATTTTTGCACCTGTGGTGCTAAATGCCGTAGTCACTGTGCATAAGCAGCTTTCGGCTAACAAACTGATATTCCCCCTGTTCATGAGGTGGGGTCACAAAACAAACATGTTGAGAAGTTGGAGTGAAAATACCAACGAATGCCTGAGGTATTAGGCTTTTCAATTATAACGCCCCACCCTATAGAGAATGACAGGCATCAGGGTGAGACTTGGGATTCTTGCCTGTGATGCTCATACCATTCCACACCCTGCAGTCACTGAGAGGCATCGAGGTATGCCTTGGACTCTTTGGCCCCAAAGTTCACCCCATTCTCCTATACCGCACCCATCTCTCCGTACTTCCTAATGGAATGGGGTGTGCATAAGGGCCAAAGATCCAAAGGCACACCGTGACACTTGTCAGTGTCTGCAGGGTGGGGTGTGGTGAAATGGCGTGGCCATTATGCCTGATGACCCAAAGGCACACCCCAATGCCTGTTCGTATCTGCAGGGTGGTGGCGGGGTTGGCTTCAGTTCAATACTTCACTGCCATTCCTATTATGCAGCTGTCTAACTCCTACACTACCAATCCCAATGCCAGCAAGCAAACATTCGGCATTGACAAATGCTTGTTATATGTTACCTTGACTCCCACCATTTCAAGTGATCCTTTTCCAGCCTCTGCCTCTAGCTCTGCACATTCAATATCAGTTGAATTACAGAGCAACACCTCCAACCACCACTTTTCGTGAAGTACCTCTTCTATGTTTTTTAAGCAAGGTATAGCCCAGGAGATGCATATTCCATTAGTCATCATCTGACCACAAGGTCTCAGCGATGCCAACCAGACTGATTTTTTTCCTCAGCTCAGTAAGAATTTAAGACAGTTTATTTTATTTGTTATCTCCTGGCATTTAAAATTTGGCATTTGAGTTTGTTGTCTCCTATTTTTTATCTTGGGACCCTTGGAGTGCATACTTATCCCTTTCAAGGAACCTGTGATTTTAACATTCATGTCCATTTTACTGTCCTTTGAAGTTTTTATGTCTCACCAGTTAAGTTCAATGCAATATTAAGTCTTATGCTCCCACGTCACACATTCATTTAAATTACTGTTGATTATGTTTTTTTTTTCTCTTTCCACAGTATAGCAGACTCCCTTCTATCTAGATGTAGAGCATCTGTACATCCCTTTGTTTCTACTGGAAAAATCCCATGAACTATCCAAGTTGGGGATTTTCTTCCTTGGACCATCTTCTCAACCATGCTTTAATTTTTTTTTAATAGCTGGTTGCCTTCCTTGTTCTGCTGTAGGTACCGGAAGTATTTATGAAGCTATTAATTTGTAGGTTTTTCCATGCAATTACCCAAGGCTGTGTATGGCTGTTAATTAGACAAATGGCTGCCACTTCACATTCTGTCACTTTACCAGTCTAGCATTGCTTGTAAAATGCTTTGGGATGCAATGTGTATGAAAAGCGCTATATAAATGCTGATTCTTCTTTCTTCAATACAATTCCTATTTCCATAAAATTGTTTTTTATATTACCGTGCAAACACATACCCATGACTTTTACTCACACATGCAGCTGAACTACAGGTTGCTTACCACTGCCCTTTAATGGCCTGTCTAAATTATGTTTCAAGTCACTGACTTTTGCTCCTGGGAGGCAGTAAACTGTGTAATTTTTTATTTCTTTTATATATTGTTCTGTCTGTAAATCTTAATATGGAATCCCCTAGTATCTCTACCTTCTTTTTAACTGACCGTAATGTCACTATGGCTCTTTTTTGGCTCAATTAGTCCTGCAGGGATTGCTCTTAAGGGGTTATTGATTACATGTATTGACTTCAAACCTGCGTTGTTTGAGACTGTTATATGGGCTGGCAGTATAGTCTAGAAGTTAGAGTAATGAGCTGTAAATTAGCTTGGTACATCCAGCAGACCTGAGTTTGATTCCCACAACCTCCACTTGCATACTGTGTGACTCCTATCAAGTCATTTAACTTCCCCAGTGCTCCCAGGTCACCCCTGAAAACAGGCAATTGTGCCCAGTGAGTCTTACCCAGTAGCCAAAAGAATAAATATATAACAGTGAGCTGGCAGGGGATGGACAGGGGGAGCCTGGCAGGGGAGTGACTAGAAGGAATGAAACCTGTAGCCAGGGAAAATGCTAACCAATCCCAACTCCCCAGCATGGCATTCTCCTACAGCTTCCCAAAGCTTTGGAACTCTCTACAACCTCCTATCAGACTTTCCTCGACCCCATCATCTATCTCCTTAGCCCTACAAGACTTCTATTCCTCTAACTGAACTTATTTTTAGCACCACCTTCTCAACCCTTCCCACCCTTGTGCATCTGGTGACCTGTGCCCTACCAGGGCCTGGACCTCACCACCAGAGGAGAAGCTACAAGCTTGCCCTGAGAAGTGACCCATGGTCCTGCTCCTGCTAATTGGCAGACAGCGTAGCTTCTTTCCCCTGCCATAACTGCTGCCTGGGATTCTTCAAATTCCAGTTCATTGCAGGGTCCATAATCTACAGAAACAATCAAATTAGGACCCACTAGCCCAACCTGTACTGATCCACACTTAGGTGGCTCGCCTGGAGCTGCGGGTCAGAAAGCCATATACACCCCCTCAGGTATACCATGCCCAACTGAAGCTCAGACCTCGCTACCACAGGAGATGCTACAAGCCTGCCCTACAAAGTGACCCAAGGTCCTGCTCCCTCTAATTGGCAGACTGTGCGGATTCTTTCCCCTTCTGTAACTGCAGTCTGGAATGCTCCGAACTCTGCTTCGTTGCAGGGTCCAGAATCTACAGAAACAGCTGAATTAGGACCCACTAGCTCAGCTTGTACTGAACCATGCTTTGCTTGCTTGCCTGGAGCTTTGGGTCAGAAAGCTGTATACCCCCCCCAGGCATACCGTGCCCAACCAGGGCTCTGACCTCACCATCGGAGAAGAAGCTACAAGCCTGCCCTGGGAAGTGAGCCGCGGTCCTGCTCCTACTAATCGTCAGACCACGTGGCTTCTTTTCTCTGCCTTAACTGCTGCCTGGGATCCTCCAAACTTCAGTTTGTTGCAGGGTCCAGAATCTACAGAAACAGCTGAATTAGAACCCACTAGCCCAGCCTGTACTGAACCATGCTTTTGTGGCTCGCCTGGAGCTGCGGGTCGGAAAGCCGTATACCCCCTCAGGTACGTTGGTGTTTGGCACCTTTGGACATTTTGAATTTTCAGCACCAGCACTCTGATTGGAGGATCTCAGTCTCACTGACTTCTCTCCGGCTGGTCTCTATTTTACCTTGCTTCGTTAGAGCCACTTATCAGCGCTGCTTCCCCTAAGACAATCTTTATTTTTTTGTAAAGCAAGAAAGGCCACTCCACTGATTCTCTCCGTATCTCTCAATCCAGTTTAGGCCATATAGTCATACAGTGCAATTGTTTAAAGCAATTTACTTGCTCTGAATGCACAGTGATTACAGCCCTCTTTAAAAGTAATTCTGTGTGAAAAGCCAAAGAGTTTTAAGTTGACCTTTTACTGCACTCCCTAATAGTCTAAACTTACATCCTCATCCTTTTTAGAATTAATTCTGTGTAAAACTGTAAAGTTTTAAGTTTAGCAGACCTTGTACTGCACTGCTAGTATTCAAAGCTTACAGCCGAATCCTTTTTAGAATGAATTCTGTGTGTAACGCTGTAGAGTTTTAGGTTTAACAGACCTTCTACTGCACTGCCAGTATTCTAAGTTTACAACCCAATCCTTGCCTCTCGCTTTCTCACCTGTCTGCTGTCTCACCCACCTACATCTCTTCCCTGTTTCCGTTTCTTGGCCCACCCTGTATTTTAGCCTCTTCCTTCTAAGTAATTTTGCATGCCCTGTTTCTTTATTTTAGCTAACCACTCCTCCCTTAACTGCCCCTACTTAATCCTTCTCCTTTCCTCTTCCCCTCAAGAGTACTGTACCCAACCGGGGCTCGGACCTCACCACCAGAGGAGAAGCTACAAGCCTGCTCTGAGAAGTGACCTGCGGTCCACTTTCCCATTCCCAAAAATCATTAGCTGCCTTGCTTGTATATACGTTTTTTTTATTACTGTAGCTGTTTATTTATATTTAAGTCTTTGTCTCTTTCTCTGTATTTGTTTATGTATGCTACTGTACCTTATTTTGATCTTGACCTATCAGGTCCATCTTGTAAATGAGCTTCGCTCAATGATGTCCGCCTGAATAAATAAAGATTTTGATTGATTGATTGATTGATTTGCAAATTATACTGTGACGCCACTGGAGGGCAACAACAGCAGTCTCTCCTGTTAACAGGGCAACACCTAATATTTAATCTTCCTCTTCCGCTGCAGTGGACCTGGGACACCACTCCTTCTGAAGACCATCCTCGGGGTGAGATCCGCTGTTCCCTCCTGTTTCTCTGGTCGGACCACGCTCACTTTATAAAGCCGCAAGACTTGAATACCTGCCTCCATGCCACTTCCACACTGGTGGAGAAGGGCCAGAAACAGGAAAGAAAACTGCAGACCAAGCCTCCCATGCTGGATAGCAGCCTTGAGCCACCCCTCTTGTTTGGCAAAAAGTCTTACTCCTCCAGCACTTCATGCCAGCTCCCCACCCATGCCCCCACCTCACCCACCCTGGGTAGACTCTGCCTTATATAGACACTGTGTGGTCAGATGACTAAGTGCCTATTTTTCCATTGGCCCCTTATATTACCTGACCATTAGGGGTTCCCATCACTGAAATCGTTTACCTACAAACAGAAAGTTACCGCTCTGATAAAAACAATCCCCAAGATTAAACACTAAAGCACTTTTTCACAATCACTGCCTTCTAATTGTGCTCTTTCTGTACCCATGTCATATCGATACCAGTCAAAGCAGACATCTGGTATCATGAGCTACTGAGGACTCCTGATCATCCATGCAGAGGTCTTACTACTGTTCTTCCTCTCGGCTATTACTATCAGCAACAGCAGTCTGGCCCACTCTGCTACACAGCCGACTCTGGATGACTTCCATTTCTCCAACCTCCTCCTGCTCTCTCCCACACAGTCTGACTTGACCCCATTACTAGTGCACAATGGCTTTATGTATCTAACCACTTATGATGCAGACAAATGCTTTCTTCATTGCTTGACCACCTCCCCTTTTATACCCTGGAAACTCTGGTATATTCTGCTCTTGGCAAACCTTCTCCCTGGTGATATCAAAACTAATCTGGGCCCGATACACCATCTCTCTCAATCAAACTCCCTACTAGCTGACTCTAAAGGCCTCCTTATTGTACATCACAACATCAGAAGCCTTGAGCACAACCTTGCTGATCTTAAGGCTTGGAATACCCTCTACCACCCAGACATACTCTGCCTATTGGAAAATGTGGCTAAAATACTCTAACTCTGACTTCTTGTATTCCATACCCAATTATGGCCTCCTATGGCTAGACAGACCATCCCCCAAAAGAGATGGGGGGGTTGCCATCTACTTCAAAGAACACCTATGTGTCACTGCCATACAAAATGACCCCCTTACCCACTGTGAATCTCTACATCCAGTTGTAACCCTTGGGGCTAAAAAGCTACATGTTGTATGCACTTACAACTCCCCAAACAGTGCCCACGCTGGCCTGGACGAACTACTAAACCATAAGTCCAAACTCGCTGGTAAAAATGAAGTTATCATTCTCAGTGATATTAACCTAAACTGGTTAGGAAAGTGCCAAGCCTCATCCATCTCCAAAATTCAGAGCCATAATCTGTATCAACTAATCACTATGCCCACTGGAGTTGCTCTTCACTCAACCTCTAGCACCCTGATCGACTGGGTACTAGCAAATCGTAAAGAACACACCCAAGCTGCTGGCACACTTGCAGATGCTATTACTGACCATTCCCTTATCTTTTGCATCTGTGGCATGACTGCACCCCCCTCTTCATGACCTGGTTACATCACTTTCCGGGATTATGCTAGTTTAGATCCACAATAATTTCTATGTGACATATCTAACATTGACTGGTCCAATCTTTACAATGCCAATGCTGTACAGTCTCCCCTCTGCATTTTTCTGACAGAATTCATGGCACTGCAGGAACTACACTCCCCTGTCATTACCTGCAGAATTAAGGGGAAACAAACCACATGGCTAAAAAAGGAATTACTTGCTAAACTAAGAGCAAGGGACAAGAGCTGAAGCCACTTTAAGCCTTCTGGCCTGCCAGCAGATTATAACACCTACAGGCAGCAGCAGAATGCCTGCAAAAAAGAAATAAGAACAGCCAAAGGCGCATACTGCAAAAGCTTACTAGTGAATGCCTCAGGCAACCCCAAAACATTCTGGTCACACATAAAAACCTTCCTGGGGTCTACCTGCTCCACCACCCCAAATGACATGGTTCTCAATTGTACTTATTGTAACAATCCTCAGATCATAGCTAACTCATTTAATAATCAGTTCTCAGAATTAAATAAATACACATCCTCCTTCCCTGCCTCACAACACCACTGCCCTCCTATGACCTCCAGCCAAGAAGTCATTGGCCCCTCCTTCTACTTTAAGGCTATTTCTCAGCAGGAGGTCTCTAAAATACTTATCTCAGACAGCACAGCCAAAGGCTTGGACAGTCTTTTTTTTTTGTAGACTATTTTTAGTCTCCTTGTAGTGGGTCGACCTCAGTGTCTGCCGAGCCTACCAAACTCTGGGTCTTTTGGGGCTTCTACCACAATGCGCACCCTGGCAGATCACTAGAGTCAGTCCGGGGGCATCATCCATGTCTTCCTCCACAGTTTCCTCCATTTTCTCCCTTGTGCTACCCTGGGACCCTTAGAAGTGGGGGGTGCATGCACGTGGAGGTGCACATGCACACCTCAGCTCTGGACCAGGTCCCCTCAACCCTCCCCATCAACCTATGTCAGAGCTTGTCATGGTGCCATCCCTCCAGCCTCCACCAGAGGGTGGCCAAGCTCCAAGAGAGCTAGATTCTTCCTCCTCCCGAGGCAGAGCGCTGCCTGCCGGCAGCTTTTTCACATCCTCTCCCTCCCCCCTACTGGCCTCTGATGACCCTGGCTTGTTCCAGAACCCGGGCCACTGGCGTGGCGCAAGGTGTGGCTTCCAGTGCCTCAACCCTCAGCACCACTGGGCCTGCCCAGCTTGGACAGTCTTGAACCCAGACAACTAAAAATAGCAGCCCTGCTCATTGCTGCTCCCTTAGCCAAAATATTCACGCTCTCGCTATGTCATAGTAGTGTCCCTGATGTAAGGAAGATAGCCAGGGTAACTCCTGTCTTCAAAAAGGGTGACTTGCACTTTATCCTCCCCCTGCCTGTCTGCTTGTCTCCCCTCCCAACTTGATGCGCTTCTCCTCTTTGGCATGTTATCTTAAACCCCTTGCCCTGTCCTACTATAACTAATTCTCTACTCCTTAGATCTTTGTAATCATTGCCGAAAAGTTCCTACTTGATACTCTGTGCCCTATCTCCAAAACTGTGTGAATATGTTTCTTCCCTAAGGATCCGACTACTGTATGTTATTTTGTCATTTTCCCAGCTCATTATACCTGATAGTTTCTTGCAAGTATGTGCTTGTTTGCTTTCACTGAACCTCTTGCTGAATTTTGCCTCATGATAATTCCTTGCAAATAAATTATCTATGTCCTGCACCTGACAACAAATTGCCTTATTACATGTTTTGTCATGAATCACACTGTGTTGTGCCTTGCTCTCATCACCTTGCTTGTATTTTTATTGTAAAACCTTGTTTTGTTTCTGTGTTTTATGTAATTCCACTCTGTAACCTTCCGGGTCATCCCTGAAAATAGTAATTTCTATGACTAGTGCACCTACCCAATAAACAAAAATGAAATAAATAAATTAATCTCTAGCCCCATATAACTTACATTCCCCTAACTGTACCACTTTTAGCCCCCTTCTCAACCCTCCTCAGCCTTGTGCATTATCATGTATTCACTATCCCTGACTTACCTCCTAGTCTCCTAAATCAAACCTATCCTCTGGTTATTACCTCACAGCTACCACTTATTATACCTCCTCCTCCCACCCCCTACCACAACCGGTTTGACTCATTACTGCTTTTCCTTTCCCCCCTCACTAACCCATCTTCTCCCCACTGATACCCTCCCTTTTCCATGTCAAGGTTACCTCTATTCACGAGCCTCCCTATTCCCTATCCCCTTCCTGTCACCCACCCCCTGTACTCCTCCTCCTCCTCCCTGTTCCCCTTTCTCTCTCCTCCTTTTCTGCCTGGTCCTGTCCCCTTACAGGGTTCTCAGCATCCTGAAGGGGTATAGATCTTGGCTGTCTCTCTTCTCTCCCCCCATTCATCCCCCCCACTCTCTATCCTTTGCCTGCCCACATCCCCACTTGTGATATAACTGCCTTCCCTTGGTTATACATTAGCACTTACTAAACCTATGCCCAGTTTACTACTTCTAGCACTTCAAATATGTTATCCATCCTCTAGCCTATACCTTACCAGATCACCTGCTTTTGGGTCATTACAATGTATGTTATATCCGCATATGGCTTTGTTTTCCTCAGCATGATGGTCTGAGTTATACTGTCTGTAATTGTATTACACTGTTACGTAATAATATTTGTACTTGTATTGCACTTTTATTGTTATGTGTTTGATTACTCTCCCAAATCTTGTAACCCAACCCCCCGCATGCTTCTAGAAACAAGCTGTTTACAGTTCATGTTGTCTTTCCTGGTGAAAAATTTTCAAAATAAATAAATAAAAGACCTATCAGCAGCATCAACACCTGTCAATTAGGGATCAATCACATCTTCCTCTGCCCCCTGCCTATGCTATATAATGGCACAGTGGCACCCAACCACCCAGTAGCATGCACTGGGAGCAAACTGGAGAGCCAACATAACTATGGACACATGGCCACAACTTGGAGCTGGGAATGGACAGATCACTGGACAGGATCACTGGGGAGGATCCAACCCTACACAGAAGCATTGAACTCTGCATTGAATGGGCATCTAATTTAGGTTTTTCTGGGGTTTTCTTTGTGTTATGTCTGGAATAGCCTGATATGTGAGCTGTCTACTGGGACATGGGGGGGGGGTGGCTAAATGTCCAGAACTGGCCCAGAAACTGGGCCAGGGAATATGCAGTTCTGGGGGGGAAATAATATGCACCAGTCAAGCCCGGGCTGGCCCGAGAGATCTGGAGACACCAGAGAGACACTACTTAGCCAGGCCTACAACAGGGGACATTCCCAATGAGGCCTGCAAAAATACTTAGACAGTGGGCTCCCGGTTTTCTGCTAACAAATTGTTTGTGTCTATCAGGGTTTCTATCCTGGGCTCCTGTATACTGTAAATTAATTGATTTTAGTCCTGGAATTTAGTTCCTGAAAGAATTGTTCTTTTACCTAGACTGGGTACTAGGCTCTTTTAATTAGTTAATCAGGTTTGTTATTAATGTTTAGTGAAGCAAGGGCACTTTGAAAAGGATCAAAGCAGAATTGGGTGCATGATCTGCATGTCTGGTCTAAATGTTTGCTAGCTGGTGCCAAGTTATGTCGGTGAACTGAGCCCTTGAGAATTCTCTTATGAATGATGTGCATTTCAGAGCTGTAGGGGTGTGAATTCAAAACTATTACAGTTCTGCAAAAAATAATGCCAGTATTAAAATATCAGAGGCAGCCTTACCAGAAATATTAACCTTAGTCACAATCTATGGTGAAAAATTGTAATTTTAACTTCTGAGGGTGTCCGTTGAATATATAAACTAACTGGCCACCATGCATGAGCTTAAAAGAAAATAAGAGTAAGATTTTGTACAACTACTTCATTGAACAGCATAAATGTGTGGTATTAGCTTAGATGTATTGATGTGAAACTGGTGAATCATGAATGTTCTGCACCTGGTTCTGCATCAGACCAGCTCAGAAATCCCTGCAAACATCTTTAAGAAAGCATTCATATTAAGAACATTTCAGCACACTCTTGAATACATTTGTTTACTGTAAAAAACATTTTCTGTACAATTTCTGCAAAACATACTTGGGTTCCTCACTTTATGCCAAAAGTGGAGGTTGGGGCCATAACTGTGACCTTGCACTTGTGTTTAAGTGGTGCATTTTTCAGAGCAAAAAAGGAAAGGGTAATTTTTTTAAAGTGCAGATAAGCACGGGTACCATTTTTACAGAAGGTTCCACCACTGGAAGTGAAATATAAAAGTAAATGTGCAGCCTGTCAAACCAGAGGGAGTAGCCATCACTTTTCCCCACTTCTGTTTGCTCCACTTTGTTTTGTTCTGTCCCCAATATTGTTATGTGCACCACTGTAATGTAAAAACAAAGAAATAGATTTTATTTTCCACTTCCCTAATTGTGTTTTTAAGCTGCTAAGTCTGCTTTCTTGGTGAAACTTTTAAATAAACAAATAAAATAAAGAATTGATTCCATACTCCTTCCCAAGTCCTTTCAAGAGAGAGAGAGAGAGAGAGAGAGAGAGAGAGAGTGAGTAGTGCAAGCGAGAGAAAGAGAGAGAGAGAGAGAGAGAGAGAGAGAGAGAGACATGCAGGTAATGGCGGTAGCAATTATTGATCAGTCTGCTTTCTTGGTGAAACTTTTAAATAAATAAATAATAAATAAAGTTCTGATTCCATAACTCGACAGTCCAATCACCAACTCTGTAAAAAGAAAAAAAAGAAGACCCTGGTACAGTACTGGGGCCCGATTCCAGGTTGAATGTCGCAACTCGCCGGCGTATGCAAGTTGCGACATTTGCCGGTAGACCAGGGACCCTGTGCTGGATTCCAAGAGCAGCAGGGTCCTGGCACTTGTGACATGTGGGTTACGCCATGTGGAGGCTAACACCATGGGCATGGCATAGAAGCCCCACATATTGCAAGTTATGGCCTGCTACTGGCAGGCCCCCAGGCCCCCCACACCAGAACACCACGGCACACACCAGGGAGGATGGGGGGCAGGACAGTTGGCACAGGAATCCATGGGGGGCACACTGGTGATCGGACTCCTGGGGATCCTCAACTTTCTGGGGTGGAGCAAGGATGTGCTTGTGGGTGCACAGGGAGCACATTGGCACCATTTCTGTTGTACTGTACAGTGAGCATCCAAAGAATGGCACCACCATATGCCCCTTAGAGCAGTTCCAATCTGCTCTAACTTACCTCCGCAAGTGTGGCTCCTAGAATCATGGCAGCGGGTTATGACAACCACCCTCTTGGAATAGAGCACAGTTATTGCCATAACCCACCCTTGCACCATGTCATTGCAGGCTGCAGCATAGTGGGTGGCATAACCCATGGTTGGCATAGCCCACAGCCTACATGGTGAAAGGTGTCTCTTGGAATCAGGGCTGGCATACTGTTTGTTGCAATTCGCGAGATACGCCAAGGGGCTTGGCATATCTCGGCTGACGCCAGTATACGGTGACTTGGATTCAGCCCCCTTGTCCCTCCTCCTGATGTCCAATCATCCTAGTAGTCTAGTGGTCCCTTCCCCCATCTCTCCGATGTACGATTGTCATAGTCTAGTGGTCCAGTGGTCTCTCCCCTTGGTGTGTGATTGCCGTCCCAATAATAATAATCATAATAATAATAATACTAATAATGATAATAAAAAAACAAACCAGATAGTCTAGTGGTCCCGCTTTTTTGTATTTTTTTTATTTATTTAAAAGTTTTACCAGGAAATGTGTACTGAGCAGACTACCGCTCGATTCCAGATTCGTCCTGGGCTTGTTGGGGACAGGATGTTGCATATATATGAAATACAGAGATACAAAATACAGAATATCGAAAATTCACACAGATAATATACAAAAGACATACACAGGAATACAAACAGTATGTAAACAGCATGCAACAGGCAGTAATCAGTAGAAAGTGCAGTGACAACTAACTGGGACAGAGTTAAAACATTTCGAGTGAACCATAGTTTTAGCAGCTGGTGAGCTGGTTCATTCTAGTGTGAGTCAGCATGAGCAGTTGGTGGAGACTTGCCCTTTAAGGAGGGAAATTTGTTGCCAAGAGGAGGGGGCATGCTAGATGTCCGCAGGCAGGGAGTTCCATAGTTTTGGTCGTCGGGATCTAAAAGCTGACTGGCAGGCAGAGGTCGCCATGTATGGGACTTGAAGGATCCAGGAGTCAGAATTCCTGCCTGAGTATGTAGATGGTGTTTGAGCAGTTAGGGTGGAGGTGAGGTAGGAGGGCAATAACTGGGCCCAGAATTTTGCTGTGAGTCTATTACTGTGGTACTGGTGCCTGTCAAAAAGTGAGGGGAGGTTAAGGGACCAGTAGAGTTCGCAGTGGTGGGTGGAGGGTGGGAAGTCCAGTGTGAAGCTACAGAAGGAGTTGAAAAGAGAATCTGGTCTAGCCAGGGTGGATTTGGGAGTGGCACTGTATATTACGTCCCCATAGTCAAAAATAGGGAGGATCATTTTCTGCAGTATTTCTTTGCGGGCTGGCAGAGAAATGCAGCTACAGTTACGGTAAAGTGCGCCCAGCCTGGGGTGCAGTTTTTTGTGGGTTGCTTCGATGTGAGTAGAAAAGTCGAGGTGTTGGACCAGCCAGACCCCTAAGAATCTGAAGGAGGTACAATCTTCTAAGGGGGTTCCATCAAGGGTTTTGAAGGTGGGGAGGCAGGGATTTGGGAGAGTCTCTGTCTCGTGCTGAAGGTTAAAGAGACCATTTTCTTGGCATTGAGAATAAGTTGATTAGTGCGAAACCAGAGCTGAACTTCAGTGAAATCTTGCTGGAGTCTGGAATCTACTTCCAGTGGGGAGTGGCCTGAGGTATACAAAACTGTATCATCTGTGTACATGTGAATGGATGTATGTGGGCAGGTTGATGGTAGCTCGTTGAGGAAAATGGAGAACAACATTGGGCCAAGGACAGAGCCTTGGGGGGACACCAATGGTGACAGGGAGGGGGTTGGAGCTGGAGGCACCAATTCTTACTGATTGGGACCTGTCTGCCAGGTATGATTTGAACCAGCTGATGGCTGCACTGGAAAGACCTGCGTTGGAGAGTTTCCACAGGAGAAGGGCATGTGAGACTGTGTCAAAAGCCTTAACTATGTCAATGAAAATGGCAAATGTGATGTGACCTTTGTCCATACCTGTCAGGATGGAGTCAGTGAGTCTGAGGAGGGAAGTGGCAGTGGAGTGGGATTTCCTAAAACCAGACTGGTTTGGAGTAAAGAAGGAGGAGGAATCAAGGAAGGCGGCAAGTTGTGAGAGGACTAGATGTTCCTGGATTTTGGCTAGAGTGGGTAGGAGGGAGATGGGCCGGTAGTTTCCGGGGGAGAATGGGTCACCACCTTTAGGGAGGGGGATGACTGTGGCATGCTTCCAATCTGAGGGTATAGAGACTGTAGTGAAGGAGAGGTTGAAAATGGATGCTAGAGGTATGGCGATTGCTAGGACAGAAAGGTAGAGCATTTTGGCATCCAAATCTGAGTGTCATTTACCCTTTGAGGGATTGAGGGCAAGCAGGGCTTTGAGTACTTTGGATGGAGTAACCAGGGAGAAGGAGAAAGCTGGGTGAGGGGTTTGAGTGGGTAGGGATGTGGATGTCAGGTGGTGCGTAGCGGGTGGTGGGTTTGAATAGAGAGGGATAGTGAACACCGAGTTGAAATCCATGGCAACTGCATGTGGTTCTGATACGGTGGAGCTGCCACAACTAGGGCAGGGGTGGGGGTTGGGTGGGAGGGAGAAAAGTGATTTGATCAAACTCCAAAACTTGGCTGGATGATTTAGATTTTTTGGAAGGATGATGAAAGTAGTGGGCTTTTGCCTGATGGATAAGCCTGGTGCAGGCAATTCTAAGCGTTCGATAGCATAGGTGGTTGGCGTGCGTCCCTGATGACTTGTAGGCTTTCCACGCCTGGTCCCTGGCATGGAGGTGGTCCATGAGGTCTGCAGTGATCCATGGTAGATAGGCTTCCCTTACATGAACCTTTTTGAGTGGGGCATAGTGGTCCCAGACGGCAAGAAATTTTAACTTGCAAAATTCTAGGGGCAGAGTCCATGGAGGTGGCACTGGGGATGTAAGACCAGTATAAGTTTGCTAAGTCATTTAGGAGACCTTTAAGGATAAAGGATTTGTATGACATGATGAGGAAAGTTTTTTTGGGGGGTGACTTGACTTTAAATATTTTTCTTACTACGTATATCATATGGTGATCACTCAGGGAGTCTAGTAGGAGGCCAGAGGCTATTATCCTGTGAGGGTGAGAAGTGAGGGCCCAGTCCAGCAGGGAGTGGTTTAGAGTTTTGTGGTTTACACGTGTGGGCTCAGTGATCTGTTGAGACAGATTTAATGTTTCCACATGGTTTCAGAGCTTGGAGCTAGTATTAGAGAACCAGTTCTGGTTAGTCACCAAGGATGTGGAGCTCACCTCCTGAAGTAATGGTTTTTAGAGTGTCCAGGTGCTCAGTGACTGAGTTTAATTGGGAGTCTGGGGAACAATAGGAGCCTGCTATAAATATGGGGATTGAGTGGGGTAAGGAGATTTTTATTAGTAAGGTGTCGATGGTTTCTGGGAGTGCGGATAGCGAGACCGGTGAGAAATTTACCATGGATGATACGTAAATGGCTATACTGCTTCTTCTCTTAGTGCCCAGGCATTCATGATGAGTGATGGTGTAGCCAGGAATAGCTACTTCTGCATCCTGGTTGTGTGGTTTCAGCCAGGTCTCAGTGATAATCAAGATGTCAGGACACAGTGATAATGCTAGTGGTTGTAGCAAGGGCAATTTTTGTAGGAGGCTACATATATTTAGATGGGCTGCTTTTAGTCCACTGGGTAGATGGTGAGTGGGGGAAGGGGGTTGGGGCTAGTGCGGGTGGCTGGTCTGGGATTTAGCTCGATGTCTCCTGTGAGGAGGAATAGTAAGATTAGTACCAGTTTTGAGTTTGTCAGAATGTTTTTTGGCTTACAGTGGGCAGAGGGATTGTCGGGGGGCTGAGCGAAATAACTCGATGAGGGGAGTTTCAGCACTGTCAGCCCAGCATGAAAGGATGTGGGGAGGATGGATGGACCAGGAATCCAGTAACAGTGAGGCCCAAGGGGGTACTGTCCAATCACGGAGAAAGAACAGGGACTTGGCTGGGATTTTTTTGAAGTGATTTCTGGGGGACCAAGCTGTGATTAAGGGAAGAGCGAGGGTGGAAGGGATGCTAATATGGCAAGAAGGGCTATCCCTAGAATACATTTATAGGCTTTGTGCAGCATGGCATTTCTAGAAAGGAGGATTGAGTGCAAATAATTAGCTGTAGTGGCCGCTAGTGGTGAGAGCTGATAAGCTGCAAATGGGAAAGTAGGGTGATTGGTCAAAAATGTCACCTGACACAGTCTATATAATGATTTTCTCATCAAGGGTGGTGGTGGGGGCAGTGGGGCAGCTGACATGAAGCGTTAGCGGGGAGAAACACAGTCCTCAGAGACACAGTGGAAATAACTGATGCGTCTGAAGTGCCTCTTTCATACCTTCATTGTCAGCTTGGGTGGGCGACTCCGTATGCCCTCTCGACCAACAGTTTAGAGCTTCCATTTAGGCTTGCTTTGCTCAGTGGAGGGTGGCTCTAGAAGCCCTCATGGCCACCAATGTGGCTATCACCAGGGGAGCTTAAGAGAGAGGACAAAATACAAGGTATTAATAGAAAATGGTGTATGGGGGGGGTGGGGTAGCAAGCAAGCAGAAACATGTTACTCAATTTACTTCAATATTTGTTTGAGCTGTTTAAGTTCTGCCACAGGTTTTGTTAAGCATTACTTTAATTCCCTGTGGGGCATAGGATTACTCACTAAAATCCTGTATAGTACACTCCTGCAACAGCCTAGTCCTGTGTTTCAGTAGCAGTAGAAGTTACCAGTAAAGAGAATTGAATTCGAATTCGGAATGACAAAAAGAGCAGCAAGGGCCTTATATTTTTGGGGGCTTAATTAAAAGTAGCAGGCAGAAACAGATAGGAGTAGGGATATTTTGGCTGAAATTGATGCGAAAAAGGAAAGATTATACAGACTAGCAATACAATCTGGGAGCTGTTGGTTAAGAGCACAGACTAATCTAAACCTTAGGCAAAATGTTTGTTACAGGTAGAAATTAGGCTACAATAAATTCATTTAAATTAATCTAAATCATAGGAGAGAGAAGGCAGTAAAAATTAGGTACAAATAATTCATTAAGGCAGCTTTACAAGACAAGGGGATTCAAAACTGGAAGTTAGCGCCAAAAAAAACTCCATCTCCAGCTCATTTCCAGGTGTGGTCCCACCAGCTCTTAAGGCACACACAGCAACAGACTGTTTAGGCTACACATTTTTGGGAGATAGTTATACGCAAAAAATTAAAAAACTATCTTCACTAATGTGGAGACAGAAAATCCTTCAAACAAGTACACAGTCCTCAGAAACACAGTGGAAATAACTGATGCGCCTGAAGTGCCACTTTCATACTTTCATTGTCGGCTTGGGGGGGTGGCTCCATATGCCCTCTCGACCACCAGTGTAGAGCTTCTGTTTAGGCTTGCTTTGCTTGGGGGGGAGGGCGACTCTGGGAGCCCTCACGACCACCAGCGTGGCTATCACTGAGGGAGCTTCGTTGTCGGCTTGGAGTGGGTGGCTCAATATGCCCTCTAGACCACCAGAGTGGAGCTTCCATTTAGGCTTGCTTTGCTTGGTGGGAGGGTGGCTCCGGAAGCCCTCATGACCACCAGCGTGGCTATCACTGGGGGTGCTTGCTAGGATTGATGGCTCTGAAATACCATGAGATGTCTGATTTCAGCAGCCATCTTACATGAGGCAGCATTTTTTAGTCTGTGCTACTTGCTCTGGTGCCAAGACCTCATAGGATTCAGATTTCAGTAGCTATATTAAGGTCCATGAGTTTCTCTGTTGAGGCCTTTTACAGTGCCTCAAGATCTCATAATACCTCACTACTCTTGGCAGTCATGTTGCAGGGCCTGTGTTTTTGTGTTATGGATTTTTTTTAATTCTTTTGGTAACAAACTAAGGCCCACTGTGCACAAGTGCCTGTTTTCTGGGGCAACCTCAGAGCACTGGGGAGGTTATGTGACTTACATAGACTCATGCAGTATGCAAGTGAAGCTTGTGGGAATCAAATCCAGGATTGCTGGATGTACAAAGCCATTCACAGCTCATTACTGTAACCTCTAGGCTATAGTGCCAGCTCAGGATTTGGTTTTGTTTGATGGATATCATTTTGAGTTTCTCTATCTGCAGTCATTTGCAGAGTCTGTCAAGTGGTAGACATTTTTTTGTTGGGGCACAACAAGGGCCATGCTGAGTCCAACTTTTTCAGTTACAAAGGAAATGTTGCAAATTACAGAAACTGGGGTGGCACAACCAGAAACAGGGGCAGATTGCAGCCCAGTAATGGCAACAGATGATTCCAGGTATGAGGTGATGAGGACTCAGGACTCAGGTCATGTAGTGGGGAGGGGGGGTGAAGACTGCAATTTTGTTCTGAATCCTTGGACAGAACAGTAAAAGACAAGTAGATAAAGTGCACACCACTTACACCACCCTCAGTTAAGGTGGGCAATCAGTTTGATTGCGAAAGAAGTGCGTTCCTTTTACCAATTCAATTAAATGCTATGTAAAATACAGGGCCTATAGTGCACGTTGTACGCCTGCTATTTTGCCCAATTCTCACCTGTTTCTTGACATGTCAGGTGTCAAAATCAGCTAAATAATTAGCTGATCAACACATTACTGTTTAATAGGCAGCAGTAATGGGGTTAGTAATGGTTTGGCTAACTGTGAGCTCTCTGCCATAACGACTTGCAGCAATGGCTTCAAGCTCAAAACGCAAAGATTTATCTTTTTATGAGAAAGTTGATCTGCTAAAAAAATTGCCAGTCTTCTCAGAATAAGCCAGCATGATCTCTCAGAGCATCTTTCTATGCTGAATTCCACAATTGCTGATTTACTTCAACAATAGGAGCAGATTTTGACTCAGTGGCATGCAAACTGCAACCTCAATTGAAAAGGAAAAAGAAATGGCAGGACAGGGAAGGGGAGGAGGCACTTCTCCAGGGGTTCAAAAATACACGGGGGTGAGACATCCAAAGTGTTCCTGTCCAATCCAAAAAAGCAGAGCAGTTGGCAGCAGCTTTAGGGAAGACAGATTTCACACCCTCCAAAGGCTGGTAGGGGTGGTGAAAAGCCTGGCATAACACTGACTTTTGCTGCACACACAGGAAGAAACTTACTGCTGGCAGCCAGTGTTGCTCAATGGATCACAAAGGTCCTGCCTGGACTTTTGAATGGGTATAAGCACAGAAATGTATTCAATGCAGATGTGACTGGAGTTTTTTTCCAATGTGTCAGATATGGAACATTGGCATTCAAATCTGAGAGTGTCCTTAGCCAAAAGAAGGCTAAAGAGATAATCTCCTTGCTAGCCTGTTGCAACATGTATGGCAGTGAAAGTGAGATTTGCTAGTCATTGGCAAGTCTGCTGTCCCACACTGCTTTTGTGGTGTCCACCATCTCCCAGTCACCTACAATGCTAACTGGACAGCATGGATGATGGGGGACATCTTTACAGAGTGGGTCAGAACATGGGGTCACAACCTCCATCAATGTAAAATTGTTCTTATTCTGGACAATTTATCTGGTCAACCTGCAATTCCTGGTCTCAGAAAAATAAAACTCATTTCTCCCACCAAACATGACCTATATAATTCAACCCCTCAACTAGGACATAATCTGCTCTTTAAAACAACAGTATGTTCACTGCATGCATGAGAGGGTCCTTGTAGTGCTAGATGCAAGCACAGATTTGATTTCAAGTCAGAGCATTAAGCACATCATGCTACTAGATGCCATCAGGTTGTTTAAGCAGTCCTGAGACTTGGTCACACTAATGATGATTAAAAGATGTTTTCACAAGGCAGAATTTCAGATGCCTGAAATGTCTGACCTGTCTGAGGAAAATGAAGAACTGGATTCCCTACCTCTGCCTGTACTAACATCCCAAGAGTTTACGGAACTGTGCCACCTTGGTGACGGTAACTCAGAGCAACCTAGCAATGACATCAAGGATGTTGTCTTGGCAATGTGACCTGGCCAACCTGAGGAGGAACCAGACAATGAGGGGGTGAGAAAGACCCTGAGGAAATTACTATGACCCACATCAACGACAGTGCTGTTCTTCTTACATTGCATTGAGTGATGGAACAAAAGCAGGCCATTCTGCCTAACTGGGAAGCACTAGCATCAACTGAGTGATTCTGGCATCCCAATTGCAAGCCCAACCAACAGGCAGGAGTTTATGCAGCCTTTCTTCTGGACCAAAGAAAGCCAGGGACCTGTGTTCTATAATGGTGGTGGGTTGTATACAGACCATCTACTCAAGGGGAGGAGGTTGATCAACAGTTAATTCAGGCAGCCACAACGCTAACCCTAAAAGGAGAACTACTGCTGGTAGGGGACCTAAATCTCACAGATGTAGACTGGGAAATCCCAGATGCAGAATCATCATGGAGCAGGGAGATACTAGCTGCACTTCAGGGGGTATTCCTTCAACAGCTAGTCAGGGAGCTGACAAGGGACAACAACCTGCTGGATGTGGTACTGACAAATGGGGAGAGTGTGGAGAGGTGCAGGTGGGAGAAGCTTTGGGCAACAACAACCACAGCATGGTAATGTTCAGGGTCAGAGCACGAAGGGAGACAAGTAAAATCAGTACTACAGTCATGGACTTCAGATGCACAGACTTTGACAAGATGAGAAGTATAGTAATGGAGACAATGAAGGGTACAGAAAATATGCTGTAGGGGCAGTGGAAGAGTTATGGCAAGCTATCAAGGGAGGGGTACTGAAAGCTGCAGAAATGTGCATAAAAAACTTTAGGAAGAACAAAAGGGGGAGCTGACCACTGCTTTACAAAGGTGGTTGTGGAGGCAGTCAGGAAAAGGAGGAGGGCTTCCAGAAAAATTAAGAGGACACTAAGCAAGGAAGATAAGGAAGTGTATAGGGAAAAGAGGAGTATAGCAGGGAAGAAGATCAGAAGGGCAAGAGCAGATACTGAGGAGAAAATATCAAAAATGGCCAGAAGGGGGGATAAAACCCTTTTAAGATATGTGACGGGAGGAGAAGGGCAAGGCAGGAGATTACTAGGCTGAAGAGGGTGGAGTAAAACTGGAAAGGGACTATAAAAAAGCAGAGTTATTAAATAAGTACTTTAGCCTGGTATTCACAGAGGAGGAGGAGGAGGAGGACGTTAGGGGACCTGAGCTAAAGCTGAAGGGCAAGGAGGGAAAAAGGGTGGATCTGAGCCTATTCACTGTGTATAGGGTTAGAGCAAAGCTAGATAGATTGAGGGTGGACAAGGCAATGGGCCCTGATGTGTTAAATCCCAGGGTGATCAGGAAATTGAAGGAGGAGTTAGCCGCACCCTTGGCAAGGCTCTTCAACTTGTCCCTGGATATGGGGAGCATGCTGGAGGACTGGAAGAGGCCAGATGTAGTGCCTTTACACAAGGGAGGTAGTAAGGAGGTGAAGGGGAACTACTGACCTGTCAGCCTCACATCAGTGGTGAGGAAGGTAATGGAGGCATTAATCAAGGAGAGGGTGGTGGATTACCCGGAGGAGAGTGGCTTGCAGGACAGCAGACAACATGGCTTCATGAAGGGGAAGTCATGCCAAACAAACCTAATTCAGTTCTTTGATTGGGTGACTCCGATGACTGATTGGGAAGGGGCAGTGGACGTGGCCTATCTGGACTTCAGTAAGGCCTTTGACACTGTCCCCCATAGGAGACTGGTGAGCAAGATGGAAAGCCTAGGGTTGGGTGAGAAAATATCAAGCTGGGTGGAGGCCTGGCTGTCAGGAAGAACTCAGAGGGTGGTGCTTAAAGGGTTGCACTCTAGGATGGTGAGGGTGAAGAGTGGAGTGCCACAGGGGTCAGTTTTGGGTCCACTTCTCTTCAACATCTACATCAGTGATATTGCTGAGGGCTTCAGGGGAAGGGTGTGCCTATTTGCTGATGAAATTAAGATATACAATAGGGTGGACACCCCGGCGGGGGAGGGTGGAGGACATGAGGGAGGATTTAAAGATGATTGTAAAAATGGTCTGGGATGTGGCAGCTGAAATTTAATGCCAAGAAGTGTGCTGTGATGCACTTGGGGAGTATGAACAGAAGAGCAGGGTACACCCTAGGTGGGGAGGAAATGAAAGTACAGAACAGGAGAGGGATCGGGGGATCATCTTCTCCTCAAACCTTAAGGTAGGAATCCAGTGTAGCTGGGCAGCAGGAAAGGCTAATGCTATTTTGGCATGCATAGACAGGGTCATTACTAGTAGAAAGAGGGAGGTAATAATGCCCCTTTACAAAGCCATGGTGAGGTCACACCTGGAGAATGGGGTTTATTTCTGGAGGCCTCATCTCTGCAAGGATATAGATGCATTGGAGAGGGTACAGAGAAGGGCAACCAAGATGGTGCAGGGTATGCAGGGAAAGTCACATGAGCAGAGGTGTACGGAGCTGGATCTGTACATGCTGGAGACAAGGTGGAAAGGGGAGGCATGATTGAAACTTTTAAATATGTAAAGGGGCTCAATAAAGTGAGAGAAGAGGGTTTACTTAAGAGGAAGAAGGGGGTCAAAACTAGAGGGCACAGCCTCAGACTGAAAGAAAAAGATACAGGGGCAATGTGAGAGGGCATTTCTTCCCAGAGAGGGTGGTGGAGCCCTGAAACAGGCTAGCATATGGAGTGTTGGGGGCTAAATTAGTGGAAGAATTCAAGTGGGCATGGGACAAGCATATGGGTCTGAGTATAGGGGGGAGGACGTGAGTTTGCAGGAAGGGGGAGGTGTAAGAGAAAAAAAGGGCAGACTAGATGGGCCGGTATGGTCCTTTTCTGCCATCAAGTTTCTATAATTCTATGATTCTATGATAATGGACTTAATGTTCATAAATATTTTTGCCCATTACAAGAGGTTCAAAATTGAAATGTGAATAACAATAGTGGGAGTCTTAACAACCATATATCTAAAAAATGTCTATCTCCACATTCCCTTCCATCCCATGCACTACAGGTTCTTAAGATTTTGACTCCTAAACCTCAATTTTCAGTTCAAATATCTTCTCTTTGGTCTTGCATTGGTCCCAAGGGTGTTCACAAAGATCATGACAGCTCTGGCAACAAACCTATAGAGGAAATGCATGTCATCCCATACCTAGATGATTGGCTAATAAGGCCAAATACCAGAAGTTATCACTACAAAGGACAAAAAGAACACAGGAAAAACTATCCCAGCATGGTTGGAATGAAAACAGAACCAAGAGCTCCCCCAATCCCTCATCAACTCTGGAACACTTTGGAACTGTGTTTGATACAATGCAAGGAGTAGTACAACCCTCAAAAGACCACATCCTCAATCTAAAGTGGCATTGCAGTCTAATAAATTCTCTATGATCTTGGATCTGATGCAGCTACTAGGGTTCATAGTGTCCTGCGTAAACCTCCACAACTGTGAATGACTACACATGAGACATCTAGAAAGATTTCTCCTCAACAACTGGGACCATGTCAAGCAGAACTATCAAAGAAAACTGTCACTCCCTCAGTCTATAAACAATCATTTCCATTGTGGACAGGAGACTATTACCACCAACAAGAAGTAGCCCAAGACAGGCAATTTACCATAACAATCAACATAGATGCCAGCCTACAAGGCTAGTGCACAGTCATGATCTTAGAAATAGTGTAAGAAAAGTAATCAATGGCCAAATCAAAATTACCAGTCAATGCACTGGAAACCAGAGCAGTCAGGCTAGTCCTTGCACACACCTAGAAGGTCCAGGGACATCACATCTGAATATGAACAGACAAGAAAGTGACAATGTCATGCATAAGCAAACGAGGGGGAACAAAGAGCAGGCCAGTGACCAGAGAGGCAATCAGTCTCTTAACATGTGTAGAGGTATTGTATGCCTAGTGAGTCCATCAGTAATGCACCTAGCAAGAGAACTAAACACACAAGCAGATGCACCTAGCAAGAGAACGAAACACACAAGCAAATTGGGACAGCCAGTAAACACTTAACCCAGAGGAGTGGCAGCTCAGCCAAAAAGTATTCTAGAAGATTTAGGTTCAGTAGGGAACTTTTCAACTGGACATCATTGCCACAAGCACAAGCAGGTCACAATGTTTGTCTTGTGATACAAAGAGCACGAAACAGCATGGGTAGATGCCCCATCCACTCCATGGTATTCAAAAGGGCATATGTCTTTCTAATAATCTCCTATGTAGTACAAGTAGTTACTAAACTCCAGGAATCCAGGAGAACAGTGATTCTCATAGTTTCAGACTGGCTCAGGAGAAAGTGGTACACATCAGTAATACAGATGTTGAGAAACTAAACAATGCCCCTACAGACACAACTGGATCAACTGTCACAGGAACTAATTCTACATCCAACACCACACACCCTCAGGCTGATGGCATGGCTACTCAGAGGGACAGACTGCTAGCATCAGGATATTCACACAATGTGGTGAATACAAAGCTTCAGTCTCACAGACAATCAAGAAACCACACCTACAACAGACACTGGTCCATTTTCACTAGAAGGTGCAAATCTGAATGCATCACTGCCACATCCTACCCCATTCCATACGCATTGGATTATTTAGAAGATGAATTCTGGAAATGACTGACCAAAGTTTCCCTACCAGTACAAGCTGCCCAATAAGGGCAATACGAAGGAAAAAAATCAGTGAGTCATTTCATGGAGCACACTCAGAAGTGCTAACTTTCATCAAAGCCACAGGCAATGATAAACACAGCAAGAAAACAACCATGGCACCATGGCAACTGAATGCTGTACTTGACACCTTAATCAGAACAACATTTGAGCCTCTGGATTCAGTCTGAACATATTTTTTTGACTCTCCAACATTGATCCATGCCTTCATTATCACCAGTCTTGACTACTGCAATGCCTTCTACCTAGGGCTGTCTGGGATTGATATCCACTACCTGAAGCTAGTGCAGAATGCTGCGGCCAGGCTGATGACTGGTACCTTTAGGACCAGTCATATTACACCTGTGCTGCATGAACTGCACTGGCTGCCAGTTCAGTGGTGGATCACCTATAAGGTAGGGCTGTTTACCTTTAAAGCCCTACACGAACAGGGACCCGACTACCCAAAAGATCTCCTGACTCCCTACTCCACCAATTGCCCTCTCCGATCCACCAATGAGGGATTGCTGGAGATCCCAAGGTTTGTCTTAAAACATCTGGAGTTCATGCCTTTTCATTTGCATCACCAACCCTGTGGAATTCTCTACCTCATCGGTTAAGGGAATGCCTGACCGTCAGCCGCTTTAAATAGATGCTGAAAGCATATTTATTCTCTTTGGCTTTTCCTAAGTGTTACTCTATCAACTGATTTTAACATTTTATTAATACTGTTTTATAGTAATGTGTATTGTGTACACCACCTTGATTGTGAAAGGCACTATATTAATAAAGTTTGCTTGCTTGCTTGCTCATGACTGTATGTCTTGTTGTCATTCTCTCAGACTATAAGATGAGTGAGCTACAGGCCTTATCGTGTGCTGACACTTTTCTGATATTTCATGAAGATAGAGTAGCTCCCAAGACTGTTTTTCTTTTGTCCAGTACCCTCCTTGCCCAGAAGCTCAGCCCCCGCTGCATGCAGTCTGTACTATGCCCCAGCTTACATCCCTGGAGGGGCCACTGGGCAGGTGCCCCTTCCCAATAATCACTACTGCTCAGTTTTTACAGTAGATGATGACAGACCTCTATCAAAAGGCAGTATGAAGAAACCCCAGTTGGTTCATGAAATGGACCAGGGTTGAAATAATGGTAGACCAGGTGAGGAAGGTACACTATCTCCAGAGATAGCAGGTACTCACTTGGTAAAGGAAACCAGAAAGTTGCCAAATACAATTGTACTTCAAACATCTGGAAATGACACCAAAATAAGCTGTTAGTATTTTCAGTGCTTTTTATTTATGTTTTCATTCTTCCACAGTATTATCTGCAGGACTGCTCAGATAGCATGCATCCTGCTCAAAATTGTTGGATAATGGACTATGCTCATAGAACCTGGTAACTTCTGACAAGCGATACAACCCTAGTAGATTGCGTTGAGCTAAAACTGATGATCATCGATAGAAAGGCACCAAATTTAAAGTATATGCTTGTCAGTAGCCTTTACTTACTACAATTTATGCAGTATGAGACAGCTTGTTAGATGTCATTGTTGATGTCAGTGTTAAGAGTTTCATTACGGTCTGAAGCAGACTTTCAGAATATTAAACTGTTACTTCTTTAAAGTCAACTTAATTATTTATTTATTGCATTTGAGACTAAAAATTCCTTTATCATTGGTGATGTGGGAGGAGTAGATACAGATGGTAACCAACTGAAATTGAATGAAATTGAGCTGTTGGTGGTATTTTAGTGACTGGAAAAAATTTGCCAGGACACAAGGGAAATTCCCCTACTTGCCAGGAGGGGGATCTCAGGCCATTCTACCAGAATGGCCATTTCGATGGAGCCTGCACAGGAGATGGACATCTCTGGAGTAGAGGAGCAGGCCTCCTCCACTGCTGCTTTAATCAAAGAGGCCACTGAGATCACAGGAATAAACTTGGATGTTTTGGAAGAGGATGTAGAAAATGAGCTTTCTGTATCCACGGAAGACCTATTGGAGAAAGATATCAGTTCTGCAATAATTTTAACACGCGAACACAGAATACCACTTCAGAAATCAAGATAAATCATTGACATGAAATTTCAGACCCACACAGACAGAAGCTAAAGGAATTATAAGCCGAGGATTGGCAGCACCAGTACTGCAAACAACAGCTAACTACAGAATTGGCTAAACTCAAACCTGCTGTCAGAAAAACTGGACTAGCTGTCAGAATGACTAACCAAACTGATGATTCACTTACATCAAAGAGAGTTACCGCCCAGTCATCCAACGAACTTCTTCACACCCAAATAACAACTTCTTCACCTTATAATAATATGTCTGGCAGTAAAAATGCAAACCTAGATGTGTGCCTAGAGCCAGAGGAAAAAGTGACTGGGAACAATACTAAGAGCAGAGAAACAATGGACACTGGCTGTAATCAGCCTGATGTGTTTAACCCTATTTCAGACAGCTTCAAAGAGAATGTACTTATTAAAATCATTTTAACTGAAACTAAAGTGGGTATCTCAGCAGATTCAAGTGATCCTAAAAAGCCAATACTGCCTAATGAGAAAATTATTTTTCAAACAGGGACTGCTAATCAGGATGGTGCAACTGTTTTCTCTTTTTCAGCAAGAAATAAACCCACAAATAAAGGGGACAACAAAAATAAAAGATCTGCCTTTACTATATCTAAACGGAACATTCCAAATGATTTACCCATTAGAAATGATGGTGCATTAGAGGAACCCACTGGGACCCCAATTTCTAAAAACTCAGAACCCACAGTCTTTAACACAAAGCAACCTGCCTTTTTTTTATCCTTCATCTCAGGACCCTTTTGACAAGTGGTCCCCAGAAAAGGTGCTTTCTGAATCAGGTTGGAAAAGAATGCATGATGGCAAGTGGCTCCCTGACCCTGACTGGTCACCAGCTACTATCTTTTCCTAAACAGCCCCAGAATGGCACCCAGCTGAAGCACCTCAGGTACCTGCAACAACTCAGCTAGACTGCTCCATGGAGACAACCTCAAAACAACTTAAAACTGTAAACCTAGGGGAAAATCCTCCTTCTCCTGCTGAGATGAGAGTTGTGTTAATCCCCCTTCATCAAAAGGACAATTTTGGGCCTTACCCCCCCAGTACAAGATTCTGAAACTCAGCAACAGGACGACATACCAGACACTTCTCAAAGGCCACTACAGTCAGAACTTTTTCAAAAATCATAACAAGATGCTGCCCCTAGAAGGAACGTGGTTCATATTAGATATAAACGTGGCATGGAGACAAGACCGGACAGATGCTTTGTTGGGAAAAATCTACTTCTGCTTCTCCCCCAAGGAGGTCTTCATCTTCACAAACATAGCTGGTGAAGATAACTATGATGTCAGTTTTAGGAGTTCAAACACACTGGAACTATTTTGGCAGTGGTACAACCAGGTGAAATTCTTTCCTCTCTGTTCCACCTTCCTGGTGATACCGTTGACAAAACCCTTGATTATATTCATAACTTTAATGTTCAGGAATGAGGGTGTACATATTGATGACATTGTATATTGGCTAAACCTGAAATGTGATGTCCTAAGTGCTCCTGAGCCGTACTTGATTTAGAAAGGTTTTGGACAGGAAACTGGGAATTTAAAGTCAAACTTAGACAGTCTGAAGAGGGCATCAAGCATATTCCAAACTCCTTTATGCTGGGTAGAGGCCAAGGTGTTTGTTTTTATGCGGGACAGCCCTGGGTTTGTTACAAGTGTGGGTCTCATACCTACTTGTCAAGTATCTGTGACAAGCCTCGATGTACCAACTGTGGGGAGGTGGGTCACATTAGCTTCCAGTGTGCTAACCACACCAAGTGTGACTTGTGCAAGGAGACAGGGCATATATTTGCCAAATGCCGATGGGCTGCTACGAACAAATCTTCTCCCCTAAGCCCTGACATCCTAATCCAGAAAGCTCAAGAAGCTGCAGAACACCCAGCTCTGAAAGAACAACTCCCACTCCATTCAGGTGGGCCTCTTAAGGATCTGCAAAATATAACAGACCCAGACAGCATAATACAGCCCTCCCTGGCATTCCCCCCATCCTGGTTTGCTATCAGGACCCATCAGAAGAAGTAGCTCAACCTCCTGTGCCCTCCAGCCCCCCCCCCACTATATTCCCTGCCTTCCCAGCTCAAAGACCCACCTCAGGGCCTAGAAAAAGGTCTTCAAGGAATACAAAAGCCCCCCATCTGCCAGAATCCCCTGAGATTAAATCAGACAACCTTTTCTCAGTCTTGGCTTTTACCAAGTGGGGGGAGTCCAAAATGGAGGTAGGAGATTCTGACATAAGTTCACAAAATCAAGACTCCTTAGTAACTAACAACAGAATGATTGAGTACTAAGGGAAGAAGAAGAAAAAAAGGAAAAAAAGATCCCTAACTCGGTAAGAACTCAACTCTATGGGGAAACAATGTCTAGCTACTGCAAACATCTGTAGTTTAGTAAACCATGAAAAAAGAAGTATGTTTTTTCAGTATTTACTTGACTCTTGATTTGATGTATCCTTATTACAAGAAACATGGATGTCATCAAGTGACCAAGCCTACTTATATCAAGCTGAATGGTGCTGGGGACCTTATTTTTGGTCCTTCAGGACAGATGGAGCAGACGGGGTGGGTATTCTTTTTAACTCCTTCTCCTTTACACTTACAAAACTAGTTGACTTAGTTCCAAGTAGGTTATTAATTCTGGATGGTATTTGGCACCACTTCCCATGTAGATTTATTTCCCTTTAAGGGCCCCAATAATAGGCTGAAAAGGTCACCCTTTTTTCATCTCTCCAACCCTTTCTTGTGACCTCCCAAAGTATATTTCGGGGACTTTAATTGTAAACTTCCTAAAACTATAAGAACAGTGGAGAAAAATAATTATTGTGATTCTAATGCACTAAAAAACTGTATAGCAATAGCAGATCTCACAAACTGTGCCCAGTTTCAGAAAAGAGGACCACAATTTACCAATACCATAGGGAAATATTCCTCAACCATAGATCATTTTTCACCTCTAAACATATTCACCCCCAGGCCTTGCGATCCTCTCCTTAGAGTTCTCAGATCACCTAATATTAAAATTAACTCTTCAGGACAACCTCCTCCTGGGGAAGAAAGGGGACCAATGGAGGCTGAACACCTCTCTTCTATCAGACCCTGAAGTTAGAAAGGATATTTCAAACCTTCTTTGAGCAAGAACTTCAGTCTGTGATCTCTACAACAACACAGGAGAATGGTGGGCAGACACAAAGCAAGACATAGCTCACTGGTTCCAGTCAGTTGGGAAAAAAAGGGAAAACTCCAATTTTTTTAAGTACCTTCAGCTGCAGAATCAAATTCTGTAAATAATGTTGTTAGCTTCATAGTCCAGAAAGGATTACTCCTCCCAAACAGAACACCTAAAATCCCAAATGAAAGAATTCCAGTACAATCGCACTAAAACAGTTAGAGCCATACTCCAGTACGGGACTCAAAAAACACCCATAGGGGACCCTTATGAAGCATATAGGGCAAGAAAATATGCTACAAACTTAGAAAAATTACATGACAGCACAGGGAACCTTGCAGAATTTACTTCAGATATAGCTAAAGTGATCTCAGAATTTCTAAAGTCCATGAAATGAGAGACCCACCCCAGAATCAGTTATAAATTCATATCTAAAGAACCTTAAGCACCCTGACCCCCCCCCCCCGGATAAATAATTTAGCTAACTGAATCACGTCAAAGGAAACAGATGACATTATTACTCACTTAAAATTAGGTACTTCCCCTTGCTTGGATGTCTTTCCATGTGAATGATATAAAACCTTCCCTACAGAACAAACAGCATGTCTAAGTAAAGTGTTTTCATACTTTTTAACTCACAAAGATGTTCCATCTGACTTCACAACTGGGTTAATAGTTTTCATATTTAAATCTGGTGAGAAATCACAAATTCAAAACTGGAGGCTTATAACAATTCTTAACTCGGATTTCAAAATCTTGTCTCAAGTATTAAACAGAAGATTACGAGTAGTGGCACAATCTTTAATTCACCCTTCACAATTCTATGGACTCCCCAACAGAAAAATCCAACACCCACTAAATGACCATTCGAGATATGATAGCATCCCTATCCAGTAATAATCAGAAGGGCAGCATAATAACACTACACCAGAGCAAAACATTTGATAGGATTCACTACTCTATTCTATTTGCCACACTAGAATACTATGGCATCCCCCCTCAGTTTATACTCTGGATAAAACTCCTGTACTCATCTGCTTCCATGTCTCACATTATAAAAGGACAGGTAACAACAAGTTTCTAGATTTTGACAGGAGTACACCAAGGGTGCCCGTTGAGCCCTTTGCTATACATTTTTTCCCTGGACCCTCTAATGAGGAGGCTTATTTATAACTCCCCATGGGATGGCATCCCCAGACCAAATGCCCCCCCCCTTAAAAGCTCAGGCCTATGCAGATGATATCTGCCTATTTTTTGAGAACCCCAAACAGTTGCCTATTTTCTTTCAAGAATTAAGATTATACTCCAGAGTTTCAAACTACAATTTAAATCCAGAAAAATGCAAAGGTCTACTATTAGGGAGCACCCCCCCCCCCCAGTGGCTATATCAGGGTTCCAGTTAAAGGGGAAGTCTCTCATAGTTCCACACCAATATTTTCCGAACTCCTTATGTGTAACTGTTGTTTGCCTCCTCCAGTTGCCAGCAGTCCTATTGCTGTCCAAATCTAGATTATAAATAAAAATATACAGCCCCCAAAAGTTATCAATGTGTTTGTCCTCCATTTTACCATCAATGTTGCTGGAGGATGATGTAATCAGAACAACAGATAATGGTGCTGCACTAAATGCAGTTCCACCAGTAAACAAAGCCCACAATGTTTGGTTCCCCACTTGAGTAATGGAGGAACCCTTTAAGTGTTGTGCACATCCTAAAGTGCAGATCTAAAAGGGACTAGGACCATGTGAGTGTGATGCAGCACTGATTTGAGGTATATACAGTATTCCTATAAGGAAGTGCCTGTATGTGTTGTGTTACTGTTTCTGTTAGCAAAAAAAGTTTACCCAATAAATGACTCTGGGTACAACAAGAGTTTTAAGTGGTGTTATACAATTGTTGTATTATGTTGTATGTGTGTTAACATTTTCTGTTTTGATTGACACCAGCAGTGATAAACAATCTTGCAAATAGGCCCCTTTCCCTTTGTAACTAGGCAGTCAGTGATTGGATGGCTGCTGTAAGGCAATAACGAATTCAGTTATGACAAGGAATAGGTTACTAGGAAAGCATAAGCTTCAGCATATGGAAGAAAGGTAATCTTTTAAAGCACAGGCACAAGCACTGGGTGACTCTGGTTCACATCCTACTAGAGTCCCTTACTTTTTAACCTTTAAGAAGTTACCCTAACCTCCTTGGAAACTGTGATGGCCCCTCAGGTCCATGACTTTAAAAGTGGCCCAATTCCCATTATAAATCATTAACGGTGATGTGAGAGCTACAGCACTTCACTTTCAAGGTGCTAAGGATAAGCTGTGGCAGCCCCCCCCACTTTGTAATGCCAGCATTTGAAGTAGGATGTCCCTCACAAATCAAATGTTACACCTCAGCTGTTGTAGGCAAAGAAACTAATCAGTCTCAGTGTTTGTAGTGCTCCGTATTTGCTTAGCTCACTCCTCCCATGTCATATGCATTCTGTGTCTTGGTATTTCCAGTCAGAAACTCAGATTTAAGGAGCATTTGAAATGTAAAATAATACACTTCATAAAGTAAATGATCTAGCTCTCCACTTTTGGGCTGCTGAAAGGGGATGTGTATAAGTCAGTCTTGTGTGATCCTATGGTATACTGCCCAGGCTCACCTTGTAATGAATCTTCTCAAGGGTGTTCATCTGGTTCTGTACAGAGTGACTGATTGACTGGTCAGTTAGTTGATTGGTTGGTTGATTGGTTGATTGACTGATTCAGTCTACTGCTTTCCACAACATGTTACAACAGTCTCACAGAGAGAAATGAGCAGTGCAAAGAACAGCTTTTGTTTCCTGTGAATGAAATACTATTAGACATATTATTTGCTCTACACATACAGTATTAAGGCTATAAGTACTACTCCCTGTGTGAGTTGCATGACAGAACTACCTTAAGCCATTGCAAACTTAAACTAAAATCAGGCTAGACAGCATTGATACCCTTATGTTTTGTTCTGCACTGTTGCTGCAGTGACATCATGGAATGGGAGGGGCTGTATTACAAGCGACTCATTTGCATGTAAATGGAGGTTTGCTTGACATTTTACTACCTTGTGTCACAGCCTCAAACTCTAGATATGTGTTGCAACAGAAGAAATGGCTGATCTCTTATTGACATATGTACAGTACTTGATGTAATGTATAATAAATACATCAGACATATCCAAATTATACATATACAGGAGTCTTCACCTTTAACTTCAATCCCAGTAAAAACATCAGGTGTCCTTTTTGGCCCTCAAAATATGCCCTCCCAGAATTGGGACTAAGCGCTAAACTCAACAGAAGCCAAAGTAGCAAAGTGGAAAGGTTGGAGGATATCCAAAGTAAAGAGAATTCAAGTCAAAAACCAATTCATAATTCCAGGCTTTCTTTATATTGTAATGAATTTTCCTCCTCCCTACAGACTAGAAACAAGACTGTCAACTGCCTTCTTTCAGGTGTTCTGGGGAAGCTACCTTAATCCCATCTAGAGGGCCATCATGTATCTCCCCCACAAAAAGGGGGTCTATGTATGATTGACCCCATTTCCTTTTTTTTACTCCCTATTTAATCTCCCAGAACATTAAAGGAGTGTTGATTCCTTCTATCTCTCAAGCACACCTAGGGTTTCAAGGGATCATAGCTGACTACTTACAGGTATGGACCAGGACATCTCCGAAAGTAATCCCTCCATCTCAATCTTCCAGACTCTCTGAAACCCATAGCTCAGAGGCTTTACAAATGGGGAATTGCAAAACAACAAATTCTACAGTCCTCAGGGGCCAGTTGTATAGCTTGATAATTTCTGTATTCCACCCTTTAGAACCTTAGTTCAAAAAATGCCCCTCTCCCCAAATAAATGGGTATTCTCACAACCGAATAAGGAGAGGATCTCCTTTCATCTGTGGGTGATACTATGGTTCTCAGTATATGGTAGATTAAACCTGTGAGGCAACTTAAAACACAAAGCAATGCAGGAAAGGTATTGTCCCTATGCCTCATGTCAGGCTAGTGAGCAATCAATTGAACATTTCTTTTTGGAATGTTCCTAAGTAAAGCCACTATGGGCATACATAGCACAGAAATGGAAGTTGCCATGGCTAACAAACATGACTTATGAATCCTTGCTATTAGGAATTTTTCCTAGAGCATTGAAGAAATACCATGTAGGAACTCAACTAGTAGTCCTTCATTTTTTTTTTATTTTGTCTATGGAAGGCCTGATGCCAGTGGGTCTTTCAACAATGGAGAATGCACTATGAAACTCTTGCTATTTTATGTGAACAAGCCCTATTCAAAATTTATGAAAAATATATAATTTTCCATCCATTAGACAAAGTTAAGAAATGATGGAATGGGTTCTACTTCTTTATAAAGTATAAATATATTAAGCAAAGTGAGATTTGGTGGGTACTTTATCTTTGGTTTGTCTAGAAAAGAGTTGTTATGATTATATACAGTGGTGGTGGGTTGTTCTATTATATTAATGCTGTGATCTTTAAATTGGATTATCCCTGTTTCCCCTTGACTATTTATTGTATTACTTTCTGTCTTCTTTGATGTTATTCATGATTGTAATGATGTGTATTTAATAAAATATTCCCCAAGTCTTGTCAGTAGGAGGAACCCTTGGTCAGTTCCCAAGATGGTCACTGCAGTTGTGGATGTAGAGGAAGCTATGGAGGTAAGGGAGTGGGTCTCTTCCCCTACCTTGACATCCCAAGAAACCGAAGATGAAGGAAAAGCTCCAGAACAAAAAGATATGGACATGAGGATTGAAGAGACTAAAATGGAGGGTACTGGATCAACAAAAGGAAACTTACTGACTGGAAGAAGCATCAGCCCCATAGCAAAACTTTGCAGTAAGCCCCATGTATGCATGAATGAAATCAAGAATCATACTAAGGAAAACAATTTGGAAGCCCATTGCTCTAAGGAGACAAGCTGTGAAGAGCCTGAACTGACCCAGTCCTCTGATACACCATCATAAAAGGCAGCAGCTGACAGTCTTCAGCTGGCTTTAAAGGAACTGCTGGAGATTTATATGCCTGGAACAAGTAAGACTTTAAATGCCTCCTACTGTATATTATTGAAAGGCAGACCAGTAATGTGGAAAAGGAATGTTGGGGAAAAGCTACAAGCGAGGGCCCATTGGGAATGGCATTTACTAGTCACAACAGACGTGGCCAAAAACTAGCCCTCAGGAAATAAGTGATTTCCACGAATGAATCTGCCTGCTCAGTAGAGTTTGCACTAACTGCAACAGACTGGGAACTCTCAAAAGAGACAGGACAGTGGATTTCGGGGCCAACACCAATAAAAATAAATATACCATTAGAGTCCAAAGGTTCAACTAGTAAGGCTGTAACCGGTGAAGGTGTTACAGTACAGATATTTCTGAACTGCCAGAAGAATTACAGCTTACACAGCACCCTGTGCTCCAACTATACAGAGATCCATTACAGGAACTACTTTATTGAGGGGCAGGGTACATCCATACAAAAGAGCATTTCAAACATTCTGTAACACATAACTTAATATTTTTAAAATGTAATGTACCCCATGTTATAAGAGCAATAACCCACTACAGGTTGTGTGGTTTTTGGGGATTAATCAACACCCTGGGTGTTGTGAGGACACTAGGCTTGGCCTTGTGCCTCACAATGCACCCAGGGTGTTGATTAATCCCCAGTAATCACACAGCCTGTCATGGGTTATTGCTTACTTCCTTATCAGTGGGGTCCTCACATGTTTCTGAAACTGAGGAGCAAATTGAGGAAAAAAGGGAACAACCAAAAAAAGCAAAAGTTGAAAAATGTAAAAACAGGGAAAAAAGCCCTGAAACCATTAACTAAATGACATCCCACCTAACACCTGTATGCTAGAGCCCATTCACATTGAAACTGTTAATGTTAACAGTATTAAAAATAATATCAGAACGGAAACAATTGTTTCATGCCTACAAACAAAGAAACTATCTACTTCTCACAAGATACCAGAATACATACCATCACAGATCATTTTAATGTAAAAAAAAGCCTGGTATAGCGGACCATCTTATTATCTTTAGAGATGGACACTTGTTCAGGTTAGGAATTTTATTTGCAAATATAGAGGTCAAGATTATTAATGTTATTGACTTACTCCCTGGAAGGTTTCTAGTATTAGAAACTAAAATAAAAAATAAAAAAAATGGTTTATTAATATACTATATATTGTCCACAAACCAAGGCAGATAGAATTGATTTATTTAAAATGATGCAACCTTATTTATATTCATCCCATTCATTTATCTTAGTTGGTGATTTTAACTATGACCTATCCCTTAAAGATAGAGGACAAAACACAAAATCAAAGAAAGTATGTTGTGACATGCAAACTTAATTAAAACTGACAGATGTGTATTATTCAGTTAATGGGAAATCTGATCCCACTTTTCAAAAAGGACGTCTTACCTCATGTATTGATTTCTTGTTTTTGTCACCAGACCTACAAATTACCTATGCTAAATTACAAGTCACTGAATTTACAGACCACAACCATCTACAAATAGGTATCAACAATCTCTTTCAAACAGAGCATGGCCCAGTGTTATGGAAAGCAAATTCATCCCTTTTGAAACACATAGTCAAGGTCTGGAGGTGGAATACTTCCTTATGGGTAGGAAATCTGTCTTTATTTTCTATGAAAACCCATTAATATGTTGGGATGATACTAAACATGATCTTGTAACTCTGCCTAAGGTACTGTATTAAGTAAAAGACAGAGGCAGAATGAATATATGCACTATATTCACAAAATAGGACACAATTGCAAAATTTTATGTTTTTAGCGTATGAGACAAAATTAAATTATACACAATAAATTAAAAAAATAAAACAAGAACTGTACCAATATCATAACAAAACAAGCAGAAACACTCAAGTTACAGTAAGCCTTTAATACACAAGGTCCTGGATATTCAAATGGGTTACACATGGTGCAACAGGGATGCACCATGCAAAACCCACCAATGTGCCCCAGTGCGATAATCAAAGGGGCAAGTTGCGATGCGCAACTCCCGATGCGCTGAGCGCATCGGTCATGTATGCGGCACAAGTGCAGGGTGGCATGCCCATGCATATGCTGCACATCCCGATATTCAGCCCAGGATGTGCGGTGCATATGCTGGCACAACACTGCCTTGCACTGCTCAGGGGGGCGCAAAGATGTGCCTGGGAAAACCAGGAACAAATTCTGGCCACCCACAGGTGCGCTGCCATATTGCAGAGTGCAACACAGCAGCAGCAGGCCGTGGGTGGCCACCCGCCTACCTAGAACACTGGCCACATGCTACCTGCTCTATGAGTGGTGTGCCCCCCCATCACCTGACCATGGGCATCTGTAAAATACATTCCCTGGTGGTCCAGGGGAATGTCCTCCATTGCCCGTTCATTGGCATCAGTGCTAGTAATCCCTGGTGGTCCAGGGGAAAGCCCCCCTGCACCTGATAGTGGGCATAAGTAAAATTAATACCTGTGGGTCCAGTGGAAGGTTTCCCATCACCCAATCATGGGCATAAGTAGATGTAATCCCTGGTGCTCCAATGGAATGTCCCCCATCACCCGATTGCGGGCATATGGAAAAGTAAATTACCTGGTTGTCCAGTGGTACCCCCCTCCCCACCCATCCACTGAGATCCCCCACCACCCAGCACCCCCCATCATCGATGGGTGGCAGCACCACACCCACATGCCACCCAGCCGCCCACCGAATGACAGCGTACAGTACGGTCTGCTTGGACCAATGGACATGCAGACCATACTGTACTACACAGGCCAGATAGGTGAATGAACGCATTCATTCTGCATGCCCATTGGTCCACGCAGTGGTGCAATAGGAGTACAGACCATACTGTACGCTGTCATTCTGCAGGCAGCTGGTGGCATGCGGGTGAGGGGCTGCCACCCACTGATGATTTGGGGGGTGCTGGGGTGGCGGGGGACCTCAGTGGGTGAGTGGGGAGAGGGTACCACTGGACCACCAGGTAATTTACCTTTCCATATGCCTGCTATCGTGAGATGGGGGACCTTCCACTGGACCACCAGGGTATTTAGCATGCCTTATGCCCCAAATCAGGAATACGGGAGTAGGCAAACCACCATGGGACTGCAGGGCATCGGTCCCCAATGGCTGCAGCCTGGCAGGGTGCAAGTTGCCGGGGATTGGTGCACTGCATGAAAATGGGGCCATTATGACATGCAAATGGCCCCATTTGCACCTTGCATGCATAATGGCCTAATTTGCATGCCCAGTGCTGAATATTGTGGTTGATGCGCTGGCACATTCCCCTGCTCCCATTCTGCCACTTGCGCTGGTGCAGTGCCACTGAACCATGTGTAGTGCATGTGCCATCAGTGCCATATTCAATGGTGCTGTGCCATGGCACAGCACCATTGAGTATCACCTGGTCCATGCCCTGGAGCAGCCCAGTTGTGCTGCACCTGGACTTGCGCCCTTGCATGGCGTAGTTTGGATATCCAGGCCCAGGTAACTTTTCTTCAATTTGCCCTTATGAAAGCTGATCCTACAAAATTCAAAAGAAAAAAATAGAAGGACTGTATGATGATCATAATAATTAGTTGACAGTGAAGGGTGCTACACAAGAAATAGTCACACAACATATAAAATGACTCTTTCAGAATTAATTTTACCCAGGTAACCAACCTGATCAATTTGTCTCTGAATTACAGTTACCATCTCTCCCAGAGACTAAAACTGAAGCTCTTATAGCTAACATTTCAGAGGAAGAAGTAATGTATGCCATTTCTACCTTGAAAAACTAAACCACCACAGGGTGGGTAGCAGCCATGAAGAGAGCTTAATCAATGGCACGGTAGGGGTGGGCGCTACTGAAAGAACACCTACCTAAATGGTGACTGTGCAATGTAGCAGAATGGTAGTAAAATAGCAACTGTAGCTGCAGCTTTGTAAGGACGAGACCTGGAGCAGCTACAGTCCATCCCAGAAGCGTTCAAAGCCCCTGCATCATGGAAGCGAGACCTAGGTGTGGGCAGCAGGAAAGGTGAAACCCTGCTAACCAAGGCATAGGGAAGGCTTGTACAGCTGGCAGCGAGGGGCATGGTAAACAGTACCTTACATAGGGCAACACATACCCCAATGACAAAGACTACTGCCCCCCTTGCACAGCACACCACCACAGCAGAGCCCCCCCCATCAGCAGGCTCATGGGAGCCCCCACCATGACCGGGCAATGTTCCACACCTACACTGCACTGCTGCAGAGGCCCCTCACATGAGCCACATGCCACTCCAGTCCAATAGTCACACACCTGTGGTGGCACCAGTGCCCAAGAGCAGCCCTTGGGGGGGGTGTTGTCGGCAAGACCATAGGGATGCAGTGGTGACAGCTGCTGTGACATGGGGGGGCAATTCCAGACAGTAGATACCAATAGTGCACAAGGTGGGAAAGGGCACCATGCACACTTCCTGTGCCCACACGGCCATCCATTGTGTGCCAGTCCCCACCCACCATGTGCTGCGGGACACAACCCTGACATGGCATGCCTGCTCTGTGCATGGGAGGTTCTGTGCCACTGGCATCTGTCCCTGGTGTCCCATACCTCTGCCCGTGCTGTCCATGTCAGCACCTCCCCCACAGAGACACAGAGGTGACCTGTATGTGCAACATATACTACCCCTCACCATTAGCCGGTTACCCACTGCATGGTACCATATGCTGCTTGCACCATCCCCACACCCAACAGAGGTCACCCTTGTCTTGGTGCACAGGTATACAGGCTCTCTTTCCGTCAACACAGTGACACAGGAATAGCCGGTGTAGCCGGTGCAGTTGCACACTTAGAGGTCCCAAGCTGCCCAACAATATACTCAAAATATTTTAATCAATATGTGTTCATTTGCAGGGCCCTCCTCCTTCTCTCAGTGGTGGTGTGCGGATGCTGCAATACACAACTGGTGCCTGCCCATCCACCCACCAATAGGGGCAGCATCACAGGGAAAATGCGAACTGTTCACCCACCCATTCCACACTCCCAAGCGGCAAGCAAGCACGTCACAGCTGATTTCTGTTTGAGTCCAATCAGAGTGCAGAGTGACAGCGTGCAGTGCTGCATAAGAGCAGTAGCAGTTGGGAGTTCTGGCAGTAGTGAGACCTGAGTCTAGAGTTGGCAAGGGACGGGAAGTTCTTCTTGAGCAATGTCGGCCATCAGGAAGGAGACCAACTGGTTCTAAAATTTTTTAAAAATATTACAAATAAATCCCATCATGAGTCTGGTCAGCCTGAGAACAGTAGAGCAGGAGACTGACAATGACAGGCAAAAGTTCATTGCTCGACGGAACGGCTCTGCTGTCAGTGGCGGCCGCATGGCAGGTGGTGTGGTGACACACTGACTCTGTACTTGGGCTCTGAGATGAGTTGGACTGGAGGTATGGAGGAGGATGGAAAACACCAGTCAGTAGTAAGTATCAAGTCAAGTACATTTAAATCTCTACCTCTTGCTGGATGTTTAATTATGTGAGTTAAGCTGCATCTTTCTTTTGATGATATCTGAAAATGGAAAAATATATAACCCTTTTCTAATCGTCCCACAGCTTCATGTTTTGCCCAGTCTATTTCCAGGAGATTAAAATCTCTCACCATTAGCATAATACATCCCCCTTTTCAGAATATGAAATTTCTGTAAGGTATTAATATGAATCAGTTTCTGCTATATCTGATGGGAGAGCGAGAACAAGTTCCAACGGTTAGGTTCCTTGGCTTGTGGTTGGTTACTGGTTAGCACTGGAAAGGAGGAGAACTTGAAGACAACAGGAAATATATGGCAAACTAATAGTGTACAATTTCTGTTTTGTATTTTATCTTTTTGAGACGATTCAATATAGTTTTACATATTAATCATCATGCATTTACATTAATTCTTTTCATCTTGCATCTCTCTGCACATGCTGTGGTTAGTTCTGAATACCTGTTAGGTGTTCTGATTGTTGAGTCATAGTTCCTCTGTGTTTCTGTTTAAGCTTTCTGGGTAGGGATGCATTTGTGACCCTGGGTGTGACCCTCCTGTCCATTTAGGCTCCTTTACAAGGGGTCTCCCTAAAGTGGAGTCCCCCGCCCAGTCATGAATCTGCTTTTCTTTGGCCTTGTCTGCCATTTCTTTCATTTCCATCAACTTGCTGCTGTTTCCCCCCTTTTTAATATTGTAACATTTCTGTTGTGGCAAAAGCTTTGTGGTGGAGAATAAGGGAGAAGCTGAGCTGTAGGACGCTTTGTAGAGCTTTGCCTGAGAGGCAGCAGTAACCAGGAAGGACAATCGGGTGTACAGTAGTTTGGTTTACATCCCCTCAGCAGGCAACACTACACTAACATCTGGCTGTACAGTACTGTAGATTTCAGAAAGTAAAGGCTGATTATAGTTTTTCTGTTACAGTTTATTGACACTTGAAGGCAACAGCATACATTCATTGTCAGACATGAGAACCACTGCACACAAGAAAAGTTATTAATTTGCTTTATAACATGGCTCTAAAGATAGCAGTCAAATAGAGAGTGCAGATTGGCGCAAATGCATCACGTGATGGTAAACGAGCAGTGATTAAGCCAGCTGTAGAGCCTGCTTGTGTAGTACCTGAAGTCTCCAGAGGGAAATCGACCATTATTGCCCACTTGTGTAGTACCGAGAGAGTACATCAGCCAGAGGGTGCAGCACTGGGATGGGAACGAAGAGGGCACAGATGCAATCGTGAGGTAGGACTGGGTCGACATTGGGATTGTGCACCAAGAAATTGGAAGGCAAAGAGCCAGTGTGTGCTCTGATGTGGTTCACTGCATGAAAGTCTCTGTGCCAGTAGATGGTGGTCATTAACCAATGGAACCGCCAGAAGACAACAGGAAAGTGAGATAGCGAAAATACTGAATGAGTAGACAGAAGGAACACAGCAGGTGCCAGAAAACAAACACAGTAACTAAAGCAATCCCTTTCTTGCCTACATCTGTTTCTGTATGTGTGGTACATCTGCTCAGAAATTGTGAGAAATACACTCTCGAGACAGTCGCACAGCACTATATGCATACTTTGTCATCTCAGTCTATGACCGCAAAGAAATGTCCCACAGTGCACCGCCGCTATACAGCATCGGGATGTGAGGGCGAAGCACTAACCATTAGAACAGTCGGCAGAAATCACTGAATCATAGTCTACTTTCTCTGTTACATATAGTAGTAGTATCGTGGTCGGCAGTGTAAAATACCGCACACTATATAAATGAACGTGTATCGGTAAAGCGTGACCGTGCACATTCTAGGATCATCTCATTGTGCTGTTACCAGACAAGCCGTGAATCGTTTAGCATCCACAAATAGTACTGTGATGTGACGTCTCTCTGCTTTGCAGTGAAATAGTGGTTGCACATTATTCCAGTCGCGCTTGCCATGTTACAAGCGCATTAATCACCTCCAGCGTTGGGCTGTAACCGGGATTAATGCTCACTGGGTGGTTGGAAGCACGAGGCCGACACCCTCCACCCAGCAGGGCATTAATCCACCGATAGAGCCCTCCTCTGTCGGTGATTAATGCTTACCTATTTCACTTGCTGAAAGACATTGCTTGGACTTGCATCTTCTGTAACCACACAGGATTTATATAAGAACATACATAAGAACATACAAAGAAGCCAGAAGAAGAAAAAGGCCATTTGGTCTATCTAGTCTGCTCATATTGCAGGGTCCAAAGCTTGAGCTACTGTCCTTGTCCCCCTTCCCCTCTCCTCCCATGCTTTGTCTTGGAGCTTTTTTTAAACAGTACAGCAAATCAGTCACAACACTCCCCACACAGTAAAAGAACAAAGGAAGTCTCAGGTATTTTTAAACAAACTTTCCAAAGTTTATTATGCCACCATAAGAGTGTACAGCCTTTCCTGGTACAGGCACAGAAATCAGCAATAGGTAGCTCCTAATATTTCACCAAATCTTTGGCTTTGACTCTTATGGTGAGATTATAAACTTTGGAAAGTTTGTTTAAAAATACCTGAGACTTCCTTTGTTCTTTTACTATGTAGGAAGAGCCATGACTGATATACTGGACTGTTAATTGTCACTGAGCACCCAAACCTTGCTGAGGTTCTTTTTCTGTATAGCTTTTTTTAAACCTATATCTGATTTTCCTTTAGCTAACAAATTTATGTTCCTAAGTGGGAGGAGGGCTGATAATGAGGTATTGTTGCCGGTGTCTTGTCCATCTGCTTATTTTGCTCATGGCAGTAGAAAATTTGAGGGAGGTTGAAGGGGACCACAATAAAAACCTGCACTGGGGCCCATCTTTCTGTTCCTCCACCACTATCCAACATCTGTTCAAATAGCTTTAGAGGTCTGTTCTGATATGGTAAAATTTCAGGATCTTCGTTAAATTTACGGAAATGTTAAGGGAAGTATTTAGGGGCCCTGGATGGACACATTTCTCAAGTAAACAGAATCTCGCTAGTAACAGAACCCATCACTGTACTGGGTGCTCAGTACCACATTGTTTCTATGGACATATTAAATTAGGGACATAAAACTGAGCAATGCAGACCAATGGTAGCCAAGTGGAATGCTTGGACCATAGGGAAGAAAAAAACAATATTTATGATAAAAACTTTTTTATTACCACTGTTCCTTTGTATTAGTCATATTGGTCCCCTGCCCAAACATCTAGAAACCACACTGTTAAGCATTTTCTTCAAAGCAGTATGGAGGAGCCATCTCAACCCCATTAAAAGGAATATACTTTATTTACCAGTTAAACAAGGCAGTCTTGACATAATAAATCCAATTGCCTTTTTCTATTCAATGTTTTTTTCATCCAGTTTTAAACCATGTAACCTATGTAACTGAAATACAGGATGGGAACCTTTATTCTACAAAACATGTCAGAGTTGGTGGTGGAAGTGGGAGTTAGACACCTTAAAAATAGTTAAGCAAACACTGTCAGTCCCAGTATATATAAAAGAAAGCTTCTTAAAACGTAAAACTTTGAATATAAGAGCACCCAGACCATAACATTACCAAGGAAACAGCTTTATCAGCATATTATGGACACTCATTTTCTAGGACCTATTATTTTCTCTAAATGCCCACCAAGACTTTCACCTCCCCCCACCCAAGTGCCTATTAATTGAACCAAGAATCTCCTCTCACATGTGGGATATTCACTGGTTAAGCTGTCATGAAAAGTTAAATGTTAAAGGGAACCAAAAGCATAAACAGCAGAAAGAAAGAATGTGTACAAGAGTAACTTGTGTGGGTGAAATAGAGACCATGGAGCACTTGTTCTTTACCTGCCCATACATGTTTTTTTTGGGGGATTTAATAGCAGAGAAATGGCACCAAGGGATTTAATAGAAGAGAAATGGCATCATGTTTCCTGACCTGGGACTTAAACCTCGCACCCTTTGCACCAGAGTCCGTGACACTACCACTACTCCAAAGTGGTTGCCACATTTTAGGATGTCACTAGGGACCTCTTATACCTTGGTCCATGACCACCACTACAATTCTGCAGGTGCCTATCAGACTGATGCTCTTCATACTAATGTCATTCAACATGGCCACCCCCCCCACCCCTGGCTGATACCACACCCCTGCTTATCCACCTACACTCACTCCCCACTATACCACTCCCCAGTCCTTCCTCAGTGGCTAGCATTCCCCCATTGCACCCTCAGCCCATCTGACCACTCACCACCCCTCTCCTGATGCCCCATGTCCCTCCATCTATCTGGCCATCCCTGACCTCTGGTCCCTCGCCCCTCCTAAAGCCCTTCAAGGTCAGGGCATGCTCACTACTCTGTCCGACCATTGCAGAAAACACACAGCCCTCATTAGGCTTGTTTCCATTCTACTACTACTGTTGGGCAACATGCACCCCAACCCAGGCCCCACAGCAGCCAAACCTAACTACTCCCCCTTGTCTTCTGGCCTATGCATGGCCTGGATGAATACATGCAGTATTCTTTAAAAATTTGCAGATCTACAGGGCTGGGTTGCCCAACACCAACCAGACATCCTAGCACTTGTAAAGACATGGTTATCAAATAAAATCCTTGATCACTTTATTACTCTACCAGGTTACACACTATTTCGGGAGGATAGAATTGGGAAATGTGGGGGTGGTGTGTGATTTACCTCCATGACACATTGGAAGGACTTTTCCTCACACCACCAAAACTGGAGCATGGTGACCAGGCAATCTCCCTGAAAATAACCCCTGGAGCCTCCAGAGACCCACTAATATTCACGGCTGCCTATATCCCTCCTTGACACCAGTACTCTGCACTACAGTCGCTACTTGAGCACCTCACCAGTCTGTCCTGCAAGCTGGAGCAGATCACGATGAGTGATCTCAACATCAACTGGCTCTCCAGCACCACCTCCCAAGCCAAGCTTGCCATTGCAGCCCTCAACCTCACACAGCTGATATCCGCTTCCACCCAGTACTGCCCTACCAAAGGCACTGCCACTCTGTTGGACATGGTCCTCTCAAACAGACCGCACAAAATCAACAGCACCACCATGTTACCCAATGCCCTCAGTGACCACTCTCCTGTCACCCTTTTCTGGTCTTGTAAGTTGAAAATAAAATGGTAACAAAAATAGTCCTACAATGATGCCTATTTCTGGCAAGTTAGCACAATTTAGGGAGCACCCGGTCAACTGAGACTGGTTCCTGATATCCCTAGCCGCTGACGTGGACTCTGCCTTCAGTAACTTCATACAATATTTCAACATAGCATGTGACATTTTGGCCCCCCTTACCAAATCCACTATTAAGGAGCATAACTCCCCATGGATAACCTCAGCGTTAATCAGCCAGCTACAGAGCAGAGATAACCTCTGGCACAGAGCGAATGATTCTGGCAAGCCATCCAATAGGTAAGCTTATAATGTGGCATGCACTAAATGCACACGGGCCGTCTGCAAAGCAAACTCAGATTACTACAGATGCACCCTAGCCTCCTCCTGGGGATCTGCCCAGAATTTCTTGAATAATATTAAGGAGCCGAATGGAAAGTCCAAATCACAGCTCCAGCCCAGTTAGATGTCAATGGATCACTTTCCACAGACCCACAGAGTATTGCGGATAGACTCAATGAAGCATTCTCGGACCTCAGTACAGTCCTCCCTACCAATTTCTTCGATCCTGTTCCTGCTCCCCCACCTCCACCACCCCCCTTCCATTTCAGGGCCTCACACTTTTGGAGGCCAAACCCCACCTTCTAAAAATCATCAGTGGTACTGGTTTCAGTAATGACACTCTGGATCCAAAACTGCTTCTCATAGTGTTTGATTTAGTCCTTACTCCCCTTACTAGCCTTCTCAACTACTCACTCTGCACCCAGCCAATTCCCCCATGCTTGGAAGACTGCAGTGGTCACTGCTTGGTCAGTGTGTAAAAATCAACAAAACCCTCTCCAGCATGTTAGAAGTTTGCTCGGGTGTCCTGCAAGGCTCGATTCTTGGACCACTGCTCTTCAATCTATATCTCAATTCACTTCCCAGCTCCTACAATGAAAAAATGCTCCTCTATGCAGATGATGCTGTCCTTTTCACATCCCACCAAGCCTCCTCCCTCCTTTGAAGTGCCCTTCAACACTCTTTCAATCAGGCAGAATCCTGGTTTCTGGACTGACGACTAGTAATTAACATAAAAAAGACAAAACACATGCTATTCACACACTCCCAAAACAAATCTAGGGAAGCCACACTCACCATCCTGTCTGGCTCCCTCCTTCCCTTACAGCAGTTAAAAACATACAAATACCTGGGTATCACTTTTGACTCTTCCCTCTCCTTTCAGGATTATACTCGCAACCTTGCCGCAGCCAGAAACACTTGTGTTGGCTTACTGTACTGCCACAAGAATTGCCTCCCACCCGCAGCCCTTAGACTGGCCATCACCCCATCTGTACTGTTCCTAGCTGACTACAGTGTACTGGTGTATAGCGCAGCTGATAATACCACACTCAATAAAATCAAACTGTCACTGAAGAAAGCCTGCCGTTTGCTTACAGGCTCCTGAAGACTCTCTTACATATGCATCTTATATGACCTTTAAGAAAATACAAAATCACACATGCCCACACAATGCAAAGCATCATGAGCTGCATATGCAAATCGTCACAGAATGTTATGCTGGTCCAACTTTAAATAGAATTGCATGGTGCCGAAAGGCCTCTCACACAGTTTGCAAAGGGTGTTAACAGATGACATAGACACGTGTTTCGTCCTACCAGGACTCATCAGTATGCCTTGTATGTTTGACACCCAGTGAAATGGACCAGCTACTCATAAGACAGTGTGTCTTGGATATGTTGTAGTGAGCATTATTAAAAAAAAAACTATTTAAAGACAAAAGAACCTCTGTTAGACGCAAACACTGAGGGAAGGGTTACCCCAAAGGGCATTTGGCTGGGAAGCCAAGTTTCAAGAAAATACAAAATCACACATGCCCACACAATGCAAAGCATCATGGGCTGCATATGCAAATCACCACAGAATGTTATGCCGGTCCAACTTTAAACAGAATTGCATGGTGCCAAAAGGCCTCTCACACAGTTTGCAAAGGGTACTAACAGATGATATAGACACATGTTTTTAGACCGGCATAACATTCTGTGGTGATTTGCATATGCAGCTCATGATGCTTTGCATTGTGTGGGCATGTGTGATTTTGTATTTTCTTGAAACTTGGCTTCCCAGCCAAATGCCCTTTGGGGTAACCCTTGCCTCAGTGTTTGCGCACAGAGGTTCTTTGTCTTTTAAATAGTTTTTTATTTTAATGGGTTCACCACAACATATCCAAGACACACTGTCTAAGGGTAGCTGGTCCATTCCACTGGGTTGTCAAACAGATGAGGCATACTGATGAGTCCTGGTAGGATGAAACACGTGTCTATGTCATCTGTTAGCACTCTTTGCAAACTGTGTGAGAGGCCTTTCGGCACCATGCAATTCTGTTTAAAGTTGGACCTGCATAACATTCTGTGGTGATTTGTATATACAGCCCATGATGCTTTGCATTGTGTGGGCATGTGTGATTTTGTATTTTCTTGAAACTTGGCTTCCCAGCCAAATGCCCTTTGGGGTAACCCTTGCCTCAGTGTTTACGCACAGAGATTCTTTTTGTATTTTATATGACCTTGCTGACTTTCTCAACCTTGAGGAGAGGTTGTACTACCATACCTGCCTCCTAACCAAGAAAATTATTGCAGGCCTTAGTTTCCCAGGCTTAAGTACCATTCTCAACCCCTTCATCCTGGCTATCTCAACCGAGAACACTAGCAAGTGCACATTTCAAGTACCCAGGGTCAGGATGTCCCTGGCACAAAGATTCTTCCATCATTGGGCACCTTCCACAAGCAATGCCCTCCCCTCATTATCACCACTCAACCAAGACTAGGGCCTTTCAAATCAGCCCTTAGACAACATCTCATCTCCACTCACAGTCATAAATGCACATAGCTGCTGCTCAAGTGTTTCATCTCATCTGTTCTTAGCATCTACTTGTTATCTGCTAGTTGTAGTACAGCATTGATACTGTAGTCTCTTCCTTGTTCTATGATAACTCTAGCTACCACATTGTTTAGGAACTACATAGAATCTCTCTCTCATGTTGGACTCTTTTCACTGTATCTATGTACATATATGTAATTTAGCTACCACATTGCATAGGGCCTACATAGAGTGTTTCTCCCATGTTGGACTTTATTCACTGTAACTATGTACATTCACTGTAACAATGTACATATATGTAAATTATTCCCTTATAATTCTCTGTATAATATGTTTACAGTTTCTGTATGCCTTTTGTACTCTGTTTTTTAATGAAGAGCCTTTGTAAATGAGTCCCTGACTCAAAGGGTTGTAATTCTGATTCTATGAAATAAATAAAATAAATAAATCAACCTGAATTCCGTTATGTACAATATGACACATTAATTTATGGTAATTTTGATTATAGATGGAAAAAATTGGGATCCTAGTACCTTAAGAGTCATAGTTACCATTATTACATGGCATATATGGAATAGCATGTGCCTTTTTGTGTTAAAATTACAGGTGCTGTATGACTTACTTATCTAAAAGAGACAGGAAAATCCTTATTACCAAAAGGAAAACAATGGGTGAACATATCCTGGGTAGCAGACTCAGATCAACCTATTACAGGAAGAAATGTAAAGATGTATTGATTTTGTATTGAGCATTTTTGTAAAAATTTGATAATGAAGGGGTGTTACAAAAGATTAATTGTTAAGGTTTATTTTCTCTTCTAAAATCTATTTTGAATTTGTAAGTTTAACATTTGTGATTTACTATTTCTGTGTCACTGTAATAATTTTTGTTCTCAATAAACTCCCCTACTCTTGGTAATAGGGGGAGCCACTGACTGGCTAGGTTTACATGATGGCTGACCCCAGCGGTGAAGGAGGTATGGCAGTTTGGAGCGAAAAGGTTATGGACACCACTATACAACCATTGTTTCACAGTTCAATGGAAAAACCTGAGTAAAAAGTCATTTTTATGGAAACGGATACTCTGAGAAAGAATGTCATCAATAAACGTGAAAGTGGCATGCAACAAAAAGCAACAGAAAGTGCTAAGCCAATACCTAAAACTGCAGTTGTGCCACCAGAGGCAAAAACAGATGTACAAATGCCACAAAAGAGAGGAATGCAGAACATGGCTTCTAAAAATGCTTACCAAAGGAGATGTAGCTGCAGCCAGCACCTTTCTGCAGACGGGAAAAAGAGAAATCTCTGCTGGATGCAGCTTTTTAAGCTCATCACAGGTGCAAGATACACTAGGTTTTGGTACTGGTATGGAGGTAGAATTGGAGCGGAATGGTCATCAGAACAAAGGCATCACAAATGAAGGTCTATGGTCTCCTGAAGCAGCTCTATTAGTGGCAGGATGGAAGCAAACTGAAGATGGGACAAATTGAGAAGCTGGAGCAGTGCCAGCAGCTGCTATGATCATGGCTCTGTCAAAAACACAACTCTTGCAGGAACAGTTTTGGAGAATGGGAAAAAATCTTGACAGCATGGACGCCAGCCTGACAGAGGGATCAGCCACATCAGAACCTATGGGAAACGTGGTTATGCTGAGTTTAGGAGCCAGGAAAGAAATTCAAGCATCAAGAAAAAATACAATTAAAAATGACTTAAACTTTGTTGAAAATAATGCATTGGGAATTATGAAAAAAAAACCTCAGGGGGGTTAGAGGGACCAGTCATATGAAACTGTACCTTCGCAAAATAATACAACTATGCAGGAGAAATAAGAAGATCTGCAAGAGCTCATTAAGAAAGGACAGCATTCTGCACAACCACAAGCAAGTTTTGGGAAACTCAGATTTACAAAAAATGCTGGGACAGTTGGTAATAATGACAATGAAGAGGTTTTATTTATTTATTTATTGATACTCATAAATTAATACCTATGAGCTAGAAGCTCATTTACATAGGTTCCACATCAGAGACAAATACAGACAAAGTAAATTTACAGTGAGCAAGCAACAGAATTAGCAAACACAAAGCCATAAAATACATTTAGGTAGAACTTTGCATTTTACATTAGGTTGTAGTTTTTTTTTTTGTTTTCTTTTACAAACATAGTCCATAGGTGCATTTAGGTAAACATGAGATACATATTAATGGAGTGACGACAACTAGGAATACAAAGGTAAATTGGTGACCTTGTAGAATACATGGATGGGGGATGGGTATGGGTGGGGGGTATGTCAGAGAAAAAAGTTAGGGAAGAAAGCAGGAGGAGCTAGGAGCCAGGAAGTAGATTAATAGCAAGGGATACATGGTGGGCTCAAAGGCAGAGTTGGGAGGGGGAGATTAGCAGCACAGAAGCCTTGACAGGGGTGAAGTTAGGCAAGGGAAGTAGAAAGTTGAAGGGGGAGCTTGAGGTGGGGGGGGGAAATAGCAGCTCAGTAGCCTTGTCTGTGGTGATGGTAGAATAGGGTGAGGGGCAGTTGTTGGTGAGAGGAGATAAGTAGCTCACAGCCTTGTCTGAGGTGGAGTTGGGAGAGGAGGAGAAGGATGGTGGTGAAGCAGGAGTTGGGAGGGTTAAGTGGTATTAGTATCATTAGAGGATAAAACAGAGGAAATTCATTGGAAGCACCATGCAGGCAGAGGGTGAGAAGAAGGATTAGCACCCACAATCACACTTCATGTTGTTAGCTGCTTGGTGGGTTCTTACATAGGTTTTAAATTGCTCAAGTTTGGTATTGGAGACAAGGTTAATGCAGAGGGAGTTCATCCATTTAGGTGCTCTATAGGCAAAGGATTGTTGACCTTGGGAGGTCCGTTGGACAGTAATTTTTAGTGGATGAGTTTTACCGTTTCTTGTATTCCTGATGCTATTGCTGCTAGAAAGAAGACCAAGTACCCCAGGGGTAGCAAGCCCAAGGATGGCCTTCTTGTCTAGTAGGCAGACCTGGTACTGAATCCTTTTATTCAGATCAAGCCATCCTGTTTGTCAGTAGAGTTCACAGGTATGCGTTAGTTTGTGGGACCTTCAGGATTTGTTTAGTCCAACCCTGATTCTGTAAAAAGCTGAATCAGAAGCTGCCCCATAGACAACTAGTCCATAGTCAATAGTCGACAGGACTGAGCTGGTTACAGTGAGTTTAAGGTCTTCGTCAGTGAGGCAATGCTTATGCTTGTGCAGCAGTCCTATTCTAGTGTTTACAGCCTTCACAGAAAGATCAATGTGTTGCGAATAGAAGAGTCAGCAATCAATGATGATCGCCAGATATTTGAAAGTGTGGACCATTTCCAGCATTTTGTTTTGGTTATTGTGGATTTGCAGTTGATGTGATTTGTGTCAATTTTGTGGTGTGGTAAAGAGCATGGTTGTTGTCGTCTTGTAGTTAAGAAGTAGCTTGTGGTTTAGGAACCAAGATTGGATGGCTGTAAATCAGGTTACATGGGTTGTTAAAGCTTCATTAGACTTGTGTCCATAGTTTCCTTGCCACAGTATTTTATGTCATTTCATATTTATTTATAGTACACCTATCAAGCCTAGTTTTGAACAGATTTATGGCTTTGCTCGTGACCACCTCTGTTGGTAAGTTGTTCCATAAGTGGGCAACCCTGAGGCTAAACCAATGCCTCCTCTTTAGTAAGTTCCATTTTCAAGTGTTAACTGTAATGGATGGCCTCTGGTTTGGTATATTCCCTGCTTGAGTGTCTACCCATAAATATTAGCTGTTGATTCATTCTGCAATGATTTGTAGACCATAAACATGTCTCCCCGTACTCTTCTGTATTGGAGACTACATAGATCTAGTTCTTTTAATCCTTCTGAATATGTAAGCCCCTTGCAGCCAGATACTGCCTTTGTAGCCATCTTTTGAATTGTTTTAAATTTGATGATATCTTCTTTTTCGTAGGGTGACCATACCTGGGCCACATATTCTAAATGTGGCCTGACCAGTGA